>JARHVA010001552.1:1195000-2530000 GCA_037957365.1 Torreya grandis
GGGTTTGTGGGATACATGCATGGTTCTACATCTATATTTAATGATCTAAAACATTAGTCCAACACTAATCAATGAATGAGAAAGTATATCTGAGAGCATAAAAATCATTCAAACCCTTGCCTAGATCACCCCTTATCCTTGATGTTTTATTGCATTATCTTTTTAGATAGTATATTTTCTTATTTTATCTTGTATATACATAGTCATTATTCTCTTGATTCATTGTATAACATTATATTAAGTGTTTATTTCCTTTTACCTAGAAATGGGTTTAAAAAATGAATCTCCCCTTCTTATTTTAAATCAAATTATGGACTTTATGATTACCTCTTATATCCCATTTCATCATGTTAGTCATTATGTACAAACATGGTTAAAAAATTAATCTAATCAAGAAAAACAATCATACCTTGAGGACTCTTATGTTATTTTTACTTCCTATTATGTTCATATTGCCTCATCTCGTCTTCCTCTTAAATCCTTGATTTTATATGAGTTAGGTCCTATCAAGTATCATATTTTTGGAGACAATATTTCACCTATCAAAACCAATTTTTGAACTAGAAGCCTTTGTTATAAATAATATTCCACCACTTTCGAAAAAAGTCAAGATACACTATCTCATGATATCATACCCCTTTATTCCACCACTTGTAATATTCAAATTCAGTTGATTCCTATCAAAAAAAGATGTCAAAGAGCATATGATCAACACTTTTTTATTCCTTCTACTCCCTTGACCCTACCTACCCCTATTAGATTTTATTTTATACCCCTTATTCATCCACAATTTATCTTATAATCTCAAGTCCATATTGTTTAAATTGAATGAATATGAGTTCCCTTAACATCGTAACCCCAAGCACCTATTATCAATATTTCACATCCACCACTTTCGAACAAAGTCAAGATACACTATCTCATGAGATCATACCATTTGCTTACACCACTTGTAATATTCAATTTGAGTTGATTCCTATCACAAAAATATGTTAAAGAGTATATGATCAACATTTTGTTCTTCCTTCTACTCCCTTGACCCTGCCTACGCCTATTAGATTTTATTTTATGCCCTTATTCATCCACAATTTATCTTATAACCTCAAGTCCATATTGTTAAAACTAAACCAAGATGACCTCCCTTAACATTGCACCCCCAAGCATCTATTATCAATATTTCCCATCCACCTCTTCCACAAAATTAAAGACAAGTTTCCCAACCCAAAGGGTATGATATCATTGAGAAATTACATAATACATCAACCAAGATATCTATTCTATAATTATTACAAAGGGAACCCACTTAAAATTATATACTATATGAAATTTTTTGAGATACTACTATTATTTGTTTTGACAAATAAGACATACCTCTGCAACACATTATTAAGCATAATCTTACACTATTTATCTAGGTTTGAATTCATGAAATTTTGATTAAAAGAGTTTTAGTTGACATTAGTTCTAGAGTAAATGTTTGTAGTTATAACTCCATACAAAAATCAGGCTTCAATAAGATCAATCTTCAAAAATTTTAACAACCTATCCATAACTTTGTTAATATTCTAACATCAATAATGAGAATTATCACATTATATATATTGGAATTTTCTAAAATGGTGTATATTGTCTTTCAAGTTGTTGAGGCTCAATTACAGTGTAATTTATTATTGGAATGGCCTTGGATTCATGCTATGTGGCATATACCTTCTAAATTTCATAGGTGCATCAAGTTTCTATATGATTCACATGAATATACAATTACAACTGATGATACACCTTTTTGATATTGTAAAATCACACAATCTAATAAGTATTTCCTCATAGCACATGAGTAACAAATTCCAATTGCACAAATGCATACTTATGAGGTGGATGAATCAAGTGGGTGATTTTGAACATATTTCTCCAAGTCCTCAGCACATAGATGAACCTATCTAAGAAATCTCACCATAAGAACACATTTATACACAACTTGAAGAGCTTATCACAAATGAATACAAATATGAATTACCTCTTATCAATTGCACAAATTCCATTGAAAAATTACCAATATTAGTCAATACATAAGATTATTATTTCAAAATAAAAGATTACTACAATAGTGAAGATGAAAATACACAAGATTTAAAATATGAGCAAATGTAAAAATTATCTTTCAATCTTGTTGATGAAGATGAAAAATTATCTCATTATTTATTTACATCAATTGGATTATGTGAATAAATGGATATATGTCCTTTAAAAAATAATGGTAAACCAATAATTTATGAACAACAAGTTATGAAAAATAGTTGTAATATCAAATCACAAGGCATTTCACACTCCACTAATTCAAGCACTTATAATCATATAATGATTATATCTTATATGGAATAAATACAACTCAAAAAAGTCAATACTAAAAAATACAAGAAAAAAATCAAGATTGTGGCACATTCAAACATGGATTTCTTAATAAAGGAATTTCCAAGAAAGAATCAAATAATCCCCTTACAAAAGTTAAAACTTTCTCCTTATCTAGAGACTCTCATTATAAAACCATTTATGTATGGAAAACAAAGTACCAATGTTGTAGTGACACATATCCAAGAAGAAAACATATTTAATAGTTATATTTTCAAAAATATTGGGTATGGCATACAATACATCAACAAAGTTGCAGGTCCCATACACTGCATTAGATCTATTACATTACTAATCACACTAGGCACAAAATCATGTTCAAAATTATTTCATATTGATCCTAATTTACAAAAATATAATTTTACTCTTAGGAGATCATGAAAAAAATTAGTGGGAGATACACTTATTACTAATTATGATTCACTCACATTTTATTAAGATAGTGCAATGTTTACAATTTCTAAAGAGAACACAATTATAATCAATCAGCACACTGTATGCACACAATATTTTTAAAATTTATCATTTATTGGCATGTTATCTCTTGTAACAAATTGTCAAGTTTTAATATATCTAAGTGAATTAATTAAAGGGTATACAGGGAAAGGGGTGGGTAGACCAATTCTACTTCATGAGAGACATTTTTTTAAATATCCCCATGTCCATTCAAGCTTCCCTATATTTGATCATCTAATGTATCTCCTTCCATATGTTATTCTCTATTTATGTTAATACATATTTTTTATAACTATGTTGGCTTGTTTGATTTAGTTATAACCATTATCCACCCCATCCAAACTACATCTATCATATCGATGTAGTTATTAACATTTTGGTGCACACTTCACAATTAAGCTAGCCTAACCAACCTAGTTTAAGGTTTGTATGCTCATTTAGGACTAAATTGATTTGGATGATATTTTTAGATAAATATATAGTATGTTTATGGTCACTCATTATTATAGATACAAACCATAATTTTAATTCAATAGAGAGGAACATTAATTTTTATTTATTATTGCTCACAATTCTGCCCTAAGTCTACATTTTGGAGGAGTTATTGATTAGATCTTACCTTGGAGGGAGAAAATTGTCTTATGGAATATTGGATTCAATAGTATGAGTCATTTTATCCTAGAGAGTGATTCAACCATTTATATCATTACACCCACAAAAATCTCTTACAAATCACCATTGGCTAAGGGAGAGATCGAGGCTCGATAAGTCTTGTTCAAGGTAAGTATTTTCTAACCCTAGATCTTTCATTTTGATAGATAGAACATGAATAATTATTTGGTTAATTAATATATTTATAATTTTTTAAATTATCTATACACTTAAACTTAGTGTGGACATAGGATTATTCAAACATGCCATTTATACATCTTAGGTAGCCTAGGCCCCCATTTTCCTACCATGGTTCCTTGCTTATTTAAAAATGTTTCTAACCCATCCCATTACTTACATTACTTAATTGAGACATTTTATTAAGTTATAATTGCATACCTAGTTAGGGATACCACATTGTATTCATTTCCTAGAGGCTTTGGAACCCTTTCTCTTGACATTGGATTGTAGGTGCTCCTCTTGCTAAGTTTAGCAAATCCATTGGTCATATCCTGATCTCATTAAGTATCAATGGGATATTTTTAATTATTCTTCAAGTCCAGATCCTTATATAGGATAGTTTTATTTTAATCATAAATCATTGAATTTATTTTAATGGACCTAACATGAAGCTAACCATTGATTTCAACTCTGTAGCAAAATATATCAAATAGTTCGATCCAATTATGTTTTTATTAAGTGCTAAGTGTGCATACACATAGTGAGTAAGTCTTTAAGATAAAAATTTTGAAATACATAACATGTTAAGAATTGGTACTTTAAATAAATATATTTAGAAAACATTACTTATTTTAGGAAATAAGTTGACTTAGATAAGGTTAAAAATATCAAACTACTTATTAACCATATGGTCACTTACATTAGCACCTACATAAATAAATCAGTAAGACCCAAAATATTAAAAAATTATACTTTAAATTGAAGGTACTAGACTATACTCCTATACATAAGTGATATAAATCATTAAATATGAATAATTAAATTGGTAAATGCCAACATATGCAATAGTAAGTTTGGATATACTCTATTTAAGTCACCACTTATTGTGACTTTAAAAGCAATTGTATTTCAATAGTATGCAAATTAGTAGCTAGTATTTTACAAATGTGAGTACGGTATTGAATGTAAAAACAAAACTAATAAATTATTATTAGAATTCAAGTTGATATACTATTCATATTCATTTTTATTTACTAATTGAAAAAAAATGGTGTTTTCAGAGGTTGTTACACTTGGTATTATATTTATAGGTTTTAACATTAGGGAACTCTGTATATAAATATAAATTTAACTAATAAATGCTTCAAAATGCTTGTTCTTGACACCTTTGCCTTTCTTGGCCATTTACATTTTGATAGCCTATGATCTCTAATAAAGATTTAAAGACTTGAAATTACTGAGAATATCTTCCATAATTTCCTATTTTGTCCATATTCATCATTATTTAGAAGATAATTCATTATCACTCTTATTTTATAATCCTATGACCTTTCAGGATAAGTGTGCACTAGGAAAATATGAGTACACTACACACTAGGCAAACATACACACACTACACACCTATCGAGTAGTGTAAACTTGTCTCTCATGCTCTAATGACTATCTTTTAAAAATAACATGATTCCTAATGGATTTACCACACACATCAATAGGTTATTATCAAAAACATTTTAAATATTCCCATTATTAAATCACATTAAGATTCACACTTGAAAGGATCTAGAAATCACTTAAAAGGCATCTCTATTTTTTATTTCAAAATCATTTATTTTTTGAGTAAAGATATCTATTAAAATTTCTATACAATTTTACAGTCCTTGGCCAAGTCTAACATTGTTTATTTTAGGTTGATGTAATCCTTTGTTAAGCATTATAATCATATTTTATATTTACATTCATATAATCTTCTTTAAATGGAGAACTACATCAACCCGAGGCCATTTAGGTTATGTAGGAAACACTCAATCAATAAGGGTTTTTTTTAGGATAGCTCGGTCATTTCCACTTACCCCATCCCCCCTTTTTGAATATAATCTCATTTTATGTTCTTTTTCAAGACTAGGATTTTGATTTTACAAGTCTTATATGCATCAATTTAGTTTGTGCATAGAAATAAATAGCATATAGATGCACACAAACAAACTTATATTTTTTAGATTAAATGCACATTCGAATAAAAAAAAGTCGTAATAGCACACATCAATGTATTTCACTCATGTCTACCTCATGAAAATTTGTGCCAACAAAAAATGAGTCACTATTTTATGATTCATCTATGTTTGTAGGTATTTTAATATAGTCATAACTTACAAAAACTTAACACAGTTTGAAATTAATCAATTGCAACGATAATTATCTAATCCTAACCCTAATTTATATTTTTAGAAATTTACAAATTATGTGAATTATGCATATCTCTATATTTTATGGTATTCCATCTTATATCATCCTATATCATATTTCAATAATTTACATTTCCAATTATAGTTAATTTTAATTCATAATTAATTATAATGTAAACATTTTTGTGAACCCACTATAGTTAGAACATTGCATGTTGCTTGTTGATTTTTAGCTTAAGTTTTTTAGTTTAATTATGTAAATTATTGACACTAAATAATACAATCGTAGGCCTTGGATACTATTCATAACATAATGATTCAATGTTTTCAACCTTGAAGTAATCTGACACTAGAAAAATTTGTGTTGTCACCTTAGATAGATACCGACACAAAGGCTCTTTCTTTAGACTTTGGGTTGAATTTAGTTATTTTCTTATTAATTTGTTTTACTTATTTTTCTGACTTTACTTGTTTTAGAAATTATGTTTTGATAACAAAATTATTTTTTGGATAAAATTATGTCAATTTTTTAAGTACATCGTGTTTCGGATCTACTCCTATGATCCTTCATCAGGTTAGAATTGTATGTGAGAACAAAATAACCCTAGACCTTAAAAATTGAAGGAAAATATTTGTTTTAAAAAAGTTTCCTAAAAATAACAAAGTAATTCTTGTATTTAGTTACTAAAACCAAAAAATAAAAAATAAATAAAATAAGAAAGTTTGAGTAATTTAAAAAATATATCATATTTTCATTATTAAATAAATGTCAAAGAATAAATTACTTTTTTATGAAAAAATTTTAAGTTAATATTGTTTAAATTAATTACAATAAAGTATAGAAAAAGTATTAAAAGGTGACCTATTTATGTATTTAAATGGTAACCTATTAATTTTAATTTGAGAGTAAATAAAAAATTTAAACCAAAGAAAAGAAAACTAACTAAGATAAAAAGAGTTTTGTAACTCAATCCTAAAAGCTACCTCCATACATTTACCAAAAGGAAAAAAAACACTAATTATTTTAAATTATAGGTTTCCAAGCATGACTAATACCTATCCCCTCATCTCTATTTAAATTACTAGGTGTTTCAAAATTCATATGACTTATCTTAACTTATGTTTTTGGAAGAGATCTTTTGCTACTAAAATTCTAACCTCCTCAATTTTGATAACATGTTTTAACTTGAATGAGTGTTCAACAAGCACTGATTTTCCCTTCCTTTTAAGATGAATGTATGTCGAGTGTTATTTAATTCTAGTTTTAATATACCTCCCCATCTCCCCTATGTAAGGTATATCACATGAGCAATCAACCCTGTAGATACCATTTCTAAGGTTTGGGTCCAACTTGTCTTTAGTCGACCCTAACATCATGTGTAACTTATTGACAAGAAGGAAGGTGGAGTGATTATTCTAGTGTTTAAGAATTGTAGCCAATTTATTATAAATTCCTTTGACATAATGTAGATAGGATATGGGTCCTTCTACCAAAAACTCCTTGCCTTTAATTCTATTAATATTTTCTTTAGCTTTTTTGATAGCCCTAGTTATGTGTTCTGATAGTTTTAAAACTACTTATATACCATCTTGAAAGTTTATGTAATGTTTTATTTATAGACATTGTGTCATGAAGGATTTTAATCCAACACTTATGACCATAATATAGAGCTAAACATGGAATTTAATTTCCACATGCCTCACTGTATATCAGAAATGTTTAAGATCCATTATTTACACCAATAAGAATGATTATTTTATCTCTCTAATTTTTGGTGCATTTGAGAGGAGCATATCACCCAAGGAAGTTACTCTCAACTTAACCTCATAGCTAGGGTTAGTGGGCTAAAGGCATGGTTCTACCTATATAGTTAGTGTGAATAAGAATTTAACATAAGGGGGAGGTTAGTCTTGTGTTAGTCTCATAAAACAAATGAAATAAACACACTAAAATCCTAACACCTCTAGCCTAGACAGTAGAGAGAACTTAGATAACAAAACTAAATGAAAGCACAATAAAAAAATAAAACAAATAAGTCTTTTACCTTCCGTGGAGCCTCCAAATGGCTTGTTGGATGGCTTACTCAACTTGTGCATTAAGAAGTCTTTGACAATGAAGCTTGCTTGGCTCCTTCTCTCCTCGACACCTTGGCTTTGATGTTGCTTGGATTAATATTTGGGCATGGTAACAATACTTGCATGAGTCTCATGAAGCAAATCTTGAATAATAACTATACCATATCCAAGCTTAGAAATAAAGGGGTATGGCCTTGTATTTATAGCCTTGAGAATTAAATCTCACCCAAGGTGAGTTAGGGTTGAGTTTAGGGTTGGAATGGGTTTAAACTAAACCTAGGTGAGTTAAAACTAACTCCAATTGATTTAATAGTTTTCAATTAATTATGATTTGTAATTAATAGGCATGGCTCTTAAATTAGATATTTTAGGATATTTTGGAAGAGCTTGACAACTCATAAAGGCAATGATGAAAGGCTAGGATATTTTGATTTTTGAATTTCCTTTTTTAGATATTCATTAATTTCAAATGGATAATTCAATTAGGAATTTAATTCTGTTTGATTAGATAATTGATTTTGATTAACCTTTTATCTCTTTAAATATTTATTTAAGTATGCAAGTGCCCCACTTAATAGGTCTATAGGCCAAATTGATGGTTGTGATATCATAAGGTGATCAAGGATGAATTTGTGAGAGGTTATTGTTACATATAATAGAATACCCTAATTATGGATGTCTCAACATGATTATAAGTTTTGATGAATGATGCACAATAAAATTTGAGATAGTTAGTGAATCTTAGGCTTAATTTTGAATGGTTGGTAGGAATCAGTTTGAAGTTCAATCAGGAGCCAGTTGTGGCTAGTTTTAAGTGTCTACATTTTACCCCTTATTAGTAAGGCATTACAATCTATATGTATAGTAACCTCTTATCAAAGTCATGTATGCCTATGACTTCAATGGAAATGGATGAGCTTTGGATGCCCCCTCGAGGGAGCAATCAAAAAAAGGGTTGGCAATTTGTCCCTTGAAAGAAGGAAATGATGGGACCGAAAAGATAAAATTGGTGGAAGAGATTGATTTTTCCATAGGTAGTTATAATCATTGGTATATAGATTTGCCCTAGTTTGGTAAACAAATAGTATGATTTACCCATAGGTAGTTATAATCATCGACATAGGTGGCACAAAAAAGGTAATGATTTTCTTAATGGTGGTTATAATAATTTAAAAGAGGATTAGGGTAATAAAAGAATGATTTTCCCAAAGGTAGTTATAATCATGAAAGAAAAAATAATGATTTGCCCATAGGCTATTATAATCATTAGTAGGATAGAAACATGCCCTAGTTAGATGGATAGAGATAATGATTTTCCCAAAGGCAGTTATAAGCATTATCACAATGAATATGTGCCCCAATTGGGCAAAAGAAAGATAATGATTTTCCCATTGGTGGTTATAATAATTAACCTCCAAATAGATCAAAACATAATGATTTTACCATAGGCAGTTATAATCATTAGCTTTGCAGATGGGATGATACATAATGATTTACCCAAAGGTGACTAGAAACATTGGCATTGCAAATGAGATGAGATACAATGATTTACCTAGAGGTAGTTATAATAATTGACAGAATGATGAGAGTATAATGGTAAATTAGATAATGGGGATTAAAAATTGAATCTGTAGTTACAGAGTAAGATTAAGTTGATACAGAGGATAAAGATGAATTTGGCAACCTACTAGTATAGAGATGCACATCCAAACTAGAAAGGATTAAAATTATTCCATGATTTAATTACTATACATGGGATATGATTTGGTTAGATCAAGAATTTTTTAAGTGCCAAGGAGATATATCATTGCCACATTTCTTGTAAGACTTCTCGAGCTAATTTTTTTTATAGCACATGATGGTAGATATCATGATATAAAACACCAAGAGAACTTAGCTAAAATATGCATAAGGACTTACACACAAGCTATTAAACATGTGAAAATAATACACCAATGATAAAAACCATGATGACAATGTTGATGTATGAATATGGATGGATTCAAGAATAATGCACGAGGAATCACCCAATGAATGCACATAGACTGAATCAAGGCACAACAAGAAAGAAAACAAATATGTAAACAAACAAATAAATAAACAAAACACAAAGAAATGAAAAAGAACAAAACAAAACATCATGAATTAAAGGAAACAAACACAAAAAATGGTTAATCACAATGTTATTACAAATAAATAACAATCAAGATGATGAACATTGCCCCTAGGATATAAGAGAGAATAAAACAAAAAAACAAAATGGGGGGGGAAGAAGAAAAGGAAGGGGGTAGCTGAGATGACTCCAGATGCACTAGGAAAGTGGACATTACCTACATAATTCTATGGATGCAAGGGAAAATGTAAACTTTGGGCTAAATTTAGTTCTCCCAAGAGATGGGATAGAATAAAATGATGATAAGAAAACATGATGGATGTTGTAGAGGAAAAATGGGAATGGTCTCACAAAATGATGAACACATGGGAAGGTAGGACATTAAGGATGGGGAAACTAAATGATAAGTGGCCTCATGTGAAATAGAGAGGGATCCTAGAATCCTTAAGGCAAAGAAGTGGTCGATGTGGTAATTTTTAGAATTTTATATATCATTTACAAATGTTTTTAAAATTTTCTATGTATCTCAACTCAATTGAAAATGATGAGATACTAAATGGTCTGATTTACAAAATGATAACAACATTCAAAATTGAATTACTTTAAAAATGGTGAAAGTGTGTAAAAGTTTGACTAAGAGGACCTCAACATGAATTAAGCACTACCTACATACTCCCAAGATGGGACCTTAAGTCATTGTAGTTCTGCATTATAACATAGGAATCTAACTAGGTAGCAACAAATTCTCAAATAATAGGCAAAGTAGGCAAATGGCATAGTAAGACATAAGAAAGGCAAGGTAGTAATTCAAGGCATGATAAAAGGTGTTGTTCCTAATTTAACCATAGGAGGTTATAATTAGGAAACAACAGCATAGGTAAATGATACTAATTTTCCCATAGGTAGTTATAATTAGTAGCACGATGGTGGTACTCTAATTTGCCCAAAGGCAGTTATAATTAGTAATACATAAATGGAATGAAATAAGGAATGAAGGATGTAACTACCACACCACTTGTGATACTACTCCAAAATACATCCTTTGTTTATAATATTGAATCAATTGCTAAAAATGGGTATGAATCCTTTTGTTGAAAGTGCTTGTGGAACCAATGGAATAGAACCAAGGTAAAAGGGTTGGGTAGGGAGGGTAAAAACAACTTGGTTGATAGCAAAGGCATGGTAGAATGGTATATGATATAGATAATAATGTTGATATTATATTAAAATGGAAATAAGCCTTGTAGGCAATAATTTAGGTCTCTCAAATAAAGTAACACTTCAAGTGTATAATGTTCATTGACTCATAAAATTCATCCCCATCTAGCCTAGTGAGCCTATATGCTCCAAATCCATAATTTTCAACAATGATATAGGGGCCTATCTATTTGGGTTTAAATTTTCCCTTTTGCTTCTTTTCAGTCATGGTATTTTACTAGTTTTCTTTGAGAATAAGATCACTAAGCTCAAATTCTCTATGTTTGATGCATTAGCTATAGTGGCCATGGAGTCTATTATGGTATGCTTGAAGGTTGTTCATAGTGGCCATGCATTTTTAATCAAGTAACTCTAGCTCTTGTAAGTAAACTACTCGGTAAGCTTCATCATCTATAACATGTTTTATCAAAATTCACAAAGAATGTAACTTGACCTCAATGGGGAGAATGGCCTCAGTATCATAAACTAGGGAATATGGGTGGCTCCTATTGGGGTAAAGTAATTGGTGTGGTATGACCAAAGGGCATGGAATATTTGGAGGTGCCAGTCATGGCCTGCATCATTAACAATATTTTTAAGGATGTTGACAATGGTTTTGTTGGATGCTTCTGCTTGGCCCTTACTTTATGGGTAATAGGTGGTCAAAAAATGTTGAGTAATATTGTACTCGACACATAATGATTTGACATCCTTGTTCTTAAATGATCTACCATTATTAGATATAATGTCAGATGGGATACCATAGTGATAGATGATATGGTTAAAAATGAATTTGAAAATTGATTTTTCAGTCATGTAAATGAGGGGTATAGCTTCAACCCACTTAGTGAAATATTTTATAGTGGTAAAGATATGTTTATAGACATCAAATGGGGTTGGGTTAATCTTCCCAATGAGATCAAGGCCCCATGTTTCAAATGGCCATGGTGTAAGCATTAGTTTTAGAGGCTAGGGCATGAATTAAACTGGCATGCCTTTGATTTTTATCACACTTTTTGATGTAAGCAACTACATCTGCATCCATAGTTGGCCAATAGTATCTAGTATGTAGGAGATTTTTGGCTAGGAAAACCTCATTGGTGTGGCTCCACATATTCCTTCATGAAGTTATCATAATGCTAATTTTTATTTTGTCAAATTTAAAAAATGAGGCAAAGTTCCCTCAAGGTTATGGTAAAGGGTTGGTCCAAGTAAGGTATATTGTGAGGCTTGGTGGGTAAGTGCCTTTTGTTATTTGTGAGATAGGTTTGGTGGCATAATATGGTCATGAAGGTAGGTAAAAAGGTTTGAATACCATATATATCTAGGACCAACAATATCATAGATCATTGTGATAGTTGAAGGTTTATGAGCAAGAACTAGAATATTTTCAATGAGCAATTGATAATCTTTTACCTTGTCAATATAACAAATCAAAGAGTCAATGGTGGCCATGGCATCAATTGTTTTGCTACTAGCTCTTGGTATGTGTTCAAACTATATATTGACAATCTATTGTTTAAAAGTGTCAATCATGGCCTTGTATGGTACGAGCTTGTCATCCTTGGTCTAAAAGTGGTATGTAACTTGATTGATGATTAATTGAGAATCACCATAAACCTTGAGATGTTGAATATTTCATTTTACTACCTGACAAAGCCCAGCAATGAGTGATTCATATTCATCTATGTTATTATTACAAGGAAAGTTGATATTGAATGATTTAGGGATAAGATCCCCTTATGGTGTAATAAATAATAATCCTACCCCTGATCCATGTCCTATGAATGATCAATCAAAATAGAGATTCTAGTAATGTTCCTCAAGAGGTGTTGTAATGATGGTCATAATGGACTCATTTGAGAACTAAAAAGTTAGAGGTTTTATATCTGTAAGGGGAGATTCAACAAGTTGATCTACAAGAACATGTCCCTTTGGGGCTTTTTGATTGACTTATTCAATCTCGAACTCACTGAGAAGCATGATCCATATATATATATATATATATATATATATATATATATATATATATATATATATATATATATATATATATATATATATATATATATATATATATATATATATAGCTTCGTAAAGTTGTCTTAGATAGTAGTGTTGGAGGTTTTGCAACGATGTCTTTAAGGTGGCCAATGATGTTGATTAGGTGTTATCTGTGCTAGAATGATAATGAAAAAGTGTGTTTCAATGAGCTTCAATGTTTCTACATGATTCTTTAGTGTTTTAATTAGTGAGGCAATTGATGAATGATATTAATGGTATGGACATGTTGTAGAGACCCTATGGGATGTTATGAGTGTTTAGAGTGCTTATGGAAGTGAATGGAGTTCATCATAACAGTCATATGAATGTCTAAGCTCAATTAGTCATCTTCATAGATAAGGTTGAGTAAGTAATTTGATGACATCCTATTTCACACGTGTGAAGGTTTCAATATAAAATTGATATATGGATAGATACACCTATATGAGGAGATCATATGGTATAAATTTTAGGTCTAGACATGGAACATAACAAATTTATTAAGGTGAAAAGTTATCTTGTCAGATAGAGTTTAATAATTTCCCATATTTAACCAAATTTATGACATATAAAATCTATGGTGAGCATTAAATCGGATCAAGGATCTAATGGTGAACATTTAATCTGACCAGATAAAGATCTAATGGAGCATGTGATTTTATCAGATAGAGATCAATGGCACGTGTGAAGTTAATTTATTGAAGGTTCCTAATATTTTATGCACTAAAAAAATGTGTCTCAATATCAATTATTTTATATAAGATTAATAGCGTGTGGGTTTTCATACATATGTATATCAATGGAGTGCATTGAGTCAAATATTTAATGTGCATAGAAGGCACATAGAGTTGTTAAGTAGCATGATTATGGAAGAGAGGATCTAAGATCAATGATGAGTGATTACAAGTTAAATTTAGGAGGATTCTATGAAGATTGATGTTGTGTATTTGATCAAGGTTTATAGGTAACATGAGATGATGACAATGTGTCTGATGTTTAGTATATACATAATGACTGTTGGAATTTGAATATTTAAATTAACAAAGGAAAAACTAGTCTACAGTGTTTGAGCCATAACTTTTGATATAAGTATAATTTGATGATGAATTAAAATTAAAAAATTTAAAGGACTTCAAGGTGAATATAGAAAAAATTATTAAAATATTTTATTGTTCGTACAATTGCAGATATTAAGCTCAAAATTTGACTGTGTGTTTGGCCATGCTCTATAAGTGATCCAAGAAGGATATTTGAGTTGTTCTTTATAGTGTCTTGATGTTTAAAAATGAAATAAATATTGAAGAGTTTTTTAGACTCCATGAGGAAACTTTGTGTGGATTTTTAATTTTTTAATAATCCATATTCAATATGAACAAAAGATTAGAAGTTGACTTTGTTGGATGAATGCACTAGCAGTTTGAGTGACCATGTTGTAGGAGTGAGTTGAAGGTGTTATAAGTAGAATTAAAGAATAAAATATATTTGAGATGTTCTATAATTATCTAATGATTATGATATAGTATTGGATGGCATGATATACCACTGATCAAATATGGATATTTAAAATATTATAATTGTATTTTGATTGTATGTGACATGTCTAAGTGGTCATTCTGAGAGAGTTGATTTGAGTGCTTAGAGCCTATGTTGAAGTATCTAAAATCACATGAAGGTGTAGAAAAGGTCCTAAAGGGTTCACCCATGTGATCTAATCATATGTATATTTGAAATATTTGAGTAGTTTCTTCATAAGTTTGAGACTATGTTTTTGTGTATGAAGACCTAAAGAGCAAGGAGACCTAACTGGAAGGTTTAATCATTGAGTTGGTGTTCTAGGTGGCATGGACCCATCAAGGAGTGATAAAAGGTATATTGGAGATAGGTTTTATATGTTCTAATAATTGGTTTAATTTTAAGGTGGTCCAAGAGGTTTCAAGAGTAACATGTGGATGTGAAGGCCTAATTATTTTGGGTCTCATTAAGGCTTAATGGAGGATTTGAGTCTTAAAGACTATGTTTGACATATGGAATGGAGTTTTTCACCCATGTAACATGTGTATATAACTATTTAAATTATATAACAATTATAATAAGCACTTGGTTGACCAATATGGATTAGTGTTATCTCCAAATCTTGTACCCTAGAAGAGGTTGTTCAAACCTCTTCAAGATTTGGCCAACATGGGAATACTTCCAGGTGTGTGGGGCACCTATAGTGGAAGTATACCTCTATAATTAAAAGGGATAGATCCCTAGATATAAATTTATGTGATTATGATACTAAAACTACCTATTATGGTTGAAAAGGGATAGAAAGATACATAAAACAAACCTAAAATAGGAGGTGATACACCAAGAGTTGCTTCCATTCATACACTTAGAATTTTCATAATGAACTAAGACAATCAAACTAGCCTCAACACCATTAATGGAGCTCCCTAAAATTAGTTTTTCTCATGAAGGAAAATGAAGGGAAGGTCAAATATGACACTAAAAAACTCATACACACTTCAATAATCTATTACAATAGCATACACTTCATGAAACCTATTGGGAGAGAAGTCATTTACAGTAACACATTTAAGGATTGCATGAAAACAAGATGAACTCAATCTATACTTAACATTCAAGATGGATCACTTAAACACATGGTGAAAATGGACTTAGAGTATAACCAAATTTCTTCTCATTAGATTAAGTACAAATCAAGGTACAATTTTGGTAGGGCTTCACCATACCAAGAGTTGGAATCCCCTACAATAGCCAAAATGGCTCATATTTATAGAACTTGGAAGATGAAAGAGAAATAAGAGTTTGAAGAGGCACAAGGACAAGTTTCAAAGGTGAAAATCAATTACAAGTCCTATATATGAAGTGTAAGAAGAGTCATGAAATTGAATTGCACTTGATCTCATCCTAAATTAGCTTGTTCCTCCCAGTGTGGCATAACATCTTCTCAATCATTCTTTCTTTTGAAACTACCTTGATCATGGCTTGTTTGAGAATCCCAAGGAAAGTGATAGAAAAATTTCTCATTTATGTTAATGAGAGGGAGTTACAAAGATGATTTCACCTAAATTTCGAGTTTTCTTCATCATGAAATTCTCTTACACAAGCTCACCATTACTTTGCAACCATGATCACTCTCCAATTGGATTTTTTTGACACTTGGCACTAGAATATTTCAATCTTACCCAATTGATCCATACCAGAGGCCTTTTTACATATTTTTGGACACTTTATATTCTTGGATTCATCAAAAACATCATAAAAGGCCACCAAACTTGAGTTTCCACTTTGTCCACTATGTCATTCTAGATGTGAGTTTAGATAGGCTGAATAGAGAGAGAAAGTATAGGAAATTTTGATTATTTACAAGGTATAAAAATTGAATGAAGTGTTGTATCAAGTCCTAATATACCTCCCAAAGTGATTGGCATCTCATAGTCATCTTCAAGACTTGCTAAACATAAAAAATTGTCAAGAAAACCTATTTATTGCATCACTTGTATGGATTCTATAAAATATAATTCCATGGATTTGACCCTAATAGATATGTAAACAACTTATATTTTATTCTCATGGTCAAATTAATTCATCTTGATGTACTTTTGGCTTTATTTCTACCATTAGGTTCTAAAACAGGGTTTATAATGATGGAGTCCATAGTTTTGCTGTAGGATTTTGTAACTGGACTGATAGAGTCCATAGCTTTTATAATGGCTTCAACATATATAAAATATATTAAGGTGTTTCATATTTTTTTATGTTTCCTCCATCTTATAAAATCATCACTTGGGCTTTTCTAACCTCTGGGCCATCCATCTCACCACTTTTCCTTCAAACTATCTCCTCATGTATGAGAAAATTGCCCCTACTCTGAGACAAAATAAAGAGGGTTTTCACTATTTACATTGGAAAATTAATGATTGTATCACCTTATTCAACCCCCAAGTATGGTTTTTAATATTTTTTATCTCCTAAATCCCTCATTAAACCACCAAACTCTACCAATTTACTAAGCAGACTTTTGAAGAGGCATATTGTGAGGGTAGGCAGGGTTTATACTATGTTTTGAGATTTTAGGGATTGACTTGAACATTTTAATGTCATGTATGGACCATAAATTACTCTCATGATGTTTTAAAACCATTTTATATTCATTTTCCCCTCAAACACCTTCTTTATGCTCTTGGAAGCATAGATTAGGTCCTTGATTGCCTAGGAGAGGAATCATTGTTTTAGCCTAGTTGTAGGTGTCTTCTTGGTAATAATTAGGACTTATGATGATGTATTTATATTTTCCATGGTAATATTTAATTTATTACACCTTTCATCCATTTTTAAATATCCTCACGAGTTTTAAAATTCAAATTTTCTCCTCATTGCCAAGGTATACCTTATGACTGTGTTTCAATTGTTTAGGTGTTGCCTGTAGGTGTATTCTTGGCAAGGAATAAGCCTTGAAGGTGAAAATAAGAAAATTAAATTCAGGTATAGTATCCTAAAAAAATATAATTCACCCTATACCTCCAATTTGGTTACTACTATCCCAATTGATAGAGATTTACTAAGGCCTGTTGTAGATGAGTGTTCCCAAGCCTGTATAGACAGGGAGGATTATTTTGGGGTCAAAACATAAAACCTTAAATTTTCTCAATAATCTTAGCTTAGGAATACTATTTTTAATATTTGATATTTTTTTAACTTGATGGCATAGTTTACAACCTCACAGATGAGGTGCAAGATCAACTTTCCACTAACACCCTTGTAGAATTCACTGTCAACACTCAATGATTTTTTAACAACTTTGAGGGTGTTCAAACTCCATCTCCACTCCTTATTTTGACCTCAAAATTGGGAAAAAAAAATTATATGGATAGGGATACCAATTTTTCCAAATTTAAATCTTGGATCACCTTACAAGTGAATTTGGTGAAGTCCTCAAAAACCTCTAAGTTTACTATTTACAACTTTTAGGGACTAAGAACCCAATATGCCTAATCGTTATTTGAAGTGATAACCTTACCTTGGCATAGCATATAAACCTTCATAACATGAAATATAATACCCTTTGGATATGTTTAATCTTCAAAAATAAACTCCATCATATGTTTTCAACATTCCCACCTCTGTACAACTTCTTAAACTCCTATAGAAGCTGACTGTGAGCACACTGCTAATATGGTAGTGAACAAGGAAAATTGAAAATTTGGATTGAAGAAGTTGAATAATTTTATTTATCCAAAGATAATTAATTTAAATAACCTTTAAAACATAGATCCAAGCACATTGAAACCTCCCCTGAAGCTCTCTTTCATGTTGCAAAACTCAGGTTACCCATATATGGTTGCCAACTTGAAAACAAGCACAATTTTGAAATATTACTTCAATATAATTAAAGATAAGTTTTGGATGATTAAAATACCATTTATAGGACCTAATATAATCTGAAAACCTCATATATCCATCCAATTCTGAGTTCAAGCAACCTGGACAAATCTAGACCCTGCTTGGTTGCATACGCAACTTTGAGGATTGAACCTTTTTAACAATGGTTCATAAAAGAGGAGGCATAAATATAAAAAAAAATTAACTAAATGGAATATAAATAATTTTATTATAATTCCTTAAATCCATTCCTCCCAAATTATCTTGTACGGCCTGTGGTGAGTGAAAGTCTTTGACTAGTTTTGACCCTTCCATGGAGCAATGGGGAAAGAAAGGTGAAATTTTTAGTTTTTGAATATAAAAAATAAATATAATCATGTGAGTATGGAGAAGATAAATATACATATTTTAAGTTATTTCACCAACAAAAATCCATACAAGTGGCTAAAAACTCCCCTTTCCAAGTGTTTTCTTGATTTTAACTTGTACCTATAGACTGGGCAGTTACAATCAATTATTTAAGACCCCTTAGGACACATCAAATGTGACATCACCCTTTTATACTTTAAAATTTCATAAAAAACATGTTCAAATCATTAAATGCCCATTTTTTACCTTTGAAAAGACCCAAAGTGACATGGAACACTAATGCAAAGAGTGACCAAGGCTAATATAACATTTATTAGCATTAAATGACCTATGAAACACTGCATGAAAAAAAATTTACCTATGGGGTTGACTCATTTTTACTGAGGGTTAAAAATGGTCAATAGTTAGATGAGTGTATGGTATAAATACTAGGCATAATTGGCCTATTTGGTGTTGAGTGGAGAAAGTGTGGAGCCAAGCAAATGAGAGAACCTTTGAAAGAGAAGGTACAAGTCATTAAGGACCAAAAAAGAGTGAAGATTATTATTCATTATTGTTTATTCAAGGTTATGAAGGTGAACACATAGGTTATTGGAACTAATGAGCTTATAAGAGGCAGATTAAACAAGTAAGCCCTAGAGGCTGATTGAGTGAGTGTGCTTAGTGGATGGATTGAAGAGCATAGCAGGTTGAGGATTGTGTGCATGACCTATAGGTCATGTTGCTAATATTGTGATAGATTTGTTTCAAGTTTTCTAATTATGTATGTGATAAGAACTGAAGAGTGATCCAAAAGTGTGTTTTGGATGCATTTCTTATGTGTGCAAGTTTGTGAGGATGTAAAGGGGAAAGAGTGCAAGTAAGAGAAGTCCATCAATAGGTGTAGAAGACATCATATCAAAAGTGGAGATCAGATCAAGGTAGTTGGGTTGGTGCTTGATTGCCTAGGGGTTTGGTTCCTCCATGTGGGATGGGTGTCTCACTAAACTAAGGGATGGGTGTTCCTTGATTAGTTGGTGCTGGTCTAAATTTAGATATTTTTATTATAGGACTATAGTCCATATTGTAGGGTTTAGTGGGTTTTATCCCCCAAGAGGGTTTCCCACATATATCATGTGTTATGTGATTGATATTTCTATATCTTCCTTATTCATTGCAATGGTTAATTTTTATGCATCATGATTATATGTGTTGAATGGTTAAGAGTTAGGAATTAAATTAGATTCTCTTGCATCACTAATTTTCCCCCTCTCAGTGATTGTACCTCTAATAATTGATATCAAATCAGGACCTTCATTACAAGTTTAATCATTTGAAGGTGATCTAAGGTACAATATGGTTAAAAAGGAAAGTTATTCAAAATAAAAGAACATCATGGATGAATAAGAAGTGTTCTATGATAGTAAGGAAGAATAAGTTGATATAGAAGCTAAGCTCATGGGTGCACTTGGTGAACTGAAGGAGAAAAAGAAGAAGAATCATAAAATGAATAATATGATCAAAGGTCTTGAATCATAAGTTAGGTCTATTGACGAGAGTTTGTCAGGAAAGTCCATGAGATAGGAAAAGAGATTCAAAAACTAATCAAGTCCATGGAAGAGCAAGCATGTAGATTGAAGGATGACATGGCTACAGAAGCTAAGAAGGATAAGGAGACCATCAAAGATCTCATAATTCAATTAAAGACTACAAGTTCAAGAATGAGAGCTAAAGAAGATGAATGTGTTCAATTAAATACTAATCTTGTTTCCCTAAAGTATGAGCATGAAAAGGTCATAATCAAGATAGGTAAGCTTGAAGAAGATCAAAAGAAATCAGGACAAGAAAAAGAGGTTGGTAGCATGAAATTCAATAAGATAGACTAGGTCAAGAGCAAAATGAAGAAGTGAATCAAACATCCAAATGCTTCAAAGAATCCCAAATATTTTATGGGCCATTGTTTTTTTTTTTTTGCCATCTTATTGGTCATAAAGCAAAGGACTATATAAGAAGAAGTAATCAATCAAAAGAAGATCAAAATCATCATCAAGAAAAAGGTATAAATGATATTGTTTTTTTCATATGCCATAGAGTTGGTCACATTTCTAGATATTACAAGAACAAATCAAATGATTTTTCAAAGCAAAATAAGGTGTATGGAGCTCCTAGTGTGCAAAGAAGAGGTCACACATGGTTATGGAGACCTAAGTCTATTAGAAGAGATCAGTTTAAGACCAAAGATGGTTTGTTTTCCATGATAGACATGAAGGAAAGTCAAGATTTTTTGTTATCTGCATTTGTTGACAAGTTTGAAGCTAGAAATGAAGTCAAGGATCCATTCAAAGTTAATATTATAATTAGGCAGGACTACAAGTTAAATGAGATTATGGAGATATGGAAGTCTCCTAAGTTTTGTGACTTTTAGTCTCTCTATGTCAAAGGGGTATCTCTAGGATTTAAGGAAACACTTTATAGAAAGAGGAAGCATGGTGGATGCTTGTTGGGTCTTAGTTGGTGTTGTGTGATAATAAATCCATGAAGCTAAAGTAGAGAAGCTTAGCTAAAGGTATGAAATCAAGGATAATGAGCTGCCAATATATTATATTGCATGGAAATATTGAAGACTAGGTTGATATGGAGTATGAGGAGAATGTCTTATCATGAATAAGGTCTCAGAGTTCTATAGATGACAAGTTGTGCATGCCATGGAGTTAGGGGGAGATAACTCAGATAGTTTAAGAAGCTTAAAGAGTTATGAATGATGTGAGGGGGAGCTTATGTGAGATGTTTCAATCATGGTGGAGGTATGAAGAAGTCTGCCATAGATGTGAACTCAAGCATGTTGATATAATGACTTGATCAAACTAAGTCAGGTGATTTGACAATGTATTGAATCCTCATGCATAAACAAAAAAAGAAACTTTATAAATGGTCAGGTCCTAGGATTAGAGGACTCTGTAGTAGAATTTGATTGACAAAAGAGAGTTTAGATCAGTTTATTTTGCTTTGTAAAAGTGGATGAGGTGGCTTGATGATGTCATAATGTTCTCATGATCAATTTCTTGTGTTTTAGCATGTTGACTGATGTATATGCAAGGTTTGTAAGCTACGTATGGAGATTTCCAAGTGTCATTTGAATAATTTAAAGTTTTCAAGGTGTCTTAGTGGGACATAAAGTTGTGTTGACCTCATTCAAGTGTGTTTTAAGTAATTTCAAGTTTTGAAGGTATTTTGTGTGCAATTGGAGAATTTTGTTTACTCTCGGGTTTCCCAATTTGTGGTTAAGGGTATGTGGGTCAAAAAACCATGGTATAGTAAGTATGGGTTCCCAAGGAGTCTAATCTCAAAATTGGTACAAAAGTGTGTATTGATGACCTCTAGGTGTGAGAAAATTTTTAGAGACAGGTGTTGACCAAAAGGTGGTGTGTTGACCAAGTTTCTCTTATAAACCTAGTGTTTTTGCTCATGTTGGAAAAATGGCTTGCCTAATGATTTGAGATTCGAGGCTACTTAATTAGTTGAAATGGCCAAATGGGTGCTCAAAAAATATTTCACAAAATTTTTTAAGTGCATGGTTGGTTCCATGGAGGAGGATTTGTGCAAATAGAGGGTTAATTGGCTAGTAAGTTTGTGAAAAAAGTATGTTACAAAGGAAGGTATGAGTGTTTATTTTTGGAATACATGAGGTGGAATATGGGAATGCTCTAGATATAAAATTTCAAGCCATGAAAGTTCATACATAGAAAGTTATGGTCTTTGCAAGGTCCAAATAGGGTTACAAGGCCTCTAAGCAAGGCTAGTATGAATAAGTGGAATTTTTGGTCATTTTATCCAAATTACCAAGGTGATAAAAGTATGCCTAAGTTTAGATGACTTAGGGGGAGTCCCTCTTTATGTTTTATAGGTAATTTCATGCAGTTTCTAATGTTCATGTATGTTTTATCTTCATAGAAGTTGTGTATGATCAAAGAAGAGTGTAGTCATGGAGCATGTTTATATATATCAATGTAAGAAGAGGTATGCACAATGCTAGGGGGAGTCTGTATCATCTCTTAGAGGTGTTCCTTTCCTATTGTTGGTTGTTGAAGTCTTTTTATGTTCTTAAGATCAAAAAATGAACCCACTTTGTCATTGTGTCAAGGGGGGAGAAAGTACTTGAAGAGAGAGACATAGTATAAGCATAAGCTTTGTATTGGTGTTTGACATCAATGACAAAGGGGAGATTTTTGAAGGTTTGTCAATTATGTCTCCAAGGTTACCAAGGATGTTGATGAGGTGTCATGTGTGATAGAATGATAATGACAAAGTGTGCTTTAATGAGCTTCAATGTTCTTACATGGTTCTTCAGTGTTTTACTTAATAAGGTAATTGATAAATGATATTGATGGTATGAACATGTTTTAGAGACCCTATGGGATGTTATAAGTGCTTAGAGTTCTTATGTAAGTAAATGAAATTCATCAAAACAATCATATGAATGTCTAAGCTCAAATAGTTATCTTGACAGATAAAGCTAGGTAAGTAATTTGATGATGTCATATTTCACACGTGTGAAAGTTTTAATATCAGCTTGATATATGGATAGATTCACCTATGTGCGGAGATCATATGGTTCAAATTTTAGGTCTAGACATGGAGCATAGAAAAAGTTATTAAGGTGAAAAGTTGGATTCTTAGATAGAGTTGACTAAGTTCCCATACTTAGCCAAATTTTTGATATTGAAGATATACGATGAGCGTTCAATTGGATCAAGAATCTAATGGTGAGCATTGAATCTAACTAGATAAGGATCTAATGAAGCATGCGATCTTGTCAGATAGAGATCAATGGTGCATGTGAAGTCAATTTGTCAAAGATTCCTAAGATTTCATGAGCTAGTAACATGTGTCTCAATCTTTATGATTTGATAGAACATAAATGGCATGTGGCTGTTCATAAATATGGATATATATGGAGCACATTGAGTCAAATAGTCAATGTGCACATAAGGCATGCAGAGTTGCCAAGTGGCACGATCATAGAAATGAGGATCTAAGATCAATGATGAGCAATTATAGGTTAAAGTTAGGAGACTGATAAGGAAATTGATGATGTGTATTTGTTCAAAGTTTTTAGGGAGAATGATATGGTGACAAAGTGTCTGATGTTTAATATATACACAATGACCATTGAAATTTGAATATTCAAATTAACAAAGGAAAAACCAGTCTATAGTGTTTGAT
Source organism: Torreya grandis (assembly GCA_037957365.1). Taxonomy (NCBI): domain Eukaryota; kingdom Viridiplantae; phylum Streptophyta; class Pinopsida; order Cupressales; family Taxaceae; genus Torreya; species Torreya grandis. Next base: position 1,219,268 of record JARHVA010001552.1, read on the forward strand.
ACATAACTTTTGATATATGTAGAATTTGATGATGAAGTTAAAAGAAAATTTGTAAAGGACTTCAAGGCACATCAAAAAAATTTGATTAAAATATTTTAATGTTTGTATAGTATCAGATATTATGCTCCAAAGTTGATTGTGTGTTTGACCATGGTCTATAAGTGATCCGAGAAGGATATTTGAGTTGTTCTTGATAGTGTCTTGATGTTTCAAGATGAAATAACTATTATAGAGTGTTATGAAATCCATTAGGACCATCTATGTGTATTTTTTAGGTTTGAACAATCCATATTAAATATGAACAAAGGCTTAGAAGTTGACTATGTTTGATGAATGCACTGGCAGTTTGAGTGACCATGTTGTAGGAGTGATTTAAAGGTGTTTTGAGCATAATTAAAGAATAAAATGAATATGGAGATGTTCTATAAGTCTCTAAGGATTATTATAAATTATTTGATGGTATGATATACCATTTATTATATATGGAGAGTCAAAATAGTATAACTATATTTTGACTATATGTGACCTGTTTGAGTGGTCATTCTGAGAGAGTTGATTTGAGTGCTTAGAGCCTATGTTGAAGTATATAAAATCACATGGAGGTGTAGAAAAGGTATTTAAGGTTTCACCCATGTGATATAATCATATGAATATGTGAAATATTTGAGTAGTTACTTCATAAGTTTGAGATTGTGTTTTCTATGTATGAAGACCTGAAGAGCAAGGAGACCTAATTGGTAGGTTCAAGCATTGAGTTGGTGTTCTAGGTGGCATGGACCTATGAGGGAGTGAGAAATCATATATTGGAGATATTTTTGATATTTTTTAATCATTTGTGGAAGTTGAAGGTGGTCCAAGAGGTTGCAAGTGTAATGTGTGGATGTGAAGACCTAATTGATTTGGGTCACATTAAGGCCTAATGAAGGATTTGAGTCTTAAGGACTATGGACAACCTATGGAATGGATTGTTTCACCCATGTAACATGTGTAGAGACATATTTTAAGTATATAAAAAGTATGGTAAGCATCTTGGCTGACCAAGATGGGTTAGATGAGTGTATGGTATAAATATTAGTCAAAATTAACCTATTTGGTGTTGAGTGGAGTAAGTGTGGAGCCAAGCAAAGGAGAGAACCATTGAAATAGAAGGTACAAGTTATTAAGAAATAAAATAGAGTGAATAATATCTATCATTCTTATATTTTCAAGGTGATGAAGGTGAATGCATAGGTCATTGGACCTAATGAGCCTAGAAGAGGTAGATTGAGTGAGTAATCCCTATAGGTTGATTGAGTGAGTGTACTTAATGGATGGATTAAAGAGAAAAGTGGGTTGAGGATTATGTCCATGACCTACAAGTCATGTTACTAATGTTTTGATAGATTTATTATAGGTTTTATTATTATGTATGTGCTAAGAAGTGAAGAGTGATCCAAAAGGGTGTTTTGGATTCATTACTTATGTGTGCAAGTTTGTGAGGATGTAAAGGGGAAAGAGTGAAATTAAGATAAGTAAATAATTATGTGTATAAGACATCAAATCAAAATTGAAGATTAGATCAAGGTATCTGGGTTGGTGCTTAGTTTCCTAGTGGGTTGGTTCCTCCTTGTGGGATAGGTGTCTCACTAAACTAAGGGATGGGTGTTCCTTAATCAGTTGGTGTTGGTCTAAATTTGGATCTTGTTATTATAGGACTATAGTCCATATTTCATGGTTCATTGGGTTTTATCCCCCAAGAGGTTTTCCCAAATATATCATTTGTTATGTGCTTGATCTTACTATATCTTCCTTGTTCATTGCAATGGTTAATTTTTATGCATCATGATTGTATGTGTTGAATGGTTAAGAGTTAGGAATTGAATTGGATTATCTTGTATCATTGAGTCATCCCCCTCTCAATGATTTTACCTTTAAAAAGTAGATTCTTGATTAGATTTACTTTGGAAATAACTATGGTCTTGTTGTTTAACATGTAATGTTACAATTTTTGAGCTGCAAAGACCATAACTAAACAAGCTTTTTTAATGGGCATATAATTATGCTCATACATGACTAGTGTACGACTTAGATAGTATATGGCATATTCTTTTCCATTTTCATCATGTTGATCTAGAATTATCCTAAGGGATTTCTTTGTGGTAGATAGGTATAGTAAGAATGGCTTTCCTAGCATAAGTGGCAACAAAATAGGTGGATTTACAAGATAGTCCTTTAAATGATGATCTTTCTGACATTCATCATCCTAATGAAATGTGACAACCTTGTTCATTAAGTGTGTAAATGAATGAAATTTATTGGTCAATTGAGAAATGAAGCATCTAATAGATTGGATCTTACTTTCTACTATGGAGCTACTTTAAATTGGATGGTGGTGGCATCTCGATAATGGCTTGTACTTTTATTGCATTGACTTTAATACCTCAGTGAGATGAAATTAAGCCTCAAAATTTGTAGAAATAACACCAAAAACACACTTCTTAGGATTGAGTCTAACTTTGTATGCATGTAGTCTCTAAAATATTCTTCATAGTGTTGCTAGATGATCAGACCTAGTCTTTGATTTTTTGAATATGTCATCAATGTAGTCTTTAATAATGTTATGCATCATATCATGAAGTATAACACTCATGGCTCTTTGGTATATGTCTATAGTGTTCTTGAGACCAAATGGCATAACCTAATAATAAAATGTTCCCCATGTTATGGTGAATGTAATTTTATGTTGGTCTTTTAGTGAAATTCATATCTAATTGTAGCCTTGAAATCCATCCCTCAGTGAAATCATTTTGTACCCAGTTGTGGAGTCAACTGTCATTTCAATGTTTGGCAAGGGAAAGTCATCTTTGGGGCAAGCCTTATTTATATCTTTGAAATTAGTGCAGATTTGATCCCTTCTAGCTTCTTACTAATTTGCACAACATTCAAGATCCACTCTAAGTAGGAGATCAATCAAATACATCTCAGTTCTAAGAGTTTTTCCAACTCTTTATTTACTAATACAGTAATGTGAGGATGTATCTTGTGTAATATATATTTCATGGATTTGGCATTAGGGTGTCTAATAAGGAGGTGTATAACCAAGGTGGGGTCCAAACCTAGCATGTCAAAATAGGACCAAGAAAATATGTCAACAAATTCCCTCAAAAATATTATAAATATTTCACATTCCTCCTCAGTGAAGGATGCACCTAATTTGATCCATTTTGGGTCAAATAGAGTCCTGATGTTAAATTTTGTAGTGTCTTCCATAAGAATATTTGAACCATATTACAAAATGATTGGCAAAGATTTGAATTCACTTGCAATGGAAAAGTCCTCTATGTGAACTGGTTCTTCAATTTCCCCTAAACAAGATGAATCTGAATCTCCCAAAGGTAAGTATGGCCATGTCACAAAAAATGTTAGAAACTCTTGGATGATTTGGTCAAAGGCATAATGCTCTTTAAAAGTAAACTCATACCCAAAATCAAGTTCATTATTGGTGGTCTCCTTTGCTTCATTAGGGTAAAGGTGAACACCCCCGTATAATGTTGCCTAAAATAGGTTTTCACCTGAAGACTAGCCTTTCTCTTTACTTTTACCTTGGTACAAAAGTGCCTCAAAAATGTTTTCACTTTGGGACCTCAATGTTTTTTGTTTTTTTTTTTGTGGTTAAAGGTGTTCACTCATTCTCCAAAATAGACTACCAAATCTAGTTTGATTGAGAACACTTGTTTATGGTCTCCCAATAGAACATTGTCTCTTAGGCCTAGAAAATCATAAAAATTCTCATCATTCTCAAACTCATCTACATGCACTGTGGATTCTTGTTGGTCTCAAGATATAAGTTGAGGGTGATATAAAGGAAGTGGATTGTGTTAGTTAATTGGGCTAAGGGTAAAAATGACATGGGTGTTAAATAGATTAGTATTGGCCAAGTCTTTGTAAAGGCTATGATTAGACTCTACTTCACTGCCGACATTGTCATCATTAATCATTGGCACTGGAACATGAATAAGATACATGGGGTCATACCTAGGTAGTTTAAATTTGAGACCATACATTTTTTTATACTGAGTCATAGAGATTGGATCAAGTGTACCCTACTAATTTGGCCCAAATCCTCCTCCTTGATAGGCATGATTCGATTAGGAATAGGATTCCTACCATTTTTATAGCAATCAAGCAATTTATTGTTATATAATCAATATTCATCATTTGTAAATGGGTTCAATTCTTGTCCAGTGGTTGGTGTAAAAATGATAGGTGTTGGTTTATACAACTTTCATTTTCCATTTTGTTGCCACTCTATGCAAGGTGGCTTGGCTTTAGGTCTTACATAAGACTTGGGGTTTTGTGTAAGCTTGGCAATGTGAAATGTATCATCGGTTAAATTTTCTCCTAGTCTATTATTTTTTATGGTAAAGTGATTAGACATTTTAAGAGATGGCACATGTGAAGATGAATCAAGGATATCTGGGTTGATGCAATTGGCCTCTAGTAAATAAATAAGTATTTCTTTCCCCTTGTCTTTTTTGGGAACTAGATCCAAGCCAAAATGGTAGTTATAGCTTTCATACTTGGCCTCCAAATGCTTTCGATGTTCATAGGGCTAAAAATCTCTATGGATGGTGATCTCTATGCTATAATGATATAACTTAAGACACTGATGCAATATTGAAGGGATTACATGAATTTCATGTATCCAAAGTCTACCCAAGATCAAATTATATGATAGGTCTAGGTCTAACACATTGAAAAGTGTATCGTGGGTTAAGGGCCCAATGATAACTGGAAAGCTGATGGTGTCTTAGGATTATCACTCATTATCATAAGATTTGATGGTGATTATTTCCAACTAGAGATCAGCTACTATGTATTTGAGATGCCTGATTAGCTTTAGATACACAATATTTAGGCCCAATCCATTGTCTATGAGGATATATTTCACTTTGTGTCATGTTATGACAAATTCTATGTATAATAGATTATTATGGAGAGGGTTGACAGACAACATATCACTTTGGTCAAGGTTTAATTATTGACTTGGGGCTAAATTTCTAACCAAATCTTGGAATTTGTCTGGACTAATGTCATTTGGAACTTGGGATTGGCCTAGGAATTATGTTAAGATGTTCTTATGGATAGTGGATGCACGCAAGAAATCTAAGATGGAAATTTGTGTGGGTATCTTTTGAATTTATTTCACAATATCAAATGTATTTTATTTCATAAAAGTAAATGGCTTGTTCCTAGCCAAAATGATGGGTTACATGGGTGTAGTGGTAGATGGTTTTGGGCCTGAAATGGTAATATTTGACCTCCAAGTTATGATTTCATAATCGAGATTACTTATAGGACCATTGTTGCTAGCAAATGATGGTGGAAGGGGGCATATAGGATAAGTCTTAATTTCTAGTACACTTGTATATGGTCATGGGGCAAGGATGAATTATTGGTATAAGGTCTAAAAGTAGTAATACTTACTTGTTGATATGCCTATATGCAGTCTTAGGTCAATGCAGAATCACTATCATAGGTGGGTTGATTAGAATTGATTAGTAACAATACTATTCAGTTACTACTTGGTCTAGGATTGATGGTAATGGTGGAAACATGACCTCCCACAATATAGCCTATAATTTTATTGTAGTCATGTATAACTACGTGGTATGTTTTTTGGGTATTGGCATAGTTTCGGCCTTGGTTCTATCCAATTAGTTGACATTTTTATTTTTTTACTAGTATTGTTATTTTTGTATCGGCTATTGGTTATATTTTTCTTGTTGATCTAGCCTTGGTTGTTATTATTGTTGGTTATTATTATGTTGTAGAAAAGGGTTTTGATGAATACCTAAGTTTTGATTGGATGTAGAATCTCTATTATCCAATGTTATCTCCCTATTTTCTAACATATTTTCAAGAAGATGTTTGATTTTCTCATAACAATGTATATTATGCCCATGAACTCGATGATATTCACAAAACTCATTTTCTTGATACCAGTATGGATAAAGAATTCCCTCAGGATAGTGCTTTGATATAGGCTAACTAATCAAATTAGCTACAACTAGTTTGCAAAACATAGCTTCAATAGGCTCTCTAAGGTCATTTAAAACTCGATGATTAAGCACATTTCTCCTTGGAAGAGGGGTTTACAAAGTAATGGTTTTTGCATTTTTTGAGTTGGTCTAGGTTATTGTAAAGGCTGAATTTATTGCATGAGTTACTAATGAGGAGTACTTTGCATGTGCAACATGGGTTGAGAAGATGGTGTTTTCACCATTTGGACATGTTGTGACTTAGTTTCTCAATTTCTAACAACATTCTTATTATAATTGAATTTCTTAGATTTTTCATAATTACTGGCCTAGCTTGGTGCTGATGCTTGTGCTTGGACTTGGTTTTGATATTGATTTTGGTCACTTCCTTGGTTTTGAATTTGATTTTGATTTGATAAGGTAAGCTTGATAATCCCTTCATTAATGAGGGCCTTTTCAATTAGCAGACCTTTGTCAATGATTTAATTGAAGGTATGTGCACATTATAGCTCTAGATGGTAAGATATCTCATTATGAAAAATTTTGGTAAACACAATGGCTAATTATTTGTCTACTAAAATATGGGTGAAAAAGCTAGCAAGTATTCTCCATCTTAGTAGATAGATTAAAAAACTTTCATCAGCCTTCTATTTGACTTGAGTCAAATCTACCAATAAAATCTTATGTTTGAGAATGTAAGAGAAATACTTTACAAATTTGTCTAAAAGGTCATCAAAATTAGATACTAAATTCTTTGATAATTTTAGGAACCATTCCAAATCTTGTCCTGGTAGACTTTGAGGAAACAAAAGTAGGAGGTATATGTCACTTTAAGCCATTATCTAGAAAATAATAAAGAATTTGATTAAATGGGCCTTAAGGTCTCATTTACCCTTGTATTTGTCAAAATTTAGTGGTTTATACCCTAGAGGAAATGGTATCTACAAATACTCCATATTGAATGGGTAGGAACACACGTCATCCAAATTAAACTTATTGGTCTACTTTTCATCTTGGATGGTGGCAATTTCATCTTTTATTTGTTACAATTCTTGTGCCAATAAAATGGATAGAACATTGGCCTGAGGTGGAAGGTGGTTAGTCAAAGTTAAATTACCTTGATAGAGGTATAATGGAGGCATGGTTTATTGTGGAATGTTGGTTTGGTTAGGGAATTGACTAGGAATATGCATCTATATATTGGGATGTATTTGTTAAAATTGCATGTACTGTGGTACGATATTCTAGTTTTAATTTGGTATATAAGCTTGATTTTGGGGGAATTATGGTTGAGATGGAAGTAGATGGCATGGGGTGAAGTATGATGCCTGCTAAAATTGATTAGGGACTTATTATCACTAGTCAAACCTAGCAACATTAAGGGAACTTCTTGTGAAATAAGGCCTTGTCATTGAATTTGTGGCACATTTAGAACAAAAGGCAATTGTTGGCTAATTGGAACTTGTTAGATATTATTACCTCTTGGTTACACTAACACTTTTTTTGAAGTAGATGATTATTGGATATTTTACATTTGTCACTGACCAATAGACATACCTTCTTTATTAAATAATGTTTGTGATTACAAAGGTATGTTGGCTTGCGATTGAAGAGGTACATTTGTCACTACCTGATGAGGTAGAACATTGGTTACCCCTTATTGAGGTGGTAGAATGTTTGATCTCTGCTATGTTGTCATATTGGATTGTGTTTGTTATTGTGAAACATTAGTCATCACATATTATGGTGGAGTAACATTCATCACATTTTTTTGAGGCAAAAAATTAGATGGCATTTGACTACTTAATCCTTATGGTTACATGCATGAAGAAGTAGTTAGTTGAGGATTAGGGGTAACTTATTAGGGTTGGTAAATAGAAGTTACTACCCCTACTATTGCAAACCACTTATGGTTTTTGCTAAAGTCACTCTTTTTGGACTAGTTATTTGTGTAGTTACACCACTTTAGCCTAGATTGGATGACACTTGCATGTTATCCACTATGTTTGGCACATTTTTTTGTGTAGAAGTAGTAGAAACTTCTTTGATAGATGAGGAATTGAACATGTCTCCAGCTAAAGTGCTTTGCACAGATAGGTCTATAACCAATTTATCTTATCCTATCAATTCGATTAACACCCCTATTGAAGGAGCTATCTCGATGAGAGGAGCATTTGACATAGCCATATTATTAAAGTTACATGTGACATTCAAATAAGTCTGATATGTTGTATGCATTTGTATAAAATGGTTCTCCATGAGGCATTTTCCTATGACAATCATACATGGGTATTGAGATAACATTAGCATGAGTACTTGAGGATTACTAGAAGAGGCATGTTCAATGGTTTTATCATAATGTATAGTTAAAGGCACTCTAACTAGATGAGGCAAATTTTCATGGGGGAAGTTTACTGGAAACTTGGCCCCTACCTTTGTGGATCTAAATAAAACCTCATCCTTTTTTGTAAGTGATGATAAAAAAAATAGGGTTCATATGTCGATGGAATTATAACGTAGTATGGTTGTTATTAAAATTATTATACAATTAAAGGTACGCTAGCAAGGTACTATGTAGTTTGTTCTTGGTCCTACTCTGAGTATGGAGGCATGTTGAACAAAGAGTAGGCTAAAAGATCTTGGCTTTGTTCCCTAAATTTAGTGTTGTAAGGAAGATAAGTATCTCTCTCATAAACTACATCATCACCATAAGGGTCTTGAACAAAGTCATCTTAGGTGAGCACATTATCATATCTTAGATTGTACATGGCTCTAGTACTAGTATAGAGAGACATATTCAAATTAATGATGAATGTTTCACAAAAAGACTTAGAGTTATATGAAATCTAAAAAATAATGTCCAAATGATAAATGGCCTAAACTTAGTATAACTTGGTCAAAAGGTTGAGTTGTATCTCCAAAAGGTCTATGCTAAAACTTGGTATAAAAAAATCTAACACCATATGTCTAATGTCAAATGTCTTACACAAAAAGGTCAATTCGATAAATAAAAACTAGAATACCAAACTCTAGGTACAAAGTGTTTCAAACAAGTCTAATATAAAGAAAATAAAAATTTCTAGGTCTTTCAGAGAAGGTACAAAAGCTAGGCTCAAAATAGGCATGTGCTAGGTCTTTTTGAAAAGGCACAAAAGCTAGACTTTTAAACAAAATGAGGTAAGAGATTTAATTTAACAAATCTAAAACACTTTGGCATAAACTAGGAATTTATATTTAAATATGAAATTATTCATTTGGTATAAGGCATGCAATAATAGGCACATGGAAGATAGGCCATTTCTCCCAAATATAGGCACAAATAATAGTTTTCAAATTGAATAAAGAATTAACTTGAGTTACACAACCTAAAAGAGAAAGATCGATGTCTAGGCCAAAATTACACAAGGCGTAGGCATAAATCAATCAATGTTTGTATTTGAAATTGGCAAGGCTACTTTCAAACTCAACTTAGTAAAATTAGGCTTCTTTAAACAAATAACAAGCTAGATAAGAATAGACAATATAACAACACTAGGTATAGATCCAAAAGGCACATATGGCTTTGATTTTAAAATGGGAATTTAGACACAAGGAAAACAAGTATTCAAAATGATTCGAGCAATGTAACGATATTATCATTCTCTAAAGATGTTACAAATGTTTATTTAAAGACTCAAAGGAACCAAACTTAGAATCAATTGGGAATCATAATAACACCCTTTTCAATCAAATTAAAAACACACACAAAGGTTGATAAAAATACTAAGGCACATGTATGATGTCAAATGGGTAGCGTAATGCCTCCTCAAACAAAAAAGTAATGTATAAATAAGACTCATTTTAACATGGTAAAATAGACAAAAATAGATAGTTTGACTCAAAACCATGCAAGAAAGGATAAAATGACACAAACACCTAAGTGTACTATCCTAAATCCTAAAATTGACAAGATTGCATAGTACTATTGAATTTTGTCAATATACTCATTCTTGAGAGGATTTTAATTGTTAATCCAAAAAGTAAAAGTGCATGAAAATTAGGGTTTTTTAGACCCCCTCTTCTCTCAAGAGTTTGTAATGTGACATAGAACTTTAGGCTAATCACCCTGCATCAATAATGTGTCCATAGCAAGTGGGGTTGTTCTAAATTATCAATTTTATCTCATTTCTAGATGGTCTCAAGTGTGGTTAATACTAGATATGCTCACGTAAATTAGATCCACATAAACCAACTTATTTTAAAAAGGTCTTATCATTTTCACAACCACTACATCCACTGTATGCTTAGTGTAGTGTGATGTTTGAATTTACCATACATTCTAAGGGTAATAATTGCTAATTTAGGTAGTTTAACTACTCAAACTATTATCCCATCAATTCACCAGCTCAATTTATATACCCCACCATGGAGTGGGGTTGAAATGATGTTGAGAGATGACTTCTTGGGTCAATGATTTTGTATATAACCCATGAAGAGGTGATTAAATCTCGTTCACAAGACAAAATACATGAAAATAAAGGCACGTGAAAAGACTTTATGGTCTTTTTGGGGTCACCCAAGCCATAAGATTTGGGGAGGGCCTTAGTGAATTTATTTTCATGCCTTTGGACAAGGCAACAAAGTCAAATAATGAGCACTTTTGGTCACCTAAGTTATCTAAAAGGGATGGGGGGAGAACATACACATATCAATCCTTTTTCTTGAAATAAACAACTTTCAACAAACAAGCATAAAACAAACAACTCTTAGGAATATGTAACTAAGTGTGAAAGTTCATTTTATTGCACCAAAATGAAGTATGTTGTGAAATTTTTAGCCCTTGACATTTGTTTTTGAAATTATTCAATAAAATGAAAATAATTTAAATGAAATTATTATTAAAACATAAATTTGAAATGTGAAAGTTGCAAGTTAGAAGTGTTTTAAATGTCTCCTTGTGACTTTTGGGTCTTGTAAAACATGTTAGATAGTCCTTGTGCTTAGAAACACTTCATGGGTAAATAAATGAATTCCCAAATATTATTCTTAGGTTTACACATAGTGAAAAACTATAGAAAATAGAGAAAAACCACAATTATCTCTACAAAACCATGATTATCAACACAATACCGCAACTTGCAAGAAAATAAAATATCAAATGTAAAATCACTAGTATCATTGAAATAAAGGAAATATCACTACTATGAGAATAAAGTAATTGAAACTTAACCCAAAATGGTTAGCCTAACCTCTAATGGCTAAAATGCAATATCATTGATTGTTTGGTGATATCACAAATCTTGAAGTTGTAATATTATGATATCATAACTATTAGAATTGTGATATTACAATATCACAAAATTACCTACAAGCAACAAAAAATTATCATAAACTTTGGTAGTTAGGCACAAAACCATAGTAAATAGGACAAAATTGTAACTGTGTGAGTTGTGATATTACAGCAATATCATGATTATAGAGAGAAAAATCATGATTACATAGGGAAACTTCATGAATTCTATAAAAACATCTTTTGATCTCCAATTTTTACCTATTTTGATCATCAAGCTTAAAGTTTTACATGGAAATTATTAGGAGAGTACTCTAAAAGGCCTTAGGAGTAACTTTGTGGGGTGTGAGTCCCACCAAGTGTTCTAACATGTGAACAAATATTTAACATAGAGGGGATATTAGTCTTGTGTTAGTATTATAAAATAAATGGAATAAAAAAACTAAAATCCTAACACCTCTAGCCTAAATACTAGGGAAATCTTAGATAAAAAAACTAAATGAAAACACAACAAAAACATAAAATAAACAAGTCTTTTACTTCTTTGGAACCTCCAAATGGATTTTTGAATGGCTTGCTCAGCTTGTGCATCAATAAGTATTTGATAATTAAGTTTGCTTGGCTCCTTCTTTCCTTGGAACCTTGGATTTGATGTTACTTGTATTAAGATTTGGGCATGGTAACACTATTTGCATGAGTCACATAGAGTAAATCCTACATAATAACTCTACATTATCCAAGCTTAGAAATAAAGGGGTATGGCTTTGTATTTATAGCCTTGAGAAATAACTCTCACCCAAAGTGAGTTAAGGTTGAGTTTAGGCTTAGAATGAGTTCAAACTAAACCTAGGTGAAATAAAACTAACTCCAGTTGAGTTAATAATTGTCAAGTAATTATGATTTATAATTTCTAGGCATGGATCTTTTTAGGATATTTTGGAAGAGCTTGACAACTCATAAAGGCAATGATGAAAGGCTAGGATATTTTGATTTTTGAATTTCATTTTTTAGATATTTATTAATTTTGAATGGATAATTCAACTAGGAATTTAATTTAATTTAATTAGTTAATTTATTTGTATTAAATTTTTATCTTTTTCAATATTATTTAAGTGTACAAGTACCCCACTTAATAGGTCCATAGGTCAAATTGATGGTTGTGATGCCACAAGGTGATCAAAGATGAATATGTGAGAAGTTATTATTGCATATGATAGAATACCTCAATTAGGGATGTCTCAACATGATTCTAAGCTTTGATGAATGATGCACAAGCAAATTTGGGATGTTTAGTGATTTATAGGCTTAATTTGTAATGGTTGGTAGAAATCATTATGAAGTCTGGTCGGAAGCTAGTTGTGGCTAGTCTTAGGTGTATACAGTTAGTGCTCTAAAACATTAGGTTGACACTAATCATTTAATAAGAAATTATATTTGAGAGTCTACAAATCATTTAAAACCTTTCCTAGATCACCCTTTATCCTTTATGTTTACTTGTATTGTATTTTTAGAAAGTATATTTTCTTTATTTATCTTATATATAAATAGTCATAATTCTCTTGATTCATTGTATAACACTATATTAAGTTTTTATTTCATTTTAAATGGAAATGGGTTTTACAAATGAATCTTCCCTTCCTAATTTACAATAGATTATGTAATTTATGGTTACTTCTTATCTCCCATTTTAGCATGTTAGTCATATGTACAGGCATGGTAAAAAAATGAATCTAATCAAGAAAACAATTACATATTGATGACTCTTATGTTATTTTGACTTCTTATTGTTCTCATATTTCCTCATCTCTTATTGATCCTAAAACCCTCCATTTATATGAGTCAGGTCCTATCAAGTATCATATTATTTAGGCTCGAGATCTTTCATCTATCTCAACTAATTTTAAAACTAGAAACCTTGGTTATAAGGAAGAGTCCACCACTTATAGACAAAGTCAAAATACACTATATCATAAGATCATACCCTTTACTTCCACCACTTGTTGTAATATCTAATCTGAGTTGATTCCTATCACAACTAGACATCAAATCTCATGTGATCAACCCTTTATACTTCCTTATACTCCCCTTGCCTACCCCTATTATACATTATTTAATACCCCTTATTCATCCACAACTTATCTTAAAATCTCAAGTCCATGTTGTTCAAACGAAATGAGGATGACCTCCCTTAACTTCCAAACCCCAATCACCTATTATCAATATTCCCCTTCCAACTCCTCCACAAAATTAAAGATAATTTTCCCAACCCAAAGGGTATAATCTCATTGAGAAACTACATAATACATCAACCAAGATTTCTATTCTAGAATTATTACAAAGGGAACCAACTTATTAGAATATACTATATGAAATATTATGAGATAATAATATTCTTGAAAACATATGACCAACTTAATTTAATTTTATTATGAACACCTTAAAATATATTTATAATATTATTTCTTTGATAAATAAGACTTACACCCATAACACATTATTGAGCAGAACATTCCATTATCTATCCATTTTCAAATTAATGGAAATTTGATGAAGGGGGTTTTAGTTAACACTATTTCTAGAGTAAATGTTCACAATTATAACATCATATAAAAATTAAGCTTCAATAAGAGAAATATTCAAAAAATTAAACAAATTATACATAACTTTGATAATACTCCAACATTAATAATCAGAATTATCACATTAGATATATTGGAACATTTTAAAATAATTTTTATTTTCTTTAAAATTGTCGAGGTTCAATTATAATATAATATATTATTAGGATGACTTTTGATTCATGTTATGGGGAATAAACCTTCTAAATTTCACATGTCTATCAAATTTATATATAATTCACATGAATATACAATTCCATCAGATAATACACCTTTTCAATATTATAATATCACACAATCTAACAAGGCTTCCTTCATAGCACCTAAGCAACCAATATCAATTGCACAAATGTATATGCATGAGGTGGGTGAATCAAGTAAATTGAGTGATTTTTAATATATTTCTCCAAGTCCTCAGCTCATAGAGGAACCTATCCAATAAATATTTCCACAAGAACACATTTTTACACAGCCTTAAGAGCCTATCACAAATGAACATAAGAAATTTACCTCTTATCGATCTCATAAATTCCATTAAAATTTACCACTACTAGTCAACAAAAAATATTCTTATTGTAAATTAGATTATTACTATAGTAGTGATGATGAAAATACATAGGAGTTAAAAGATGAGTAAACATGAAAATTATCATTCAAACCCATTGATGAATATGAAAACTTATCTCATTATCTATTTACATCAATTGGATTAGGTGAATACTATATACACATAATATTTTCAACTTTTACCAAATACTGATGCTTTACATCTTGCAAGAACCCATCAAGACTCAATTTCTATGAGTGCATGCCCTAAGAGGTGTATTGGAAAAGGTGTGGGTAGACCATTGGTGCTTCATAGGATTGTTTTCCCTTATTTCCACTTACTACCAATCCAACTAACTCCTAAAACCATTCCCCTAATCTATTACTCCTTATTTCCATACTCCTTCAGTATTTTCCTACTTTCTATTCTTCTTTTCCTCACCTTATGCCCCTTTTGATAGTCAAATGTACTAGGTTGACTGGGTCAACCCTATATAGTTTTTATCTTCTATTTAATATACTATGTTGATTGGGTTTACCTTATGCTATTTTATGAAAAAATCATTTAGGGTTTAGTCCAGTTCTTGGCTGACTTAGCCTGTGACCTAGTGAACTCTTGTCCTTAATTATAATAGGTCAACTATGTCAACCATGTCGATCAAAAATTTTAGAAGGGCTTAGGGTTAAATCCATACATATATATATATATATATATATATATATATATATATATATATATATATATATATATATATATATATATATATATATATATATATATATATATATATATATATATATATATATATATATATATATCATTTGGTCATTATTTCATATGCAATCAAGAATTATTATTCACTTGCACCTCTTTACAATCTGCTCTTCTACCTTTCTACTTGAGGAGTCTTAGCTTAAAGTTTCTACTTGGTGAATCTATTATTGTGGATAAGTCTTCAATTCTTTGGCCTTTATTAGTGTTCCTTATAAACCACAATAACCTCTTGTGAATATATTTTATCCAAGGGAGAGATTGAGTCTCGACATGTTCATCTTTTAGGTAAGTATTCTCTAACTTTGCTCCTCTCATTTAGTAAATAGAAGTAGCATAAGTATTGGCTTTGAATAATATTACTCTTCTTATTCCATGTATTAGGATATTACTCATACATAACTTAATTGATATTATCCTATACATGTTTTATTTGTTTACTAACCCCTCATATTATGCCACAAGCTTTGGTGATCACTAGACTAGATTCTACTTTACATGTTATTAGTTTGGTGAATAGAAAAAATAGGACACCCTTAGGGTTATTTCATGGTTGTGCTTGATCGGAGGCTTTGTAACCCTCACTAAAATAGTGTATTATGGTAAGAGATCCCTTAATTAGGTCTAATAGATCCCCACATTGGTCATGTTCCCAATTATCTAATGTGTCCCAAATTGAAAGTGTATGGTATGATCTATCTTCTCCAAGGTAGGATTGATTAATAGACATGATGCATTTTTGATTGCATACATTCTAGTGAACCCAAAATGAATCTAACCCTTATAGGTTTTATTTCACATTTTTCATTATTTTATCATTATATTTTTATATATTTATGATATTGGGTCAATAGTGTCGATACATTTTTAACTTTTGTGTAAAAGTTTAACACACAGTTGCATCAATACAACTTTGTTCTATTTGTGTAATTTTTTCATCAGGTATAGATGACTAGGTTGGCTCAATTGACATGGTACACTTTCAAACACCCAGATCAGCCTACTAAGTTAACCCAATCAACCTTGTACATTTTTAGGCATCTAGTTTAGCTTATTAGGTTGACACAGTCAACCCTGTACACTTTCAGACATCTAGATCAGCATACTAGGTCAACCATATTAATGTAGTACATTTTATAGATTTTTAGCAAACAAGATTTGCAAAGCTAGGTTAATCTATTTGACACGGTTAGAATAATTGACAAATATAAATTAGGGTACTTCAATAATAATCTTATTTTCCTTTGCATCCTCCAACCCACTAAGGTTCCTTTCTATCATTCTCTATCATTTCTATAATTTTTTATAGTTATGTTTTTCATTATTTGCAATCTTTAAAATTACCCCTATACAGTCAATTAGTTTGACCCTATTGACGCAATTTTGTATTCTATATTCTATCTAAAAAACTAGGTCAACACTATTGATGTAGTTCTTTTTTAGACCCTTGATTCCATAGTATATAAGTGACACTATCAACTCTATTGTGTAATTTGTGTACACACTATCATCTGAATTGACATTGTACTTGTTTCAAAATTGGGATTAACACTTATATTATAATAATTAACTCACACTTTCATTTTTTTTGTTTGCATGCTTAGATTAGATCATATAGTCTAATTATATGGTTTTTAATATACCATTTAGTTACACTAATTTCTCTTTTATGCACACACTACCAAATCACATTAATCTTAAAATGCATTTTAATAATTATCTACCCAAGGCCTACCTACTTGGATTTCACCACCAAGGGGGAAGATGACTTGGTTTTCTTGCCAAGTATAAACATGTGGTTAATGGTATATATTAGCTAAGCATCTGACACCTTTATCATTATGATGTGCAAAGTGAGGGGCTAGGCCCTAATACCAAGTCGGTACCATTTCCAATACAGATCCCTTTTAGCCTACCCATCCTGAAGCCATCCATAGATTGCTTTCTAGTTCCTTGATAAAATCCAACTCCATATCACATCTAAAATTATACTCTAATAATCTAACAACATTCAGGA
The DNA here is from genome assembly GCA_037957365.1 of Torreya grandis. Taxonomy (NCBI): domain Eukaryota; kingdom Viridiplantae; phylum Streptophyta; class Pinopsida; order Cupressales; family Taxaceae; genus Torreya; species Torreya grandis. The sequence goes on from JARHVA010001552.1 coordinate 1,236,510, forward strand.
TGACCACTTGATTAGATTTTAATTTCCAAATTGATTGTTTATTCTTTACTCAATTGTATGTTATATTACAAAAACTTACATTAGCCAGTGTTGGTGCAAGGTTTTGTGTTGTGTGCCTCAATTGGATGAACCTCATTGATCCAATTTATTGTGTGTTTATTTTCATTATTTTCTTTCAAATGTACTTGAAAACTTTTTTTCTATTTCAATACACAGTCATTTCTATCGACACAATCTCTTGGAGACTATCTATTTTCCTTGCCTATAATATTCGGTTGACACTATTAACATAGTATTCTTTTCTATCTCCTAGGATACAAAACTAGGTCAAACCTTTTGACTCTGTATCTTTTTTACCTTTTTTAGATCTCATTTCTAGTACTAGGTCGACCCTATTGACTCTATACAATTTTTAGACCTTGTTTTTTGTAGTAGGTCAACCCTATCAACTTTGTATAGTTTTTATACCTTGTTTTTTGTACTAGGTCAACCCTATCAACTATATACAATTTTTTATCACTTATTATTTCCTTATTTTTACATCTCTCTTTCTTGGTTAAATTCTTCTCCTTCAGCATATGAACTTCATGTTTGGAGATGACATTGATTTGAATTCAATAGATATGATGATTTTTACCAACCCTCATAGGGTCTCCCATAAACAAAGTATGGCTCCTCTCCTAGATGAGATTAATGTTCATATAGTGACTTGCACAACAAATTATGGGACCCCTCCTAATTCCTTTTCACTTTTCAATCCTATTTTCTCACTTGAAGATCAACCTAAATTAGATGATACCCCTAAAATTCTCTTTTTTATCTCTAAATATCCTCAACATTGATGAAAGGATCCTTCTAACATTTACCATCTCATGATTAGTGGTCAATTTGAAGAGCCTCATTCACCTTCTCCCACATTCTCACATGGATTTGGGGATTCTAGTTTCTTTACTTCTCAACCTCTTCCCTCTATTATGACCCCTTATCATACCATGAACTCTTCCTCTTTGACTTCTTTTACCCCCATACCTAGTATCTCCACTACCATGGTAGGTTCTACATCTAGTGGGCCTCTTCCAAGATCCACTCTCCTCAACTCTTCCACTAGTACATCATTTGCTACCCATGGTAATCATACCACTAGTGTTATTCCTTTTCATCCCTCTACTAGTCCATCTTTTGCTACAAAATAAAATTTTGCCACTAGTGCCTCACATTCTAATAGTTCCTCTCAAACTCCTACCAATACCAATAGTGGTACCCAAAACACTACTTCTAATTACAATGCTTCAAATAATGCTAACAATGCCAATCAAACCCATAAACTTTTATTACAAATTCTTAATCAAATTAATAATTTTTAAGCTCATAATACAAACCAAATGATGAGAATTCAAAATCACGTTCTTTATTTTCAAATTAATACTTTTAAATCTCATAATACAAACCAAATTATGAGAATGTAAAATCACCTTCTCCATCTTCAAACCCACCCTCAACCAATGCCTTGGGGTACGCATAATCTAATTGTTCCCTTGCCTCCTCTTCGATATGCACATGGTAATCTCATCCCTCAACCTCCTCTTATCAACAAGACAATTAAACATCTTCAAAATGAGCCTCTTACAACTCAAATTTCTAATATTTATATAGGAGGTATCACCCCTACCATTTCTTACTATGGATCAACTGATCCTAATCTTCATCTAAAAAACATTTGGAAATATCTATAAATATTGGGTCAAATTAAACACCTTTATTACTACCAAGATATTAGCCAAAATGATCATGAGTGATGCCTTAAATTGATACAACCAACTTAAAACTCATTCTATAACTAGTTTGGAAGATTTATTAAATGTGCTAGTCCAAGAGTTCCAAACTAGTGATCTTCTTGAGAATACCTTGGCTCATTTTATAAATTATCAAAAACTTGAAAATGAAACCGCCCAAGCTTTTGTTAAAAGGTGGAAGACATTTTCCAAAAAATGTGAACATAACATGGCTAATGATAATCTTTTCCATCTCTTTACCAATGCTCTTTTTCCCAAGTTATAATATTAGGTCCACACTCTCTCTCCACATACCTTGGAGGAGGCCATTAACCAAGTAAAACATCAAGATTTCCTTATACATCAATTCGAGCCACCCCAACCTTCTATAGGTACTCATATCTTACTTAATAACAAGAATCATCATGCTACCAATGATGGTGTCATAGACTCTTTTGACACCATTCACACTATTAAAGATATTGTTCCTAACCAATCTTCATAACCAGTTCCCCCTTATCAACAATACACCAATCCTTATTTATATTCACCTTAAAACATTAATGTTCATAAACCCATATCCTTAGATGAATTACTTAAACATATACCTAGGCATCTACCATGAGAATTTGATCCCACTCATCCTATGAAATCTTGGTATGATCCCAATAAGTTTTATTAGTTTCATGCTAGTTGGGGTCATTCTCATGAGACATGTAGGAAGATTCATAATTTGGCCATGGATTTTCTTCTTGGTCCTAATTTTGATCATGATTCTATCATTCAAAAATGCCAATAAGCCTATGGCATTGCTTTCAAAGTCCATGAAACACATACTAAATCTCAATCCTTGAATCAAGCTAATGCTCATTTGTCTATCTATAAATACTCTCTTCCAAATCACCAAAACCACCAAGATAACCAAGATAAGCCCACCCCTTCCACCAACAATGTATAAAGTATTTTTGACCCAACTCCTAAAGATAATGCAATTAATATGACTAATATGTGAAGGGTAGTTGCTTTCATTGATACTCAACCTATCTACACCCCTCCATTATCTCACACATTTTGTGTTATCCAAGATTCTTCTCCAACTCACTTAAATGAGTTGGATCACAATGACCTTATCACTTTTAATGATCCAATTCTAACTCCTCCCTTGGATAACACTTCCCATTCTATTTCTACCATCCCTCTATATTCTTTACCTAACATTAATTATAATCAAACTTCTATCAACACTTCTTCTATCGATTCTAAAAACCAACCTAAACCAATTACTTCAACTTCTCAACATAATTTACAACCTTTTTATAAACCTTGTCCCTCTTATCAACACAAATTCTAATGTACTTTAGCTCCTCCTTCTGAGGACCTCCTTCAACACTATGCAACTATTTCTAACAACCTTCTTATGGGTGATGATGAGTGGGATCCTATCATGGAACTCACTAATATCCCATCCCAAATTCCATTTATTGAGATTACGAGGACCTATCCACATCATTAAAATTATCTTATGTGACTCTTTTTTTTTGAAATGAACATCTCTTATCCTCCCCTAGTAGGATATGAAACAACCTTATCTATATCTAAAGATAGCATATTATAATAATTTGAAGAGATGTCCATCTATGTTGAAAAAATAATGGAATTTTCTCTTTACTTAAAATTTCCCATTACTTATATGAATCTTGATGAGATTATACTTCATGTGGATTATCTTCCTCTATTAATTAGTGTTCAAATTGATGATTCCAAATCAAGCATGCCTTGATTGATGAGGGTTCTAACACCTGTGTTGCATCTCTCAATTTTATCAAAACCTTTGGATACTCTGAATACAATCTTAAATCCACATGCATCACATGTGAATGTTATGATAGAATTCAAATTCCTCCTTTAGGTTATGTGTGGCTTCCCATTATCATCCCACTTATCACCATTCATGTGAAGGTGAGGATATTTAACTTTCCTCTATCTTACAACATTCTACTTTCTGGGCTATGGACTCACCACATGAGATCCATTTCTTCTTCCACTTGCCAATGCATTAAATTCCCTCAAAATAGATCCATTTATAGGATTTAAGGTGATACTAACCCTTAAAAAATTTAACAATTCTAAGACCATGGTGTCTTCAAGATTCTTACTCTTGAACCTTTGCCTAGTGTTCCCCGTGAGTCTCAATGATTCAACTTTCACATTAATTTCACTCAAGGTTACAATGATCATCTCAAAATCATTAGGAATATTCCTCCCATCCTTCTATATTTTAATGAGGATCAACTGATGAGATCAACCTAAAGATTAAAACTTCTTATCTCTCACCTCATCTCATATATTAGCTTCCTACTTCTTTGCAACCTCATTCTCATAAACCACCTTGTGATGACATCCCCATTATCTTCACTAAGACTCAGTATTCCATTCATCACACATAATATGATGATAAAATCATCCTTAACTATGTCATTGATCTTCATACACCTGACTATGATGATGATTGTACCTTAGATGATTCATTCTTATGTGGTCTTGTTTAGGCCCATGATGTTAAGATTATCCATTATCATTCTTCTTTGTTTCAGTCTTTTAGTGTATCTTCCCATATTCCATCATATATAGTTCTTAAGTTTATTATTTTTACTCTTTATCATAGGGTAGAGATGGTACAAACACATCCATTTTTAGAAGAACCATGTAGGAGTATGCTTATAGATCATGTTATGACTAGACCTTACCACTTTGTTAAGTACCTTAACCCCTATAGCCTGCTTATCCCTAAGATGTGTGCAACCCTCCTTCAACCTTATATATACCCCACCCCTCCCTTAGTAGACCCATTTCAAAACCCATTTTGTTCCCACTTTAGTTGAGTCTATCCCTACTTCTGATCCCATCATTCTTTCCATCGAGCTGAGTCTAGTTCCTTCACCATCACCGCCTTCTCTTGGTGATGGTTTACTTCATTTACCATATATGGATATATTACCCACCAAATGGGCTGACAAACCTTCCCAAACTCCTTTGACTTATTTTACACCTCCTCCTTGAGTACCTCTACTAAACCTACTCATTGACATATCTATTACTTCCATGACATAAATAATCATTCATCAATTTATTATTGTAAGCTACGATAATATATTGACACTTTGCATCATTCTATCCCTCAATCTTCAGATAAGGCCATACCTCCTGTAAAGGTATTACCTGAGTATGTTCCTAAGTATGGAGAGATATATTTTCTTTGGCACCAATGTGACACCCATCATACTGATCATTACTGTACCCTTCAATAACACCTTAAAGATCATATCTTAACTATTCTCTCACCTTCTACCATTCCTCCCATAGGTCATTCTCACAAAAAGGCTCCCCCTTCTTCTCCTATGGTTCCACCTCTTATTTCTCCACCCATGAATCCTTTACCTATGGACCTTCCCTCACCCATGGATCCTTCTCCACCTTGAGTCCCTAACTTATGGATCCTTCCCCACCAGTGATCCCTTCATCTCCTATAGAATCCACTCCCATGTATCAATCTTAGCATCCATTTCCTGATATCCCTCAATAGCATGCTCCATCAAACATTCCTACCTTTTCTATTGAGGACATTAGATGTGAAGTATTTTCCTAGTTTTCACTGAAGATAAATGAGACATTGGATGTAGTTCACATCCAAATTCATAGAGATCTATCGGATATTTTGGATAATGTGTGTTGGAAAATCTATCAATAATTATGAACACATGCATGGTATTATTATATTTTCACTTGGATTGGATGTGTGTTCTAGATTTATCTTTATCTATTTGTTATATCATTTGACATTGTCTCAAATTCTTATTTATCTTACATGATGATATTAGTTTCACATTATATATTGTTTATAATGTCATTTATGTTTGGTTATGAATGTCTTCTTTATCATTGCTTTCTTTTTCTTTCTTGATTATCTTTCTTAAAAATTCCCTTATTATCTTTTCATGATTGTTTGCTTTCTTATCTCTATATACATAGATAATTATCATTGTGACTTAGTTATACAAACCTTGTTCCCTTTATTCATTCCCTTTATACCATGTGATTAGTTAGCAAATAATTCATGTCATTATAATTTCCTCTTATTGGTCCACTTTGGATCTCCTTTCTTCCATTTATTATTTTTTTCAAACTAAGCAGATACATGGTTGAGACTTGAGATAGCATTTTGGTTCATTGTTAAGCCTAAGTGTCTTAGTCAAACTTGTTTTTGGTTACTTATCTTCCTTTAGCCAAAGCCTAAAGTTCATTCGTGTGTATCACTCTATCTCTCATAATTGGTCATTCCAAGTTTGTTTGGAGGAGGAATCTTTAAAATCCTTAAAAAAACGTTCAAAAGATAAATCATTTAATAAAAGGTAATGATACAAAAGGAAAAAACATTCACAATTCTTAAAAAGTCAAATCACACTAAAAGATTTGATTCAAAGCATATCTCCTTCTTCTAGTCTAAGATCAAACTCCATAGTTGGCCTCATGATAGAGATGAGGTTTATTGGGGTATAGAAGGCCAGTAGATTAGAAAATAAGAATAAAAAAGTCTTTTAGTGCTACCTACTTCCTCACATAAGTACCCAATTTTTGTAATAGACTAATGGCTCTGTAAAGGGTCCTAAAGAATGGGGAACACATCATGAGAAGGTAGGTCCATTTTAATTTTCTTGTACCAATATACCTTCATGATTTTATCTTAGTAGCATGCTTATTTTCCTACACAACTTTGTGTCTATAACAAATAGGTTTCCTTTGTACATCGATGGTCACTAGTCACTTAGTGTCTTCTCATGTCCTTAGTTTGCCTTTTGTCTCCTAAGGTCTTCTTATAAGATGCCTAAGTTATGATTTTTAAATTCCCTTTTTCACTTCCTATATTCCTCATATTTCCTCTTGAGAAATATTGCTTTGTTCATTGATCACTCCCCTAGGGATTCCATTTGTGATTTGTATTGTACGACCATGGATAGGACCTAGCCTTCCTCATAGATTATCAAAATTTCACATTCCTATTACAAACATTCCCTTTTTACCATATTTTCACATTTATTCCACCTCATTGGTGTTCCCTTTGTGATTTGTAGTGTAAGACCATGGATACGACATGGCCTTCCTCACAAAATTTTCCAATAATCTAAGTCACAACAAAATTACGTGTGTCAAATATGAGATAAGATTTGATTGATTATGAAGTTACAAGTCATTAACATGCTTCCCACCTTGAATTAGTATGTTTTATGCTTACGTCATTACTCTTTCACCTTTTATCTTCTTATTTTCTGATTGCATGTAAGAATCCAACCATTTCTTGAATTTTTCATACTTCCAAGCTTGAATTAGTGTGACAAATTTAAGACCAATTTTTGCCAATTTTGTTTTTATTTTATACTTCCCCACTTGATTTAATATGGTTGATTGACTTAATTGATTTATTTTTTTACCATTGCTCTTTCACGTGTTTTCCATTTTATTACATTAATTTCATACTTCCCAATGTGATTTAGTATGATTTTTATTGTTTTAATTTGATGCCAAAAGTTCATTTTTTGGTTTTAAAACAAACTTTTTACCATTTTGTTTACCACCCTTTGGTTCTTTATACTTAGTCATTTTTCTTGTCATTACACATTTCCCAACTTGAAATATTGTGTAGTAAAAATTTTGATTGATTATACTTTACCAAGTCCTTTTTGCCTATTTATTTTTAACCATGCATGTGTCCTACATAATGCTATAAAATAAACCATAACTCAAATATTTCCTATAGCATATACAACAAACAACTAAATACATGTGCTAGAAATAAATGTATCCAAGCATCCATAACCACAACCATAATACAAACACATTAAATTAGTATCCAACTACCAAAATGAGACACACACATGCACACGCACACACACACACACACACACACACACACACACACACACACACACACACACACACATATCATGAGTTTCAATACAACCATATACAAAGCTCCATCTCTATACATGGGCCTCATTATGCCTATCTCATGGCCTAGCCACACTATCCATAGATGCCTCAGTCTGACTCCTCCCAACAAAATGTTGTAAAGAGGCTATCTAAAATCTCAGTCCTAATACCTGCCCCTATAGATGAGCCACCTGAGTCTCTACCTACCTCAACTAGGTCAAGGTCACTATATGTGTTACTCATTCTTAGGCTTGTACCTATCCCATCTATGTCATGGTAGCTAGATGCACAACTCTCTCTTGAGCTAGGGATTTTCATGCTTATATCTCTCCTACACCCACCCCTATCAATGGCTACACCCCTTCTTTCTGCACCTATAACCACCACAAAGCCTCTCTTTTTATTTTGAACTAGCTCACTTGAGCTAGGGCAAATGGTACCATGGGATCCTCTAATATGGCAAGGTTGTATGGCATCAGTACCTCATCTAGGATATCATGGAGTTTTCCCCTCACTAAGGACCCCTATTTGGTATCCTCCTACTCTGTAGCACCTAAAAAATGTCAACCATATAGATATTAGATCATTGATATATCTCAAAATCTATCTATACTTTATCTCAAATCACTTAAACAAAATTTAACCATCTATTTTTACATGTTTGTGTGTCACCTACCATCATCTCACCATCTACGTGACCATCGATCATAGTCTCTCAATCAGTGCATCCTTCAAGAACCTCATAGATAGGTCACTGCCTAAAATTAAATCTTAGATTCACCACTCATGCTTGTCTTAGGCTACATTTATGTGGTCTCTCTATTTCCCAACTCTATCCTAGCCCACCTAATGGGTCATTTAGGATGACTACTATCTCTACTCTCTCCCAATGCTCCTACCTCTATCGATACCATGTTTACAGTGGTCATTTCTCCTTTTGATGTGGTGTTGGTGGTGGTACCTCTAGCACTCTTACATCTACATCTATCTCCTCTCTCTCTGCTTCCCATCACACCTAACCTTCCATGGTCTCTCATGATGTGGTATGATCATTGGCCTAGTAACTAGTGTCCCTACTCCTCCTCCTCTCCCCCTTGGCTCTCTCATATGCTAGGCCCAAAATGTGGACACCACTATTGGTGTTGCTAGGTGAGGAAATCCCATCTATCCTAGTACACAATCCATTAGATGCGGCTCTATCTACTAGGTATAATGGTCAATAATCTCTATCCATGCCAATGTTGGTGCTACTATCTCCTAGATCAGTCATACCATAATAATGATCCCATAAGTCTTCCATATAATGTCTAATTGCCTCACCATTTTTAGTGTTGGCACATGGGGTATGGTCCATGCTACCTGATCTTACCACCACCTATATACCTAAGGTAACCTATCATTGACCATATGGGGCAACCTAGTTGACTAATACATAGGAAACTTCTCATATATCCACATGCTCACTAATATAATAGGCCCCATAGACTTCTACCCTTTGGACAACATCCCATACATGTCATGCAAAATCTATACCTAGATGACAGAGCCTAGGTCATATAACACCCTTCCCTCTAATATCATATAGCATAAGGCTATCATAAATAGTGGTACCGTATCATCTGACTTGTGACATAACACTCATACTATCACAAGTCCTATCACCACCTTATAGATATCAAAAATTTATAAAGTATAAACATCAAGTAAACTAAATCTTAATCTAGGGTATATCCTCTTTGAGCCCTTCACCCATATGGCTAAGGTTTTCCTCTCATCTTCACTATCTGGTACTCCTATAACCATGGGTGTACTTACTATAGGCAGTCCCAAGATAGCATGAACATACTCCAAAGTGATACCCACCTCTATGGTATCTCCCTCCACCTCCCACCTAAAAATATTAGTCAATCATTCCCATGCTCTGAGGAACATGACTAGCAAATCCAAACTTAGTGCATTCCTACACATATCCACAATACCTCTTAAACCTAAGATAATCAATTTGGATTGATCTCTAATAGATAATCACTCTAATAAGTTAGGGAGCCATGCCACATCCACTAAGCATCAAAATATAGGATGCCTCTACAACCATAAAATAACAAAAGATGTATTAGATCTTCCATGTCATTTATAATTAAAATACATTCTTTTCAAACTTTAACAAAAATAAGCCTAAATTACTTTAATTCAATCATTTTTAATCAATTTGACCTATTTTTAGCCTACTTGACCCAACCCTTAGTCATCTGTTTTGGGCCTTTATATCACTCTTTCAACTTATTTCATGCATTTTTGTACTATTTTGGTCACTTAATCAAGCACTAGGTTGACCATAATTTCCTTATTTTGACCAGGTTGACTTAAAATACTCATTCAACCCTTTATTTTTTTCCCCTCTTAGTACTAAGTCGATAGAGTGGATTTTTCTACTAGGTCGGCAGCAATGTACTAAGTTGATAGTCTATAAAATAAACTATGTCGACACATAGTTACTAAGTCAACAGTATGGATTTTGAAAATTTCAGCTTACTAGGTTGACTAGGTCGACCTAATTGTTTTTGTCTGCTGACCCCTTACATTTTCAATAATTAATGTTTTTTTACAGTTATTACTTTGATCCCTTCAAACCTATTTCCCTAAATGGTCTTTACTACCCTTAGCAACTTGGTTGGGTTCATTTTAATTCCTATAATTACTTTAAAACATAAATTTCTTAAAAACACTTAATTTTAATAAAATATTTAAAAACTAGTTTGAGATTCTCAGTTGCCTACCTGTGTTGCACCCATTGCTACTATTGGGAGTCCCTCTTGTCTTGCCTATCATCTCTTCACCATCCTCACTCATTTGGTCTCTCAGAGCTCTTTTTCTCTCTTTCACAAGTCAAAAATAACAAATGACTTCTCTTTTGACCTTATTTAAACTTACTTTTCAAAAATCTTAATCTTTTAAATATTTTTCATCAGATTCCTTATTTTGCCTATATATTTGTTTCTACTACTCCATTTTTCTAATTGTAAAAGTGCTCTAAAATCATGACGATGTAGATAATCTTTTATACTACTATATGCCTATCTTCCTAAACTTTTAATTTTTGGCTATTTTTTGCACTAATCTCTATAGGTTTGCCTAATGTTCTTCACATTTGGATGCCTTCACTTTTTTTGAAGTCTACTTTATCTATAACACTAAGGTAAGTAAAGGTATGAATTTTTCAATTCCATCCTTTCATTTATCTTATTTCTCTCTTTACTGCACTTTGTGTTATCATGTTTTATTCTTGAAGCACCATCCCATGTTGCACTCATGTGACATGTGATGAGATTTGAGTGGGGCATATGTATACACATAATATTTTCAAACTTATATCACTTACTGACACTTTATCTCTTATAGGAACTCATCAAATCTCAATATCTCTAAGTACATGCCTTAAGAGGTGCACTAGGAAAGGGGTGGGTAGATCATTAGTGCTTTATAGGATTGTTTTCCCTTTTTACACTTATTATCTACACACTTATCTCCTAAAAACCTTATCCCTAAGTTTATTCTTCCATATTACACACTCTCTAGTCATTTTATACATTTTGCCCCCTTTTCCTAACCTTGACCCCTGTTGACCAATTTTTACCCCCTAGCAAAATTGTGGTCAACTTCTTCTCTGGCTTTTCGAAGCCAGTCACTTTCGGGTTGCGAGTTCATCTTCAAGTTCAATGCTAAGTTCAACGGTTTGGTTCAAGGGGCTGCCCTTGGCTGAAGGCACAGTCAAAGTCAAAGTGCCCTTTGGAGGGTAGGCGAACACTTCAAATATTTCAAAGGATTCAAGCCGCTACAAATGCAATGGCCAACAAGGGATCCGATATGATGCCACATGGGCCCGATGACGTCACAGTGGCCATCAAATTTAATAGAATGAAATGTCCATTAATGTTTAAAAGCATGACGGCTGCAGAAGCATCAATTCTAACAGAATAGAATAGCCGTTTGCCTTCAAACAAAAAGTGCAAAACCATGGAAAAGAAGGAGCCAGAATGCAGCGATCCGTTTAAGTGTTCGCCCCTGGAGGCTGACAAGCCAGAAGAGACAAAACTGAGAAAAGACAAATGACAAAGTGACAAAGCAAGGAGGAATGACATGGCGTAGAAGTGACATGGCAGTCCAAGTGGCAAAGTGTAGGTGATTTATTGCCTGACAGTCCCCAAATGGTGCAAATGGCAAATAGTGTAGACCGCACATTTTTAAAAGGGGACAAATTCCAAGTGGCAAGAAAAGATGACAGGGTAGGGAGCAGTTGAGTGATCCAAGTAGCATAAAAAAAAGGCATTTACTACCTGATGGCATAAAGAACAATTGGATAGAGCGATAAGTAAAGAATGAGTGAGCAGTTAAGTCCAAATGGTGCAGATTGTAGAAGTGACTCCAGTAGGTGAAGTTGTGCCCGCAAATTGATCATTTGGCATGCAAGCAGCTAGGGGAACAACAACTAGTTTCTCCATTTGCATTAAATTGGAAGGCAAACCATGTAAGTCACCCAAGCAAGAAATGCAGATTTTAAGTAGACAAATGAATAGCTCATTAATATTTTGAGCGACTTGTTTCTTTTCATGAAGGGACACGTATGCCACTTGTAAGAGCAGGAGCGCCAAATGGCCTCCTTGCTTCTCCTATATATTGTGAACTTGGTCATTTTTGTAATCATCTTCTACATTTTGTAAAGGGCACAGCTTTACAAAAATTTCACCTGGATCAATACAAATGTATTTTTTTACCTCTATTTTGGATAGACATTTATGTGTATGCATTGAATGTTTGATTGTGTCTAGTCATTGTCTTTTGATACTCTCATAGGTTCAACACCAGCAGACCTACTATCTATAAGGTGCCATTGTTGCAGCTGATAGGAGAAGAGCAGTATTTGGGAGTGAAGGAGCAGAAGAAATTACTTCATAAGTGTGTGTTTCACAGCACCTTGGGTGATCTCTATTCTAGATTTTCCATTGAAGCCTCCCTGCTAGTTTCTTGCAACCTGGTCCTTCTGCCAAGTGCATAGTGTATGTATGCATTTGTCTGATTCTGAGAGTGGATGTGTGAAGGTCAACCTTTATTTTGGTGCATCGCCTCTTTTAGAGTAGGTAGTTTGTTTTCTATGCATTTCTTCTCCCTTTTCATCCCCCCCCCTATATTATATATATACTTGTTAACTTTTGTTGGAAACAACACGATGCATCAAAGAGAGCTAGCCCTTATCTAGAGACTCTCTCCTCCAGCTTCACCGGTCCCATAGGTGAGAGGAGAGTTTCCATGTTGTGAGGAGAAGGTAGGAACTTGTTTTCCTACCACTGGGTGCAATCTCTAGTGTCAACAGTTTTGGTACGCCCGGTGGGACCAACTGGGACAGGTTTTGTCCAAAGAGTTGAAGAATTTTTGGTGTGCTCTTCAACCAACCAGCATTTGGAGGCTTTTGCATCAACACCAATGGCGAATCCGAGTTGAATCTACTGGTTAAGTAGCCTGGTGCCATCATAAATCTACTTTCTTTATGTATAATCCCTTTGCACACAATCATGGGCCTTGTATTCCTTCATATTACCATGATCAGACTCAGCCTCTTTATGGCGTCCCCTCAAGCAGCTCTCCTAGTTGCCCTACAATGATAAGGGAAATGGTGTTGGAGTTTGAGAGGTAGATAATGGAGATCAGCAGAGAGGAGGAGCAGTATAAATATTAGCAGGAGCTGATGTATAAAGAAGAGTGTTTATTTAGGCAAGCACAGGCTTCACAATCCATGAAGGAGGAGGTAGAAAAATGTAGAAATCCATTTATTCAAGGCAGTTAGCCTTGTGTGACCCCTCCTATTCTAAAAAAAAACCCCTCTTTTACACCAAATCTTTTCTATCACATTGCACTTGTTCACTCCAGCTCATCTAATGCATCTACTCTCAATCCCATGCGCCTGGCTTTCCAACATCAAAAGGCATCAGAGCAACCCCCCATGGAGATCGATCTTCCCAATCCTTTATATTGTGAATCTTCCATTGGGGGGAGTACCACCAACCAGCATGTCCCTCTTCTCGAGACTCTTCCAGTGCATCAATAGTCTCTTCCTTACATCCCTCAACTTCCCCAAGTCTTTCAGCATGATGTGAATATTCCAAGTTGGAGGAAGGAATGCCAGGAACCAGCTCAGAGCTTTGAAGAGGATAATGCTAGTGATCTCCAAGAAAGGCTCCTTCAAGAATGTATGGCTAGGAGAATTATAGAGTTGGAGTCCCAAATGAGATTCCTCAGCCAATGTGTGGTGGACCTGTCTGAACCCAGCTCATCCACACACCTCCAAGAGAGCTATCAGTCCACACCTGATATTGATGAAGAGCCAACCAAGTGGAAGGAGGAGAATCATTCGATTCTAGCTCAAGGACTACCTCCTCTTCCACATGTTTTCTCACTTCACCCCTTCTCGAGGAGGAACCTATTCTGTAGGAGGTGAGTGAGGAGCAAAAGATCCAATCTACAGTCCTTCAAGAGGCTGTCACGAGTGACGATGAAGAAGAAATCATCATTAATGCTCCTTGTGAAGACACCATTAGCAGTGGAGAAGATGTAGGTCTTGCACATATGTAGATGTTCCAGCAATACGAGGAGGAACAAATGCATGGTGAGCTCTCTTCCCCTCTATTTGATGAACTTCCTCATTGTTTTGATGATGAGGATGACTATGCTGAGGAGCCTAAGTTGGAGGAGGATCAGGGGAATATCTTTGAACATCTAGAGATCCTAATCTTTGAGGAGGAAAAGGGGAGGTTTGTCTTCCTTGAGGAAGGCCTTAAAGGAGCAGAGGATGAGTCTGACAGAGCTTGCAATGAAGTAGAAGGAAACAGGTCAGACCATGACACACTGCAGAGGAGCTATACATATCAAAGGACTAGCGGTGATAAGCCAGTAGCCATAGATTTCTTGGTGAAGAGCACCAATTTGAAAGACCAACATTCAACAGGCTTCCATGGATAAGTAGAGTATATATATGTCAGAAGCATGTTTGAATCTAATCCACTCAGATTCTAGCCAACTCAGGTGACATGCAAGAAGAGCAGGTCACCAACCCTCTTTTCTATTCAGCTATTTGCCTAGCACCATAAGTCTTCTCGATAGGAAGGAGACTTGAGAAGTTTTCCTTTCGATCTAAGAGGGAGGCAAACGTTCCTAGTTAGCTGTATATAATAGTTTGCCTTCAGTTTTTTTTCTTGTTTTCCCTAAGTGCATTTTGCACATGTAGTGTTTTTAGCCTTGTGTGTTTTCCCTTCGCGTGTGGGGTAAAAGCTTCATGTTTGATTCTTGGATCTTTTGGGGCTGTTACTAACTCTTTCATAGCTGCATCTGACTCTGTGCCCAATAGACTGTAAGGCAACTAGGTTCTAATCATAGTAGGCATGCTTCCCCTATGAGTCACCAATCTGTTGACCAATTTTTGCCCCCTAGCAAAATTGTGGTCAACTTCTTCTCTGGCTTTTCGAAGCCAGTCACTTTTAGGTTGCGAGTTCATCTTTAAGTTCAATGCTAAGTTCAATGGTTTGGTTCAAGGGGCTGCCCTTGGCCGAAGGCACAATCAAAGTCAAAGTGCCCTTTGGAGGGCAGGTGGACACTTCAAATATTTCAAAGGATTCAGGCCGCTACAAATGCAATGGCCGATAAGGGATCCGATATGATGCCACATGGGCCCGATGACATCACAGTGGCTATCAAATTTAATAGAATGAAATGTCTGTTAATGTTTAAAAGCATGATAGCTGCAAAAGCATCAATTTTAACGAAATAGAATAGTCATTTGCCTTCAAACAAAAAGTGCAAAACCATGGAAAAGAAGGAGCCAGAATGTAGTGATCCGTTTAAGTGTTCACCCTTGGAGGTTGACAAGCCAGAAGAGACAAAACTGAGAAAAGACAAATGACAAAGTGACAAAGAAAGAAGGAATGACATGGTGCAGAAGTGACATGGCAGTCCAAGTGGCAAAGTGTAGGTGATTTATTGCCTGGCAGTCCCCAAATGGTGCAAATAGCAAATAGTGTAGACCGCACATTTTTAAAAGGGGACAAATTCCAAGTGGCAAGCAAAGGTGACAGGGCAGGGAGCATTTGAGTGATCCAAGTAGCATAAATAGAAGGTATTTACTACCTAATGGCATAAAGAATAATTGGATAGAGTGATAAGTAAAGAATGAGTGAGCAGTTAAGTCCAAATGGCACAAATTGAAGAAGCGACTCTAGTAGGTGAAGTTATGCCTGTAAATTGATCATTTGGCATGTAAGCAGCTAGGGGAACAACAACTGGTTTCTCCATTTGCATTAAATTGGAAGACAAACCGTGTAAGTCACCCAAGCAAGAAATGTAGATTTTGAGCAGACGAATGAACAACTCATTAATATTTTGAGCGACTTATTTCTTTTCATGAAGGGACACGTATTGCACTTGTAAGAGTAGGAGCACAAAATGGCCTCCTTGCTTCTCCTACATATTGTGAACTTGGTCATTTTTGTAATCATCTTCCACATTTTGTAAAGGGCGCAGCTCTACAAAAATTTCATCTTGATCAATACAAATACAATTTTTTACCTCCATTTTGAATAGACATTTCTGTGTATGCGTTGAATGTTTGATTTTGTCTAGTCATTGTCTTTTGATGCTCTCACAAGTTTAACACCAGCAGACCTGCTATCTATAAGGCACCATTGTTGCATCTGACAAGAGAAGAACAGTATTTGGGAGTGAAGGAGCAAAAGAAATTACTTCATAAGTGTGTGTTTCATAGCACCGTGGGTGATCTCTGTTCTAGATTTTCCATTGAAGCCTCCCTGCTAGTTTCTTGTAGCCTGGTCCTTCTACCAAGTGCATAGTGTATGTATGCATTTGTCTAATTTTGAGAGTGGATGTGTGAAGGTCAACCTTTATTTTGGTGCATCGCCTCTTTTAGAGTAGGTAGTTTATTTTCTATGCATTTCTTCTCCCTTTTCATCCCCCCTATATTATATATATATATACCAGTTAACTTTTGCTGGAAACAACACGATGCATCAAAGGGAGCTAGCCCTTATCTAGAGACTCTCTCCTCCAGCTTCGCTAGTCCCACAGGTGAGAGGAGAGTTTCCATGTTGTGAGGAGAAGGCAGGAACTTGTTTTCCTACCACCAGGTGTAATCTCCAGTGTCAACAACCCCTTTTGTCTTTTGGCTATACTAGGTCGATTGGGTCAACCTTGTATAGTTTTTAGCCTCTATTTATTGTACTATGTTGACTAGGTTAATCTTACATATTTTTAGGTAAAATTCATTTAGGGTCTAGGTTGGCTCTTGGCCAACTTAGCCCGTAATCTAGTAAATTCTTATCTAAAAATGTACTAGGTCAACTGGGTCGACCCTGTCAGCTGAAACTTTTAGAGGGGCTTAAATTTAGATCTACCTATATATATAAGAGCTCATTTCACCATTATTTAGAGAAGAGAAGAATAATTAAGATCTATTGCATTTTCTAATCCACCATTCTATTTGAGGAACAAGCTTAGGGTTCCATACTTTCTTTGGAGATACAGATCTTATCTTATGGAGAAGTCTTTTGGATGCATTGATAGGTTATGTAACCTTGAGCTGATTTACCCTTATCATCCTTACATACCACAACAACCTCTTATGAATCACCTTGGCCAAGGGAGATATTAAGGCTCGATGGCTTCATCTTTAAAGGTAAGTATTCCTAACTTTGTTCTTCCTTTGTAAGAGTATATAGATATGCATTTTTACTTCTCTTCCATGCATTAAGATTCTATATATATTGATGTGAGTATATGCCTTATATGCATGTTTAATTTTATTTTTTCTAACCCCCAATTTGTGCCACAAGCTTTGGTGAGCACTAGATTAGGTTTTACTTTACTTGTTATTAGTTTAGTGAGATATCAAAACATAGGACTCCCATAGGGTTATTTCAAGATTGTGCTTGATTGGAGGCTTTAGAACCCTCCCTAGCATAGTGTATTATGGCAAGAGATCCCCTAATAAAGTCTAACAAATCCCCATATTGGTCATGTTCCCGATTATCTAATGTGTCCCTAATTGGAAGTGTATGGTATGATCTATCTTCTCCAAGTTATGATTGATTTATAGACATGATGCATTTCTAATTTGATATAAATACAAGGTTATATTGTTAGGTTGTGGAGCTAAAAGCTTCACTAATGCAGACATGGAGGAGGTTGCAGATGAGTTGCAGAGTGTCACAGAGACTGGCATTGGTCTGGCCAACCGACGTTGGCAGGATTAGACAAGAAGGCAACCGACGTCGGTCAGAGATCGGCCGGCATCGGCGACCCCCAGGCAGACAGGGACCGACGTCGGTCGCCTGTGTGGTTCGGACTATGGATGTTATGGGTAGTTAGCTAATGAACCAAGTTTTTGCATGATTAGAGCTAATTTTAGACTGGGAGCTACGGATCTAATTATTGTAATTAGATGTCTAATTATTGTTTGGATGAGATCTATATAATAGACTCATGGTTGTATTGTAAACGTGTGCTAGAGAGTAAGAGAGAAATATTATAAGCTCCTTCTGTGTGTGAGGTAGAGCTATGGTGTGTTCCTCCTAGTGCCACAGTACCAGGTGTGGGTGCTAGATTGGAGAGTCAGCAGGATTCTTCATGTATGTATGATCTTGGTCATCAGGTGAGCATGACCTTTTATAGGAGATATGCATGGTAAGTAAGATCATTGATTTATAGGTGTATGTGTGTGCAAGGTCAAGGTTCACAGGTGTACAGAACTAGGTTGATTTGTAGGTGTGTAAGATCAGATAGGACAGCAACACAACAGGGAACAGAATCAGGCAGGATCTACTTGGAGTACAAGTGTGTACTCGGATAGAGCAAAGAGGAAGGAAAGGGAGTTCCTTCCATAATTATGGTCTGTTGAATTGCAGGTTGTTGCAGGTTCATGGGAGATCTACTTGAAGTACCTTGAGTACTTGTGGAGTGCGTGGAGCACTTGTGGTGTGCGTGGAGCACTAGAGGTGAACACCAACTCTGTGTTTGAGTTGTGTGTTGGGACTTGAGAGAGAGAGCTTTGAGGAGAGAATTACTGTTCACTTTAGGTGTGGGAAGCCTCTGAAGAGGTGGTGGAGAAGAAGTGGCATCTTATTTATTGTATTCTTTTCTTCAAGAGTTTTAATACAAGTTGTGTATTATCTCTCATATCATGTGTTATTCTGAATTCTAGTTACTTGTGATTCTGGTTAATTTCCGCATATTAAGTTGCTTGGTTTGGTAATCAGTTGTATGCTTCTGATGTTTCGTATCCTGACAAGTGGTATCAGAGCTAAGGTTGCAGGGAGCAGGTTTTGTGCTTGGTTACAGGTCACTCTCAGGGGTTTCTGATTGAGTGGGAGTAGAGAAATGGCAGATGAAAGTAAGCTAAGAATGGAGGAGTTGAAAATCACAGATGGTCACTTACGGTCCCATGGAAAGAAAGAGTAGGTAAAAGAATATTGTTGGTTGGTAGCAGATCAGCATGAAGGAACTGAAGATGCAGATGTTGCAGGTGTTGTTACACAGGATGCTCTGGGAGGTTTCTTGGATAAAGTTGAATCTTGGATAAAAGATTCGGTTGCCTCTTTCCATGTAGCCCCAGGTAGAGGAGCTGGTGAGCCTTGCCAAAGAATTGGCAAAGGGGAAGTGAAGCTAAAATTACAGGTGGCCAACACACAGGTGTTGATGAAGGTCATGTAGGTCCCAAGTTTGGAGATATGGCTAATTTCTTCAGAAAGGTTGGGTGATGAGAGATGTATGGGAGCTCTCACAGTGGATGCACTTGAATTAGCTGGTGGGAAGAAAATAGGTACTCTTTATCTAATTGTTTATATTACTGATTCTTCTTTTGTTGTAGAGACGTGGCTTCGTAGGCTTGGTCACATGAGCAGGAAGGAGATGCATGTTCTTAAGTGGAAGATAGATATATTTGACAGGCTTAAGAACTGGAAAGCCTTGGTGTTTATGGAGGAGATGGCGAATAGAAACCAGTGGATGGTGCTGGACACTTCTAAGCAGAGCAATTTGGACATGGGTTTTTATTCAAAGGAGCTCGCGGGTAAAAATTCATCACTCACAGGCAAACATAGGTACTGGTGTCAGTCAGGAGGAATCGGCATCAAACAGACAGGTGCCGATGTCGGTCATGTGCAGACCGAAGCCGGTGATGTCGGGCAGGGTAAGACTGACGTCGGTCACGAGGACCGATTTTGGCATTAGGTAAGACCGATGTTAGTCAGGAGGACTGACCTCGGTAGTAGGGACACCGATGTCGGCAGGGTCGGTAGTCAGGGATAGACGCATGGGAACCGATGTCGATTGGTCACTGTAACAAATTTTGGGTGGACAGCACGCTGTCAAGGAGTCTCAAACACCCATACGAAGGATTGAAGAGGTAATTAGGCCCTCAAATTCATTGTTCCTCTTTTTTATACTCATTGCTGATTGTAGAGCAGGAAGGATCCAGGAAACAGGTGAGAGCATGGTAGGGATATGATGCAGAACCAAACAGGAGTTTTGGTAGGGTTGCCAGTCGGTACGAAAGCACAGAGATGAATGGATTCCTTAGTTGAAGAATAGAGTGAACGGACACGTGAGATAGAAGACCAGGCATACGGTCTTGAGGGAGCTGTAGGACAGTGGGATAGGACTGATAGGTGGTACCAGGTGGATGATGAAGCAAGGCTTCAGTCAATGTCAGTATAACCATTATGTTTGTCTTACCAGGTGGATGATGGTTGCAACATTATCCTGTTGCTGTATGTGGAGGATGAACTTGGTACATGTTCAGACATATAGGGTTTTGCTGAGCTAAGGGTAAGGTTAGTTCAGTGGCATGTCATGAGGAGTTTGGAGTAGCGAAATTCTTTGACATGGGAGACATGGAGATCACAGGTTGATTTTGTCTCCAATGGGAGCTGATGTGAATCAGGCATTGGTGAGGTTCAGGATGCAGAGCTAGAGCACACTAAGGGCTAGACAGGTATAATGTCCAAAATCACATGAGGTCTGGTATAGACCTGAGTATTCCCATGTAGTGGGAGCTGTCAGAGAGTTAGGAGCCAATTCGGGGAAGTGGGTTCTCAGGTATTTGAGAGGGACCAGCAACAGGGATTCATGCTATGCAGGGTCAGGACTTCACTACATGGGTTTGTAGGTTCAGATGTGGCAGGGTACTCGGATGACAGGAGGTACACCACGGGATGTGTGGTGGGTTGTCTTCAGGATTGAGCTTGAAGAGGGATACAAACCAGGAAACAGATTAGATGGAGTACAGGTACAGGTACAGTGCAACTATTTATCTCCAAGTGGGAGATTGTTAGGTTGTGGAGCTAAAAGCTTCACTGATGCAGACATGGAGGAGGTTGCAGATGAGTTGCAGAGTGTCACAGAGACTGGCGTTGGTCTGGCCAACTGACGTCGACAGGATTAGACAAGAAGGCAACCGACGTCGGTCAGAGATCGACCGGTGTTGGCGACCCCCAGGCGAATAGGGACTGACGTCGGTCGCCTGTGTGGTTCAGACTACGGATGTTATGGACAGTTAGCTAATGAACCAAGTGTTTGCATGATTAGAGCTAATTTTAGACTGGGAGCTATGGATCTAATTATTTTAATTAGATGTCTAATTATTGTTTGGATGAAATATATATAATAGACTCATGGTTGTATTGTAAACATGTGCTAGAGAGTAAGAGAGCAATATTATAAGCTCCTTCTGTGTGTGAGGTAGAGCTATGGTGTGTTCCTCCTAGTGCCACAGTACCAGGTGTGGGTGTTGGATTGGAGAGTCAGCAGGATTCTTCATGTATGTATGATCTTGGTCATCAGGTGAGCATGACCTTTTATAGGAGATCTGCATGGTAAGTAAGATCATTGATTTGCAGGTGTATGTGTGTGCAAGGTCAAGGTTCACAGGTGTGCAGAACCAGGTTGATTTGCAGGTGTGCAAGATCAGATAGGACAGCAACACAACAGGGAGCAGAATCAGGCAGGATCTACTTGGAGTATAGGTGTGTACTCGGATAGAGCAAAGAGGAAGGCAAGGGAGTTCTTTCCATAAGTATGGTCTGTTGAATTTCAAGTTGTTGCAGGTTCATGGGAGATCTACTTGAAGTACCTTGAGTACTTGTGGAGTGCGTGGAGCACTTGTGGTGTGCGTGGAGCACTGGAGGTGAACACCAACTCTGTGTTTGAGTTGTGTGTTGGGACCTGAGAGAGAGAGCTTTGAGGAGAGAATTATTGTTCACTTGAGGTGTGGGAAGCCTCTGAAGAGGTGGTGGAGAAGAAGTGGCATCTTCTTTATTGTATTCTTTTCTTCAAGAGTTTTAATACAAGTTGTGTATTGTCTCTCATATCATGTGTTATTCTAAATTCTAGTTACTTGTGATTCTGGTTAATTTCCACATATTAAGTTGCTTGGTTTGGTAATCAACTGTATGCTTTCGGTGTTTCGTATCCTGACATATATCTCCTATACAAAATAATGGTAAATTAATAATTTTGGAAAAACCAATCATATAAAAGACTTACAATACCATATCATATGGAATTTCACACTCCACTAATTCAATCCTTTCTAATCAAATAATGATTATATCTTCTAAGGAACAAGTGTAAACTCAAAAAAATCAAAAATTTAAAAATACAAGCATCAAAGCAAGATTATGGTATATTCAAACATGGATTTATTAATAAAGTCATTTCCAAGTAAGAATAAAATAATACCATTATAAAATTTGTCACAAAATAGACCCAACTAAACTTTATCCTTATCTAGAGCATCTTATTATAAAAGCATTTATAGATGGAAAACAATGTACTAATATTGTAATGACACGTCTCCAAGAAGCTAACATATTTAATATTTATCTTATAAAAAATCTTGGGTATGGCACACAACACATCAATCAAGTTATAGGTCCCACACACTGCACTAAATATATTACATTACTAATCACACTAGGCTAAAAATCATGTTCTGAATTATTTCATATTTATCCTAATTTACAACAATAAAGTATTGTTCTTGAGAGATAATGAAAAAAATTAGTGGGAACTAAACTCATTACTAATTATTATGCCTTCACATTTTAACAAGACAATACAATGGTTAAAATTTTATAGGAGAACAAATTTATAATCAATCAACACATTGTATACACTCAATATTTTTAAACTTTATCATTTATTGATGTTTTCTCTCTTGCAACAACCTATCAAGTTTCAATATATTTAAGTGATTTCCTTAAAGGGTGCATAGGGAAAGGGATGGGTAGACTGATGGTGCTTTGAAAGAGATGTTTTTGTTTATTTATTATCCCCATATCTATTTTATCTTCCCTATATTTGATCCCCTAAGTTGTATCCTTTCATATGTTACTCCCTAACTATTTTCAAACTATATCAGCCTATTTAATGTAGTTATAACTGTTATTCACCATGGTTGACCTAGTTTGAGGTTGGTCTACCCATTAGGACTAAATCATAAATACAAATGATTTAACTATCTTATCAATTATAATCATGATTACAATGGGCCACCTAAACTTGTGGGAAACATACCCCATAACTTGTTAGACTATGATGATGATGAGCCTAATGAAATCAATGTTAAGATCAATACCTTAGATCTTATTTCTATCATTATTGCTCAGTTACGCTCTTCTTTATGACATTTTTCTTGACAAAAGTTTATTGACAAAATTCTTGCTTCAATAGTCAAGCATAAACAATCAATTCCTCATTATTTTTTAACCAATAGAGTAATTGATGCCTTTAAAATAAATATCCATGCACCTAATTATGATGATGGCTATTTCATAGATGACCCATTCTTAGCTTCCCATGCTCAATCCAAGAATGTAAAATTTTTTCATTATCGATCTTCTTTACAACATAATTATGAGTCTAATTTACACGTACATATAATTCACTTAGTAGATGTAATTCCTTCTCCTTCCACTATACCTGACTATACTTAAAATCCATATCATAAAAGATAAAAAGGTAATTACAATATTAAAATTCAATATCACATTAAAGACATATTTTGGCACATATCCTATTCTAGTTGAAGCTCAAAATCCACATTTAGTCTCATGATAAATTTCTAGTCTGTTGGGGTTCAATAGGACATTAGATTGGGATAGGAGGTCTCACTGTATCATAGTGTCACCTACTTTCTTAGATAAGTATCCAATATTCATAATACACTAACGGATATTTAAGGGATCTTGAGGAATAGGAAACATGGTATCAGTTTGTAGGTATCAGTTTGGAGAAAGAAAATAAAGGGCTCTAAATTTACAAACAAGTGCTTGATGTCATCTAGGAATTTTAGCTCTAGTTTTGGCTCTTCTAGACTATCTATTGGTTGTCTCTCCCAAATGAGGGGCTACACAAGTTCATTGTCATGTCTCTCTAGGATCTATGCAATGGATCTTTGCCTATAATTTCTACTTTATAAATATAGAAACATAAAATTAGATTATCTCCCAATAAGGGGCTTAAATTTCCATGTAATGTCTCTAGGAGGTTTTTATAATGGGCTCATGGCCTTTAATGTGCTACCCTTATAATATTAGACATAGAAACTTTTCTTTCTCCAAACTGATTATCCAAACTGATACCTACAAACTTAGGTTACAAAGAGAGTTCATGAATCTCTCTCATATCTACCAAATGACCTTCTAAAATTTTTGTGTATTGGTATTCTTATTGTTAGATTATCTTAGACCTTTTCACTACATTACTTATAGACTAAGGTGAATCTCCCCATTAAAAATTTATTTTTACATTCTCTTTACTGCTCAACATTCTCAACAAAGGAAAAAAATTGCATTCCATAATAATTAAGTGGTTTTATAATAGCTCACCACTTGTACAATTTTCCCTTATTTGGTTCTTTAAATTTAATGCAACATACTTGTATTGTAAACACAATTCCATTTACAAACATTTACCAAACTTGGGTCTTTACAAAAATGTGCATACAAGCAATTACACATACATTGAAGAGCATATTTCAATGAAATAAAATGGATGCCAAAATTAATCAATAAAAAAAGTTCTCTTATTGAGTGATACTCACCATGGAATCACTTATTATGCTTATTCTATGCCACTTCATGCCCATTTTATAAGTACACTTCAATATACCAACATGTCTCTTTACTGCTATCTAACTTGGAAAACCTTGTTTTGGAGTTCTCTCTCAATGGAGTGCCCCATCTTCACAAATTCAACAATATGTATTAATCAAAACGTGCTAACATGAATATCAACATGAACATGAGAATACAAAATAAAATTATACAATCTATTATAATAGGTTGTTCATAATGTGCTTCTCAACTTGGATGGATGCTCCATATTTCATCCTCAATGAGTGATATACCTCCACACTTTCTCGTACACATGGGGTTATTTTCCTTCATGATTATTCAACAATGGAAACCCAAAAATTTATTTGGAGTTTCTACATAATCATGCTAAAACAAAACTTGGTTATGCAAGTATACTAACCATGAAACCAAATAATCTCTTACCAATCCAATCTAGTGGATGTTCCTCTTTAGTTTGTCCCCTCTTGATGGGATATTTTATGGATGGATGGGATTCTTAATGGGCTACCTCTTGGAATATTGATGCTTAACCAAATATTTCTTGTGCTACCTCTTGATTTGTAAGGGTTTGAATAAACTCCTTTCTTGGAGGTGCTTGCACAAATGTCTTCTTGCATGGATCCTTGAAATTATTTAGATGAAGTTGTGGATGAATCTTCTAGCATTTTTCAATCTAATGGCCACTCATATTATAATGAGGGCAGTAGTTCTTGCTAGTTTTCTTGTATAATAGTCCCTTCTTTCCATTATCCATATTTTGACATGGAGAGTGGTCTTTACAATGATTTTCCTTCCTCTTGAAATACATGGAATTATTTAAGATGGAATTTCTCTTCAAACACATGACCACACAATGGTTATTCATTCCAAAAAAGAACATGGATATGGATACCAAATTGTTTGTGTTACAAATCCATTCTTCTCATAATCAAATTAAACATTAGAATACTTATGCTTTCCATACCTTTTAGGGTTGTCCTTTGTGCACGTTATATTATGGGAAGATGTGTTACCACTTCCTTTGGGATGTTCATCTCTCTTTGGAGATGTTTTCGATTCTTTATAGATGTTTTTCCCATGATTGAAAGGCTATCCCTTTATTGATTCCAACTTGCACTCACCATCATAGAGCAATGGTGTTAATCTCCTTATATGGGATTTTTTATAGATCTAGTGGATTGGGATATTCTCTTAAATATTATATTGATTTATCTACCTTGGATTATTCTCTAACTTATCCTTTTCCAATAACATATCCCAAACCTACATAACAAGGTATTTCCTCAACTTGTATGGGATTAGTCATTCCTTGAATATCGATGCCAAGGCCCTTTCCATCAAAACCCATCTTGGTTAAAAACTAAGAGCCAATACCCTAAGTATGATTCTCAAATTCACCAAAATAAGCATCTAAATCATGATGGGAAGAAAGAGAACATGGTAAATTACTTACTTTGCATACCCCAGTCATGGTTTTTGCATCTATGGTAGAGGATGATATCTTTGCATGGTAGACTCTTATTTATCCTACACTCCTTCACCTTTGTTGAACTTTTCCAAAATTTCTTCCTTGTCTTAACTAAAATTATAATTCTTGAATGACTCCTATGAGACATTCTCCCTAGAACATCAATTTATCTTTCAACTCTTGTATCTCATCCTCTAAAGGCTATAATATTTATCTTAATGCTAAGTTTTCCTCCTAAATTTAATAGTTTATGGTTTTAATATCTTTAATCCTTTATCTCTTTAGATATTTTCCCATGGTTGTGGTTTTTTAACCAAGAAACATGCACTTCCAAACTATAAATGGAATAATATCACAAAAATTTGAAAAGGTGTTATCAAACCATTTAGAAAACTAGTCTGATACCAAACATGATTCGAAAATGGAATTTTATGCACACACTCAGTAATTTACCATATTTTTATGTGGGATTAGATTAAATGATTAAAATTGAGCATGTAAAAATTGAAATCAAAAATCAAGTATTGAAGAACAAAGACAATCCACAAACTGAGTTGATAACAAAGCTCACCCAAAATCAGGATACACTTTTGGGTTCACTTAAAGGATAAACTAATCAATTAAAATGATGTTAAAATACCAATTATTACATAAAATTATCTCAATAAGGGGCTTTCAATTTTAAAACAAGTTTCTAATGTCCTTTACGAAGTTTGGCTCTGGCTTGGGCTCTTCCATACTATCTCTTTCTTGTCTCTCCCAAATGAGGGGCTTACATGTTTGATGTAATATCTCTTGGAGATCTATGAAATTTGTCTTGGCCTATAATTACTACTCAAATATTATATACATACAAACTTTCTTTATCTCCTAGTAAATAGCTTAAATTTCCCTATAACATCTCTAAGAGGTCTGTGTAATGTGCTCTTGGACTTCAATTTGCTACTCCTATAATATTAAACATATAAACTTTGATTTATTCTCTTTTTATTTTTTACAAGGGATTCAAATATTACAAGATTTCTTGTGTGTATTTAATTACAATATTGAACCTTTTATATTTTTTATAAGACCCTTGATTTATGGGTCAAATCCTTATCCTTTTTTCATAGGGTTAGGAATTTAAATCCCCTTGAAATATGCCTCATATCCTTTATTTTTTAAGCAAGAAATATAAAAATTAAAGGATAAATACAAATTCTTACATTTTGTTTACCACATATGGTATCTTGTTATTGGGCCTCAAAAATAGGCCAAATTGGGTGAAGGGGTCGATCCCCACTCTGAATCCCACAAATTAGCTTTTGAGGATGATTTTTTGGTGCTTTGGATAATGTTTTATCCTACTTTGGTGGGGATAACAATAAAAAGTTGTTTAAGAGATAAACTTCATCCCTTGTAGCTTGTTCATGAGACCATGTATTACATGATACTTGTTTTACAACTCCTATCAATTGGTGGAGCTTTGTTAATGCCATGTTTAAGGCTATGATTGATCCACATATTATTTGTATAGGTCAATGGACTTGACGATGTTAACACTATGTTATTTTTTTCATGTTTTTTGCCACCTTCAACAGACCATATCTTTTACATACAATGTCCATTTGACCCCATTTAAATTGAGTTGGAAAGCTATAGATGAGCTATTCTATATGAAGATAGTTTTATGAATATTTGAGACCATTTAATTTGGTCACTAGTGGAGATCCTCTTAAATCATTTACATATCTTAGTTTTTCATGATGTGATTTTCATTTTTACCTGGGCATGTAACCTAAATACCTAAGTAGTTGTAGCCAAATGAATCATCTCCTAAGCTAACACATGAAATGCCTACAACTCCCCTTGGCTAACTCTCAGTGGTGCTACATCTTGAGATCTATATGATAATATTTGTATCTCTTGGGTAGCCTCTCTAACCAACCTAAACCTCTTAGCATAACTCTAGGCTGAAGGCATCAATGAATCAATCAAATATGTAGTATCGTGTTGTGGTAACATGTCATATAAAATATCATGGTAGGAAGTCTCCACCAAAGTTCTCCATTAGGCCTCATCAACCATAACATCTAAAAATTACAAACTAAAATAACATCATATCTCATATATAATTTTATACACCCTAAATTGGTCAAGTAAACACACATATCGTGTCTTTTCATAGTCCTTTTCATAAGAGAGTCTAACTGGAGAATATGAGCCTTTTCACATTAGCCATGTCTATTGTTTAACTTATCTTGTTCTTGTTTCATGCTTGAGTCACCTTTTACTCATTTCCAATCATTTGTAACCTTCTAGATGGTCATTTCAACTCAACCAACTCTATTTAATAGGCCAATCCTATCCCCTAGGTCCAAAGCCTATAGGATAGGAGCATTGGGATTCAAATTTAGCTATATACCTTGGGGTGTCCTGATTTTAGTGCTCTTGTCCTTTTGTATTTTGAGTCCCAATAGCTATCTCTCTTTGCTCAAGAGGTCTTAAACCCTTATTATCCCCTCCCTTAAGTTTTGCTTATCATTTTTTATGTTGGATAATGCGAATAAAGATCTAAAATTCAAAATTATTATTCTCCCATATAAAGGACTTCACAAGGAATTCTATATATAGCACTTAGCACTTTGACATAGTAGATAATTAAAAATCAGCCAATAGTATAGCTCAGCATTCTGCATCACACATAGATTTGCATGCTTGATCAAGGAAGGACCTAGGTGAAATTTATTCTTGTATCTACCATGTGAATTGATTATGAAAATTCCCTAAGGGATAACTACATTTTATCTGAGACCCTATCTTGAGGGTTAATGTAGGTAGTAATCAGGACATCAGGGGTTCTAGATCATGTGATCATACTTCCCCTAACCTAATTTTTCCCCCCTTTTGATTTTGATCTATTTGCTATTTCATGTGTGTAGATATACCTAGGGTTTAAATATTTAATTATTTATACAAGGAGCTCTGTTGACATTCAGCACTCAAGGTTTCATAGGTAGACTCATATAGGGACAATGAACAAAACCTAGAAAACTCATTTCTATATGACTAGTTTGGACAAAAGTAGCAGGAATGGATAATAGTACTAGACCCTAAAGTGTCTTGTTTTTTTTCTCCTATCCTTTCATTTAATGATATACAATAGTTTTCAACCTCTGAATCATTCATTTTAGCTTATTTTTCCAGATAAGTTACTTCTTTTCCCTATGTAATTGATTTAATCAAATTGATATAAATATATATTTTATTGTATTTAATTAAATTTTTCCCCTTACTCTAGACCCTTTATTTTTTATGAACTATAACCTAATTTCCCAAAAATAATAAAACATTTGGTGAACCTGACTTCAAACAAATCTAAAACCCTATGTACATTTAGGGTTTTTCCTTCATATTTTGTGCAAAAATTCAATTATTAAATTCTGATTTTTGTATAAATTTTTGAGAATTTATTTTATAATTCAAATTATTTCCATAGTTTCAAAATTCTAAAAACCCCAAAAATCTCAAAACCTTAGATACCCTTAGGGTTTTTCCTTTGTGCAAAAATTTAATTTTAAATTTTTGACTTTTGTATAAATTTTTGTGTATTTATTTTATTCAAATTTATTTTAGAATTTAAATTATTTAAATAATTTTCTAAATTTCTAAAACCCCAACCCAAAACCCTAGATTTCCAAACTAGGTCCTCAAACCCCAAGCCTTCCTTACAATTTTTAGATAAAAATTTTGAATTTTTTCCAAATTCTTTGGAGTGTCAAAAATATTTTAAAACTTTCTATGTTAGTAGTTATTATTTCATTTATTTTCTTAATAGCACTTTTACATATTCTCTTTGTTGAAAGAAATAAAACGACCACTACGGTACTTCTTCCCTCTCATCCCATAGATCAATTTCTAAATTTTTCTCATAATTATGACAATGAATGGACAAATTTAAAAAATTGCACATTAGCTAAAAATGTGTAAAATGATTTCATTTATAATGAAGATAATTACTATTGTTTTAATGAGGAATATTATGATGCACATGAAAGTGATAGTGAAGAAAAGTAGATGCACCTTCTTCTCTCAAACCTATCTCTTTTCTTCCCTCTTCTAAAGAAAATAATTTTGATAAACGGGAAAGGTACTTTTCACCTCATTCTCCTATGAAAAATGCACCAAATGAACAAATTAATCATGCATTTCCAAGTGAACCTCTCATTGGTGATAAATTGCTTCCACTTAAACCTAATCTATCTCTCTCTTTTGCTACTTCTATGTTCAAATTACAACAATATAAATGCAATAGAATCAAATTACCAATGCATAGTTCAAATGATACATCTCATGTTCTTAACTCTACTTTATCATTTAAAACAATGGAAAAAGAATGTTTAAATGATAACTCTCTTAATCATACTTATCATATTTCAAATAAAAATAATGCATACACTCCATTCAAAGATAACATAGATTCACATAGTATTCCAAATTCACATGACAATTTATTTCATATTAGAAAAGAATTAACATCTTATCTTATCCCTCTCCCTAGTGATGATGGAAGTGATAATGAGTATGATAGTGAACTTGCAAATGAATATGAAAATGAGAGTGAATATGAACAAAACTCTAATTATGATAATGCATGGAATAATGATTACTATTATGCATATAGTGAATAAGAAAATGCATCTCATGTTTCTAATTCTTCTCTCACTCCTCTCAAACCT
Organism: Torreya grandis; assembly: GCA_037957365.1. Taxonomy (NCBI): domain Eukaryota; kingdom Viridiplantae; phylum Streptophyta; class Pinopsida; order Cupressales; family Taxaceae; genus Torreya; species Torreya grandis. Next base: position 1,267,645 of record JARHVA010001552.1, read on the forward strand.
AATGCATTACAAAATGTTGCTTCTACTTATATGCATGATTCTATTTCAAATGATGCACATGTTAATGATAACATCACATCTCCTATTCAATTAAAATTTGATTCACTAAATACTAAAGATACCAATGAATCTCCCAAGCCACCCCCTACTACAATAGCACATATTTCTCACTCTTCACCCAAAGAAAATGGTAGCCCACATCCCTCTCTTAAGGTCCAAGTTACCATTCCTCCAAAGGTTCAAGTGAGAACACCCCCTCTCTATGATCTAATTGCTAAATGTAGCATTTCCATGGCTAAAATAAATGATCAAATTCAATAATTAATTGAACCACTTCAAGATGCTAATATACCATCCCAAGAGATTATTTCTTTGATGCATGAAGTTGATGAATTACATCACCAGGTATATCTCCTTACTTTAGAAAATAAGGCTTATAAGTCTTGATGGATGCCAATGACTTATATGGTAACCCTCTTCTAAATATATTTGTTAAATCTTCATTGCCTGAGAAATTCTAAACACCATCATTACCTCAATTTGATGGAACTAGAGATCCAATCATATATCTTCAAGCCTTTTAGAAGGCTTTTCCATATAATGCAAGTCTTTTGATTATACTTAAGTTATTATAGTGACATTAGTGGGAAATTCACATAATTGGTTCTTTCATCTACTTCCTATTGGTTCCTTGCATACATATGATGATTTAGAGGAAGCATTTCTTAGATATTACATAGAAAACATGGGATCTCATGTTATATATGAGAAACTTATCATATTGCATCAAAATACTTTAGAGCTAATTAGTGATTATATCTTATGATTCAAGACTCATATGTTAAGATTAATCTATAAACCAATAGATTTAGAGATTCAACATATCTTTATTAAGGGGTTTCACCAACCCCTCCTAGAGCATATATTATATCAGATAGAGTACTCTTTCAGGCACTTATGTTATACAATTATAGCCTTGGAGAAGAAATTGGGAATGATTAAGGTAGATTCAGTTGATCAGCTTACTCTATATTTCACAATATTACCTCCATCTATAGCTCCTATCACACAACATCCAACATTTCAAAAACAAGATAGGAGATCACAGCCTTAAAAGCAACTAGTTAAGAATAGAGAGCTAGATTTTAGAGTACCACCTACATTATGCACTATAAAGAATAGCAGTAAGGCACCACTATAGTTTGATTCAAAGTGGGATAGCCCATATGTGATACTATCAACACTACTAGATAGGAGGTTAATCACATTGCCTTTTACTCATCAATGAGATCCACATCTCTTACATAGGCAGCTACATCAGCCCTTTTGTAACTATCATCATATCCATGAACATAGAGATAATTATTGTTATGGAATAAAAGATTTCATTAATAGATGTGTTGATAATGGCATCATAGCATTCACATAGGGGGCACCAAGATCTCCTCCATCATAGAACCATAGACTCCATTCATCCATAACTGAGTCATCCCAGGACATTATTTCATAAGAAACATCAATTACTCATTGTGAGAGTAATGTAGTTTCTAGGACAAAGCCTCATAGGAGATCTCCTATCCCACCTACTCAAAAGGTTTGGAGACTAGTACAGTGAGATCAACCTATATATAGCAGTGTAGTCCATGAAGTACATAGTTCAGTTCCATATACATATCCAACATAGTCACAAGCATCGTAGCAGAGTACCGCTTCATATAGATATTCATTATAGTCAAGTTTTTAGGGGTCTATCTCACGTAGCAACCCACTAAAATTAAGATTAGATGAACCCACATTGAAAAATACCACTTCAAATAGATATTCATTATGACTGAGTTTTCAACAACCTATTTCATGTAGCAACCTATTATGATTGATATTAGACGAGCTACCATCACAGGTTAAAATTCTATCTTGATCTATTACTTAGTCATATACATCACAATAGATGCCACAGGGTGTTATTTCATGTAGTAATCCACTATTATTATGGATAAATGAGCCTCCTTCATATCATATAGCTTTAGTTGTACATCCATTGAGGTTTCATCTTACAGAGTCTCCACATATAGCTATAGTTAGTGTACCATGGATAACATCAAATATAGGGCATGTTCCTACATAGCATGAGTAGTATGGGCACTTGTTTAATTGTCCATCAAGGTTTATAAAGTGATATAACACACATTTATACTAGTATCAGTTCATAGATTCAATTAGTGTGAAATTATGGAGCCAAAGGGCTAGTTATCCTTTGTATTCTTGAGCCACCTACTCAAATTGATTAGACACAATCTAAACATCGATTAGTATATGTATGATCCCATAGCTTCCCTTAGTGGGCAATGATGGAGACAAAGGGTCAGCATTTGCATTATTGAGCCACTCTTTGGGAATTGAGCACAAAGTGATACACATAAAGTGATCTCTTACATCCCTTTCTACTAACAACTAACATTCCTAGTTCCAAATAATCATCCGTAGATAAACTAGCTTATCCAAATCTTGATCTCATCAATATCTTATTTTACCAATCTTAAACCAATCTAATTTATTAAATCAATTTACCAATTACAAAACAACAAAGTTTTACTCACATATAATTCAAAAATAGACATTATCATCTCACTTATCAAACAAAAATCAAATCACATATCCCAAATACCATTTTACCCAACATATGCAACTCCAACATCAATGTCAAATCAACTATGTCTAATCAACCATTTGTAATAAATATACCAATATATTCCAAAATCCATAACATAATACACCTAAGTCAAAATCAAATAAATATCCATATATGTAGACTTTTCAAATCATATACATCATATCAATTAAAATCAATCATGAATGGGCATCACACCCTCACACTCACTCTCACTCTCTCCACAAGTAATAGTTCCATAATCCACCCTAGCACTTGATGGCCCCATACCTCCTCAAGCTACCACCTACCTCTTTTGATGACTCTCTCACTCCAGTAGTCTACCATGTTCCTCACATAATTATGTATATCACCTTTGAATGTCTATATACTCATCCATAATCCTCATGATAACAAAACCAAATTCGAGCAGAGGCATCTTATGCTTATCCAACTCATCTCTCTCTTCTACTACCCTAACATATGTAACTATCACTATAGTATCCATATCAAGTATATGAGCATGAATATTAACCATGATCGTCGCTCACTCTATCAAACCCTCATCTACTACATCATCAAGAACATGTCATGTGAGCTTTTAGAGTGTTAACTCAATGATGGTCTCCCAATAATCATCATCTCCACTTCTTACCCTAGCTTTTGCTTCATATTGCACACCTCTCAATCCAACTACACATAAATTATGGCACTACATTAACTATATACCTTGAAATCAAACTAAAAATCACAAATTTGTACATAATTCAAAAGTAATCATTGCTTACCTCCCATCATTTGGATCAACTCAAGATCCTTATACTCAAGAGCATCCCCTACCTCAATAAGGTACAATAGATCCCACCAATGCCTAACACATCATACCATGTATACATCTATACATCCAACATCATCCACATCTATAATATCTATATTTCCATCCCTCACATCTAAAGGCAATGGTGCAAGCTTAGCCTCAATAGGTCTCGCATGAACTCTTGTCCTCATGAATGCTCATGTACTCCTCACCCACACCCATGCTACTATAGGCACATCTTCTGGTACCCCAAACTATTTAATAATGTTCTCATACTAAAAGTACTTATATACTCTGACCTAATAGTCATGTATCCAATAGTTGACCCTCAAATAGTGTAACTACACTCCATCCTCATCCCACTTAGGAAATCCTCTGTATGGCCTCCATATGATGTCAACATCCATTAATTTTTTGAGCACCCACCTATAATGATCCATCCTAGGGGATCATATATCCAATGTAATCATCCACCACTCTCTAAATGGCTATGGAGGTGCCCACTTTTCCCTCAATAATCCAATTGGTTGCATAACTACTATGTGCTCATAAGCCTAATAATGTAATAAGGTCATCGCACTCAATCCACCACTAAATGCCTCCTGTGTAAATCTCTAAATATCATGTATAAGTGGGATATCATAATCCTCACCCATGAGAATATAGTGCCATATACCTCCACACTACACACAATCCTGTGCATCCTATATGAAATAGACACTCCACTCCCATCCATAGCAATAAATGATGACAATAAAATAATCAACTACTTCCATTAGCATGAATACTAGACAACATAATAATTGATAATAGTACATCACTATCACTCCTTTTCCAATGTATACGTAAGGGCACACCAATAAAATACAAGGATGACAATCAATACCATCAACACCCATGTCCTCTTGTAATGTCACACACCATCCACTAACTGGTAAATGCAAAATATGATACACATCCTCCAAATTCATAGTAATATCCCCTATAGGAAGCTTTAAAGTATATGTATTTACATTCCACCTTTCACATAATGTGGTAATTAGATATTGATCCCATTGCACTATGCCTCGGTCACACACATGACCCAACCCTACCCTGTCCATGATAGCTCTCTCATTAGTAGATAATGGTAACAACCTCTATATCTCCATCACTTGACCCCTATGGAAATCTCTCATCCATACCTCACCCTACATAACACTAGAAAAAATACATATATCAATTAATAATGCCAAATACAAAGCCAAAATAGAACAATAGTTAATAATAAAGTAATGTCATTTAAAAATTAAGCCTCTAGGATAACAACACTGGACATAGGATATTAGTGTTGGATAGGAGTGTTGTAACCTAGATAAGAGCATTGAAACATGAATAGGAGCATTAGATGTGGGATAAGAGTGCTGAAATAAGAAAAAAATTACTTGGGCTACTTTAAAGAGCTCAAAACACCAAAAATAGGCTTTAAAATAAACACAAATCAAGCTTTTCATCTGCTTACTAGGGTAACACCACCACTAGCCTAAACTTGGGCTACCAAATACTCAAACTAGGTCATGATAGGTGTTCATCTCCTCAACATATCTCTCACTCTAGATCTCAAGATATCAACCTAGTAAATTCACAAATGAATTAAGAATCAATCCAATTTCCTATATCAATCAACTTTCTCAATCAAAGTAAAATACCATTTTTCCCATAACTTGAACCTTGTAACCCCATTTTTCAAACCATTTTCTTCCATAAAATCATGGAAATAATACCTTTAACATCACTCAAACTTTGATCTCTTACTACCTCATCTACCTACTATGGCATGAGCATCTCTATATTTCTCTTATACTCAGACACACACCTTGGTCATCACCAATCAAAACTTGTTCCACTTCCAACAAATTAGCCTAATCAATCAAATAACCTTTCAAGTTATTCACAACATGTCAAACTTGTTTTTATTATTATGCCACTAGTCATCACTTTTGTCTTGACCTCCTGTATCAGAAATTTTGTCCCTCTCCACAAAAGGGGGGCATCATTCCTACTATTCCCATTTCTACACCTACCCAGCATGCCCGTCCACTCTCATAGGTGGATACACCATGGTTCTTACACATCCAATAGTCAAATTATTAGATTTACCTCATATTGTTTGAGATATATAGTGATCTATATTATATGGGTCACTCATCATTACTCAAGACATTCAGAGGGATATACCTTTAGTTTACAAATACACAGACTATTCAGATATAGTGGTTTAGGTCATATGGATCCACAATGATTTTAGCTTACAGACACATAAACTATTCAGACATAATGGTTCATATTATATGGATTCACAATGATTTTAGCACAAATATAGACTTAAATACTAGATTTAGGGCATGTCCATACCACACATCTCACACATACAACTTCATACAACATGACACAATTTTTAGAATCAGACAACAGACCATAGACATAGTATAGAGCATAGTGTTTTGGGTCTTCAATTTTTCACATGAGGCATGGAAATATATGTCATATCACATGTGGTTATATATATTACCAAATTATATAGATGCATCACTCACATATCAAATTTGGGAGCATGGCATAGATGTTCATGTTCTTCATCACTTAGGATTATACAGATAGAATGTAAGACATGTCATTCTCTTCTTGCACATTGACCAGAGTTTTAGATTACACCTAGGTTGTCACCAGGTTGGACTACATGACCATATACATTGGTTAGTCCATTGCATTACCAAGGGTTTGTGCAAGATAAAGGATAGACATTGGTTTTGGGCCTCTAAGTTTTTTTCAATTCTAGTTCATATATTCAAAGTGGTAACATGACAAATTTTTCTCTTCATAGCATAGATTTTATACACACATTCTAAATTACATGAGTTTATGTAGGATAGAGGATAGACATTAATTTTGGGCCTCTAAGCATTCCTCATTTCATCTAGATTCAGCATAGGGGGTGAGCATTGCCCTCTTCCATGTTACATGGATTCCAATTTTAGATTTAGTATAAAGGGCATCTATTCTATGGATTCCTTCTTTCCCCAATCACTATTCAGTTCTCAATCCACTTCCCTAGCTAGGAAGTGAGTTGGAACCTTGCAACACATTTATCTCCATGTAAGTAGGTTTAGGTATTAATGTTCTTTTTCTTTCTTTTACTCTAGTACTTCATTTCATTACATCAATATAATAATAGGGGGGAAATGTATACACCCTAAATTAGTCAAGCAACCACACATATCATGTATTTTATCAATCCTTTTCATAGGAGACTCTGAATGGAGAATATGAGCCTTGATCACATTAGCCATATCTTTTGTTTTACTTATCTTGGTCTTGTTTCATGCTTGAGTCACCTTTTTTCTCATTTTAAATCATTTTTAGCCTTCTAAACAGTCATTCTAACTCAGCCAAACTCTATTTCCCAGGCCAATCTAATCCCCCCAAGTCCCAAGCTTGTAGGATAGGAGCACTGGGATTGAACTATAGCATTAGACCCTAGGGTGTCCTAATTTCAATGCTCCTATCCTTTTGCATTTTAAGTCCCAATGGTCATCTCTCTTCACTCAAGAGGTCTTAAACCCTTTTTAGTCCCTCCCTTAAGTTTTTTTTATCCTTTTTGATGTTAGATATTGTGAATAAAGCTCCCAAATTAAAAATGAAGAGTCTCCTATATAAAGGACTTCACAAGGCATTTTATCTTTAGCACTTACTAATTTAGCATAGTAGATAATTAAAAATTAGTCAATAGTATAGCTCATCATTTTGCATCACACATAGATTTTCATGCTTGATCAAGGAAAAGCCTAGGTAAAATTCATTATTTCATCTACCATGCATGTCGATTATGCATGTTCCCTAAGGGAGAACTGCATTGATTTGAGACGCTAGCTTAAGGGTTAATGTAGGTAGTGATTAGGATAGTAGGGGTTCTATATCATGTGATCATACTTTACCTAACCCATTTTTCCCCCCTTTTGATTTTGATGTGTTTGTTGTTTCATGTGTATAGATAGACCTAGGGTTTGAACATTGAACCAAATCTATAAGGAGATCTGTTGACATTTAACACTCAAGGTTTCATAGGAAAACTCATATAGGGACAGTGAATAAAACCCAAAAAACTCAGATCTATATGACTAGTTTATATAATAGTAGCAGGAGTGGAAAATAACACTAAACCTCAAAGTGTCATATTTTCAATGCTCTTATCCTTTCATCGAATGAAATCCAGATCCAGATTCATGACATTATCCTAGTTCTGTATAATATTTTTTTACCTCTAAATCATTCATTTCATCCTATTTTTCTAGATAAGTTACTTATTTTCCCTATGCAATTGATTTGATCAAATTGATATAAATCTATATTTTACTATATTTAATTACATTTTTTCCCTTACTCCAAACCCTTTATTTTTTAGGAACTAGACCCTAGTTTCCAAAAAATAATAAAACAATAATCCAAAAACATCATACATCTATCTAGCATATATCCAAGCAATAAATCAATATAAACACATTTTTACTTACCCATAATAATATCATTAGCTCAACCATTAAACACCTCCAAGGTGTCATGTCTCAGTGGAGGTGTAAAACCTCTATAATAACCTAGATGGATGATATACACATGTCATGATCTATTATGTATCTAATACATTATCATCCAACTATTATTTGGTTGAGTTGTAGTATCCTCCTTCTATAACTAAAATCATGGTTATGGCTAAACTTGCCTCCATGGCCATATTAGTGGTGGTGGTTGTGCTTGTATCTACTACTACTATTGATAAACTAAGAATACTCCACCTCCTTCTATAGTGGGATATCTTCATTGTTACCTCCACTGTCATCTTACCACCCTAGGATGATGAGGATGTCTTACTGGTACCTAAATAGGTATTCCTCCATGTCTCACACCGTGTTAGTCCCTCATATAAAGATCCCAATAACATGAAACCACAAGTAGATTTACTGGGTGTGTTGGTCAAAAATAACCCATTACATGATAACATGACTTAATATCTATCCACTATGGATAATTTATAGTGATCCTCACTCATTCTTATGCATGCATAATGGATGGCCATGATGTCCAGGCATCCACAATACCCATATACAGCTGCCAAATAATCTACACACATTATAACCTCTATAATGCAAGTGCATGAAAAATAACTTAAAAAATATGATCATGTGCCCATATCCTCACTCATGGGAGGGCATCATCCATGACATGGGGAAACCCTGCTAGTCTATACATAGGGAAACACTCATAAATCCAACTCCCCAAATTAATAATAGGCCCCATAATATTTTTACCTCTTGATAAAACACTATAAAAATCATGTACTAATTGAACCCAAATAACCAAACCTAAATCATACAATGTTCCATTATCTAACATAGCTTAGCATTGGTCTATAATATACAATGACACTCTACCATTTGACTTATGATAAATCACTCAAATTATCATAAGTCTAATAGTCAACTTTTAGATATCCAGAATGATCAATATATATACATCAGATAAACTAATGTGAAACACTCGCTCATCATACCTCTTAGACCCTATGTCCCACATAGATAATTCCTTCATCTCATCATATGAATCTAAGGTATTTCACACTATAGGTGTGCCCATAATAGGTAAGCCTAAAATTTCATGAACATCCTCCAATGTAATACCCACCTTAATGGTATCCCCATCCACCACCCACTGATAGGTATTAGTTATTATATCCCATGTTACCAAGAACATAGCAACTAAATCTAAAATTAATTGGATCCATTACATCTTCATAATACCAATGAATCTAAATGTAGTTAGACAATCTCAATCAACTATAAGTGACCACTTTAGTAAATTTGGTAACCATATAACAATCTCCAACAATCTCTTATGCCTCTACAAAACAATAAATGATAAATCACAAATCAATGATATATCTAAAACATGAAATAAACTAAACATAAAAACAATAAATCAATTTTTTTTTCAAATTAACTAATTCATTAGCCATGTACCTTAACCTACATTAACCATTTTATTCTATAAACTATATCAGCCATGTATCTTACTACATTGGCTATCTTTTAAATAAAATTATAATGAAACCATTTCCAATAACACATTTTATGCCATTTCCTTGATTATTATGAATATTAATGTGAGTGGAGTTTGAGTATGAACGTATACCAAAATACAATGAATAGTAATAGGGTAAGTAAATTACCAAAGCAATGAATGTGAGAAGTGTAGGCCTATAAGGATATACCAAAGAATTCATTCATGTTAGAATAATTTTCCTACCATATTAATATTAATTGTAGAACACATATCTAGTCATTTGAGTCTAACAAAAATTCTACCTTTCACAAAGGCCATACTCTACCCTACACAAAGGCCATTAATATTTATAACAATAGATTATTTAAGAGGTTTTGATCCACAATAATAATAACACCGGTTTAAATATGATTTTACATTTTTAAGGTCATAAAATCAATCAGTAGGAAGAGGGTTATAAATTAGAATGAAATTGGATATACCATTATAATAGACATGATCTAGAAGGGCCCAAAAGGCACAACTTCTGTGATGTAATACCAGAGTAAGGGAGGATGCTAATAAATAAATCTTGGGACTACCACCCCATCTTCAAGAATTAAATTCAATGCTTTGAGTATGATACCATGATTATATATTACTCCATAGAATTATATGCCATTACTTATGTTACATAAAATATTATTTCATATTAGTATACATAATGTTATGATCCCTTGATCCCTCTAAAGACAATCCAATAACTCTATATTGTTTTTATAATACCAGTTTAAGTATGAAAGGTATATAATGCTAAAATTCCCATCATGATGTTTATAATATTCAACAATTATGTACATGTTAATAGCATTAGTGATCTCTTTTTAGGATAATTAAAAAACCTTATATGATGCCCAAGGCCTTCCTAAACAAGAAACCAATTTGAAAAGGACTTCATAGAGTTTCCATATAACATGCTTGAGAAGAAGGCTAAGGTTGAAAAGAAATCATTCGACCCAAACCCTTAATAGAATAACTATACTCATGGCATGCACAACATTTAATTGCCATTTTTCCATAATCAACAAATTATTCAAATTCAACAAGTATAATACACATAAATATTTTTTTTAGCAAGGGGTTTCCCAAATCTAAATTGAAATATGCAGGCATAGACAACAATCCCTTTATTTAGAGGAGAAACTCTAAAGTTGCTTATTTTCTCCCAATTTATTATTGATTGCCTTAAAGGGCTCCTAGCTCCAAAATATAATGAATATTATTAGGGTAGTAAAATCACCAAAGAAACAAATACTATAAGTGTATACCAAATCATACCATGTATTATTAGAGTATATGCTTTGTAAAATTAAAAAAAAATACTCATAATTACTATGAATATGAACATATACTAAAATATAATATAAATATGTGTAAATTGATGTTTGTTACATCTATATGTTATCTTCTACCTCAAATTAACAATTTAAATGTTCTCATTAGCAAACTATATTATATGACTACATCACTGTAAAACATATTTTTGTTCGTATTTATGTTGATGCACATGCTCCCACATCAAAAATGTATGTAAATATAATTGAAATCAAATATAAACATGAATGAAATACATGTCACTTTGATGAAATTATGCCCCTTAATGTTATGCTCTTCATGGAACAAATTATACATATATATTAATCCAGTGGTCAACTCAAAGGTTTCTCACCCATGAGACACATCATATAAGATGAAATTGAATGTTTTTAGTGATGTATTAGTTTGGTTGCTGCATTTCTAAAAATTCTAATAAGTCATGGTCTTATTGATTGTGTGGTTTCTTTTCATGAATAATTTCTATTTATTTTTGCATGTGATATCCCATAGTTTTCATTTTTGTTCAATCCACTATAGGTCTAACACAAACCATCCCTAGATTTTATTTGTATACTATTGTATGGATGCATAATCTAATAAATTTTTAGACCTTTTTAGATATTTTATATTTCAATGACACCCATAGAACCTTCTTTAGATAAAATATTGATAATAAATAATTTCAGTTCAATAATAGTTTTATTTCTATTTCTATTACAATACTTCATGATGAAAAAGGCCATTGGAAGAATTGTTATTCCCAAAGATAAGGTTTTTATAAGTGATCTCACTCTAGATTAGATATTATAATATAATTTTTCATAAAATGTAACTAGGAATGTATGTGGTGTTGGGTTTTAAGTAAGGTCAACTTATAACATGTATAACATTTAATAAAGTGTATTGAGATAAATATGTAGGGTCATAAACCATTGTTTGTGCTCATACACCTCATATACCATAATTTTATGAAATGACTGTGAAATTTGGATTTTTTGGTTTGTAGGTTCTTTCTTAAATACTAAGCATATTGGGTGTGATTGTAAGTTATTGTTCCTCAAATACAAAGTACATTTCATATGAAAAAACTATAGCATATAAAGCTACAAACCATTCCTCAATGACCATCTAAAACTACATTGAAACACGTTTCCTTGCCATTTAAACACTTCTATGAGCCTGTCGGTACTTTTAGATCTTAAAGTTACTCAAAGAAATACATACCTATTTGATCCTTTTGACAACTTGAGAATCATGAATTGATCATGATTTTAAATCCTATTAGGCACCTAAGGAACTTGTGGGAGTTTTTCCACTCCCTTCCATCTCCAATGGATGTGAATAGTTGTTTAAATTATCTTTATTTATTTTTTAATTATATTTTTGTTTGATTCTTCAAGGAGAATAATTTATCATCTAGATAATTATTAAACTTTGGATAATTATTCTTTTTCCAATTTTAGTTTTTCATTTTGGACATGATTCATCTCCTCTTACAACTAAAGTGCCATTTTATTAAGGGTCCCTTTCCTCAAAAACATTGTTGATAATTTTTGAGGTGGTAGTCCCTCCATTATCAAATAATTTAACATCTTGTCTCAGCGCAATTTTCAAATACCTAAAGAGAATACAAAATGTCTCAAATAAATATTTTAGGTTGATCAATACCTCCTACATAAACCTTCCACCTCAAAATTAATGATAAATCTTGGCCTCATGGTCTCTAAATCTCCCGTATTCTTTTAGTGATCAACTTTCCCACTACTATGAATTTGTAGTGTTGAAAAATATTCACCATGAATGAATTTATAGTGTGGATTGCGTATATAATCAATTTATAAATATCAAATAAGGAATTCAACTTTAAAGAACAAATATATATATATGTGTGTGTGTGTGTGTGTGTGTGTGTGTGTGTGTGTGTGTGTGTGTGTGTGTGTGTGTGTGTGTGTGTGTGTGTGTGTGTGTGTGTGTGTGTGTGTGTGTGTGTGTGTGTGTTCTTTAAAGTTGAATTCCTTCTTTGATCTTTATAAATTGATTAAATGGTTTGTCCTTCCCTTTGGCACACCATTTTAGTGTGCTGGCAACCAATACTTTGAATTTTTTTATGTAGTTCATAGATAATGTTCAATGTTGTAAACCATAATCCAAATTAACTTGTAGACAACTAATACTTTGAATGTTAAATGTTCTAAATTTATGATGGATGATCTACAAGGAAAGGATTTCCTATAATAGATTTATTCTAAGGTGGGGAAATTGTTTGCAATTTTATCTATTACCATTGATGTTGAAGTTTTTACTCTCAATTCTTATTTGTTAATGGTAATTAGTTTTTATATCAATTATTTTAAGAGAAATAAAACAACATATAGTCCTCATTGCATGTATACCCCAAGTTTATATGTTACCATTAACTTAATGGATATCATAAGAGGGTTTCAGATGGTGTATCCACTAGGTTGGGATAGCCATTCCATCGCTGTCAATATCTCATAATGGGATATTAGTGGGCATTAAATTATTTTATGAATATAGATGCAGATGAGGGAAAAATAAAATTACTTTTAATGATGCTCTATCTATTGGTCATCCCAAATTTAATATTATTTTTACATTTATATAATACTCAATATTTTCTAAATTTTCACCCACTTTATGATTTTTTATGTTGTGTTTAATATTGTAATGGGAGGGGGGAAGCAGAGCCAAGGTGATGAAGGTATTAATAACCCATGTAATGAGTTTGTCTCCTAATATGTATGAGAACCATTAGCTTTACTTAATATTTATCCATTCTTCATGTTCATAGATGCTTCTTTTTGCATTCTTATTATAGTCAACAATAGAACACTTTTGACACACCTTGGGATTTTCTATGTTTTTTTTGTATTTTAACTAGAAAGTGTGGAGCAGAGACATGATGATGAGGGTGATAATGACTCACATAATGAATTTGTCCCCACAAATGTGCACATTAGTTGTACTTATTCTTGTTTGCTTCATCATGCTCATACATGTTTGTTGTTTAATATATATTTCAATTGATGTGTATATGTTGACCATTGTGGTAGGGAAAGGTGAAGTCAAATAAGCTTTATAAATATGTCAATGATGATAGTGATTGGATTCCAAATTCATTGTAGCCTTATCCAAAGGAAGAGGAACCAAAACCTGTAAGAACATTTTCTTATTTTTGAGGACCTTTTCTTTAGTTTGTTGATTTAATCATCTTTTATATGATTATAACCCAAAATGCATTCTTTATTAAATGACATTTTTTAGAAAAATATAGGATTATATATATGGGTATGATGAAGTTAAATTTGTATTATTACTTATTTCACCCATGCAACACATTTTTTGATGATAGTGGTCATCCATTTTGGTCACTAGACAAACTAAACAGTCATAATATTAATATTCATGGTTAGCATCCCATTACAAGGAGGCCCCTAAGGCATGATGGTAGTGGGAAAATGAATTTGAGGGAAAGAACATACACTAAAAGATAAATATGATATAATTTAATAGACTAACTCTTAAAAAATTAAAGCTTCAGAAAGAGATAGGTTGGAAAGATCATGGATGGTGAGGGAGAATGTCTCCCAATTATGTTATCTTAGTGAGATAGACTTGAAGGCTATAAATGACTAGATGATTACATATGATTCAAGTGAAAACTTGGAATGGAAAAGGCAAGCCTACATAACATATATAAACTATTATCAAGAAATGGAGTGAGAAAGACATAAGGTGTAGCAAGGGCAAGGTGAAGGCAATAATGGATGTCAAGTTAGATGAAATTTGTTGAATGGTTTGCATATAGTAAAATTTAAGATAGTTTTACATTTTTGAATATTAACTTATATATTTATAGAAAAATCACCATCAAAAATTGAGAGAGGTGACACTCACACCCATTATAGTGATGAAGATCACATTACTTTGAGGGAGTACCTTTCATAAAAAGGTAAAAGGGTTTGTGAGGGGACACAAAAAAAAATGGTGAGGGGACCCTAAAAAATAAATTGGTGAGGGGACCCCAAAAAATAAAGTGGTTAAATGATCCAAAAAAATAAATTGGTGATGATGTGATGTCTTGGGTAAGTAAAGTTAATGATTATGTCCAAATAAATTGTTATTATAGTATTATTTCTCACTAACATTGATCTAATATTACTTATTGGTCCTTTGTAGAGGAATTCCATGGAGCAAGCACAATACCTAGAGGTTATTGTTTTGTCAATTGATAATGATATAAATGATGAGCATAATATCATCATAAATGCCTCTTACATCCACTCTTATTCATCCACACATGATTATAGTTTGCACCCCAGTGTTAATGTGCAGTTGTATGCCTCTAGTTGTATGCAAGTGAAAGGCACCATAATATCACTTGGGTGGATCCTGACTTGTGATGTTGTGCCTACCCCAAATAATTTTTATATTTTCAATGTTTGGAGGGTTTTATATGACCAACCAGAGCCACTACCCTTTGGTAGGAATAAGGAGGAAAAACTACAAAATAATGTCTAATTATATGAAATTTGCCCTTGTAATGATGTCAGTATTTACAGATCCATTAGTGATGTGCAATAATCATCAAAGGTATCCATGATGGACATCATTTTTTATTCCCTTTGGTTTCACTTAACCCTACCATTTTATATTTTGATTATGTTTTATCATGTATTTTGATATAGGATGGAGATGAGGTGATGTTGTCCAAATCATAAGGAGCCATTTCATGGTGGTATGATATTCAATTTTTATTTAGCAAACTAATAGTTTTTTTATTCATGTTGGTGTATTATTATTATTTTACATCAACCTTTATAAGATTGATAATTCTAAATGCATGGGTTTTCATGGTAGATGACATATAAATATGCTCGTATTCATTATTTTTCCACTCCCAATTTATTATCCTTGACAAGAGGTTTCATGGCTATGCTATGAACATGATATTGCCTGGAAGCTACTACCTTAGACATGACTCTATGTGTGTTTGTGTGTGTGTGTGTGTGTGTGTGTGTGTGTGTGTGTGTGTGTGTGTGTGTGTGTGTGTGTGTGTGTGTGTGTGTGTGTGTGTGTGTGTGTGTGTGTGTGTGTGTGTGTGTGTGTGTGTGTGTGCGCGCGCGCGCGCGTGCGCATGTAGTCATGATATGTTTTACATGTATGATGTGTAATGATATATACTATTCAACCATGATATTTGAATTCAAGTGCTTCATTTATCTATGACTTAAGTAATGCTTTGGTGGTCAATATTTCATTTAGTGATGTATTACAGGATAGTGCATGGTTAAATGTTGAAATTATGTTATTTACTCATACAATAATATTTGTGTATAATATGTAATTATGTTTACATATAATCTATCATGTTCACATGTTTAACTTATTCTATTTTTAATGTTACAAATGTCAATAATCATGTGCATATGTTCGCTTGTCACTATGTGTGTTGACAAGTAATTATGGTGGTATGGACTGAAATATAGGATTTTGTGCATGACTTGTCTATTTTCCATCCACTTGTCTCATTTCCTATCTTTATTTATTTAGGAAACTCACAAAACACTTCAAAAAATGTCTATGGATCATGGTTTGATGAAGAGGAAGAGGGAGGGAAAGAACTATAACACTTTGATAGATCATAATGAACATTTGAAGGTATAGATTCATGGTATTATGTGTTGTGTTTTGTTGTTTGTAAATAGTTTGGATATGTTAGAGCCTATGTATTATGGTTTATTATCAAACTTGTAAATTATTAATTTTATAGTTTAATCCTGAATCAATAACTACTGTCTAATTTATTATTTGTATACAAAATTGAAAAATGACATGGTGCATGTTAACTACATAGATTAAAATAAGCCCAATAATACAAGGACACTTCACCTAAGTTTGAGATAAAAATAGAGCATCACAATGTAACCATCAATAATACTGAATTTTACCCATCATTTGGGACCAACCCTTTATCTCTATCTATCAATGCAAAGTCTAATGCAAGGGATGGAGATAGGTGAATTTTGATTGCCTAATTTTGGATGTTAAGAGTGTTAATACTATTCTCCAACTTAGTTTGTGAGATATAGGATGAAAGAAATGTTGTTGAAAGCATTCATATTTATCCATCTGTTGTAGCATTTTTACCATTTAATTAAATCATTTTTTGGAATGTTTGGTTACCTAAGATACATATCACATATTATGATAATAGGATATGTTGCCATAAAGTTGAACAAGTTGATTACTTCCTTATTCCAACTTATCTTAGTAAAAATGGTGCAAAATGTAAAGAATTTAATTTTATTAATAGTGTATATACTCATAAGATAGTTATGACACATGTTTTATTGGCTAAAACATTAATTAACACTATTTTAGCCAATCATGAGTGTACATAGGTAATTAACAACACTCACACAAGGTCAATATATTCTCATCAAATTTCCTTACTAGCTACATGAAGTTTTCCATTAATTCACCTTGAGTGTTTTAAAAATGAATATCCAACATCCATAACTAGCATCACTTGGTCCCCTTTACCTGATTCATTCCCTTTGTGACATTATCTAACTTGGAAACATTCTTCAAATTGGTAGTATGACTAATGATTATGATTCTACATGTGGGATGAATATTGTGTTGTAATATTCTAGCTAGCCTTTTTTTAATCTTCATATGTTGGTGAAAATATTTGTTCTCCTTTCTCTTTAATGTTCATTGGAGACATGTTGAGCATTCCTTTTGTATATTCTAAGATAGTTATAGTTTTACAGTCCCCTTTTGCTATTTGGTCATTTTGGACATTAATATGCTTTCCTTTTTTGATGGATTCAATTATTGGGTCAGGCAGATTTATGGTTAAAGGAATGTGGTAAGGAATTTTACTTAAATATTATGTTTAAATCAATGGTTTCCTAGGGAATGTTGAGTCAATAATTGAGTTGTGAATGTTGTGTAACCAGCCTTCTCTTGTATTTGAGAGAGTCACTTTATAAACATGGTGTAATCCTTCCTTAAGGATCTTTTATGGTTTTTCCACACTAAAGGGAGTCTATTAGATTCTAAAACTATTTTTTAAGATCTATCAATAATCATACATCAATTGCATTTCATATTTATGTTATTTTGATTCTATTTTCTTTAAATCTATTATTACGATGGATTTACATGGTGGTAGTGTGCATTTTTATTGTAACCATAAAAATGTAAGAAAATATCACCTGAGTCTAACATAATAACATAACATCATAGTGTAACCATCAATAATACTAAATGTTGATTGTATGTTGATTTATTCTTTTTAATAGTGGAAAGTAAAGGAATGTTGATTGTATGTTGATTTATTCTTCTTAATAGTGGAAAGTAAAGGAATGTTGATTATATGTTGATTTTTTATTTTTTACAAATTATGTAATGAACATTGAATACATAAGAAAGATTGATGAATGAATTTATATTTGGAACTTTATAATTCACATAATTTGCATATGTTATAAACTTGTTATGTTATCTTTTGGTTATGGTTTTTAATTTTAGTTGAATGTCCTTATTCACTTAGTTGTGTATTTTTGTAGGGGTCCCTACAAATTAATATGAAGATGGTGTATTTTTTTAAAATGGCATAGATGAACTTATTTCAAGGATGAGATGTGAGGGAGTTATGGCAGTGGAATATTATCTAGCCCTTAAGTTCTCACTGGTGTTACTAAAAAATACATCTCTCACCAGGGAAAATCAATCTTTATCTGATCTTCTTCAAAGCACAAGGACAACCATTACGAAGTTGGAAAACCTAGTAGCCAAGAATAACATAGTGGTTCAGAAGTTGAATAATAAAATTATCATACTTAGGGGTGACAAGATGAAACTTGAAAAAAAGTGTGTCAATCTTAAAGTTGCTAGTGCCTAAACAAAAACACTTTATGACTGCAAGGTGGAGACATTCAAGGCCCTATAAATAAATAAAAATACAATGGTTACCATATATGAATAGGAGTTGTATCTTTTGAAGGTAAAGTTTGAGATCATGTTTGGGAAAGTACACAAGATGAGTCAAAGTACCAGTGGAATTCTAGAGATAAAAATGATAATTAGTTATGCACATTTACTATATTTGGGATTTCATATGATGTTGAATATATATTTTACTCACCTTCTGAATAGAAATTTGGTGAATGGTGTGAATGTTTCACTTTTGGATATGTTGTATTTGTCATCATAAGATATATTTCAAGTTATATTTATTATTTTTATATGTTTATATGATAGTTCTATGTATATGCGTACTTTTGAGGAGGTAATGTACAAGTTAATTTTTCTTGAACATATCTATTAAAATATATATATATCAGTTACAGTTGGGCATTTCATTTTTCATATTTGGGTGATTGGGATTTTCATGTTGGGTCATTATTTCTTATTTTAACAAAATCATCCAAATGTTTGGAATAAATTTTTAAAGAAGGAAATAATAACTTTGTTTTGAAATATAATTTCCTTCATCTATGATCAACATAAATTATAAATGCATAGTAGTAGTGAGAAATGGTTGTGGAAATACGTCATTATGGAATTGAATACCTATAGTCTACCATTGTATTCGGTGAATAGTTTTAAATGAGTTTGAAAATATTGATGGTTTAGTATCTCTTTGTTTGTGCTTTATAAGGGTCATTAAAGGCAATTATCTCATAGTATGTTTGGAAACGTAAGAAACACTAGTGGAATAAAAAGTAATCTTGTCAAATTTCCCATAACTTAGCCTTGGCCAAGACCATCATGAGTGTAACCTTTACCCCATAGTTGGACATACCATGTATGCCTTGTCTCAATGCCCATAGTCTCCATGCCTTATGCTTCTCACATTGAGTTTCTTATCTCTTTTTTTATTTACACTTTACAATAATTCAAATCAATATAGAAATATATATCAATGGAAAATGTGAATGGATTAAAAAAATAGTTTGGTTCATACTCCTTGGTGTCTAGGCCTCTTTTAGCAAAACAAGATCATTTTGGGAATTTGAGGGATATGGAGTTTGGAACACTATCAAAAAATTAGATAGCATGCCAAAAATGGTTTTTTGATCTAATTGGAGGATAAATCCTTTTTTTAGAGCCTTTTATTTCCTATAAAAAATAGCATAGCCTTAGATTTTGGGTGGTGCTTATAAAAATGTAAATGGTTAGTTCCTTACTATAATGGTCCATGAAATGGATTTTAAAAGATGATTATAGGTTATTTTACCCTATCAAGATCTTAGAAGAACTTCTTAAAAATTTTGATGGTTGTGGATATAGGGAAAACCTGATTATAAAATTGTAATAAGAGTTATTTTGTTGACAAAGCTAAATTCTCATTAAATGTGATGAATCTCTAGGAGAGATCCATATGTTTCATGGAGATTGTTTTGAATGTGAAACAAATAGACATATGGCATTTGAGTACCCTCAAATAGAAGTTGAAATAAGTCAAAGGAGTGAAATTCAAGGAAAAATAGGGAAATATTATTTCTAATTAGTATTACATGAGTGGGAAAAATATGATCTAATCTTTAATTATATCATTCACTTAGTACACTTTGATTACTATGGTATGCTCACTTAGACTTGGGTAATAATAAATGGATGAAACCAATACATCACTCTTTGACAATATATAAACCTCATGGTTAGGCTATATATTGTGGTACTTAATTGGATATATTATAGGTGTCCATGATAGAAGAATTAGAATTTAAAGTATGTAGGTGTTATTATACAAGTAAGATGCATAAGGAGTGAGTTAATTTGTACTTATACTTGTGGTCCTAATGATTTTTGAATGTTTTTAAAATTAATTTCTAGTTAATTTTGTTGGTTGTGACTAAATGAATTTTGAGGGTTTCATCACAGAGTGCTCTACTTTGGATCTTTACCAATACTGTAGTGTGTTTTTTTTTTTTTTTAATTAATTCCCTTGAAGATCTCAAGTTATTTATTTTGGACTATTTAATATTAAAGATTTTTTTATCTATAATAATAAATCACTACTTATAATCCAAAAAGGAAAATTAATTACATTAAGGTACATCATAGATATAATATGAGGTTTATTATAAAGGAGGTAATGCCAAGCTTTTACAATTATAATTACAAAATTCCATGTATAGTTCAAAGATACATGAGCCATCAATGCATTCAAGAATATCAATTTCCTAGGATTTTAATGTATAACAAAGAATACCTTATTGAAAGAGGCAAAGAGAGAATGAAAATATTTTTTTTGAACACAAATGTTGCAATGTAATAAACCAAGTATAGACTGTTATTTTAACTTATCACTGAACTAAAGGAAAGGCCATCATTATACAGTCATCTAATTATGATTTATAACAATACTTTCTCCTTTCAACATCCCAATAATAAGTCCATAATTCCCAATCATAACTACCATGATTTGTTAAATCCACAACAATATATATATATATATACAAATTTTGAGTACATGTCTAAATTTTAACATCTTTTCCCCATATTATATATCTTGAAAAGGATATAAAAAAAATGTTAAAAACAATTCTTCATAGTCAAATATACATACGGTTAGCAGTCTCTGATGTACAACTATTAGTAGATAAAAACATCTTCGAACAACACAAACTGTAAACACTCTATCTTAGTAATGCATACACTAGTAGTATATGAGCATAACAACTAAAACTCCATAAAAACAAAAATACAAAATAAGATCATATCAATTGATGAATTATACCAAAATAGCATATATAGTAGACAAAATGTCTGTGATGATTAGTACACCTAATAAATAATACAATTAATCATGTGATGATTATGATTTTGACCAATCTAATTAGTGTCAAAATCTTCATAGTCACCCATAAGAGAGTAACTATCATCACTATTAGTATCTTCAATTTGTGGATAAATGTACAAAGTATCTAATAGCAAAATCCTTCATCTAGATTTTACCAGTGAAAAATTAGTTTGATGGGATATTGTAAATATTTTCCATATTACACCAATAGGTTGAGTTGGTTGGATTCTTACTTTGTTGGAATGGTGATTCTAAACATTGAAGATTTATAAATGAATTTTAAAAGGAATCTTCATTCCAAAGAATATATTTTTTATTTGATCAGGGTGTATATTGACAACAAGATTATCAGATGCCTTTGTAGGCATGATTTTTTCTAGGAATGGTCTGATATAAGGTGGAATATCACTAGGAGTATTCCAGCTATCATAAATGATTACATACCCCTCATATCATTCATAATACCATTGGATGAGAAACTTAAAAGTATGCCTTTATACTAATGCTAGAAACTTAATACTAGCATACAACATATGATCTTCGGGATAGGTATTATCATAATACAAAATTAAAAAAACCCATATCTTACCACCAAGCTCCATAATATGAGAATTAAATCCAATTATTCTTGCATTAATGGCATAAGACACCTCATATTATTTAGATTTTATCATATTTTCTTCTCTAGTCAACCTCTATAGAATAGAGTAATTATGCCATATGTGCTCATGAAATTCTTCTTTGATTTATATTATTGTGTCCAAATTTATGTTATTTTTCTCCCTTGAGATAAAATATGCAATATTGCTTCCAACCAAGATGGAAACAATTAGTGGTGATTTAGATAGGTAACCACCTAATACTATCCCAACTATATATGAAACCAATTTGATAATAAAATAAAATTCACCTGCACATTTCTTACCCAAAAAATGTGCATTATTATTCTCATTATTTCATTAAGTTCAAGGAAAATTAAAAATTTATAACCTACACAATATTTTATTATTTAGAGCTTCATTACAAGTTACAAATCTTCAATGTGGGTTATAATAGTATTTGGTACAACCCTATTTTGTTATAAAATTTAGATATTTACAACATTATATGAGGGTGGATTATATTACATTGTTCAAAGAAAATAATAAATTGACTACACAATGAAAAACCTATCCAACATTTTTGAGCATTTTATCTTAAAAAAATCTTTAAAATATTAATAATTTGAATGCACTCTAAATAATAACACCATAATTATGATTAATGAAATCCACAAAAAATCTTAAAATATTGATATAAATAAATCCTTCTTCCTCTAAACTGATATCTAGATCAAAATGGAATGGTTCTTACGTATCATTTTCACATGCTTCATTCTAATGGATAACACTCTTATTTTCTTAACTTATCACTATATTCAAATATAACACTTATATTGATGTAAGGGCATCCTTAAATTATCCCAATTTTGATGCATAAGGATGGTTAAGTGTTTCAACTATTAGGTCAAGTTGGTAAGAGTCATGTTTTTGAGTCAAATTTTGAATTTGAATTCAAAGTTAGTTTTCCTACCAAAAGGGTTTTTTTAATTTGCAATATGGTTAGGTGGTATAGATGAGTGGAAAATATATGTAATGGTAAAAATGTTTCAATGTACCTTTAAGGTCTTATGAAATGTTTTTTTAAGATATTTATGGATACATATGTTAAGTGTGCTTATGAGGTGGTAGTCATGGTGTCCACCACCCTACGTAGGTCTAGGGGTTGTTGAGAGAGTTTCTTGGATCAAAAAATATTTATAGTCATTTTTTAAGAGTTTAGTTTGAATATATAAATGGAGTAGTGTATATGGTTTGAAGAGAGTATGCATGAGGAGAAACAAGGCAGATAAGAGTGAGAAAGAAAGAAGGTCTACCAAAATAGATGTATGATTGTGAATCAATTTATAAAGAACAAAAGATTCATATGAATTAAATGGTGATGGACACGTTGATTCCAGTGAGTATTGGATAGTATTTACATTATAATAAGTTTCTTTAATAACTGAGAACAAGAATACTCATTAATAAATCTACTTACCCTACATTTATATATATTTCTGTGTTTATGAACTATGAGAAGGCATTAGTTAATGTGAAGGATTCGTATAATAATGTTTGTGAATAAATTTGTGTTTATAAAGTGAAAGCTTAAATTTCTTTTTGTTTCAAGCAATTTCCATATTTAGTTCAAGTACTGTGAGTTAAAAACTAAACAAAAATACCATGTTTCCTATATGGAAGGAATGGCATGAACTTTATGTTTATGAATCAAAAAGATTGATATGAAAGGTTGAAAACAAATTCAAGGATATATATAAAGATTTAAATAGATGCCTAAGGATTGGTTAAGACCTAAGGTATGTCCAAGACATTATTAATCTCCAAGTAATGATGTGAAATTGCTAAACAAACTCTCTTAGGTTCTGTAGACTGTGACTGCACACAATATTAAACCAAAAAGTGCACATTAGATTAGGAAAATAGTATCCAAAAGGAAACCTACTATTTTTGAAATATGTTTAGGAGTGTGATCACCTAAAACTAGGGTCCTAGCAGATATCAATTCATTAAGAGGAGGACAAGACTTAAGAACTTGTTTTAGAAACCCTGTAGACCCTAACTATACACATAATGAAATAATAGATTGCTAATAAAATATGAATAGAGAATTCCAAAAGCACAATTAGTGCTTGGAAATGGTAAATTGGGTATATTTAGACTTAGAAAAATACTTTCATTAATGTTAGAATCTTTGAAAAGCAAGATAATCAATTGAATTTTAGTCTTAAGTAGTTTCAGACTAGTTCAACCCTATACTAGGGTTTTGACAAGAAAATGATCATATAAGGTGAATCCACCATAGGAAGTGACAAATTATTTGATATTTGATGTGAAAGGGAATGAGGTAAAATATTTTGTGGTTTTTAGAATACATATGTACGTGTTCTTACTTATTAATGGCTTTGAGAGTCAAATAGGGTTCCAAAAATCTAATAGGCCTAAACAGTGGCCTAAATGCATTTGTAAAAGTGGTTTATAAAATGAGTTGAGGAATAATATTTCATATGAATATTAATATTTGAAAATGGTACTTGGACCAGGTGTCAATTTTCCATTAAACTATTGTACATCTCCATACAAGGAGGAAAACAAGAAAAAAGGATACAAGGATTGGTAAAAGGCAGGATAGAGTTGTATAGAGTTGCCATAGTGCATTGAAGAAGGTTGTGGTTGAAGTGAGAGGTATAAATATATTTTTATAATTATATATAATGTGCCAAGAACCATGAATCATTGTAAGGAACATTATATCCATTGTTGCATGATTGTCCCAAAAGGACTATGGGGAATGAGTGAATGAAGGAAAGAGAATCTTAAATGAAGTAAAAGGGCAGAGTGTTGGAAAAATGTGTTTTATAGCTACATCATATATTTTCCATAATATTCATATTTGGTACATTGAATATTTAATACAACCTTATTTTGTTAAATATTTTTTACAATGGCATTGAATATTTGGTTATCATTGTTTCTTTATAAATTTTACATATGTGTGACATTATACGAGGGTGGATTGTATTGCATAGTTAAAAGTAAAAAATAAATCAACTACACAATGAAACACCTGTCCAACATTTCAGATCATTTTATCCAAAAAAATATTTAAAACAATAATAATTTTACATTTCATAAATAATATGAATTTTTAATATATATGCAAATGTTCACATCTCATGATATATCTAAATATCTCAACCATTATATTGTAATATCATCATTATATACCAGTTTAAATCTTGTTGGAGAAGGATTCATATGATATTTATCAAAATCCTTGTCAAAAAACTTAGAATAAATAGAATTTTTTTCAGCATTGTTTGTCACAACACTAGAAACTGAATTCCTTATTTGTGACATGTTTCTAGGATTGTTTAGTTCTTTAGAACATTATCTTGAATTTTTCAAAAAATACATTTAACAAGAATCAAAATAGAGTTTTTTATTCCAATTGTATTGGATTATCCACATTTATTTAAAATTTCTTTAAATTTTAAGATCTCCAAGATGCATTAATTTAAAATATCTCATTATATCCCTCTAGTGCATTCATCCTCCCCTTTTATCTTGCTAGGCAAGTTTTATAATTTACAAGGAAATAATTAATTTTGAAATCAATGGAAAGAATTAATCAAATGTTTCTATTTATATTTATAAATAAAATATTATGAGATTAAATAGGGCATGCTATAGAATGACTATCGTTGAGGTATAATGAACTACTTTTCTAAGGCACTATACTCAAATGGAGATTTTATATATGGCACCTTTATATTGATGGGAAGGTGGGTTAAATAATAGGTGATCATTAATTTAATAATATAACTACCATTAGGGTTTAATCCTTTTTAACTAGTCTTCACTCTTACATTTTTAATTCATAAGCTTGATCCAACTATAATATAATTTACATAAGTTTTTCATGACTTAAACTGAAAAAATTATTTGAACTTACAAGGCTGTGAAAGTATGACTAAAATTCATAACTAATGAACATAAATCTTAAGAAAATAATGTGAAAATATGGCATACATTCACAACTAAGGAATATAAATGTATAATATAGGGTAAAATGTATTTGGCATTCATAGATATCATATACAAGATATACGACCTTATAATGACTTATCATTGTAACCAATATAGGGAAACAATCAAGATGAATTATCTCGATCATGTTTGTTCCTATCTCACTTCATTTCCCTATTTATATCCTCATTAAAAGCTTCTCATTTGTGATTATTATAAGGGTTTAGAAAAATGATTGTCTCCTATGACATGCTATTGTCTTTTATTCATTGTTTCTATAAAGTCTCTCTCTCTCAAAAGGGAAGTTTCATGCCCATTGTGAATTTTTTAAAATGGTTGAACCATTTAGTGTCATGTGATTGATATCACCCTACTCTACACCTTGTTGTAAACATCTCCCATACATTTTTTGAAGAATGATAGTGTTTCAACTATGTGATTTGTTATGACACATTTCTCAAAAATATCTTGTGCTCCACATATTAAGGATTTGACCATATCAACTTCAACATAGATATGGATATATTCATGTAATGAAAAATATCTTGTTGAGAAATAGAAAACCAAATGAGTACAAGTAGAGACATATTACATTATTAGCCTCCCTTGATTGGTTTTTAGTATCATCTTCTAAATATGTTACTTCACCTTCATTTGTAGGGTTTGATACTTTCATAGCCATATCTGATTCATCTTTATCTTAAGGGATAAATCCTCCAACATCCATACCTAATTCACCTTCATTTGCATTTCTTATTGCACTTTCTATGCACTATGCATTGAAAAGTATTATCCAATTGAGACTCCCTACAAACTTGAAAACAAATAAAATAGAAACAAAGAGACACCTTACATTGTAATTTATATCAATTTTATTGATGCATCCCCCATGTCTTGTACAATCACCTCTCTTCTTCTCATTCTTATCAAATTCACATTAATCACATGTTTATAAGTGTAGACTTAGAGTGAAAATAAGAAAATGTACATCAGTGATGAGTCCAATTTATGACTCATTATATCCATAACCACTTCTATTACACCTATTAACCTACTATATTGGATTGATTATTTCATACATCTTAATACTTAGGGTCAATATAAAGTAAAAAATAAATACTTATATCTTGTTGGTTTGTGTGAGTCTGAATTTCTCATTATTTCCACTATGTTCTAACATTTGGCATGGTTAGTTCCTAGTTTTGTATATGCAATAAGTATATTAGACTATAAACAAATACTAAGAGTTTTAGTGTAGTAAGTTAACCCTTAGAGTGAGCCTAGAAGCAAGATTTTACCCTAAAGTGAAGATCTATAGTTATCAGTAGAGATCCAAAGTTAATTAGTAGAGATCCAAATTCTATTAATAAAGCTCTAAACTTTGGCAGTTAAGATTTAGCGCACTACATGCATTCTAAAAGTGAACCATGAATATTTTGAACTTGTCAGTCGAGCTTCAACATTACTCCAACACATGCTAAGACATTTTTTTATGAAACTTCAAATATTACAGAAGCATTAAGAGGGCTATTTACATATTATGTCTACACCCACTTTTAGGATTTCTACTTATTGTACTTTTAATTATAGAATATATGAAACAACACCATTGTATTTGCACTAATATTTTGGGTTACTTGATTTAATGTTATAAAGATAAATTGATGCAACCAATTAGACAAACTTGGCATGCATTGCCCTACTTTCTAACACTCCTCATTAGAGCATGAGTAGTTATAATGCATCTTTCTATTGTGCAAGTTAGTTTGATCACTATTGTGATCTTGTTATATTACTAGTTTGTTAAATATAATCTAGGATACCAGAAAAATAATGCAGTAGAATAAAATAGCATTTCCTGCTACTTCCTAGGGATCAGCAAGTAAGAGATTATTAGTAGCAGATGTATTATTCCAGTTTATAACTCTTTTTATCAATCAATGAAGCTTTTTCCAGTTCTTAAAATATTGATTTGACTTCATTCAGATCTGAGGGAGATTAAGAGCCCACTCACCCAAGGAAACCAGGGTATGTGTGGTAGTTATGTTTGTCATTTCATTATTCATTTAAATTTTAATAAGATGGTTTATGTGTAATTGTCTATTGTTAACTTGTAGTATCATCTCTATTTATCTGTGCACATTTATTTTCCAATTAATTTTTCTTAGTATTGATTTCATTAATGTGAACATTTCATTAATAAGTAAATTCAATCCTACAATCCTAGATAGCAAGTGTGTTTTTAATTCTACCGATTGTGTTTCCCATTCCAAAAAGTCTATTCCTCATTCAAGTAAGTGTGTTTTTGGTTCAGCAATAGAGTGTTTTTGTTTACAATAAATTAGATAGTTTTCAATTTCAGCAAGATAGAATAGAACTTAGGATTAATTGTTCAATCAAAACTCCCTAGAAATAGTGCCAAAAATGATGGGTATCATTTACCCCTTTATTTAATCAATCTAAGTTTGATGTCATTCATACCAGGGTTGATGTCCAATGGATATATGCAATAATTTAGTTTGGTGATTTGGCTAACAGTGATGTTTTGGGGAGTTTTGATGGAACAATTAATCCTAAGTTTTGTTTTATCTTGCTAAAATTGAAAACTAGCTAATTACTCGTATACAAAAATGTTCTTTTGATGAACCAAAAACATACTTTTTGGAATGAGTAACACACTTACTATAATGTGAAGAAGTGCATATTATGCTCAAGAAATGAATTTTCAAATGGGAATGGTAACAAACCAATAAAACCATTAAATAGGTGCTTTTCCATGGAACATTGCTTTGTTCCATGGAAAAGCATCTATTTAATGGAAAGACAGATTTTTAGATTACAATCCATGGTGTTGTAATCCATGGTGTTATAATCATGGAAAGAAAGATGGTAACATTGGAATTGAATACAACATCACAATTAGTAAGGTATCTTTTATTCTATTTTTATATATAGGATTAGCCATGAGATTTTAGGATGCTTATGTATATTCATCCATGGGAGAGGTTACCCACATTGGGAACATGTCCTCAAAAGGGGAAGGTGTTCTCAAAAGGGGAAAACCAAAAATTGTTTATAAAAACAAATATATCTTTTCCATTAATAAAAAAGGGATATGATGTCATCCTAATGGCATCATTATCTCTCATGATTCAAAGGCTTCATTTGAAGGAAATCATGGGAGATGTCCAAGTCTTAAGTGTGGACAATCAATTCAATTAGATAAATGATGACATACATTTTACATGGGAAGTATAGGGAACTCCAAGACCATTTTAAATTATTATTCCATGCAAGACATTGATTTCTCTTGAGTGCCTAATTAAATATTCCATGAATAAAGCTCTCAACATATCCCAAGGATTTATACCTTGATGATAAGGGTTTAAATTAAAGTATGTCAATTGTTTTGAATATCCTATTCTTATTATGAATACTATAATCATCCTCTCATCCTCTACTAAATTTTTTTGTGTTGATTCCTGACATATAAGTTCATAAGTATAGTGTTAGCATGGGTCAAAATAAGAAGTCAGAGATATAGTCTACTAAACTATTGTTAGAGGACAGATTTTTAGATATCATTTTTGAGGAGGCAAGGTGGATCAATTTTTTGTAAAAATTATAGGGTTATGATGAAATATTAGTGAACTAATTCATCATCAATCTAAAAGTTAATTATTTCATTATAAAGGGAGTGCAAATTCTATTCACTAGCTAGGCAATTAGTGAGCTCACAGGCATTCCAAATAGAGTAAGAATTTTTGGTAGGTCCACTTTTAATGACCTTATCAAGAATTTTCATGAGGGAGGGGAACCTGATCTTGAGCTATTTGTTAACACTCAAGGGATGACAAAAGGCATAAAAATTAAAAGTCTGTTAGAACCATGGAGAACTATAGTTTAGGGCTCTCCTCTCTACCTTCAGAAACTAAGTTACTTGGTAACAAAGAAATGATGAATATTTTAATAGAGTAAGGAAAATAAGGTTGTTTATTATGCCTCCATTCACTAGTGATATAAAAATTCTCAATAAATTCATAGCTAACTATTTTTATCACCAGCACATTCAAGATCATTACTTGCAGGCTCTCTATGACAACACCACCAATATTGACATGTTTTCCCAACATCATTTTAAATAGGCACTATAAATGAATGAAATAATATGGGATATGTTGAATGTCCCCTTGAAAATAATATAATTCATCTCCTTGACCAATTTAAGGTGGATTTTATGAAGGGCTCAAATAGTGATACAAATAATTAGAAAATCTATGATAGATGGGGGAAGAAACCTATGGATTGGAATGTTGTATAAACCACCACTCCTCCTCACCACCATGTCACCATGGCCAA
Source organism: Torreya grandis (assembly GCA_037957365.1). Lineage (NCBI taxonomy): Eukaryota > Viridiplantae > Streptophyta > Pinopsida > Cupressales > Taxaceae > Torreya > Torreya grandis. The sequence goes on from JARHVA010001552.1 coordinate 1,298,388, forward strand.
ATACATCAGCTTAGTCTTCTAAGTAGTTTGAAAGATAGATCCAATTTATTATCCAAAATATGGGATTTATAGTTGTAACTTACGAATCAACCTCCACACAACAACCTTGTTTCTCATGCAAATAAAAATAAAATCCAAGCATATCTATTAAATTAAGGTAACATGCACATTATAAATAACCCTCATCATCTAAAAATATACAATATTGTCTTATGATTATGTTTTCTATACTTAAGGACATTTTGTTGATATAAATAATCCTTTATTTCCATTAATAACTAACCAATAAACACATATTTTGGTTACACATACTACAAATATTGGAAATGCATTAAAAAAACATCAAAAGATTAAAATTTAAACCACTTCATTTATACACATACACTAGTTATTCATACACATCAAAATCAAGCAACATGACAACACCTCCTTGGCTTCATTTTTGTATTTTTCATTGAAATATATTTTTTACATGTATTATTCCATTTAACCCATTTTTAATACTAAAAACAAGTATATAATGCACATTAAACATCATAAAAATATATTCTTACAATCATGACACAATTATGAAGTTATTAAATTTATCCCTACAGTCAACATTTCAACTATAATTATCTAAATATTGGTTATCTATGAACTACGTAGATGTAAAAATGGGTTTTGGACCTATACATCAATGAATAAGGCAAGGACACCACCCATATTAAGTTATTGAAGATATTAATATATTTTAGAGTTGTACTATGTAAATTATGTGTGAACACAAAGTCACTAGTGAAAATGAATATTGTAAATACATTAACCCTTCATAAGTTTGGAAGCTTAAAAATTTAATAGTGCTTGACAATGGATGAGAAATGGTTTACTTCTTATTTGACCATCTTCTATGGTTAGCTAGGACTAGAGTCCTAAAAACCCATTTGAGCATAAAAATGAGCTTGATCTCTAATTTTGGTGAGAAATTTGTCTATATAATATTCATAATTGTTGATTTTATTAATATAAGGGAAAGAATTAAGCTGGAGAATGAGCTTAAATGACAGATATAGGATATGAAGTGTGTTTGTGAGTCTATTGATTTGGAGGAGAAGAGGAAAAAGTTATGTAAGGTGGTAGAGGCTATATAGAACCCAAAATATTCATTTAAGAATCAGTAAACTATAGGTTATAGATAAATATTCATTTAGGATTTTATGGAATTTTTTGTTTATAAACATGTTTAATGTATTGAAAGTTATTAGTAGTTTTTTTCTATAGAATTTGAGTTGTACTTATTTTTTATGTTATATAATTATAGTAATACTTCTATTTTCCCAAATATTTATGTGCTTGAATCATATTAATTATTTTTTTTATAAGACAAATATCATCAATGTACATATCCTCTAAATGGGATCTGAAATATTTGAACCTTGTATTTTATTTTTTTCCACTTTTATTTTTTGGAGCATGGTAAGCCTTGGTGAAATTTTAAGTCTTAAATTATGCCATTCTCAACTTGTAGTAGAATTTTGGGAAACAAAAAGAACTGGTATTACTCTCTCATCTATAAAATTTCACAAGTCCTCAAAACCATAAGTAGGTTATCATTCAAAGGAGACTGTGAATCCTATCTTCATGGTGATAATGACATGAACTTTTGTGGTTTTCTTGTAGAAATAATTTAAGAGGTAAACCATTTAAATGAGCATTTTTTGTCTCCATCAACAATGGATCACACCAATAAAACTAGAAAACTAGTGACTAAAAGGCCTACTGAAAATGAGAAAATGAAGGAACTAAGAAAATTGTGTAGGATAAGATGGAAGGAAATAGGTATAATAAAAATATTAGGAAGTTGAACTAGGTATATGAATGATATGATCATGACATAGATATCAACATATTTCTCAAAGCACTAAAGGGTTACCCACCCATTTTCTAGTGCACCCTTTAAGGCATGCACTTAGGGATATTGAATCTTGACAAGTTGATTCAAGAGAAGGCATCATTAAATAATAAATATGTAACATATTATGTGTACACATATGTTCCACTCAGATCTCATCATGTGTCACAATAGTGTAACATGGGATGGTGATTTGAGAGATAACATGATAACATAACAACTAAGCTAACTCAAAATAATACACTAAAGTAAATAAATAATTATAAGAAAATAAATAACTAAAATCAATGTATACATACCTTGGCTTATCTTTATCACTAAAAGGCTGCATGTTAAAACCATAGTCTTGATTGTTGAGGCACGATAACTACATTAGACAAATCTTAGGGATACAAGGCTAGAAATCAAAGCAAACTAATGCAAGTTGGCCAAGACAAATGGATAACTCTTAAAATTAAATAAATCACTTGGGAAATTGACAATCTGGAATGAAAATGGATAGGTTATAACCAAAATACCAATGAAAATGAATAATGACAAAAGGGGAAAATCTGGTAGCTAAAAATCCAAGGCTACTAATGATTGAAAGACCTAGAATTGTATCCAAAGTAAGAAATATATTAATCCAAATATAACCAAAGACACATGAAGTTTAATAATGATATCAACATCAATGTAATGGAAGTAAAAATTCATACTCAAATAAAAATGGAAAAACATGAAATGATTAATGCTACAAACATATATGAAAGAGAAATACCAATCCACACTCAATAAAATATGGAAAAAAGATAAAAATGGGAGAAAGGGGACCAGGTGGCCCACAATAATGTGAATATAAGGCTTAAGGTCCCAAAAAATAACTAAGATAACTCTGAGAAAGATAATAAAATTAATAAGAGATCATCTCACAACAACTCAAAGATGCAACTTTTATTCTAAAAATGAATAAATTAGAACTACCATATTCTAACCATGTTGGAAAAGAAATGGATAATAGGAAATGTAAAAAATGGGGAAAATATTTAGAAACAAACTTTCTTGTCAAGGGGGGAACAAAATGGGTGGTGGGAGAAAGAGGGAAACACCAAGGTGAGAACATGATCTTTACCAGAACTAAGACACTAAAATTAGGTTGGTAAGGCTAGAGGTTATCAACATCAGTCACCCTAGAGAACCCTACCTAGAAACATAAGTTTGGGCTAACTACCAAAGTATAAATATCATCCCATGAAGGCTAAATGCATGAAAATAAAATGGATACTACCTTCCCACAACATGTTACTGACTCCTCAGGATCCCTTTTAGAGCCATCAGTCTATTATGAAAATTGGGTACTTGTGTGATAAAATGGGTGACACTAACTAAAATATGGTAAGATAATATGATATATAATGAGACCTACTACCCTAGTCTACTATCCTACCAAACCCAAATGGACCTAGGCTCTATCATGAGGCCAACTATGGATTTTAAGCTTTAACTATGATATGAGATGTGTTAAATAAATATCAAATCTTTTGGTGTGATCTAACTTTTAATATATAATATGTCTTTTAAATTTGTCATTTCTTATGATATGGCTTTTAAATATTTTAGATTTTTCTATTTACCTCCTCCATACAAATTTATAAAACTAAAGGTGGGTGATAACTATGACTATCACAAGAGATCTTAGATTTAGTGGCTAAAGAAGAGAACCTGAATACCATAGTGTCTAAGACTCCTGGACTTGATCGTTAGAAAAGAGTTCAATCTCAAAATCAATCTTGGTGAGTTGAAAGGGATAATGATATATGGGGATGATTAATATAAAATTATTGGGTTTTTCAAAGCACAAAAACTTGTAAAGGAAGATGATACAATGATAGGTAGGTATGAATCATCATCATAATAAAGTTATATAATTTAAATGGAGACATGAAGATAGATTATTAGATTTTTGCCACAAAATAATATAATTGATTCTAAGTGAGAGAAAATAGTACTTCAAAATGTTACCTTATCTTTTAAGGAAGATGCCTAGCTAGGTTTGGGAGTAAAATCATTCTATGGAAATGAAATGATGGGTGTTTTTTATATATGCCTAGTCATATTCGAGGTGTTACAATGAAACTCACAAACTAAATAATATAGAAGGCATAAGTAAAAGGACCTGAAAAGGGTATGTATATTGAATATAAAACTAATGAATCAAGAGAATAAGCAATGGATAACTAATAAAAGTATTTTATGAGGTAGGTCTAGTCATATCCAAGGTCTTACAATGAAACTCACAAAGTAAATATCCCAGAGAATATCAAGATAAACCTAAATGGGGTGTATAAAATGAAATAAAACCAAATATCTAGAAGCAAAATATAACAAGAGATAACTAATTAAAATGTGGTTCTTTGTTAGAAAGGCCTAGTCCTATCCAATGTCTTACAATACAACTAACATATTAAAAATCCAAGAGGTGTAATTAAAGATAAAAATACCTAAGGACCTATGATAGGTGTTAGGAGTTATGTGTAGGAAGGGAAACCCAGAGGTGTATAAATGAAAGTAGAACCTAAAAGGTATGTTGAGTCCAAAACATATAGATAAAACTAAATGTAATAATGTAATTAATAATTAATGAAAGTAAAACTCTATGCAAGAAAGTAAAAATATGATAAACATGTAGCTAAGAAAAATATTTCTTCAAAAATTGAGCACTGATTAATTATTTGAATATGTATCCATTTATTTGCAGTCTATAAGTCCTAGGTCTGATGATATCTTTGACTAAGTAAGGATACTACCAATTTTGGGTATACTTTCCCATTTTATCTTGGGTGTAATATAATTTAATCATTAAGTCTCCAACATATAAATTATATAATTTAAATTTGGTTTTATGTTGTTTAGCTATGCAATATTTATACTGATATTTATGTTGTAAAACACCCATACATCACTCATCAAGGAGAGTTAAAGCGTGAAGGTGGGATTCATGAAACTCTTCATCTAGAATGATGCCATGAAGATAAATGTGCAATGAAGGTAACTCAAATTCTAAGGGTAATATAGCTTTAGAGCCATAAACTAAAGAGAAAGGGTTACCCCATTGGTAGTAAAAATTCTAGTATTATTATCCCAAAGTGCGGGGTAAAGCTTAAGATGTCAATTAGAATAGGAATCCCTAATAGTGTTTTTTTAATATCTTATTAAAGATTTTATTAATGGCTTTAGTTTGGCCATTAAATTAAAGGTGATAAGGTGTGGAAAAATTTTGTGTGATTTTGAATTTTGTACATAGTTATTTCTTGTCTTCATATTTTAAATTCCCACCATTATCAGGTATGATGGTGTGTGGAATCCCAAAATGACATATAATCTGATTTAGATTGAATTTGGAAATATTGGTGCTAGTAACATTAATAAGGGGAATAACTTCTATTCACTTGATAAATTACTTTGTGGCAATAATAATGAATACATGGCCATATTGTGATCTAGGTAACTTACCAATGAGATCTAATACCCACATGGAAATTAGTCAAGGAGATTCCAAGTATGGATCTCAACTAGGGGTGAATGAATTATATCATGATGTAATTGGCATGGTGAACCAATTTTAAAGGAGTGATGAAATGAAACTTTACAAAAGGCAATGATGTGGCATTCCTAATAAACATTAACAATGCCTACGTGGCATACCACCAAATGAATTGGCAAAATTTGAATTAAACAAAAAAATCAAAGTTATAGATATTGGACATTAATGGTGCATGAACTATAAATGAATTCCAAATATATATCAATGTATTTTAAATGATGACATTCCCATTTGATCTAAGGATAACTTATGAACTTAATTACTCCCCTGCGATCAAGCCCTAGCTATCAGTGTTTCCAAATTAATAGAATACTCAAGAGAGTCAAGTGATTAAATTATAAACCAGACCAATATCATCATAATTAAATAGCAATGGCATCCTCATCTAGATCATTCTAAGAAACACTCCTACCTTCAAGGTTTTCTATAAAATATTAAACCAAAAATAAAGATACATTATTTGAACTTACAATATTCAATAATGATATGATTACAACAACTACTCAGTGTTGTGGGAGGTCATACACTAGGTTGACGCACATACACATGAAGAAAATTTGATTACCATCTCAATGTTAATTGACTACAGACCTTTTCCCATTAGAGTTTCAAGGGATACACTTCATAATATCAAATCTAAAGGTCATGTCTTTCATAGACCTCCTATGAGACTTATTCTTCACTAGGAATATAACTGGAGGAACATTCTTGCACCATTGAGAGAACAAAATGGTCACAGCATGAATCTATGGTGATAAATTTCAAAGTTACATCTCCCTTCCTATTTAATAGGCACTTAAAATTTGCATAGGGTAGTAACATGGAAGAAATAAAAATCAATTGAGAATATACTTAGTAGTTGCATGCTCCCTAGGGAAGCCATCAACTTGAAGGATAAGAAACCCACACCAGTGACCAAATTCAGGATGGCAATTCAAATTGGGATGGCCCTCTTGAAAATTTATTTGGTTATCCAATCATTGAATTCCTTCACATGGAGTAGGTTTTATTTCTTGATTTACTAATGATCTCAAAGTTAACATTCACTCTAGTTGAAGTGAACATAGCAAGGTTATGAGAGCAAATATTGCATAAAGATAAAAGACCTCTGAGAGGTCATTTTTACATGATGTCCTACCTCCTTGATGTATTAATTTGCATAGTCTACATTAATAATGGGTCACTCTAGAACCCTACTCCAAATTATATAAAAAATCATATATGTGATTCTTATTCTTTCATGCACATATATGCGTATACTCGTAACATTGTGCACATCTCTAAGGATGTTTACCCCCAGGTATGGATGGCTATCCATGAGTCCCCCTACCTAAAATAATAAATAGAATTGCATATACATTTTTTATTATGGAATACTATTGGTTTTACCTAGACTACATTGTTATCATGGTTATAGGCCATAATGTAACACCTTTTTGCCTCCCCAAGTATGTCCCTGACAAATTAGAAAAGTAGGAAATGGAGTTCCAGTTATGGTGAGGTATTGATGAGGACATGTTTAAGAGAAAGAAAGCTTAATTTCATGTCTTTCACCTTATTATTGGGATGATTTAATACACTAAACCAAAACACTTCTATGAATTATGTAGATACAAAGAATAATATTCATTATCCACATTACCACATAGGAACTATGATCCCTACAGTCAGGTGCATAAACATATCAAGGGGTTTGGCATCGATTATCAGCATTAGCCCTATGATCATGTTTTATTATTATTTAATTCCAAGAATTATGATCAAGTTAAGGAAAGGGTACAATTAATTAACTTGAAATAAGATCTCTTGAAAATTATTCAAGGAAAACCTTCCCTTTCTATAGTAGAGGCACAAACTAGACTCCCACCAGCTAGGGGATGTGATTCATCAGAATTATGGGCTAATAGACTCTCTCAAACAATAAAGGATCAAGTAAAACCCTCCTATACACCCCTTGTGACACTCTAATTACTAAAGAAGGATCTAGGGGTTCTTGATACCTCATTTGGGACAAAATAATATGAACCTATTTATCTTGACTCCTCAAATTTTGAGGGTCCTACTCAACTAGATGTTGCATTAATTATAGAGATTGATGTTGTGGTTACATCAACCACACAAGAGTCCCCTTACATATATTATTAAAATACATTTACTATAAAAAGAATCCAAGGGCTCAACCCCCTCCATAGAGCCCAACCATTAAAGCACCATTAGTGGAGCTAGTTACATAAGAGGCAATTGGAGAAGATTTCACTAATGAGGAGGCAGAATTAAAGAGAGATAAGATATTAATCCTAAAGGAAGAAAAGGGGAAATCATTGCTACATAATCAACCATCAGGTGAGCATATAACCCCTTTAATTTTCATTACCCTATTGTATCTCATGTTTCTCTTTTTGTTATTAATACATTTGATCTTGTTTCATTCAGTCTTCCTAGTCCCCTGCCCCTCTTGGTCACCAAGGTGGAGGTTGATCCTACACAACCTATTGATCTACAAACCTTGCTAGTTTTGAAGGTAGAGGATCCTTCCTCTACCCTTGTTGTTCCTACTTCCCCAGTTAATCTTTCTCCAATTGTATCTTATGCATCCATTCTTACTATTCATATTATTCTTCCTCTACCAAATTAAGGGATCACTTGTATCATTTGTCATAACTTATCATGCTAGGAAGGGTTCCAAAGCCTAAAATTTAACACAATGACACAATAACCCTAAAAGAGTCCTATGATTTGATATTTCACTTTTGCTAATAAACAAGAAAGTAAACTATTCTAATAACAAGAAAATTAAACTAATCTAGTGCATACCAAAGATTGTGGCACAAAGTGGGGGGTTAGATGCAAAGCAATCAAATATGTATAGGGAACTTCAAATAAATTAAGTTTGAGTAACACCCTAATACATATAATATGAAGAGTAATATTATTTGAGCCAACACTTATGTAACGTATATCTAATAAAAGAGAGGAGAACAAAGTTAGAATATACTTACCTAAATGTGAACCCATCATAATTCAATCTCTCCCTTTGCCAATGGGGTTTTGAAAGAGGTTGGTGTGGTTTATAAGGGTCACTTTTTTAGGCCAAAGCATCCAAGACATATCCACAAGACTAGATTCTCCAAAATAAGAAACCTAAGCTAAGACTCCTCAAGTAGAATGGTGGAAGAGTAGTTTGAGAAGAAGCACGAGTGAATAATAACCCTTAATTGTATGTTCTAATAATGATCAAAATGACCTTGTATATGTAGGAGTATCTCACCCTAAAATCATCTAGAAATTTTGGTTGTGTTAGGTTAACCTAGTTGACCTAGCACATTTTCGAGCTAATGCCTAAAGTATGTGCTAGGTCAATTGGAAGGCTAACAAACCTAAAGAGCTAAAGTGACCCTAAACTACACTAGGTCAACCAGGCCAACCTAGTTTTTTGAACATGTCAAAAGGGTTCCAAGTAAGGAGAAGATGTATAGAAAGAGGAAAAGACTAGATGAATGTGCAAGGGAGGAGAAAATAGCTTAGGGAAAGATTTTAGGAACTAGTTGGATTTGTAATAATATGGTAATAAGGGATGACAATCTTGTGAAGCACCAAAGGTATACCCACCCTTTTATTGGTGCACCCCTTAAGTCATGCACTCAAAGAGATTGATTCATGATGGGTTCTTTCAAGATGTAAAGCATCAGTATCTGATAAAACATTAAAAATATTGTGTATACATATGCCCCACTCTAAGCTCATCATGTGTCACTAAGGTGTAATAGGGGATGGTGCTTCGAGAAAGAACATAAGGACACACACAATGTTGATGCTAAAAAAAATTATAGTATTTTAAAAATCATAAAATAATTTAAATTAAATGATAGAGAAGGAAACTAATCTAAAAAGTAAATAACTAAAAAGTAAAAATGATGCATACCTTGACTTACCTTTATTGTAGGATGATTGTCAGCTATGTTTTTAGTTTTGATTGTGTAGGTCATAGAGAATAATTTTGACAAACCCAAAAATACAAAACTAAGGAGCAAAAATAAACAAACACAAGAAAATCCAAGATAACTGGTACTATATGGATGGGATGTATTGGGAATTTGGCAAGCTGGGTGATAGGTGTTATGTTAGACCAAATAACCAAGTCAAACAAGATTAAATTGGGTAACCAAAAATCCAAGGCTACTAAAGATCAAAAAACTCAAACAAGTAAACCTCAAGTAAGAAAAGGCAAACTTGCCAATTCAAACCAAGGATACATGTTTGAAAAAAGGAATGATAAGCAAGACAAATCAATGGTAAAAATAAAAACAAAATGGTAAAACAACATTGATGAGTGAGTAGTAACAATCCACATATCACTCAACAATGGAAAAAGGGAGTGCATAAAAGGGAAAACAACATTTATGAGTGAGCAATAAAAATACACACCTCACTCAATAATGGAAAAAGGGTACAAACTCAGGTGTTTATAATAGAAGAACAACAAAATCATGATAAATGGTAAAAGGAAAGTAAAGTAAGTCTAGTAAATGTAAAATTAAGTGAAGAATATGATCCAAAGTTGCTCAAACATGTTTTGCATCTAAAGATAGATAAAACTAAAACAAAGTAGTGTTATCATGTTTTTAGGAGATGAAGAAGGAATTATAAGAAGAGGGAAAATAGATTTGGAATAACAATTTTTCTATCAAGGGGGGAAAATGAAATGGGTGGAGGGGAGAATGAAGGAAAAACCAAGGTAGAGAAACTCTTTATCGAAGTCAAGATACTCGAATTTGGTTTGTCAAAATAATAAAAATTTTGACCTTATGGACTTTGAAGAACTTCTATTAGTTACACAAGTCTTAGGTCAACAAATGGAGTATACAGATCATCCCATGAAGGCTATATGCATTAAAAAATAAAATGGACCTACCTCCCCATGATGTGTTCCCCATTCTTTAGGACCCCTTATAGAGTTGTCAATATACTATGAAGATTGAGTACTTACATGAGAAAGTAGGTAGCACCATAAAAAAAATTGAATTCCCCTATTCTAATCTACTAGCGTATCACAACCCAAAGGACTTCAGCTTTATGTGAATCTAACTGTGGAGTTTGAGCTTCGATTAGAGATAGGAGATGTGCTTGTAATCACATCTTTTGGTGTGAATTTGAATTTTGAGATTTATATGTTGCTTTTTAGATATCATTGCCTTTTGTTTCAAATGATTTTTATTTTAACTTTCTTTTGATGGTTTTTTCTTATTCCTCCTCCATACAGATTTGGAAAACCAAACATGGGTGCTAAATATGACTTTGATTTGAAACCTTGGGACAAGGTTGCTAAGAGAGATAACATTAAAGATAATGGGGTCTGAGAGTCTCATTTATAAAAGTGAAATAAAAGTGCTATCTTGACATCGACCTTATTTTATCTAATGTGGAGATGAGAGAAAGGGGAAATCAATAGGAATGATACATGGAACAATTTAAATTTCTTCAAATTGTGAAAAAATGTGATAAAGGGAAAAAAGGGATATAATGAAAACAAAGGTGAGATTCCTTATCATAAGACTGAGGGAAATGGAGGAAAACATGTTAACATAGATTGTTTATATATTCCATCTAGTAAAAGAAGCAAAAGATAAAGTTTAAGAATAAGGATCAAGAACAAGAAAAGAATAGTAATTTTATGAGGAGGGCCAAGTCCTATCCACAATCTTACAAATCAAATCATAAAAGAGGGACACGTGAGGGTGATAATAATCAATAGAAAAGCAAAGGTGAGGGAACCTTTTTACAAAGCACCTCACAAAAGAAAAACCTAAAGGATGTCAAAACAAGATTGGTAACTAGTAAAAAGAGAAGAAAAATAAGTAAAATATGGTTTTGTGAGGGATGTCAGGTCCTATCCATGGTCTTATGAAGCAACTCACAAAATAAAAACCCAAGGGGTACCAAATCAAAATTGGTAAATAGAAGGAGAATGAAAAATAAGATAATGAAGACTATGGTACATTAAAAAACCAAAAGACCAAAAGGGAGGACTAAAGGTTTGTGAACAAGAGGGAACTACTACAAAGGGAGAGATTTGTGCTTAAGTAACCTACAAAAAATATTTGGTAGATATAGATAGAAAGCATGATAATAAGGAAATGATTAGGCAAAGTATTTGTTTAGGAATTGAGCATTGGTGGGTTCTTTAAAAATATGGCCTTCATTTTTTTGAAGGAGATAAGTACTTGGACCAAGGATATATTTAACTAAGTATAAGCCCCACCATTTTTGGGTGTGTTTACCTTCTCTGTCATAGGTGTAGTCTAATTTAAGGATAAGATCACCAATATTAAATGTGTGGACTTTAACATGTTTTTTACATTTTCAGGCAATACAAGCCTTATATTGGCAATTATGTTATAAGGTAGAGAGATGACATTCATCAAGTAAATCAAGGGCATAAAGGTGGGATGCACACAATTCTTCATTGAGAGAGATGCCATGAAGAGATATGAAAAGATAAGGAAGCTAAACTTAAAGAGGAAGAACTAACTCAGAACTATAGACTAGGGAGAATTTAGTTGCTCCAGTGGTAATATGAATGCTAGTTTGATAGGCCCAAAGTGTAGGATAAAGATGAAGATGCCAATCTATGCAAGTTTCAAAAAAAAAAAATTGAAGAATTTTATTGATAATTTTATTAGTGGCCTCAGCTTGACCATTGTACTATAGATGATATGGACTGGAAAACTTTTGATTGATTTTGAATTTGGTGCAAAGTTGTTTAACATGTTTAATTTTGAAATTACCACCATTGTCTAAAATGATGGTATGTAGAATGCCAAAGGGGCCAATAATTTGGTTCAAAATGAATTTAGATATGGTAAGACTAGTGAAATTAACAAGGGGCCTGACTTTAACCCACTTGGTAAAGTACTTGGTAACAGTGATAATAAATATGTGCCCATCTTAGGAGCGAAGAAGTTTATCAATGAGATCAAATCCCTATGTGGAAAATGGCCATGGAGATTCGATAGTTTGAAGTTCAGTTGGTGGTGAATGAATGAGATCATCATGAAGCTAACAAGGATTACACTTTTTATCATATTCAATATCATCCTTTTCTAGGGTAGGCCCATAGTAACCCATACATAGGAATTTGTAGGCTATAGCATGTCTACTACAATGACCATCACAAATTCCCCCATGTGCTTGTTCAAGTAGAGGAGGAACCTCATCTTGCATGACATAATGGAGTAAGGTACCTTTGACATTGTGATAATAAAGTATGCTATGTATAAACATGTACTTGAAAGCTTGTTTATGAAGATGTGTCTTTTCATGAAAATATAAGTTAGGAGGATAAGTTTGATGTTTTAAGAATTCGATGATATCTTGATACCATGGGCATTATCAGATGGTGATAGCCTCAATGTGGTAGATAAGTGAATAAAGAGGGTGGGTAGATGATGGAGATTTGATTATTTGTATGATAAAATAAGGATCAGAAAGGACTTGATGTGGATGAAAACTATAGGCTAAAGAGGCAAGAGAATTAGCAATGGAGTTTTGATCTCTAGGAATAGGCTCAATTGTAAAAGAGACAAAATTATTGGCAAGAGTGATTTCAATGTGATGATAGGCAATAAGGTTTTCACTTTTACATTGATAGGAACTACTAACTTGACAACAAATGAGTTTATAATCACTCAAAGCATGAATATATTATATGTCTAAATCAAGAGCAGCTCTCATACCTAAAATAAGATCTTCATACTCAGCCATATTGTTGGTGACATCAAATGTAAAATGGAAAGCTAAGGGAATTATCTTTCCAAGAGGACTAATGAGAATGCAACCTACCCCAGCTCCTTGAAGGCATTTAGCACCATCAAAGTGAAGGGTCCAAGTATCCTCATGTAAGTCAACATTAATTTTAGGTTGTTCCTTGATAATTACCTTTTATTTATTAATACTAGAGGGAATGAAAGGTTCATCAAGTTGATTAGATTCAAGATCAGTAGTAAAGCTATGAAAATAATCTTTAAGAGAAATTGTTTGATTAAGACCTTAAATGTAAAGGATATTATCATTTTGAAGGTTATCTTGAATGGAAAAGTGGCTGGAATAGGAGTTATGGCAAGTTGGTCAGCTATGACTTGATTTTTGTCAACTTTTTATCTGACGATGTGAAGATCAAATTCCATAAATAAGGCCATCCATTTGCCAATTCTATCTCCCAAAATAAATTTTTTGGATAATAAATAATGAAGGGGGTCAAAATGAACAATGACATAAGTGGTTTGGTAAAGCATGTAGTGACAAAGCTTTTTAGCTACAATATAGATAGTGAGTCAATCATACTCAATTTTGGTATAATGTGTTTCATAATCGATGAGGCCTCAACTAATATAGTAGATGGCATACTCCTTGCCTATATCATCTTGTTGGGTGATTATTTCCCCTATTGATATGGGTGTGGAAGAAGTATAAAGACTCAAAGGTCTATCATTTGAAGGAGGACAAAGTGTAGGTGGATGAAGCAATGAATCTTTCATATTATCAAATGATTTTTGACATGGATCCATCCATTCCAAGGCTGTACTTTTCTTAGGAAGGGAATTAATAGAGTGAATTTGATAAGCCATTTCAACAATGAATCATCTAATTTCCCCAAGTTTGCCTAAATAAGTATGAATATCAGGAATAGAACAAGGAATAGGCATGTTGATAATAGCATTAATTTTAGTTGGATCAAGGTCAATACCATGGAGAGAGACTAATAATCCTAAAAAATTTCTAGATGTAACTTTGAATACATATTTAAAAGGATTAATTTGGACTTTATATTTGATAATATGATCAAATATGATAGAAATATCAGAAAGATGATTTGTATAGTATTTGGATTTGGTGATAATATCATCCATATATGTTTCAACAATTTTATGGATGAGGTTGTGAAAGATATGAGTCATTGCACACTGGTAAGTGGACCTAACATTTTTGAGATTGAAGGGAATTTTAACATAAAAATAGGTGCCCTATTCCATGGTGAAAGTATTCTTATGTTGGTCCTTGAGAGCTATATGAATCTAATTGTATCCCAAAAATCTATCCATAAGAGATAACATTTCATATCCAACCATGGAATCAACAATGGCATCTATTGAAGGCAAATAAAAGTTGTCTTTAGTACAAGCAAGATTATGATTTCAAAAATCAATGCAAATATGAATAACCATAGTGACCTTTTTCTTTATAGGAACACTATTGGAAACCCATTAACAATAATCCATAGGTTTAATAAATTTAGCATCAAGTAGTTTGATAATTTCCTTATGGCATAAGTTGGTAACTTAGAGAGGAAATTTGCATTGCTTATGATGCATAAGTTTGGCATCAGAATAGGTAATGACGTTATGGACCACTATGTTAGGGTCAATGCCAGGCATGTCTTGGTAAGACCAAGCAAATACCTCTTGCTACTTATCAAAAAATAGGCTGAAATTATCATGTTCAAAGGGTGAAAATTCTTTGGAAACTATGATTGATTGAGGGAACAAGGGAGTACCATATTTAATATGAGTTTTTTCTTCAATAAGTATGACATTACCATCTTGAAAGTGGTATGGTGCATTAGGTAAGGATGAAATTAGATTATTTTTAGGATCAATGCTAGCGACAAAGTTATTGAAGTGAGGAGTTTTAGTTTTAAAATTTCCAAGTTTATGATGTTATTAAGGGAGTTGAGGTTCCTAGGCATAAGGTAACTCAAGAATAGCTTAGTCACAAGGAAAAGTAGGAATAGGACCACAATACTCAACATCTACTTCTAGATCTAAAATTTTGTTACCATGGTAATCATATTCAAAATTTATTTAGCAGACATCAATTATCGTGGCATCAAGTGTGATTTCAAGAGTAGAAGTAGATGAAGTGTCGATGGGAGAAGGATTAGATTCAATGGGAGGATCCAAAGGAGGTAAATAATATGAGAGTACTTCTAGAGGTTTGAAAGGTGTGACTTTCTCTACCACCCAAGGAGAATTGATAAGAGGAGGATTAATAGGAAGCACATAACCCTTAGGTTCTAAGTTATTATCTATAAAAATGGTATGCACATCTTGATTGAAAACATGAATTTGGGATAAGGTCTTTTTATAGTGTAAGACATCCAAGTCTCTAGATTGAGATTGGGACATGATATAGTTATCATCGTATGTGGGAGAAATTGAGCGTGCTTGAGATTCAAGAGGATCATTAGAAGGAAAAATCCCAAGATTAATAAATGTTTGAGGAGACATGGTGAGAGGATCTTAAAACAATTTAGCCACTCTAAAATCATTGTAAGGAAAAGCATCTTCAGGTAAAGATGGCTCTTGAGCATTTCATGGAGGGGGAAATCGGTAATCTCATCCATGAGAGGAATATTTTGATCACTTGGTAAAAGAGAAGGAGGAATCCACTCTAAAATATATGGAGATAATTTGGTCATGTTACAAGTATGTTGTAATTCATTGGGCTCATCATCATCAAAATCCACAAGAGTGACTTGTAAATTATTATTCATATTGATAAACTCATGTAAAGGAGCATTATTAATTTTAGGGATTATAGGAACATGATATTATGATTTAGGATTAGGTAATTGGATACTCCATGGGTTGGGATTAGCTTCATGCTTATAGCATTTTCTATTATGTATAAATTTAATGCATTGACTACAAAAAGAAGTAATGGCCCTCATTCGATGAGTCTAAGGATAACAAACGAGTATGTTATAAGATAAAGGAAGATCAAGAACCATGAGTTTGGTCTGAATGATCTTAGGACCAATGGCTAAGGGAAGCCATATATAACCAAGTGGATTTTGATTAGTCTTGTAAAAACCATGACAAGTAATATGGGTTTGTTTAGGATGACCTTTATTTTAACCAAGTTGTTTTAAGAGCCATAAATAGGTCACATTAATACTAGAACCCTCGTCAACTAGAAATTTTTGAATAAGGGTGGTATTAATGGCTATTTTGATGAAGAGAGGTGGATCATCAACACGAAAGAGGATTTCATCATTAATCATATCCTCTTCAATAAATTCAATGGAAGTCTTAGAAGAGGGACACATAAATTCAATAGTAATAATGGTTATTGGTTGAGAATAAATAAAAGGTGGTCATTCATCTAAAGAAGATGGATCTTTGATCTCTTGGAGTTGTTGCATAAGGAATTTAAGATGATAAGGTGAAGTGAGAACCAACTCCATAAAAGGAATCTTACATGGCATAGAGTTAAGTTCTTCAATAAAATTCCAATGAGATTTAGAAGAAGAGTCATGAGGTTTAGAAGACAAATTAGACTTTGGAGGAATAGATATGGTTGGAGGGTCATAAGGAGGAAGTTGTTCCTCAGGTGCTTTTGATTCAATATTGATGGTGGTAGTATCTTCAAGCAATTATTCCTCCAAAGAAGGTTTCTTAGGCTTAGTAACAGGATCTTTGTGAGCTAGTTTTTGACGATAGTTGACCTTAGCCGTATTAACATATTGAGAGTTGTTAAAGTATTGGTCATAATTGGCATCAATTACACAAACATCCTTAGAAGCTAATTGATTAAGGGAAAAATATTTTATGTTATTAGATGTAGAAGTTTTAGACGATTGTCATTTTTAAGAAGCATTAGTGTATTATTGACAATGATTTTTTATCATGGTTTCATGGTCGAATGAATCACCAAGCATGTAAAAAATAGCACATTTAGAAATCCCTCTATAAGATTCATGAGAATGCCCAATGTCAGCATGAAACAAATAAAATATATTGGGATCATACCACTTAGGAGGAGCATTAGGATATATGAAAGGTTTAGAGGGCAGTAAAAATTATCTCATTTGATGTACCGAAAGAGGTATGTGAGATGGTAAAGGAATATCATTTTTGGCAACTCCTAGTTTGATTTGTGAAGTGTTACTAGTGATAACATTAGATGTTTGAAAATATACTTTAAAAAGTTTATAATTAGGTTTGAATTGATTCAAAATAAATTCTTGTTGTTTAGCTTGGTCAAGAGCTTCATTAAGAGTTTAAGGAGTAAAGATTTGAACCTTGTATTGAAGAGTGGGAGTTAAAGCAATAATAAAGAGTTTGAATACATTATCATTAGACATATTATGATCAGAATTATGAGCTAAGGATTTCTCTCTTTTAATAAAGTCATGAGCCGATTTGTTAGGAGATTACTTAGCATTTATGAAATGGCTAAGATAATTTTTAGGAAGGTCATTGTGTTGAAACTCCTTAACTAAAACATTGACCAAATCTTCAATTTGAAAAATATAATGTTGGGGTAATTGATTATACCATTGTAATACATCACCAGTGAAAGTTTTAACTAATATTTTAGTAGTAACAAATGTATTAGTTTGGATACATTCTTTGTAGAGATTACCAAAAGCTTTAAGAAATGAGGTGGGGTATTTAGTCCCATCATATTTGATAGTTGGTGATATATTACCGATGTCAATAGGTACAATAAAGGAAGATAAAGGATCATTTTGAATGGTTTTAAGCATCTTGTTATTCATTATTTATTGAGTAATAACATTACCTAAAGCATATCTAGTACAGGAGATAGGGAAAAATAAAAGATTGATAACAAGATGGGAAAAGAAATAAGATAATTTTATAGCTAATCTAGGAAAGTAAATGTTGAAAGTAAATAGATAGTCAATTGAATTGATGCTAGCCAATCTGATTGATGCACATAAAGCAAAACCTTACACAAACACTGGTTAATGCAAGTTCTTGCACACATAATTGAGCAAAGAGCAAGAACACAACTTGAAAAGTAAAGCTAGCTAATTGGTCAAAAAATGTTAATTAAATTATTAATAATAATTTTAAATGATAGGGTGTTGGCTATAAGCAAGGTACTAGATAGAAATCTATGGATGGTTTCATGTGAGTTTAGGATGAAAGGGACCGTAGTGGCAATGATATAGGCTTGGTATTGGGGCCTACTCCCTCATTTCACACACCATAATGATAAGGGTGTCAGGTACTTAGCCAGAATATACCATTAACCATGTTATATACTTAACCATAGCATCAAGTTAACTTCCCCTTGGTGATGAAATTCAAGTAGGTTGGCTTGGGTAGTCAAATGTTCAAATTCTTGTTGATGTTATGTGATTTGGCCATGTGTGCATAAAATAGAAATAGTGAAACTAAGAGGTTAATTAAAAACCTCTTAATTAGACTATGTGAACTATTATAAGAAAACAATCAAATGAAAGAAAATATGTGATTAACATATAAGGTGAATTCTAACTTTGAAACAAGGTATAGTGAAGACACTATATGCACAACATACAGAACTTGGTCGACAGGATCAAGCGAGTATTGTTGAAGATAGGGTCTGAAAAACCTACTAGGTTGACCTAATTATTTTAGACAACACATAAAACATAATATTAGGTCAACAAAGTTAATCTTTTTAGTTGTGTAGAGGTAGTTTTGAAGACTACAAACTTGAAAGGAAAGTATAGAATAGAAAGAAACAAATAATAAAAGACTAACCTTGATGGTTCAAAGATGGAAATGAGAAGATTGTTGATCAAGAACTTTGGAGAAATCTATAAAAAAAATTTAAGTTAGGTCAATTTGTTCAACCAAGAAATACATAAACCTACTAAAAAAGTGCTAAATTTTCACTAGGTTAACCTGGTCAACCTAGTAGGTTGAATAAGATGTCTGAAAATGCACTAGGTTGAGTTGGTTAACCTAGTAGGCTATTCTAGAAGTCTAGAAAATTGAAACCTATACTAAGTTGAGTCAATTGATTAGGTTGTATAGGAACCTAATGTAAAGTGGCTAAAAATGTGCTAGGTCAACCTAGTAGGCTGAACTAGAAGTCTAAAAAGTACTAAAATTGTATATTGGGACAAGTTGATCGATCTAGTTACCTATTCCTGTGCATAGAGAAAAATAACTAGGTCGACATAATCGAACCAATATGTCAAAATATATGATAAAAATGATGGTAAAAATAATGAAATAAGTGAAATAAATCATGTAAGTGTTTGATTCATATTGGGTTCATTAGAATGTATGCAATTAGAATTTCATGATGTACATGAATTAATCCTATATCAGATAAGATAAAGCATACCTACACTTTTGATTGGGTATACACTTGTTAAGCAGGAGCATGACTAATATGGGGATGTGTTAGACCCAATTATAGGATCATTTGTATCATTTGTCACAACATATCTTGCTAAGAAGGGTTCCAAAGCCTGCATTCTAACATAATCACACAACTACCCTAAAAGAGTCATATGATTTGATATTTCACTTATGCTAATAAATAAGAAAGTAAACTATTCTAATAACAATAAAATTAAACTAATCTAGTAAGTACCAAAGCTTGTGGCATAAAGTGGGGGGTTAGATGCAAAGTAATTAAATATGTATACGGAACTTCAAATAAAGTATGAGTAACACCCTAATATATAGAATATGAAGAGTAATATTATTCGATCCAACACTTATGCTACTTCTATTTACTTAAAAAGAGGAGAACAAAGTTAGAATATACCTAATTTAATGTGAACCCATCATTATTAAATCTCTTGGTTGGCCAATGGGGTTTTACAAGAGGTTGTTGTGGTTTGTAAGGATCACTTTGTTAGGCCAAAGCATCCAAGACCTATCCATAAGACTAGATTCTCCAAATTAAGAAATCTAAGCTAAGACTCCTCAAGTAGAATGGTGGAAGAGTAGTTTGTGAAGAAGCATGAGTGAATAATAACTCTTGATTACATATTCTAATAATGAATAAAATGACCTTATATATATATAGGAGTATCTCACCCTAAAATCATCTGAAAATGTTGGTTATGCTAGTTTGACCTAGTCAACCTAACACATTTTTGGGATAATGCCTAAAGTCTATGCTAGGTTAACTAAAAAGCTAACAAACTTAAAGAGCTAAAGTGACCCTAAACTACACTAGGTTGACCAGGTTGACCTAGTTTATTGAATAAGTCTATAGGGTGCCAATCAAGGAGAAGAAGGATAGCAAGAAGAAAAGACTAGAGGAATGTGTAAGGGAGGAGAAAATAGCTTAGGGAAAGGTTTTGAGAACTAGTTGGATTGGTAATAATGTGGTAATCAGGGATAACAATCTTGTAAAGCACCAAATGTATACCCACCCCTTTCTTAGTGTATCCTTAAGGCATGCATTCAGAGAGATTGAGTCGTGATGGGTTCTTGCAAGATGTAAAGCATCAGTATTTGATAATAGTTAAAAATATTGTGTATACACAACCCATAGATCTAACCCAGCTAGTCCTCCCACAATGGGAAATAGACATGCAGTCTTAGGCTTTTCAAATGCCTAATCTAGTAATCACAAAATTTCCCATTGTAAGTTTTGTATTTGAAAAATCTAGTGGGAGTGTGCAAAGGGTCATAAAGAGGAAGTCATAAGATGAGACTATGAGAGTAGTCATAGTAGAGGAGAGACAAGAAATGTTTACCTTATCCAAAAGGAAAGACAAATAATTGGGGCAATCCCCATACATAAAGGATTTTAAATCAAATTTTGAAACTCAAATATATTTTCTAGTCTAAATACATGAAGGAACCAAAATGGTGAGGAGAGTACTAGAGTAAGAACTAGAATAAATAAGGGAACAATAGAAAACTATGTATGTTTTAATACAAATAGAGATGAATGTCCATAATGTTGCATCCAAGTTGTACAATATTCTTGAAGCTATTGGTGAAATGAGGGTAGAATTGGCACCTTATATATAGAGACTACCAAATGTTTAATTCTTTGAAAATTGATGAGAATAAATTAAAAAATATTATTCTTTTTATAATCGACAAAGCATATGCACACCTAAATCTTATGACACCATTGGAGGCTACCAATGCCCTCAATTTGGTAGTCATTAAGACACATGAGGCTAGAGATTGTATTCATGAAACTGAAGTAGTAATGCCTAAGTACTTAGAACATGAAACTCTCATCTAGTAGATTTTGAATGAGTTAAAGCTTTCACAAGCCAAGCATTCCATAGTAAGCTTATCAACAAGGCCAATTTTGACCTACTCTTACAACAAGCTTCAAAAATATTCAAAAAATATATACAAGGAATGACCTTAGAGGAAATATAAGTCGAGCTTAATCTTGTTAGGAAAAAGTTCATGGAGGTTGAGATCTTCATAACTAACTTCAAAACTACAAAGACTGAGCATGCAAGGCTCTTGGAATAGGTAAATAGGGTGCATAGACATATGTTACTTAACATGGACATAATTAGATACCACTATAACATCAACCATAAGCACTATCAAATTTTGGAATCAAAGAATAATGATTATTATTAAACTCCTAGTTTGACATAAGCATCCACTTAAATGCCTCCAATAACCTCCAGCACCATGAAAACACCTAGTCAGCCCTGATTTGAAGTCTAATTGTGTATGTATACATGAAGATAATACTTATTTTTTCACTTATATCTTAATGACACTTAGATCACAAATGTAAATTTTCCTAAACTATTTGTAAGAATGCATGCATTATATTGCATTATACATGCCAACTTATCTTTGCATAGTTTTAATTAGCTATGAGCATGCAAACATGCAATTTTGAGGCTAAAATTAAAACTAAGGTTCTAATTACATAATGTAACATGAGTTCACATGAACTTCAAGGATGAGGCATCCCCTCCCCAAGTATATATATTTATGTAATTTCACATTCCAAAGTGTTGGAATATTTTATCAATATAGGAAGAAATTAGTTTTGATTGTCATATAATTGTGTTGGTGTTCTCTCCTTCCATTTTTTTGTTATTAAGGTTTTGCTTTCCTAGTTGTGTTAATAAGAATAATTTGAAGTGTTCAAAAGCTACAGTTAATTATGATTATTTTATTGATGTATGCTAACCATAGATGTGTAAAAGTTATTGAAAGTTAGTATATTTCATTGATTATTAAGCATTTAATTGAAATTGTGTTAATGTTTTTAGTGTGCAAGAACTTTATATTTATGGTATAGTTTTTTAAGCATGTGAAACAACTACCTTTAATGTCTTCCTATTCTAAGCTATAATCTTCTAATTACGAGTGTGAAATAACAACTCTAAAGGGAGCAACCTTCAATTGAGACCATCAAGTTTCCTATACCATTTTTCCTAGACTTCATAATTGTGTTTGCTTGTGAGTGTGCAATAGTTACAAGTAATAATCACTAGTTCTAAAAACACTTGTCCACCAAGAAACTAGCCTAGGAAGTGACCTTTTGAGATCACATAACCTTATTTTTTGCTCTACTTTTCCCTCTTTTTCAAGTTTATTTGATTAACACCTACCCACTCTAGATTATATATCACCCATCCATCCCACTCACTTAGGTTTTATTTATATAATAAGATTCATTTCAATATAAGAAAACCTAGTTAATAACTTGCATGATTTTATTTTTAATTCTACCACAAGGTTGTTTAACCCATACCTACAACTCATGCCCTAGAGTGGAGTTTACCTCCATTAAGATCCTAAAGCATTAGAGGATACCTCATTTAAATTTTGGAATGTGCATAAAACCCACATCAACAAGCTATAGTGTTTTATTCTCATGGAATTGTTTTGATGGTGAAAGATGCAAAATATTTAGCAAGAGTAGAGACAAGTTAGAAATATGTGATGAGATTTTCATTTTTTTATTAGTATTAACCACTGAATTGGCAACATATAAGTTGTGAATATTTTAAATAATGGAGGTAGGGAATATCTAAATTTATGGTAGATTGCATCCCTAGAATGAGAGCTTCATATTCAGCCATGTTATTGGTGACTTCGAAATTTAATCAAAAATCTAGAGGAATAATTTTTCCATATGATAGCTAGAACACAACTTGCCCCAGCTCCTTGAAAGGACCTGGCTCCATTGAAGTTAAGTGTCCAAGTTTCCTCGTATGAGTTAATTTTAACTTTTGGTAATTATTATATGATGACATTAGTTTAGGTTTGGAAACTAATATGTCAATATCTTTTAGGGTCTTTGCTTTGAGATCTATTTTGAAATTATGGAAATAGTATTTGAGAGAGACTTCTTGGTTAAAACCTTTGATAAAAATGATATCTTCATTGATAAGACTAACATTAAGGTGACACGTAGTATATCTTCATGTGAGACCTTTAGAGGTTGGAATATGCATTTTGGATTCACTAGATAAGGGTTCTTCAATGTCTTACGATTGTTACATGAGTAACTTATGATGATAATGAGTTCTCACCAATTCCATGAGAGGAATTTTTCAAGTCATAATGTTGATCTCATCTATAAAATTCCATTGTGGTTTATAATTAGATCCATAATCTAGTCTAATTTGATTAATAGGAAGAATTTTAGGAGCAATAATAAGAGAAGGTTTGTTACAATTAGACTGAGGATCTCACAAAGGGCCTAGCTCATCACTAGTTTATAGACCCAAAGATGTTGTGGGATTGGTT
Organism: Torreya grandis; assembly: GCA_037957365.1. NCBI lineage: Eukaryota > Viridiplantae > Streptophyta > Pinopsida > Cupressales > Taxaceae > Torreya > Torreya grandis. Next base: position 1,322,374 of record JARHVA010001552.1, read on the forward strand.
GTAGTATAATTAATAATGTGTTATTCATTGGAATTATTCTTATATTTGGTGACAAAATATATGTGAGTGGGATTATGATGGAGTTAACTTTAACCACACTCACATATTGGGAATTGGTATAGTATTGATCATAGTTAGCATCAATTACATTTACATTGGAATGTTGTGTATTAGAATCAGATGGTTAAGAATCCTTTTATGAATTTTGATTAGAATAATTATAATTATAGGTTAATTTTTGGGAAGATTTTTGGTATTAAATATGAGGCTATTTGATCATAGCATCATGGTAAAAAAAATATCCAAACATGAGAGTGACCAATGTCAGCATGGAACCAAAAAAAATTGTTGGGATCATACCATGGTGGAGGGGAAGTAGTATAAATGAATGGCTTAGATGGAAATAATAAATTCTTCATTTCCTATATACTAAAGAGAGCATAGGAAGGAAGTTGATTATCAGAAGTAGATGCTCCTAATTTTGTTTTAGGAGGCTTGGTTTGAGGATTAATGGTAATCATATTAGTTATATTATGGAAATATTCCTTTTTGGTAATTTGAGAATGTTCAAATTGGAACATAAAGAAATCTTATCATTTGGATTGGTCAATGTCCTCTTCTAATGTGTGATGATATATACTTATAACCTTATGTTAAAGAAGGGATTTAAGAGCAATAACAAAGAGTTTTAAAAGGTTATCATCAATGATGTAATGGTCTACTTTGTGAGCTAAGTAAATCCATCATTTGATGAAATCTTGCACAAATGTTTTATGATATTAATTGGAATTCATGAAATGGTTAAGGATATTATTAGGAAGATCATTATGTTAGAATTATTTAACTAGATCATTAAATAAATTGTCTAGATACATTATGGAATTACTAGGAAGTTGGTTGTACCATTCTAGCACATCTACTATGAAGGTTTTGGCTAGAAGTTTAGTAGTATAAAAGGTATTGGGTTGAACCCATTATTTATATATATTTAAAAATATTTAAGGAAAGATGTAGGATTCTTAGTCCCATCATATGTGATAGTTATAGAGATGTTTCCAATGTCTATCGATGCAATGAAAGGAGATAAGGGTTAATTTTGAAGATGTTGAAGCATTTTTTTATGACTGAGAGGTTGAGGGATAATATTCCCATTGGAATTTATAAGAAGAGGAGGGATAAAATAATGATTTGGTTGAGACATGATGACTTGAGGTTGTTGGTTAGCCATTTTAAAAATATGGTTTTGCATTTGGAGTATTTGGAAACTATTAGATGCTTTATAATGTTAATTTTTTGAACCATATGTGAAAGGATTTAAGTTGTATCAATAGATGTATTTTTCATAGAGGTATCAAGAGGGGGATTACCAACATTAGGATTAGGAGGGATGTTTCCAAAATTAATGTTAGTTACCCCATCGGTGGTAGAGGAAGAATGAAGTTGTTTGAAACCACCATTACTAAGTGGGGTATAAATAATATTATCATCAAGGTTCCTAAATGGTATTTGGGAACCATCTAGATCATAATTTTAATTAATTTTAACCATATAACATGTGATGGCTCTAGAATTACTTTGGGAAAACTTTCACCATGAAGAGTTATTTTCAATAGTGGACAAGGTAGGAAGAAAATAGCAACCCATGTAGAATATAAATAGGGTGAGGCTATAAAGGAAGATATTAAGAGGTGACATCATGATGTTGGTTGGATTTTAATATTGATAGGAAAAGGTTACTATTTATATAAAATTAATGGTATCATCTAGGTCGGTGTAGTTGGTTGATGAGTATGTTATGAGATATTGTATCAAAAAGGCTAATGTAGTTCAAGGAGATGTAGACACCAAAATCGTGTCTACTCCCCTGGTCATCCCCCATTTTATTCTCCCTCGCCTATTTAACCCCTGTCGACCATTTTCCCCACTAGCCTTGACCCTGGCAGCATGTCAAAATGAGCAAAAGGCTAAAGTTAGTCTCTGCCCCCATTCTGCATCTGCCGACCATGGTCACCACCCGACCGACGTCGCCGATGTCTGTCACTTCTCGGCCAACGTCAGTGGTCCTACCGACGTCGGTTCTCCTTAGCACTGCATTCTCGATCTGAATGCAGGAACCATTATTCCATTATTCATTATCAATCCAGTTACCAATCCATTTTCCTGAATCAGTTATCAGACCTTCCTTTGACTTCATCCGCAACCTCTTCATTCAATCAACTAGTTCATTCATCCAACCAGTTAATTCATTCAATCAACGAACTCTTGCGATCAATCAACTCTGGCGATCAACCATCTCTTGCATCCAACCAACTTGCAATCCATCTCCTACGTGTCTCTCTCTCTAGAATAGGAACTCTGCTTTGGTCATTTGGCAGCACAGCGATAATGTCAATCATGTCTCCGACTTCATCTTCAAGCGTATAACAGGTAAGTATCTTGCTCTATGTTTTTGTTTCTCTCTGGTTATTGTTTGTTTATTACTGCTATCACCCCTATTTTAGACTTAGGCTATAACCCCGACCTGACTTCCTCCTTTACACCTCTGTCCACTATCCCCTGACTACACAGTCTGTAACTCTACTCAGACTTCCTGCATAAAACCCCAAACAAAACAACAGACCTTTCTGCAAATCCTAAGACCCTGTCCCGACTCTAAGACCTTATCCTGACCTGACCAGACCCAACCAGACCCAACTAGACCCGACCAGACTCGACCAGACCTGTCCAAGAACTGTTGCCCCGACCGACGCCGATCATTACCCCAACTGACACCGGCACCTTAACCGACGTCGGCACCTTCCCCTGACCAACGCCAGCATAGAGACCGACACCAGCGATTGTGTAGAACATTCTGTTGCATATCATGTACACATTTTATTTTTTGTCTTTTATTTGCTTTCATTCTGTCTTTTCATTATTTCCATTTCTGTCAAATATTTTTGTTTTTAATCAGTGGGTTGATATCCTCCTAGGAAGTCTTCGTACTTTCGAGATCATGCATTTGCTTGACAACCCACCATCTCCTCGTCTAACGTTTTTTGTGTTTAGTCTCTTTTCTTCGTAGGTGTCATTCCTCCACAGCCAAAGAGGAGTACCTTCCAATGTCTGATTTCAGTGCGCACGACTACAATCAGGTATCGTCTAGCCTTGACCATCTCTTAGTTTCTCATTTCTATCTTTTGAATGTAGAAAGTGATTTAGCATAGAAACATTATGGCACGCCCGGTGGGACCCTAGGACCTTCCTTGGGTTCTTTCTTTCTTTCGTTCATATAGGTGCATTAGGTTCCTTCCCTTTTCACCTCTTTCGTCTCTTCTAAACAACATCATAAGCAGGAATAAAAAGAACTTTTCTTTTCTTTCTTGCACTTCTAGACTAGTCAAAACTCATATTCTTCGACTCTTTCTCCATTCGTCTTCATACGAACAAACATTTCGACTTGGGCATTAAAACACTTTACATTCATTTCTATTTGCTTGCATCTTTTAGACCACACATAGTAATTAATAAACGCATATTGAATTAATCTAGTCCACTTGATGTTACACGACCAAACCACTTGCACAAAACAAACATCATAACTTACCTGAGACAAGGCCCGACTGGGATTTCATCCCCCAGCGGATACCTTACCCATCTCGGCAATCTTACTTGGATTTCATCACCAAGGGGAAAGCCCACTCCGTTCTCTGGCAGAGTCTAATCTCTAGGGGAAGTATATATTGGCTAAGCGGGCCCAGTTTATCACTAGACTTGTGAAGTGAGGGGAGCTTGCTCCTTAGCACCAGGCCTTGTACGAAACCTAACACAAACTTCTTGAGCACCATAACTAACCCAAAACCATCCATAGACTACTTCTTCTAGGACCCGACTCAAAATCCAATCTTCCTCTACACACATTCTAAGGCATAAGCCACTATAATCCTAATAATTTACTCCTAGGGTTTTAGGATCTACTTGTGTTCTTCATATTTTTAGTTCTTATCTACTTGTTTGAGCTTGTGAGGATGTTCTTTCTTTCCTTGAATGGTTCTGACTCGTAGCCAAGCCAAGGCTCTAGTCGATCACGCGAGGCATCATCCTCTTCTGTCTACTCCGCCCATAACCAGCCCTATAATGGAGTTCAACTCGGAGACTGAAAGAACTCCTACTAGACCATCCCCGACCCAAATGCCTATTGTCCCAGAAGGGGACCAAGATTTCACATGATTCTTGGACCTCAACATAAAAGCCTTGCAGCACTATCTCATGAATAGCCAAATGCGAGACCCCTTGGGCAATCCAATTTACAGAATGCCGACCTCTTTTCTCAAGACTACAGCCGTATCAACAGCGTCCGTAGTTCAACCCTTAGACACCCAGGCTATTGCTTCGACCAATGACCAACCTTTGACCAACCATCCTAGTATGGCCTCTCCTTCCATCGTTGGACCCACTTCCACTGGGGTTTCGGCCCCTATCAACCTCAACCATCTCAACCACTTTCTACCCCCTTTCAAAATCTAGTCGTCTCTATTCCTCCTACCCTTGCTCCTATCAACACTAGGGTGGCTACCTATCCATTAGCCCATGTTACCTCTAACCAACCTCCCATGACAACATCAAACCTAGCCATGCCTTCTACCCAACCATCCTTAGTCTCCTCTTCTATCCCTACGACTAGTCATCCGTAGGTTGCGCCCTTATTGGTACAAACCGACTACGTCGTATACCTCTTCTAGCCTCTTTCAAGCACCTTACAATCTATGGGGCACTCCACCTGCCAATCCATCAGTAGATATCATCAAAATGCTGATGGACAAGATGTCCAACCTAGAGACCTCAGTTTCTGGCTCACGCAATACTCTCTCATACGAACAAATTTGTAACGAGCCCATTCATCCTTCTGTCCCAATCAGACCATATCCCAGCCAGTGGGAACTTCCTAAGTTTTCTCATTTTCAAAGTAAAGAAGACCCACAACAGCACTTACGGGCATTTAGACATGCCTGTTACCTTATCGCCCACGATGATGCATTGCTTTTACGCACGTTTCTTATGTCTCTCTCAGGTGTTGCACTTGACTGGTACAGCTCCCTTGCCAGCCATTCCCATTTCATGTTCACTCAACTGGCTCAACTCTTCTTCGATCATTTCTCTATCAACATCACCAAGAAGGTCTCGATCACAGACCTCTATTCTATCCGCCAATTCGAGGATGAATCCATTGCTAATTTCATCGCTCGGTGGAGGGGCCTCATCAATCAACTCTCATTTTCTTTACCCCAGCCCAAACTTATTAAACTTTTCTCCCAAGCCTGCGCCAAACATATTTCTTCCACCTTGAGGGTTCAGACCTTCCGCACTTTTGATGAAGCCTTCACGATGGCTCGTAAACTTGAGTTACGTGCCGTCAAAGAGAATAAAGTTAAGTTGCAGAGCAAGAATCCCAACTCCAAGACTAATGACCCCTCTTCTAAGCCTTCCTCATCCAATCCTAAATCTAAAGCTTCAGCAAATGCTGTGGTCGTTAGATCTTCTTCCTCTTCACCTTTAACTAATTAGCCTGAGCCATCCACATCTCAGAGTGCCACCTGCCAATTTCAGTAGAGATACATACAACGACAGTTTACTCCACTCGAAGAATCATACACATCTGTGCTAGAAAAACTCATCAAACAAGGGGTCCTCAATCTCCCCCAGATCTGACTACCTCCACAATTTGATCCCTCACGTGCCATCCCTGCGTGGTATAGGGAAAATGACTTTTGTAACTACCACCGTGTTAAAGGTCATGACACGGGCAACTGTAAAACCCTTAAAAACATAATCCAAGACATGCTTGAAAAGGGTGACCTCATCCTAGACAATCCCAATGCACCCCCTAATCAGGGTATCAACATCTTCAAACAACCGTTCCCCAATCATCCACCAACTCAAAACAATGTCCATACCTTGATTGACAACACTCATGAACACAACATTCGAACAGTCAATACGGTCTCGCCCTTCATTTCTAACCAACCTCAAGAAGTGAGTCCATCCATTAGTCCATCACATGTGGACGAACCTCTTTCTCTGGTTAGTTCTTCATCAACCTCTCTCATCTTAGAGGATGCCTCGACCTTACCAGCACCGCTGGTTTCACCATCTTCCTTCTTGCTTCCCATGGAGGACCCAACCTTTCCTACTCCTCGACCGCAAGTGGAGGGCACAATCATCCCTGCCCTTTACCCGCTTGAGGAGCTTCATTCTCTGATTTCTTCTCCACCCAGGGAAGAACCTATCTCTCCTTCGTCTCCAACCAAGGATGAACCTGTCATGACTTCATCATGCCTTGGGGCTGAGACTACCACACCTTCGGTCCCACAATTGTCAACGTCTTCTCAAGAACCCAAATCTCAGCCAACATCTTCTCAGCCATTTTCTCGACTAGTGGAGAAACTCAAACTTCTCCCTTCTAGGAAAGTGGAGCATCAGGGATTGTGGGAGCGTCTTACAGCTCTTCAGCATGCCCATGCCCTCTCATCTCATGTTGCTAATCCTCTCATGGCAGAACCTCCCAAGACTATCAACAAAAACCAGACTTCCACTGCTAGACCGTCTACATCTCCATCAACCACATCAAAACCGAAACCCTCATTTACCCCATCTAAACCAATCAAGTCACTTGGCGTTCGCCCTGTCTCCAACCTCACTCATCCACAAGTGAAGGTGGACTTAGACCAGACTTTGACCAATAGTAGAATTCAACCCAAATCACAGAAGACTGCCAAACCACAGAGGTGAACGCCTCCTCCCCCATCACCATTGCCCTCCATTTTGGGCCCTCATCCTTCAACCCTAACCAGAGTCCTTCCCACTTCGACCTCTAATCAAAACCAGTTGCCTCCTTTGCTTCCTTTGCCTACCACTAGCCTACCCTCTCCAAAAAGGGTGGTACCTCTCATGAAGAATGTATCGTCTCCGCCTGTCGCCGCACCATCAACCTAAAAGGTGGTACGGAAACCTCCTCCAACTCTGCCTAAGCAAAAGTCAACGGCATCGCATACATCAACAAGCATGGACCCTTTAGTGGGCTCATACTCTTTGATCTTGCATCAAATTTTGTAGACTTCTATCATAACTCTTCCACCCATCAGGCCTTTTCAACCCCTCAGGTCTAAGCCCTCCTGGTTCGACGACACGAAGATTTGCTTATACCATCATATGCCAGGACACGACACCAAGACTTGCTGTGCCCTCAAGGCTGTCATTCGCCGCTATCTGGAGAAAGACACTCTTCTCTTTGAGGACACTCTCAATCACCCCATGACTCCTTCTCATAACCCTCTGACCTCTTCAAACCCATCAACCTCTCATCAACAGGTTACAACCCCTTTATCTCCTTCACCTCCCATCTTTGAAATCAATGCCATTCACATCACCACTAGGTCACAAAAGGACAAGGTGAAAGAAAAATCTGCCATTCCTTGGACCTACCCCTTCATCAATCCACCTCAACCGCCCAAGCCTAAGATTTCTATCCTTGGCACGCCTCAACCCTCCTCTTCTTCTTCCTCTTCAGGACCAATCCACGACTCCATGTTGAAACAGCTTCACCAGACGCCTGTGAAGATGTCCCTCTATGACCTCATCCAAACCTCGCCTCAACATCGTCAAGCCCTCATCCAAGCCCTGCAGGCAACAGAGGTCCAACCTGAGGACCCCCAGCCACTTGCTGCCCTTGTCCACTCCTTAGCCCCTATTGCCTCCATCACATTCAGCAATTCTAAGATTCCCACATCCAACATGGAAGATCAGGATGCCGCCCTCTTCATCACTGCCTATTTCGATCGAACACACATTAAATGCATTATGATCGATGGAGGCACCAGCATCAACATTATCTCCACCCATGCCTTTGATCAATTGGCTCTTCCCAAGAATTGCGTCTCCAAAACTGATGTAATCTTGCACTCTTTTAATGACACCACTGCCACGACCATTGGCACAGTCGTCCTTCACATTCGCATTGGTCCACGCACAGTCTCAGAGCTCTTCTACATCATTGAAGGAGAGTTTCAATACAACATCTTGCTGGGCCAACCCTAGATCCATGCCATGGCCTGTGTCCCCTCCAACCTGCACCATTGTGTGAAATTTGAGCATGACAGGCAAGTCCACACCATTCACACTGACCCTTCACCCTTCAAAACTTGTAACACCACCTACCATCCAAATGACATCCTCATTCCTATCAAGCCATCAATCCTGGCACCGCCTCCATCTGCAGAAGCTTTGACCAATTCGCAACAGGCGGTTGCCCTCACACCTCCCCTTCAAGCGACGACCACAGACCCCATGGAAGACATCTTCCAAAGACTTTCATTGGGGGAGTATCGCTTGTTGACCTTAGACATGTTCCAAACTCCACAAGAGTATGGATGCCTTCATCACAGCCCCAGTTATGACCATCAGATTGGGATGATCGTACCTTATGGTCCTCCTCACCTCCAAACCAACCTCGTCTATGGGGGGCTCAATCAAGCTCCTACTGACGGTAATCCTCTTTCTTTACCTCAACTTTCACATCAGACTTCTTGTTTCTTGGCAACCCCACCTTTGCACACACTTACCTTTATAGTTGTGCATGGAAGGGTTTTGGTTTCAGACGCTATGAGCAAGGCTCCCATCAGCCTATCAAACCGCTCAATGATGACGATGCCAGGAAATGGTATGGCCTGGGATATCACGACCCCACTCAAGACCCTTCAGACCTTTGTCCCGAACCAATCATTGACCAATCTCCTCCACACTCGCCTATTCTGCCCCCTTCACCTACGGAGTCAGTGGTTTCCATTCCTCCTAGTTTTTTTTTTGCATAAACACCATCCGCCTAGAACCCTTGACTTATCAGCTCAATGGGGTGTCCAAGTCTCTCCCTCTCATTTTTCTCAGCATGATCGAAGATGAGTCGGCAACCATTCACACTGTCCATTGCATTGACGACGATGCCATTCTTTCTTACATGGGCGCCGATGATTCTTTCATCCAGCGCTCCCTCCCTTCTGAGACCCAGGTTATGTTAAATGAATCAACCATTGACATCAACCTTCCTTCTTCTAATGTTCCTTATGTCTTAAAGATTGGCCAATCTTTAGACGCTTAAGAGCAGCTTAACTATATCCAGTTCCTCTCCGACCATAGCAAGGCCTTTGCCTGGACTTATAGTGATATGCCTGGCATCGACCCCACCATCGCTACCCATAACATTGTCACCAAACCAGAGGCTAAGCCTGTCAGGCAAAAGCTTCAAAAGATGCATCCTCGCATTGCCCTCCTTGTCAAAGAAGAGCTTCAGCACCTCCTTTCTGTCTCCTTCATCCAGCCCATCGATTATCCACAGTGGGTCTCTAACATCGTCCCAGTCACCAAGGCAATTGGGGGGATCCGGATCTGTACGGACTATCGTGACCTTAACCTAGCCTGTCCTAAAGATGACTTTCCTCTTCCCAACATTGATCAGCTTGTTGATCTCACAGCCGATCATGAGATGCTATCTCTCATGGACGGGTTTTCAGGATACAATCAAATCCTGATCACTCTGGAAGATCAGCACAAGACCAATTTCATTACCCCATGGGGGACTTTCTGCTATCGAGTCATGCCTTTTGGCTTGAAGAATGCAGGTGCCACTTATCAGTGTGCCATGACCTACATTTTCCATGACCTCCTCCACAAAATCATGGAGGACTATGTGGATGACCTGCTCGGCAAGTCCAAACTTTGCCGTGACCATCTGACCATTCTCAAGATCATCTTCTCTCACCTTCAATACAATGTTCGTCTTAATCCCAAGAAATGTGTCTTTGGGGTCCTCTCTGGCAAGCTTCTCGGCTTCATCATTTCTTTCCGTGGCATTGAGATAAATCCTACCAAGATTCACGCTATCCTCAAAATGCCACCCCCGTCTAATCTCAAGTAGCTTTGCAGTTTGCAAGGGAATCTCCAGTCCATTCACTGCTTCATCTCACAGCTTTCTAACCATTGCCAACCTTTTCATCATCTCCTTAAGAAGGATGTCTCCTTTACATGGGATAAGGACTGTCAAGAGGATTTTGAAGCCCTTAAATGCTATTTAGTCTCTCCACCTGTCCTCATTCCACCTAAAGATGACCAACCCTTCTACCTTTATATCTCAGCCACTAATCATTCGTTAGGTGCCATGATCGCGCACCGAGACGAGCACCAGCGTGAGCAAGCGGTCTATTATATTAGCCAGACACTGGTCAACTATGAAACTCGGTATACTCATATCGAGAAACTCTGTTTGGCGTTAGTCTTTGCCGCTACCAAGCTCCGTCACTATCTTCTTAATCATAAGACCTTTGTCATCACCCACACCGACCCTCTCAAGTATATGCACTCCAAGCCATATCAGAATCAACGTATGGCTCAGTGGCTCATGTTGCTTGCTGAGTTTAATCTCGAATTCATCTAGCAGAAATCTATCAAGGGGTAAACCATCACTGATCAACTAGCAGATGCCCCTCTTCCTAACAATCAACCTTCACAGTGTGAGTTTCCTGATGAATCTATCACTGCGCTTTCCATCGATGACACCATCTATCAGATGACCATGTTCTTTGGCAGCTCCAAATGTCAACTAGGTGGGGGTGCTGGGGTCATTCTCATCCCACTCGAAGGGGAGCCCATGCCTCTATCTTTTAAGCTCGACTTTGATTGTACCAATAATATGGCCGAGTACGAGGCCTTAATTTTGGGACTTCAGACCACCCTCTCTCTCAACATCAAGTCCATCAACATCTTTGGTGACTCACAGCTCGTCGTCAATCAGGTCAATGGTGCATACCTCTGTAAAAATGAAATTTTGCAAAGGTACAAAAACCGTGCTGACATTCTCCTTGCATTTTTCGACCATTACCTCCTGCAAACTATTCCTCGATCCATGAATAAGTTTGCTGACACCATGGATTCTCTCGCTTCGCATATCCCATCTTCCTCATCTGCATCTAGACTTTTTGTCACGGTGCATCGTGTGTCATTGCCTTCATCTATCTCTCCTCACATTAATCATGTCAACACTATAGACCCTAGCCCATGAGATGTTTGGTATAAGCAACTTGTGGACTTCTTATCTTTTTTTGTCATTCTTCCCAACCTCTCTAGCAATGCACGATGAGCTTTTATCAAGCGTACCACTCGATATACCATGCTAGGGGGTCTTCTTTATAAGCGAGGCTTTGACGGCCTCCTTCTTCGTTGTCTCACCTCCACTGAAGCATCTAAAGCCATTAAGCAAGTCCATGACGGGATTTGTGGCAGACATTTTAGTGGGAATTTGGTTGCCAAGCGCATCCTTTGTCTGGGCTATTATTGGCCTACCCTTCATCAAGATTGTAGCGACTATGTTCGGCATTGCATCAAGTGTCAGAAGCACTCTAACTTGCTTCATCTTCCCAGTCACTCCTTACAAATTGCTCAGGATTTCTGGCCTTTTTCTCAGTGGGGTTTAGATCTCATCAGTGAGATTAACCCTCATTCATCTCTTCGTCATCAATCCATTATCATAGCCACTAAATATTTCACCAAGTGGGTGGAAGCCATTCCTCTCGTCTCCTCAAAAGCCGACAAGATCATCGACTTCATCAGCACCCATATCATCTGTCATTTTGGTGTCCCTCATAAAATTATCACCGACAACGGCAAGTCCTTAAAAAATAAAACTATCCAAAAGCTATGCGACTCATTTGGCATCAAGCTCAGTTTATCTTTGCCTTACTACCCACAAGCAAATGGGCAAGCCGAGGCTTCTAACAAAATTCTCACTAAAATTCTCATGAAGGTGGTCAGCAACACAAGAAGGGACTGGCACATTCACATTCCCTTCGCTTTGTGGGCCTACCACACTAGCATCCGAACCTCTACGGGTGCTACCCCTTTCTCTCTCATGTACGAAACAGAGGCTGTCCTACCTCTCAAAGTACAGATCCCGTCTCTCCGCATTTCTCTACATGATATCCTTTCCAATGATGACTTTCATCAAGATCGCTTAGCTCAACTTGAGTTACTTGACGAGCACCGTCTTGCTGCCCTTAATCATCTCCATGTCTATCAACATCGCATCAAGCGCGCCTATGACAAAAATCTGCGAGAACAAGATTTCAACATCAGAGACCTCGTCCTCAAAGAGAATTAGCATGTGACCAATATGGAGTGAAGTAAACGAGGCAAGTTTGCTCCTAATTGGCTCAGACCTTTCATTATCATGCACAAGTATGGATCAGGGACTTATCGTCTGTCCTCTCTTGATGGACGACCAAAACCTGAGCCTCTTAATGCATTGCATATGTGACCGTTCTACTGCTAGTCGCGTACTCATCCACTTGACACTTAACTTGAGCTCGTCCCTTGAGAAATCCCTATCCTCTTGGTCCTCCTTCCTTTCAACCCTATTCCTCTTAACAATTCCTCTAACCCTTTTATACAGTATGGATGCTTTGTCCTCATAAAAGGGAGTCCTTGACCTTTTATAGTCCTGTCCATGACTCACATTTCTATCAAAACAAAATCAAGATGTCAACATATCCACGGTCACTATATCAATATCCAAATCAAAAGGCAGACTGCTCCCTCGAAGGATAGCTGTACTATCATTGTTATAATTAATAGACTGCTCCCTCGAAGGACAGCTATTCAAAAGCCCTTATATTAAACAAAATTCTAGACCACTCCCTTGAAGGATGGCTATGACTAACTCTGGCAATAAATAGCACTATCTTAGAAGCTTCCCGCATTGATCAGCTTCACAACTGACCACCAAGCAAATGACATCTCTCTGCAGGCTTCCCGCATTGATCAGTCTGCGCAAAAAAAAAAAAAAAATGAGTCATGGACTTGACTTATAGTTGTCTCAGGGTCTCCTATAAAAAGGGGCAAAGTTATCTCTGCTCTTAAAATGGGTTACCCTTTTTCCTCCTCCTATCACCTGCTCAAGGGACTTCGAGCTCACTTTAATGTCAAAGTGATTCAATTACCGTTCTAACACAACATCTGGTCAAGGACGTCATGCATGAATGGGGCTCTTGGTTGTAATAACCCTTATCTATGCTGTCATTCTGGTCCTTGTCAATGAAAGAGCAATATGCTTTTCACTTCTTCTGCACTTTTGTGACATTCACCTTCATCACTTGTCAATCAACCCCACTCAACTTTTTTTTTTAGACCACTCCCATAGCCTATTCACACTAGTTTCTATGGACACCAATACACATGGAAACTATCGACCAGATGGAATTTATGTTAAGCATAAACCAATACTTGCTGACACATAAATAAACCTCAATTCATTTTTAGCATACATCCATCACGAATATGGAAAATTGCTAGGGATGAAAGACCCCTCAACCAATGTTGCAAAATACACCATTTGGAAAAGGCTGCAACATCTTTTTCTCCTCATCATTTCATCATGACCAAGACCAATATATCGACCACTTTGACCACCTTTCTACCACTCGCACCCTCTAGTCTGAACTACATTGGTCTGAGGCCCTATGACTTGGGCTATGTAGGCAGCACTTAGATGATACGACATCATCTGGGGTTAGCTCGACCACCCTCATTTGTTCGTCTCTCTGATGGACAAACCTTCTTTCCTCTTTTTGACCATGACCTTGCCCTCGACCAAAACCAATTCCATCCCTTTGACCCTTCCTCCCTTCTAGGGAGAACTACATTAGCCTGAGGCCCTTTCCACAGGGGCTATGTAGGCAGCACTCAGATCACATAATGTCTTCTGAGGATAGCTCGGCCACATCCTTTTGTCCATTCCTCCACCTCGACCAATGACCATTTGAGATCATGCCTATCTCCTTCAACCTTGACCACTTCCAAGACAATGTTGCCTTGGTTGTTTTTGCATGTATGCTACCTCATGACTGGTTAGCAGAATTATGAGCAGACTATTTTTGGACCCTCACAAGTATAGGATCGCAAACTAGTTGATCTGCACTATTTGTGACTTTTTCGTGTTTCTGGGAGCACTTCCTGAGCCTGGGATACCTGGAACATGATGACCCATTGGAGCTTCAGCTTTGATTGAATAACCCAATCAACAGATGACTAAATGTTGGGGCCCAGTTATTTCAATTTTGGCACTCCTTGACCCTTGACCTGCGACACTTTGATCTGACCATCTCGTGAAGTGGTATGCACGCAATCACAACTTTTGCAGCATTCACCCTCACCCCTTTTTCATCCACTCTTTGTCAAATCATCACTCGATTCCGGGTTCCCTTCCCTCGACTCCTACTTTGAGGGGGAATACCTCATCCATCATCAGGGCAACCAACCTCTTCCTGTTTTTGTCTTGCAGTTCACTTGAACGACCAACAAGATGAAATCGACCTTATCCACACCTGGGGCAACCACCTCCTTTTTTTTGTCTTGTAGTTCATCCAGAATAACCAACAAGACAAAAAGGGGAAAATGTAGACACTGAAATCGTGTCTACTCCCTTGGTCATCCCCCGTTTTATTCTCCCTCGCCTATTTAACCCCTGTCAACCATTTTCCCCACTAGCCTTGACCCTGGTAGCATGTCAAAATGAGAAAAAGGCTAAAGTTAGTCTTTGCCCCATTCTGCATCTGTTGACCATGGTCACCACCCAACCGACGTCGCCGACGTTGGTCACTTCTCGGCTGATGTCGGCGGTCCTGCCGACGTCGGTTCTCCTTAGCACTGCGTTCTCGATCCAAACGCAGGAACCATTATTCTGTTATTCATTATCAATCCAGTTACCAATCCATTTTCCTGAATCAGTTATCGGACCTTCCTTCAACTTCATTTACAATCTCTTCATTCAATCAACTAGTTCATTCATCCAACCAATTAATTCATTCAATCAATGAACTCTTGCAATCAATCAACTATGGCGATCAACCATCTCTTGCATCCAACCAACCTGCAATCCATCTCCTGCATGTCTCTCTCTCTGGAATAGGAACTCTGCTTTGGTCATTTGGCAGCATAGTGACAACCTCAATCATGTCTCTGACTTCATCTTCAAGCATATAACAGGTAAGTATCTTGCTCTATGTTTTTGTTTCTCTCTGGTTATTGTTTGTTTATTACTGATATCACCCCTATTTTAGACTTAGACTATAACCCCAACCTAACTTCCTCCTTTACACCTCTGTCCACTATCCCCTAACTACACAGTCTATAACTATGCTCAGACTTCCTACATAAAACCCCAAACAAAACAACAGACCTTTCTGCAAAGCCTAAGACCCTGTCCCGACTCTAAGACCTTATCCCGACCCGACCAGACCCAACCAGACCCAACCAGACCCGACTAGACTCGACCAGACCTGTCCAAGAACTATTGCCCCGACCGACGTCGGTCATTACCCCGACCGACACCAGCACCTTAACCGACGTTGGCACCTTCCCCTGACCGACGCCGGCACAGAGACCGACACCGGCGACTGTGCAGAACATTCTGCTACATATCAGGTATGCATTTTATTTTTCATCTTTTATTTGCTTTCATTCTATCTTTTCATTATTTCCATTTCTGTCAAATATTTCTATTTTTAATCAGTGGGTTGATATCCTCCTAGGAAGTCTTCGTACTTCTGGGATCAGGCGTTTGCTTGACAACCCACCGTCTCCTCGTCTAACATTTTTTGTGTTTAGTCTCTTTTCTTCACAGGTGTCATTCCTCCACAGCCAAAGAGGAGTACCTTCCAACGTCTGATTTTGGTGCACACGACTACAATCAGGTATCTTCTAGCCTTGACCATCTCTTAGTTTCTCATTTCTATCTTTTGAATGTAGAAAGCGATTTAGCATAGAAACAGGAGAAGAGAAAATTCTATTAATGGCTACTTAGATAAGATTGTATTGATATGGTTGATGTATTGGCCTAGAAAGTTGAAAATATTAGAATGTATCAAGTTAGACAATGTAGTCTAGAGGATTAAAAAAGATAAAATAGACAATATTGGACTGGCCAATGTAGTTTATAAGTAAGAGAATAAATTATAACATGGTCAATATAGTTATTTATAGGCTAGTAAAATATTAATTATATCAAGTTACCTAATGTAAATAGGGTACAAACATAGGGAATCATATCAAGATAGTTAATGTAGTCCATAAACATAGGTAATTGTATTGATATGGTTGATTAAGTTATAACACATAGCATAATATTGTATCAATTTGATTGATACAGTCTATAATACATAAATATATTTAGGAATCGAATGCAATATAAATAATTCTTCAAAAATATGATTAGGTAAATACTAAAATGATTTGATTGATATTTTAGGCTCTTAAATATACTTGATTCTTTGTTGATTAGTTTTGTCCTGATGTTTCATATCACTAACTATAAAGGCTAACTATTCATGCATCCCACCAACCCTAGTTTTGAGGATATGTTAAGAGTAACTTCTAAAAGTGATACACTCCTATCATGTTCCCCACACTATCAAATAAAGGGTTGGGTTCCTAAGTTCAGTAAAAATGGAACACTAACCATTTCGATATACTGTGAGTCACATGAAAAGTAAAGTTCATGTTTAGTGTTGACTAGGGCTTGAATATAAGGACAACATCCCTTAATTTTGTGTCATTAAAATAGGTCATCGCTTAGTCAAAAATGATAACTCCTAAGATTTTATTTACGTCTATAACATAGTTTCTTGGTAAATCCAAAAAAATATAAAATAAGGTTCAAAAATTGATGTCAAAAGCCAATTTACAACATTCAATGAATTAAAATAAATAGGCAATCAACTAAAATGAACTAGATTATGCTAAAAATAAAACAAACTAAACTATATCAACATTTGATGATGCAATTATAAATACAAAAAAAATGTCTTAGGTTGGTCGATGTAGTTTGTGTAAACATAATATGACTTAGGCTAACTGATGTCATTTACAAGAAGGTAGGGAACTATATCTAAATAGTCGATTAAGTTTGTTGGAAGAGAAAGGCTAAGATAGAATTATATTGAGTTGGATGATATAGTTGGTTGGAAATAAAACTAGACATAGAAATGTATCAAACTTGATGATGCAGTATTTTAGTAGGAAAAATGAACATAGAATTGTATCAAGTTGGCCAATGTAATCTTTTATAAAAGTGAAGGTAATGGTAAGGTTCATGTTGATTTCACCAAAATGTATGCAATGGGCTAGGAAGGAAATAACTAGAAAGGAAAATATCAAGAAGTTTAATTGGGTATATAAATGATATGATCATGACATATATAGAAAGATCTCTCATAAAGAAACAAAGGCCTACCCACCCCTTTCTTAGTGCACCATTTAAGGTGTGCACCTAGGGAGATTGAAGTTTTACAAGGTGATGTAGGAGAAAGCATCAGTAAATGATAAAGATCTAAAATATAATGTGTATACACATTTACTATATATGTTTATGTCATTACATAACACAATTAAAATTTCTTGCTTATTATATATGGCCTTTAATCTTGTGTATGTTCAACATATACCCTCTTACTTGTATGACATCACCATGCCTTGTGTATGTGTCCTTTGGCCTTTTATTTTTGTGCACTATTTGCATGTCCCTAGTATTAAGTCTTTTCACTTTATGTGTGGCATTTATGAAAACTTTATAATAATACATGACATGTTACATGTCCCTTGTATGTGGATTTTTAATCCTTATTACTATTGGCTACTATTTTCATGATACTTGTCATTCACTACTATGTATCTATTACATATATCTAAGATGTCATGATTTATATCATGCACATACTAATTATATGCTTCATCTATTCAATACTATGTTTATAATACATATTCAACACTTGCCATTTATTTACTTGCTTCATACACTACTTCAATGATATATTTTAATTAAAAATATATTACAATATACTATCTCTTCATATGTTTCAATGTATATTTAAGATTCCAATAGAATTCAAACATGAAAATAATATTACATGATTATATATTTTAGAATGGGATTATATTCAAGATTTCAAAAGTTAGAAATTTAATATTGGATAGTTTACAATATGTAAAAATTATAAATTTTAGATTGTGGGGGCATTTGGCTTGCTTATGCACTCAATTATTATACCTAATTAAGTACAGATACAATTATGCAAATAAAATTACAATATTTTAAAAGATAATTTTTTCACTCTATAAAGTACAGAGGCATGATATGTATTCATGTCCATGCTACTACTCTACAAATTTTAGATTCCATTTTCCAAGTTTCAAAGTTTTAAAAATTCAAAGTTTGAATTTAGATTTATCTATAGCTATGCGATTCATATTTTGTAATTGTTGAGATTAGTGATGTTCCACATCTCAATTAAACTTTAGTGATCCATGTACTAGTTCCCTTTTCTCTTTTTTAGTTCAGCAAATAAATTGTGTGAGATTTTAGTGATACTTAACATTTTGGTTACACTTTATCAAACCACTTTGTTGTTTCCCATATTTTAAATCATTATAGATTACCCTATGAAACTTGAATAATACAATATTTATAACTCAATCATCTTCACTGATTTTTCAAATTGAGACTTGATCATTCTCAATTCTCTATATGTTCATCTACTTTTCCACATGCCTCAACAAAGGGCATACATATCTCTATGACAAAGACAAAATGTGTATGCACACTCAGGTTTGTATTTTATTTGTTCTATTAATATTATGCATCACTAGAATAAAGGAGGGGAAAATGTAGACACTGATATTTAACCAATAAATTATTGTTCTTGGCACCTTTACCTTGTTTGGCAAATTCACCATACTGATAACCCACAATCTCTAATAAAGCCTTCAAAATATTGAAATTAATAAGAATATATTATAGACTTCTTTATTTTATCCCTATTCATCCATATTAAATAAATATTTCACTATCACTGTTGTTTCAAAATCCTATGACCTTTGAGGATAAGTACACACTGGGTAGGAAGAAGTTCACTATGCATATATCCAGTAGTGTAGACCTGTCTCTCACACTCTGAAGACTAACTTATTGAAATGACATGGTTCTTAATGGATTTCTTGTATATGTCAATAGGTTGGTTATCAAAAACATTTTAAATATCCCCCCTATAAAATCACATCAAGGGTCACACATGAAAGGCCCTAGAAATCACTTACGAGGTATCTCTCTTTCTGATTTCAAAAACATCTATTTTCATAATAAAGATCTCTATTGAAATTTTACTACACTTTTACAATCCTTGGCCAAGTCTAACATTGTTTATTTAAAGTTGAGGGAATACTTTTCCAAACATTATAACAAAATTATCTAGTTACATTCATATGATCTTCCCTAAAGATAAAAATATATTATTCAAAGGATCTTTGGGCTATGTAGAAAGCACTTAGTCAACAAGGGTTTTCTGAGGATAACTCAACCATTCCCACTTTCCCCATTGTTTCCTCTTTTTGCATTTGATCTCATTTTGTGTGATTGTGTATGACTAGGGTTTTGATTTTACAAGTCTTTTGGTCATTAATTCAGGCTCTACATAGAAATGGATCACATAAATACATAGGAAAATAAACCCATATTATAGATTAAGTGCATAGTCTAAAAAGACAAATTCAAAGTAATAGATAAAAATGCACTGTGATCTTGTTTGCCTCCTACGAACTTGTGCCAACAGATAATGAGTCATTATTTTCTAATGAATATGTGTTTTTATGTATCTTAATATAGTCATGTATATAAAGTTAACACATTATGAAATTAATCAGTTGCAAGGATAATTCCTTAACCCTAACCTTAATTTCTATTTTTATCAATTTACATAATTATGTAAATTGTGTAAATCTTTGTATTTTAATGTATTCTATCTTATATATCATCCTAGATAAGATTTCAATAGTTTACATTTTTAATTAGATTTAATTGTAATTCATGATTAATTATAATGTAAACACTCTTGGACATAAATATAATTATTACTTTTGTGTTCACCAGGAATGGTGAGGACATAAAATATAAGTGTAGGCATTTTCATCGATGTTAATATTACCATGTGTATGCATAGGATAGGATTAATTGTAAAAATCCTTTTTTTATCAATAGACTAGGACACAAATAGGTACAGACCTAGAATAAACATAGACCAAGCAAAAGGTAATCTACACTCAAATCTCAAGAGAAAGGTTTCCAAATCATAAGCCTATGACATAGGGTATAACTATCACTAGGGATCAATATATATAAGTGATTGTGAAAATGATTTTAAAGGGGTGTAACAAGGATATAATAAGTATATCACATACAAGAAACTAACAAACAAGGGTAACATAGATCAAAGATAACTATAAGTATTATACTAGTAAGAAGATAATTGGTGTAATGTTAAACTAATGGGTGGTCTATGCAACCTAAAGTGATAAATGGAAAGCCCAAGCAACCCTATAATAATACTAGTTTGTTAGGTATAAGGAGTAACATAATCAAGGATAAAAAAAACATCTAATATAGTAATGAGATAATAAATATCTAATCTACTAAGTAAATAAAAGAAAGAGAGTAGTGATATAGATAGTTACCTTTGGGTGGATTCATTGATACCTCATTTTCTGCATTTGGCTCAAGTGGAACTTTACAAGAGATGTTGTAGGTTGAAAACCTCAAATGGAAAGAAGAAGACGTAGATATCCTTAGTTGAGGACTCAAAATCCTAGGACACCTCCTCAACATGACTCCTCCTATTGAGATTAAAAAACCATAAGTAAGACTAGACCTCCAAGACAAGACTCTAAACCTATAACTCCTCATTTTACTAATTAAGATAAGAAATGCAAGCACAAGCACAAAAAATGACTGTGCTATATGGTTTAAGAATGAAATATACCCCTATATATGGCTAAAATACCCAAAAATCTAAGCTAATGGTATTTCCTAGGGTGATAAAGTTAGAAAAAAGTCATCTAGCTAATACAGTAAAAATTATAGAAGATAGACTTAAAATTGTATCTACCAAGTCCATACATTATAAGGAGATATAAGTTTGAAACAAAATTTATCAACCCAACCAATACAATAGGAATATAAGGTGGCTATTAAGATAGAATGGAAATTATACATAGAGGTAAGACGGAAAGAGACTTAGATGAGGTTAGACTGTTAGTAATAAAGGTATGGCAAAATATTATGGAAACATCTCTCACAAAGTACCATGAGTCAATCCCACCCCATTATCAGTGCACCCTTTAAGGCGTACACTCAAATATATTGATGTGAAAAAAATCCCCTTTGATAGAAAACATTTGTAAATGATAAAGATGAAAAATATCAAGCGTATACATATCCCCTACCAAAAGCTCATCATGTGGCACAATAGTGTAATGTGGGATGGTCATTTGGTAATGGTACATAAAAATACCAAATAACATAACTAAAAAAATGTTCAAAGAACTATTAATAAATAAATAATTAAAATTAACATACGCATACATTGAATTACATTTCCACATAAATTATGCATGAAAATACAATATTCTCTAACATGACAGGTACAAAATCTATGTTTGAGAAACCCTAAGGATTCAAGACTAAAAATGATAAAATCAAATCATGCTTATGCAAGATATTTAATGAATGGATGTAAATGAAAAAAAACATTAAATTAAGATCATAAAACCTATAAAAATAACAAGCAGAGATAGATAAGGTTAGGTTATATAAAAAATATCCAAGGGAGTAGATAATAAAATGACTTAAAAACATCTGATGTGAGATAGTGGAAACCCAAATTAAACAAAGGGGAAAAAGTGACTGTAAAGCATCCTAAGTAAGATAGGTGAAAACCTAAATCAAATAAATGGGGGAAAAGAGCATGTAAAATGATTATAAAAACCCCCAGTATAAGAAAATTGAAAACTTAAATCAGCCAAGGATATGTGAAAAAAGGAAATTAAAGACTCTAATGAGTGAAAAATCAAAATCAATGCTTGTCCTAAAGTATAATCCAAGAAGGTGCAACAATATAAAAACATAACCATAATGGTGGAGATGGTGAATATATGACAAATGATAGGAATTTATGAGGAAGGTCTAGTATTATTCCCCAATGTCTTACAATGTATCTAAAAAACTAAAAAAAAAAGATAATAGGTGTGAAAATAATAAGAGACCTATGGACCAAGAACAATCATTAGGATTGATGCTAATAAACTTGAGGTGTAGTTAAATAGAAGATAAGCTATGACATAATAAATTGATAAAAACTAACCTATAGGAAATTGTTAGCATGATATAATATAGCCTAACTATGTACAAGTAAGAAAATATGTGCAATAAATGAAACTATAAATTATAACACATGGTTATCTCTTTGAAAATTTATTGAAGTTGGATATGTTTATTATTGTGCAATGTGGAGGAAGAGTGGGCATTTTAGAATTCCACAAAGGGTGATTTGATGTATAGATGGGCATTGTAAGATGCCCCAAAGTCTGAATTGAGATATGGGTGGGCATCACACAATTCGTCAAGATATGAAGTGAAATATGGATGGGCATCACAAATTTCCATAAAATGTGAAGTGGATTATGGATACAAATTTTAAGATCACCCAACATGTGATGTAGAGTGAAGTTGTGTAGGATTATGCTTGATAGAAACTTCAAGGTCAACATATAGATTAACTTTGCTATCAATTTTTGTGCAGAGCTATCTTAAAACATGAATGTTAGGATTTAGGGTAACTTTTGAAATATTTAGGAGGTGAAAATAAATTATGTTGTATGGTATCATTGAATCTAATACAATATAATGAATAATTCAAAAATTAATTGTATTATCTAGGCTGATACAATCTTGTATAACTGAGGTGGGATAAGTTATATTAGGTAGGCCAATATAGTCATGTAAAATATAAATAGGTTTAACTGTATTGGGTTGGCTAATATAATTAGTCATGAAAAAATAGTTGGGCTATTTTAGGTCATTTCATAAAGTCAAGATAAACCAGTAATACTATATTGACACTCTATATATTCTAGTTGATGTAGTTGGGAGAAATATAAGGAACTATATTCATACATATTGTGTGGTGGATGACACAATTAATTGGGACAAAAATAAAATTTATAACTTTATCAACACATTCTTGATCATGTCCATTGAAGTTGTATCTAAGAGGTGGTAAAATAATAATTATATCAACATAGTATGGAGCATGGTTGATGCACTTAGTGTAATAGAATATAATTTCATACTATAATGATATAGTCTATATTATGGTCGGTGAAATCAGATGTAAAAATAAGGGTATTAATAATTATATTGACACATTTTAGTTCAAATCCAATGTATTTTTTTTAGAGGAGGTAAATTTAGAACTATATCAACAAATGTAAGGTTATGGTTGATGCATTTGTCTATGGGAGAAATATGAGACAAAATTATATTGGCATGACCAACGTGCTTCTGTGTATAAGGAAAAGGAGGAAAAATTGGATCAACATGGCCAATACAGTTGTATATAATATAAAAATAAGGTAGAATTATATTTTTTTGGCCAATACAGGGGTTTTTATAAGTTGAGGGTTTAAATGGAAATGATAATGAGATTGGATCTGAAGGATAAATCTAATCAGTATTATAATATCTAGGATATATCTAATTAGTATTATAAGATCTAGGATCAAGGTCAACCATGAACCATGTTCTAGGTTTTCCTCATATAAGGGTGGGTAAAAATTGGTAAAATCATCCTCAACATTGTTTGATTTAAAGTGAGGTTTGTTAACAATGGGAAGATCATGGTAGAGATCTTTGGCCATGGAAAAAGGAAAGATAGATGTTGATTAAGAACAATCACATCATGAAAATTTATCATCAATGGTGAGCATGGAATAAATATTGAGATAAAAAATAGGAATATCCTCTATGGAGTCTTCATCCATGCTAGAAATTATAATGTACTTGGTGGGAGCTTCAATCATACTATGATAAGAATATACATATAAAGGAAGGATTTCAAGGTTTCCTTTTGTAGTAATGATATAAGTGAGATTAAGATTTAGATCCTTAACAATGCATTTTTATTCTTGGAATGGAAACCTATGGGATGACATGTTTAAAAAATATTTTAAAAGATAAGAATCTATAAAAATTGCATGTCTCAAAAAGAAATGGAAATGTGAATACAATCTAACAAGCGATGGGATAAGATTCACGTTTGGCTCACTATAATATATGCACAAGATAGAATGACTCGTAAGAATCCTCTTTCTCTCAATATAGTAATATATAATCATCATCATAACACTATAAATTTCACATACTTGGAAGGAAGGGTAAGGACTTATAATAACCATAGACCCAGCTTATAGTAACCTATACTCAAATTTCAAGAGGAAAGGATCCCAAAGGCTAAGCCTATGACATGGGGTATAAATCTTTTTAGGGATCAATATAAATAAGTGATTTTAAAAATTATTTTAAAGGGATATATCAAGGGTATAATAAAGATACCACATTTCAGTAACTAAATGACAAGGGTAACCTATATCTAAGATAATTATAAGTACTAATCTTAATAAGAAGATATGTGGTGTAATAATCAACTAATAGATGGTATATGCAACTTAAAGTGATAAATGACAAGCCTAATAAACCCTATAATTATACCAACTTATTTAGTATAAGGAGTAGCTTAAGTAAGGATAAAAACACATCTAAAATAGTAATGATAAAATCCATATATAATCAACAAAATAAATAAAGGAAAGAGAGTAGGGATAGAGATACTTACCTCTGGGTAGACTCGTCAGCACCTCAATATATACCCTTGGCTCAAGTGACACTTTGTAATAGATTTTATAGTTTAATATCTTAAAATCAAGAACAAGACCTAGATATTCTTAGTTGGGAATATAAAGATTAGAACACCTTCTCGGCATGACTCCTCTTATTGATATTCAAAGAACATAAGTAAGACTAGCCCTTCAAGATAAGACTCTAAAATTATAATACCTCCTTTTGATACTTAAGAGTATAAATGTGGGAACAAGTAGAGTATATGAGTGTGTTATATGGTTTAAGAATGATATATGACCCCTATAGATATAGATCTAATACCCAACACTCTAAGCTGATGGTATCATCCAGGAGATACGATTGGAAACATGTACGTTGAAACAACAATATGTCAACTAAAATGATAAATTATAAATTATATAAGATAGGATAAAAATTATATCATTTAGGCTAATACAATATCGGAAGAGAAAATTATGAAACGTATTATATTGGGCTAACTGATAAATTAGGAATGTAGGGTGGATAGAAAGACTACGCAAAAAAGTAGACTAAGAGGTAAGAAAAATGAGACTCAAATAAGGTAAGATCAATATTAAAAAAGGTATGAAATAGTAATATGCAAAAATCAATCATAAAGTACCATGAACTGACCCCACCCCATTCTCAGTAAACCCTTTTAAAAGTACACTTGAGGAGATTGATGTGTTGATAATATCCTATAAGAGAAACCATTAGATAATGATAAAGATGAAAAATATTAGGAGTATGTAATAGGAATCAAAGAAGAGGGTAATCTAGGGAAAGGGAAAGAGCCCAACCTAAGAGAAGAGATCATAACTAGAATCAAGACTAGAACTTATATCATAATTAGGATCAAAGAAAATAGAAAAAACCCTCCTCCACCCTCTTTATTAGAGAATGCAAAAGTCTTGTAATTTTTTTGGGAGTCTTAGAAGCTCTCCAAGCCAAGATGGAAGAAAACGAAAACCATTTAGCTATTTTTTTTAGCATTAAAATAAAAAACTTGATGACAACCATCAAGATGAATAGATGAAGCTAGAAGAAATACAACCCATCATTCTAGAAGAAAACCCATTTTTAACATAGTTCAAGAAATTCAATCTTTTAAGGTATAAATGAATGAAAAATGAAATAAGATATTTTTTTGAGGCATGGTTGTTTAACTTCTAAAATATTTTTGACTGTAGGAAATTGGTTCACACATTTAGTCCCACATTGTTATTTATCACTTAGAAGGTGATGCCTTGATATAGCAGGTCCACTTGGTTGAGATGAAAAGCTATGATAAATCCATTGCTACATATAAAATTTTGTAAAACTCTGTAAATTGAGATATATAACGACATATCATAGGGAAAAGAAACAAACTAAATTTTATCTACTACAACAGAATAATATATTTGTGGCTGAGTTCAAGACCAAATTTATGGATCTTATCTATTATGTGAATTATGTGAGGGATAAGAAGACTAATATTAACAAGTTTAAATTATGGATAATATACATAATGATGCATGGGTGTAAATATCACAAATCCAAAGACCTTATATTTTTCCATAGAATCAACCTATATGGCTAAAGAAAAAGAGAAATCTAGAATTAAAATACAAGCAGGAAATGAAGACTAAAGTTATCTAAAATGGTAAATAAGCACTTAATAAAGGATTTGAAAGGGTATAATTTAAAAATAGCGTGAAATTTTTTTAAAATAACTCTAGAAGGTTCAAAGGAAATTTAAAAGGAGTTTAAAAACCTAAAGGGTGTCAAAAAAATACTCTTTCTCCTCAGTGTAACATTATTTTATGATATATGTTATTAATCCTAGGTGTCTTGTAGGAAGCCTTTTGTATTTTTTTGATACATGAATAGTAATCTATAGGAATGGGAAGATTCATAATAGAAGGTGAAATGAACAACCATTCATTGGATTTATATATTTTAATATTTCTTCTTTTCATATTGAATGTAAATATAATTTTGGATTACACCAAATATTGATTCTTATCATTCCATCAATACCTGGCTTGACATTGGTATTAGATATTAGTCTATTTATTGGTTATTTGATGCAATCATTGTTAGGGATCTCACTTAAAAAATTATTTCAACCACACAACCATCATAATCCATAGAAATAATTGAAATGAAATGCATAAAAAATAACTAATATTTATATTAGATTTTAATCAAAGGAAATATAACATGCATAATGATAAAATGATATCATAATCTCACAATGAGATGCATTATAAAATTAGATATGTAGATATCTACTTATACTAACTTACAATCATTGTAATCAAAATCTCAAATCTAATGTCCACTACCCAACTGAAGAAGTACCTTAGCACAAGTATATGGGAATGCTTATATAGATGCAAGTCCCACCTACTCACATTAAGTGGTTTTACCCCACTTTTAGGACATTCAATAGTTACATGACGAGTGGCCAAAATTGTACAAGTGTTTTTCATATAAGCATGTAACTATGGAGTTTGGCATCCCTCAAGATGTGCATCTTATAGCATATATATGGATTTGGTTAGTTATGGATCCATAACGAGTGGGTGGTATGGATTATCCCAATCCTATGAACCTAGCTCCCATCCCCTTAGCTAATGTTGACTCGATTATATAGGCTCTTAATATTGAATATGCATGTTCCACCACTTCTTATACATGATCATGATCAACCCATAGGTGGCCTATTTTATTTCTCATAGTGGTGGATGCTCCTATAGCTTAGGGTAGAGTAGATGCACGTATTATAGTTTTTGTTGATCTTGGGGATCTTTTCATGAATAAGTATATGTGAGTTTTATAGTTTTTAAAATAATTCATGTGGATAACATTTACATTGATTTGACATATCAGTTTGATTTATTTCAGGGGTGATGATTATTAGTTGATTATTATAGAGAGATCCGTCTAGGTGCTCACATGGCATGTGCCTATTAAGGCCATTCCTGGTGGGTTATTGGAGATAATGAAATATATTATGGGAGAACATGATACCTTATTTGATTGTGTAATGATAGAAAGTAAAACTTGTGTTGTGATGGTTGGGGCAAATGAAGACATGGTGGCTAAGTAAGATGCACTTATTATTGAATGTGATCCATTAAGATTAAATCACACGAGATAACATATGCCACCTCCAACTCCACCAATGGATCTATGCAAGAGTGTTATCTAAGAGTATGTGTAATTTTAGTGAGATCATGCAACACTAAATTAAAGACTAGTCATATTTGAGGACCATAAGCATAGGATCTGATCTCACTCAAAATCATAAATGGTTGATAGTAGACTTCCTCATCTCATCGCTGATTATTAGCATAGGGTGGTGGTGATGTATAGGGTGAGGATCCCATTATAGAGTGATGAATTGATTCATGTTATACTTGTATACAAATTTTATATCCACACACACACACACATGGATATGGAGTTGGTTCTCTTTCTATTATGTGAGACTTTATGTGGACTATTTAATTTGTATATGTTAATTATATATGGTTTTTAATTGGATAGAGTAGCTCATGTAGAACCTTGATATTGCATATGTACTTGATATTTAGAATTTTTTATAATAAGTCATGTGTTATTTTCATATTTATTAATGGAAATGTGGATATATTTGAAAATGAAATAGGTTATTTTTATTTGTGATAAATATATGTATTAACTTTAATTATAAACTATTGAACAAGCAGACCATCGTGATGAAAATTAGAAGTGTTGACCATATTAAGTATTATTCATAATTATCTTGTGATATTATATTTGTGGCTTTGTAAATATATTTTCTCCTGTATTAATTACTTATGGTACATGTTATTGATTATGCTCATTGCATGTTACCATTTTTTAACCATGATTTGCATTGTGATATTTTCACTTTGACATCCAAAATGGAGGTGTGCTAGGATCATGGATATTTATATATTTCTTTTTAATTATGTTGCACTCTAAAATAAATAATTCCTTTATTATCAAGTTGTTTAAGCTTTTATCATAATTCATAACATTCATTATCTTGATGCCCATTAATACATACAATGAAAAGTGCAAAATGACTTGCCTTTTATGTATTCATGATGATGAGGGGGATGATAATAATTATAAGGGTCAATGCTTAACTTATTACATAATAATATATGTATAATATCATGTGTTTTAAAAAATTTCAAACTAGAATGATGTCCTCTTGTTGGTAATAGGCTTATTCACTCTAGGTGATGATTTGTAAACCATATCCTTTCCTTTATTGAGTACTTTGACTTGGTATTATTTGATAAAAACCATCTTGAGTGCTTCATCTATCTTATGCATACCTTATAGTGTATTACTTATTTAAGATGTTAAATTAATAACTAATTTTTTGTTTATAAATGATTCTAATATATTTACCTTTCTTGTTACATAATTTAGCTCACATACATATTTAAATACGTCCATGTATAAATTTTCAAAATAGGTGTAAATTTTATGCATTGATTTTTATTTGAGTGGAGATGAAAGATCCCTACTGAAGATAAAATTCTTTTCCAAATATAAGGTTTGATAAGTTAGAGAGTATAAATTATTTTTAAACTATAAGATATAGTCATTGATGAGCTCATTGTGACCTTTACACAAAATCTGTAGATGTTCCAATTTGATTTTAGATACCATGTACTTATGATAATCAAACAAGAGTGCATATTTTAACTTTTTGATGTTGGAGCCACTAGGTAAAATACAAACCCAATCTAAATTTTATTTTATAAGATTTATATGAAAATATTTAAGTAATATTGTTCATCATTCCCTAAATAACCAAAATAAAGGGCATGTCATGCTAAATGGGTACAAGGATCTCCAAAACCATCAAACAATGGTAATGTAGGCATAAAAAATATTTTGGATGTGGATGCTAAAATACAATTAGTTTTAGGGGTTATCTTGGGATAAAATTATCTCTGATATTTTCACAAAATGATTTAATTTGTAATGTGATAACATGAACTTGATTTTAGAGTTCTCCAATAGCATTCATCATGGATACAGTATGAATTTTAGGAATAATTGATGTTTGGAAGGGATCACTTATGGGTTTAAAGTGATTATCCATTTTAAACATTGGTATAAAAGGATCATGACAATTGTTTTCACATGGTTTGGGATTTGTTACATCCCAATTCTCTCACTAAATTGATTTACCTAATTATCCATGGATTAATAAGGTTGATTTAACTGATTGTTACTTTTTAACTAAATTATAAGTCATGTTATTATGGGACAAATGTATGTTAATCAAACTTCATGAGTTAATTATTTTGAGATGATAAATTATGGATTCTGTACATATATATACTAGTAATTGACTAAACAGTTATCTTGTTATTGTAATCAATTATAGATTTATCTATCTTTTGATAAAAAGATAATTACCTTTATCTTATTTTATATTCAAGGAGATTAAAACTATCGTTACTTACCTAGAGTTAAGTCCAATCTAAATCTAGTCTTTGATTATAATGCATGAGACTACATTAAAATTAAAAGTATAAATATCATTATGTTAATAATTAATGTAGACTTGAGTAGTGGATATACTCAATAACTTATAGTGAAGTGATCATGCAAAAATTGTGAAATAAATTAAATGTTTTATAGTATTTGAGAAAGTTCAAAGAGATAAAAAAATAAGGATTCTAGTAAGTTTAATGGAGAAGATAATTGCAGATTAGTGGAGTTTGAAGAAAATTTGGATGGTGTGCATGGATTCTGAAATAACATGAATAGTGGCATGAAAAGTTGAAATGGAAGGAGGTCAATAAGGAAAAAATAATGAGTTGTGGAAGGAAAGGAAGGACATGTAGAAAAGAGAAAAAGCATAGAGCAACGAAGTAAAGGTATTACGAGTTCTTAGAGTTTCAAAATAGGAGCATTTAGAAGGTCAGTTTTGTTTTTAAATTCAATTGTAAAAGAAATTTATGTGTACGATTATGGAACTTACGGTCTAGGAAATGCAATATATTTTTTTATGGATACAGGCTTAGCCCTGTGGATGGCTCGTCCATCCACAATGCTAACACATTATCCTCAAATCCTAAGTGTTTTGTTTTAAAAATTAAAAGAATGTTAAACTATAGGGATTAAATGAGGTTTAAATTTAAATGGTATACTACCTTAGCTCAGGAAAATGATACCCTGAGGGAATAGATATTCAAGTAAATAATGAGGTCTGTCAAAACATTTTATACCTACATACTCAGTTATAATAAGGGAGTAGCAAATTATCCCTATTTTAGAAAGATGTCAACTGAGTCATTAAAATGATTAGATGGGTTTTTTAGGGGGAAAATAGGATATTTTTGTTTTGTTAACAAAGATATTTTATTGACAGTCAAAAAATAGATGAAATAGAGTTCTATTTGCATTGATAAAAGATTTGATAAATAAGACATTGTTATTCATGTGTGTATAGGGGATATACTCTAGATAAAAATTAATAAAATGTTGAATGGTTTCAAAATGGGTTTTTTTTTATGTGTACCTTATGTCGCTTAAAAACCATATATCATATGTGATATATAAACTATGTATTATATGAGACATATAAATATATGTAGATTGTATCGTATTATTTAAAGTGGAGGTTATATAAGATGTAGTATGGATAATTATATATAAACTATGTATATAAATATATCTACAAGATATATAGGAAATGTATTCTTTTAATATATATATATATATATATATATATATATATATATATATATAGTGTATTATGACAGTCATATTGTTTAGTGGGATAAGGTATTCATATGAACATAAGACTTTCATTTAAATGCTATGAATCGAATGCATATTAGTAGACTATGCAATGGAAACTATGAACAGTAAATATACAATCACGATCTAGGTAAATAAATATACTACATATATTTTTAGTTTGTGTGATTTGTTATGAGACTCATAGTTATATGAGTTAAAATGAGATTATAAGAATTTTGTGTTTTGAAACAAACCAGTCTTAAAAAGAGAATTTGACTTATAACTTAAGAAATTAGGAATTTGAATAAGTTTTAGCTAGAAATGGAAGCCGTGAGTGTTTGTTATAAATTGAAATCATAGTTGACTGTGTTAAGAAAATATATGACTATTTTTCAATAGAAAATGATAAATTAGATTGTTGAATAAATAACTTAAGTTTGTGCAAATAGCAAATGTTTATGATTAGGAATAAAATAGAGTCTTATTGTATTCTTTATTTATGATGTTAAAATATGAGAATAGGTGTTTTGTAATTGTGAAAGCCCTATATGTTCTCAAGCCTTTTCTTGGAAGTTTTTATCTTTTAGGCTTTAAAAATAAAAATGAAAAAGTTTTAGTAGTAGATCAAAATGTTAATTATATATTTCCTTATATATATTATGGGATATATAAAATATGACATATAAATATACAAAATAGATGTATAAGATAACATAGGTCCTCTTACATGCATATAGTGTATATTTATAAAATAGTTAGTGTGATTATAGTTATAGTGTTGACTAATAAGTTAATTCATGAAATCTTGAAGGATAGGGGACTATAACTATACAAACGTAGCCTAAATTCCAAAAGGATGAATAAGTGAATGTTTACAAATCTTTATGAAAATTGTGAATATTGGTTATATTGAGTGGTGTGACCTTTATGTTATGAAAATGTTAATTTTGTGTTTAACATTTACTAAAGGAAAATAGACTCTTTTAATGACTTGTACTATACTCGTATGGTAAATAATTTTGCTTGTTATAGATATCGTTTATGCGATAAATAATATAAATGAGGTTCATTCATATATTTGATGGACTAAATATATGTATATTACTTATCTCTATAATTATCATATGTTTTGTACTTGCCAGTATAAATAATTACATGAAACTCTTGGTTATCAATATATGTTAACCAAGCCTATACTTGATTATTCTAACCAAGTAGTGAGATGGACTTCATCGCATTAGTTAGCATCACCAATACTAGATGAAGGTAATCTGATCAAGTGGTGTATATGAAATTGACTGATCTTAGAGATCATGTATTATTCAAAAAAATTGGCCAAATTAATGTTTAGATAGACATTTTCATTTCATATGTATGATTTATAAGCTTGTGCGATATCATGTTAGAACATATTCTATTTATGGTACACACCATGTAGTAGATATATTACAGCACATGAGGTACTATCATGTCTCTTTGGATTCCCACATCGTCACTATCTACCCATTTATGAAAGAAGGACCATTCCCTATTTGGGAGATTGTTCAGGGGATCGATGATTCTTGGTTGGTGTGGAAAAGTGTTCGGATGATGCTCTCCCTCCCCACTATAGTACTTACTTGGAGACTAAACTTGAGATTATCAGAGATGCATGAGTTAGTATGACTTGAGCTCCATGGTGCATTGTATATATTATTTTACTTATATATATTGAGGTAACATGCCTGATGGAAATGTAATTGATTATTATTATACATTGACAATAGAGGTTGTATTATTATACCAACCATGGTTGGATTTTATTATGATTGCTTTCTTTATGCAATTATGATTGTTTACATAAGTTGATAGTGATTAGTAAATTGAGTTGCTCATGTTTACTTAAGTTTGATATGCTTAGTTAAGTATGTTGAAAATCACTAAGTAGATTCCCATGGTGTAATATAATGAAAGAATAAATGTTGAGTAAATATTTGAAAAAAAAATCAATGTATTATTCTAGTAAATCCCTATGGGGATGATTAAGGATTTCATTTTAAGGTACAATCTTGAGGATCATTTCTTAGCTTATCATTTTAAAATTGTAGAGAATTAGAAACATGGCATTGCTCTTTATTAGGTTCTAATGATTTAAGAGAAAGAAAATAATCTTCATAATTATTATTTTTATGCATTTCAAATTGAATGGGATTGTCTTAAAAATAATTGCATAATCCATCATTATCTTTACTTTTTAAATATAGAGCTATGTTGTCATTTGGGATTTATAACTTACAGTTATTTGCATCTTATAATATTTCAAAAGAGGAAGATAAAGCAATTAAATTATTCATTGTTTCCAAAGGAAGAGAGAGATTATCAGTATCTTTCATTTCATTAACTATGATTAAAGGATAACACAAAATATATGAACCTACATCATCTACCATTTCAAAAGAGAGAGGAAGTAACACAATCATTTGTAATATTTAACATTTTTATGCAATATCTATGTTTTTGTAATTTAGATTGATTAATGCAATGAAATCCATTTGACAACTTGTAATATTTCAAAATAGGAAGATAGAGTAATTACATTATTCATTTTTTCCAAAGGAAGAGAAATATTATCTCTATACTATGATTAAAGGATAAAGTGGAATATATGAACCTACATCATCTACCATTCAAAATACAGAGAGAG
This sequence comes from Torreya grandis, assembly GCA_037957365.1. Taxonomy (NCBI): domain Eukaryota; kingdom Viridiplantae; phylum Streptophyta; class Pinopsida; order Cupressales; family Taxaceae; genus Torreya; species Torreya grandis. The sequence goes on from JARHVA010001552.1 coordinate 1,356,645, forward strand.
AGGGAGTAACACATTCATTTGTAATATTTGACATTTCTATGCAAGATCTATATTTTTGTAATTTATATTAATTATTGAAATGGAATGTATGAGATAAATTAAAAGGTAAAGAGGGCATTTGAATTAATGATTTTTCATATTCTGATCCTTTTTCTGAAATATTAAGAGAGAGAAGGCCTTCATTATTAGCAAGTTATTTTTGTTATGCTTTTATAAAATAGGAATATAAGTGAGGAATGGGTTGTGTAATTTGTACATTACTTAGCTCAATTTATTCTTCATTATATTCTTCACTATTGTACCATTTAACTTGATTTTCACAATTGTAATCATATCTATCATAATCACAATCTTGATTAGCATTATAAATTGTACAAGTATGAACATTAGTCTATTCGTTATCATAAGCATAAGTTGTAGCATTGCTAAAAAAATAAATCTTAAGGATGACCACCATTTGGAATTTCATATTTAGATACATATTGAAAATAAAATTTATATTTATTAACCCATATTATACCAAATATGATAAATATAATGATGAATACTATAAAACAATCAATCATACCAAAAATATTGTTATCAATCGATGCAACTATTCAAGTTGTGTTTTCTTTGTAGTATCTTAGATATACTAGTCTAATATGTAAATAGTGAATATGACCATGAAGACATTAAGTAAATAGCATTCCACCATTATCATAGCCACACTATCCCATCTTATGGGGTGTGTTGAGAATAACTTCTTGGGGCTAATTGGTTATTAGTTCACAATAAGAACAAATGCTCGAAGGCTTGTTATAGTTGAAAAAAACCCTATGCATTTTAAATATACCATGAGGTATGTGGAAAATAAAAATTTGTATATAGTGTGGTCTAATAGATTGAGTATTTGGGTGGTAACCCTCACACATGGCATAGGGAAAATGGCTAAAAACTTTGCCCAAAAAAACAACTCCTATGAGTTTTAAAACTACCAAAACATAGTTTGTAGGAAAATGAAAGAAATCAAAAAGTAGAGGCTCAAAAAAAAGGTTTGGGTTCACCAATAATTTTTTACCCTATTTTAGATAAATAAAAATAATATTAAGAAGATTCATTGTGCATATAGGTATAAATATAGAAATACCAGAATGTTAAATATGTACAATAATTAATAGTTCTAATTTTTACCAATTGCTAAATATGAAAAGTTGTTATAAAGTACTAATAATAGATATATTTAGCTTGCACATGGATACCAATGGACTATTTTGAATATTTTATTTTAAAACATAGAATAATAGGTGGATATGTAGGCTTATTATTAGGCACTAAATCTAGACACTCTATTATAAGTGGGCATCAATGGAATATGCCTGAGTCTGTTGATTGTGGACTTGTCTTAGTTGACTTTGGAAGAATATAATCAGAAATTGATATATAAATTAGAGATACAGAGATGAAAATTTAGAAGAATAAATAGAAAATATCTCTAGGTAGGTTCGTTATATGTGGATAGAAGGGTGGTGTGCCCAAGTCTATTGACTACAGACTTATCTTGGTTTACCATGACATAAAAATTATTATTTCACTACATGTGCATGAATTAATTATGGTCTTAGATGCATATTAAGATATGAAATAACACACAAAGTACTTATAATGATCAAAACCTAGTTTCCTACACAAACCAAACTAGAATCAAATGAGGGGAAGAATTAGGTAAAAGGGTTTGAGTTTGATTGGTCTTGGTCAATCCATGTTGAAAGACTAAGCATTGCACTACATTGATAATAATCTAACGAGGATTTAAAGTCAAATGTATTTTTTTTTAGGATAAATTAAAACCCAGATCTCTCCAAATCACATACAAGAGAAATTATGAAATGAATTAATCAAACATTCAAAAAGTAAACATAAACATGCACATAACAGGAGATGTCAAATTTAACGTGGTTCATCCAAGCTAGGATACATCCACCAAACTTGTCCAATATATTATTTCTAGTAATTCAAGGGAGTAAAAAAATCCTATAACAAACCTTGTTACACTTTTCTACCTTTTTTTCCTCCTCTCTGTGTTCAATATTTCATTATTATTTTTACACTCATACATCTCAGCGATATATCAATACATTTTAGGGTAAAAACATAATCTCTACCATAAAATGTGGAAACCTTTAATTAATGTTTCAAATTGACTATGAAATTATAATTTAACAAGCTAATTTTAATGAATGGGATCCAAACCCGGCTGAAATAACATCAAAATTTTAACCTATAATCTTGGAAGACAATTAGGCTCCACACCTAATAGTTTTCCCACTTGTGTGTATGTGTGGAATAATAAATGCAAATATAAATTCTATTTATCCTATTTTACTCTTGGAAAAATTATACAGATTAATATTTTGATTTGAATATTACTTCGATAGACTTGTAGGTAGAACATGAAAATATTTGAATAGGTTTTTAGAGTGAGGAAAACCATCCATAATGCCTTACATGATCCTTGCATTTATATATGTTTTTATTTTGAATATCAAACCTATTATCACATAAAATTAAACCCATTTAAGACCCAATAAACAAAAATAAGGATAAAATGAAATGTTCCCCCAAAAAAGTTCTAAAATTTATGCCTAAACAAGTATGTACCAAGTAGTCAAGGTTGTAGGCCACCCATGTCTAGTTAACATGGAATTATCCATAAGGACTAAAAACTAATATTGGGTATCCCAATGACAAAGTTACAAGATAAATTATCAATAGATAAACTAAAAAATCATAATATATAAATACTCATGCCAATAGATGCCTCGTTTTTTATCAAGTCTATGTGTAAAAAGTTTCAATAATTGACATAAAGGATGAGCTTGTACCAAAATTATATGTCTAAACCTTTGTGTCATCATCATTTCCTCCCTTCCATCATTCCCATTGAAAAATTATATTATTTATAACTTTCTCTCAATTGTATTTAATTTATTTTATTCATCTCTTTTTTAGGAATTTTGACAGTATTCATACTATGGTTATATATAGTTAAAGTTTTGTAGTTCATTTCCAAGATGTTATTTTGTCCATTTATTTATATTTCAAGGTTTTATATTGATTTTTTTTAGATATTTATCTTTATTATATCTCTGGGTCATCTTGACCTAACCTATCAAGTTATATTTTGGCTATTTGAACTTATCCTAACATCTTCTAGCTCTAGTCATCTAGAAATAATTTGGTCTTTACCAGAACCTTCCTGAAACCTTATAACTTGGCTCATTAAGACATTACCTATCCATATATCACACTCATATACATTCAATATCATATGTTTATACAGGCATTACATTAGTATACAAGGAGATGTGCATGCACCTCTTCAAAAGAAAGGTAGGTCAAGGTACACATATTTTGTTTACATCATTGTAAATTTCTATAATGTATTGTAATAAATTTTTAAATTATTCATTATATTTCAAAAATCATGAGTTTTAAACTTAAATGCAGGTTCAATATAAATTATGCCTATGACTCATGTTTACAGGTAAAGTCATCATGCTTGATTTATTATATACATAGCCTAATATAGTTTCAACAAAAATGGTTGGGAATCATCCCTATAAATTGTTAGGGAGAAATAAGGGTGTATGCACTCATACCCATACCTCCATTACCTGTTTATTACAATCAAAAGGTATAAATCCTAAAGATGTAAATTCTAAGTATATAGGGAATTTGTGCCCATGTATATAGAATTTCATCTAAGCAGGTGTTACTGATTAGATGAACCCCTTTTAGTATTGTCTAGCTACCATGTACTAGACTTTTTCTCATACGTTAATGCCTCTTTTACGTACCATTGGGTAAATATAAATGGCAAGCTTCTTCCACTTATTGATGGGTATATAGCAAGGGTGCATATATATAAATATGTAGTATATTGATCTAATGTTATATAGAAAGGGGGACCTTGATACTTAGAGTGATAAGGAACCATTCCAACACACAGTCTTTATCATGGCTGCACAAGGACCAAATTTATTTCTACTAGATTATTAGTTACTCAAAGGTGACAAATACTCTATTTGGAAGATAAAGATCAAAACTAAACCTGAATTTGAATAAATTTAGACTTTTTTAGATGTCTCCTACACCTGACATGCCGTTAATGTTGATCAACAACATAAGTATGACAAATCTCATCAAAAGGTGAAATTTATAATAATGTTTGTGGTATTGAATGAGGTGTAACTACATATCTGTGAAGCCAAAACAACAAAATAAGATTGAGATAATCTATAAATAATATATGAAGCCAAAAATGAGAGCATTATTACACATCTACAAAGTCAACTCCACTCTCTCAAATTGAGATCAGGTAAAAAAGTAAAGTCCTTTATTAGATGTGTTGCAACACTAATGGCATCACTCCAATACTTGGGTGAAATAGTTTCATATGACTCTCTTATACCCATTGTTTTGAGATTTATGCCACCCTCATATAGAATATTTGTGAATACCTTGACTATCATAGAACAAAAACCAAGTTTTGAAAAATTAGTAAATATGTTTCAATAAGAAAAGACTTTTAATACTTGAGAATAAGAAGAACATCTTCTCACTTCTTATAAAGTCAAGAAACCCATCAAGTCTTCAAAGCCATTGTCAAAATAGAGTCCTCAGTAGAATCCACAAGGAAGTAAATCACAAAAACAATGTATCATTTATGGTCATAAATGACAAAAAATCAAATATTATGGGTATAATACATTCCAAAAAGGTTATTCAAGTGGCCATAAACCCATTATCCAATAATCATCCCCATCAAGTCAAAATAACATGGACATAAAAAAGGAATTTGGTATAATAATAAAAAGTAACATGTTAACATTTTTTAATAGGAAGATAATGATGAAGATGTAAACTTCATGTAATTTATTGATTTTCATAAATAATACTAACAAAGTGATAAATGGTATGTTGATTCAGGTGTAACCTGATACATGATAGGATGAAAAGACTAGTTTTTCATTTTGAAGGACACACCCAATAAAAATCATGTTTTTTTGGGTGATGATATATCATATAGTGTATAAGGAATTGGAAATATTGCTTTGCCTCTCAGCACACAAACCTAAAAAATCACAGATGTATTATATGTACCTAGGTTAACCAAGAATCTCTTGTCAATTAGTCAACTATTGGACCACAATATAAATATTGACTTTGATTGCAAAGGTGGAAATAAAATGTGTTTGATAAGAGATAAATCCAAAAATTCAAAAATTATTTCATGAGAATCCAATTTGAGCCAAATGTTTTAGCTTAATTTCATTTATAAAAATAATCAAGCACTAATTATAAAAGATATGGACTCAACGCAATTGTGGCACATAAGATTTGGTTGCATCAATTTTGGATAACTTAACACCTTCACCATTTTGACATGGTAATAGGGTTATCACCTCTCAAATAAGTAACAAAAAAATGTCAAATTTTCTTAATATTCAAATAACATAGAACTCCCTTTCAAATGAGGACATATCAGGCTCATGGGAAACTTGATCTAGTACATATCTATATGTGGATTGATGACACCTAGTCATGTTGGGTTTAATTACTCCATGTTATTTTTTGATGATTTATCTAGAAAAATGTAGGTTTACTATATGAAACCAAAGGGTCAATCCTTTAAAACTTTCAAAATTTTGAAATTTATTGTTGAAACAGAGACTGGTAGAAAAATAAAAACCCTTCACTCAAATCATGGGGGGGAATTCACTAGTAACAAGTTCAAAGTTTTTTTTGCAATAAAATGACATTTTTCATCATATATCACCTCCATATACACCCGGAAAAAAAAATTTATTGAATAGAGAAATCATATTATTGTGGAAATGGTGTAATGTATGCTACATGATTTAGGCTTAACAAAGGCATTTTGGTTGGAAGTAGTCAAAACTATAGTATATCTAAGGGATAACACCATAACAAGCATGGTTAGGATGAGATCCACTTATAACACATCTTTGAGTTTTTGGATGCCAAGCAAGTATGCACATTCCCAAAAAGGAGAGGACTAAATGTAACATGAAATCATAAAAGTATCTTTTCTTAGGGTACAGTGAAGAATCAATTTACTATATACTAATGGATCTAAAGACCAAGGAAATATACATTAGTAGGGATATTGAGTTTTTTTTAAAATAAAGAAGAAGAATTTCCTTCTACAAGCTCACATTGTAAACCATTCAATCCCATAGAAAATGCAGAAGATGGCAATCCCATAACTAAAGACAATGATGATGGTGGGAATGATGGTGCAGCACCACTACCCATAAGAACCACTAAACATATGCCTAAATTATATATAAGTATAATACAAGATATTAAATTGAATGGTGTTTTGAATAATTCTACCACTAGACCAAGGACTCACAGTATGGCTTGAGGAGAGGCCAATTTGGCCTTAATGAGTATAGTTGTCGAATATGTTAAGTCATCTACAATTTAGGAATCCCTATAGTCAAAACATTAGAAAGATGGCATGGACATATAATATAACTCAGTGATGAAGAATAAAACATGGTAGCTTATAAACCTTCCACCAAAGAAGAATCTAATTAGACACAAATGGATTTTCAAGTCAAATTAAAAATAAGATGACAGTGTCAACAAACACAAGGAAAGGTTAGTTGTAAAGGGGTATGCTTAGAAAGAAGGCATTGACTATGAGGAGACTTTTTCTCCCACAAATAATATCAAAACTATAAGATAATTTTTTCTTTAGCTTCACAATTTGGTTAGAAAGTCCATAAAATAGATGTAAAAATTACCTTTCTTAATGGATACTTATAGGAAGAAGTGTTCATGACTCAACCAAAAGGTTTTGTCATACAAGGAAAAGAAGAGAAAGTTAGACTTATTAAATCATTGTATATTATTAAACAGGATCCCTAGGAATGGTATATCAAAATTGATGAGCATATATCAAAACATGGATTCAAAAGGAGCCCATATGATCCCAATCTCTACCTAAAAAAACAAGGGAGGGAGATAGTAATCATTGTTTTATATGTCAATGATCTAGTCATCACTGAAAGTTTAGTGAAGATGATTGAGTTAACAAATAAATATCTAAATCGATCATTCAACATGATGTATCTCAAAATTCTATATTATTTTCTTGGTTTGGAAGTTTGGTAGAGAAAAAATCACATCTTTGTATCTCATCTCAAATATGCCAAGATAATGATCAAGAATTTTCACATGATGGATTTCAAGATAATTGCCACACCTATGGAGACAAGACTTTAGTTGTCTCGAGTAAATCCATCACCACATGTAAATGTAAATCTATATCAGTAGTTGATATGGAGTCTCATTTACCTAACTTATACTAGGCTAGACATCAGCTATGGTATTAGTTATCTTTCACGGTTCATGTAAGAGCCCAAAATTTTCCACTGGAAAGAAGCAAAGTATGTATTGAGATATATTAGAGGAACCATGGATTTTGGCCTAGAATAGAATAATAATGATAATTTATTCTTGATAGGATATTAAGATTCAAATCATGCAATTAACATTATGACATGAAATATACTTCAAGATTTGTATTTTTTTGGGGATTTGGACTAATATCATGGGGGATCAAGAAACAAACTTGTGTTTCAATATCCTCCATAGAATCATAATATCGCATAGTAGGAACAATTGTCTATGAATCAATTTGACTCAAATATATACTTAAGGGATTTGGGATGCCATATAATAATCTAATAACCCTTTATGTAGAAAATGGGGTAGTGAAGCTTGTTCTCAATCTTGTATTTCATGAAAACACCAAACAAATTGAAGTGCAATTAAATTTTATCCATGAACATGTTTATAAAAAACATCTATCTCTGATATTTCCAAATAGATAAACAACATGCAGATGTTTTCACTAAACACTTACGTAGGAAAATTTTCAGGTATTTAGATAATTTCTCTCATGTTCACTTGAGACAATGTTGAATAAAGGGGGGAATGTTAGGAATAACCTAGGTTGATTAATTCACCATTGACAAATAAACGTAAGTGAGTTAAATGTTATTAATCTAAATAAATAGTTTAAATATGGGTGATTTTTTTATAGAGTTACCCATATATTTTCAATTTGGGCATATTGTTACTCCCATATGATATTTTGTATGTTTGTTAGAAAAATAGGATAATGATTTCCCTATGATATAGGGAATATTTTTGGCATATATTTTTATATGAATAAACTAGTATAATATTACTCACACTAAAAAAATAAAATATTATTTGTACATATTAGAAAATATATAGTATAGGTGTTAATAAAAAAATAATCAATCGTATGGATGGGCTAGGATTGAGCTTTAGAAGCAACATACTCTAGGAATATACATAGCAAATTGATGACACGAGAGCATATATATGAAATATGGGAAAATGGTTTTCAAAATGTATAGTTAGCAACAAAGTCGATACTAGTTGGTAGGGGTCAAGGGGGTCTAGGAAACCTAAAAATAGAACCCTTGACCTCTCATTTGAATAGATAATCTTGGTTTGATTACATGATTTTTAGGTGAAGATGAATGGGAGAGAAAAATTGGGGTTTATAGGAATATGTAGTAGTGGAAGGCTTATGTACTACTTTTGGATATTTTTTAAGCTCAGAGTATATTAATATTTTTTTAATACTAGATATATATTAATGATATACAATGTATGTAAATAGGGTTGTTGAAAATAAGATAATGTTACTCATAATGTATGTGTTTTGTGGTTAGATGTTTGCTAAGATTTGAATTTTATTTATTACACATGATTAATACATTCATAATTTTCTCTATATAAATTGAGTTCTCAGTGTTATCTTACTATGCTTGAGGTCACTTAGGTATTTGGCTTAAGTGATATGATGTAATAAGGATGAATGCCATGTCCCTTTTTTATGTATAACATAGCATACACATGGCTAAGGAAGGTTAATGAAAAGAACATTTTTTTCCATTTATGGGACCTTATTTGTAGATAATTCAATGATCAACAAAGTATGATTTTGTTAGAGGTACAATTACTAAGAGGGGGGATGAATCAGTGAGCCTAGATATTCCAACTTCAATTCCAATCCTTTCAAACTCTTAATCAATTACCACAAGCATAAATGAAGCATACACATCATTCATAGAAATGAACAAGAGAGACAATTTAATATCAAGCACATAACACATGACATATATGGGAAAACCTCTTAGGGGAGAAAACCCACTGGAACCTATAATTAGACTATTGCCCCATAATAACAAAAACCAATTTAAACTAGATGTAACTGGTCACAAAACTATAATCCCTTATTTAGTGACACTGCAATCCCTTAAGGTGCTAAAATACCTATCTAATTAAGCTACCATAACAACTATAACTTTAAGAAAATTTGCCTTGCAAGGAGGCTTCAACCCCCTAGATGTTGAGCTACCACAACAACAACTAAGAATACCTCAACCTTTGAATTGATGTCTTTAACACCTGATGATGAACCTCTAATTATCACTCTTCACCTTCACTCACACTTAATCTATAAAATCATTATTATACCAACAAAATTATGACCTATAGGTCATATACACAATCCTAAATCTTCTCTTTTATTCAACTCATCCACTAGGCACCCACCCTTTCCTTTACTTCACGACACTGTGCTCTCAAAATAAAATTCCACACATAAGTCTCTCACAAGTCTACAAACCATCACATTTGGTTTCACTATTTATAGAGAAATCATGATCATCACCATCTTGGTTGGCCAATAGACAGCACTCATGGGTCACCCTTAAGCAACAACCCCTTTCAATTATGCCAAATTAGCCCTAATAAGTCTCATGGAGACTTATTCACTTCATTATCACAATAATGAGAAAAATAGAAACATAAAACCACTTCCAAATACATATTTCCACTCTATATGACCCCTTAGTCATCCTCAAATGATCATAGTCATCTTTGCACTCTTTTGTGTAATCTTAATCAACTCAAACATTAGCCTTATTCATAAGGACACCATAAACAAACAACAGTCAACTTATTAAGCATTGTTCATACTCAATATAGATTTATCACACCACCAAAATCCATATAGATGATCTTCATGGAGTATAAAACACTCTTTAATATATAATTCATAATGAAACATCAAAACAACATCAACACAAATCAATTATCCTTCTCGGGTCACATGTAGAATAAACATGAAAACACTATCAACTTTTAACCTTAAAAATTTTGAGAATACACACTCTCATATATTTAAATATATATTTATAGATGTAACTTAGAGTCCTCTATAATTTTTCATTTTACACCAAGAGAAAATTTTGCATAGATCAAAAGATATGGCCCAAAAACCAGACATTGGTCATTCATTTGTTAAATTTAAATATTTGAATTCAAATGGTCAAAGTTAAACCTCAAACACTATGTCCTCATCTCATGTCCTAGATGCTTAGATAAATCATGAACTATTGATCTTGTTTGAACTAGTACACCACTTCCCAGATGTTAAACTTTGAACACTTGGCCTTATCTCGTGTAATCTTATTATCTTGATCACACATGCTTCGTCAATCTATTTGAGATTGTCCTTGCTTTAACAATGATAGACAACTGTCACTCTAACCTATAAAATTTAATACACATCAATAATCTAAATCATTATAAACACCCACTCATTTTTTATCCTTGGAATAATCTTGATCTTTATCTCTGCTTGATGTTAAACTTTGAACACTTGTCCTCATCTCACTACTTCTGGACATCTTGGAATGAACACGCTCTGTTGATCCTTTTGTAAGGAGCTCTACCTTTACTCAATTAAACATCAAACACTTTGATCCATTTGACTTAATGTGCACTATATATCTATATGTACTAACTCCCATGAACCGTTGGATCTCCATCTAGTCCTGATCTTTAACATTGTGCAAAAATGACTAAGTATGGGGACCATTGTTTGTCTACCTGGAAGGCCAACTTTGGACCTCAATAAATTTTGTTGTGCTTAAATGCATGATCTAAAATTTAGACCATATGATATACTCACATAATATAATCCAAACATGTGTCAAATTTATCCATAAACCTTTGCACATGTGATATATACCTCCATTAATCTAATCACTCATATATCTTCTACCATAGAGCCAACTATGGCAACAATTACATGGGAGGCCAACTTTGAACATGCATATATTTTGACGTGATTCATCACAAGAGATGAAATTTAATAAATATCAACTAGGAATAAAAATAAACAAACTTATATGATCAACTTGTTCTAAAACATCCACACATGAAAGATATACCATCACCAAATTGCTTACTCAACTCTTTCTAGCCACATGCAAATTTGGCTAAGTATGGGAAAACACTATTAAACTGCCTAGGAGCCCAACTTGCACTTGTATATATTTTTTTGAAATTAAATGCATGACCTAAAAATTAGTGAATATAATTTAGGTAAAAAAATTATCACAACCATGACCAACTCCCCTTGAGTCATCCACATGTGGAAATGGTGATGTCAGCAAACTGCCTACTCAAATTTTATGTCGTTGGACCCAAAAAGTCTAGATGAAAATTATGGACTACCAGATGATTTCCAATTATGCACATAAGCACTCAAAGCATCTAAAACCTCTTATATGACCCACTTCAAATGCTTAAATCACCATACTCATCCCTAAGCATCTCTAACCAAGCCAAAATTGAAGATCAACCAAGCCTCCTTAAAGCATACTAGGATAAGCATATTGCACACTTTTTCACTATCACTTAGACTATCAAGGCACTTCATCCACTCACCAAGACACCTTCATGACATCATTGAAAATTATCCAATAATATTCCCCTTTGTCATTGACGTCAACATCCATCAATATACAACTCACCTTTCTTCTCTCTCTTCAAGCACTCTCACTATAGAAACTTTCTTCCCCTTTAACACAATGACAAAGTGGGCACCAAATGATCCTGATGACCTGAAAATATCATCAATAAGAGAGGACCACCTTATTAATATGATACAAACTCCCCTTTACCTTGATCTTACCTTCTCTTTGCCTTGTCAACTTCTTCTTGCTCCATGCCAACAATTTCTTCAACCAAGCACTATAACTAATGAAGAAAGAACACATAAAAGTACTAAAATCTAATGGAACTCACAAAGAAACATTTGAGAGAGACTCCTCCTAATATCTCTGAGCCATTACATATTTTGAGCATCTTCATATCTACACACCATGAAGAACCACCATACAAGCTTACTAGTCTCTTTTCTCAAGCCACCTCAGGGACCACCAACAAAACCTCATGCCACTCACCAAATAGGATAAATGCTCTCAACCAACCTAAGAAATCTCCTTAAAACACACATACCTTTCTCTTTTGAATAAATTGAGAAATAATTACTCTTCTTCATATTAGGCTTGTTTAGTCCCCTTATATCCCTATCTGGTTCTTGTAGACACACCATCAAGACTTTAAAATTCATATCTATAGCACTCTTATATGCCCCCTCAAGAATACCAATTTTAAACACATAGATCAACATTTGTAACATACTTCCTTTATAAACCAACTTGTAAATTAGGCCTCCATCTTGACAAAAACATGAATAATTTGAAAACCTCAAACCTTAAAATCTATATGAATATTTATTTGACAATACATTTAGACCATCTAGCCTATTAAAAATACTCAGACCTCAACTCATAAGGAAGACCACTTTTCTAGCATAACCCAAAACCCTAAAAACTCAAAACAAATGAGGTCAACAAACCTCCTTTTGGTCAAAGCACACCTCTAAAACTTCTTGCACACCTAGAAAACCCCATCACACACATTTGGACCAAGATTTGAGCTTCCACACCTTTTGAAACCCATACATCCTATAACCCATTTTTAGGACCTACAAACTCTTAAGCATAAACTAAGAAATAAACAAAAATTCTCCAATTACACACAAAATATATTCAAATCTTTAAATAACTTGAAATACATCATAAATAAGTACACAGACCTTTCTAAGCATAAAACGCTTCTTGACATGGCATCAATCTCATTAGGCCACCTAAAACACCCATTCTGACCTTGCAAACACTGTATATATAGCAACACTTGCTTATCCACTAAAATGAGTCTCTTAATAAGTATAGATAGAGACATCCTCTACACCATAATGATATAAAACAAATTAAATCTAGGAGTGTCCCACATCTCCTTGATTACCACTGGAATCCTCTTATATCTATAATATTTCTTGCTTTTGTTATTTTTCTCAGTCTGAACTATGACAATTGGTTCCTTTTATAAATCACTCTCCTCTTCTAATATTGGATTGACAATACATGGAGACAACAAATATTTATGACATACCTTTTTATTTGAAGAATCAACCTTGCAGTTATGAAACTCATCACTAGGCACTAAAAATTGATGTTCTTTTCATGAAGCATGCTCAACAATAGCAGGATGTTCACTTGGATCCATACATACCTCAGAACTAGCTTCAACCAGTACCTTGGTATTCTCTTTAAACTTGGTCTCTTCATTCACAATATAAGCAGACAATAAGATACCTTGGCACTCTTCAACCTCTAAAGCATTCTCCACCATATCAAATAGATTAATTTAGACTACTAGACTCATCATGACTCACACTTATCACCTTTAGTCTCCATGAGTTCACTTGCCTTCTTCCTTGTACTCTAGGATCCTAATTGAACATATTCTGACTTGTAGACCTTTACTTACAGCATCTAGAAATGTTACCCTCTATTCATAGTTGTATCAAACCATGCTCCTTGAAGGAAACATAGCTTATCTTACCTTGTTTGGATAGAAACTTGTAGTGTGTCCTTTGTCATGATAAATGAAACAACCTCCTCCTTTTGAAGAGGAATCACATTGTATAATATTATGTGGATAATGGTTTTCAAAGTTTCCCACATGAATATAGTTGAAGCACTTAACTTTGTTCATACCTTTTTATTGATGACCCCCATCATATTTCCATGCAAAATCATTTCTAACAGGTCTCTTGTATACTCTATCTTTATGCCCAAATTTATTACATGTGAAATAGTAACCAATAAAAACTGCATACCTCATGGAATTTGGTTATTTGATCTAATTTGTCTTCATTCTTTCAACACCTTCATTTCTTATTTAATGATTTGTCTTCAAAGTGTGATTTTCCTTATTCACATTAGCTTTCATCTTGTCTTGAGTTACATTCTATATTTATTATTTGTATCCAAGACCAGTTCTACCACTAGCATGCATATTATCTAGATCACCTAAGATCTTTTCAAATCTCACAAATAAATTTACCTTACTATATGTCTTCACTAACTCATATTTCAGTGACTCATTTTCAATTACATACCTTGAACATCCATCTTATTTATCTTTTAGTCTTTTAGATAGGATTTCTCATTGACAATTGAGATGGTTTACTCTATCTTGATGTTCTTTGGTGTCTTCATTTATGCTTACCTCATACACACTGAAATTCTCCTCATAGTCTTTGAGTTGAGACTTCATCTTCTTATTGATCTTTTTCTCAATCTTCAATTCTTTAAAATCATTTATCAATGTAACCTCATAGTCCACCTCATCTGAATCACTCCATGTAGACTCATTTTGATGTGAGCAACTTCCTTCCTTAGCCATGAAGAGAGATTCATCTTCAATAGGACCATAATAGTCATGATCACACTCTAAGTCATTATCTTCACTCTCATCTGATGAACTATAGTCTTTATTGGTGTACAGACTCTTCTTTTTATTGAAAAACTTTTTCTTGTTATCATACTTTCTAAAACCTTTCTCCCTCTTATCAAACTTGTATGTCTTCTTGTCTTCATCTTGGTCTTCATCATGCTCTTCATCATCATGCTTATGAGGGCACTTTCTAGTAAAATTTCCTATCTCTCCACAATTGAATCATTTGAAAGGTAGCTTACCCTTATACTTTACTAGACTTATTTTCAATTTCTTTGTAAATAAAGCAATTAGTTCATCCTCATTAATATCAAAAATGTCATCCTCCTTGGGTTTCTTAGCTTGGAACTTTATCTTGGGCTTCATATCTATCTTGAATGTTGCTTCCTTATTTAGTGGTCTATCATCATTCTTCCTCATCTCATAGGCAGTAAAGATGCCATGCAATTCATCCAACTTCAGCTGAGTAAGGTCATGACTTTCTTCTCCAGTAGATACTTTAGGATCAAACTTGAGAGAGAGGGACCTTAATACCTTTTGATGTATAGTAGCTTTTTCAAGGTTCTCTCCAAGACCTCTGATGATGTTCCCAATCTCATCAACTCTCTATAGAAAAGATGCCATACAATCTTCTTCTTTCATCTTGAGACTTTCAAATTACCTTCTATGAGTCTGCAACTTTGCAAGCTTAACCTTTGAATATCCTTCAGAAATGATTTGCATTTTGTCCCATATCTATTTAGTATATTTATAATGGATTACCTTGTATAACTCAATCTCTATAAGACCGTAAGTAATGGCATTCATTACCTTACAATTATTCTCAAACAATTTATTGTTTATAGCACTAGATGGAGTAGTAGGAACAACATAACCATCCACAATAGATTTCCATACATCAAACCCTATGGAAATAATGTATGTCCTCATCCTTGCACTCCAAAAATCAAAATTGGATCCATTAAAAATCATTTCTTTCTTAGAAGAGAAACCTCCTTGATGACTACCCATATTGTAATTGTATCACCTTCAAGTTGTCAAGGCTTTACCAAAGGACTTACTCTGATACCAATTTTTATAGGTATAATCACTAAGAGGGGGGTAAATTAGTGAGCCTAGATATTTCAACTTCAATTTCAATCCTTTCAAACTCTTGATTAATTACCACAAGCATTCATGAAGCATACACATCATTCATAGCAATGAAAAAGAGAGACAATGCAAGATCAATCATATAAAACATGACATATGTGGGAAACCCTCTTGGGGGAGAAAACCCACTAGAACTTGCAATTGGAATATTGTCATATAATAACAAGAACCAATTTAGACCAATTGTAACTGATCAAGGAACTAATCCCTTATTTAATGAGACTACAATCCCACAAGGTGATACAACACTTGTCTAGCTAAGCTGCAATAATAACTAAACCTTTGGAAAATTTTGCCTTGCAAGGAGGCTGCAAGCCCCGAGATGTTGAGCTGTCACAACAACATATATGAATACCTCCACCTTTGAACTAATGTCTTCAACACCTAATGATGGACCTATGATTATCACTCTTCACCTTTACTCACACTCAATATGTAAGATCACTATTATACCAATATAATTATGACCTACAAGTCATATACACAGTCCTCAATCTGTTCTACTCTTCAACTCATCCACTAGGTACCCACCCTTTCCTTTGCTTCACAACACTACACTCTCAAAATCAAATTCCACACATAAGTCTCTCACAAGTCTAGAAACCATCACATTTGGTTTCACTATTTATAAATAAATCATGATCATCACCATCTTGGTTAGTTAATAGGCAACGCTCATGGGTCACCCTTAAGCAACAACCCCTTTTAATTATGCCAAACTAGCCCTTATAGGTCTCATGAAGACCTATTCACTCCATTAGCACAACAACAAGAAAAATATAAACATAGAACCACTTCTAAATGCATAGGTCCACTCTACATGACCCCTTACTCATCCTCAAATGAACATAGTCATCTCTACACTCTTTTATGCAAGATCAATCAACTCAAACATTAACCTTGCTCAT
The DNA here is from genome assembly GCA_037957365.1 of Torreya grandis. Taxonomy (NCBI): domain Eukaryota; kingdom Viridiplantae; phylum Streptophyta; class Pinopsida; order Cupressales; family Taxaceae; genus Torreya; species Torreya grandis. The sequence continues at coordinate 1,373,483 of JARHVA010001552.1, forward strand.
AAAGACGCCATAAACAAACACACAGTCAACTTCTTAAGCATTATTCATACTAAATATAGATTAATCACACCACCAAAATCCATATAAATGAACCTCGTGGAGTCTAAAACACTCTCCAATATATAAGTCATCATGAAACATCAAAATGGCATCAACACAAGCTCAATTATCCTTCTCGGTTCACATGCAGAATAAACATGAAAACATAGTCAACTTTGAACCTTCATAACTTTAACTGTATACACTTTCAAATCTACATTTCCAAATGTGATTTATAGTCCTCTACAAGTTTATTTTTTATACCATGAGAAAAATTTTCATAATCAAAATATATGGCCCTAAAACTAGACATTGGTCATTCCTTTGTTAAATTCAAATATTTGAATTCAAACGGTCACCATTAAACCTCAAACACCATGTCCTCATCTCGTGTCCTTACTGATTAGATCAATAACACACCATTGATCTTGTTTGAAATTTAACTCATAGTATGCCATTAACTAGATTTTAAACTTTGAACACTTGGCCTTATCTCATTTAATCTTAAAATCTTGATCACACACGCTCTGTTGATCTCTTCAAGATTGTCCTTACTTTTACAAGGCTAGACAACTGTCACTTTGACCTCTTGACTTTAATATGCACCATTGATCTCAATCAGTACAAATACCCACTCATTATTGATCCTTAGAAGAAACTCAATATTTATCTCTACTTGGCATTAAACTTTGAACACTTTTCCTCATCTTGTTGCTTTTGGACATCTTGGAATGAACATGCTCTATTGATCCTTTTGTAAGGAGCTTGATCTTTACTCATTTTAAGCATCAAACACTTTAATCCATTTAACTTACTATGCACCATATATCTATATGTATGAACTCATGTTAACCGTTGGATCTCCATCTGGTCCTAATCTTTAACATTATGCAAAAAATACTATGGGGACCATTGCTTATCTACCTAAAATGCCAACTTTGGACCTCAATAACTTTTTCTACGCTTAGACACATGATCTAAAATTTGAATGATGTGATATACTCATATAGAAAAATCCAACAATGTGTCAAACTAATCTAAAAACCTTCACACATGTGATATATAACTCCATTAATCTACTCACTTAGATTTCTTCTACCACAAAGCCAACTATGTCAACAACTGCTTGGGAGGCCAGCTTTGAACATACATATCTTTTGATGTGATTCATTGCATGACTTAAAATTTAGTGAATATCAACTAGAAATAAAATTAAACAAATCCATATGATCAAATTATTCTAAAACATCCACACATGTGATATATGCCATCACCAAACTACTTACTCATCTCTTTCTAGCCACATGAAAATTTGGCTAAGCATGGGAAAATATTGTTAAACTAATTGGGAGCCCAACTTTACACTTGCATATATTTTATCACACTTCATTTCATAACCTTAAAAATTAGTAAATAGTAACTAGGTAAAAATATTATCATAACTATATGACCAATTCTCCTTGACTCATCCACACGTGGTAATGGTGACATCACCAAACTACCTACTTAGATTTTCTACCACTGGACCCAAAAGTATAGATGAAAACTATGGACTACTAAATGAATTCCACTTATGCACACAAGCACTAAAAGCATATAAAACCTATTATATAAACCCTTTCAAATTCTCAAATCACCATACTCATCCCTAAACATCTCTAACCAAGATAATACTAAAGATCAACCAAGCCTCCTTCAAGCATACTAGGACAAGCACATTGCACACTTTTTCATTATCACATAGATTATCAAGGCACTTCATCTACTCACCAGGAAACCTTCATGAAATCACCATGACATCATTGACAATTCTCCAATATATTTTATAAAACTATATTTATAAAAAATTAAGTTTGTTTTTGAAACCCTAACCATGGCTAGCTAATTTTTGTACCACATAAGGGCTATGCATAGAAGATCCAGAAAAGAAGTCAACTTAGCGAAAAGGAAGGGAAGATGGAAGAATATATAGATATGGAAGAAATATTGAAAATTAAGAAATAAATGATCGGTAAATAAGTCATTTTAATGTTGTGAGGACCTACACAGTATGAGGAGGGGACATGATTAGTTTAATAGGAGAAGATAATTGTTCTAATGAGAAAGAGATGGTGTGTGAAAACAAATCTATATGAGTAGATTCATTTTTTATGAATATTATGAATCCACAAGGAAGTGGAAGTTAAAAAATAATTTATGGGGTTCTTTATTCTATGGACACTCAGTCAACGTTTGGGCATGTTATTTTTTTTAAGTTTTATTTTAAGATACCATAAGTTTGATAGACTAAGATAGGAAAATTTTGGAGGAATAGTAGATTCCATTTAATGAAAATTTGTGAAGAGTTTTGAATATTAACATGATTATTTAAGGGTGCCATGCACAAGATCCATTAATTTTATGTAATGTTTCATTTATAAACACATTATATACCACACAAGGGAGTGTCGGATAAACATCTAGAGGATTATGAAGCGCTACCATGGGGAGTGGTACATAGCCATTTTAGCCTATATAACATGTGACAATATTTTATGAGATGATGAAACTACAAATGTATAATAGAACCAAATATTTATAGGATCACATTCATAAATAATATATTTTTCAGCACGTAAAATGGGTGATATCAATAAATTAAATTTAAACTAGTTTTTCATTAAGTTGATGGATGGAGCACATACCTAGTATAGAAAGTTCGATCCAAAATAGACTATTATGGACTTTAAATAGCTCAAGAATACTTTATTAATGGATTTCCACATACATGAGTTTAATTTATAGATAATGTATGATTTGAAATAGATTTAATAAAATATCTATTGAGAGTGTGTGCACATATGATGCACATTTTAAGATAGTTTTAAAAGACACCTTTGTTGTAATGTGTAGTGGTTTGTTAAAAGGTTGTTTCTAGAATTTTAAAGATAGTTAACCATAAAATAATTTGTTAATGAAATTTAATCATTAGATATTTCACTTCATATGAAATTTATAATAAACTTTCATACATGATTGAATCCCTTTTTATAGTCTTAAATATAAAATATAACAACACTAATCTAAACATTACTTGTCAATATTGCATACAAGTCACAAAAAATTTTGGTGCGTGAATTATGAGACATAAGGACATAAATTAAAAATTTAGGAAGAATATGGTACAATTTTTTACTATATATTAAAAAGTGTGATAGAAGAGGCATGAAACCAATAACTTAGCATTGATCCAAAAGTCCAAGAATGTGAAATTTATGTGGTACAATATATGTGACACACATACTCATGATGCAACAAAATTTTAGTTATTAATGATATTTTTGGCACCCATAAATGAGGATTTTACCAAATATATCAAAAACTTATACACAAATTCAATAATCTCTATAGGGAATAGGTTATTATGGGAGGAATTTTGGTAGACCTAGAGGTGGAATAGGAGGAAATAGGTTCCAAAGAACTTGTTTCACATGTAGGGTATTAGACCACTATCAAAGTGAATTTAATAAGTTATATACTTGTTTGCATTGAAACCAAGGGCATAATTTTTAATATTTCATATATATCTAATGGAATATTATATATAAGGACATAGTAAAAAAGTGAGATGAAAATATTTGAGCTGTGCATCAATGTGTTAACTCGATCATCAAAGAGGATGTATATAATGGAAGTTTAGGTATGAAAGAGAACACCAACACATATGGATTCATGGAAACTCATTTAATTATGTTTTTATTTCAAAAAAATGTGATATGCAAATGAAAAATATTATTGTTGGACTACTCTGAAGTGTTGGCGGATAAAAGGGTTTTGGGTAATATAAAGTATATAGTGTAGAATATTCAATAGGAGTTGCACACATCCAAGGACATAAATAAAAGGATAAGAGGAAGTCACCAAAAAATATACTACCAATAAAAATGAGATGGAAAAATCATGTATATTGTGTCCATGTTGAATAAATAAGAAATTTTATCATTATTGAAAGACTAATTGAGGAGTATGGAAACATGCACGTACAAGTCCCTAGAAAAATGAAATAATTTCATGCTACTAGGTATATGCAACATAACTAGGAGCTAAGTCTATATAATTTTTTGAATGAATTGGATCTAAAAATATATATTTATTGACCTAGGTGCATAAGTAAACATTTTAATTTAGGATGCATGGAAGATTATGGGAAATCCTTAGCTATCACCCTCAACTAACTTATTATTCATATTGGTCAAATAAAGTATAATACCACTAGGGGTTTTGAGTAATGTTGCTTTTCCATCATGATATTCCAATTCAAAGATAAATTTGATGTGATTTCTTTGGAAGAAGTAGATTATAACCTATATTTACTAGGAAATATTGGGTATTGTGAAAAAGGCAGATATGTGTTTCTATTGCTACATGATTTTTTAGAAGGGAGTGAAATGTTTGTAATCCATTTAAATGCTAAACATGGGTCATTTTATATGTAGAGTGTAGATACTAAATAATAAAGTAGCAATACATATGCTAATACTATGTAAATTAATAAATGCATAGACCCCAAGGATGATGGGGTAATAAATTGGAAAAGTGGCACATATGTTTATAATAGAAAAAGTCATGTGTACAAAAAATTAGTGTAAGAATAATATGAGGTGACTGAGAGGACATGAAGACATTTATATTCAGAGATGATAATTCTTATAATAATTTTTTTACTCATTTGTGGACCCAAGAAGATAAAATTAGGAGTGGTTATGAAAATTATGAAGAAATGAGTTTCAAAAGTAACTCAAGCACCTAAGAGGGTGTTGAGATTGAAAAATGGGAGAATGGGGTAACCACCCCAATATTATATAAAAAAGTGTGTGTAGATAAGTATGCGAGAGACTTAAAATCATGTCAATCTAAGGAGTTAAGTTGGGTAGTAGTGTTGGTACATAAGTTGCATAATAATCCTACATGACAATGGGAAACACACCAGCCTTATTTTCCAAGTTAGTTAGAATTCAAATAAACTTTTAGAATAAGGTTTGGGTGTAGGTAATATAAACTTTTATTACCAGTATTCTTAGGGAGACTGATCTTATATAACACTTGAAAAAATGTGAGTAAAAATGGAGCAACTATGTGAGTATTCTTCCAATATGGTTATGGGTACATGAATTTTTTACTACATCAAAGTGTTGGGAAAGCACATGATACATAACCAAATAAAAAAGAGATATAATGTGGAATATGATAATTTAAAATAGAAATTTATCGATATCTTCATGTTAATATTAAAAGATGAGAAGTTGAATGCATCATTGAAAGTTAGTCTACAACACTTTTAAGAAATGAGGATTGTGAATGCTTGAATAACATTAGAGAAATAAGTGTAAGTTACACATGGGTTTATAATCCAAGTCATGAGAAATACCTTTGTAAAGTTTTAAGAGAGAAAGGACTAGATGAGGAAATGGATCATCTGAATATGGAGACTAATACTATTGAAAGGGTACTCAAATGTGAGCATGAAGATAGAGTAAAGTATCATTAATATATAATATTTATAAAATAAGAAATTTTGGGGATATAAAGAGAGCCATGAATGGACATGGTAGGGGATTATTTGATAGATACAAATTTTTCACACATTTTAAAACTCATCAAAGAGTTTAGAGATATGTTTCCAAAAAATTATTAGGAGATGAAAGGAGTGCATGAATCCTTGGGAAATATGGTCACAAAAATATGCAAGGGTGTGAAACCTATGAATAAGAGGCCATAAAATACAAACCTAAAACTTCTAGCAAAGCTGAAAGAAAATATAGATAAAATTTTTGAAGTTGGTGTGATATCTCCAATAGAATAATCTAATTAGGTGATTCCTATGGTGATAAGTACAAATAAGGATGGATAAATCATTGTGTGTGTGGATTACCACATACTGAATGATTTATGTGTATAATATTAATTTCCAACATGTTCTATAGATGAATTTTGTTAAGGATTTGTTGGTTGTGAAATCTAAACTTTCATAGATGGATTTTCTAATATCACCAAGTGAAAATCATATATGAAGTTAAGTCTAAGAAAAAATCTCTATGGAATAGGCAACCACCCCACCCAACTCTCAATTTGAATACACCTAGGGGTCATCCATGTATAATGTGATGCCATTTTAATTAGAAAATTCACCAACTCTATTCTCAGACATTATTGTTGAATAAATAAAGGACTTCATACATAAGTTCTTATAGTGTATCTAGTTGATTAGGCTATCTATGGATTGGTTAGGGGTCTCTACTCTAACTTGTACTTGATGTTTGAAACTTTTATTAAAATTTAGATATCCTTGAATATGAATAAATACATGTTAATAGTACCATTTGGTACATTTTTGGGAAATTCCATATGCAAGTAAGGCATGTATTTTATCCTAAAAATGTTGTAATGATACTCTAACTAGAAGAGTCACACCTGTAGAGGGAGACACATGAATTTATGGGACATTGCAGATATTATATAATGTTTTTTTATAACTATGTGCATGTGGTAAAGCCTTTGGAGGAATTTATTAATAAAAATGGTATATTTAATTGGATGGATATCCAACAAGAGGAATTTGATATATTTAAGGGGAAAGTATCTAATGCACCAATTGCATAATTTTCAAATTGGGGGATTCTATTTCAAGTGCATGATGATGCATCTAAAACTATAGTAGGAGTACTACTTTTGTAGCTTGGTGAAGATAATATTGATTTTTTATCTAAATTTGGTTCAATGTGATAGAAAAAAATTAATTATATAGAAACTAATATAATATAAGATAACTATAGACTGGTATAAGAATCACAAAATAAGGTTTGACAACTACTATTAAACACATAAGTTTGAGAACTCACAATAAACAAATGTAAGTGGGTATAGAAAGACATAATTTATTCATCACACTTTCTTGATCTGTATAAAATAATTTTTTGACCTAAAATTGTGAGGTAATTGTATTAGCTCATTTATGGATTTGATATATATTTTTATTCTAGGATAGAATTGACTAGAATAGAATGGTATGAACTACTAATATTGACCTTGTGAATGTAGGTTCTTTGAAATTGATTTTTTTTTTTTTGTTTTATTTATAAATGATAGGAAGGAAATAATATAGACAATTGATCTTGACACTTGTGGGTTGATATTGACCCCATGATGGTGAATTTAAAATTATTCATATGATGTTTCACCTACTTTAGTAATGAATGTTTCAGCTACTTTGTTTAATCCCCATTGAAATAACAAGTGATACACTACATTACCAATGCTTCAAAGAGGGATCAAAATCAAAATTAGTTATCCCACTTACATGCGTGTGTGAAATGATGAATGCAAAGCTAGATGATCTTTCTCCTAGTTCACCCTTAACCCAGGCATGAAAAATGTAAAAAGACTTTATATGTATCTCTAATGATTTGATGTAATAAATATTCAACTTTGGTATAGCTCTTTTAATGTGAGAATATTTGTCTTAAATATCTCCTAGAAACTATATATACATAAAAACCTTTTAGAATTTGAATTAGAAACCTAGTGGTGCATTAAGACATACCCAAAATAAGAACAAAGGGACCAAAGTAATGGATACAAATAGAAACATGTTCGAAAGGGAAAATAAAATATCAAGGGTTGGGATTTACTAGAAGGGATAAAGATCAATAATATATCTTGACTCTGTTGGTCAATATTGTCCCAGGATAAGCACAACCTCAAAACTATAAAATGGGTTAGAGATTTATATTTTTAAATGTGACTAAAATAATTTGGGTGGGAAAGGGGACCATAAAGTCATATAAAATCACAAATTACAATGGGAAAACATAAAATACATGTGCCACTAAGTACTTAATTCTTAACTAAGACCCTTATAAGGAAAGTGGTTAAAAGACATTGTAAAACAAAGCTTGTGAAAAATTTGGGGTGTCTACATTTCCCCCCTTATTTGATCTAGCATTTTATTGGAACTAAAAAAACTAGATAAAATTAAAAAAATATAATGTAAACTTGTTTAAATGATCACACAGTAGATTTGTCTTGTACCATAATGATACAAAGTGTTTCCACAAAAAGAAGATGTATGTGATTAGATAGATTATTTTCTAAGTGAAACAAGAGATATAATCATAAATGAAATATTTAAAATATTTTTCAAGTAAAAACTACACCTGTATGTGTTCCATGTGATGGTTCTCATGGAAAGTGTGATTTTCATGGAGAAATAAAGATGTTGATGGTCAAGATATTCCTAGTCACTATGAAGATAAAAAGGGAACTTGTAGTATCTTTTTATTTCCTAGCTAGGTAAATAGATAATATTTAAAGTGGTCAATCTGATGAGTAAAAACATTTAGGGACATGAAACCTCAAATTTTTAACTTAAGTAACCATGTTTTTGGAGACATTTTATATTCTATTGAAACACTAGAAAATTGAGGTTGATCAAGCCCCAATTTGAATTGTGCATGTCTATAAAATAGAACCCATTGAGGGACACATAAAACTCAATTTATGCCATTGTTATTTATAACCCCAAGAAAAAATTAGGTTGGAATCCGGATTCACTAGATAAAGTTCTTGAGGGTGTTGAATCTCCAAGTTATGTACTATCCAGTTTAACTGAATCAACCACTACAAATCGATTTATAGATTCAATTGTCACTTTGTTCCTTAGTATATGTATCCATGATCAAAATATAATGGATAAAATTCATGCCCATACCATGAGCACATATAAAATAGTAATGAAAATATGGCATGAATTTGTATCATGACCCCATTGTGTAAAATCCATAACTGTTTGTAGATTCAATTTTTGTAACATGTTATGTTTGAAGCTTGTGCATGAATCTATATTGTGTACCCAAAATTATATGAATGTGTATTTTTTACTATAATGTGAATGAATATGCATGAAATATGCCCCCATAATCTATACCAATGTCTAACATTTTTGAATCATTTCAAATTTGTGAAACTATTATATGTATCATTTGAAATTTGTAATTTATTCATGTAAATTAAGATGCATATGCATGGCATATGCCCCCAAAGACTGTATTAATATATTAATACATAAATTCATGAGGTTCTATTATATGATAATGAATAATTGAATATATGAATTATGTTATTTTCATATAAGTAGATTTTTTTTTAATTTCCCCCTGTATGGCCCACTTTTGAGATGATGGATGAGATTAGTGAATTGATCGGATCGAAAGATATGACAATTTATATAAGTTAAATGGATTAAAACCATTAGAATATAGTGTATTATATTTTAATGTTATCATGATGTAAATTATTTTAATCATAACATAGTGCAAATGATAGAATAAGAACTAGTCATATTCAATTGTTCAGTATGATTTCCAAAGGCAATGGTGTTTATATCATGCATTGTAAAAGTGACCATTTTTCAAAGTTGGCATAAATGACCAAATAATGCCATGATATAGGATAATATGTCCCATGTGTTTTAATATAATAGATAGGACACACTTTCAACAAGTGGTACTTGAGATATCACTGATGTAGACATCTAATTCCTAACACCATTTGTGTTGAAATTGTCAATCTTACTCGAATTGCACTCAAATACACATTTTAGGTCAAAATCCATAAAACGTACTAAATGGTTCAAGATTGTCATTTATAAGTGCTGATTTAGGCTAATGTATCCCTAAATAGAATAATGTATTTTATGGGATACCTAACTTTGATCAATTCATTTCGAGTCAAAATGATTATTTTACCTTTTTGTGCTCTACATCACTCTTTTCTTCTAATTCATTAGTACACATCATGTACCTTTGTTATTCTATGTCAAAAACATCCTAAATGAGAATACGGTTCCATTACATCTAACATCTACTTATAATTCTTCCTGAGTCAAATTATGACCCAATAATATGACTTTGTAACCATTTTGATTAATTGAGGGCCAATTTCTAAATAATTGCACAAATGTTGCTTAAATTTTTTTAAGGCTAATTGATCCAAATCAAGAGATTAAGTGGATTTTCCATGAGAGTTGTTGAATATTTATTTTTTAAACTTGATTTCTATCAACTGCATCACCTAGTACATCATTTCTTGGGAAGACATCCCTAGGCCATAAATGCCACAAATATCAAGATTATGGGTCTCACATTCCTCATTAATGACCCTCCATGCCTAATTAATGTCCCTTCTAAATTCATGATGAAGATAATTATGGATTTAATTCCAAATATTGAATTAATCCTAAACCACACATCTTCATCTCAAGATGGATGGTTTAGGTTGATTATAGCCATTCTTGAATATCTATAAATAGAGAGGCCATGCACATCATTTTTAAGCTTGATTTGTGAAAATTTATTATGCTAAATTGTCTCCACAATACTTTGCATTTGACCATTTATTTTAGTTGCAAGCATCATTGATAGGCTAGTTTAGTGATTCCAAATCATGAGCCTAGGTTTTACAAAGATTTCTTGAAGCGTTGAAGGAGTTAGCCACCATTTTTGTTGAAGACAAGAGCTCTTGATAAAGGGAGAACATGCTTTTAAGCCACATTGGTATGGTGAATCCATTTGGGAAGGTAATATGATGTTATTTTCTTTTATTTGTTTCTTGTTATCCTTTATAATTCCCACATGAATAGATAGGCCTAATTTAATTTTTTTTATGCATTTTTCCTTTGATTTATTGGAATAATGTTTGACTAATCATGTTATGTAATCCTCTCTACATTTTGACACCCACAGTGGGACCGCAATCCATTAATTTGCTCACAAAGCCTCTACAAACAACCTACTAATCCTTTCCATTAAGGATTTTGGAGTTAGAGGGCCACAAGAGTTAGATTTTAAGTTAAATTTCCATCTTTTTAACAACATATTTGTTCTTGTAAAACTTGGTTTTTCTCTATAGAATGATATCATTGTTACACAATCATGATTTCGTGTAAATGAAATCATTATTTCCTAAACAATGATTTCATGGACATAAGTAGTGATATCATCATCAAAAATAGAGATATCATCCTTTTGGGTAGTGATATCATTATTTTTGGCAATGATTTTATTTTGTAGAGCAGTGATTTCATCATTTTGGGCAACAATTTCATATAACAATAATTTCGTCATCTAAATGATGATTTTGTATTTCTCACGTTTTTGTCTATAAAATAGTGATTTTGTTCCATAATAGCATTTTTGTTTGGAAATTGTGATATTGTTACACTTAGCAGTGATATGGTCTTACCTTACGGTGATATCGTTGTAAGGGGTAGCAGTATTGTCCTTTAGGCAAGTGATTTCGCTAACTTGGGTAGCAATTTCACACAATAGTGATATTACATTTTTTTTTGTTTTTTTATTAATCTGAGAGTGGTTATTTTGTAGGAAATAGTGATATTGATTGGGTAATTTCAATTTTTTAATAGAGACTTCAAATTTCAAAGTTGCTCCTTGCATTTTCAAATTAGCTTCAAAGTTAAAGGATACTCTTACAATTTTATTGTAGGATCAAGCTTGGGAATTTGATAAAACATGTTTTAGACCATATTTTGCATGCTTTTAAAATGAACTACGAACTTTGTTTTAGTAATTAATGGAAAATTTAGGTGCTTAAGATGAATGTTTGATAGTTATACTTTCAAAGTTACAACTTAAGACTAAGGGGTCAAAAAAACACCATCTCATCTTTCATTTGGGGCTTAAAATTGAACACACTTGTCAATTTTTATTTTCAATGGTTGTTTAGTTAGAATTTTATTAGAAAAAAGAATTTTTTTGCATGTATGCTCTTCCATTTTTCCCCTTTAGGGAACCCTTGAAATCAAAAGTGCCATCCTTGTTACAAACATGCCTAGTTCAAGGCATAGAAAGAATGTCATCTAAAGCACTCCCCAAAAACACATCATAGTTTACGTGACCTTGAAAATGACCCTAAAGTATTTCTATTATGTCTTTCGTTCCATTTCATCTTGGCTTGTAAGGAGGACTTCATCACCTCCCATAAGTTTTTCAGGGAAGCTTTGACATGGGGTTTCACCTCCTAGCATTGACTTCACCCACTCCCACTAGGATCAGAAGTTTGAGCAGTTAAACCACCTTCTAGTGATGGAGTTGCATTTATGACGTATCTACACTTTATACATTTCACTACACTAAGTGAATATTAGGTTGTAGTGGTTGAAAAAAGGGAAAGACCTTTTTATAATAATACAAGGGTCGTAGACACCTAATTACATGCTTTTATTTTGCATCATGATGTGAAAGTCATTGTGTAATTGATCCCCATAGAAACGATTGAAAACCAATTAGTTTTAGTCAACCCAACATTTCCATACCCTTGTTAGGATTTGGATGATTATACTTAGTGTATTTTTTCATTTTCTTAGTTGGTGTTTTTGAGACTAAAACATGTTTGTTTGTTTATAAACCATATCAAAACCAACTTCTTTATATGCCACCCTTTTGTTTAAAGAATAATTATGATGGTATTTTTACACCACACTTGTGCCTTGAAATTTTTTCTAAACATGTTTGTGTATGTGACATTTGGACCTCATTTATGTGTCATCATGTTGTCCACTTTTGTCTAGCTTTTTTGGTCCAATTCTAGTCTTTAACCCTGCATTTTCAATTAACCTTGTCAAGTTTAGATCTAAACATTGATTGATTTATGTTTAAGACTCAATTCATGGGGATAATACATAGATATTTTTATTTTTGTTTTCATAACTTTGGTTAAATGATTACCCAATTTTAAACACTATTGATTGTTTGTTTGTTTGAGTGCTTATCCTCATCATTGTTTGTGACTTTATTTGGGAGAACACAACCTTTCTCCAAAAGCCTTTGATTTTAGGTTATTTTATGCCAAATCTTGGTATAAGCCATTTTGGAAGTGCATCTCCACCCTTTCAACCAAGGTTGAACCTTTTGTCTTTTTAGACATCACTTTTCAAAGTTTACAGAACTCTAAGCCTTTTTTTTTAACTTTCTTCATTAAATGCATATATGTCTAGTTACACTTATGGTAGAGTCATGAATAATCCAACTTATGATACAATGGCCACACAAAATTACTTTTATGGCTTTAGTCAAGACCCCAGTGGTGATAATATGGTTTATGATATAGATTCTATCTACTTCACAAAAATTAGTCATGGGAACACAATCAAGATCCAACTTATGATCTAACTCAAGACTTGAATGATTGGGTTTATCAAGAAGACTTGGATGCTTTGGCTTGTGTGAGTAATTAGGCTCCACAACATGCCAAGATCACCCTTTTAGAACTTCTTCCTTTGGTTCACATGAGTAACCAAACTAAAAGCATCCAATCATTACCATTTTAGGAACTCATCTTTTGGTTCACATGAGCAACCAAACTAATAAGTGTTTAGTAATTACCATTTTAGGACCTCCTCCTTTGGTTTGCACAAGTAACCAAACTAAGAAGCATCTAGTCTTTACCATTCTTGGCCCATCACCAATTTTTGATGAACTTATTGTTGAAGAATCTCTATTTGATGAACCAATTATTTTTATCCCTTCTTCAATAGTCTAATTTTTGGAGAGTCCATTATTGAACCACAAAAAATTATTCTCGCTAAACCAAACATTCTTACTAAACCATTTGTGTTCAAAATGTGTTCAAAATTGATTTGTTGCAACCAATTGTGAACCAAAACCATGATGTTATTGTTTAAATACCCATTTTTGATAAGTCAACCTGTGATAAGTTACATATTCATATGTTACCTATTATTAAAGAGCCTCATCTCCTTGACAAGTTAGTCTCTATAGAGTTGTCTCTTAATCTTTTTCCACTCATTAAAGAGTCTCACTTTGATAGACATGATTTTGTCAAGATGTCCCTTAAGCAATACCCTCTCTTTGAGGGGATTCACTTAGATGAGTCAGTCTATATTGAACCCTTCCAAGATGAATTAGTTTTTATTGAGCCCATTATGCTATCACAGGCCATTACTTGTCAAACATTTAGCATTCAATAGAACATTATCAAAACAACCACATCAAATGAAGAATCAAAATTAGAGGCAGGTTCTATTTTTAAATCAACATTAGATTTAGCATCAGAACCAAAATTGGCATCAATTACAACATTGGATTCAGATTCCCTTACTTCAAAATCATATTCATAAATAGATTATAGTCATGTTTATTACAACATTGGTTACAATTATCTTGTAGATCAATTTGAATATATTTGTGATCCTTCTACGGTTTTTGAGGATGGTTAATTTAGCATCAACACAAATTCTCTTAGTATCTTCTATGAGGAATGTGCTTCATTTCATCATCCCATTATTACCACCCAATATAGCCATTATATTGACATTCCACCTCCCACAAAAGTCGATTGGGACTGATAGAATCACACTTCATTGAATTACATCCATGGTGACAAATTATATATAGAATGTCAATGGGGTTAAGACCAAATTCATGCAGAAGAAGAATAATATCCTAGTGAAACCTTTTCAAAGGTGCTAGGGGACAATCAAAGAACAAACTCAGCATCTTTTAGTGAAACATTTTTGAAGGCGCTAGAAGATAATCAAAGTCAAATGTTAGCATCTCTTCATTAAACCTTTTTGGAGGTGCTATGGGATTATCAAAACAAATTCATTGGTAAAAACCTCATTAAGGCACCAATAGCTGAGCATAAAAGTTCTTCACTATTTGCTAAAGATATTATTCAAGATCAAATCAAAATAGCTTCTAATCTATAGCATAATCAGATGGTAGTTACTCTCAAGATCAAGCAATAGAATAATTTGGTGGTCCTATCAAGAGCATCTTTAGAGGTTTTTTGGCCCCACCATAACCAGAATTATGTTAAATCTGACATCAACAACATTACATGTGATTGAAAGTCTTGATCTTCATTTATTTCCCATTCATTATACATTACATTATCACCCACTTATTTATTACCCACTTATATCATTTATCACTGGCAACACTTTCCTTTATAAAGGCTATGAAGTTATCTTGTATGAATATCACAAACACATTATTGAGATACAAATCAGCAACAAGTTCTTGATAGAGAAACTTTTTTGAAAGGGAATTAGATAGAAACTTTATAATTGATCATTTATATTATCTCACATATTGACTAAGACATGCATCTCCATGTCAACAAGAGCAATAGAACCATTTTTTCATTTACTGCTTACCCATTGAACATTATCCTTGCTTAGTCTCTTAGGGATGACCCCATAAACCATTTTATTATAGGCATTATTATACCATTATCATCCATAAACCATGTTGTTTAAACTACATTGACTTGAGGTCCTTCAAGACTATGTAGGCAGCACTCAATTTCTTTTGAGGTTAGCTCGATCACCTTATTTACACTCTTGCCTTTTTGTGAGCAATTCTTCTAAATTTGAATGCTCTCACCATTTTGTGAGCAACCTAAGTCTATGCTCTCACCATTTTTTGAGAAATTTAAGCCAATCATTGCTTGGGGGAAACTTTTTTACCACTATAGCCAATTGTCTTCTGATCATTTTATTATACCATTTCTTTACTATTAACCAAAGCATGTTCTTAATCATCCTATCTCATCCCATTTTGATCTTGGTTCCTTTAGTTCATCCTGCACTTTCTATGGGGGGATTCCAATATGGTTTTAGGATTTTTTAAATTCTATGTTGAATGACAGTCTATAGAAGTATTATGGCATATTATCTACCAAGTTATCTTTCATTAATTATCTTATCTAATATCACTAATTATAGCTGCCTTTGGGCAAATCAGTATTGTTTTGGTACCCCTGATTATAACCACCTTTAGGAAAATCAAAATTTATGATGTTATTTACTAATTATAATCACCTATGGGAAAATTAGGTATAACACCTTTTTATCATGCATTGTTGCATCATCTGGTCATTACTATTTGTCTTGTCATTCACATTTGTTTGTGAACTTGTTGTAACCTAGTTAGTTTTTCATCACCTTGTGTGTGGGCAGAATTACTATGACTTGGGATTATTTTAGGGTTATATAGGTCATGCTCAATTTATGTCAAGGTCAACTCAGTCCATCTTATCATATGTTCTCACTATATTGTGATCATTTTAAGTTGGTGTACTCTCATCATTTCATGAGCTAGACCATTCTGTATCTCTTAATCCTCAATTGAATTAAAATACTTAGAAAATTCTAAAAACATTTGTAAAACATTCCAAAACTCAAAAACATTCCGTGTGTGTTTATTTGATTGTTGTTTGTCATGTTGGTCTTTTGTTTTCCTATTTGGTCTTGCTTCTTTATTTTATTTTCCAAGTACATCTTGATGGTCCACATAGATCTCGATTATTTGTATCTTGATCTCATGTTGTTAAGATCTCTTGGTTTCTTTTTCTTTATCTTTGCTTTTTTGTTTAAATGTAAATAGTTATAACTCTAGTTTTTGTCTTTGTTTTACCATTATCCTTAGTTATGGGTATTCACATTTGAACTGGCTCTAGGCAACTAGAATATTATGTGATTATAACTTATTCATACTTATGATGCCATATTTATTTTTCTATAGAAAACACCTTGTGCTCAGGTCTTAAATTCTTAACGTCAACATCAACTTCAATGAATGCTTCTCAAGAACACTTTACATAATCTAGGCTCATGATGTGAAAATATGCATCTAGGTATTATGCATTTTAGCACTCAAATCTATGCTTAGATGTGCATCTCTTTGCATACATTGTGAGTATAATCAATTCTTGGTTAATTTTCATCATTCCTCATTTCATTCTCTCCCAAACTTGGGTGAACTACATTAGCCTGAAGTTCATGTTGGAACATGAGTCCATAGAACTATGTAGGCAGCATCCACTTGTCTTATACATATGGAGTCAGCTTGGCCATCTCCATTCTTATTTTCATCTCTCTCATCACTTTGTGCATTCTCATATACTAGGTTTTATATGGATTTTTAAGCCATTAAACCATCGCATGTACATTTACACCCACTCACTTTAACCTATCTTTTGGGTTATATCCTTGAGATATTTGCTTTCTAAATGCTCATGTTGGGGCACACCATCTTAACAACATCATAATCATATCATCTCTACTAGGGTAAACCATTATTTATTATTTATCAATGATCAAAATTATCCCTAATGGGGTAAAACTATTTTATCACGATCATATTTTCTCTATCGAGGTGCCTCTTATTATCTTATCTTTAGATACCCCATTCTCATGGTGCTTCACTTCCTAAATCAGAACATTGTCTCTTTTCCTCTAATTCCAAGCTCTCCACACTACTTCCAAAAATGGTAATATTTAGTGTGCAACTTATTTCGGGATTGATCAATGTCATAAGCATGCAGCTTGTACTCTAAAATTGATTACACTTAGTCCCTTACATTTATGGATTGTATATTTTTCATTCCCCCCATCTCTTGGGGCCTATTATACCTTCTTTTATATTTTTATCATTGATGATGACCACGTGTGTAATAATTAGCTTGTCTAGATGTGATCTATTATATGGGTTAATATCTCACTTTCTCTCTCTTTTTGAGAGTCCATCCTTCTCTTTTATCCTAGTATGTCCTCTCAAGGGGGCATCATGGGTCTATTCTAATTTATTCTTAACAAATATTTTCTTTGAAAAGATGTTTCTTCACTTTAATGTCTCTTTATGCCTTCTCAAATAAGGGTAAAATGTATAAATCCAATTCCTAACACCATTTATGTTGAAATTTTCAATCTTACTTGAATTGCACTCAAATGCACATTTTAGGTCAAAATCCATAAAATGCACTAAATGGTTCAATCTTGTCATTTAAAAGTGATGATTCATGTTAATGTATCCCTAAATGGGGTAATTCATTTTATGGGATACCTAACTTTGGTCAATTCATTTCGAGTCAAAATGATGATTTTGCCTTTTTGTGCTTTGGATCACTCTTTACTTCTAATTCATTGATATACATCATGTACCTTTGTTATTTTGTTTTAGCAACATCCTAAATGGGAATATGATTCTAATACATCTAACATCACCTTCTAATTCTTCCTAAGTCAAATTATGACCCAGTAATATGACTTTTTGACCATTTTGATTAATTGAGGGCCAATTTCCAAATAATTGCACAAATGTTTTTTAACCTTGTTTAAGGCTAACTGATCCAAATCAAGAGCTTAAGTGGATTTTCCATGAGATTTGTTGAATATTTATTTTTGAAACTTGATTTGTATTAAATGTAACACCTAGTGACATCATTTCTTGGGAAGACATCCCTAGGCCATAAATGCCACAAATATTAGAATTATGGGCCTCCCATGCCTCATTAATGACCCTCCATGCCTATTCAATGTCCCTTACTCCAAACTCATGATGAAGATAATTATTGATTTAATTCTAAATATTGAATTAATCTTCAACCACACATCTTCATCTCAAGATGGATGGTTTAGGTTGATTCTAGTCATTCTTAAAAATCTATAAATAGAGAGGCCATAGACATCATTTTTAAGCTTGATTTGTGCAAAGTTATTATGTTGAATTGTCTCCAAAATATTTTACATTTAACCATTGATTTTAATTTTAAGCTTTATTAATAGATTAGTTTAGTGATTCCAAATCATGAGCCTAGGTTTTAAAAAGAGTTCTTGAAGCATTGGAGGAGTTGGCCACCATTGTTGTTGAAGACAAGAGCTTTTGATTAAGGGAGAACATGTTTTTGAGCTGAATTTGTATGGTGAATCCATTTGGGAAGGTAATATGATGTTACTTTCTTTCATTTGTTTCTTGTTATCCTTTTTAATTCCCACATGATTAGATAGGCCTAATTTGGTTTGTTCTTATGCATTTTTCTTTTTATTTATTGGACTAATGTTTGACTAATTGTGTTGTGTAATCCTCTCTACAATTGACATATGTTTTTATTAGTGATTGAATTAACTAAAACCTGAGATAAGTAAATGGTGTAGTATAAATTACTAATCCAATATACAAGACACACTTTCAACAAGTGGTACTTGAGATATCACTGACATATGTTTTTATTAGTGATTGAATTAACTCCAACCTAAGTATAGTGAATGGTGTAGTATAAATTAAATTTGAATAAATATTAGAATAAAAAAGGTTACTATATTTTAATTTTCATTTTATCATTATCCTAACTGAGCTCTAAGCTACCAACATGCTAATCCTATA
This sequence comes from Torreya grandis, assembly GCA_037957365.1. Lineage (NCBI taxonomy): Eukaryota > Viridiplantae > Streptophyta > Pinopsida > Cupressales > Taxaceae > Torreya > Torreya grandis. The sequence continues at coordinate 1,392,763 of JARHVA010001552.1, forward strand.
ATTTGCATTACAATTGTGATTCAAGCACTTACAAATTGTTTTATAAACAAAGATTGTAGATAATTTGGTTTATATATGAAATACTCTATTTTTATAGTAAATAATACAATTTGTAGTTTTTTTTTTATGCATATTTTATTTTTGGGGTTTTTTAACTATTTTGGCATTTTTTGAGATTTTTAAATGTAAATTTGATGATTTTGACTTGGAATAGTATCATCCCATTTCCAATGATCCTATTTAGAATGGGATGATAGTGTCCCATATGGAACATTATTATTTGATGATTATGTTGTCCCTTTTGTTGTTGATACTTTTTTTGAATAGATTACATGTAAACTATCTTTATTTAAATTTAAAATTGACATGAATTTGTTTGTGTATTATATTTTTGTAGTGTGATCTCTGTGCACGTGATTTTTATTGTGGGTGATATATGAGTAATTATTATATATTGGGATATATGATGTATATTGGTATATTTTAGAGGAATAGCATATTGGATGATTGGGTCAAGTTCTATATCACATGCACCTAATGATTGAATTGGTTGAGAGACAACATCTTGATACTTGTAATTTTTGGTTGCTGATGACTGAGATGACCATCTCACTAGATGATGTGTGGCATATCACATTAATGACCATTATTGGATAAAGGGCCATTGTTATGAATTCATAGGGTCTACGATACATGAAAAAAACATAAAAAATATATGACAAGTAGACAAAAGGGTTTTGATTAGGGTGGTACAATTTTACTTAAGTAGATCATACGGTTAGATGTTTTGTGGCTGAAAAAAATTATATGTTGTATACTTTAATCATTCATAGTAGTATATGTAGGATTTTTGGCTATCTCATATGATATGTATGATATTTTTTTGTTGTTTGAGGAGAGTCACACTAGATATTCCTGGGGGTGTAGTGTGTTCACATATTTATATCTAGACTTGTATAGATTTACATTGGAGGTTCATGTTGGTAGTCTTGGATAAACCACATTATTACATGCATGGGCATATGAGCATATCATCATGGTTCATCTATTTAGTATTATTAGTAAGTATTGGGCTCATATTGATGTCTTTACAACTCAGTGGGTGTTATCATGGCAAAGGTGGTTGAGTAGTATGAAGTACAGGGTTATTTTGGATACACTAACATTGGTGATGATTTGGTGGTGCATGTACATAAGACATATGATATGGCCTAAGGATACAAGAGAGATACATAATATATTAGCTAATGTATGGATATAGTATTGATTCCTTAGTGTATATGAGATATTTCAGTATTAACAGGTTACTTGATAGTTTAGGCTTATTCAAGATGTGCCACTAGTACCTTATCCATGGATGCAAAGTAGTAGGTCCACTATTAGATTAGGTGTGAGGCCAAGACACACAAGTTTTGACTTGGATCCTTGACTAATGATGGATAAGGATCCTATATTTTCATTGATATATGATGAATATGTAAGATGTACAACAACATATACATAGCAGTGGATGACCACCCTATGGGCTATATTATTTCTAATTGTGGTAGTAGATCTAGGAATTATTCCCCTAGCACAAGGTGAAGGGGATGGTGATAGAGGATTTAGATATGGATTAGGTGAAGATGGATCTAGATCACCACTTGCACCACAACCCACACCCCAACATACAACTTAACCTTTACCTCAGCATGCAACATAATCGATTAATGTATATACCCTTATTATTATAGTTGTTATGAATCTGGTATCTAAGCATGAGTATTTTTATAATTATTTTTATTTTGTGTTAGGTGAAATTATTTAAATTTGGTTTCTAGTTTATTTATGTAATTTTCTATTGAAGGTATCTCATATTGGTTGACAATGGTAGATGGGTCTATGTGTACTTTGACATAGAATATGCCCTATGACATAATAGGGAGCAGCTTAGTAGAGTGAGTTGATTAGGTTATGGGAGAGAATTCACATTTTTTAATCCTTATGTGATTACTATTGTTTTATATATCTTAGTTTCTAGTGAGTTTGATGATTTACAGGTAGATCTTAATAGATATCGACCCCTATTCATGATTCTAATTTACAATGGATTTACTTGAGTGACTGTGTACTTTTTAGTCTAATAATACACATGATATGGTTCATATTAGAGTGTTTGATATCTATATTAGATTATATAGGTCACATCCATGATCACTTAGATCAATGAAACAAGATGGAACCTTGACTTCATAGGCTGCATGGCCTATTAGTCTTGATAGTTTATATGATGAGGGTGCCTCCATCATTGATTGAAATTTGTATTATAAACATGATTTTATATCTATGTATGTATGTGTGTATGATATCCTTTTGCATGTGTCAGTCTTATTTAAATGATTATTTTATGTGCTTTAAGTTTTACATTGATCAGTTTCATAATTTAATTATTTTTAATAGAATATCATAATAATATGAATGTATGACATATTTATAATTTCCTTTCAATATTTACATTCATACATGTTAGTATCACATATGTGATAATGTTACTCAAAACCAGTTTCCAAAATTATTTACAAAAATTAAGTCACTATAATTTATATAGTGAATCCATTGTTGAACAATTAAAAATGGTTCCATAAACACTTGATTTAATTTTTTCTTCCATATTTGTTATAAATAATATATAGATACAATTTTATCATGAATTACTAAACATTTTTTAGTATCACCTCTATAGAGCTTGAATGACCAGTGGTTCCCATGTAGCAATATCTTGGGATAATTCAGTCATAGTAGAATGTGAAATAGAAAAACTTATTCTAGTGGTTTGTTTATACAAATTTTGATAGACCATTTGTTCTTTAGTAGGAATGTTTTGGGATGTCTCAATATTCTTATAATAACTACTAGAATAAGTATGAGAGGAATACCTTGTCTTGTTAACAAATTAATAAATCTTCGATTATTAATATGTGTAAGCTTTTATCATAAAGTATAATAGTCGTTATGATGATGTCCATTAATACCATGGTAATTGAAAAATGTTTGACCCTTTATCTTCTCAAACATGTGAGTTGGATGATAGTATTTAAGAGAAGATTAATCATATGATTATCTAATAGTGTATGTAATATATCATTAGGTCGATCTCTAAGATGATCAGACTTAAGTGGTTTCCTCTTAGTATAAGTAGATGCATTTACTATAGGTGGTATTTTGTAAACCGATTCCTTACCTTTATGCAAAAACTTTACTTGTTGTTCCTTACTATGAGATTTTATTATAAGAAAAAGAGTATGTTCTTGATTATGAACCTTGTTGATAAAAACTAATTTTGCCTATTATTTTTCAGTGTATAATTCTTTGCCAAAAAAAATTCTTTCTATGAATTAATTATATTCAACATTTTGAGTAGTAATTGGTGATTTAGTGAAGGTTCACTTGTATTATTACATTCTATATCACATGTGTAATGGTGCACATCCATATATATATATTTTTAAAAGAAGTGTAAGGATTATGCAATGCTCTTTCTCTAAGTGGAGAAAGAAGACCCTTATTGAATATGAATTACATTTCTAAATCTGAGTGTCGATATGTCAAAGAGTGTAAAGTTTTATTGAATTTCATAATGTAATATCTAATAGATTCATCATCACCTTATTTTAACCCATGTAAATATTCCAATGTTAAATTAGGCATTTCATGTTTGTGGTATTCTAATAAGAATATGTCTTCTAATATTTTAAAATTAGGTAAAGAACCATTAGGAATATTATGGAACCAATCCCAATAATCTCACGTTAAACTTCAAATACATTTCACGTAAGATTTTAATCTTTAATGACATTATATGTAATGTTAACATGACATGATGACAATTTTGAATTAATATTCGATACTTTATTTGAAGGTCTCCTATAGAATTAATGATGGATATAATATGTCTAGTAGGAATAATTGTAATTTTGAAAGGTGCACTCATAGGTTATAATTTACCATTTACTTAAAACATATGTATGATGTAATTATCACTACTATCATTTTATGCTAAGTTAAAATCGTTACATAACTTGGAAACATTGCATATTGGATCATTTTCATGGCATGAAGATTATAAATAAGAAATTACATAATTTTGAATGTCATTAAGATTTTCATATATTATTTCACTATCACATTTATTTTAATAACAAGATAATGAAATATTATGTTCATGTGTGTTTATTTGCATTGATATAGAAAAAGAAGTTATAACCTATGTTGTTTCTATAGAGAGAAAAGGATAATCACATTCTAATTATAACAATCCCATTGGGTTAGACATAGAAATACATAATTAAAAAAATATTTTAACACATATATCAAAAATATATTACACTATGATAATCTACAAAGACCATAATAAATACTCAAAGTGTGATAATAGAAAATAATCGTAACACATCACATATCATTGATCTCTAATATTATGAGAACACATCAAAATGCAAATATAAAAAGTAATTATATAAACTCAGCCACAACTAATACAAGTCTACAGCCACCATTATCAATGTACAATAACAAGTAGTTACAACTCTCATGACAATAATAAATAATTACTACAATACAATAAAATGTATATATAAGATGCATGGCTCTCGTAGCATAGTTCTCGAACTCAAGTATATGTGGCAATCTCAAGTGTCATTTCAATAAGTAATATTATTTTGAGGAGGGAGTGAATCATCTGAGTGTTTTTCCACACCAACCACAAACCAAGGATCCCCCACACTAATCCCATAAGGAAATGTCCCTCCCTTCATGTATGAGTAGATAGTGATGATTCATAAATATAGATAGATAAGCAAGTACCTGTGTTTTGTATGATTTCTAAACTAAACATGCAGTGTATCATAGAAAACTATTCTATTACAAGATATTACACAAACATGTAAACCATATTCATGAAATGATAATATCTCACTAAACATAATTTAACTAAATTTTTATGAATAATAAATAATAATGATCTATAGATCATTCAAATTCATACACACCACTTGATTGGATTGCCTTCATCTATCATTGTGATGTTAGTAAACCAGTGAAGTCCATCTCAATCCTTACTCTATATCAACAATGCAGATTGATAAAATATAATTCAACCAATATTTTTATTTAGTTTATATCTTACTATCAAACACATCATATAACATTCTAAACATATAAGTAGCCAAAACATGTATTTATTACGTCAAATGTATGAATGAATCTTACATTATTTTCTATCTCATACTAGAAATAATGACTACAATTTATACTATCTAGGTAAATACACATTTAACTATAGATTTTAACTACTAATTAATTTCCAAACATACTACACCTTATGATAACCCATATTACCATAGACTAGTATGCTAAGACATAACTACTAGTTTCTCGCAATCAATCACAATAAAGTAGTCATAACTACATGGAAATAAAAACTTATATTCAAGCAACCGGATATAATAAAATAAATAAAATTTCCTATGAAACACAATAATATACTATCATATCATTCGTTAAAATCTCCAAGACATATGCACACATCCATAAAGTCCTAATAACTGTCACAAAATATACTATTCATAGTAATAACTAGCACGCATACATTCAAATAGTCAAATGTAGGTATGAGTCTAAATATAACATTTACAGTATATACCATCTAGGTATACATTTATATTTTAGTATTCTATGATATCCCATACTATCAGAGTTCACAACCTCATAAATACTCATAACCTAGCTTATGATATTCAATAATCAAGTGTTATACATAGATATCACAAGTATGCAAGTACAATATTATACCATCTGGGTATACCCTAATATTAAACTATATATTAGAATTCCAAAGCAACATAACTTATAAACACACATCATAATGCATCATTAAGTACTTAGATATGACCAAGTATTTACACATATTATTACTCCCATAACATGTATTGTGGACACAAGTATTCAATACTAAATACATATAACTAACAATCAAATCAATCATTTACAGAGGAAAAGAGAACTCATAACCCATTATAACATTAATTTAAATGTCTCATTCCATTTTTAGAAGACTTTTTTAAAATGGTTATTATTTTAGTTCCTCAGATACTAGATGATTAGATAAAATCATACTTCTAGTTATGGCTTAGGCTTACAATCCAACACAAACATTTTCATTGCGTTGTTATATTACTTATTTAAATCCATATATAAATATAAGTATGTTTTTAGCATAAATTATGATTTACTAATCCAATGGTCACTTTTATTCAAGATATCCATTAATCACAAATATAAGCACACCACCCAATATACCCATAAAGTTATAAATAAAAGTAACTAAATCTTCAGCCAAATATATTTATGTGATATATATTTGGATATAGTTTAAATATAGAGAGGGTCATTTTCAATCCCTAATCAATTACTTGGTTAACAAAATCTTATTGACAAGATTATACTAATCATAATAATATTTCCATAAGACTAAGTAAAAGTAATTTTACTCATGGTAGTTTCTCAACTCTCAGGTCTTGCGACCAATTATTTTATATTTGTTATCAAAACCTAGAGCCATATAACCCAGTACACCTAATTCCTTATGGCCATCTGTGCATATTATTCCATGAAAGTTTGGTTTTTTTCATTTGTTGAAAGTGGTACTTATGCACACTTAAGGATTCTAATTATGTTGTATCCGACAAAGATATCACTAAATATGTAACTCTATATATATGTACCACATGTAATTGATGCAATAAAAAGGAAATACTTCAAGATATATATGATACATATATATAAGCATAACACAAGTGAGAAACTCATATATAGCTATTAAATAATATATTTTCCCCATATTCAAATAGATTTCCACATATATTGTAAATTAAAGCCTATTTTAACCAAAGACACTACTTCATATGTAAGGGAGTTAATATTGATTTCATAGACACAATTAGGAGCTACATCATTAGCAAGTCAATATAGATATCATTGTTAATATTATAGGGTGCTCTCTCACATTCCATTTCTCTCCCTATCCCATGCTCTCTCTCAAATTGCAATAAGATACACCATAATCACATTATAAATTTAGACTAGTAAAAGTAAGGATCTATGTAACACCCTTAATTCTTACATTAAAAATAAATAGGCATGGACTCAAACATGCACAACCCTATGGTAAGCTCTACTACAATATACCAAAGAATGATATGAATGATTACTTGAATAGGTCAACACTTGTTCTTAAGAATATATTTATGACATGATTGTGAGGTATATAAAATAACATTATCTAGATAATGGAATCCTTTTGACTGTAATGCATTTTCAAATACTTACACATTCACATCAGTGATATGATTTCATATCCTTTTAAATTATGATTTCATATCAGCCAAATTTAATATGTTTTATGGCATATTTTATTTTGAAATCATTAAACATGAGTTCACTGATAAGTTATCATAATTAATGAAATTGTAATTATAATAGCCTTTGCTTAGTAATTATGATTTCATATTAGTGATACCATAGGATAACACATGTATCATTTATCTCTAAAACATCGATAGATTCAACATGATACCACATGTAAAGCTTTCATGACATTTTTCTAGAATCAAATGTGAAGAATTTTTTTAGATTCTTAACTATCATAACTATAAATACCAATTTAATTCTAAGTGTTACAGTAGGGTATAAAAAATATGTGATGTAGGTGTTGTTCATATTTGGACCAACAATTTTGATCATATTGGATTGAATATCCTCCTTATATATCATAATTGATATCTATAATTTAGGTCGGTTGGGATTAAAATATGTAGTGGTACTTTAAGGAAAATAATTATCAAAGTCCTTTTATAAAATACATTGATCACATGCAACACCATTTATATATGGTTGGGAATTTTTCCAAAAGGTAGAGACTCAATATTTAACTCAACACCATACTATTTAACAATATAGAGATATAAGTGACACTTTTGAATAATGAGGTCAAATCTTTTTATAATTTAATAAATCACTGGTATAGTTGCAATGAATATAAATTTGTTAATTTATATATCGTGTGTGTGTGTGTGTGTGTGTGCAACTCATACGTATTTATAGCCTTAAATTTTATTACTTTGAAATGACTCAATCGTATAAAATAATATATATTTACATATACATCAATCTTATCTGTAAGAGTATATACATATAATTTAAATACTTATGGGCATATATATTTAAATACAATGATTCAACTAATTAAAAAAATAGTAAAAATCATAGTCATTTTCAGAGTTTTATTATCATAGTTTATTAATATAGATTTATAATACACATAATTTTCTATTGCAAACATGCAACCTAAATATTAAATTTTTCAGCATGAATGTGTAAAATCAAACAACACTACCTACCTGGTAGCCCATACAAGTCTAGTATCAGTTTCCTCTTTCCAACACTCCTTCTGTCCTCCTGTGGTTATGGCATGCACTCTCCCCTATTTTTTATTTAGACAAAAGCTTATATCATTTTCTTTAATTCTCCACCTATATGAAATAGACATAGGGTTTCCTTCTTTTCTTTGCTTTAAAGATTATTTTTGATTTAATTCCTCTTTAAAGAGTTTTTGCCACTTTTTCTAGATGTGATTTTTTTTAATTTATTTATTATTATTTTGATTTATTCACTTTCCAAATATATATAATTTTCAATTTAATTTTATATATCTTTTTTATTTTTTTATTCTATTTCACATTTACTAGAGTATATTTATTAATAATAAATATACATATATTTTCTAATTAAACTAGCATGTCAAATTGGTTTAATAAAAATTAAATCAATAAATCTTAAATGGGTATACACATAAAAATAATTTCAAATGACTAACTAAATTGTGCTAGAAATCATGTCTAAAATGACTAACTAATTTAAGTAGCACCCAAAACATATTATGCTAACCATTCTATGATGCATCTAACATGAATCACTTATGTGGTGTGTGCAAGGTTTTTGCCAACTCTCTATCAATCTCTGATGTCTCCATCTATGTCACCCTCTCTGATGATGCTCTCCCTATGAGATGCTCTAAGGGATTATTTCTCTTGCATCTACCTCACAACACATAATTAATTAGATCATATCATATGATAAATATATAACATAAAATATAACTGAAATAACACATCAATATGCTCAAAATGTAAATGTCTACACTATAATTAACTCATAGCAGCATGATCATGTAACCTAAGCAATATCCTACTATCCCATAATAGTGTATATCCAAGCTTACTTAAAAATAGCTAAATATAAATTTCTCAACTATAGATATCCATGGATAATCTAGCAAGTTTTCCTAGCGAGGAAATCAAGATGTAACACTAATTTTGCATCATTGAATTTTCTAGAGAAAGAAAAGGAGAATCACATTCTACTTTTGTATCCTCTGCATTATCTAAAGAGAGAAAAGAAGAAGCACATTATAATTTTGTATCATTTGCATTATCTAGAGAGAGAAAAGGAGAAGCACATTCTACTTTTGTAAGATTTGCATCATTTAGAGAGAAAATAAGAATGACATTTATCTTTTGTAACATTTTCATTATATATAAAGAGAAAAAAAACACATTCTACTTTTGTAACATTTACATCATCTAGAGGGAGAAAATAAGAATCACATTCTACTATTTTAATATTTATATTGTTTATATAATGAGAAGTGTCTATGAATATAAGAGTGGTGTTATTATAACTTTAATTTATGCATTATTTTTTATTCTTGTGCATTTTTATTTTGTAACACAGAATGTGATGTAGTGAAATAGCAATTGTAAAGATAAACAAAGTGTATTCTCAAATAAAGCATCTTCAGATTCTAATTCATGCAATGTGGGAGAAGTAGGAATATGTGCATTAGTTTGTCTTTAATCTTGTTCTAATGTATAATTAAGAGAATATTCTTAAGAATAATTAGGGAAGATGGGATTTTCAATTTTACAATTAGTATATTCTTCCTTTTCCTCACCATATGCTTCTTCATAATTATAATTATAATTATAATAATTACCTTTACCATCATATTCTTCATATACATCATCAGCATTGTTAATTATATAATTATTATCATTAGTCCATTCACTAGAGTAATAATAAGGTATATCATTTCTATAAAATAGAAAATCTATGGGATGAGAAATATTAAGGTTTCTAGGAGAGGTAGGCATTTTGAAGTCTAGGATGGAAAGAAATAAAAGGATAAAACCTAACCCCAAAACACACTCCCACATATAAAATATAACTCATAAAGTTTATAATCAATATTTGAATAAGTAATATAGGTTCACCAATATGTTTTATCTAAATTTGGTTCAACATGATAAAAACCCTTTAAGTAGATATAAACTAATAAAATACAATCTAACTAAAGATTTTTAGAATAAGCACAAAATATGGTTTGAAAACTATGATTCAACATGAAAGTTCAACAATTCATAAGAAATAAATGCAAGCATGTAGAGAAACTTAGCTTATTTTTCACACTTTCCTAATTTGTATGGATTGTTTTTCTAACCTGGAGTTATTGAGGTAATTATACTAAGCTCATTTCTAGATTTGAAATTTTTAATTTTCTAGGATAGAACCAAATATAATTATACAATATCAACTACTGATCTTAACCCCTATAGGCTGATCTTGACCCTGTGAATGTAGGTTCTTTGAGACTGATTCTAGTCTGGGTAAAAAATGACTGGAAGGAGAATATCAATAGTTGATCTTGACCCTGTCATAGTGAGATTTTGATTCTTCTTGTGATGCTTCACCTATGTCATAATTTATTTTCTAGCCTTATCATTATTATCAATGCATGCATATATATCTAAAATTTAAAACCATACTTTCCTACACAAACACTTGAGACATAAAATTGGTGGAGGGGGGTTGGGTGAAATGGAATGAGTTGTACTCACCTTGGTTGGATTGAAATACCAAACACTGCACTAATTTATAATTCTCTAAATAGGGCTCAAACTCAAATTTAGTTATCTCACCTATAGGTGTGTGTAAAATGATGAATGTGAATCTAGATGTTCCTTTTCCTAGTTCACCCTTGGCACAAGCATGAAAAATGTAACAATAATTTAGATGTAAATTTAGTGATATAATATAAGCAATATGTAACCTTTTTATATATTTTTTAATTTGAGAATACTTTTCCTAAATGTCTCCTAATAACTCTATATATATGGGAACCTTTTACAATTTGAATTAAAAACCTAGTGGTGCATTAAGATAGGCCCAAAAGAACATCAAAGGGACCAAAGTAACGACTACAAATAGAAATATATTCAAAATGTAAAATGAAAGATCAAGGATCAAGATTGATTAGAAGTGGTTAAGATCAATGATTGATCTTGACTTTGTTGGCTGATTTTGTCCTAGGATAAGAACAACCTCAAAATGACAAAATGGGTTAGAGATCTCTATTTTTAAATGTGACTCAAGTAATGTGCACTAGAAAAGGGGACCATAAAGTCAAATAAAATCACAAATTAAAATGAGAAAACATAAAATACATGTTCCACTAAGTACTTAATTCTTAGATAAGATCCATATAATCAAATTAGCTAAAAGACATTATAAAACAAGGTTTGTGCCAAATTTGGGGTGTCTACAATTGATTATCCTATTGAATTTTTAAGTAGGAAGTTATCCTAGTTTATTGAACATGAATCACTAACATATTTGATGAAAACACATAGTGTTTCATGGCTAGTTTTTAATTTGGATAGTATTGCTCTAGGAGTTCAATTTTTAGTGGTGGTGAAAGCTAGAATCCTAAATGCAATACAAAACCATCTGGCATGTATCAAGATAGGTTAGGCTATGAAATTTATTAAGGATGACATAATGTATGTGAAATTATATCTAATTCAAATATTTCCTAAATAAATCACATACATAGTTGCATTCCTATGTTCAGGATTAGCCTCAAGTGATTAAATGGGAAAATAGAATAAATTGCTAAAAGTAAGAGTTGCATCATATCAGTTAATAGGGAGAGTTATACAAAGTGAGGATATTTTAAGTAATTTGTATATTTTTTTAAGCATGAACCTACATAGATGTTACGTGAGTGCCATAAAGGCATTGCTATGGGAGACTACATAGGATACGAAACTATGTGCAAGATCATGTTGGATGAGTATTGGTGGCCAATATTGTTCAAGGATATAAAGGAATATATATGTAAATGTGATATCTACCAATGAGTAGGTAATCCTAATAGATGGGATGAGATTCCATTGATATTGATTATTTAAAAAGATCCATTTGAAAAATGGTTTATGTTTTTTGGGTTCATTATATCTTAAAAACTATTGAATATTTAAAAACATAGGTTGAAGATACACCTAGAAAGGATTGTACAATAGTAAATGAAACCATAATATTATGATACACCTAGAAAGGATTGTACAATAGTAAATGAAACCATAATATTATGTAAAAAACCTCTTAATAATATATGGGTGTCTTTGAAGTTTAAAAATTGGTAGAGGGACTCATTTTCTAGTGATCTTGGCTATAAGGATTGTGATGATCAAGTATTGGTTATGTTTTAGGCCTATAGAACAATAGACAAGTAGATGAAAAAAAGCATACCTTTATAGCTAGTCTATGGGAGAGAGGCCATGCTACCAATGCAGTTTTTAATTCCTTAATTAATTTACACATTCATGAGGATCAAAATACAACACATAATTAGAAAAGAGAATTGTATAATTAATTAATATGAATGAGAAAATGATACACACGATATGGAGCTAAGGGGTATAAAAGTCTTGTTAGAAGGTTTGGCATGATAAACAAATCAAAATCAATAAATTATGTGTCAATTCCAGGGTGATTTTATACAATTTTAGATATTAAAAAACACCTAAAGAAGATCCAAAACAAATTTATGTGGTTGTATATCATTCACCATATTATATAAATCTATGTGTGTAAGCTACATGAGTTAGATGATGAATTTTTATAGGGAATTTAAATGGAATTAGGCTAAATCCCTACTTTGAATGACCACATTGAACATAGATGTGAATTCCACTAGCTTTAGGAAAATGTACCACAAAGAGATTTGATGTGTTTAGTATTTTTTTTCATTAATTTTATGTATAGTGTGTTTTTAATACATGTAGATTATCTTGTAAATCCAGTCAGGCAAGTCGAATGAGGGATATTTTGAGATCCTTATGCCAAACATCTAAATATCTCTATTAGGGGTAGTCATGTGTTGTGGATTCTTATAAATAAGTGGGAACATAGATATTAAAAAAATAAAATCTAAGGTAATAAAAATATAAGATGGTACACAAATGGACTTAACACATGTTGGTTATGGGGAGAAGAGAAGATCAAATTTTCTTTAGCAAGATTTTTAAAAAAATATTATGGACTAAGGCATATAAATTTGTGCATGAATAATGGTACATAAAATAGGTGAAACATAGATGGTGTGCACAAAGCAAAGGAATGAGACAAAATTGGTACACATATGAATGAGAATATTCACAAATGGAAGTCGCATGGAAAAAGGCATGAAATGGTTATATTTATGAAAATTAGACCATTAAAGAACAACTAAGAAATGAGTTCAGGGGTAAGTGGAATAATTAATGCATATAAGGATATATAAGTAAGAATGTATCCTTTGAGAATCATTTTAAAAATTAATAAAATTGAATCAGGGCATCCAAAAAAAATAGAGACAAGCTAAGATATTGTGAGAAAAATACAACACCACTGGAAGAGTATCAAAATAAAAATTGAGTTAAGGAGTGAGGAATTGTAAAACTAGATGGGAAGGGAGTGATTGAAGGAAATACCATAGTTTATAAAATATGTGAAAGTTTAGAGTTACATGGCCATGGGAAAAAAATGAGAAAGTGATAGTGGTAACAACTCTAATATAAGAAGAGGATGAGGTTTTAGTGCCGGTGTCCAAAATTGAGTTAGAGGCCTAGGAAAAAACAAAATTGTAATAATAGAAAATGTCGATGAAGGGGTAGAGTATATTTCCCAATGGGAAAATAGAAAATAAGATTAAAGTGTTTGATCCTTCTATCATGAAAATTGGAGAGGGATTACATGTTAGAGAGGATATGAATAAAAATATTGTGTATTATGTGATTGAATATTTCAATCATAGAAAATAATAAATTTTAAAAGAGGTCAATAGGTAAATGCACAAAATTGGGGGAAAAAAAGTGGCTTACCTATGGACATGATTTTCTTAAAATTTCAAAAATCTAAACTTCTGTAGATAATTTGAGATATCTACACTCCAAATTTGAAGATGGTGTAAGAACATGAAATGTAAAAGTTCAAGTCTAGTTTCCAAAACACTAATTTTAAAAAAAAAATAGTTAAGTATAACTAGGTCAAACATCTAAAATTTGAAGAGGAACTCTTATTTTTTTTAGAAAATAAAGTAGATAGACATTTGTGCAATGCACCATTTTTTAGTAGCATTTAATATTGTTTGAAATAATTAAATTAAAATTTAGATAAGATATTCTAGTTTGTGACCTATTATTTTTTATATTTTTTCAATGAATACTTTTTTTAATGAAATTTGCAAGTAAATAGACCTTGAAAACTGATAAAAAAATGGATAGCCATCCATGTGGCGCACCTAACTGCCTAAAAAAACAATTTTTTTTGAAGGTGTGTAGAATTAAGCCTAGTTTTTTACCATATAACTTGTTTTACACTTGGATCAATGAAAGACAAATTGCATGAACATGTATAAGTATGTATGTTTGTGGCATGTACTGGCCTAAAAAAGCTATAGTTAGAAATCAACATAGTTTGAAACCTCAAATTAGTCCATAAATTATAAAATTCATATTTTTGGAAAGAGGAGAGCGTGCTCATTATGATGGCATTAAGTTTTTGAATTTTACCATTGAAATCCTTAGTGTATTTGGTGATCAAAGTTCAATTTTGTTATTTTTTATCAATACTCTCAGACTCGACTATAGATTGATAGGTCCAAGCCTTTGGCTTGGGAATCTAAGCCATTCTCGAGCCAAAAGATGTGGTGTCTAAATTCAAACTCAAATAGTGTGATCAAGTTAATAACTTGATTGTTTTAATAATATGATCATGTTATTAACCACATTAATAATGTGATTAGTTATATATTCATAACACCAAAAAACCCAAATTTACTCTTGAGATCAAATTTTATATATGTTCTTGATCTCCCTAATAGTGGTGTTATTTCGTGTGATACAGGAAAGGTCCCTAACCTTGGATAGTGAATTAAGGTGTCATGGTATCACATTAGACTTCAAAAAACTTATGGGCATTTTAATATGTTGGCTTGGCTACTTTAATTACTTGGTTTTAAGGTGTAACTCATTATACATTTTATGATATAACTAATTTTATCACAAGATGTCATAAATGCAAACCTATGGCCAAAACTTATCCTTTGGAGTACCAATCTAGCTATGTATCTGAAGTAAATTAGGGCTATTTTGAGCCCCTTCAACCTAATTACATGACTATAAAATGTGATTTGAGGGTTGATCAGTTCCAATTTCATTATCTTTATTAGAGGTACAACTACTGAGAAGGGGGGTGAATCAGTGATTCCAAATAATCCAATTTCAATAAAAATCACTTTCAAGTTCTTAATCAATTACCATAAGCATTCATGAATCATACACATCATTCATAGAAATGATCAAGAGAGATAATGAAAGATTAATCACATAACACATAACATATGTGGGAAACCCTCTTGGGGGAAAAAACCCACTAGAACCTACAATTTTACTACTATATTATAGTAATAAGAACCAATTTAGACTAGCTACAACTAATAAAGAAACTACTATCCCTTATTTTAGTGAGATTGCAATCCCTCAAGGAGCTACCACCCCTATCTAGCTAAGCTAAAACAATAACTAGACCTTTAAAAATTTTCACCTTGTAAGGAGGCTACAACCACCTAGATTTTGAGCTACCACAACAACACATATGAACACATCCACCTATGAAATGATGTCTTTAACACCTAATGATGGACCTCTAATTATCACTCTTCACCTTTGCTCATACTCAATTTTTAAGATCACTATTATTCCAACATAGGTATGACCTACATGGCATGAAAATATTCCTTTATCTTATCTGTTCATAAACTCATCTATTGGACACTCTACCCCTCCTTTACTTCATAATTCATACATACAAGCCCCTCTCAAATCTCTCCACAAGTCTAAAAATCCCCATCTTTGATTTCACTATTTATAAATCATTTATGATAAAAACCATGTTGGTCAGCCATTAGGAATTACTTAACCCTTAAAGAATATATCTCATCAAGACACAGTGCAAAATAATATTCATAGGTCAACCATAACATCTATGGGTCACCCTTAAGCAGCTACACCTTTTAATAAGGTCTTTGTAGCTCTTATAGGTCTCATGGAGACCTATTCACCCATTTAGAACATCATCAAGAAAAACAAGAACATAATACCACTTAAAAATACATGGACCCATTCCATATGATCTATATATCCCCCTAAAGTGCCAATAACCAACATAGTACCCTTTTGTTTAAGCATAATTTGCTCAAACAACATTTTGTGCACATAGTCACCTTGAACGAATACACAGTTGACTTAAAAACATTTTTTCATACTTCATATAATTTTTAAAACCTTCATAATTCACACATATCATCCTCATGTATTCTAAAACACTTTACAATATCCAATTCATCAATAGATATAAAAACAAGCTCAAACAATCTTTTCAGGTTACCTACAATCCCTGCATGAACACATAGTCAACTTTGAACCTCAATATTTATGACTATACACACTTTAATATATTAAAATTCATATTTATATATCAACCTTTTATTCCTATACAAATTTTATTTTTACACCATGAGAAAAAAAATTCTAGATCAAAAGATATGGCCAAAATATAGAGCACTATTTTTTTCCTTTGCAAATTCAAATATTCAAATGCAAATGGTCACAATTAAACCTCAAATACCATGATATAATATTAATTACTCACTAGTCATATTAAACACACACCTTTGATATTATTTTAATAAATTTTACCTTTAACACATAGTCTACCAATGCCAAATATTAAACCTTAAACACGTTGACCTTATCTCGTGCAATTTTGCAATATTGACTCACTGCACATCATCGATCTCTGTGGATCAGTCAGGTATATACCTTATAGTTATCACCATTATATATTTATTATAACCCCTATTATCATGAGAATTTTCACCCTCGTATTCCTTTTTATCACTTGTCCTCATTTCACTGCTTCTTAAGTCCTTGGAATAAACACGCTCTATTGATCTTTTTATAAGGAGCTTGATCTTTACCTTCGTTAACCAATAAACACTTTGACCTATTTGACTTGATACACACCATATATATCCATTTTATGATTACCTACAAGATATTATATCTTAATTTGGTCCTAATATTTATCTTCATGCAAAATAAACTATGGGGACCATTGAAATATGCTTGGAAGGACAACTTTGCACAGTCATAACTTTTGACTCGCTCACTCGCATGTTCTCAAATTTAGACAATATGATCTCCTCACATAGGATAATCCAACCATGTATAAAAATATTTTTTTAACCCTCACACATATGATAAATAATTACATTAAAATTCTCACTCAAATTTTTCTGCCACAGAGCCAACTATGTCAAAAACTTGTCTGGAAGGCCAACTTTGAACATGCATATCTTTTGTCATATTTTAGAGATTGACCTAAAATTTAGAAAAAATAAATTAGGTAAAAAAATAAACAAACCCATATGATCACATTATCTTTAAACATCCACATGTGTGATATATTCCACCATCAAACTTCTTACTCAGCTTTTTCTTGCCTCATGCAATTTGGCTAAGTATGCGGAAATAATGTCAAACTACCTAGGAACCCAATTTTTACCTTGCATATATTTTTATGTGATTATGTGCATGATATAAAATTTATTCAAAATAAACTATGTAATAATTTTATCACAACCATATGACCAACTCCCCTTGACTCATTCCCATGTGGTAATGGTGATGTCATCAAACTACCTAATCAAATTTTTTGCCACTGAACCCATAGTGTCTAGATGAAATCTATGGATAACTATATGAATTTTAATTATGAACACAAACAATAAAAGCATATAAAACATATTAGAGACCTCTTTCACATCTCAAATCACCATACTCATCTTTGAACATCTCTAACCATTCTAAAAATGAATATTAACCAATCATACTTCAAACATACAGAACAAGTGTTAGGATCTTACAGCACAATTGATTACTTTTGTATAAAAAACTAAACATGAAATTAAACCATAAATAATAAGTAACTAGAAGTCAAAAATAGCGAAGAATAGGAGATACAAGAAACTACCAATCTTGTGTTAAACTCTTCCAGAAGGAAATACAATGAAGAAATCTCTTCTTCTCACACCTCTCAGATGTACAAATCTCTTTCCCTCAAGAGTTCTCTCTCTCTCTTAATTACAACCAACTCCACTACTTGAATTGATTCACCTTTCAAATCTTCTTGATCTTCCTTCACATTCCAAGCTATGAGGATCTAACCCTATTATATAAAACTAAGATTCATGAGCCATGCATTCTCCACCATTAGATACACCTCTTAATCAAAGGTTCAAATCTATCCTGCCAAAAATAGAAAAGCAGACTCAAGACTAATAGTTAGTCTTTACATGCAAACAATTTTTTCTCCTCAAAATTAGAATTCTAGGAATGCACAGATGACTGACGTCGGTCTCTATCTGTCTGCATATGACCGATGTCAGCTGATACCTGACTGACGTCAGTCGATCCTAACTGATGTCAGCGACTGTGTAACTCCAGCAACCTCTACATTTTCTCATTTGGTAAAACTTTTAGCTCCACAACTCAACAATCTCCCACTTAGAGATAAACAGCTACACCTGTACCTGTACAGCAACATCCTCTAGCTTGTTTCTCCATCTTCAAGTTCAATCTTGAAGACCCACAAAATTTTAATGAAGATTCAACTTCTCCTTTGTTACCAACTTTGTTAACATATCAATAGGGTTCTTATCCGTATGGATCTTTTCCAGCTTCAACTGACCATCCTCCAATACCTATCTAATGAAGTGGTACCTAAGCTGTATATGTTTGGTTCTTGAATGAAAGGCTGAATTCTTTGCCAAATGAATTGCACTTTGACTATCACTGTACAATCTGCAACTCTCTTGCTCCTTCCCCAAATCTTCCATGAACCGAGTCATCCAAATCATTTCCTTGCTAGCCTCTGTGACTGCAATGTATTCTGCCTCCGTAGTAGACAAGGCAACAACCTTCTGTAACTTTGAAATCCAGCTAACCACCATTCCACCAATAGTGAACACATATCTTATGGTGCTTCTCCTGCCATCCAAGTCACCTGCCATATCTAAATCTACATACCCATGCAGAGAAGTGTTTGACCCTCCGTAGCATAAATGCCTATTGCTGGTCCCTCTCAAATATTTGAGAATCCACTAAACTGCTTTCCAGTGTTCCTTTCCTAGATTGGCCATAAACTTGCTGACAACTCCCACTACTTGGGCAATATCAGGTCTAGTACATACCATTACATACATCAAGCTCCCAACTACTGAAGCATATGGAACTCTACTCATGTACTCAACCTCATCATGTGATTTAGGACACTGTTCTTTGCTCAATTTAAAGTGTCTAGCCATAGGTGTGCTTACCGATTTTGCATCCTACATATTGAACCTCTCCAACACCTTATTCACATAATCCTCTTGAGATAAAATCAAACTATGATTTTTCCTGTCTCTCTTAATACTCATGCCAAGGATTTTCTTTGTTGCTTCTAAATCCTTCATGGCAAATGTGTGAGCTAATTTTACCTTAAGCTCAGTAATATCCTGTATGTGTGAACCTGTAACAAGCATATCATCTACATACAGTAACATGATAATATAACTACCATTATCCAATCTATTAAAATAAACATAATGGTCAGATTGATATCTACTAAAGCCATGCTCTGTCATAAACCTGTCAAACCTCAAATAGCATTGTCTTGGAGCTTGCTTAAGACCATATAAGCTTTTCTTCAACCTGTACACAAGTTTCTCCTTACCTTTGACCTCAAAACCTTTTGGCTATTTCATATATATTTCTTCATCCAAATCTCCATGAATAAATGTTGTCTTAACATCAAGCTGCTCAAGATGCAAATCCTCAATAGCAACTAAAGACAATACAGTCCAAATAGAGGTCATCTTTACTACAAGAGAAAAAATTTCACCAAAATCAATACCTAGTTTCTGTGCGAATCCCTTTACTACCAACCTGGCCTTATGTCTCATTTGTCCATTCTCTCCTTCTTTTAACCTATAAACCCATCTATTTTTTAGTGCTTTCTTTTTGGCTGGCAACTCAACCAAATCCCACGTTTGGTTCTCTTCCAAGGAATCAATTTCCTTATTCATGCCATGCTCCCATTGTTTCTTGGATTCTACCTGCATTGCCTCATCAAAAATTTCTGGTTCTCCACCATCAGTGAGCCACAAGTAGTATAAAGAAGGGGAATAATGAATTGGAGGTTTACTTACCCTTTCAGACCTTCTTATGGGCATTTGAGACTCATTCACAGCTTACTGTCTGCCCAAATTTCTTTCTGTCAGTGACCGATCTTGGTCATCTCTGGTCAATGTCAGTCTGCACCTGACCGATGTTGGTTCCACCTGAACGATGTCAATTTCTATCTGACCGACGTCAATTCCTACCTGACCAACGTCGGCATCTATGTTTTCTTGTGTGTGATTATTTTTACCCATGAGCTCATTTTAGATCATAACCTCATCCAAATCATGATTTACCTGCTCAAAATTATTTAGCCTCTTGAGCTGATCACTGTACATCACCTTCTCATTAAAAACTACATCACAGCTTCTAATAATTTTGTTAGTTTCTAAATTCCACAATCAAAATCCAAAATCTCTAGAACCATAACCAATGAAAGTGCACCGCATAGATTTAGCATCCAACTTCTTTCTATTTTCTTTATCAATGTGCACAAAATATTCAGAATCAAAAACTCTAAGATGTGAAAGATCTACCTTTTTACCTATCCAAGCCTCTTCTAGAATTCCACCATCCAGTGCAGTAGAAGGTCCTCTATTAATCAGGTAAATCATAGTATTTACAGCTTTTGCCCAAAACTATAAGGGCAAACCAGCATGCAACCTCATACTCCGTGCACGCTCCATTATTGTTCTATTCATCCTTCAGTAACTCCATTTTGTTGAGGTGTCCTTAGAACGATCCTTTCCCTCGTATTCCACTCATAGAATAGTAACTGTTGAATTTATTGCTGCAGTGCTCACCACCATTGTCAGATCTAAGGCACTTTAATCTCAAACTTGTTTCATTCTCAACCAAAGCTTTCCATTTCTTAAATGTGTCAAAAACATCAGATTTCCTCTTTATGCAATAAACCCATACCTTTTTTGTAGCATCATCAATGAAAGAAATATAATACTGTGATCCTCCAATAGAAGCTACCTGAGCTGGTCCCCACACGTCTGTGTGAACAAGCTCTAACTTGTACTTCTTCTTTGTTGACCCAATTTTGAGAAACCTCACTTTCTTCTATTTCCCAAAAATACAATGCTCACAGAAATCTAGATCTATGCTTTTTAAATCTGAAAGCTTACCTTTTGACTTAAAAACATTCATTCCCTTCTCACTCATGTGACCAAGCGTACAGTGCCACAACTTTACATCTACATTTGAAGTAGATAAAATAGAAGGAGAATGATTAGTAATACAAGTAGATAGATAAAGTGTACCTACTCTCTTACCTCTGGCTAATACAAGTGCACCCTTGGAAACTTTCAAAGATTCAGTTGTGAGAGTTACTGTGCAACCCTCATCCCCCAACTTTCCTACAAAAATCAGATTCCTCTTCAGGATGGGTACATGCATGACATCCTTCAACGCCCATGTGTTGCCATTCTGAAATTTTAGCTGCACTTTTCCTTTGCCAACAATTTGACAAGGCTCATCATCCCCTAAATAAACTTTTCTAAAATCTCCATGGACATAATCATTGAAAAATTCTCTATTTGGGGTTGCATGGAAAGAGGCACCAAAATCTAAAACCCAAGATTCTACTTTATTATCCAAAGAAAATATAAGAAAATCTTGTGCAACAATACCTACAACTTTTTCTTCTTCTTTATTACCTTCATGATGATTTTCTTTGTTATCCTTCAACCAAAAATCTTTCTTTGCATGCCCTTTCTTTCCATAATTCCAGCAGGTTATTCTTCCATTTCTGGATTTGGATCTACTTCTCATCTTTGACTTTGACCTTGATCTCCCTTGCTTGCCCTTCTCTCTTTGCCTTCCCCTACTTTCAATACTTAAAGCATTACCTGATGTTTCCTCTGTGCTTTTCCTGCAAATTTCTTCATTCAATATTACACTAACAACATCATCAACTTTCAAGATATTTGAAGCAGATGTAGTATTACTAACTGCCATTACCAAACTATGCCAACTTTTAGGTAAAGAGCATAAGATTAAGAGAGCCTTAATTTCATCATCAAAAACTATTTTGACTAAATTTAACTGATTTATTATTGCATGGAAATCATTAAGATGACCAGATACATTTCCACCTTCCTGCATTTGCAAATTAAATAATTGCTTCATAAGATATACCTTATTTGAAGCTGAGGGATTTACATATAAATTTGCCAAAATATCCATTAACTCTACCATTGTCTTTGCCTATGATAAGTTGAAAATTACAGAAGATGCCAGGTTCAACCTTATAGATCCAAGAGCCTTTCTATCAAGAGCATTCCATTCTTCATCTTGCATTTCTGTGGGCTTGCTTAAAACCCCACTCAATGGTAAGTATAGATATTTTTGATACAGATAATCTTCAATCTGCATCCTCCATAATTGATAATTCTTGCCATTGAATTTCTCCATTCTTAGCTTACTTTCTTCTGCCATTGCTTTACTCTCACTCAATCAGAAACCCCTATGAGTGAATTATGTAATCAATAAACACTAACACACTCTAATACCACTTGTTAGTGAACCAAGCTCTGATACCACTTGTTAGTGATCATAGCTCTGATACCACTTGTTAGGATCTTACAATACAATTGATTACTTTTGTATAAGCAACTAAACACGGAATTAAACCAGAAATAATAAGTAACTAGAAATCAGAAATAGCAAAGAATAGGAGATACAAGAAACAATCAATCTTGTATTAAACTCTTCCAGAAGGAAATACAATGAATAAATCTCTTCTTCTCACACCTCTCAGATTTATATATCTCTTTCCCTCAAGAGTTCTCTCTCTCTCTTAATTACAACCAACTCCACTACTTGAATTGATTCACCTTTCAGATCTTCTTGATCTTCCTTCACATTTCAAGCTATGAGGATCTAACCCTATTATATAGAACTAGGATTCATGAGCCATGCATTCTCCATCATTAGATGCACCTCTTAATCAAAGGTTCAACTATGTCCTGCCAAAAATAGAAAAGCAGACTCAAGACTAACAGTTAGTCTTTACATGCAAAGAATCTATTCTCCTCAAAATTAGAATTCTAGGAACGCACAGATGACTGACACCGGTCTCTGTCTGTCTGCATATGACCGGTGTCAGCTGATACCTAACCGACATTGATCTATCTTGACCGATGTCAGTGACTGTGTAACTCCAGCAACCTCTACATTTGCTCATCTGGTGAAGCTTTTAGCTCCACAACTCAACAAACAAGTACATTGCACACTTTATCATTATCACTTAGACTATCAAAGAACTTCATCAACTCACTAGGTAACCTCTATTACATCATTTATAACTCTCCAAAAATATCCCCCTTTGTCATTTATGTCAACAAACATCATTCAACTCATTGTCCTTCTCTCTCTTCAAGCACTCTCACAATAGGAACTTTCTCCCCCTTTGACATAATGACAAAGTGGGAACCAACTGATATTGAGGACATAAAAGGACTACCACTAGGATATTACCACCTTATAAATATGATACAAACTCCCCATTACCTTGATCCAACCTCTTCTTGCCTTGACAACTTCCTCTTGCTCCATATCAACACTCTCTTCAACCAAGCACTCCAACTAATGAAGAAAGAACACACAAAACCACTAGAATATAATGGAACTCACCAAGAACCATCTGAGAGGGACTCCCCCTAATAGTTATAATCCATTTCACATCTTGATCATCTTCATATCTCCACACACCATGAAGAATCACCACACATAATTACTAGCCTTCTCTCCCAAGCTACCACAAGGATCACCAATAGAACTTCATGCCACTCACCACATAGGAAACATGCTCTCAACCAACTTGAAAACTCTCCTTCAAACAAACATACTTTTATATTTTGGAAAAATTGAGCAAAAATCACTCTTCTTCAAACTAGGCCTATCTAGCCTCTTTATAACCCTACCTAAAACTTGCAAAGCCCACAAGTTTTAGTAGACACATCATTAAGACTTGAAAATTTATATATGGATCACTCTCATATTCCTCCTCAAGCAAACCAATTTTCATCACCAAGATCATCCTTTGAAACATATTTTCTTCACAAAATAACTACCTAATTACGCCTCTAAGTTAACAAAAACTTGAATAACTTGAAAACCACAAACCTTCAAATCTTTATGAATCATGATTTGATAACCCATTTGGACCATTCAACCTATTAATAATCCTCATAACTCAACTCATAAGGAAAACTAATTTTCAAGAAGAGCTTAAAACCCTAGAAACTCAAAACAAGTAAGGTCAATAAACCTCCTTCTAGTCAACAACCAGTTCTAAAACTTCTTGTACACCTGGAGACACCCATCACACACTTTTGAACCAAAAATTGATCCTCCATTCCTTTGGGAGTATAGACTTCCTATAACCCAATTTAGGACCTACATACTCTTAAACACAAATTGGGAAACCTAAGAGTAAACAAAAATATCCAATTTGAATTTAACATACCTTCAGACCACAAAAACACCTAAAGCACATCACAAAGAAGTGAACAGACCTTTTTGAGTACTAAACTCTTATTGACATTCTATCAATCTCATGAACTTTTTTCTCCCCCTTAACTAATGACCTTTTAAGATCAACATAAGTCTCTGTACATATTGTCATTATGATATTGAGCACACAAATTTGCTTCTCCATAAGAAATATGTCTCCTAAGAAGCATAGGGAGAGACACCTTATTTCACAATGTCCTAGAACAATGTGAAATTAGGATTTGCCCACAACTCCTCATATTCCTTCTCCTTTTTCATCTAAGACTTGTAGTTCTTCTTTTTCTTCTTATGCTTAAGAGAAGCAACATTCTCAACAACCACAACATTCTCCTTCTCTTCTAATATTTAATTGATAATACATGGAGACAACAAAGACTCATGGCATACCTTTTCATCTAAATAATTCATCTTGTAGTTTAGAACCTCATAACTAGGCACAGACAATTGATGTTCTTTGCATGATACATGCTTAGCAACAATAGGATGTTCACTTGGATCCATACACACCTCAAAACTAGCCTCAACCAATATCTTGGTCTTCTCCTTGAGCTTAATCTCTTCATTCTCAATATGAGCAGACAATGAGACCTCTTCTCACTCTTCAACTTTTGTAGCTTTCTCCACCATAACAAATACATTACTTGGACATGTAGTCTCATCATGACTCATACTTACCACCTTTGTCTTTCATGAGTTGACTTGTCTTCTTCCTTACACTCTAGGATCCTAATTAAACCTATTATAACTTGTATACATTTGCTTGCAAAATCTAAAAATGTGACCTCTCTATTGATATTTGAAGAACACTATACCTTTTGCAATAAATGTATCTTACTTTACCTTATTTGGATAGATATTTTTAATATGTCCTATGTCATGATAATTAAAGCACTTAACTCTATTCACCCCTTTTAATTGATGAACCCCATCATAGTCCCAAGAAAACTCATTTTTAATATATCTCTTGCATTCTATAGATATATGCCCAAATTGATTACATATGTAACAATAACCATTGAATCTTGTATACCTCATAGTATTAGGTTATCTAATCTGATTTGTCTTCATTCTACTAGCACCTTCATTCTTTGTTTGATGATTTGTCTTCAAAACCTTATCCACCTTGATCTTATTGATATTCATGTCAACTTGAGTATAAACTTTGGGCTCTTCATTAAAACCTAATCTAGATCTGTCACTATCTGATTTTTTAATCTTTAAGAGATCATCTAGATCATTAGAACTTTTATCAAACTTGACAAATGATTTCACCTTGCTTTCAAATTTATCTAACTTATCTTTCAAAGACAATCTCAAAATCATACCTTGAGCATTCTTCTTCTTTGGCTCTTAGAATTTTAGACATATATTCCAACTTATAGTTAATAAATATGATAGCACCTTTATACTCCCTAGATTTTTCAACCAATCTTGCCTCAAACACACTAAATTACTTTTCATAGTCCTTGAGTGAGACTTCATCTTCTTATTGATTTTTTTCTCAATATTTATTTCTTAAATATCATTTGTTTATGTAGTATCATAGTCCACCTCATCTTTATCATCATCTGAATCACTCCAAGTAGACTCCTTTTGATGTAACTTCCTTCCTCAGCCATGAATAGGGCTTCATCTTCAATCGGACCATCATATTCATGATCATATTTTGAGTCATTGTCTTCACTCTCATCTGATGAGCTACAATCTTATTTAGTGTAGAACCTCTTCTTGTTCTTGAAGGACTTCTTCTTATTGTTATACTTTATGAATCCTTTCTTTTTGTATGTCTTCTTGTCTTCATATTGACCTTCACCATGCTCTTCATTATCATTCTTCTTCTCGTGCTTATGAGGGAGCTTATGAGCAAAATATCCTACCTCTCCATAGTTGAAACATTTGAATGGTATTTTACCCTTATACTTCCCTGAGCCTATTTTTAATTTCTTGGTAATCAAAGCAACTAGTTCATCCTCATCAATATCAGATATATCATCCTCTTAGGGTTTCTTACCTTGGAACTTCTTCTTTGGCTTCATTTTTGTATTGAATTTTGCTTCCTTATTTGGTGGTATATCATCATTTACTCTCATCTCATAGGTAGTAAGGGTGCCATGCAATTGATCCATCTTCAACTAAGTAAGATCATGAACTTCTTCTATAGCAGATACTTTTGGATCAAACTTGACACATAAAGACATTGATACCTTTTGAACTATATTAGCCTCTTCAAGGTTCTCTCTAAGACCTCTGATGATGTTCATAATATCATCAACTCTCTAGAAAAAAGATGCCATAGGATCTTCTTCCTTCATCTTGAGACTTTCAAATTACCTTTTATGAGTTTGCAACTTAACAAGCTTGACCTTTGAATTTCCTTCATATATGATATGCATTTTGTCCCATATATCTTTAGTAAATTTATATTTTATATCCTTGGTGTATTCAGTCTTTAAAATACCACAAGTGATAGCATTCATTGCCTTGGAATTATTCTCAAACAACTTCTTGTATGCAACACTAGATGGAGGAATAGTAGGAGCAACATAACCATCCACAATAGATTACCATAGATCAAACCCTAAGAACATGATGTAGGTCCTCATCCTTGCACTCCAAAAATCATAATTGGATCCATTGAACATTAGTGCTTTCTTAGTAGATAAACCTCCTTGATGAATACCCATATTATACCTTAGATTACCTTCAAGTTGTCAAGATTTTACCAAAGGACCTAATCTGATACCAATTGTTAGAGATATAATCAGTAAGAGGGGAGGTGAATTAGTGATTCTAAATAATCCAATTTCAATTACAATCACTTTTAAGTTCTTAATCAATTACCATAAGCATTCATGAAGCATGCACATCACTCATAGCAATGAGTAAGAGAGATAATGCAAGATCAATAACATAACACATGACATATGTGGGAAACCCTTTTGGGGAAAAAAACCCACTAGAACCTACAATTGGACTACTATCCTATAATAAAAATAACTAATTTAGACCAATTACAATTGATCAAGGAACTATTGGCCCTTATTTTAGTGAAACTACAATCTCACAAGGAGATACCACA
The DNA here is from genome assembly GCA_037957365.1 of Torreya grandis. Taxonomy (NCBI): domain Eukaryota; kingdom Viridiplantae; phylum Streptophyta; class Pinopsida; order Cupressales; family Taxaceae; genus Torreya; species Torreya grandis. Next base: position 1,421,065 of record JARHVA010001552.1, read on the forward strand.
CCGGTCTAGCTAAGCTACAATAATAACTAGAACTTTAGAAAATTTCACCTTACAAGGAGGTTGTAACCCCTAAATGTTGATATGCCACAACAAAATCTATAAACACATCCACCTATGAATTAATGTCTTCAACACTTGATGATGGATCTCTGATTATCACTCTTTACCTTTGCTCATACTCAATCTACAAGAGCACTATTTTGCCAAAAAAAATAATGACCTATAGGTCATACAAATAGTCCTCAATCTGATCTACTCATCTACTGGTAACTCTACCCCTCTTTCATTCCATAATTCACACATATAAGCCTCTCTGAAATCTATCCATAAGTCTAAAAATCACCATCTTTGATTTCACTATTTATAGAGTATTTATGATCAATACCATCTTGGTCAGCCATTAGGCATGACTTAACCCTTAATCCATCTATTCATAGGTTGGACATAGCATCTATGGGTCACCCTTAAGCATCTACACCTTTTAATAATGCCCCTGTAGCTCTTATAGGTCTCATGGAGACCTATTCACCTATTTAACACATCATCAAGCAAAAAAAGAACATAGGACCACTTAAAAATGCATTAACCCATTCCATATGATCTATATATCCCCCTTAAGTTCCAAAAACCAACATATTACCCTTATGCTTAAGCACAATTTGCTCAAACAACATTTGTGCACACAATCACCATGAACAAATACATAGTCAACTTCTAAACCTTTTTCATACTACATATGATTGATAAAACCTTAATAATTCCCATAGATCATCCTCATGGAATTTTAAACACTTTACAATATATAATTCATCAATAGATATCTAAACAACATTAAAACAAGCTTGAATAATCTTCTCGGGTCACTTGCAGTCTATGCATGAACACATAGTCAACTTTGAACATCAATATTTATGACTGTACAACTTTTAGATATTTAAATTTATATTTATAAATGCACCTTATATTCCTCTACAATTTATATTTTTACACCATGATCAAATTTTGTCTATATCGAAATATATGGCTAAAATACAGAGCACTAGTTTTTTTCCTTTACAAATTCAAATATTCAAATGCAAATTGTCACAGTTAAACCTAGAACACCATGCTGTCATATTGATTCTTTGCTGATAATATTAAACACACACCATCAATAATATTTTATAAATCTCAAAATTTAACACATATTCTTCCAATGCCAAATGTTAAACCTTGAACACGTTGACCTTATCTCATGTAATATTGCAATATTGACTCATCGTGCACCATCGATCTCTGTAGATCAATCAAGTCTTTACCTTATAGTGTTCACAATTTTATCTTGATCAGTTACCCCATTATCATTACACTTTAAACCCTAATGTGCATTTTGATCACTTATACCATTAACCATCGAGCACTTGTCCTCATCTCACTGCTTCTTGAGTCTTTAGAACAAGCATGCTATGTTAATCCTTTTGTAAGGAGCTTGATCTTTACCTTCATTAACTAATGAACACTTTGACCTATTTGACTTGATTTTCACCATATATATTCATTTTAAAATTTCATATGAGTCATTATATATTCATTTTTCTTGATATTTATCTTTGTGCAAAATAGACTAAGTATGGGGACCATTGAAATACGCCTAGAAGGCCAACTTTGCACAGTCATAACTTTTGACTCAGTCACTCGCTTGTTCTCAAATTTGTACCATATGATATCCTAAAATAGGATAATCCAACCATGTATCAAAAAAAAATTGAACCTCACATGTGTGATAAATAATTACATTAAAATTCTCACTCAGATTTTTCTGCCACGGAGCCAACTATGTCCAAAACTTGTCTGGAAGGCCAACTTTAAACATGCATATCTTTTGTCACGCTTTGGTGTTTAACCTAAAATTCATTATAAATCAATTAATTAAAAAAATTAACAAACCCATATGATCATATTCTCCTTATAATTCCACATGTGTGACATATGTCACCATCAAACTACTTGGCTCTTTCTTGCCTCATGCAAATTTGGCTATGGGAAAATATTGTCAAACTTCTTAGGATCCCAACTTTACCCTTGCGCATATTTTGATGTTCTTAGGTGCATGATATAAAATTTAGTGAAAATTAACTAGGGACTAATTTTATCATAACCATATGACCAACTCCACTTGACTCATTCCATGTGGCAATGGTGATGTCATCAAACTGCCTACTCATATTTTCTACCATTAGACCCAAAGTGTCTAAATGAAAACTATGGACAACCAAATGAATTAAAATTATGCAAAAAATCACTCAAATAATATAAAACATCTTAGGTTCCTCTTTCACATCCTTAAATCACCTTACTCATCCCTAAACATCTCTTACCATGCCAAAACTGAAGATCAACCAATCAACTTCAAGCATATTAGAACAAGCACATTGCACACTTTGTCATTATCAATTATACTATCAAAGAAATTCATCCACTAACCATTAAACCTCTATGACATCATCATGACATCATTGAAAACTATCCAACAATATCAATTGAAGTAAAGAAACATTATTTATTTATATGTAAGTTCTACATGTATAAAATGTGGTTATGAGCTCAATAAACTTGAAGTCATTAGATAATGAATGGAAATGTTGATTAGTTCATTTGTGAAGGTAATTACAGTTAAAATGAGCCACATGAACCTATTTTAAATTGAATATGATATGATTTGGAATGAAATTAACCCTAATTTCATGTCATATATAATTAACCAAAGAGTTGATTCATTTAATCAAAGAAGCATTTAAGGCCAACTTGAACTCCTTCAAGAGAAAGATATGATTTTGGAAAAAATTAAGTTTGAATCCATCATGAATTGATCCAATTAGTCAATTTTTGTAATTAGGGTCATGATTTAGGTAAACTTGTGCCCCTAAACCAAATTTATGGCTCAATTGATTGTATAATGTATGCAACATATATGTTTTAACTGACCCTACTTTTATCATAAATATAAACATGAACCTATAATTATCACAAATAAGTGAACAAGAAACTCAAATTTTCTTAAATTACCTTAGTGATTAGACCCTATATCTGATATCTTAAACCCTAAACCTTGTACCATTTAACTTAAACCCTATTAGAGGTCTAGACTGCACCCTAACAGAAAGCAAAAGTGTTCAATCCCTATTTCCAATTCTAGTCCAACATGGGACTGACCCCAGGTTGTGGGTATCCTATAATGGGGTCAAACCTCTAGGATTTCTAACAAGGATAGCTCCTCTGATGCATCATTTTATCTCATTCCCACTACTAAAACCTACTAATGACCAAGGAAAGGGAGAGAGAGATAACATGAAAGGTAAACCTAATATAAAGATGGTGATACATCTAAATAATGGTTGATCCACTATGATCAACTCTTAAATACTAATGAAATAAGGAAAATACTAGATCTAAGATTCCAAACATCTGTCATACATCAATATTTCATGCAGAGGTTCACTAACTAACCAAAAACTAAGGGAAATGAAGGAGAGGTCTAAATCAAGACACTAACCAATCACAATATCCATATGTGGGCTTTAATAAAGAGATGTAAAACACTAAACATGACCTACATAACAAGATGAAATAGTAACTAGGTGAGATCATGACTTGACAAGGGAGAGGCTTTTACCACATATGCAAATCTAACATTTACACACTATACCAAAACAATCAAATCAAAAAAAATAGTCTTGTATTCATTTCAAGAGGTTACAAGATCCATCTTGCAAGAGTTTGGTCATGCCCAAGAGGAGTATACGGATATAGAGAGGATCCATTTTTTGGCTCAAAATCCTCTATTTATAGTAGAAAGAGAGAGAGAAAGAGATGGGAATAATTCATATGAGAGTGGAGAAAGAGTCCTTGTGATTAAGAATTGAGGTGGTAGCTTATTGATTGCTTTCTGCATGCATGTCTTCAACTAACTAGCCTTGATCAACAAATAGACCTCAATTTGCTCCAATAACCTTTGAGATCCTCTCCTTAGCTGAGAGATCCCACTAGAGTCAAGGGTTGGTTTTGCATTTATTTTAATGGAATTATATCCATTAACTATTTCTCTAACTACTAGTTCACCACCTTTGGACCCTAAGTCCACTTGATGTGTTCATGAAGATCAAATCCTTGAATCTAGAAACTGACAGTGCCATGCCATGAATGGAAGTTAGTACCTACTTTTTCAAGGATGGTACCACATCAATAAATGAGACCCTTTGCATTAATCATGTATCTACTCCATTTCCATGTCTAGATCATGGGTCCACTCTATAAATGGAAAACCAATCTAAGGTTATTGGTTTTCTTATAGTTTTAATTGATAAAATAAATTCACAAGTGCATGTTCTTGATTTGATAATAAGCTACCACCCACTTGGTCTATATTAGGTATAAAAGACCTATTTTACCTTCATGGATCTCTATTGGCAATGCTTGGTCCTATTTCATCATTCAAATTATTGACCCTTAATCTATATTAGGTCTGAAAGACTTATTTTGTCCTTATATGGCTTTAATGGTGATGTTAGTCCCTGTAATGTCCATCTAGTTCAATTTTGACCATGTTCGAGCTAGTTTCCTTTATTTTTTACCTTGCCCAGGTTAAAGAATACCCTATCAACTTTCATTGAAATGTCCTAGGCTTGCAGTTTGCTTATTTTCTATTGATTGTGACTTAGATTGTTGACATATTAAACTTTACTTGCATTATTGATCTTGATTTTTATGATTGAGCAAGAGCCATTTATATTTCCCCTTGACTTGTCAATCTATCAGAGATGGCCCCACTTGGTAGTACCATATTTGCACTTAGGATCCACTGTCATCCTGTCTACTCCTACGCTTATGCCATGTGGTGGCCTCTCAAGCTCTTTGACATTTTGATTCATCATGCACCATCAAATCAAGATGTACAATATGACACAGACCATTAGATCTACTAGGGCCCATTATTTGAAATCCAATGGCTATTTAATTAGATCAAAAATTATGTTCATGTGCCCATCATTTGACGTTTGTGTGATCATATTCAACATCTACATGATTGTCAAATTTAGGATACAAAGGTTTACTTTTTATGTCTTAAAATTTAAATCTACATGATTGTTAAATATGTTTGCACAACTGTCAATGATGTTTGCATGGTCATTAATTTTTAGACTCAAATGGTTAGTTTCTCGAGCTTCATTTTGATGTCTATGTCAACATCTTATTATGTAGGTTCAACTTTGAATGCTCATAACTTGAGCTAGAAATCTCATGCAAATATGAAACTTTCATAGGATGATCTTGGCATGAAACATCCCATGACACTACAATCTTTTGGCTTGCATGAATTTCTAAGGTGCATTTATTAAATACACAATCAGTGTGGTCTATTTCTTTTTTTGTGATGTCCTAGTGATAGTTTGGTTCATAAAATTTTCACAATTGATATTTTAATCAATATTTCAAGGTTCTAATGGATTTTTTAAGGCTTGTTCAACCTGGTCCATATTCTATAATGCTTGAAACATCAATAAAACCTACATGGTCTTCTTTATTTTACAATCTTGGACCTATTTCAAGGCTTTGGTCCACACATTCCACATGCACTCTAATCGGCTCTTCAAATCTTGGTATGTGGGCCAAAAATGGCCACCATCTTAGGCAACTCATAGGGGTTGCATGCCTATATATGTAAGAAAACCCAAACCATGTTGTCTTGTCTAGTCTATTGGGCATGGGGTCTCCTCTTGGGTCTAACATATTGATCTAGGGTTAAAATAGGTTGCCAATCCTTTGGATAACCTCTCTTAAAACAAATAAAGGACAAAAAAAAAGGGAACAAACAAGATAGAGTGCCCAGGGCACTTTTTAAATTGAAACTAACCTAGAAAAAAATAGGGACAACAAATAAATGTGCCAAAAACTACACTTAGAGGAATTTATAAGAATTATCCCAATATATACATCTTAAAATTATATGTACCTTTCTTCCTAGATCAAAAGGAAAGTTTGATAACATTCTTACATCATGGAATGAGTAATTGGATGAGGCATGCAACTCCTTGAAATTTGGCCTTGATGACTCCTTTTTCTTTGTTATAATTTCTAACTTCATTGGCATGATGCTTAGTGAGAACCAAGCAGCTCCAAACAGGTCAGTGATGTGCATCCAGATAGTCTCAATTTCATCATATGATTCCTTAATAATAACCTCTAATGGTGTCCCAATAAGACATACCTCTTTGATTTCCATGGTGTTCTCAATAAGATTGGGTTTTTTCTTGCTTGTAAGTTCTTTAGGATCATCAAGGGTATCTACATATCCTGCCCAATCTTGGTCATTGTCCTTCATGGGAAACTCTTTATCCACCGTCTCAAGCACTTGATCTTTAACTTGACAAAGATATTCAAGCTCTTAAAAGAGCTTCATTTGTATCTGCCAATCATCTTTGTCTTTTTTATCATCTAGAACCACTACTTCTTCAGTCTTCTCTTTTCGATGCGTGAGGTAATCAAGCTCGTATTCTTCATGCTCTAAAGAATTAATAGAATCCTCATAAGATCCAACCTATTATACTATCCCATCATCCAATTATGACATCTTAAGTTCATCAATCTCACTCATGAAATGATGGTATATTTATTGCTAATGATCTTCCACTTGGATCTCATCTCCAACTTGTACTTGCTCCTGCAACTCATCCTCTTTGACATTATGAAAGACTAAAACATGCTCTCTCTTTCCAATTGGTATCCCAATAATGACCTCCTCTTCTAACTCTAACAATTCATCATTATAATTTATGATTTCAACATGGATCCCACTTAGCTTACCTCTTCAAGGAGTAGCATAAGATATTCTTGGGATGACTCCAAGAGAGATGAGACATATGTGGCACATCCTTAGTCCAAATGCTTATATTTTACAGTCATGTCCTCCTTATTTTTCATACTGCTTTGTATGGATTTCCAATATGGAGATGACCTAGATTCTTGAAGGGGGAAGGATAGGAGTTGAATAGCTTTGGATTTGCTTGACTACATGATTTGGTTCCAAGATGGGAAAGATAGAGGTCCTTATTTATCCTTCTAATTTTGGTTCTCCTCCTCTTTATTTTACATGTTGCTCTAGATGGATTTCCAAGATGGAAATGACCTAGGTTCTTGATATGGGAGGGATGGGGGTTGAGTAGCTTTGGATTTATTTGATTGCATGATATGGTTCCAAGATGGGAAAGCTAGAATCTCTTCCTTAACCTTATAATTTTGGTTCTCCTCCTCTTTCCTTGTCTTCAAGTCTAACTCTTTGATTTGTCTCACTATATTCTCTTGTAATAGATTCTCTTTAAGGTGGGTAGTGGATTCATGGTAGGGAACACAAGAGTATTCTATCTCACTTTGCCCACCACCAGAATTCACCACTTGATTCCATCTTGGAAAGTTGAAGGACATTTTAAGGGGTTCTTGAGTAAAAAAGGAGGGATCCCATATTTCAATAGTAGGTTGTTCAATAGTATTCCCCTTCTTTATTTGATATATCTCTTAGATAGATCTCTAATTAGGGAAGGTCTGAGGAACACATGAATAACTTGGAACACTTTGAGGGCCACTTAGAATGGTCTCTCAGGGATGAATGGGTGGCACATAAGAAGGCTGAGGTGGTGTATATGAAGGTACATAAGATTGGTGAGGTTGGACGTACTACTCTTGAAGGTCTTTTAGCTTATCCTCAATGCTTTGAATGTAAGCACTTACATCCATCATCTCACCTATGAGATTGTTCTAATTTGCTCTCTCAAAAGGTGCCCATTCTTTTTTCACTTGTTGTAATGTCTCTCTCACGTAATGTATTTGGTGAATAGGGACATCTTGGCCATAATAATTTTGTGAGCATAATTATAGTGCATATTTTTCAAGGATCACTAAAGTATGCTTAAGTTCTAGTATGGAAGGCTCCTGATATGGTTGGTAAGAGTCAATATTATGTTGGGAATGATATTCATATGGAGGATTAGGGCAATAATCTTGCATGTATGACTGATATAGGCCCCCATACTATTGGTAAGGATCATGAGGAAGCTAATAACCATTTATTTTATAATAAGGATCATGAGAAACTTGACAAAGCTCCTCATAGATTTGACAAAAATCTTGGTAGGGCTTATTAGAATCATATGGATCATGAGGACCAAATTGGGGTTGTTAATAAGGAGGTAGATAATAATAATATTCACCATATCTATTCATATTAACCTTAAATATTAAATGAGATGCAGGAGATGACTAAAAATTTTAATGAAACATACCTAGTCTGGTCATAACCAGAAGCTTTAGTTTGGAGTCACCATTGATGCTCACTTGCTTACTTCCAAAATTTGATCAAAGGAAAGACACACCAATATCTTCCCACTCTTTTGGACCTTGGTCCCATCGGGCATGCCAAAACTATTGGAGGTCTAGATTTTACCCTAGCTAAAATTATAAGTGTTTGTAGACATCCAATTCCTTACACCATTTGTGTTGAAATTGTCAATCTTACTTGAATTGTACTCAAATGCACATTTTAGGTCAAAATCCATAAAATGACCTAAATGATTCAAACTTGTCACTTAAAAGTGCCAGTTTAGGTCAAAGTATCCCTAAATAGGGCAATTCATTTTATGGGCCAACTAACTTTGATCAGATCATTTCGAGTCAAAATGACAATTTTACATTTATTGCTCTGGATCACTCTTTTCTTCTAAATCATTGGTACACGTCACGTACCTTTGTTATTTTGTGTTGGAAAAATACTAAATAGGAATACAATTCCAATACATCTAACATCTCCTTCCAATTCCTCTCTAGTCAAATTATGACCTAGTAATATGACTTTATGATCATTTTGATTAATTGAGGACCAATTTTCAAATAATTGCACAAATATTGATTAACCTTGTTTAAGGCTAGTTAATCCAAATCAAGAGCTTAAGTTAATTTTCCATGAGATATGTTGAATATTTATTTTTGAAAATTTATTCCTATTAATTGCATCATCAGGTGACATCATTTCTTGGGAAGACATACCTAGGCCATAAATGCCATAAATATCAGGTTTATGGGTCACCCATGCCTAGTTAAAGCCTCCCATGCCTCTTCAATACCCCTTTTTCCAAGGTCATCATGAATATAATTATGGATTTAATTCTAAATATTAAGATTATCCATGGCCACACATCTCAATCTTGAGATGGATGGTCATGGTTGATCCTAACGAATCTCAAAATCTATAAATAGAGAGGCCATGGACATGTATTAAAAAGCTTTAATATTACAAAGTTATAATGTTAAATTGTTTCCACAACCCTTTACATTTGATCATTGATTTTGTTTACAAGCTTCATTGATAGGCTAGTTTAGTGATTTAGAATCATGAGCCTAGGTTTTATGGAGTGTTCTTGAGACATTGGAGGAGTTTGCCACCATTGTTGACAAAGACAAGGATGCCTGATCAAGGGAGAACATGATTTTGAGCCACATGGGTATGGTGAATCCATTTGGGAAGGTAATATGATGTTGCTTTCTTTCATTTATTTATTTCTATCTTTTATAATTCCCATAGGAATAGATAGGCTTAGTTAGTTAGTTCTTTATGCATTTTTTGTTATTTATGGACTAATGCTTGACTAACTTATTTTGTAATGCTATCTACATCTTGCCATGCCTAGTGGGACTAGACACATCTCACACCTGAAGAAGATCATTTTACAACTTTAAAATATTCATTTGGACCCTTAAAACTCTTGCAAATTAATTTCCTAACTTTATTTTGTTGTTTTTGTTTGCCATGGTTTTACACAGTAACCAACATCGGCTAGTAAGACTGACATCAGTTGTATAGCTTAACCAATGTCGGTTAGCAAAATTGGCATTGGTTGTATACCTGTCATCAATCATATTAGTATAACTGATGTCAGATAGATAACTAACATTGGTTAGAAAATGTAACCATCATCAGTTATATAAATTGATGTCGATCACTGTGTTTTTCTTAAAACATAAACCCGAGAGCTCTTTTTCTAAAGTTTATTACTTCAAACCAAAAAGAGCTTCAAAGCTAAAGGACATGCTACCATTTTTTTTGCAGGATCGACCTTGACATTTGCTAAAAACATGTATTAAATCATCTTTTGCATGTTTAAAAATCAATTAGGAACTTTGTTTTGGTGTTTAATGAAAAATTTAGATGCTTAGATGAATGTTTTCAAAGTTCACAATCTTAAGATCAAAGGGTCAAATGAACACCACCACATCTTTCATTTGGGCTTAAAATTGAACACACTTGTCAATTTTTGTTTGCAATAGTTGTTTAATTAGATTTTGTTTGGCAAAAATAGGAATGTTGCATGTATGCTCTTCCATTTGTCCCCTTTAGGGAACCCTTGGAATAAAAAGCACCATTCTTATTGAAAATAGCCTAGTCCAAGGCTTAGAAAGAATGTCATCTAAAGTACTCCCTAAAAACTTGTCAAAGTTTAGGTGACCTTGAATATGACCCTAAAGTCTTTTTATTTCATGCTTTCTTTATTTTTATGCAAACTTGGCTTACGAGGGGGACATCATTACCTCCCATGAGTTCTTTAGGGAAGTTTTGACCCAAGGTTTCATCTCCTAGCATTGACTTCATTTGGCTCTTAGTTGGAGTTTCACATGGGACATATCTACATTTAAACATCACACTACACTGAGAAAATAGCAAGATGTAGTGATTATAAAAAAGATTAGACCTTCTTACAACTAGCCAATGTCATGATCACCTAATTTATGTGCTTGTATTTTGCATCATTTGACATGAAAGTCATTGTGCAATTGATTCCCCTAGAATGATCAAAACTTTGCTAGTTTAGTAGACCCCACTTTGCCATACTTTGTAGTTTTGTCATTAGCTTACTTGGTCTTGATTTGTGTCTAAAACTGATTGTTAACCCAATGAACTTTACCAAAACACATTTTCCTCAATTTTATTGAGCAAGGGAGGTATTACGTTGTCCAATTAGAAAATTCACCTTTTCCATGTTCAAATTGTTATCAAAAACTTCGTGTCATGTCATCCACTTTGGCATAGTCATGATGCCCGATTGAGTCTAGATCTTTTACCCAATTTATCTAAATCCTTCATTTATAATCCACATTCAAAATTGAACCTTTCTGATTTCTAAGGGTTGGTGTGTCAAAGTGGGTTCACTATTTGCACACTAAGCTTGTTTTAACTTGGGTTCAATTTTCCACTCAAATTGAAGGTCATTTATTAAGACTCAAAATCACATTATCATCTTGGACTCAATTCATCTTGCATATCACTCATGCTTTGAGTCCTAGAACATATTTTATCCTACTGGAATCATGTGGTGATGTTGTGTTGCCTATTTGGTCCTAGCTTTATACTTAGTGATTTGTGTATGATTTTACATCCTAAGTTGCTTAGTCCATTTTGTCTTCTTCATAATCTAGAGAGATTTCCTCTAAAAACTTCTAGGGTCAACTTGTCAAAGTTGAAACTATCTTTTATAGTAGGGGCGTATCACAAAGATCTAGAGTTTGGTGTACTAGTTTTCACCTTGGTTATTTGAGTTACCTTACCCTCTTCTGATCTATATGATTTCAACCTTACCAAAGGTTGAGTAAAATCATGTACCAAATCTTCTAAAATTTTGTGTGGTTTCAAACCACCCTCCCTTACAGTCTCATTTGTACCTTGGTTATTTGTTTAAAAGAGAGCCAAAGCATACTTTGCTTGGTTGCCAAACATTGGTCCAAAGTTAGTCAAACACACAGAACAGCTCTTTTTAGACATTACTCAAAGGTTCACTCATAGTGGGGCCTCTCATGGCCTTAGTTATGAACATGAGCAATTTTATGATGGTCAAGATAACCCCATTGATGTTTATGATATCCCTACAATAGTAGGATCTAAAGATGATTACAATGAATATCAACCCCAAGAAGATCAAGATGAAGCCCTTCTTAGATTGATAGAATTAGGTGTTAGACTACCTTTTGACTTTCCTATAGAATAATTACATACCTTAGATAGAGAAGGAGAATAATGATGGCAAGAGCAAGCTTTTTCACAAATAAACATACCTTCTTCCTCTAACAAAGGAAAGGAAATACAAATAGAGTCAAAACCCACAAATCTAGATCTTCTAGCTAAGATCAAGATAATAAGTCAATGATATGTAGATCATCTTGTCATAGACTTAACTAACTCCCTAGTTGCCACTTCAATTCACAATAATGCTTTGAAATATTAAGGACATGTGGTTGAAATCATGCAATAAATATTGGATGAGAACATTACCATAGTGGATCAAGGTAATCCAAATGAACAGTTAAATGCATAAAAGACCTTACAAAGTGTTTCATTTGACATAGAACATACATTCTTCAATCATCAAGAACCTCTTGTCACTTTACAAACTCAAAAACCCAAACATTCAGTTCGAATTGAGGAAATCCCTCAAGACAATTTGGCTAGTTCTTTTCAACCATCCCAAAAATTGGTAAATAAACATAGAAATTTCCAAAATCAATAAAGTACAAAATAGCCAAATTCAAGGAATGTTTTACAATCCAAGAATCAAAGGCCTATGTTCTCAACTCAAGAATAAAATCAGATCCAAGTCATGGATTGAAAGGTATGCACTCCCTATATATCCACACAAAACCAAGGGTACATTCCACCCCAACAACAATGAAACCAGGGGCACATTCCACCCCAACAGCAACAAAACTAGGGGCACATTCTACCCCAACAACAATGAAACTAGGGGAACATTCCACCTCAAAAAACTCTAATTCAATCCACAAAAGCACCAAACATGCAATAATATAATTATATGAAGGAAATTTTCAAATACTAGAGATAAATAATAGAGTCAAAAATTACAAATTCGAAGAGATATGCCCATATCTATTTGATTTATCCATTCTCTAAAACCTCTTTCCACCTCATTTTGAGGCACCCAAATTTGACAAATATAAAGGAAAAGGAGATCCATGCAAACACATATAATCATTATTCATCTTTTTTCAAGAGGTTACTTATAGTAATGAGTACTTACTATGACTATTTACATAAAGTTTAGTAGGACAAGCTCTTGATTGGCTACTTAAACTACCTAAGAGATCAGTTGTAGATTGGAATGACTTATCAAAAAAGTTCATTAACCATTTCTCATATAACATAGAACATGAATTAGCCATTGTTGAATTATGCAAAGCCAAGCAATCTGATGGTGAAATTTTTGCTACATATTTACAAAGGTGGAAAGCATTGGCAGGCCACTTTCAACATAACTTGCTAGAAAAATAGTTGGTTGATATCTTTGCATAGAATTTGCATCCTAAATTTGTGCATAATCTATGGTTATCTTGTGCTAACTTATTTTAAGAAATTATTGACAAAGGAGTGAAGATAAATTTTTGTGCAAGGTCAAGCATCTAATCAGACTAAATCACTGGCTCAAACAATTATGCAAGATAAACCTAAAGGCTTTAGCAAAAATAAAAACATGGTTGGAAATGGGGTGACTAAAACAAGACATGTACAAATGGTACATGCTATGCCTCCTTTAAATGTAAAATTAACTCCCCCAAATCCACTACCTACTTTCTAGAGACAACCTCCATGAAGGACATTTCATAATAATTCTAGCGTCTTTAACAAGTTAAGAGAATTAGTTGAAACAGTGTTACAAAAGCTCATTGCAGCTAATTTAATTGTATATCCAGTATCAAGGTAATTTCCTCAATATCAACCAAAACTAGATTGGTACAAAGAGAAAAAATGGTGTAACTTTCATCATGTTGTTGGTCACAGTGCATATCATTGCATTCAATTACAACATATTATTAAGGACTTTATTAAAAGTGGTGAACTAGAAATTAAGTTGGCCCCTAATCATGACACAAATCAAGATAAGGGAATATATAAAGACCCCTTTCCTTGACATGTCCACCACCACTAATAAATAATCAAAATGGTCACAATCAAGGACAGAGGTAGAATCAAAACCAATAACAAGGTCAAAATCATAATGAGCATAATCAAGATCATAATGCACACACTATTAATGTGGCTTATAAAAACATACCTTATAACTATAATAATACTATGGGATGAATTTGTGTAACCCATATTGCCATTGTTACTGTAAAACCATCTGGCCAATCTCATGTTCCTTGTAACACAGGACCCATCATTATAAGGTCAACACCCTCTCCCCTAGTAATATCGTGTTACATTCACATCATCATGTTATTACTCCATTTGCATGGGTTATTAATTCTTAACAATAACACCTTTATTATAATTATAAAGGCTCCTCATTGACATAAAATTTTAGTGATACATTTAGACATCCATGAGTCACCATCCAAGGCCCTTTACCTTCCTCTTCTAATTATAATAACTCATTGCCACCTCTAGGTTGTATAGTCACAACTAGATGCCCATGAGTTACCATCTAGGGCCCTTCACCCACTTCTTCTATAAAACCCAATGAGAACATTATGTCAATGGTTCTAAAGCTGAATACTATCCCAACAAAGACTAAACTAGTTCAATCCACAATTCAAAGGCCATATAGTCTAACGGATCAATTAGATAAAACCCCTGCATAAATTTCCATATTATAAAACTTACAGACATCTGATGTTCATAAAACCATCTTCAACTAACTTTTTCAAGAGTTTATTTTGCCTAATAATATAAACCTTGATCAGTTCCAGAACCTAGTTGGACACTTGTCTTCATTTCAGCAAATCACATTTGATTAAAAAGACATGTCCACCCTCAGCCTAAACCACAATAACCCACTATACATTAAGATAATCATTGTGGATCACAAGATCAAATGGGTTCTTATAGATAATATTTTATGGCTAAACACCATATCTCTTAAATTGGTATGATGATTGGGCTATATAGATAAAGACATTTAGCCAGAAACTATTACAATCAAGGCTTATGATAACACCAAGAGGGAGTCATCTAGTAAAATTTGGTTACCAGTCATGGTTGGGTCTATTTCTCATCACACATTATTCCATATTATAGTTATTGAGCTTCCTTATAACATACTTCTTGGTCATCCTAAGATCCATGAAGTACAGGTAGTTCCATCTACTCTTCACCAATGCCTTAAGTTTCCCTATGATGGGATCAAAGTTACTATTCCTATTGATCAGCAGTCATATCAATACTAAAAACATCTTGAAGCAAAGTTTCATAATTATAACTATTACCTAGGTTCTAAATTCATTATAAAGAAGAACAAAGCCATAATTTCTCATCCATTTCCATCTAATTATATAGACCCTAGTGATCTAGCTTCCCCTTCAATCGATCCATTTCCTGCAGCTCTGGCCAAGAAGATTATTATTAAAGATGTAGGAATTTCCACATACCATCTGAAGGACATCCTCCATATTGAAAAATTACCAAAATTGCCTAAGACATTTGGTAAGCCTGAAACTTCCTAGACTCCTAACAAACTTGATCAAATTTGGCAACCAAAGAAGAAACAACCAAAGCCTCATATGGTTTTTGTACCTGCAATTGCACCAAAGAAAGATCGAAAGGCTTTTACCAAGGGATAATGCTTAAGTTCTAAAGGCCTTACTAATTGTTTTCAGAATCCAAAATATCCTATCCCTAATAGGATAATGGATCATCTTGACTATACAGGGAAAGGCCTTAGCTCACAGGTGCAAGGAATTTTAGAACCCTTATTAGTTATAGTTGTCAATTGGAATCATGGTCTTAGATTAAAACCAACAAAGGATGGCCTCATGACATTTGATAGTGACTCTTTTGAAGTGATTAGTAACGAGACTCCTAGTCTTTTTGATGAGCTTGTTGACTCAAATTTGTTTGATTCAAATGCCATATTAACCATAACACCTATTAGAGCTTCCCATCTTGAAGCAAAACCCCATCCTAGTGGTGCTTCCCTTCTTAAATTAGGAGATTATATATTTATCATTGACGCTTCTTATCCTGAAGCAAACCCTTACTATAAATTATGCCTTTGCCATTCTAAGCTTATCGATTGGAATCAACAAAATTTGGTCATATGCCTTGATGAGTTTCAAAATGAAGAATCAATTGCAAAATACATGGGCCTAAGAGATACATTTCCCATTGGTGATCATAAGTAGGGTTTTAATTTTTCATTGAATTCTTCTACCTACTTTGGAGAGTAGGAAAACTTTATTGATCATAATAAATAACAAACATCAAGATCTTTAGGTGAAAACCTCTTTGAGGCACTTGTTGATTATGGAAAAAGTAAAGAAAAAGACAAGCCTTTGAGTGAAAACTTGTTTCAAGCACTCCCAGGTGATAAAGTTAGCTCATCCCCTCAAGACGTAGAAATCCCATCCATCCCAAGTTCCATAGCTATTACAAGCATGTCTTCAAAACAACATAAAATATTTGAGCATCTTGCTCTTGAGTTTCTAGAGGTTTTTGCCAATTGGACTTTACTTGAGAATGTAGATTCTGATTCTTCATATTATCTAGATCTTTGAGAGGAACAACAAGAAGATATAGCAGAGGAAAATGATCATGACCATACATTGCCCACAATTCTAGAAGATGGATCCACACTTTTTATGGAGATCACAATAGAAGTGAATTTGGGAACCCATGAGGATCCTAAAATGGTTTATCTTGGAGCTTCACTTACTGAAGTAGAAGGTGAACATATTATATCCATTCTTAAGGATTATATAGACATCTTTGCTTGGGCATACTCCAACATGCTAGGCTTGGACCCAGATTTAGTTGTGCATCATCTTGTTATTCACCCTGGTGCTAAACCAGTCAAGTAAAAGTTGAGAAAGATGCATCCATGCATCACCCTTTTTGTTAAGGCTGAGTTGGAAAAGTTATTAGGAGTTAATTTTATCAGACCACTAGACTACTTTGAATGGGTTTCTAGCATAATACCAGTGAGTAAAAAGACCCTAGGCATACGTGTTTATACAGATTTTTATGATATCAATGAATCATGCCCTAAAGATTATTTTCCTCTACCCAACATTAACATGATCGTTGACTCAATTATTGGGTACAAGATGCTATCCTTAATGGATGGATTTTTTGGTTATAATTAGATCAAGATAGCCCCTAAAGATCAGCATAAGACCATGTTCACCACTCTATGGGGGACATTCTGTTACCAAGTCATGTTGTTTGGTTTGAAAAATAATGGAGCCACATATCAGTGTGTAATGACTATCATTTTTTATGACATGATGCATGACATTATCGAGGACTATGTTGATGATATACTAGCAAAATCAATAACAAGATCTGGACACCCTGACATTCTATGAAGAATATTTGAGAGGCTTCATGCATATAAAGTCCATTTTAATCCTAAGAAATGTGTCCTTAGAGTCACATCATAAGAATTTATAGGGTTAATTATATCACAATGAGGGATCAAAATCAACCCTACAAAGGTTAATGCTATTATGGAAATGCCTCTACCAAACAATCTTAAACAGTTATGAGGTCTACAAGGAAAGATCCAGTCTATACGTAGGTTCATTTCTCAATTGGCAGATAAGTGCCACCCATTTAGCCATATATTAAATAAAAGGGTAACATTTCAGTGGGATGAAGATTGTTAGATAGCATTTGCAAAGCTTAAAACATACTTGGCCAATCCACTAGTCTTACGACCTCCAACATAAGGAAAGCCACTGCTTCTTTACATATCAGCCACAAAACATGCACTGGGGGTACTTTAGGTTCAACATGATGATCATGGTAAGTAACATGTTGTTTATTATTTAAGTCACACATTGGTAGCCTATAAACATAATTATATGCCTATTGAGAAGGCATGTTTAGCTATGGTGTTCATCACTCAAAAATTGTGACATTATATGCTAAATAACAAAACTATTATTATCACCAAGGTAGATCCTCTCAAGTTCCTCTTATATAAAGTATCTATTCAAGGATGAATGGCTAAAAGGATTATGCTCCTTAGTGAGTTTGATATTGAGTACCAAAATCAAAAGGTAATCAAAGGACAAGTTCTTATTGACCAACTTGTAGAAGCTCCTATTACAGCCACTCAACCTCTCAACTTTGACCTTCCAAATGATTGTATCCTGATGATAGAATAAGCATCACAAGAACCTAAATAGTGGATGTTCTATTTTTATGGATCCTTCACATCCTAAGGATTTAGAGCTGGCATATTGTTGATCATGACATTTTGGGATTTGATCCCCAAATCCTTCCATATACAGTTTTAGTGTACAAATAATATGGCTAAATATGAGGCATTAGTTATAGGGATTTGTCTTTCCATATAGTGGGATATTCAAAGCTTAAAAGTCTATGGAGATTCACAACTAATCATAAATCAGACAACTTATCAGTATCAAACAATGGATGATAAGCTTGTTCCTTAGAAATAAATTATTGATAACCTTAAAACACATTTTAAATCTCTATAGTTTGAGCAAGTTCCATGAGTCAATAATAGATCTACCAATGTAATGGCAACAATCAGTTCCATGACTCAAATGCATAATAGTGCTAAAGATTATCAGTCCTTGATTTAAAATCTTCTTCAATCGACACATATTGTATCAGATTCAGAGAGGATATGCACCATTACTGATCTTAATCCCTCACCTGAGCTATCATGGTACCAAGATTTTTATAACTATTTCCATAGTCATGTATTTCCTACCAACCTTTCCAACAACCAATAAAAACTATTCATTCATCGCTTAACATGTTATATCCTCCTTGGAAACATGCTTTATCATAAAGGCTATGATGGAATTCTTCTTCATTATTTATATTTTGGAGAATCCAAAATAGCACTAAAGGAGGTTCATGAAGGAATGTGTGGGGCCCATACCAATGGTGTAGTCCTAGCAAAGAAACTCCTTAGAATAGGCTATTATTGGCCCAAAATGGAGATAGATGCATGTAATTATGTAAAGAAGTGTGTTCCTTGTAAGTAGCATGGTAACTTGATACATGCACCTTCTTTACCATTGCAGCTAATTACAACACCATGGCCATTCTCAACATGGGGTATCAATCTCATTGGAAAAATTACCCTAACATCTTTAGATGGCCATAAGCACATTTTAACTACAACCAAATACTTTACCAAGTGGATTGAGGCCATTCCTATCACTTATGTTATCGAGAAACAAATGGCTAAATTCATTCATTACCATATCATCTGTCGATATGGCATCCCAGCCTATATTATATCTAATAATGGTGGATCCTTTATGAACCAAGATGTGAAATCTCTTTATGCAAAATTCAAGATCAAGCATAAGAAATCCACTCCATATAACCTGTAAGGCAACGGACAAGCTGAGGCATCAAATAAAACCATTCTAGCCATCTTAAAGAATATTGTCAATGATGTTGGCCATAATTGGCACTTTTAACTCTTTCCTATCCTTTGGGTTTATAGAACCAATCATCACACCCTAAATAGAGTTACTCCATACTCACTTATTTTTGGCACTGAAGCTATCGTCCTGGTCAAGATTGAGATCCCATCATTAAGAATATCACTAGAGCACATTGAAGATAATGAAGACTATAGAGCCTCATGACTACATGAACTAGAGCTTCTTGATGGTAAGTGTTTGGTTGCCTTAGAAAACTTGTAGGCCTATCAGAAAAGATTACAAAGAAGCTACAACAATGCATTCTCCCTCAATAATTTGAGATTGGTGACTTAGTTTTGAAAGAGAACTAAAATAATATGAATGTTGAACCCAATAAGAAAGGCAAGTTTCAGCCTAATTGGTTAGGACCATATATTGTCACAGCAAACTATGGATCAGGAGCATATCAATTGGCTAAACCTAATGGTGAAGAAATTTTAGAGCCCATGAATATCATACACCTTAATATATTCTACACATGAACAACTTTGAACCATTGTCTATAAGACCTTTGACTTGGGGGAAACTTATGTTTTCATAATTTTATCCCACCCTTTTATCTTACCTTGAACACATTTTAAACTACCCTAGTCTACTTTTTATTATTCTTGATAGTAAAGGATTTGAATCCTTGGCACTCTGAACACATTCTTCATCTCATTCTAGATTGCTCTCTTTGGGAATCATATTCTTTGTTATGTCCAAGGCATGTTATAAGCTTGAACACTTTTTATCCCTTGACCAATTATGATCTCGATTATGTCTCATAAACATTATGAATATCCTCAGTAGTAGTTCTATAAACCAGTTCAGTAGGATAGTATTGTGCAACTTCAAACAAGTGAATAGAAACATCTCCTTAGTTTTAGACTATTACTACATTGTTACAGATCAAAAACCTTGCTCTCATTGATTTACGAGCATGGGTTGTTGTAGCTAGCTTAGCTATCTTATTATAACCTCTACTCTCAAGATGTGCATCTCCTTGACTAGATGGTCCCACCTTATGCATATCTTATCCCAAAAACATTATAAATACTTTGAAAATACCAAAAACATTAGAACATGATCCACAAAAGAATAAAAATATTATCTCACACTTCTATACATTTGTACATTCCCATTCCACCATGTTACGTTCTTGCCATTTTGCAAGCACAAAAATTCTAGTTCATTTCATCTTATCCCACGTACTTACCATTTTTCAAGATCATTCTTTCTCATCTAAAAAATTTATTGTTTGCCAAACCATCCTTATTTGTTTGTCATATTTTCCATTTCTTCTATAACATTAATCATGATGGTTTGATCATCATTTCTCTTCTATCCCATTTTCTGGGAGAACTACATTTGGCCTGAAGTTCATGTTGGAACATGCATCCATGGAACTATGTAGGCAACGTCCACTTATCTTATACATCTGGAGTATGCTCAACCAACCCCTTATTTTTTTATCTTCCCCCATTTCTTCTGTCATTATTCTTATTTAATTAGGGAATAATTTTCATGTCATTGTTCTTTGTTATGATGTGGTGAAAAGTAACACCTCTACCACACATGCATGAACATTTGTCTTTAAACCACACTAACTTGGTTTTTGTTTGTGTGTGTTTATTTGAGTTTTCTTGGGTTTTTTTTTGTGTTTTCTTAGTGTTTTTTTGTACTTTTGCACGTCTCTTTTTATTTCTTCTTCTTTTTCTTACTTCTTATCTCATCTTGGTCTTGTGTTTCCTTGATTGTTTTTCCTTATCTCTTTTATGTTTCAGAGCATCTTGATGATTCACATGGATCTTGATTGTCTATATCTTGATCATATGTTATTATATTGTTCTTGGACCATTATTTTTATTTTTATTTTGTTGGTGCCTTGTTTTTCTTTTTGATTTTTTTACTTTTCTCTTTTGTGTTCAAGAATGCCTTGATGGTCCACATGGATCTTGATTATCCATATCTTGGTCTCATGTCATTAAGATATTCTTTCCTTTTATTTTTAAACATTTTGTTCCTAATTAATATCAGATCTTGATTTCAATTTAGGTTCATATATGTTTATATTTTTCTTTGTCTTTGTTTTTTTGTTTAAATGTAAATTGTTGTAACTCTAGTTTTGGTCATTATTTTACCATTATCCTTAGTTATAAGTATTCAAATTTGAATTGGCTCAATGCAATTGGAATATTATGTCATTATAGGTTATTCATACTTATGATTCTTAATTTCTTTTTTTATATCAAGCACTTTGTGCTCAGGTCTCAAAGTCTTAACATCAGCATCAGCTTCAATGAACAATTCTCAAGAACACTTTGCAACACCTAGGCTTATGATATGGAATTAGGATTCTAGGTAGTATGCATTTTAGGATTATTTCTATATGATTAGATGTGAGTATCTTTGCATTAATTATAGGTATAATCAAATTCTTGGTCATTTTTCATCATTCTTCATTCCATTCTCTCCCAACCTAGGGTGAACTACATTGGCCTGAAGTTCATGTTGGAACCTGAGTCCATGGAACTATGTAGGTAGCACTCAATTTATATTGAGGTTAGATCAGCTATATCCATTCTTATTTTCATCTCTCTAATCACTTTTTACATTATCATATTCTTGGTTTTATATGGCTTTCTTAGCCATTACACCATCACATGTACGTTTGTACCCGCTTGTTTTAACCTATCTTTTTAGTTATATCCTTGAGCTATTTTTCTTGCCAATTTCCCATGCTGGGGCACAACATCTAAACAATGTTCAAATAAAATTATCTCTATAGGGGTAAATCATTATGTATTCTTTATCAATGATCAAAATTTTCCCTACTGGGGCAAAACTATTTTATCACGATCAAATCTGCTCTACTAGAGTACTTATTATATTCTCTTTAGAGACCCCATTCTAGTGGTGCTTCCCTTCCTAAAGTATAATGTTCTCTCTTTTCCTCTAATTCCAATCTCTCCACATTAAATCCCATGAAGGAATAATATAGTATTGTGTAACTTGTCTCAAGATTGATCAATGTTGTAAGTGTACAGCTTGTACTCTCAAATTGAGTATGTTTAAAGTGTGTCCTTTACATTTATGGATTGTATATTTCCCATTCCCCTATATCTAGGGCCTATTATAACTCTCATTATATTTTAATCATTGATGGTAATCATGTGTGCAATAATTAGCTCATTTGTATGTGATCTATTCCATGGGTTAATCTCTCATTTTCTCTCTTTTTGAGAGTCCATCTTTTTCTTCCACCCTAGTATGTCCTCTCAAGGGGGCATCATGGGTCTATTCCAATTTCTTCTTGATAAATTTTTTTTTAAAATATGTTGCCTCACTTGAATGTCTTGTTACACCTTCTCAAATAGGGGCAAAATGTAAACATCTAATTTATAACACCATTTGTGTTGAAATTATCAATCTTACTCGAATTACACTCAAATGCACATTTTAGCTCAAAATCCATAAAATGCCCTAAATGATTCAAAATTGTCACTTGCAAGTGCTAGTTTAGTCAAAGTGTCCCTAAATAGGGTAATGCATTTTATGGGCCAGCTAACTTTGATCAAATCATTTCGAGTCACAATGACAATTTTGCCATTTAGTTATCTAGATCACTCTTTTCTTCTAAATCATTAATACATGTCATGTACCTTTATTATTTGGTGTTGGAAACATCCTAAATGAGAATACAACTCCAACACATCTAACATCACCTTTTAATTCCTATATAATCAAATTATGACCTAGTAATATGACTTTCTGACCATTTTGATTAATTGAGAGGCAATTTTCAAATAATTGCACAAATGTTGATTAACCTTGTTTAAGGATAATTAATCCAAAGCAAGAGCTTGAGTGGATTTTACATGAGAGTTGTTGAATATTTATTTTTAAAAATTGATTCCTATTAATTACATCATCAAGTGACATCATTTCTTGGGAATACATCTATAGGCCATAAATGCCAAAAATATCAAGATTATCGATCACCCATGCCTAGTTAAAGCCTCCCATGCCTCTTCAAGACCCATTCTTCCAAGGTCATGATGAAGATAATTATGGATTTAATTCCAAATATTAGGATTATCCATGGCCACACATCTTAATCTTGAGATGGATGGTCATGGTTGATCCTGACCAATCTCAAAAATCTATAAATAGAGGGGCCATGGACATGAATTAAAAATCTTGAATATTGAAAAGTTATAATGTTAAATTGTTTACACAACCCTTTGCATTTGATCATTGATTTTGTTTGCAAGCTTCATTGATAGGCTAGTTTAGTGATTTAAAATCATGATCCTAGGTTTTATGAAGTGTTCTTGAGACATTGGAGGAGTTTGCCACCTTTGTTGACAAAGAAAAGGATGCTTGATCAAGGGAGAACATGCTTTTGAGCCACATGGGTATGGTGAGTCCATTTGGAAAGGTAATATGATGTTGCTTTCTTTCATTCATTTCTTACTATCCTTTGTAATTCCCATAGGAATAGATAGGATTAGTTCGTTAGTTCTTTATTTATATTTCATTATGTATGTACTAATGCTTGACTAACTTGCTTTGTAATCCTCTCTACAGTGTTCAGGTCCTACTTTCAAATCTAGTCCAACATGGGACTGACCCCAAGTTATGGGTATCCTATAATGGGTTCAGACCTATAGGATTTTTAAAAATGATAGCTCCTTTGATGCATCATTTTATCTCATTCCCACTAATAAAACCTACTAATTGCCAAGGAAAAGGCAGAGAGATATAACATGAAAGGGAAACCTAAGCTAAAGATGGTGATGCACCTAAATAATGTTTGAATCACTCTGCTCGACTCTTAAACACTAATGAAATGAGGAAAAGACCAGATCTAAGATTCCAAATATCTATCATACATTAGTATTTCATGTAGAGGTTTACCAAATGATTGAAAGTTGAGGGAAAAGAAGGAGAGGTCTAAATCAAGACACTAACTAGTTACAGTATCCACATGCACACTTCAATCAAGAGATGTAGAATACTAAACATGATGTAGATAATAAGATGAACTAGTAACTAGGTGAGATCATGACTTAAAAAGGGAGATACTTCTACCACATATGCAAATCTAACATGTACACATTATATCAGAACAATGAAATTTGAAAAAACAACCTTGTATTCATTTCAAGAGGTTACAAGCTCCATCTTGGCAGAGTCTGGTCATGCCTAAGAGAGGGAGTATAGGGATACATAGAGGATCCATTTTTTGGATCAAAAGCCTTTATATATAGCAAAAAGAGAGAGAGAAAGAGATGGGAATGATGCATAGGAAAGTGGAAAAATAGTTTTTATGATCAAGAAGTGAGGTGGCATCTCATTGATTACTTTCTGCATGCATGTCCTCCTCCAACCAACTAGCCTTGATCAACAAATAGACCTTAATTTTCTCTAATAACATTTGAGCTCTTCTCATTAGCTAAGAGATCTCACTAGAGTCAAGGGTTAGTTTTACATCTATTTGAATGGAATCAATACCCTTAACTATTTCTCTAACTACCAGCTCACCACCTTAGGACCCTAAGTCCACTTAACATCTTTATGAGGACCAAATCCTCAAATCTAGAAAATGATAGTGTCATGTCATGAATGGTATTTATTACATGCTTTATCAATGATGGAACCACATAGATAGATGAAACCCTTTGCATTAAACATGTATTTGATCCATTTTTATGTCTAGATCATGGTTCCACTCTATAGACATAAAACCAATCTAAGGTTATTGGTTTTCCTATACTTTTAATTGATAAAAGAAGTTCATAGCTGCATGTTCTTGATGTGAAAATAAGCTACCACCCCCTTGGTTTATATTAGGTCTAAAATACCTATTTTCCCTCCATGTATCTCTATTGGTAATTCTTTGTCCCATTTCATCATTCAAACTATCGACCCTTTATCTATGTTAGGTCTAAAAGACTTATTTTATCCCTATGGAGATTTAATGGTGATATTAGACCTTGTAATGTCCATTTGATTTAGTTTGGACCATGCTTGAGCTATGTTGCTTGGTTTTTTACCTTGCCTAGGTCAAAGAATTATATATCAACTTTCATCAAAATCTCTCGAGCTCACCATTTGCTTATTAGATGTCAACCATGACTCAAACTGTCAACATATTGACCTTTACTCATACCATCAATATTGATGCATATGATCAAGTGAGATCCATTGATCTTTCCCTTTAACTTGTCAATCTATCTGAGTTGGCACCACTTGATAGTACCACATTTTTACTTAGTATCCTTTGTCAGCCTATCTACTCCCATGCTTATGCCATATGGTGAAATCTTAAGCTCTTTGACCTTTTGACTCATTGCATACCATCAGATCAAGATGTATGATGCAACTTAGACCATTAGATCTAATAAGACCCTCTATTCAAAATCTAACAACTACTTCACAAGATCAAAAATGACATTAATTCACTTGTCATTTGACATCCATGTGATTGTATTTGACATCTACATGACCATTAAATTTAGGTTCCAAAGGTTTTCATACTGTCTTAAAATTAGCATTCGTACGACTGTCAAATACATTCACATGACCATCAATGATCTTTACATGGCTGTCACTTTTTAGACTCAAATGATTAATTTCTTGAGCTTTATTTTGACATTTACATGAATATCCTGTTCTGCAGGTTCAACTTTAAATGTTCATAACTTGAGCTAAAAATCTTACACAGACATGAAACTTTTAGAGGATTATCTTGACATGAAAAACCCCATGGCATTGTAATATTTTGGATCATGCAACTTTATAATCTACATTTATTAAATGTAAAATTAGGTTAGTCCATTCCTTTTTTCTATGACATCCTCATGATGGTCTGGTTCATAAACTTTGCATAATTAATATTTTGATCAATCTTTCAAGGTTCTGATGGATTTCCTAAGGCTTGTGTAACCTGGCCCATGCTCTATAATGCTTGAAACATCAAGAAAACCTACATGGTATTCTTCATTTTACAATCTTAGACCTATTTTAAGGCTTTGGTCCACATACTCCACATGAACTCTACTTAGCTATTCAAAGCTTGGTATGTGGGCCAAAAATGGCCAACAAACCCTAAACCCTATACTATTTACCTTAAACCCTAATCCATAATCCCTAAATCCCAAACCCTTTAAATTATAAACCAAACCCTAAACCAATAAATGTATCCTCAATTAACATCATTTATATAGTAATAATTAGGTTCATAGGGATGAACTTGGGCAAAATTGCATCACTCATTACATAATTGACTTAATTAGCTCAATATATGATGATGTGGGGGCTAATTAAGCCCAAAATTACATTCATTACTCATATATCTAGATTAAAGGAGCTCAAATTTTCCCTAATCACCTTAATGATTGTCCCTTATATACCCTAAGACCTATACCCTAAGCCATAATCCCTAAATTTCCTAATCCCTAACTCTAAACCATAAATATAAATTCTTTAAACCCTAAACCAATCATTTTATCCCAAATTATTATCATTTAGACTAAGAATTAAGTTCATAAGGCTCATTTTGGACTAAATCACATGATTTATTATCCCATTTGACTAATTCACTCAATCTACATGATGACATGGGGTATAATGACAACCTAAAAACATGTTCTATAGTCACAAATGGGTTGAAGTGATTCAAATTATTCTCAATTATCTTTATGATTGACCCTATGTACCATAAACCATATATACATTAAAACCTAAGCCCTAAACCATAAACCCTAAACACTATACCTTAAATTTTAAACCATAAAATTTCCCTATTTACTAATCAATTTAGTCCCAATTAACATTTTTTGTAGTAAGACTTAGGTTCACATGGCATAGAGTGATTAGACCTTATATACACCCTTAAACCTAATGCTTATGCCCTAACCCCTTAACCCTAAAACATAAATTATAAGCCTTAGGCCCTAATGCCCACTACATGCTACAAACATACATACCTTATGATATAACTGATTTTATCATGGGATGTCATAAAATGCATTTTTTAATTCTATGGCCAAAACTTAACCTTTGGAGTACCAATTTAATTATGCATTTGAATTTTTTGGGGCTATTTCAATCCCCTTTAACCTAATTGCATGACTATAAAATATGATTTTATGGTTGATCAGCTCCAATGTCATTAGCTTGATTGAAGCAAAGAAACATTGTTTTTTATATGCAAGTTCTACATGTATAGAATGTGGTTTTGAGCTCAATAAACTTGAAGTCATTAGCTAATGAATGAAAATATTGATTACTTCAATTATGGAGGTAATTGGGGTCAAAATGAGCCACATGAACCTATTTTAAATTATATATGATGTGATTTGGAGTGAAATTAACCCTAATGTCATGTCATATATAATTAACCAAAGAGTTTATTCATTTAATTAAAGAGGCATTTAAGGCCAATTTGAACCCCTTTAAGAGCAAGATATTATTTGGGCAAAAATAAAATTTTGATTCTATTATGAATTGATCTAATTAGTCAATTTGTGCAATTAGGGGTGTGATTTGATCAAAATTGATCTCCTAAACCAAATTTATGGCTTAATCAATTGTATAATGCATACAACATGTATGGCTTAACTAACCATACTTTTATTAGAAATGCAAACATGAAGGTAATTGTCATAACTAGGTGAATAGGTGGTTCAGATTTTCTTTAATTACCTTAGTGATTGGACCTTATATCTGATACCTTAAACCTAAAACCTTGTACCATTTAACATAAACCCTAAACCCTGTACCATTTACCTTAAAACCTAAGCCATAATCGATAAACCCTTTAACTTATAGAACCTAAACCAATAAATTTATCCCTAATTAACATCCTTTATATAGTAAAAATTAAGTTCACAGGGAGGACATTGGTCAAAATCACATCACTTATTACCACAATTGATTTAATTGGCTCAATCTATGATGATGTGGGGGCTAATTGATACCAAAATCATATTCTTTACTCAAATATCTAGGTTCAAGGAGCTCAAATTTTCCTTGATCACCTTCACGATTGTACCTTATATACCCTAAAACCTATACCCTAAGCTTTAATCCCTAAACTCTAAACCACAAATATAAAGTCTTTAAACCTTGAACCAATCATTTTAGCCAAAATTAACATCATTTAGATTAAGAATTATGTTTGTAAGGATCATTTTGGCCTAAATCACATGATTGATTGCCCCATTTGACTAATTCACTCAATCTACATGATGACATGTGATATAATGACAACCTAGAAACACATTATATAGTTAGAAATTTGTCCAACTGATTCAACTTATCCTCAATTATATTTTTGATTGACCCTATGTACCCTAAACCATATATATGTTAAAACCTAAGCCCTAAACCATAAACCATAAACACTATACCCTAAATTATAATCCATAAACTTTCCCTATTTACTAATCTATTTAGTCTCAATTAATATCCTTTGTAGTAATAATTAAGTTCACATGGCATAGAGTGATTAGACCTTATATACACCCTTAAACCTAAACCCTATGCCCTAATCCCTAAACCCTAAAACATAAATTGTAATCCTTATAACCTAATGCCCTAATCCCTAAACCCTATGCACTAATGCCTTAATCCCTATCCCTAATCCCTAATCTATATTAAGTATAACACAATCATATGATTCTTAATATAGACAAATCTCACTTCTCAATGTTTATGTTTAACCCAAACTGAATCATGATCATGTTATATAATGCAATCACATTATTTGATAACGTGATCACATTATTTGATAACATGATCATGTTATTATTAATATAGAATAAGATCACTTTTTAACATCTATTTTTAACTCAAATCAAGAATCATGTCTCCACAAACATTCTCTACAAGACCTATAGGACCTATGTACTTTTGACCCCACCTTTAAAAAGTTATCAATTATCCTTGATGGGTGATGTATCATGTTCAAGGAAGAGGAATATGTTGTAGAATAAAACACTAGAGTAATTAGAAGAGTTGAGAGAGAAACACAAGATATAAATGCCAAAACTTCATGGTAGATAAGGTACAAACCCTAATCTTGATGAACCAAATGCCATAGTTAATGAGCCAATTGACAATGATGAATTATACAATGATGAAATTGACCATAATGAATTGAATAATTATGAAATTAACCACAATGAAATGAATAATAATGAAATTGACAATAATGAATTAGATAATGTTGGAAGTTTACATTCAAAGTTCCAAGTTTTTTATTTTGTTGGTGATGAGTCTATGTAATTATGCTTCACCCCTCATGAATGAATAAAATTTGATGGAAATAAATAATGATGAAATTAACAATCAAGAAAATTTCATGAAAACATATGATGAAGAAATATATAATAAATAAAATGTCATCCCACCTCTAAACAGTGAAAGTAATAATAATTTTAAAACACCCTCTCAACAAATTCCACCATTAACAACACCTCCAATAATTGTGCATAGAAAAGACAAGTACTTAATTGAATTCCATGAAAATATTTTAGAACATGTGCGTAGCAAAATGTCTGATTGCCATTGAAGAAGACTAGCTCAAAAAAATTGGGATAGTTTCTTTCATAATTTGGATTGTGATAGTTAAAGATGTCATGTATTTGTTTCATTGATAAAATTTAATAAGACGAGACCTATAATGTACACATTAGGACTAAAAACATATAACATGGATGATGAAAATAATGAAATTGTTGAAAATCTATATGATGCATATCATACTATAGGCCCAAAATAATGCACCTAATATTATAATGATACCCAACATATACTTACAACTTGTGCAATAAGTAACCAAATAGGGAAAAAATGAATGATTTCAAAAATAATTTGATCACTTAATATAAATGGAAAAATATTAATGAAAGTAATTGAAATATGTGAAAGACTTAATGAACCTAATACCAATGAGCTCTGGACATTCTCTATTAGACTTCCATGAAAGGACAAGGCTATAGCTGATACTCTCAAAGAGTTACTTATTTTTGGAAAGATAATACAAGATTTTTTCCTAATGCAAGAGATGTAGTGAAAAGAAGAGTTGGTTCTCATAACCTTAAACCACATCTGAAACATTTCTTGGATATGAATCAAACACATTTTTATTCTAATTTTTTGGAAAAACATTCATAAATTTATATTTTTCAAAGATATTTTTAGATGGACAAACCTTTTTATGCAAAAATAAATCACACATGTACCACTTGTTTTGTAGGCAACATGTTGAATTTTCAATGCACTATGATGTTTTTCACCATATTCATTGTAATTTGCATACTAGCAACATTTTGCAAGAGTGTGGCATATAATTTCCACCAAAATCAGCCAAGGAATTTATTCCAATGATCTTTTGCAAAAGACCATATGGATAATTATTTTATAACAAATCATGTTTAAATGGAAATTATAGTATTTATGATGGATTACCAAATTTTTAAAAAATGTATCCATGAGGAGAGTACAAGTGCAATTGGATAGGAATCAGTTGGTTTAAGAAATTATAAATCAGTGACTTATCAAGTAAAATATGGAAAATAATCTAAAAGGTGTGAGCTTGTTACAAAAAAGATACCTGTTTCTAAATTTTTGGTCAAATTTAGAGAGAAAATTGTTTGAGTATACAAGGCACACACATAGGGCTAGAAGGTTGGATGAACATTTCAAGATAAGAAAGGATACATTCCCACTTGATTCAATTATTTCATTAGTTAACTTTTCTAAAAACTACACATTCGACCCAAAATATAATTTCAATCGTAATATTACAACTCATCACAAGTTACCATATTCGTATATATAGTATTCATACATGCACCTGATAGTATAGAGCAGTAACAAAAAAAAAATAGGAAATACAATTTTTTTATCAGAAATGACCAATCACATTATTCAGATTATGTGCAAGGTTGATTTTAGAAGTTCTATGAACAGTTGATCAGAGGAACATTACTTTCAATCAACATTACATTTGGTCAAGCATTTGCACATTATAATTTGAAAATGCATAGATGTTTTATTAGTTGAGCAGGATACACATTACAACTAGTTTTGAACACATTTAGAATTTTACTGAGGCTAACCATGGAAAAGGGGAGAATAATGGTGTTAGATCATGTGCAAAAATATTTATTTCAATGGAGGAGTTAAAATTTGAAGAGGGTGTTGATTTGATAAATGCAAAAACTATGGTTTAATTGTGTAATGAGAATATGTGTCATGGTACTCAACCAAATTCTACTATTTGTAGACATTTTTTAGTTAATAGAGGAAGAACACTTGAAAAAATATGAGGATTGTATGAATATAATGGGTTCAAGTGATCTCCACTCATTTCACAGTTCAAATGCATGTTCTTGGACAGTTCATACGAGACATTTTGGCATGTTTATGTTCTACAGGTGTGGACTTTTTTTGAAATGAGTGTGAGTCATAAGAGGGCATGGATGATTGGAGTTCCAAATGTCTAATTTCAATCAGCACATATTAGGTTCCAACAACATTTCAACTTAAAAATATGACATTATCAGATAACTTTAACCATGTATCTGATCTAGTACACCCAAGTAGAATAGTTTTCATTATGTATAATTTATTCTCATTATATATCTTCATAGTGTCACTAAAAATGGTTTTTTTTTGATATAGGGCTTGTTTTTGTAGTTATTATAGATAAGGACAATGAAGAGGGAACTAATTAATACTTGTGTCAATGTGTAGAGATAAAGAAAAAATTGACTTCCCCAGTTATAGACGGAGAAAATTTTGACTATCCCACTACATTAGTGATAGTCACTAGTACTTGGTTTTGAATATATTTATTTTATTCTTTTTGGGAATTATGTGTTTAATTCCTAAGAAAATAAAGGTTTGAGTAAATGTAAATCAGTAAATAAATGTGTCTCAATTAGCCTACTAATTTGTGTAAATAGATATGTATTTTACCTTTTCTAAAAATGGTAAAAAAGTATCAAGAAATCAAACTTAGCTTATTCTAGGCTGAAACAGATGATATAGAGTCTAAAAATTATTGTGAAAGGATGGCAGACTATCATAAACAGGACCCAAAACTCTATTTTTGGATTATAAAGGAGTGTCAAACTCAGGGCACCCTACTACTTGGTGTTGTAGTCCTCTTTTTATCACTATTATCCACTTCTAGCACTATTGTCCACTTTTGGTGTTGTTGTCTTGGTGGTCTAGATTTTTTGGGTTCTATTCAGTAGGCTTGTGACACCCTGGAAGTGAAATATCAAAGCCTATATTTGTGTAGAGCTTGTTGTATGTCTAATTCAATCTTAAAAACCCTTAGGGGCTCCTGGTACTTGAACTTGAGTAGTAAACTTGGGAAAGATAGGAGGGGTTAGTGTGTAAAGGATACATTGAATGCACTTCACACCCTGTGTGTGGGCACGCTGCCTACATACTAATACTCTAAAGAGGGATCAAGCTAATGTAGTTCTCCCATTTGAAGTGCTTGGTGTAATTATGTGATGTATACAACTAAATGCAAAATTGGAATGTACTTTGGATGACTAGAGACTGGTATGAGTGCTTGAATAGGCTTGAATTGATTTTAGAAGGCTCTATGTAGAGAATAGGGAAGAGTACTTGAGTGTACTTGCATGTATTCTTGCCTCTTTATTTTAAATGGGTGTCAACCCTTATAAATAGACATTAAATGGAATTTTATAAGGAAATTAATGATCATGGGTTAGATGATCTTGTATTAGGATGACAAGGGAAAAGATAAGGAATTAGGAAAATTTGATCCTTTGAGGCTAAAGTGAACTTGGACAATAGTGCTAGAAATAGGACACCCTTAAATTCTAGTGCTCCTATCTAAGTTAGGTGTTATTTTCCTAAGAAGATGAAACCTAGGGGGATGGATCTAGCTCTGAGAGGGTTATCTGGGTCTCAAAAAGCTAAGTCTAGGAAGCTATGGGTGACTATAAATAAATGAAAGTCTATCTAAGAAGGGTTCAATGAGCAAGAAAGAGGACCTAT
Source organism: Torreya grandis (assembly GCA_037957365.1). Lineage (NCBI taxonomy): Eukaryota > Viridiplantae > Streptophyta > Pinopsida > Cupressales > Taxaceae > Torreya > Torreya grandis. Next base: position 1,454,605 of record JARHVA010001552.1, read on the forward strand.
AGGTTGGGTTCTATTAGCCATGCCTAAGTCATCCAATTTTGCATTTTATATGATTACAATATCCTATAAAAATTCAAATCAATGCTTATTTGAAGATTTTTAAATTCACATGAAGATACTGCATTATTCAAATTTGCTTCTTACAATGAATATTCAATTACAAAAATATCATGGGAATCCAATAAATAGAAAACTATGGAAAGTTTACGAGTTAGACCATGAAGCCATTCTTGATACTCTCAAGGTTAGAGAATATCCTAATGGTTCATTGGATTGAACTACATAGGTATGTTTAATTTTTAAATGTATATGTAATCAATTTTACCAAATATTTTTTATTTTCTAAGTAGTACATATGAATTTCATTTTTAATTACTTATAATTTTTTGTAGGTTAGTAGTGCCAGATAAGCTTCCACCTTCACATGATTGGCACTATTAGTAGAGAATTTTATATTCTTCAAGATAAGAGAAGATAAACTTTTAAGTACTTAGTGTTTTTATGCTCCTGAATGGTATTGAAAATGCACTTCCAGGTCAGGAAGCATGAGAACTAGAGTTCTACAACCACAACTTAAACTTTCACAACATTTATTATCAGTGTTGCCATGCTCTTGAACGGTAGTGAAAATGCACTTCTGTGTGGATATGAATGTTTTGGAAGTATGATAATTTGTAATTTTCTTATCAATATGTCATCAAAGTGATATATTCTCAAGTGGAGGTCCTAGAAGTAGAAATGGTAGTTGGAGCTCAAGAAGTTGCCTATTCAATGCTAAAAAGTTACATTTTTAGACATGTCACTACAACTTATCCAATGGATTACTTTAGAATGTTACACCTGAGTGCTCTAGGATGAGATTAGAGGGATTAAATAGGTAGGGTAGGGATCTGATGGTTCATGAAAATGACTTATATATTTTGTTTTACGTGTGTTTGAACTTAGGCTAAAAATTGTATTTTTCTTGTATTAAGAAGGGCATTCTTGAGGAAAGAATGAGTGATAGGTTTGTTAATTAGGCATAATGGGAGGCCAAAAAACTATTCCTAAATGCTATCCATCCCTCCAAATGTGTTTACAGTGTCAACTTTTGTTCAGGAAGCATCGAAACCAAATTTCTACAACCAGAACTTAAACTTTGACAATATTTATTGTCAGTGTTTCCACACTCTTAAACAGTAGTGAAAATTTACTTTCAAGTGGATTTGAACATTATGGTAGTGTGATAATATGTAATTTTCCTATTTATATGTGTTTAAAGTTATATATTCTCAAGTGTAGGTCCCGAAGGTCAAAATGGTAGTTAGAGCTCAAGAAGTTACCTATTCACTACAACTTGTCCAACTGATTTCTCTATAAGGTTCTACCTGAGTGCTCTTAGGTGAAATTATAGGGATTAAATAGGTAGGGGAGGGATCTTATGATTCACATAAATGACTTACAAGTTTTATTTTATGCATGTTTGAATTTAGGCTAAAAATTACATTTTTCTTGTATTGGGAAGGGCATTCTTGAGGCTGGAATGGGTGGTGGGTTTGTCAATCGAGCCTGATGGGAGGCCAAAAACCTGGTCCTAGATGCTATCTTCCCTATATAATGTGTTAGAAGTGTTATTATTTGGTCAATAAGTATCAGAACAGAGTTATGTAACTACAACTTAAACTTTGACAACATTTATTGTCAGTGTTTATGCACTCCTCTGTCCCTTTTCTCACCCACTTTTGCATGAAAGTGTATTTTAAGTGTTCAAGGTGAATTAAAGGATAGAATAGGTTTGTGATATTTTAAAATATCAATTGTCAAATATTATTTTTAGGAGGCCTAACACCCTTAAGGGATAGGCCTAGAAAGCAATATAATGTCAGGGTGAGGTGTTGAAGGTGTTGAATGAGTGAGGTATTGAAGGGTCAAAAAAGTCTTAACAACATGCATTAGGCCTACTAGGCCAAATATACCTTAAAGGGAAAATTTTAAATAAATTTTAAAGGATTTTATAGGCCTTTGAAGGTAGATGGATTGGATTTAATAAAGGTTTGATAGGTAGATATAAGAGATAGAGGAAGTGTTCTTAAAAGTATTAAATAAGAGGAAGGCATCTAGGCATAGCCAAGCCTAGCGAATTTATAGTGAGAGAGTGTGAAGAGTGAATGATAAAATGGGTAGGTTTGAGGATAGTAAAATTGATGCAGGAGCATCACCAAATACATGTAGAATCTATTTTGACAATAGTCTTAGCTAAGCTCTCAACCTGTATAAATTTTGAGTAACTCTGAAGTAAGGGTTTCATGAGTAAAACACATAAAACTCAAATGATTAAACTATAAGGTATGAAAATTTATGATCATCTAGGTAATGGATATTATAACTTAGTACAAGTATAATTGGGTTGACAAGAGGTTTGAAATTTTAGGTACATAGAACTATTTTTATGTACACTTGTAGAAGACCATTTTTGAAAAAGTTGTGCATAAGGTAAGATGAGTTTTTGGTTTATTTGAATTATATAAACTTGGGTAATAGTTATAGCATGTTATAATTTCTAAAATACTACTATAAATATATTTTTTAAGAGATATAAACTATATTTTGATAAATTGACCTATTGGAGCAATAACTAGGTCTAGAGACCTAGAAACTTAAAAAGATAGAATTTGAGAATGAGAGTTCAATCTCTTAGAGACATATATTTGGTTGATTTATTTTAAGTTTTTACACCTACATAAATCCTTTCATTTTCCTAAGACCTATCCAAATTTTCTTAAATAATAATTTTTCAAAAGAAGCAGAGTAGATCTAAGAGATTGGTGACTAGTTAAGAGCAGACCTAATGAGTAATTGACTAGTTTAAAAGAAGATTGTTTGAGAGTGGATTTTGAATCAATTTAAGAAAAAGAGTGGATAAATGATGTTTTAATTATTCATTATATTATATCATATGAATAGGACATTCATATCCTTATTAAACATAGAAGAGCAAATTATGCATTAGGTGGTATTAGGGGATGATAAAGGATTTTGGCCAAAGATGGAACATTATCTCATGAGTGAATATTATGTTTCAAGTCAGTAAGGTTGAATTTTATCAGACTAAATAAATTATAGTCAAGGTCAAATAAAATTTCATCTTTTAAGTTTAGTAAAGAGAAAGCTGCATAGATGAAGAAGTAGACCATGTACATGGTCACCAAAAAGAGTTGACTGCAAAAGAGGTATTGATATAAATTACTCGAGAGGTGAGGGAAAATATAAAGTAATAATAATCATAGAATGCATACAATTATTAGACCTAGTTTCAATAAAATCTAGTCAAAAAGGCATTAGATCCAGGTGAAGGTGAAAGATCAAGTAACTTGCAAGTATAGGTTTTTGAGTGAGAAATTGCAGGGATTTATGAATGATTTTATGTCTTTTCATTATTCAAGTATAAACACGAGTGGGTATAGGCCTTAATTGAAATCAAATTTTGTCAATGATCAATTGAAAATTTGTAAATGGGTGATAACAAATGCAAAATAGATAAGAGTGTCATTAGTCATTTCCACTACACACAACCAAATAAAAACTTTAATTTAAAAAAAATATGGGAGATCCAAGATTTATAGCATTGAAAAGAATAATTTTTTAATCCTCATGTGTGTAAAACATTAAATATGAGATCCAATAGATAATAGTTTGGAAGATCAAAAAAACACTATATAATAATATTTCAAATTAAAACTAAATATAAATTAGATAGATTAACATATTTTGGATGAAAACTCTAAAAAAATCATATAGGCACATGGACAATGTCAATAATACATAGATTACCATGATAGGCATACAAAAAATTACAACATCTATCAACATAGTATTTAATGTTGGGTGAATCTCATATACACATATACAATACCAAAAATGCATAAATTACCATAGAGGTATACAAAAAATCACATCTCATGTAAGACATCCTAATCATCAAATAGCCTCCCTCTCTTTACCTTCCTTGAAGAAGACTATCCCTGGGATGCCTTTTTAGTAGATGTATATCCCTCTAATGCCTTGTATTACTCAAAGGTCTGATTACGGATCATATGCTCATAGATTGCTTATATTTGAAACTATTCAAATACAAGTATTATTACAAAATTAACATAAAATACATTCAACCAATTGTTAAGAAATTAATTTTAAACTAGAATAAAAAAATCATTTAAACATCCACTTACTACAAGCTCACAGTCCTGCTCAATATATTTTTAATTCTTAAACAAGTTAGTGACAGGTTCAATTGTTTGAATGGGCATCTAAAATAGGGAATAAATATGAGAAGTTGCCTTACTAATCATCTGATTGGTACTATAATATGTCATGGGACAACCCTGCTTACACAATACATTCACATAAGTAATATTTAACCTAAGCATGTAGTAAAATTATTTAAAAAAATCTATTTGTACAATTTAAAATTATAAGTTAATATATACCTCTATCAATGCCTATGTATATGACATTGTAGCAACAATGCCTATGTCTATCTCGACTCATAGTGATAGACGAGTGTCTACTTAATCCATCAATTGAATGCAAACAAGGTCTCACTTACTTTTCTATAAAGTATCAAATATATATGGCAATTTTTTCTCCTTTATGAAACTAAGAGTGTATTTAATAGTATTGTATTTGAATTTTGAGATCATTGATAGATAAATTTAACTTAAACTTACAAGGTAAATATACATAGATTGATTGTACATAGATCATAAGATTAACTCAAAGTTTTACCTTTGTATAAGTAAAAGGTGTCATCCTAATAAAGACAAATGTAGTTGTGGATGGGCCAGTAGCTGGATCTAAAAATGTAAATAATGGCTGCATCAAATTAAATGCTACAAATGTAGACTGTGACAATGAAGGCACCATCACAATTTGGGACATAAAAAATGACATATATATTATTCAATTTCTATGTAAATTAATTGTTAGCTAAATGAATTTTGAAAATATAACTTAAATTTAACATTACATTTATATAAAATATACTTGTATCTGTGTAGTGGTTGATATCTGCACACTAAATGTACGTGCCAAATATTCATCACTCATAAGTATATTATCTAAGCCCTATGAACCACCAGTGTTTTCATCATCAAAATTTCTAATGTTTATATATCCACAAGATTTTCAAGGGTGGGGTCATGTATATACACTAGGTGGCATATCTTTAAAATAAGTATGTGAGAGCCTACTTATATTTTAAATGAGTATATCGATGAGTAAACTAAGTGCATGAAAAGTGTCGATCTCCAAAACCTATTGAAATATAGAGGTAATCTTAGGTTCAAGTGGATTCTGGATACAAATCTTTATAGGTTGATTAGGTGATGATCTGCACCTGGTCAATCCTATACAGAGCCTTTTCCTCAACCCTAAAACTCACTATAATCAAAATAGTTTAGAATCTCATTGAGGAAAACTCATAGTAGAGTTTTCTTAAAAAATACAATGGTACTTCATGGTTAGTACATAGTGGGTAATCAAACACCATCCACCTTCAATCCCAAAAATTAGCTATGATTAAATTAAGTTGGCAGCGATGGATTGGAAAATATTTAATAGTCACCAAAAATGGTGCATTAGTGATTGGGTCAATGAATAAGGTAAAAATGGAGGATTTTGATATGTCTTTATTCTTGACCTCATGTGCTAACAATTTGTTAGCATAATAATCCCTATAACTATCTTGATATGAAGTCCATCCATCAATTTAACTCGTTATAGAGTTAATTTGACCTAATAATGTCTCTAGGGAATTGGCCAGATAGGTGTGGTGGGTCTTAGAAGAATTAGGATCCCTCATTATCCCAATTAATTCTTCAATTTAAATTTTATTTTCCACAATTTGGTCAACAAGACTTTCCTGATTGCCTAGGGGATTTTATGGAACTATAGGAGGGTTAGGAGGAGAGTTAGGTGGAAAGTTAGGAGGGTTACAGTGAGGAACAAGAGGGTTAGGAAGAGGAACAAGAGGGTTAGGTGGAGGGTTAAGAGGAAGAAAAATAGGGTTAGGTGGAGGGTTAGTAGGTTTAGGTAGAGGAATAAGAGGGTTAATAGGATGAACTACTCAAAACAAATAAATTACCAATTAAATAATGAAAATAACAAAAAATTACTAAAATTTAGGGTTAACAAGTTTAGATTTTTAGCACTTGCCTCTTCTATGTGGTGGCATCATCAATTACATCTTCTTGGGATAAATTATGGCAAGGTTTAGCCTTAATAAGGTAAAATGCAATCATATAATGGATGAGAGTGGGGAAAGAAAGAATGCTCGAACATAAAATGAGGAAAAATTACATTCAAGTTTAGTTTTTATTTTTTGGTTACATAGGGAACACGATCATGTTATTAACTTGATCATGTAATTTAAAATAATAATGCAATCTTATTATTATTTTAAATAACATGATCACATTATTTAATATTGTGATAATGTTATTTAATAACGTGATCACATTATAGCTTGGTAATTACTAAGCCATAATTTAAATAATGTGATTTTGTTATGGGAAATGTCCATGAATCTATCCTTAACTTTGTACATTTACCCCAATGTGAAGTTGGATGTACTCAAGAGGAAATCCAATCAAATGACTATAAAAGAACATCTTGATAGAACTGAGATCCCTTAGCTATGGTATGTACCCTATCTTGGGAAGCCTAAGTAATTAATGAAATTATTATTAATTTTAACACATCAAGGGAGACTCTATAGTGTTGGGAGAAGTATGAAGATCTCACATACACTAAATGACAATATTAAAGATTGAGAGGGAATATATGTGTCATGTTATAGGAGACCACTAATATTGAGTCAATAGTAATGAAATTAAAATGCACCAATATGTTACAATATGTAGTTTAAGCACATCTAAATATTTTTGAATTGAGCAAATGTGCATTTGAAAATCTTAATGATGGCTATTGTGAAGCAATGGGGGATGCATATAAGACAATAGCATATGTGGATTACAATATTTTAAAAAATGGGGAAATATAATAATTTTCAATTCTAAGTAAAGGAAACAAATAGGGAAGTTGATGAGAATCACTATGTGGGAGGAACTTTCTGATGGGGAATGCACCTAGTTTTGATGAGGCTAGAAGAAGTGGGGATTCCAAAAATCTATGCATTAAAAATTCTAGAGTAAATTAAGTTGTGCATAAATAAGTATGTCATGCATTAGTTCATTGATTGGATGAATGAAATATATAAGATAAATATGAAAAATTATTCAATAATATGGCTATTGCATTCAGTGCAAAACATAAAGTGGATAATAGGTTAGTGATGGAAGCATACAAAGGGAATATGTATTTTTTATAATAAAATATTAAACCTTGATGAATATTAAGGATTAGTATGGCACATGAATCTCCTAAATCAAGTTTCTCTATGTATTATATATACAATACATGGAACACACATTCGTAAGGTTTAGTGTAACTCCGTAGGTAATTGTGGGTATTAAATGTTTCACTATATGTTTGATTTATTAATGTTTAATAGGTATAAAAATTTGAAATATTATTTGGGTTTTAATATATGAAATTTAAGCATAAATATGAATGTAAAGTGGAATTGACAATTGAAATTTATTGAAAAGTGCATATACTAAAAATAATAACTACAACCACTAATGAGATACTTATATTTTATGGTTTCTAGATGACTATAATAGATGTCTGATAGTGAAGAACGAAATAAATCAAAACTTTGATGACTCATATTTAAAGGAATATTTTTTGGTTGTGTTTGGAAAATTATGTGCTCCTTAGACAATAATAGAATGAGACCCTATCCATTAATTGTATACTTTTTTGCTTTGACTATGATGAAGATGTAACTTTTGTGACCACCTACACCTATGTATGTTGAGTGGGCTGAGATATTTTGATTTTATAAGTTTTACATAAAAATATATGTTTTCCTTATCTTTTCATTGGAGACCTTAGGGGTATTTGGAAGAGTTAAAAACCTAAAAAATAAATGGGAGAGTTCAATGGTTTGATCTGACCCCAATGACCCATGTTGATGATTGACTACACTGTCTATGTGTCTAGGTACTCCAAGGAGGGAATCAAGCCACACATAATTATCCCACGTAGAGTGATTTTGAAATCATGTTCCTTGACTAAATGTAAGTATCTATAAATTTAGATTTGATACTTGACAATGTTAGCTCTTGAATTTATTTGAAATTCTTCAAACTTGATTTGTGATTACTCCTAGCGATTGATATTGAGTCTGGAAAGAAGAGGGTAGATTTTCTTAATGTGCAGTACATTAATAGATAAATGTCAAACAAATATCTATTCTTTTAATTAATGAACTTTGATTTGTATTTATAGTGGACATTTTGAATAATTCCCTTTATATGAATTGTAAAATGTGCGAGATGACCCAAATGAATATTTCAAATTTGGAAACTAGCCATTGGATGGTATGAGGATGGGGTCACACTAGGTGGATAAGTCTATGGTAATAGACTTATTTTCCTATACATGTTTTTTCTAAAAAATAATGGACAATTATCCTAAGGTTGGAAGCAATTTGAGAGTGATATAAGATAGATTTGAGCATTAAATTGGAAATTCCTATGTAGAAATAATGACAAACATGGGGCTCAAGCTCACATATAGATAAATAGCTATAATAATGGAAAATAAGATTCATTTATTTGAGCATAATTTAAGTGGTTTATGATATGTCAATAATTAACATTGTTAAGAACCTACGACCAGATTTAGGTGTCTATATATGCCCCTCCTTTATTCTATAAATAAAAGTACTAGAGTAAAGGAGAAAGATAAACCTGAGTGTGAACAACAAACTTTGTATTTTAATGTCAAACTAAAATTATGTAGGACACTCAATTTTATAAAACCCTACAACAAAATATGAATTAGTCATTCTCCATATTTTGAAAAATATGAAACTCAAAAATTTGAAAATTTTAAGGAGAGCAAGGAAGAAATACACCTAGAGAGAGATGAAACCATGTTTCCCTATAACTTGAAAAAACATTAGATAAGTGTGTTCCATTATCTAATCATTTCAAGATATGGTTCCTCATGTTGAACAATTGTCAAATTTGATAGTGATTAAAGTACCAATTTTTTAATAAATAATCAAGCCCTTGAGTTTGAAAGATTCATACTCTAAATCTCATGAATGGGATAAGTACCCAATGTACTAACCCTAAAATAATGTAGGACTATGATGGGTTTAATATAATTGGTTTCAAGACCATTGAGTGTCACTAGACTTGAATATACATCACCTATAAAATAAAGGTGGATCCACAAAATGGGTTAAATAGAATTAATGCCAGGCCATTGAGTGTCACTAGACTCAAATGTACATTACCTATAATAAAATGAATTGCACTATTACAGATGGATCTATATTATATTTTCATGATAAAAATGGAATGAATAATATTCATGCCCCCATCATGAACACAATGTCAATAGATTTAAAGTGAAATAACAACCATTTTTTATTGAATCTGTAAAATTTATTGCACTGCATATGTCCATGAACTAGTATCATTCCTTTTGAATTTGAAAAATGTATATGTGTGTATGAATAAACATCATGCCCCCTAAATCTATGTTAAATGATATATAATGTCATGCATGCATCTATATGATCAACTATAACTATATTTGAAACCTATAATTTTTGTTCCTATAATTATTGTACATATACCTAAGCATATGCAACCAAGTGTTTATGATTTTGTAATAAATTATCTATGAAGTGAGTGCATATGCATGTCATATGACCCCATAATCCATATCAATGTTTCAATATATGTAATGTATCTAATTTCTAAATTAATTTGAATTTTTTAAACTTGTACTCTGTCATAAACTCCATTTTTTACTCATGGAGGGTTGAAACTCTAAGAAAATCCCAATGTAATTCCCCCATTTTGAGATGAGTTATGTACCCTCAAAGTAACTCATCTAAAAATAAGATTTAAATGTATCATGTGATAAATATATATCATGTAGTATCATGCCAACATGTGGGGATTATGTTATCATAGTGAATTAATTTTCATTAAATATGTATGAAACATATATAAAGCCATGCATACAAGTGTCATGTCCAGATAGATATATCAATGAGGTACATAGTTAAATTAACCATCTATAGATAAGACTATGTGATAATAATACATAATATGGATCATGGCACCACTAATCAAGTTCAACAAGCACAATAATCACAACACATAGTGTCACACAATATAAAATGTACGACCAAAGGCCACATACAAAGGACATGAACATGTCAAATAAACAAGGCTAAGGGCCACACACAAAAGGACATTAACAATTTCACAAACAAGAGACATAAATTTGTTGCACACATAGGGCCAAGTGATCACACATAATAAGCAAGCAATGTCTAGCATATTATGTAAAAAAGTAACAACATTGAAGAAGCAAGGAAATATGGGGGAAATGAAATCTATAAATGTGCTTTCTATTTTATGTATGTATTAGAATAATGTCTCTGAAGAGCATATGTGGAGACAAGAATATACATGCCCCCAATGGGAAATAATCAATGTGTGCTCATGTAGTATGTAGAAGTAATATGAAATCATTTAAGGTTAATTGGAAGACAAAGTATGTATAGATATTCAATATGTAAGATTGATCAAGTAGCACTCTAAAAAATATGTGCATTATAATTATTTCAAAAAAAGTGTCACAAATGTTCAGATCAAGATAGACAATCAAAAGGTAATGGCAAAATAAAATAAAGCCAAGCACTAGAATAAAGTTATATTTAAGATCATATGAACACATTTTTGCTAAGATGTGAGAATAAAGTGGTTGAGAAATAAAACAAACATGAGGAAGATATGTATAATTTAATATATTAAAGCTTATCAATGGTTTGGGAAATAGGATTTTCCTATGGAATTATTGCATAATTTATGTAATCACCTTTTTAAATGTTTGTTAAACCACCAATTGAGATGGGATGTCAATATGTAGGTCTTATGTCATCAGGAGTATCATACTAATATTTTTCATATACATAATCATAATGATTTTCTTGGTCCTAAATTTTGGTATGCCACTCTTATCATGTTTTACATTTGTATATGTAAAACAAACTACACAATATTATAGTATTTAACTTTATGATTTATTTTTATTTTCCATATGTGTTGTATCATGTACCTCTATTATTATTATATTATCAATATTTTATTTTAAATGAGCCGAAGAGATATTTTCTTTCACCTATTCTTTCTATACATATTTGTCCTCTCTTGAAATGGTAACAATCACAAACTCATGATCAAATGTAACATAGTCATGATATTTACCCAATGTTACCCCCATTGCTCTCAACCATTATTGTCCTAGTTTTTCATTGTATTTATCCAAGGTAGGGTTGATATGAAATATAATAGAACACAATTTTAAGCTAAGTATTACTATCAATTCAATGGATCCAATGCAGTAATGGGGTATAACAATACTATCCAAATGTTATATTTCATACCTAAGATATTGGAGAAGTGTTATGATGTGTATATTAGCTTCATGAAAATATACAATATTGAAATTAGTACAATTATTTCCATCAATGTGAGGACTAAGAATCAAAGGCTCTAGATATGAAAAACACTTTTTACCTACCTTCTTTAGAACCACATTTGTCATATTTTCCTTTTTTGATATCTCTTGCTTTTTATTTTCCTTTGTGAAAAACCCTTTCTTAAGGATGTCTTATTTATTATCTTGATTTTTTTTCCATAATTTATCTTTTATTGATTGATATTTTAATAAATCCTTTTCAATTTATTCCTTTTGTATTATTTATTTATGTAACCTTTCTTTTTTTTATTGTTCATTTTGTAACCTATCTTGTTATGATTTTTCCTTTTGCAACCTTTTTTGCTCTATTTTTCCCTTTTTCCTGTAATTTTCTTTGTGTAAACTTTATTACTATAGAAACATTTCTTGCTCCAATTTTGAGAAGGAATTTCCATAATCAATATTATGAATGACAATGTTCAATAGGTCAAGAGGTTCATTAGGAAATAAATGGTTGCATGGGATGAATTTGAAGAAAAGGTTTAGGGAGTAACTCCAAAAATCCTTTCGAGTGAAACCATATAGGAGACAAAATTAGTTATCTAAAGAGTAAAGCCAGAATAAATGTTGACCCTCAAGTTTGGGCACTAAAAGAAAATTTTAAATAAGGGTAATTATGAAATAGTGAAAATGAGACACGCTTACTCACAATAGGCTATATTGCAAAGTACAATAAAGGATGGTGTGCAATGATTGATGAAGCACAACGTGTGGCCTAAAGGAAACATAGTTTTAGAAGAGAATTTATAGGTTGGAAAGAAGCAAAAATATAGATCAAAATAAAAATATATGTTATAAATGTCAAGCACTAAAGAACCAATCACACATATGGATCAATATTAAGCCTCAAAAGTAGCATGTTCTAGGAATATGCGTAGATAGTTCTAAAACAAATAACATATTTGGTGAATATGCGAAAATATTTTTAAAATGGATAGTTGGTAACCAAGTTAATGCTAGCTAGTAGGGGTTGAGGGGGTCCAAAGAACCTATAAATTAGACCCTTAATCTTTCATTTGATCATCTAGTTATAGTTTGATTACATTTTTTGTAGGTGGTGAATGGGAAATCAAGGTTAGGGTTTTTAGGAATACATAGTTGTGGAAAGCTTTTGTAATGTTTATGAATATTTTTTAATCTCATATGTATAAGACCATTGTTTTAATGGTATCTTTTAATAGTAGTGATGTAAAATATATGTTACAGTTATTCAAAATAAAAGAATGTTACATGTAGCTCTTTTACCCTACTTTATATTTAATAGTGTTTAATAGGCATAAAACATTAAAATAGTATTCATATTATAATATATGACATTTAAGGATGAATATGAATGTAAAGTATGATTTATTGACAAGTGGCATATGAAAATATAATAAGTACAACCAATAGAAAGATACTTATCATTTTATAATTTTTGGTTGACTGTAGTAGGTATATGATAGTTTAAAATAGGATAAAATAAGTTTGTGATAGTTCAGGTTTGGGAATAGAGTCTGCATATATATGTGGATAAGTTTGTGCTCCTTAGATAGCTATACAGTGTAGTCTTGTCCATTGATTATAATTTTTTATACTATGAAAGTGAAAAAACTATGATTATTCTACTCTATGCACTTATGCCTGATGAGGAGGCTAAGATATTTGGATCATACTAGTGTTGTGCATAAATATTTGTTTTCCTTCCCTTTTCCTTAGAAACCCTAGGTGTACTTATGATAGCTATAAACTTACAAAATCATGTTGAAGTGTAATGGTCTAAGTTGACCCCAATCACCTCCATTGATGATTTAATGGTGCTTTTGTATCCATATAATCTAAATATGGAATCAAGACACACATATTTCTCCCACTTAGTGTGATTGTGTAATTATGCTCTTCACTATATGTATGGAACTACTAATTTAACTTTAATACTTGATAATGTTATCTCTTGGATTAATTTGGGATGATTCAGACTTTACTTGGGACCACTCCTAGTGATTGATATTTAATTTGGGAATAATATGGAAAATTTTCTCAATGTGCAATAGTGTATAAGTGCCAATCTCTATGAATATATACTTGATAAAGAATGACCTTTAATTTGTATTTATATATGTCTAACTGAATAATTTCATTTAACCAATTTATGAAACATGTGGAATGACTCATATGGGTATTTCAAAATTTGGAAACTAGGTTAAATGGAATTGGGACAAGGATGCACTAAGTGAATAGGTTTATAGTAGTGGACCTATCTGCATAACACAGACATATCCCAGAAAAGAAGGAACAACGAGCCTAAGGTTGAGAATAATTTAAGTGTGATATAAATTAGCTTGAGTAATGACTTAGAAATTTATATGTGTTACTGATGGTGAACATAGGGATCAAGCCTGCAAATATATAAATGGCTAAATTCATGGCAAACAAGAGTTATATTTGATCATACGTCAAGTGGTTTAAGATATGTCAAGAATTAACATTGTCAAATACCTATGACCAAATTTAGGTTTCTAAAATAATATATGTGTTTTATGGTTATATTTTTAATAGGTTTTGAGTTATATTAATTTAATCATGCTTTATATACTCATAATTCAATCTATCTCAATGGGAATCTTGATGTTCTATTTTTTCACCTTGAGAGAGAACTTAATTCTTTGGGTTTAATTAATATGTTGATGTAGTAAGGTTGAGTTTCCTCTCTTTTTTTTCACATAATCTAAATTTCATAGGGATAAGGAAGGTTAAGAAAAAACATAACATGTATACACTCTAAAAATTCTTAACTAACATTTCTTTTATCTACATACTTGATGGCACTAGGGCATCTCCCATAACTGATATATAAATGGATTAGGGAGGGCTTGACTAGAGTAATTACGTAGTCATATGGGTTGAAGCATAATTTTGTGTCCCACTAAGCAAACAATAAATTATTAAAATATGAATTCTAAAAAATACTCAAAAAAAATTATTTTTTTGTAAAAAAATGGATACACCATGTCTTTATATATATATATAATATTAAGCACATGTGTAAATTATTTTCATCCAACCAAAATTACTTTTATGGCACATTACAATTTCTATGGCTTATTTTTGTAAAAACATGAGATTCACTATTATTTTTTAACCCATATACATGATTGGAGAATAATACATATCAAAAAATGGAAATAGTAGAAGAAGAAGATGTCAAACGTGGAGATCTCTCATCAAACTTGACACTCTGGTTGATGATCATTATGTTTATATCAGAATGAAGTAATATGAGGCCTTTGAAAAATTTTGGATGGCTAAAAAGAATGCAAGGATTTATTTTTGGTTCCATATAGTCACATTTATCTTTAATAATGTGTGAGAAAACATTACACCTAAAGAATAACAAATTGTCAATTGAAGGGTTTCATCCACTCCAAGATTCTTTAAGTGTCATTTACATTTGATAGTTTTAAAAGAGGTATGATTTTGAACATAGTTCATAAAATTTATGGATTAAACCTAGAACTATGGGGTAAGATCTCTCTAATATATCATATAACTAACCATCTCTTTGAAATGGTGATTATTTCTTTTACCAACACCATTTTGTTACAAATTGTGGGGACTATATGTTGAATATTAATACACTATGTAGTACAAAAGTCATTAAATAGAAAATTCATATATTCACCACATTTATTTTCAAGAAGAATTTGACATTAACTTCCCATATTTTTATTCTAAATAGGCCTTAAAGTTAACATTTGTGTTAGAAGTTTCAATTTTATGCTTGAAAAAATAAATTTAGGTATGTCTAGAGTAATCATCAATGAAAGCAAGTATAAAATGGTCCCTATCAAAATTAAATGAAGGAAATATGCCTAAAATGTCACTATGAACATGTTGAATAACTTAAGTAACTTTTTGTTTTAATGAATCTGGGAAACTATAGGGGTTAATTTCCTAAATAGTAAAGGGGTTTGGATTAAGGGTAAAATTAGTAAATAAATGTGCCTTAATTAACCTACTGATTTATTGAATCTAGAAGTGCTTAATTGATTTTTAAAAATAAAAAACAAGAGGGAAGAGAATAAAACTTAGCTAGTTCTGGACTAAGATGGAAGATTCAAAGGTTAATATTTGCTAGTCTGGTTGGGTAAACTGTCAAAAATAAGACCCAAAAGTCTATTTTCTACCTAGACAAGAGTGCCATAATGGGACACCTAGAGGTCTAGCACTTTAGTCCTAGTTTTGAAATTATATTCCTATGGGTTTGAGATTTTTAAGTTTTGTTCATCTATTTTGGGAGACCCTACATTCCAAATTTTAGCTCTTGAGAGTCGTTGAAACTCGTTGTAGGTCTATTTCCATCTTCAGTACTTATATTTGTCTACACACATGGAAATGACAAATAGATCAAAAGAAAAAGGGGGAAACTAGATTAGGGAAAGAATGATCACATAATCAATAACCCCTACTGATCTAATTGCTACCTACATTAGCCCTTAAGTTAGGGTCTCAGATCCGATGTAGTTCTCCCTTAGGGAATGTGCATAGCCAACGTGCACAATTGATTCAAGAATGAATTTTGTTTAGGCCCTTCCTTGATCAAGCATGAAAATCTAAGTGTGATGCAGAGAAAATGAGCTATACTATTGACTGATTGTTATTATGTATAATGTGCTAAAGTAGTAAGTGCTAGATATAAAATGCCTTGTGTAGTATTTTATATAGGAGACTCATTATTTCAAATTTGGGAGCTTTATTCATATTTGGTTGACATTGGGAAACTTAAGAATGAATAAAATAAAAGGGTAAGACTTATCATACAAAATAAACTAATTATTAGAACCAAAATTGGGCTTGGACAATAGCATTAGAAACTAAGCACCCTGGGTTTCAGTGTTATAGTCCATATTTAGGAATTATTGTCCAGGGGTTTGGAACCTAGGGGGATGGGTCAGGGTCTAAAAAAGGTCTTTAGGCCTAAAGGGGTCGAACCTGATAAGCTATAGATGAATGGGAATAGTTAAAGAGATGTATAGGGAATGTAGTAAAACCAAGAAATGATAGACAAGAGAACTTGGCTGAATGTGAATAAAGCTCATATTCTCCAGTCAGAGTCTTCTATGAAAGGACCATAAAAGGACATAATATGTGTGTTTGATTGACCAATTTAGAGTGATTACATTTGCCCCTCTTTTATTCTAGTGATGTATTGAAATGAAATACTATATTAAAATAAGGAAAAGAAAATGTGTACTTGGGCTTACCTACATGAAGATAAGTATGTTAAAAAGGCTCCAACTTCTTGGCCAGGGAAGTGGATTGAAGAATTGAAATGTGCTCAGAGAAAGAAGGGATCCTTGTAATAGATGCCCCCTGTATCGAACTTGAATAGTGTCTATAAAGAGAAGGAATCCCTATAATGGATGCCTCTTGTACTAAATCTAAGTAGTGTGTATAAAGAGAAGGAATCCCTATAATAGATGCCCCCTGTACTGAATCTAAATAATCTAAACTAGATTTGAGAAGTTATCGAAGGTCCAAAACTAATGTCTATCCTCTATCCCACACAAAATCTTAGGTCTGATTAATACTATAGAGACCATAAGATCCATCTTAGTGATGACCTAAGTAATGCCTAGGTGTAAGCTAAAAATGTTGGTAAATTGTAAGAAGAAAATGGCATGTCCTACCATCTCAATTTGTATAATCGTGGAAGATGAAGGACATGAACATCTATGTCATGCCCCCAAATCTGGTATGTGAGTGATGCGTCTAGATAATCTATAAATCTATATAACCACATGTGATATGATCTATCATGTCATATCTTATGTGTAAAAGTGGAGGTCAAAATAATGTGCTCTACACTATGCCTATAATCTGCTATCTGGTATATAACTGTGTCATGTTATATGAAGTTGTATGTGTGATACATGTAGTACTATACATGCCCCCAAATTTGGTATCTGGAAAATTTGTATATTTATAAACTGAAGGTGTATCCTTCTAGATGTCCTAAGTAATGATGAGTGACCCTAATGTTATTTGAATCACTATATAATCTAACCAATCTAAGTTGAGTAATGCTAATAACCCCTAGAATTTGAACCGCTTGTGAAATATTAACTGATATGAGTTGAGTAATGCTAAGTGACCCCTAAAGTCTAAACCACTTGTGTAATCTTGACCAATCTAAGATGAGTAATGCTAAGTGACCCCTGGAGTCTAAACCACTTGTGTAATCTTGACCAATCTAAGCTGAGTAATGCTAAGTGACCCCTAGAGTCTAAACCACTTGTGTAATCTTGACCAATCTGAGCTGAGTAATGTTAAGTGACCCCTGGAGTCTAAACCACTTGTGAAATCTTGACCAATCTAAGTTGAATCTAATAATTTGACTGCTAAAGGTGTGAGAACCATGGTGTACTGGATAGGTATACTGAATAAACTATGGGAATAGGGATAGTATGAATGATGCCCCCTTTTAGGATAAGGGATGAGATCCGTGATAAAGGAGGTTGAGAGAAAAGTAAAGACCGGTGGCAGAATGTATAAAAACAATGTTGACATGTATCAAATAGATTGAAAGGCCATTATTAAATTGGTGAAATTAAATTACTGGGAGTGAAAGGTATCTTTGGTTGATTAGGATCAAAGCTTGTATCTAGGTTTAGTAGATATATAGAAGTTGTCATGCCATGGTAGGCAAATGAGGTAAAAATAGATTGAATGGGATGAAAGAGTGATTTGATTGAACAGGTTGGGTTGTTTGAATGTTTTAAATGGATGTTTACTTGGTGAGGACCAATTTGGGTACCAGATAGGTATACATACTTGTGTGTCATGGTATGCAAATAATGTAGTAAGAGAGTGAGTCCTATTTTATATTGAAGGTGTCGTTATCATGATTTTGAGGAACAAAATGATTTGTAAAACTAAGTTACATAGCTCAAGCTATGGGCAAGTAGAATTTTGATTTTATTAAGAAAGTGGTTTGATATAGGGAATATTTGACTAAATCATGATTCATTTATGTATTGACTAGTTTGAGATTGGAGTTGTGAAGTGAGAAGATGCTAAGGAGACAATCACGCACCATGATTCATTATGAGCAATTGCTAGCATAGATTTAGGCTAACAAGGAGGTTTCCCTAGTGAGTAACGATAGTTTTTTATTATTATTCATTTTTAAGGCCTAATTTTGGTAATTTTTAACTATTTTAAGTCATTTTAAAGTAGTTTAAAAAAATTGACTAGTTTCAGTGTTGTTGTCCTCGAGTCAGCACTGTTGTCTAAGATTTAGTGATGTTATCCATGTTCCAATGATGTTGTCTAGTGCTAGTGTCCTTATATAGCATTATTGTCTAATGTGGATTGCTTTTTCAATTTTTGAGTTGTTCCTAGTTTTGTATTTCTTAGTTATTTGTCCTTGGCATGGTTATCTGATATATATTCTACTTGCTAGTGTTTTCAAGTTGAGGTGTAGATGAGAAAGTTTTACAGAGGCCAGGTTATGGAGACTCTAAGATTATTTTCATTATCTGTTGATGAGTGTGTTGTTATAGATAGGGTTAGGCAGGGTCATGTATGTGATCTTGGTACAGTACGATGGGATAGATATTTGATCACCACCTTATGTGAGAGGTGGAATGTTGATATGTGTACATTTTGGCTTCTGATAGGGGAGATTACTATGACTCTAGAGGATGTGTATTAGATTTTACATTTGCTTATTAGTGGGTAATGAGTGTTAGTTTAATATGACATGGGTGTGGATGCCATTAATCTTGCATCTAGATACTTTTTAGGGATACCCACAGGATTACACCTTAGGTGTAGTGACTGTGATATATTACTATTGATTATTGTGTAGTTGAGTGTTTTGTGCTTATAGAAGTGGTTGGTTGTATCTATTGCTTATAGGATCTATAGAGTGGTTCAGAGTATTGAGATGTATGGTACCATGTTTTCATGGAGGAGGACTATGCTCACTCATTTATACAAATATTTATATAGATTTACGTAGGAGTCTTTTAGTGGTGGTGTGGGTGCAGCTACTTTATTGCATTGTTGGGCTTATGAGCATATAATGCTTGTGCAACTGATTGGATTGCCAAGGGTGGGTTAAGCATATCCATAGCCATTTTATGATAATTGGATTAGTGATTTAGCTATTTGATCCCCTGGGATATATTATTATAGGTGGTTGGTAGATAGATTGGTGGCTAATGGCATTAGATAGAGGCCCTATAAAGGATTTCCTAGATGGTCAGAGGATGGAGAGCAGTGACGGTACATGAGAGTGAGTTTTTGGTTATATGATGATTGGTCTAGAGTTTATGATCACTTTTAGTATGATTGCATCAATAATTAGTTTTAATTTAAAGAGGATGTTCCTCCTATAGCATGGATATGGTTGAAGAGTGCACAGGTACCAATGAGAGTCAGAGCTAACCCCAGATCGACTAAGGCAGAGTTGGCACCATTGCCATTAGATCTGTGAGATGAGATTATAGATGTTCCTAATGTAGATGATGTGGGGTGTATTAAGGCATATATGGTGTGGTGGTCGAGGCATCAATGGGATCCACTATATCTAGCTAGTGTGCCAGATGTTCTTGAATATAATCAACCTGAGCTGATTTAGAGGGTGGGAGGTGAGTGGTTGTAATTTGGCCTATATATTTATGTATGTTTTTGTTTTTGTTTTTATTTGTAGATTATATATTACTAATAGAGTGTAATGTTGTTACACTCAGGTGAGGTGATGATTATGCAGGGTGAGGCACATGCTGGTGTTAGTGGTGGGGATGATGTGTTATGGGAGATTATTATCAAATATATACTGTGTGAGATTACACAACATGTTCTTGATAATGTTTTGGAGGAGGGTTTGATAGAGAGAGCTATGGTTATGACTGGTGTTTATTCTCTCTTGTTTAACTGAGATACTATAGCTACAACTACCTATGTTAAGGTAGTAGGAGAGAGAGATGAGCTTAGGGGTGAGTAGATAGGTATAGGATGCCTCCTCTAGATTATAGAGCAGTGAGCTTAAATATTTTATATGATTATATGGATCTTTAGTGGTGGCATGCAGACTTTTGTGAGGCATATGGTCATTTTTTAGAATGAGACAATCAATGCAAGAGGCATTCAAGAGATCAAGGAGGTGGAGAGTCATCAAGTGCTAGACAGGATTATGGGATGAGTACTAGAGGAGAGAGTGAGATGTAGAGTGAGGGCATGACCCCTATCCATGATTGATTGACCTTGACATGATGTATATGTTTTGAAAACTTATATGTTATATAGATATTGGTTTGATTTTGAAACTCGTGTATGCATGTTATCGATTCTAGATTATATAGGTATGCAATGTTGTGGTTTGGAATAATTGATTTGATATTTGATGTTGAAGTTATATATGTTTGGTAAATGGTATGTAGGATATGTGATTTGTTGTGTTGATATATTTAGTAAGATGATATTTAGGATATGTTTGGATGTAATTCTTTGAATTGTAATCATATGTGAGCAACAATCTTGTTGGTTTTTTATAATTAGTAAAATTGATTTGGTAAAGTGAATTGGTTTGTAAGTAGGATATAAGTAAGGTCTAGATTATGATATTGGTAATTTTTTTAGACAAGTTGGATTAATTAGAGATTATAAAAAAGGTTTGTATCAGTTGATTTGGTAAGATCTAGACTATGATAGGTTGGTTCTGGATAGAGATGGATATCTAGAATTAGGAATATTAGTTGTTAGTAGGATGGAAAAGTAAGATAGCACTATGTGTGTATTACATTCCCATAAGTGGCTCAAGAATACAAAGGTTAGCTATACCTTTAGCTCCATCATTGCCCTGCTAAGTGAATTTATAAATTGATGCTGAAATGAATGTATGTTGTATCACACTATGTTATAACACTATTTGAACCCTATCATCCAAGTGAACAAGTGCCCATATTGTTCATGTTGTGTAAGACCATGTCGTGAATTTAATGTTGTATGTGATGCACTAACTATAGCAAGTTGTGATAACTCTAGAAAATGTAATATGACTGGTTGTGTTTTTGAAACTTTATGTTGTAGAGAATGCTCATTTGATCTCAAACGTAATGGATTGTTACGTGAAATAGGACCTAGAAAGTCTACTTGGAGTGAATATCTCTCTAAAATTGTACTTTGTTGTTGTGCCTATGATGGTGGTGGATAAGTAAATGGAACTGCACTATGTATTCCTTAGACAATATTGTTATATGTAGGTTGCATTCTCTGAACTAGCTTCCAAATTTTCTAAATAATTGGAATAGGAGATCTCTTATGATATTCTGTCCTAGGAACCACATGACTCGCATGATGAGTGACCAATGATTCTTGTAAAAGAATGTCCTGGGATGACTCAGTCATTGAAGAATGAGGTCTAGGGTTCCATGATGAATGATATATCTATGCCCCCTATGTGAATGCTATAATACCATTATCAACACATCTAGAAATGCAATCTCAGAGTCTAAAATAGGTATCCACATTATGTCCATGAATATAATGATAATTACAAAATTGCCAATATGGTTATCTATGTAAAATATGTGGATCTCATCGATGAATAGATTGTATTGTGATTAACCTCCTAGCCAGTAGTGTTAACAATATGATAGATGGGTTATACCACTCTAAATCAAATTGTAGTGGTGTTGGTTGGTAATTCTTTGTATTGCATACTATGGGTGGTGTTTTGGAAACTTGCTCATTGTTCTTGACTATTTTCTTTTTTGGTTGTGGTCTCTGATCTTGTCTAGGACACAATGGATGCTAAGTAATAAGAGTTATATCTGAAGATGTTGCTATGAAATCTGGAGTAATCTAATTAACTAAATATGTTTCAATCAATCCCAATTTCTTTTCCAAAGCTAGAATTGTGTAACACAAATATCTGAAACAAGACTCTGTCTGATATAGTAAATGTTCAAGGAGAGCTTGGTGAAGGCCCTTGATGAAGATATGTTGAACCTCTATATATGGTGGTTTGTATAATAATCTTAACAAATAAGCCTTAAATCTTAAGATGTACTCACTTACTGGCTCTAAAGAATTTTGATGTAGTGTGGCAAGTTTCTCATATGTAACATGAGGGCCCATGTTTATATTGTAGTTCCTGAGAAAATCCTCCTCTAGGTCATCATATGTGTGTAATGAACCAATAGGGAGTAAATGAAAGAACCAATTCTATGCTTCCCCTACTAATGTTTGTTAAACAACTTGAGTAGAATCAAAGGACTTGTCTGAGTTGGCAAAGCTTTCTAAAAGGCCTGAAGGTGTGCGAATGGATATCCAATTCCATAAAAGTGAGGTGATGATGTTGTTTGGAGATGTTTAGGTAATGTAGATTTTATGAATGCTTTTGAAATAGGGTTACCATGTAGATCATTGGCATCCATCCAATATTTATAAGCTTTGTTTTCTAGTGTAAGGAGATGTACTTGGTGTCGTAATTCACCAATTGCATGCATCAAAGATATGATCTCTTGGGATGGTACATTACTATCTTGAAGTGGTTCTTTTAATCATTTAATTTGATTGTTAATTTTAGCCATAAGAATGATACATTTAGTAATTGGATCATAAAGAGGTGGTGTGCTCACTTGAACCTTGGGATTAATGATAGCTTGGACCTTGTGAGAGGGATGTGGGCTACCATTCTCTTTGGGTGATGGGTTAGAATTGGGTTCTACTGTAGTGAGGGGTGGCTTAGGGGATTCATTAGTATCTTTATGTTTTCATGAATCACATTCTAAATTAGTAGCAGATGTGTTATTTAAATTAACATGTGCATGATTGGAAGTAGAATCATTCATAGATTTATAATCAACATTTTGGCATGCATGAGACTTAAGAGGAGTGAGAGAATAGTTAGAAGTATGAGATGCATTTTCTTCTTCATTGTATGCATAGTAGTCATCATTATTCCATGCACTATCACAATCTTTATTTTATTCATTTGAAATAGAAGAATTTGAAGTATCATTTTCATACTCATTTATATGTTTAATAATGTATTCTTAATCACTTCCATCATTGTTAGGGAGAGGTAATAGAGAAAGATTTGATTCCTTTCTAATATGCAATAATTTATCATTGGAATTTGGAATATCATGTGTATCTATGCTATCCATGGATGAAATATATAAATTTTCTTCATTTGTGACATGAGAAGTAAGAGTATGAGAGTTATCATTTGAACATTCTTTTGAAAGAGTAGATTCAAGAACACATAATGCAGCATTTGAACTATGCTTTGGTAATTTGATTCTATTGCATTTATATTGTTGTATTTTAAACATAGCAGTAGAAAAATAGAGAGAGAGATTAGGTTCACATGGAAGTAAATCATCACCAATGAGATGTTCATTTAAAATTGCATGATTACTTTGAGTATTTTATGCATTGTGCCTAGGAGAATGAGGTGAGAAGTATTTTTCCCATTTAGAAAAAGTATTATTTTGAGAAGGAACAAAAGAGATAGGTTTTAGAGGAGAATATGTATATATATATATATATTCTTCACTATCAATTTCATATGCATGGTAATATTTTTCATTGCAGCAATATTAATTATCCTCATTAGATATAAAATCATTTTCCACATTTTTATCTAGTGTGCAATTTTGTAAATTGGTCTATTCATAATTATAATTGTGAAAAAAATTAAGAAATTTATATATGGGATGAGAAGGATGAAGTGCCTTTGTGGCCATTTTATCACCAAAGAGAAGTTTGAAAAATACTATGAAGCAAATAAACACACAAAGAACTACTAACATTGAATTTTGAAAATTACTTTTGCTAACCCAAACAATTTGCAATAAATTCAAATTCTTTTTCCAAAAATTATATGGGAGGGTAATTTGAGGTTTGAGGACCTAGTTTGGGAATCTAGGGTTTTTAGCTAGGGTTTTAGAATTTTTGAAAATTATGCAATAATTTGAAATTATAAAAATTATTTTAAAATGGAATAATTATACTATAATTTATACAAAAATTAGAATTTTGAAATTAAATTTTTGCACAAGAAACTACTAATTTTGAAATTTTTAAATAAAATTTGACAAGGTAATTATTTTACAAAAATTCCAAAATAATTGTATAAAATTGGCAAAGAGGTGGGCTTATTGTTGGATGACCTAGTTTTGAAATCTAGGGTTTTAGTGAATTTATTTAAAATATCTCAATTAATTTGTAGTTTTATAATTTTTAAATTTAGGAAAAATTAGGAAAATATTCCTAAAAATTAAAAATAATTAGCCTTAGGATTTCTAGGGTTTTTATGTGAAATTTTGAAGTAAGTTGGGTTCACCAAATGTTTTACTAAATTTGGGAAACTATAGGAGTTAATTTCCTAAATAGTAAAGAGGTTTGGATTAAAGGAAAAATCAATAAATAAATGTGCCTTAATTAACCTAATGATTTGTTGGATCTAGAAGTGCTTAATTGATTTCTAAAAATAACAAACAAGAGGGAAGAGAATAAAAATTAGCTAGTTTTGTACTAAGATGGAAGATTTAGAGGTTGATATTTGCTAGTCTAGTGGGGCATACTATCAGAAATAGGACCCAAAAGTCTATTTTCTACCTAGACAAGAGTGTTAGAAATGGGACACCTAGAGGTCCAGCATTGTAGTCCTAGTTTTGGTGATTTGGTCTTATGAATTTGAGATTTTTGGGTTCTATTCATCTATTTCGAGAGACCCTACATACTAAATTTTATCTCCTAAGAGTCACTGAACCTCACTGTAGGTCTATTTTCATATTCAATACTTGTACTTGTCTATGCACATGGAAATGAAAATAAATCAAAAGAAAAAGGGGTAAAAACTAGGTTAGGGGAAGAATGATTGCACAATCAAGAACCCCTATTATTTTTATTTTTACCTATATTAACCCTCAAATTAGGGTCTCAAATTTGATGTAATTCTCCTTTAGGGAACGTGCATAGCCAACACACACGATTGATGCAAGAATGAATTTTTTTTAGGCCCTTCCTTGATCAAACATGCAAATCTAAGTGTGATGTAGAGAAACTGAGCTATATTATTAACTTATTTTTATTATGTCTAATGTGCCAAAGTAGTAAGTGCTAGATATAAAATGCCTTGTGTAGTATTTTATATAGGAGAATCATTATTTTAAATTTGGGAGCTTTATTCATATTTGGTCAACATTAGGAAACTTGGTAACAAAGAAAATAAAAGGGGTAAGACTTATCCTATGAAATAAACTGATCGTTAGAACTAAAACTGGGCTTGGATAATAGCATCAAAAATTGGACACCTTGGGTTTCAGCATTGCAATCCATATTTGCACACTATTGTCCAGGGGGTTTAGGACCTGGGGGGATGGGTCAGGGTCTAGAAGAGGTCTTTGGACCTGAAGGGTTCAAACTTGGTAAGCTATGAATGATTGGTAATAGGAAAATAGATGTCTAGGTAATGTAGTAAAACCAAGATAAGATAGACAAGATGACCTGGATAAATGTGAATAAAGCTCATATTCTCTAGTCAGAATCTCCTATGAAAGGACCATGAAAATACATAATATGTGGGTTTTCTTGACCAATTTAGGGTGATTACACTTTCCATGATTGACCTTTCACATAACTATAATCATGATGCTTAACAATAATGCACACTTAACATAATCCAAAAAAAAATGAGATGATAGGAAGGTTAGTGACCATATTTTCCTTATAAAGTTTTTGAAATTAGAAATAATTCAATTGGTAAAACCAAACTTGTCATTAATTACTAAAATCATTAATGTGTTCATATGTAATGCATTGGAAGGATAATTAAATAAAAAGTGTGAAAATTAAAAAGCAATTATACAAGTATGTATATTGATATACCTTTCCAATTACAATGATCTGTGAAGTTCCAATTACAATGATCTGTGAAGGATCATCAAGTTAAAAAATATGTTAAAGATGATCAATTTGAGACTAAAATGAGATATGGTATAAACTAAATGGTTTTGATAGGCACTAATTTTTTAACTCATGAAGTAAATTTTCTAAAACTAATGGAATGTGTAAATAAATTTTATTTGATACATTGTAATAATATATTAAAATTGGGAAACCACTCAATATTTATACAACTTGTTTAAAAAATAATGTTGAAAATTTTACAATAAAACACACAAATTAAACCCTAATATTTTAATTTTGTAGTCAATGACTAACATACCAAATAAGAGAATACAATACTAGGACCTATCATGATAATAACAACATAAAAATAAACTACTCTTTCTCCTTCATTATACAAGTTCCTCTCATGAAAAAATTCATATTATACATGCTACAAGTAAGGAAGAAATGATTCTTATTTATAAAATGTATAAGTCCTTTTGAAATGAATTTTATTGGAAATGTTACATCACCTTGAATCTTATTGGTTTGCTTACTCATATTATTGTTTTAATTTTCCTATTTTTTAATTTAATAAAATACTAATATTTTAATTTAATAATATGAAAACTAACTTAAATAAGCTTAATACATAGTTGTATTACTAACTATGTCAACACCCAAGACCCTATCTTTTTATTTATTTCTCTTCTTTTTCTTTAACTACATTTCTAAATTTCAATCATTCATTTATAATATTTATAATCCTCATAATAACTAATGCAAAAATAATATAAATTAAGAGAAAAACATTCATGATACTTTAGGTCAAAACCCTCATGGTATTTTTTATCTTCCATCTCCATTGTCCTCCTTCTCTTCATCATGACAAGTATCAAAAAAACTCAAATGAAATACATGATGCATCATTTCCATTCCATATAAATCATGTCTCAAACACATGGTTAATTTTCCATGTAGTAATGAAAAATAAAACCCCATCACTTCATAATTCCTTATTCCATGTTTTTGGTCTTGGTCAACTATATTAATTTCAGTTTCAACATCTAGTAAAATATGTATTATGTCTTTAATAAAACCCATGAGGAGTTTCCAAAAATAAAAACAATATAGCTAGATATTAATTTTTTGGGGATTTTTATTCATGTATGTTTTAGTCATTATTCAAATGATCTCCATGAATAATCATTATAATGAATATCATAAAATTCATTTAAATAATGACTAAAATATATACAAATGAAAATCCCACAAAATTTTACATATCTCATTAAAATTGTTCATAAAAACTTTCAACTTGACATTAAAAACATTATAACTACTTTAGAACATACACTTATACTATGCCCTTATAACATATTACAATATGTCTTTATAGCGTGTTACTTTATGGCCTCATAAACATATTTAATTTCCAAATAAAATTCTTTCAATATCATGTTAACACTATGATCTATTTCCATATTGGGGTTGTTAAGTATAATGCCATAAAGAGAGAAAAAAATATTAAGTCACAACTCTTCTTCTCACACAACATGCCAAACAACACAAATAAATATTTTCCAACAAAAACAAATCATTAATATCAAATGGTGAGAGTGATGGGAAAAAATTCTTTGCCCCAACATCTTCAATCAAATAAACTATAACTTAGAAAATATAATAAATATATGGTGACCATAACTATATGCCAAACTCAAATATCACACGAGTCAAGAAAGACACATAATCAAGTAAAGAATAAAAAGGGAAAATAACACAATGGTAACATGAAGACCCTATGCTAGACCAACATGATCTAAAAACAACTTGTTATAAGGAAATAAACATCACAACAAGAAATAATTAGAGTAGACATGAGTAAATTATGTTTCCTAATTTTACCTGTCACATAAGTTTGGCATTTTTTATTTTGCTTGTGATACTAGTGAGGGTGCCAACCTAGTTCATCGAAGATCATCTTGAACTTGGTCTTTCATTTACAACTATAGTATCATCAACACTATTAATAAATAGGGATAATTTTAAGAATGGACCCCTAAAACTTATTGTAAAATCCTAGCGAATGCTAAATTTTAGGGATAATTGCATTGGTTAATCTTTATTAAAATCACCATGCATGTATAAATTGAATGGTGAATTCTATTAGCTCTTTCTGTGTGTGTGTGTGTGTGTGTGTGTGTGTGTGTGTGTGTGTGTGTGTGTGTGTGTGTGTGTGTGTGTGTATGTATATGTATATGTATATGTATATGTATACATGTATATATATATATATATGTATCTATATATATATATGTATATATATATATATATGTATATATATGTATATATATATATATATATGTATGTATATATATATATATATATATATATGTATATGTATATATATATTTATATATATATGTATATGTATATATATATGTATATGTATATATATATGTATGTATATATATATATATATATATATATGTATATGTATATATATATTTATATATATATATGTATATGTATATATATATATGTATATGTATATATATATGTATATATATATATATATGTATATATATATATATATATATATATATATGCATATATATATATGCATATGTATATGTATATGTATGTATATGTATGTATGTATGTATATATATATATATATATATATATATATATATATATATGGTGAATTAAATGTCATATTCAAATCAATAAATAAGGGAATATGATGTCCCATATATCCTTTTTTTTCTCAAAGTGACATCAATTTGTATTGTAATAAGTCTCTTTAATTAGCTAAATTCATTTTTAGACATCAATTTTTAATATACCATATCTCATCTAGTTGCTATCAATGTCGATCAATATAGCTTATTAATTAGTTTGTGATGCTAATGGTTTTTACTTGGAGTGAGTTAAGAGTTTTTAATTGATAAATTTTCATATTACTATTGTTCCTATTCTTTTGTATGACAGAATAATAAAATGGATCGTCTTATTGAGAATCTCTATCATTGGTTATCCAGAATCATAGGCATGATTATTTTGAATATTTTCTTCTCTTATAAACGTTTTTTTGATCTAGTGAGTACTTATTACTATTTATAAGATTTGGGGTATATTTTTAATGCCATACAAATTATGGGTTTTTATTGGTACTATTGATTGCCCTAGCACTTGCATTTCTTGTAGCTATGCATAGTTTATAGGGATTATTCACATGGTTTTTAGTCACTTTCATTTCATCATATAATAAGTTTGTTTCAGCTTCACATTTGTTGATACATATACCTTGGGTTTTCTAATCTCCAAATAAAAATCAATGGGTTAATATCATTTATTGTATTTTTAACTCACCTACACTAAAAAAGGATTTAAAAATCTATAAAATTTATTCAAAAGCTATCAACATGATTTATGAGGATGTTGTTATTGATTATTTTTAAAAGATAACCAACAAGATAATAATGCACTTTACTTAGTTTTCTTCCGTTGTATTTTATGTCATTTTTTAAAATGATCAAAGACTTGAATATATTATATTATGGTTAATCATTTGCTAAAATCCATGGTCTATTCTCATTTTCTAAAATGGAAAAGTTTCCAAAGTAATTTTATGCATGATTAGGATGAATTTTATTCACTACTTCTACATCATTATATATTTTAATTTTTAAATTTTCTTTACTTCTACATCATTATATATTTATTTTTTATATATAAACTTATAGGGTAACAATATTCCAAAGAATTCATAATTATAACTTGGATAAAATTATTAGTACAAAATTTACAAGTTAGAAATCAATAATTGACTAGAGGAAAAAATTTAATTGACAATGATTTTCCTATTTAAATTAACTAACTTTACTAGTACAATGTAAATATATTCAAATTTATAATAAGATGACAAAATAGGCCAGCATAAAAAAGGAAAAGCTAAGGGTGTAAGAATAGTTTGGATATTACAATTAGGAACTTCCACTTCTACATCATTACATTTTTTATTTTTTTTTGTAATTTACATTACATACTAATAATCCAAAAATAACAATTTACTCCATCTTGCATATAATACTTAATTGTAGATTTAAAAAATTAGAAAAAACGTGATTTGGAAAAAAAAAAACGAGTGAAACTCATTTTCCTATTAAATCAATTGATTTTATTAATGCAATGTAAATTTATTTACACATAAAATAAATGAAAAAATAGGTCACAAAATGAGTAAAAGTTAAGGGTGTGGTATTATTTGCATAACTATTGGGTTGTTACAATCAAATGAGCCAATCCATCTTCATAGTCATATAAAGATGAAACTATTAGGCTTTTACCATTCGTAGGGCTACTAATTTTCTAAATCACATGATGGAAAATAATACACATTCCCTACTAGAGAGGCTATATGCTGGAGAGACTATCCATAGCTTAGCCTTGGCTCAAAAATGTTTAAAAGATCATTATAATTGAATATTATCATGTAGATTAGAAATTGAGTCCTTGATCTCACCATATTCAAAGTCATACAACACAATGCACTCCTCAGCAACCAATAAACTAAAGAATGCAATAAGTATTAGGTCCTCAAAAAATTCATAGTGGAATAATAGTTATGATAAGTGGATACCCTAAGTTTTTCATAAAAAATATTTTGCTTTGCTTTGTGAAATTGGGAGTAGTCTATCCATTTCAAACACTTGACCGAATGAATAAATCCAAGAAAGGAAGACATTAAAGATAACATGAATAAGGTCTAATACGCCCAAACCTAAAAAGTAAGTAGGTGTGTGTGACTTTAAAAAAAGTCATCACCACATCAATTCCCAAACACACATTCTCAAGATTTTTGAGATCTTACCGATCTTGTTAATAAACAAACAATCCCAAATAAATGTAAAGATTAAGTTTATCTCATTACTAAATAAACAATCTTGCATGATAACCAAATTTTGTCTAATAATTAAGGGTTTTGATATAATATAAAAAAGGGTTTTCACATTGTAAGTAAAGATCTGATGGAAAAAATAGCATGGTAGCAGTTCCAATCCCTTAAAAGATAGGCATAATTCATTAGAAGTGTGAAAACATTTACAAATATATAAGGCTTGTATTTCTTACTTAGATTATACTTTATTTTTGGTTGCTTAGAATCCTCCTTGGCCTCCTCTTACAACTACCACTTGCTTCATGATTCTCACAACCATAAAAGAATAAAACTTTAACAAAAATGAAGTTATATGAATTTAGGTTTTAGGGTTTCATGGTTATAGGATTTTAATCAATTTGAAGAGATTATGTATATTTATTTTATAAAAGGTAATTTATGTTAATTAAAAAACCAATGGAAAAAGAGGTTATAGGATGAGAAGTCTAAATTTGAGATCTTATTTACAGTTCCTTCTTTTTAATGATTAAATTTGTCCTTCTTTTAAAAGATTAAATTTGATGGCCATATGACTTAGTCTAAATTGAGTACAAACCTCTATAATTATCTCAAAATAACAACCAAGTAATATAATAAATTGAGTATATCAAAAATTATGACAAACAATTAGAGTATAGAGTATAAACTAAATATGGATCCATAGGGCAAGACAACTATAAAAAATGAGGATGACATAACTAAACAAATATATTCAAAATATTTTCATAGTTTTAAAATTAAAAACTATATAATAAGGTCTATCAAATTTTCTTAACCATATCCATAATCAATAATGACCTTTTAAATATTTTTTATTTCAATTAACAAACCATGCCAACTAAAATATATTTATTGCCTTAAACATTTAAAAATAAAATAAAGTATGAAAACCTCTCTAAAATTTCTATGGTTGCCTGTGTTTTCAAAATGTGAGCCTCATAGTTGATTCATTTGCATCTTCTTTATTATGATTGTATACAACACTTATGAAGGTTGCCAGAGAAAATCAACAAGTCTTCCAGCTAGTAGATCATGTTTTAGCCTTGCCAAAAACAATAAATAAATGTATGCAACATGATCAAGATTCTAGATGAGCCTAAGGGAGAGGTTGAAATCAATAATGTTTTTTTGTTATTCTTTATGTCCCAAAAATATGGTTCTTCAAGACTCTTTTTTTGTAGTACATATGATAATATCATGTGAAGCACTTAGTATAAATTGAGTACAAACCTTTGTAAGTATCTCAAAAGATAAATAAGATAATATAATAAATTGAGTATAGAAAAAATTATGACAAAAAATTAGACTATAGAGTATAAACTGACTATGGGGCCACAGGGCAAGACAACTATGAAAAGCGAGAATGACATAACTGAAAAAATATTCAATAATAAATATAGTTTTAAAATTATAAATTATATAATAAAGTCTATCAAAATATCTTAATTATATCCATAATCAATAATGGCCTTTCAAATATTTTTTATTTCAATTAACAAACCATGCCAACCAAAATATAATTATTACCTTAAGCTTGTTGTGTCCTAAGTCACACGTGGTCCTTTATACATTTATAAAACTGAGTAAAACAAACATGTTCTTCCTTCTATATGGTTTAAATGAAAAAAAAATTAATAATAAATAACTAAAACTATAATTATAAACATGTAAGTTGAAATCACTACGTCTTCAAGGCTTAAAAAAGCAAGCAGTGTTAAAAGAAGTTAATAACATAAATGACTTTACATCCTAAATTGTCAAACCTAATGTATATTTTATTTCTAGCATTGAATGCGGTGTAGGTGGAATTAAAGCTATGGGGATCGAGGTTAAGATATTACCCAATTTTTTAGTGAATTGGCATAGGTATATTGAAGAGCCAAGGCAAAGTTTAATGTTGGTCTAATATGTCACCGCTGGGATTAATGGAAGTTGCATGAATATATATGTGATGTTTTTCTCAATTTTTCTAGTCATGTATGCAAGCTATTGGTAGAAGTGAATTTGTTGGTCTAATATATATACTTATAGTTCATTACACAATAGATACCTCAAATAAGTTTGGTATAAAATAACAAGGGAAAACCACAATATACTTATGCATCTTTATAATAGAGTTTACAACTATTATAGACATATTCTCTTAATCAAACAGAACACAATAATATACATACTTGGTATAAAATAAAAATGGAACACCACAATATACTTATGCATCTCTACAAGAGAGTTTAAAACTATTATAAACATGTTATTTTAATTAAATAAAACACAAAAATACATGTTTTTATAATCAATTATTATCATTTTTCCATCAAAATTAGAATCACCCAATATTAATTATCCAAATGAAATTTGGTTAATGAATCCATGGAAAATTATTGGGGATCACAAACTTTGTTGTCCTTCCTCAATCAACCTCAGATTTTATATGCCTAAATTTCAAATTTCAACATGTAGATTTTCTTTATTTTGTTGTAGATAACTATTATTTGCATTCTCTTCAAAAGTTGTTAGACTCCGATCAAGTGATACAAAACTCTCTGAGTGTAGTGTGTTTGAATAATTATTAGTCAGTCCTCTTCTATCACATGTAGACTATCAAATTATCAGAGCTCTACCAAATGGAAAGTTGAGGACATTATAACTAGTTTTATAGAGCCTCAATCAAGTCTCCAAATTCTTTTCAAGCTTGTTTCTTAACTTTGACTTTTAAAATGACATTGCACTGAAAATTCTATCATCTTTTACCGAGCCCAAAATCATTGTTTGGCATAAATTAGTAAGATTAATATATTTGAAGATACTATCACATATTATTTCACTCAAACTTAAGGTAGTATATAGTCTAGTTATCAACCCATCTTCAAAATCATTGTCTAAAACTTTAACTTGTTCCAACAATATTGTGGCAAATCAAACAGACTGTTCCCTTAGCTTTGGCAAATCTAAAATGCCTTCAATTTATTCACTATTCAATTCTACACTCGTGCATAAGTGTTGGGCCAAGGTTTTGATTTTATTCTAAAAATTTGGTGAGCTAACATTTTTCCAATATTGAGGGTACACCACAGACATGGATTCTAGTAGTTCATCTTGAGGAAAATGATATCTAATCTCTAAAGAGAGACATTTTTCAATTTATTTTAAGGTGGACGTTATAGAGGATACAACCTCAAAGAATTAATCCCTTGTAACAAGAACTTATTTGAGTTTTTTAGATTGACCAATTATGTCAAAAGTGTGTAGGGTATTTTATATCCTTGCACTTATACACATAAATATCCATTTTCATTAAACTATAAATAGTAGTAAACTATAAATACTTACTACTATGTTCAATATATGTCATTAAGTTCCAACTTGTGAATTTTTTACCTATAAATGATTTTTGTGTTTAATATAAATTGTCAATGGTAAGGCATATTAATTTTCTTAATTTAGAATATTATTAAATATAAATTGTTCTTTCTTGAGATTTCTTTATCATTAAGTTCATTTCATCCAAAATGGGTAAAATGTTGCATAAGGTCAATAATGTCTCTATATCACTTAGCTGAAACAAAATATCTAGAAATTTTTCTATTATGTGGCAATGTTCCTCCATTATTCCCATCAATGACTTATAATATGCATATAATCTATGTGTTGGTCCATAAAGAAAAATCCATTGAATATAAACATCCTTAAGTAGCTTATTTCCTTAAGTTAAACCTTCAGAAAAATTTTGAAATTGTAAAAGTGTTTTCTAACTTCTACAAAAGTATGAATGGATTTCACAAATAAGAACTTCAACTTTTGAGACTAATGCAAACTTGCTCAATTTTGAATTCTAAATTCATTATGTGTCATGAAATGAATACCAATCATATATGGTGTACAATAAGTTTGTAGCCTTACACAAAGACTACTTTTTTGACATTACATAATCGATGTTCCATCGGCCCCTACATAAACAATATTTCTTACAATTTAGAAAACATCCATGCCACCAACCTCTTTCAAATTATTTTTGAACAGTTCAAAAAGGTTTTGATAAGTTGCATTTTCTTTCATTTTATGAATGGAAAGAAAATGAGGCTGACAAACATGTTTCACAATAGTGTAAACATGCATACACACCCAAGAAGTTTTATCAATGGTTGTAACTTCATCAAGTGATAGTGTCATATATCTTAAAAGCCTTATTTTCTCTTGAAGATCCTCCTTTTCTACTTGGACAAGACAGTGCATTCTCAACCACAAGTAGCTGACTAATGAGTATTTGAAAAGTTTGATATGTCAAGAAATTGTAGCATGTGTTTATATCTTGGATAATTGGTTATTCGTTGACTTTTATTTAAAATATGAAAAATGACACAAAGTTATACAGTCTTTAATAGTTAGTTGACTCTCATCATTTTTATAAACAAAGTTTCAACGGTTCTTCCACTTGCATGAATATTTTGTTATTTTTCTAGGTATTCATAATATTCACTTGCATACCTAACATAAAGAGAATATTCTTTTGTTCTCCATCGTATCATTGGTTTCTCCTCTCCATTTATAATTTTCTTTTCATACAGTTTCCCCACATGCTTCTCTATGGTATCTAATTTTAGCTATAAGTGTTTATCCCTCCCTAGTTTCCAACTACATATATTGTATCTAAACTCTTTTGGTGGCTCATTAGTATCTCCATTCAAAACAAGTTCAATGAAAGGATATTTAGAAACCCATTCATTTTGAAAACTCCTTTAAATTTATCATTCATGTGACTTCCTTTTTTCTAAGCAATTACGAATCTCATGAACTACTTTTGAAGTTGAATTATCAATACTTTAAAAACCAAATTATTTTTAAATCAATGATGTCATGATCAAAGCTCTGTTGAAGATGTTCTTGATCATTAAAAATAATGTTAGGTTCTGATTGATTTTTTAAACTAGTATTTCTTGTTAAAAATTATTCTTGTTGATGTTTATCAAAATATGCCAGCAAGGTATTTCCCTTTGATGAAACCCCTATTATTTTCCTATCACTTGAACTAAGAGTAGACATTTTACGGATCAAAAACCTTTCAATGCCAACTTTATGAATCGTCAATGCAAAGCACTCCCTTCAAGGATGAAATCATTGTTGCAATTCTTAAATTAACTGTTGCATTGGCATTTTAAACTTTGGCACCTAAAAAAAAATGATACCAACACATTTATTCAAAAAAAGTTGAAAAATAAACTTAAAAAATATCCATTTGAGAATGATATCGTAGATAGAATGTAAATCTGCACAATCTATAAATTTATAAATTAAAACTTGAACCAAAGCAAAACTCACTTGCAAAACATGGAAATAGGGTCCAACATAAATTTATAAGGACATGTTACAATTTCTTAGTGATTTTTTTTATGGATTTTGGATATTTATTTGTATTGTTGTAGAATAACAGTGATTCTAGGAAGCAACAAATGTTTATAAGATGTGCATAGGGGTTTTTATAAGTTTTTGAAATAATTTACAAGTTGAGTAATGAATAATGCAATAATTCAATATATCAATTATCAAATATATGTATATGTGAATCAAATTTCAAATAATATAATCTAACCTATCCAACAGAGTAAAGCTTATAAAAGAGGAGATCTCTTGAAGGAAATATTTTTGATTCTATCAAAGTATTTTATCAATCTCTTGATATCTCTTTTATATCTCTATAACTCAAAAGAGAAAAAATGAAATGAAATGAAAGCAACCAAGAGAGAAACAATAGAAATATAAATGAAAACAAAATAATGAAAAGGAAAAGATAATCACTATTCTAACTAAGAGCAACTAAAACAACAAACTAACATACTCATAATTCAATGCCAAATATCATAATTTAATGATGATCCTAGATTAGTCTTTTGAGAGACTTACAGAAGTCTATACTCAATTTACATTAAGTACTACACATGATCTCATGGTATGTACTGCAAAAAAAGAGTCCTAGAGAACCATATTTTAGGGACATGAAAGATAACCAAAAAAATTACTGATTTCAACCTCTCCCTTAGAATCATCTTGAATCTCAATAATGTTACATACATTATATATTGATTTTAGCAATACTGAAATATGATCCACTGTGTAGAAACAAGTTTAAAAAATTATTAAATAAAATAAAATTAATTACTAAAACATTAAAATCCATGTAGATTTTCTTTATTGCTCAGTAAACCATTCAAACATATTATTCTGTAGGAAATAAAATATTATCATGTATATATCAAAACCACCAAAAATAATATCAACATACTTAAAAATATCATGATAGTATTTCATAAGTACCAAAGCATAAATTTCATAACAAGAATTTAGAGTTTGCATCAGAAACTAAATCTATCAAAAGGGTACCCTTATCATTCATGTTGGATTATTTTAATGTTCCAAAGTTATTTTAATGTTCTTAGTTAATTTTCTTTGTTATTAAATAAGTTGGTTACTCAGGAAAGTTGGTTTATCCTTGTAACCACTTATGAAGCTTTTTAAGCTTTCACCTCTCTTTGTAAAAGCATCTTAAATGAATATATTTTAATATTTTGTGTGCAAAGCTTTGTTCAATATGTAAATTTCCCATATTCTTACTATTTGAGGGGCCAATAGCGGAATCAGAGACTAAAATAATTGAAGAGGAGTTCAAAATTTTGGTAATAAGATTGAAGAATAGAGATACAAATCAGACCTGCATGGTGCATGAAAGGAGGATATAAGAAGGCAGTGTTTGTTAAAGCACCATA
The DNA here is from genome assembly GCA_037957365.1 of Torreya grandis. Taxonomy (NCBI): domain Eukaryota; kingdom Viridiplantae; phylum Streptophyta; class Pinopsida; order Cupressales; family Taxaceae; genus Torreya; species Torreya grandis. The sequence continues at coordinate 1,492,870 of JARHVA010001552.1, forward strand.
CCAAGTTTGCATTCTTGTAAAGAATTTTTTTATTTGATTCAATTTAATCTTTGTTGTACAAACACATTGTATATTTTTGTTGAATAATTTGTCTTGAATATTTAATATTCATTGTCAATTAAACCATGTAGCTCTTAGTTCTTTCACACTCATAATAAAGTTTACTAATTAACATTATCTAGCATGGTGGTCTATGTCAAATCAAACCTAAGCAAACCTGCACAACGGTCTAGAAAGGTTATGATTCAGCTAGTGTGATTCAACCATGCAATCATTAATTTTAATGGCATCACAATTACCATAGATGTACACAAAAAATGTATATTGAAGATTAAGATTATAATGCCTTCTCTCAAAGGTGTTAAAAATGCTTGATCGGCCAATTACCTTGCAATCAAATGTCTTACCATGGCTTTGCTTTTTAAAAAATAAGATATTATATTGTGTAACTTCTTTAGTGCAGCTATAGATAAATATAGAATGGTCACAGTATAGACTTAGTATGGCGGTAGTACTATAATGGCACATTAAGCTTATAAATTTAGTTTTATTTATATTTGGTGCTTCGGATTGATGCATGGGGCCCTCCACAAAAGCAGTAAGAAAATTCCTTTCCATGCATATAAATTCAAGTTTATAAATTTTTAAATGTAATAATTAAAGATTTTTTAAATATATATTAGCAAAGTAAAAGATATAAGAATATTTTTCCAACATATTCTCAAATTGGGTAAAGGTGAGTGTTGAGTTCAACATACCCCCATTCCAAATAATGGGGACCATTGTTTCAAATTGTGCAAATTTGTGCTTTAAATTGAAAATTCATTTGATCAAAGTATTATTAGAGTGTTTTGCACATTATCTTTATTTGAATATCATCTACACCATGATTGGATTAGCATATTTACACATGATTCTAGTTTGATCTTGTCTAAATTTACTAACATTTGATCTCTGTGTTTCAAGTTACAAGATTAATTGAGTCCATCTGAAATGGACAATGTCTGGGTTTCATGATTTAATGTCAATTTGATCTAGTTTAAATGGGTCTTTTAGCACATAATCTTCATTTGATTTTATCTAATGTTGATAATGTTTGATTCTTATATTTCCATGTTGCAGGTCTAATGGGGTCTCATTTGTGTGAACACTACTCAAGGTTTTATACCTTAATGTTAATTTGATCCCTTTTTACTAATCCTTAATATTTGATCGGTTAATTGGATCCATGTTAAATAAGTGTTAAAAAAACCCTTAGTCTAATTAGTTATCCTAAGTTCCTTTCAAATTCATGTGGGATCATTTTATTTGAATTTATGCAGGAATAATTATTATATGTTAAACTTAGCTTAAGATTTTAGCCTAAAATTTGTGTCATGTTTATCAACACAACAAAAACTTCAGTCCAAAATCTTCATACTAAGTTATATATTTCCCAGGACCTTATTAAGTCTATTTTATGTTTACTAAGCTCATGGGGAGTCAATAAATCAAGCATTAAGATTTGTGGTGTGCGTTAACTCAGACATAGATGATATGATGGTGTGTGATCTAAGTCAAAAATTTAAGGACCCTACGAGGAGCATGAGATCAACAAGTTTCAATATCTCAAAAAAGTGACCAATGAATCAATTATTCGTGCTCAAGTGTACATCCATCAAATCAATGATGTGCATTCAATATTACTAAAGCAAATTGATGGTATGAGATGAAGGTATACTTTTTAGAGAGCTTGTAGAGATACCAACTGGCACACCCACATTTAATCATGCATAAACAAATCAATAGTACAGAGAAGGTTAAGAATTCATGAGCCTAGATTAAGTGAGAAGCTTCCACATGGCACAAAGGCATTCAAATGATGGATAATGCTTTCAAAATACTTAGAGATCCTATGGAGTTGACAAGTGGCATGATCTTGAAGGTCTTAATATAGATCTAATGGCTCACGATGAAAGATAATATGAAGAGGACTCCAAAGTAGATCAACGATGTGAACTTGATCTGGCTTGAGAAAGCACAAGGTAAGGACATATGTCCAAAGGCAACAATGGTCAAGTTTTGAGATCAAATTGACAGGTCAACATGGGCATTGCCATATAGACATGACACATTAGATTGTAAGGTCATGTAGACTTGAAAGTGCATGAATTATAATTTTCATGGACCAATGAAGATTATAAATATGAATAAATGTGTCTTAAACTTAATCTTAAAGTAAATTGAGAGGCTAATAGTGTAGAAGAATCTTAAAGTAAATTGAGTTGACATAGTATTTTATTTTAAATCAAAAGACCCTGTAAATCATTTCAAAGGAATATTTTATTCTATAAATTCAGGAGCAAGATGGAACATATATAGCATTTGGTTAGTCATATTGGAAAAGTGTCATCAATATTAAGGTGTTCGAAAGGGATAGTTATCGATAACACTTATTCAATTGTCATTTGACCTGAATGACAACCATACCTCATTAAGCCTACTATAAGGAGGTATGGTCTTTGTAAAAAATAGGGGGGAGTTCTTAGAGCCAAAATTACTTTGTAAACTTGGAGCAAGTGGTACAAGCAAGGAATTCTACGAAGTTTGTCCAATATTTCTCTATGTGTTTGTTATCATGGTTGCTTCCTCAGTTATTTGGTTTGATATTCATATTTGAATTATTTTTATGGATCCTATATGTGCACATGTTAATGTAGAGTTATCAATTTTTTCTTATGCTAGGTTAATTAAAATATCTTAGGTTCATTTTGTTCTCTTTTGCTTTTCATGAAGATGTGCAGAAGTTATTTTCCTATGGAAGTAAACCTTTAAAGTGAACCTGCTTTCTTGTTTGCATTACCTTTCCTCAGACATTTGCCTGATATATAGTAAAATCTATGTCTATGCAATTTCAAGCTATATATTATTTTATTTGATGTCTTGATGAAATTTAAACTCTATCATAATGACTGGATTGAAGATCAAAAACACGTTCTCTCTACCTTACCCTCTCTTTTGCTCCCTTTTCAACCAGAACACTCTAGTTTAGCCTGTCATTGTAAATATCCATGTTAGCTTAGGGCTTAGAATTTAGGTTTTTGGAATCATTCATGGTACTTAGTTTAGATCACTTTCATATTCATAAATATTTAGGACCATGGTTGTTCTCAACAACCATTTACATGTTGATTTTGTGAAACAGCATTAAGCTTGGTCACTACTCTGCCATAAATCTCAGGAAGCTCACAACCAGTAACTCATACAATGGATTCTTTGAATTAAAAAATGAGAAGTGTTTCTTAGACACTATATGGACCTGTTGATACATCTAGGTGCATCAACAAGGGAAAAATTGGCACTAGAAGGAGGGTTTAAGCTAAAGCTTTGTAAATTTGAAATATCTTTTCTAATTTTAGTAAATTTTATTCAAAGATCAATTGATTATTTTCATATTTATGTTATTCTTATCTAAATTACATAAAGATCATTAATATTCATGGTTTTAGACCAGTCTTTGGGCTTCTTTTAGACAAAGATCGATATTCTTTGAAGATTCATGGGTAAATGTTGCAAAGGTAGATTAAACTTTGTAAATATGCCACATTTAAGGTTAGTGGTAGTATTCTATCTCAAATATTGATTTATTCTTTACATTTTTAGGTTTCTTTGAGCTTATAAGTCTAAATATCCCTCTCATTCATCAGTTTAGACGTATCTTTGAGCTTATTTTGTTAAAGATAATTGTGCTTTACATGCATTTTTGTAAAATTATCTTAACGTACCAATTTAATCATTGACATTTTTAAAGATAAGGTTGATATGTCATATTTTAAATAGGTTGAAGATTTTACAAGATAGAACTACCACAAGTAAGATCCTCATCAAGGTATGGCATAGTTAAGTGCATCTTCTATGAATGTGTTTGGCCATGTACATGACTTACCAAGAAATCTTGAAAGTATTTGCCTTCTTTCAATCTTAATAATGTTATCATAGATAAAGAACATGTTAAAAACTTTAAGGTTGCTTTGAGACTTATGAATGTAGTTCATGAATATGCAACATGTAGATTATTTCCATTTACTTTCAAGGATGTTGCACATGAATGGTTCTTTAACCTACCTGAGAATTACATTGTCATTTGTAATAACATTAATGATTACTTCATTGACCAATTTAGCAAAATCATTAGTCCTTACATTCTATATCAATAATTTTCCATTGTTAAGAGAGATTCTAGTGAGACCATTAGAGCCTTTAATGCTAGATTCCAAAAAATGTTTAGTAGAACCATAGCCCTTTATAGACCTGATGAGGATTTAGCCTTAGAGATTTACAAAGATGCTTTGGATCCCATGACTTTTATGTTTCTTAAAAGGTCTGTTGGATTCATAAACACCTTGGCCTTGGCCTATGTTAAGGCTATAATAATCAATGATCAAATGCAGCCTCAAGGTCAGCTTGCATATGTTATCCCAAATATTAATCCTTATTTCCCTATACTGAATGTCATTCTTAATGCCAATCATAATGTGCCTACCTTAAATTAGACACCAATATTGAACCAATTGCCCTCAAACCATGGCCATCCTGGCTAAAATTTGGGGTTCTTAAATAATGCTATAAATGGATTTCATCCATAGAAATAGAGATATTTAATGCCAACCACTAGTAATAACAATCAATTTCATAACTCATAAGTACCAAAGAATAAGAATGAATATATACTTAAGATCGTTTAAAAGCTAAGCACTGATTTTCTTCAATTATAAAATCAAGTGGGCAATACTATGGAAACTCCAACATAAACTATGCTTTTAAAAGGTTCAATAGGCCTATAAATATGTTTCATGATAACAATAATAATATGTCATCTGAGAACATACATGAAATGAATTTTTGTGATATAGGTCTAGCTTATCATTATAATGTCTTTGAAACATATCAAAATGAAAAGGATACATCAGAATCTATGTTTAATCAAGACAATGTTATAGGGACATCTGGCTTTGCAAGGACATCTAAATCTTTCATGGTATAAGCTTTTGATTTTCCATTCAAAGAACCTAAAGATTCTCTATAATAATGAATAGTCATTCAAGATGATCATATTCATGAACAAGATGAGATACATACTTACCTTTCTTCAAACGATAGTTATGAGGATAATTCATATGAGATCATTATTGAAATTGAGGATATCCCTAAGGAAGCTGACTAGTGGAAACATTTATACCAAGATTTTTTGAAATAAATTGAGGTATTCCAAGATAATAATGTAATTTTGGAGATCCCAAATCAAGATGATGTGGGACTCAATTGGATAGAAGAGACACCATTCTGCACAGAAGATGAATATGAAGCAAGTGTAGTAAATCAATAATTTCCATGTGACACCTTCAAAAGGTTGAGAGTAGGTGATCAACCTCATTCAAATGGTAAGGTTGTAAATGAATCTCATGTCCTTTTAGTTGATTATGATGAAGAGGCCTTTCAAGATGAGTTGGAGCCTAATGAAGACATCAATCCAAGCATACCAGCTGAGTGCACAATCCAACCATGGAAGGTAAATGATATAAATCATGACAAATCTTTGAATGAAGTAGAGCTAGCATTCTTGATGTAAGAAATAAAAATTTTGAAAGAAGATGATTGGATCTTGGATCTATATCTTCAATCCATGCACTTGAGAATGGAGGTAGGAAACTAAGTTGTATCATATAGAAGAAATAATCATACAAGTGCTCTTATCCACAAGAAGATGCCATTGAATGGAATCAATCATGATTCACGGTTATATGGTAGGATAAATAAGTTTCTATTTGAACTTGGAGGTAGGTTCTTTATAGATCTAGTATAGGGCTTAGTTTAGTTTCTTTCTTGTTTCTTTCCTTCCTATCCCTTATTTTTAAGTAGTGTTTATAAATATTTATTTGCCTATTGTTTGTTTGTTTGGTGTGTTTTATTTTTCCTTTGATTTTTTCCTTGCTTATAAATTAGTCCTTTTGGACAACCCTCAGCTCAAAGTTCACCTAATTTCTCAAGAACTTCACAGTTAAAAAATGCAAGTATGACTTTTCAACATCGATTGATCATGGATTGTTGAAATGTGAGCTTGATGTTATAGTTTGGAGAAACTAGCAAAGACTAATGGATAGGTTAATTATTTCTCAATATTTTAAGCCTTTTTCTTATCTAAGCTTTATTCTAATAAGGATTGCACATGTGAAATGAAATCTTGGATTATTAAAACATAGTCATGTTTGCACTTAATAAACATTATTTCTTGGGATAAAGTTTACAACCAATGATGATTTTTTGAAGACCAAACACATGACCAAATCCCAAAACCTAGCTAACCTAGTTCCCAACCTTTGATAGAGAGTCAAAAATGATTTGAAAAATAAAAAAATAAGAGTCATATTGTAAGATTCAAGAGCTTTCTAAGTAGAGGTGATTCTGGTAATCTCTATCGAGGCTATGGACACTTGGATGGTAGTGGAGCAAAGCCTTGAGTGGAGCCAAAAGTATCTTTATCAGTGTTATGGATGTCTAGCTAGCAGTAGAATAATTCCAAAGCCTTCCTTGTACAAATCATGGTTCGTAATGAACATATAAATATGCCATAAGTTAGTTTTAATGGTCAAGGTCATGAATCTAGAATTTTTTCCCTAAATCCCATAACAAATAGTAAGTGGAATCAAATCACACACATAGCATGACTGAGTTTTGATGTTTGGACCTAATTTTGAATATGTAAGACTTGTTTTAATTATGAGCTGATCCTAATAATGGTACTTGATCATATGGGATGATTTGTCTAGTTATTAGTTTAATCTAAGAGTATCTAAATTTGAACATATTATTATGTTTCCCCAAGAAATCACCATTTATTGAGGTCAACATACCCCCATTCTTGATAATGGGGACCCTTGTTTCAAATTATGCAAATTTGTGTTTTAAATTGAAAATTCATCTGATCAGAGTATTGTTAAAGTGTTTTTCACATTATCTTTATTTAAATATCATCCACACCATGGTTGGATTGGCATATTTACACATGATTCTAGTTTGATCTTGTCTAAATCTGCTAACATTAGATCTCTATGTTTTAGGATACATGATTAATGGAGTCCATCTAAAATGGATAATGTCTAAGTTTCATAATTTAATGTCAATTTGATCTAGTTTACATGGGTCTGTTAGCACATAATATTCATTTGAATTTATCTAATGTTGCTAACATTTTATTCCCTAAGAAGTCACCATTTTTTGAGGTCAACATACCCCCATTCCTGATAATGGGCACCCTTGTTTCAAATTATGTAAATTTGTGCTTTAAATTGAAAATTCATCTAATCAGAGTACCATTAGAGTGTTTTGCACATTATATTTATTTGAAGATCATCTACACCATGGTTGGATTGGCATATTTACGCATGATTCTAGTTTTATCTTGTCTAAATTTACTAATATTAGATCTCTGTGTTTTAGGTTACAGGATCAATGGAGTCCATCTAAACTAGACAATATCTGGGTTTCATGATTTAATGTCAATTTGATTTAGTTTACATGGGTCTATTAGCACATAATATTCATTTGACTTTATCTAATGTTTGTAAAATTTGATTCTTATATTTCCATGTTGTAGGTCTAATGGGGTCTTATTTGTGTGAACATTGCTCTGGGTTTTGTACCTCAATGTTAATTTGATCCCTTTTTACTAATCCTTAATCTTTGATCAGTTAATTAGATCCATGTTAAATAAGTGTTAAAAAACCCTTAGTCTAATTAGTTAGCCTAAGTTCTCTTCAAATTCACGTGGGGTCATTTTGTTTAAATTTATGTGGAAATAATTATTATATATTAAAATTAGCTTAAGATTTTAGCCAAAAGTTTTTATCGTGTTTATCAACACGACCAAAACTTTAGTCCTAAAGCTTCATACTGAGTTATATATTTTCTAGGACCTTATTAAGTCTATTTTATGTTTGTAAAAATGGAGCAAATCCAGAAAAGATAAGTGTCAAGCTCACAGGGAGTAAATAAGTAAAGCATCAAGATCTACGGTATGTGTTAACTTAGACATAGATGATCCGATGGTGCGTGATCTAAGTCAAAAAGTCAAGGACCCTAAAAGGGATCGTGGGATCAACAAGTGTCAAGATCTAAGGAAAGTCACCAAGGAATCAATGATACACACTCAAGTATACATCCAGCAGATCAACAATGTGCATCCAATATTTTTAAATAAAATCTATGGTGTGAGATGAAGGTATACTTTTTAGAGAGCCCAAAAATCTACCAAATGGCACACTTATGTTTAATCATACACAAGCAGGTCAATGGTGTGGAGCAGGTCAAGAAGTCAAGATCCTGGATTGAGCAAGAAGATGCCACATTGCATAAGGCATTCAAACAACGGAAAATACTTACAAAATACTTAGAGAGCTCATAGAATCGATAAGTAGCATGATATATAAGGTATTAATAGAGATCTAATGGCTCACGATGAAATTTAATACAAAGAGGACACCAAAGTAGATCAACGGTGTGAACTTGATCTGGCCTGAGAAAGCATGAGGTAAGGACATGTGTCTAAAGGCAACAATAGTCACATTTTGAGATCAAATGGATAGTTCAGCATGGGCATTCCATATAGACATGACATGTTGGATTACAAGGTCCTATACACCTAAAAGTGTTTGAATTATAATTGTCCCAAACTAGTGAAGATCATAAATATGAACATGTCTTAGACTTAATTAGTCAGTGAATGAGAGGCTGAGAGTGCAAAAGAGTCTCAAAGTAAATTGAGTTGACATAGTATTTTATTTTAAATCAAAAGACCCTGTAAATCATTTCTAGGAAATATTTTATTCTATAAAATTAGGAGCAACATGGAACATATATAGCTTTAAGATAGTCATATTGTAAAAGTGTCATAGATATTAGGGCACTCTAAAGGGACAACTGTCCATAATACTTGTTTAATTATCATTTGACCTGATTGACAAACATACCTCATTAAGCCTTCTATAAGAAGGAGCTATGGTATTTGTAAAAAATAGGGGGGAAGTTCTTAGATCCAAAATTACTTTGTAAACTTGGAGCAATCACTACAAGCAAGGAATTTTGTAAAGTTTGTCCAATATTTGTCTATGTGTTTGCTATCATGGTTGCTTCCTCAATTATCTGGTTTGATATTTAGATTTGAATTGTTTTATGGATCCTATATGTGCACATGTCAATGCAGATTTGTCAATTTATGTTTATACTAGGTTTATTGAAATATCTTAGGTTCATTTCATTCTCTTTTGCTTTTATTGAAGATGTGTAGAAGCTATTTTCCTATGGAAGTAAACCTTTAAAGTAAACCCGGTTTCTTATTTGCATTACCTTTCCTCAGACATTTTCCTAATATACAGTAGGATTTGTATCTATGCAATTTCATGCTATATATTGGTTTAGTGCATGTCTTGATGAAATTTAAGCTTTATCATAATTTTTGGATTGAATATCAGAAACACCTTCTTTCTGCCTTACCCTCCCTTTTGCTCCCTTTTTGACTACGTCACTTTAGTTTAGCTTGTCATTATAAATATCAATGTTATATTAGGGTTTAGACTTTAGGTTTTGGGCATCATTCATGGGACTTAGTTTAGATCACTTTCATCTTCACAAATATTTAGGACCATGGTTGCTCCCAACAACCATTTACATGTTCATTTTTTGAAACAGTCATTTAGCTTGGCCGCTACTCTACCACATATCTCAGGAAGATCACAACCAACAACTCATGCAATGGATTCTTTGAATCCATAAATGAGAAGTGTTTCTTAAACACTATACGAACCTGCTAATACATCTAGGTGCATCAATGATGAGTTGAATAGAAGTGGCTAAAGGTGAGTTGCATAGAAATTGATTTATTTGTTACTTGTAAACAAAAGAGTGGTGACTTTGAAAAAAATGATGATTTTTATATGGTGATTGATGAGAAAGAGACATGATTGAAGGAGAAGCTTGAATTAGACAAAGAAAGGAAAGACTACATATTAGGTGAAATGGATCAAGAAGCCAGTGATCTTTGTGTAATTTTATGAGTTTGATATTATTCACCCAATAAATTCAAAACCCATTTGTATAACTTTTGGTATTATATTTTTATCTCCTTTAAAATTTATAAATAATTTATAAGGGATGTGATTGATTTTTTGACAAATCGGTGATATAAGGGTGTATTTATAACTTCTTGAGGTAATTGTTTTTCCTAGTCACTCTTTTATGTAATGATGGTCATGTGAAAAACTAATTTCTACATTTTTAGACATTCTAGCCATAATAGAATGGTTTATTTTATAATTTGACACTTATATCTATGCATTTTATGATAAATCTATTTAATGATGTATAAAGGTACATTATCTATGGAAATTGACACATTTCAAATGAAAATTTCCACAATTCCACCTCTTGTTTGTGTTATCAAAAAATACACCATCCTTTATAGGTCCCTCAGGATCCTTGACAAAGTATAAGTGTCACAATAGAGGTTGGAGTATCCCTTAGAGGCTAGAGGAAATTTACCCTTCTCTAGTTAATTATTCACTCAGAGTTTGGGTTTAATGCTTGAATGGAAAATTTTGGCTTGTGTTCTTGTTTTTAGTTCCATTTGTGGTTTTCTATACCTCATATTTATGACATGAAGCAGACAATGTTAGTTTGATTTTGTTTCTCTCATTGTACAACTTTTCACCTCTCACCTGAGAGGGGAAAATATATTGAATTGGTTGGTATTTGATATATCATCAATGAGAGTACGAGTTGATAAGGGTTACTAGCACCAATAGTGTTGAGAAAAAATTGTCAGCATTTATTAGGCATTAGGAAGATGTGCCATACAAATTATGAGTTGTCACTTGGATGGGTTCCTATGTGGGACCTTATGTGGGTTGATGTAATTGTAAAAACCTCAATCATGTTCTACTATAGTAGATTAAAATGATCACAGGGGATGAGTAGGCCTTGATCATGTTCATTAGCCTTTTATGCCACAACTCATAAGGGGTGGGCTTCAGTATGGAGTGGCATAAGTTTTGGTCAGTACCATGATGTATAGTGCACCAGTTGTATTTACAATAGAGTTTCTTTGATGACTTCATATTCATTTCTCCAATTCTTTCATCTTCTCTACCCATTTGGATTAAGGGGGAGTTTGTTGGATTAATTTAATGATCCAAATTTAGTTTAATGTTCTTAGTTAGTTTGCTTTGTTAGTAAATAATTTGGTTACTCAATAAAGTTGGTTTGTCCTCGTAACCACCCATGAATATTTTTAAGCTTTCACCTCTCTATGTAAAAACATATTGAATGAATTCATTTTAATATTTTGTATGCAAAGCTTTGTTGAAGATGTAAATTTCTAATATTCTTACTATTTAAGGGGCCAAAAATTTAAGTACTCAATATACTCCATAGAATCAGTGGGAAGTTCACTCAATCATATTGGGGCCCCTTCAAAAACATCTACCTCTAACTTAATATTTTTTAACATTCTGACTTCCATAGGTTATGTTGTAGGGATGCTAACACATTTACTGCTACAAGTAGGTATTTTAGTCTCAAGGGATAGAATATTAGTGTTAAGTGGAACAATGGCATTGGGATGAAATTTTTTAATTACTTCAAGAATATTTTTAGGTGGCTCAGTTAATGAAACATTATGTTCATCAAGTTGAATGGCAGTATACATGTGTTGAGAGGGCTCACTTGGAGTGCCTCATCTATGAGGATGATTTATCCAATCTGCTCCCCTCCATCCTCTATTTACATGAAAATTCAAAGAGTTAGCAGGTAAAAAGTTGAGAACATTCCAAAAGGCAGGGTTAGTGGCATCAAACTGCAAGAAAACATGGGTTCCCTAGTTAAATGGTCTAGGAAATGTGTTAGTAGCCTTACAACTATGAAATAATCATCCGCCTTAAGATCTACCCTATGAAGGAGTACCCTCACTATGTTGATCTTCATCACAACCCGAAACATCTCTACTTGAATTATCTGAACCTGGATTCCAACCTAACATATAATAAAGTATGCTAAAATAAGCATTTTATACAACTGAGCTCAAACACATCCTAATTTCTATGATCTTAAAAATACAATGCATCAAAATTTTCAATTTGAAATAAAATTAAAATAATAATTATATAACCATCATTGTGCATAAAAATTAATCATCCCATCCTCTTTACAGCCGTACTGAAATAACAATTGTCAACCTAAGAAAACCATGTTAACATGTATTAGTCTTTCACAATCCTCATGCCACGTTCAATAAAATGGTAAATAGACCATAATCAATTATATGAAACTCAAATCCATAAAAAGTATTGGCCCTATGAGTTTTATATATATTTTTTTAAAAATACATGTGCAACTGTGTCTTCAAAAATCTGAAACCAATATTTCTAATTTTGACCATGTCAAATAATCAAATACTCATTTTGAATAAAATTTCCTCAAATATGTCGAAAAAATGAAGACAAACCACTATGTCAAAATTAATCATTTATATACTTTGCATTATCTTTGACAAGCTTTCTCAAAACCCTCATGTTTAAATTTTGTGTGTGTGTGTGTGTGTGTGTGTGTGTGTGTGTGTGTGTGTGTGTGTGTGAGAGAGAGAGAGAGAGGTAAGGACCACTTAGCACACAATAAACTTAATGTAATAAGTATATTTTGATCGGCATGGTTTGTTAATTGAAATAAAAAAATATTTGAAAGGCCAATATGCATATGGTTAAGACATTTTGGTAGACCTTATTATATAGTTTATAATTTTAAAATTATGAAAATGTTTTGAATATTTTTTTTAGTTATTTCATCTTTGCCTTTCATATTTATCTTTCCCAATGGCCCCATAGTCAGTTTATTATTTATATTATATACTCTAATTTTTTGTCATAAATTTTGCTATACTCGGTTTACTATATTATTTAGTTGGTCTCTACCACATACTTAATTTAAACAAATAGGAAATTGATTTCCTCTAAGAAATAATGGCATACTTTAAATAATGCATAAAGAATAAAATGAATAAATGTAACAAAGTCTCATGATCATTTCATATATTTTGAGAACATATCAATCTTATATCACATATGTGAATGGTGATATGATAACTAAAAATCATCCTTGCATTTAAAGTTGAAATCAAGGTTTTCTAAAACCTTGATGTAAAAATATTATCCCAATCAGAGATTATGACTTTATCTACACCATGAAGTCTAAAAAAATCATCATACTTAAGGTTTCATGGAATGAAATATGAAACCTTGGTTAGTTTATCAACTACCACTAGGATGGCATCATGCATGTTTCAAGATTTCAAAAAAAATGAAATAAATTCAATGAAAGTCACTACTCACTTTTTCTCAGGAAAATCATGAGGGCATAACTACTCTTCGAGATCACAATGTTCCACCTTGACTCTTTGTAATTCAAATCACTTCCCCACAAATAAATCCACATCATATTTCATCCTTGGAAATAATAAATCTCCTTAAGCTCATGATTCAACACTCCTCCTAACCCAGCTTGAGTCAACAATCCTCCTAACCCATCTAATGAGGCATTTGTCTAAACTTAAAACACATAGTTTGGATAAGAAATTGAAAAAATACGAGTTGATGTCAACAAATATTTTGATTTTTGAAAGGATTCCTCACACTTTAAAGTCAAACAAAAAATCCCCTATTTTTGAAGTGAGGTTATAGGATTTGTATCCTTGGAAAAGTTTTCACAAAATGACGACACTAATACTAGCAAGTCCCATAAAGATTCTAACTTCATGTACGTTCTTGGGTGCTTACCATTTCTTGATTGATTTCATCTTTGAATGATCATCCATAATTCAATCCTTTGAAATTATGTGGCCCAAACAGTTAATTTCACTTTGGTAGAAAGATAATTTAGAAAGCTTCTTGAAAAGCTGATTTTACCTTAACCTTTTCAGAACTAGTTGCAAATTATTTTCACATTTTTTCTCATTGTGAGGGCATACCAAAAAATTATATATAAAATATAAGCCTAACTAATCAAATTAATCTCATAAAATGATATTCATGGGGTTCCTATACTTTTTAATAAGGTGCAAATCTAGGATTATCTAAGTGTTTATCTTCCCCTCTCTTGGATAAGTGTACACTCTCTTATGCTATCATCATTCAAACCCATTTTTGATCATATTAATTCATATGTAGGATAACCAAATAATCCTTAAAATAAATCTCAAAATACATAAGAATTAAGTTAAAAGGGGAAAATATCAAAAACCAAATGAAAAATAAAAAATGAATGGTCGTACATCTTTTATTGGCATGCCCCCTACTCTAGCTAAAAACTCAAAGTTCATAGCGGCCTCATTAATATTTTAATGTCCATTAAAGTTTAATAGTTGATATACTAGTGTAGGAGACCACACAGATATTTTACATTCTACATACATTTTCACAAGAGTGCCATATCCTCATAGTGTCCATTGGATCTAATGGATCTCTAATAGATGAGAAGTCACAAGTGTGTATGCACCTTTACTTAACATATATCATTATTGAATACAACTTCTAACATCATGAGTTATATACCAATTCTGGTTTAGAAAAGGTGTCTTAAGTGTATATGTAAAAATATCCTAGTCTTGAGGATTTGATTAAGGTGTCTTGATTCTAGAAAATAATTATTACCTTAGTGTCATCCCCATTTCCTCCCTTCCATCATTACCCTTGATGAATTTTATTGTTTCTATCTCTCTCCCAATTGGATTTACATATTTTTTTTAATCTCTTTTTAGGAATTTTGACAAGATTCATGCTATGGTTATATGTAGATAAAGTTGTATAGTTGGTTTCTAAGATTATCTTAAATGGCCAATTACTTATCTTTAAAGAATTCCTATTAGTTATTGTTTGGATCTTAATCTTTCTTTTATCCTTGGATCATCCAAATCTCATATGGTAAGTTATATCATGGCTATGCAAACATGTCCTAAGAGCTTCTATCTTTATTCATCTATACCTGATAAATTATTGACCTCATGTCTATATAAACCCTTCCTAATACCATATATCTTGGGTCATTGGGACCTTACCTAGCCTTAGATTGTGGTTATCTAAAACCTTCTTAGTACTATATCTTTGAGAGATATTCCTTTTATAATTACATTCTATCTTAGTTAACTTTTGAAAATAATATGAGCATTAGTTACAATTTCCTTGAGTAGACTAGGACCTGTGCATACACCTCTTCAACGAAAAGGTAATTCAAGGTAAAAATATTTCATTTACATCATATATATGTTCATTATTTCATTTAGTCATCATGTTATTTATTTTCTTTTGGCATATGTTTTGCATGAGGCACCTTCCCTTCCTACACTAAATGGAAAGTGGTGAACCAAGTGCAGGGGTATATGTATACACTCTAAAAATTATTTACTATTTTTTTGTCTACGTATTCGTTGGCACTATAAGATCTCCCATTATTGATATATAAATGGATTAGGGAGGGCTTGTATAGAGAAACAATGTAGTCATATACATGATTGAATATTAAACCATATCAAAATGGAAGAATTAAAAGGAAAAGAAGAAGATGTCAAATGTGGAAGTTCCTCATCAAACTTGAAACTCTAGTTGATGATCATTATGTGTGTATCATGATGAAATAATATGTGGCCTCTAACATATTTTGGATAACCAATAATAATACAAGGCTTGATTTGTGGTTTCGTAGCCTTGAATTTATTTATAGGAGTGTGTGACCAAAGACTCACAAATTATCAATTGAAGGCTTCTATCCACTCAAAGTCTCTTCAAGTGTCATATGTCTCATATATTTTTTAGGGATATGATTTTGAACATAGTCGATACAGTTGATGGCTTCAACCCAGAACATGGGATAAGACCTTTATAATGGATCATAAAATTAGCCATCTCTTTGAGATGACGATTATTTATTTCAACAACACCATTTTGTTGTGGATTGTAAGGAGTATATGTTGAATCTCAATACCTTGTGTAGTACAAAATTCTTTAAATATAAAATTCACATATTCACCGCCATTATTTGTCTGCAAGAATATGATGAACTTCTAAGATTTTTATTTTAAAAAATTCTTAAAGTTAATAAACGTGTTAAAATATTTAGTGATATGCTTTAAACATTAAAATCAAGTACATCAGGAATAATCATCATTAAAAGTAAGATCAAAACAAGCCCTAACAAAATATAATTAAGGAAATGGGCCCAAAATGTCACTTCGAACATGTTGAAGAACTTTAGTAGCTCTCCCTGATTTAAATCTCACATAATTGTTATCATGATGCTTACCAACAATGAACCCTTGACATAATCCATCAAAAAAGGGGGGGGGAGAGGGGATGGAAGGCTAGTGACCATATTTTGATTATAAAGTTGTATAAGGTATAAGTAAATCGTGCAATGACTTACTCATATCATTAGTGTGAATATGTAACAAATTAGAAAGAGAATTAGGCATAAAGTGTGAAAACATATACAAGTGTGTACACTAATCTGCGCTTTTGATTACAATGATATGTGAAGGATCATCAAGCTCAAAATTATGTCAAGGATCGTCAAGTTCTAAAATAAATGAAGGATCATCAAGTTCTAACTACAATGAGATATGGTAGAAACTAAATGGTTACCCAAGACCCCAATTTTTCTACTTGTGAAGAACTAGAATTTCTAAAATTGGTGGTATATGTAGAGAAAATTTCTTTGAAACCATATAAAAGTAGATGAAAAACTAGAAAATTATTCAAGATTTATGCAACTCACTTAAATTTAGTATCAAATAATTACAATAATCCACACCAATGAAATTTTAATTTGTTAAACTTATATGCAATGACTAGGATAATAACTAAAAGAATACAAAACAGGAACCTATTATAATAACAACATAACAAGAAACTACTCTTTCTCCTTCCTTTTATGGAGATTTTTGTTATTATGCATGTTATAAGTAAAGGAAAGATGCTTCCTATTTAAGAATTTGGATGGAAGTCCTCTTGAAATGAATTTTATTGGCAAGGTTACATGAAAATATTAATATTCTAGTTTAGAAATATGAAATGTAATTTAAATATTCTTAATATATAGTTGTATAATTATCTATAGCAATAGTTAAGACTATTTTTATGGTTTTAACAATTACTTATACACTTTTAAAATTAGAAAATTGGGTTAATCTATTTTTCTTTTTTGTTTTAATTATTAGAAATCTATTACACATATCAATTTCATCATAACTTAATTTTTTCATTTATAAATAGATAAATTATTGAGTGCATTTGATGAGAAGTATTTATCAAAAAAAATTCTAAACACTTCTAAAGCATTCAATTAGCATTTCTATTGTTATATTTTTTTATTAAAATAATTACTTATACATTTTTTTAAAAATTGTATACTAAAAATTTGATAAATTAAAAAGTTAAACTATATTAACCCTATCCATGCAGACCCCAAATCAAACTTTCTCTAATTTTAATTTTACAAACGACCTTCATTTAAAAGACCTTTTTTTTTAATTTTTTTTCACAATCAACTTTAGATTATACATGATTGAAGGGTAGACTGTGTCTTCTCGAGAGAGACGGGGTAGCTTGTTCGATCCATAGATGGAAAGGGGTAACTTGTTCGAGTTCACAAATGACAAAAATAATGACGTTGCTTACACACTATATATATATGAAATTATACAGTCCGGGCGAAGCTCTCTAAGAACCATTCAAGGCAAGGTGGATTATTCCATGAATATGATATTCAAAATTGTGTGTCTTAGACCAGACTTGTCATCGCTGATGGGCACAATTCTGTGCATACAAGATAATTCCACAGGAAACTTGGCCCCATCCAGTAGACGCGTGCACTAAAGAATTGTCTTATTCATATATCTGTCAATGCCAGTCACTGTACATACACATCCTAAATTAGGAAGGTAGCGACTGCGGACTTTCTTAAACTATATTCAAATGCTAACAAGTCGCACTGTACCTACCTCAAACTAATATATTCCCAAGCTACAAAAGACTCCCAATATAATAATAATATGTATATATATATCTCCTGTTTTGTATGGTGCATGTAGCTCTGGTAAAAACATAAATTAATGTCATGGATCAGTCACTGGTTAGGTCTGAAGAATTACATTCAGAGACTAATGTAGTCAGTAAGAGGCCATGGGCTTGTGTTGAAGAGGAAAGGCCACTTAGAAATCGGTTGCAGAAAAGAGCACCCCCTCCTCTGGAGGTGAAGGATGTAAATTTGTCATACAGAAGCCCTGTCATTCCTTTGTTATCACCTCTGTTTGTGAATCCTTCGCAATCGGAGCTCGAGGCAGGAAACAATGGAGAGGATTATAAGGAGCCCCTTGGAGATGACAGCAAAGAGAAGAATGAGAAGGCTGATAAAAATGTGCATGATCATGGATATGGATGGCAACACCCTGCTGCTCCCTTTTACAAAATCTCTTCATCTTTTCCTATCAGATTGATATAGCTAGATGTAATTAGACCCTGTTTTTTCATTGACTGTTTTAAAGTTCTCTGGATATGAATGGAGAATGATATTGAAATCCAAACTGAGAATGAAGAAATAAAGTTGAGTGTTCACGTCACTGGGTAATGTTAGTTTAGTATAATATTTTTGGTATTTTTGTTTTTGAATCAGGGGTGTGTTGTATTTTGAGGGTTTTCTGGAGTTATCTGTATAATGAAATGGATACCTTTCAGTTTTTTATTAAGAAATATTTTATATATCTAATTTATCTAAAAATAAGATTTCAATTTTGAAAAAAATTATTTAATCTAAAATTCAATATTCTCACTGAAAAAGTTTTAACTATTTGTAAATGTCATTTTATTTTAATTATTAAATATGTATAATAATTTTGGGATACTGAGGTTTGGGGTTACATTGAAGAGTCCAAATTTGCATTGAAGCCTCCATAACAGTGATAATATAATACCAAATCACTAAGAAATCATCCACCCAAATAAGTTTTCAAAGCTCCACCAAATGATTCCCAAAAGGCAGTGAGAGAAAGGATGAGACCAAATAAATATGATATAAGTTGTAGGTAGTTGGACCATACCATAAATTTTTAAAAATAATTATAAAATATTTTATAGTTCTTAAAAAAAAGTTTATTCAAATAAATTTTATTTTCTGTGCAAGTAGTGCATAATAGTTGGATATGCCCATGGGAGGCTACTATTTTGAATATATATGAAGATTTTTGAAAAAAAATATGTTGGTTAAATTTGTTTATTAAAATTTTGGATTACATTATACAATTTATAATTAAGATATTGATTTTAATATATATCCATGAAAGTCTTGTAATCTTTTTTGACAAGAAAATTATTATTTTAAAAATTTATATATATATAATAATTTTTTATAATTAAAAATATTAATTATATTTGATTATTAATATTTTAAATTACAGCATAAAATTCTGCAATGGTAATTAATTTTATGAATCAGAAAGCCTCAATTCTTTTATATATTCTTTTTAAAAAAATCAAAAAGTATGAGCTTAAAAAAATATGGTGAATAGGTGGGATGGTCTAATTTCAAGTTGATAATATTTTTATATTATTAATTTTTATATAATTTCTAATTCTATAATTTATCAGTGATTTTATTTCGAAGGGTTTATTGTAGATTGTTATAAGTATAAATCATTTTTATTAATGATAAATTATTCAATGTATTTTTAATACTTCAAACATTTATTTAATAATTTTTAAATATTTTTAAAGTTGTAAATAAAATGGTATAGATATTTAAATATAATTTTTTTAAAATATTTAATAATATTAATTTTTATATTTTTTTAAATTTTATATATTATAATTATTTATAATAATTTTTTTTTTTTTTTTTTTTTAAGTTGGCAATAAATCATACCAATTTAATTGTAATAATATGTCAAATTCAAAATATTTTTAGTGAAAAAAAGGATTTTTAAATTTTACAATTTTTTGATTAAATTCTTTAAAATAAATAAATAAAATTTAAAAAATATATAAATAACATTTAAATGGAAGTTATATTTTAAGTTAGAATTAAAAGTGAGCATATTTACTATATTATAATCCACCACTATCCCAAATATTAATGTAGAATACTTGTCAACACAATTAATAATTATTATTAAAAATAACAATTTTTTTATGATCAAAAATTAACCAATTTATGTTTGTATATTATATAATATTTTGGAGTCAATGAGATGTGGTTGAGTTGTTTAAGTGGTTTAGTTGTTTCAAGCCCCATCCAAGTGCTAGTTATTTTTAAAACTGGTGGTGGTCAATATTCATAATAGTTGGTATACATCTGGTAATATTCAAGTGGTTAATAAATTACATAAATATTTGGGCTCCCAATTGTGTCCGAGACCGATCTATCCTTCAGTCATATAATACTTTGGAAACTTGATTTTGATTGTGAAGTTTTTGATGATATATGTTACCTTTGTATTTGATTTATTTTAGTCAAAGTTTGTAAAAAAAATATTTCATGAGTGTTAGTAAGAAAAAGTTTAAGCATAAATTAGTTCTCCATTGGCAAGGTTCCAATTTATTATATGATTAACATATGTTTACGTCAATAGGCGTTCTACAATGGCGTCCTAAGGTGGTGGTGGGTTGTAATGGAGTGAATGTATTAACTTTTAATTCTGACCTTAAATTTAGCGTCTAGTTAACCATCACTTAAAAAAATCTCACTAACACTAAACATAATATTCTAATTTACATTTGATAGTAATGTTTCACTATTGAAAGATTTTAACTTTTGATGTGTAGTTAATCTATGATTTTAATCCACATAAATAAATCATTCTAATTATTTATTTATTTTAAAATGAATAGTCTATTTTTAGTGTTATGTTGAAGCCTTTCCATTTTTCCTTTAGTTTAAGCATTCCCATTGTAAGTATTTTTTAGTAGCATGTAATTCATTACTTTCGTCTTTTCTAACTTTGTTTTCAATTATTAAAGCCTTCAGTGAATGTAGTGTATAATAAATCACCTTTGTGTCACAATGTATACACCCTAATTTAGTCAAGAAACCACAAGTACTATGTCTTTTATTGCTCTTTTACATGAAAGTCTTAGTGATGAATATAGCCCTTGTTCGTATGGTTATTTTAGGTCTTTTAATCTTTCTTATATCTTATCTTCCCTATTTGTTACACCCCTAGTGGTCCTAAGTCACCTTGTCCTAGTCACAAAGGCCCCTAGCATGTCATGCTTGGTCTTAACTATATTTTTAGGCCCTAAAACACTAGCACCATTTTTAGGATAATAGCACCATATAGCGTTAGTGTCCAATTATGGCTCTAATATTGATGGTCATTTTCCCCTGTATTTTGGGTCTTAACCCTACCTTGAGCCTTCTCTTATGTTTTATCCCTCTTTTACGACTTGTTAACTAGCGAACAAGGTCTTATATTCAAATCAAAGTTTATTCTATATAAAGAGCCTCACAAAGCATTTTACATTTAGCACTTACTATTTTGGCACATAATTACATAAAATTAATCAATAGTACAGCTCAATACTCTATATACTACTCAACTATTACATGTAAACATTGCATGCTTGATCGAAGAAGGGCCTAAGTGAAAATCATTCTATCATCCTATACAAGTTGATCATGCTCATTCTCTAAAGGAGAACTACATGTGATCTGAGACCCTAGCATTGGGGTTAACATAGGCAGTGGCCAGGACAATAAGGGTTCTGCTCTGTGAAATCGTAATATCCCACAAATCATTTTTTTCTTTTTTGCATTTCTTCTAATTGTTGTTTCATGTGTGTTAGTACTAATTAGGGTTTTGGAAGATATTCAACAAAAATAGTGACATAAATGAGCTTATGGAAGACACATAACCACCTATAGGTCCCCCAAAATCTCCCATAGCTTCCCTAAAAGTCTTAGACAACTCCAAGATGGACACTAGCACCATAATTGGACACTAGCGCCATATGGCACTATTATCCACTTAAGGGAGCTACTGTTTGAGACTAGATTTTAGATATAGTCATAGAAAAAAAGGTGTATGCTTGTTTCTCCAGCCTGTTTTAGCTTCTTGAGCCACAAAAATACATATTTTATTCCATATAAGTACTCTTTCTCTCTATTCTTGTTATTTTAGAAAGATTTGTCAAATCAATTATTTCCAATTTTTATTTTAGGTTATTGTTATACTCAGCCCTTTAACAATATAGTATTTACATACACTAAGTCTTAAAAGGTTAAAACATTTGGTGAACCCATCTTACTTTGAATATTGCTTAAAACCCTAGTTTTGCCTAGGGTTTACCTTCTTCTAATTTTTATGCACTAAATTAGGATTACAAACTTCTATTTTTCTAGATTTTTGGGACAACTTATCTCATTCAAATTAATCCTATAATAAGGTTTCAGTAATTTAATGTAATTTAATTTTTTACAAAACAACTCTCATTCAAACTCTGGATCCACATACTCGGTCTCCATGCATTCAAATACTAGCAATTAGGGTTTCAATTACAATCCTAATTTTTTCTACATATTAGATTAAATATTTCTCATAGTTGCACTTATACTTATGTTATATTACATTCTATCTCTTGTGTGCTTGCTATTCATTATATACATTATCTTCTTTGACAAGTTTAAAATGGCATTTAAGAAGCCTCCTACCCCTCAGCGAGTTGATGAATTTCTTAAAAAAATTCATAATTCTAATAATGAATGGACTAATTTTCAAGATTTTACATTGGAGCATGATAATGATTTTATTTATAATGATGATGATGACTATTATTATAATTATGGCTATGAGGATTACTATGAACATGAAAATAAAAATGTTGATGAGGATATATTAGATACATCTTATTTTTTCTCTCACTCTTCTCTTACACCTCAAATTAAACTAAAAATATAATTTCAAAATAGCCTCTTGTTGGTAGTGCTTTATTCTAATGTGATCCTAGCTTCTCAACTACTTGATGGCCTAGGGGCAATAGAGAAATATTTAAAAATTACATTATAAAGGAAATATTTCACACAAAATTTTAGTAAAGTATTATTTTGAGATAAATTAATTACAATGTGGGTAAAAGCTTTATAAGCTTCTATGGGTGGTTACGGGATACAACCAATTCTCGTGAACCAACTTATTTAAAAATAAACTAATTAAAAACATTAAAATAAAAGTCTTTTGGATCATAAACCCAACAAACTCCCCTTTGATTTAAAGGGTTATAAAAGAAGAAAGCACTGGAGCAATGACTCTGAAGTCATTAGAGAAACTTTATCACAATTACAACTGATGCTTTGTACCTCCTAGTACTGATCAAAACTGATATCATTCCATACAGAAACTCACCATGTGATTTATAACATAAAAGGTTGATGAACACAATCAAGGCATGTTCATCCCCAATGATCATCATATCGTACTATAGTAGAACCCGATCAAAGCCTATCCAACTACATTGACCCACATAAGGTCCCACATAGGAACCCATCCAAGTGACAACCCCGTACTCTATATGGTACATCTCCTGATGCTCAACAAATGTTGATGATCTTTGCTCAACATTATTGGTGCTAGCAACCCCCATCAACTCATATTATCACCGATGACTGATCAAAGTTTAACCAATGCCTAAATCTTCTCTCCCTATCAAGCAAGAGGTGAGAAGTTGTGCATCGAGAGAAACAAAAAAAATAACTATGTCCACTTCATGTCATGAATATCAGGTATAAAAAGTTAAAAATGAAACTGAAATCAAGAAGACAAGCTAAAATTATTATTCAAGCATGAACCTAAACTCCAAGTGAATAACTAACTGGAGAGGGCAATTATCTTTCAGCCTCTAATAGATCCTCCAGCCTCTGGTATAACATTTATACTTCGTCAATTACAAATATCCTAAGGGATATGTAAAAGACATTATTGTATTTGAAATCACAAGCATGAGGTGTCATGAAATTTGTCATTTTAAAGGTGTCAGTTTCCATTGATAATGCATCTTTATACATCATGGAATCTTTTTATCACAAAAATCATATATGAAAGATTAAAAACACAAAATAAACTATTTCATTATGTCTAAAACATCCAAAAACATATATTTTGATTGGTCATATGACCACCTTTTCATAAAATAATGATTGGTCAAAAAAGTATCACAATACATTGCTCTCAATGTCGAATGCGACTAAAAAGATAACTAGCTTTGGAGGTTTTGAATTCTTAACCTCTCCTATTGTAAGTGACTTACAAAATCCTTAGCACCAAACCCCTCTCGAAAACATTTACAAATATCAAAAGAAGATTTTTATTTTAAATTGTGTTTCCTAATTTTCAAAAAATAAAATATATATATAATATATATTTGTATGTAAAATTGTTTCATCCACCTTTTTTTAACTTTCACTTGCATGAAAATAGCAACTGCGCCTCTCTCTTTTTATGGGCTCCACAAAGCATAGGGAACATTTGTAAAGGCAAAAATTAAAAATAAATAAACCATGCATTTTACTATTGCCCCATTATTTTCGCTGAAAATGCTTTGACCTTTAAAAATCAGTCAGATTGATCCTTCCATCTCAGCAGCCATCATACAAATGCAAGTTAATTTATGTATGCTTTGAAAAATCTAAGTCTATTCTTATACCTCCTTTTGTTGGTGGAGACTGCGCAGAGGATTTGTAGACTTCAAAATAGGAGGAAATCAAACCTTTTTCTGGTGACTTTATGACTGGGCTTCATTGTCATAAATGGACACAAAAAAATAAAAAATAGAAATTGATAACTCAATACCTATGCACTTTAGCATCGTACAGGATTCATACTATACTCAGAAATCTACGCTTCATTTTTCTTGGAAATGGTTGATCAATTTGTTGTCTTTCTCAAAAAAATGTACGAATGCATCCCACAGTACAAAACTAGCTTCATTATCACTATATATATATATATGTCTTCTGATAATAGGGGTATTAATGTTGTGAGAAATAAAATTAAAATCTTTTCCCAAAAAAATACCCAAGCAATGGAGTTCCCACAAATTAATCAAATCCCTTCAAATATTCAATCCTATAAGAGCAACCAGGGTCTAATAAATCTTCAATAGATTGTCTTCAATTCTCCTCCATATCTTTTTTTTTATCTGGGCTATGATACCATTGATGGCCTAGGGGCAATAGAGAAATATTCAAAAATTACATTGTAAAGGAAATATTTCACATAAAATTTTAGTAAAGTATTATTTCGAGATAAATTAATTACAATGTGGGTAAAAGCTTTATAAGCTTTTACGGGTAGTTACAGGATACACCCAACTCCTGTGAACCAACTTATTTAAAAACAAACTAATTAAAATAATTAAAATAAACATCTTTTGGATCATAAACCCAACACTACTTTAGCTACCTCCTTATTCAAATTAAATCAATATAAGTGCAATACACAAGATCCACTTTTGCATGATTCAATTAAAGTAGACAAGAGTAATGCATCTTCTTTAACCTTCTCAGTTAAATTTGAAATAACATGTACCAATAATATTACTATGATCATAGGAATCCAAGAAGGGGGGTTAGTAATATGTTAGTTCAAATAAGAAAGCTCAAATAAAAACACACTTACACTCTAAGCCTAGAACCTAGGGAGATCTTAGTAGCAAAACTAAATGAAAAGTATAACTAAAACATAAAAGACAATAAATCCTTTACCTTCCTTGAGAGCTCCAAATTCTTTGTTGAATGGCTTTCTTAGTTTGTGCATCAAAGAGTCTTTGAGAAATGAAGCTTGGTGGCTCCTTCTCTCCTTGCCACCATTCGCTTTGATATGGCTTGATATAGCTTGGCTCAAGATTTTGGCATTATAACATTGTTTACAACAAAATAAATTATGTCTTTCTCCAAATTTGCATTATAACTTTGGCTTATGAGAGCTTAAAAATTAAGAGGCATGGCATTGTATTTATAGCGTAAGTATTTAACTCCAATCCAAGGTGAGTCAAGGTGGAGTTTAAACATGAAATGGGTTCAAGCCTAACCTAGGTGAGTCAAATATAACCCCAATATAGTTAATAGTTGTCAAGTAATTATGATTTTCAATGAATAGACATGGGTCTCCAAAATAAATATTTTAGGATATTTTCAAAGAGCTTGACAACTCATAAAGGCAATGATGAAAGACTAGGATATTTTAAATTTTTGAATTTTTGAATTTTTTAATTTTTGAATTTCTTTTTTTAGTTATTCATTAATTTCAAATGGATAATTCAACTAAGTATTTAATTTGGTTTAGTTTGTTAATTAATTTTTATTAGTCTTTTATCATTTCCAAGATTTTATTTATGTATGCAAGTTCCCCACTTAATAGTTCCATATGCCAAATTTATTGTTGTGATGTCATAAGATGATTAGGGATGAATCTATGAGAGGTTATGATTGCATATGATAGGATACCCCAATTAGAGATGCCTCAACATGATTCTGAGCTTTGATAAATGATGCATAAACAAATTTATAATGTTTAGTGATTCCTAAACTTAATTTTTAATGGTTGGTAGGAATCAGTCTAAAGTCTGGTCAAAAGCCAATTGTGGCTAGTTTTAGATGTCTATAATTTGCCCCTTATTTTGGAAGGTATTACAAGCTACAAGCATGGTAATGTCTTCTCAAATAATAAAATAGGATGAAAAGAAGATAATGGTTGAATAAGAAGCTCCAAAAAATATTTGAGAAGCCTATGATGATACCCCCTTGAAGGAGTGGCCGACACATACAATTGATGGATGGTCCCTCGAAAAGAAGCAAGAAGATGAATGAAATTAGCCCATGAGTGACATTAATCCAATCCATAAAATGCTTGCATGTATTGATCTAATAAGTACTTATTTACTCAAAGGTGGTTATAATCACTAATAAAGGTTGAGACACTAATTTTCCCAAAGGTAGTTATCATCAGTGATAATGACATATGCCCCAATTAGGGCTAATGAGTCAAAATAATGATTTGCACATAAGTGGTTATAATCATTACAATGACTGAGATTAAAAAATGATATGTGATTGTACCCTAGTAGGGCATATTGTCAAGTATAACTCAAGGATATAATTTGTTTCATAGATTAAAGATGAATGGGCACAAACGTAGATGCAAAGGTCTAATGACTGAAGAAGCATAAACAACCAATAATATGAGGATGCACAAAGTGATGAAAGAGATGAATAAAAGAATAAGAAATTGATCAATGTGAATGATTTGGTTGTATCTTTTGATGTCGAGATGCTCGTCCTTATTAAAATTCATACAAATATAATGATCAATGAGTTAACTTGATCAAGGAGGGTGAGAGGATTTGCCAAAGTTGTAAAGGAGAAACTTTTGTGGCACACATTACTTGTAAGACTTCCTGTGCTGATTTTTTTTATAGCACATGATATTATGCACCATGATATAAAACACCATGATAATGTAGCCAAAATGTGCATAAATTCTGACTCTCGATCCAATAAATAATTGAAAACAATGCACCAATGATAAAAATCATGATGATAATGTTGATCTATGAATATGGATAGACTCAAGAATAATATGCAAAGAATCACCCAATGAACACATATAGACTGAGTCGAGGCACATCAAGAAAAGCAAGCAAACAAAAAAACAACCATGAAGCAAACAAACACATAAAAAACATCAATAGAAAGCATCCTAACAATGGATTTACCCCAGTAGGATAGATCAAGGATGATTGACTAGGCTTAAATAGGAAAATGTTTTTGAATTTTGAAAATTTTAAATGTTTTTGGAATTTTGAGGAATCTTAACTTATTAGATATTGACAATATAGCACTCACAAATGGTGATAATTTTGGCTTAGGTTGCTCACAAAATGATGAGAATGTATGAAAAAGGGACTAAGTTGACCTCAACATAAATCAAGCACAGTGTACATGGTCCCATTAGGACCTCAAGTCATAGTAGCTCCACCGACACAAAAGGTAGGGAGAATCGACTATGTCACAATAAGTTTTCAAATTTAGGCAAATGAGAATAGTAATGGTAAGGTAATGTGATAATGCATGGTAAAGGTATTGTTTTTAATTTTCCCATAGGTGGTTATAAGTAGAAAATAATGGCATAGGTTTGTGCTACTAATTTTCCCATATGTGATTATAATTAGTAACATAAGGTACAACATGGATTTGCCCATAGGTGGTTATAATCTATGGCACCAGTTAATCATAAATGAAAGATAACTTGCCATATCCACTATCACACTACTTTTATAAACTATCATTTAACATTAAATTTTAAAATTGTTGAAATTAGATCAGAATCCCCTCATGGAAGGTGCGAGAAGAACAAAGATCAAAAGGGAGGGTAGGGTGGATAAAAATAGGCTTTGATCAGTAATAAAAGGTATGGGATAATGGTATATGGCACGACATTATTTAGGATGGTGATGGTATGAATAATGGATATAATGGAAAGAGGGTTTCCCCCAAGTGATGAGGTAAGGTAAATAGTAGGGTATAAATTAATAACAAGATGAATGGCAAATGAAAAAGGCAAAGTTTTTTTCAAGGAAAAGGTATGTTTTTTGGCCAATGAAAAGGCATGGTAAATGGAAAATGGAAATGGCAAGGGTATGGCTTATAAAAATGGTATGGTTTTTATCCAAGGTAAATGATTTTATTGTTTTTATTGATGTAGAGATGCACATCTTGATCAGCATATGATACAACTAAAATAGTCAATTATGTAAATTTTTAGCACACGCATCTTCTAAATAGTTCCTTTATCAAGAACCTACTATAGATTTGGACTCCAAAAATGTTGTGATCTTTTTTGGTCATTGATTATGTTTCCTTCAAACACTAAGATAAGGTATCTTTATATCCTCTATAAAGGAAAGTGCATCGAGGGATGGTAAATATGGACAAATAGTGGATGATAGATCTATTTTGTCAATGTAAAGGTAGATTATAATGGAATGTATAATGGTTGGGCAACAAATGAAGATCAAAATTTTTAGGCATACATAATTTTGTTGATTCCAAATTTAACATAATTTTGGTTGTAGCAGGGTTGAAGACTTCTGAATATGCTTTTGATAGGACCACCATATTTTTCTATTGTTTGGGCTTGAGAGTAGCTACCATCTAATTATGTTGTATATTAGAATTTGTATTGATGTTATTTTTGATAATGTCTTCATCAAGCAGTGAATAATTATTGTACTCAACTATTGG
The DNA here is from genome assembly GCA_037957365.1 of Torreya grandis. Classification (NCBI taxonomy): domain Eukaryota; kingdom Viridiplantae; phylum Streptophyta; class Pinopsida; order Cupressales; family Taxaceae; genus Torreya; species Torreya grandis. The sequence goes on from JARHVA010001552.1 coordinate 1,522,225, forward strand.
TACGTTGAAGAGGTTTTCACCAATGAAGTTGTCTTGATTGTCCCATAGTGCCTCTGATAAGGTTTCACTAAAAACATTGACTTTTGATTTTGATTGTCTTCTAACACCTCCAAAAAGGTTTCACTAGAATATGTTGAGTTTGGACTTTGATTTTCCCTTAGCACCTTCGAAAAGGTTTCACTAGGAGATTGTTCTTCTTCTGAAATATGGTATTGGCTCCCTTGATATCCTACAACTAATATATCACCATGGATGCAATTTAATAATGAGTGATTCTGTCAATCCCAATCGACACTTATGGGAGTTAGAAGGGCAATAAAATAGCTACGTTGGTTGGTGGCAATGGTATGTGGAATGGTAATGGAATGGAAAGAGGTTTCACAATCCTCATAGAAGATACTAGGATAACGTGTGTCAAAGTTGAAGTAATCATCCTAAAAAACTATAAAAGGATCACAAAGGTATTCAAACTAATCTACAAGGCATGTGTAACCAATGTTGTAACATCCATGAACATATTCTGACTCTGACGCTGATTCTGACTAAAGGAACTCTGAATCCAATGTTGAGACTAACATTGATTCTAATTTTGATGCTAATTTGATGTTGGTTCAAGAATATAACCTAACTTCAATGTTGATTCTTCATCTGGTGTGGATGCTGCTACAATGATGTTTTGTTAAATGTTTGGGTTTGGATAAGTAATGGTCTCTGATGGCATTATGGGATGCACAAAGACTAGTTTTTCAAAGTGAGACTCCTCAACAAGGGGAAAAAGGTCAAGAGACAACTTGTCAGAAAATGGCTTACCAAGGTGAGGCTCTTTAAAAATAGGCATATGGTTGAGATAATGATTTTCTTAAAGGTATTTATAATCATTAAGAAGTGATTGAGCAAAGATTGGCTTGTCAGAGTAAGACTCCTTAACAATAGGTATACAATTAAAAGGTGATTCATCATAGGTTGACTAGTCAAAAATAGGTGTTTTAACAAAAACATCATGGATTGGTTGGTTCTCTTGGCCTTGGTTTATAATCAATTGTAAAATACTAATTTTGAATTTATCTTGGTCTTTGAATTATTGGCTCAGTTGGAGAGGTATTGATTGGCTCAATTGTGGCTCAAGGATTGGTATGGGTTTTCTAAAGTGGGGAATGATTGAAAATAGATGAAGAATGGTTGGATAAAAGGCTAGTTTATAGCCTAGGATGGTAATTATGACTCATCGAGTTATAATTGGACAATTTTTTTGGGATAATGAGTTATTATACATGGAATGGGAGGGAATAGTAATGGTAGGACATTACAAAGATTGGTTACTTGTACAAGCCAAAGGATGAGGTCTTAGTAGAGAAATGGTAGGGCATTGTGGAGATTGGTTGTTTACACAAGCCAAAGAATAAGGTCTTGGTATGGAAATATAGGGCATTATGAAGCTGGGTTGCTCACACAAGCCAAAGGATGAGGTCCTGGAATAGTAATCCTTGAAGGCTGTGGAGCTTGGTGGCTCACACAATCTAAAGGAGGATTGATGGTATAGTTTTTAGAGTGGACACCATGATTTATGAGAGGGTGAAGATCATACGTCAACCAACCCAAATAAGGTGTCATTGAATACTACACTTGAGGATCTTGGCTTTGTTCCCCAGATTAAGGATTGTAAGGAGGATAAGGATCCATCTCACAAACCATTTCTTTACCATAGGGGTTTTGATTAAATTTAATCTGTGTGTCCATTCTATAATAACTTGGATTATACATGGCTCAACCATAATTGTAATGAGACATCCAAATTAATGATGAATGCTCTATAAAAGGTCTAGAGTTATACAAACTCTAAAAAACATTGTCCAAAGTACAAACAGTTTGAACATGTTCTAACTTGGTCTAGGGGAGTTGTATCTCCAAAATGCCTTGTGATAAAACTTTGTATAAAAAAAACTAGCATCAAATATCTAAAATCAACTGTCTCACACAAAAGATCAAGCAGAATAATAAAAATCAGAATGCCAAACTCTAGGTCTAAAGTATTCCAAACAAATCTAATCTAAATAAATAAAATTTGCTAGGTATTTTGGTCAAATGTGATGTCAAAATATGCATGTGCTGGGACTTTTCATAAAAAAATCACAAAATCTAGAGTTTAAACAAAAGGGGAGATTTAATCTAACAAATTTGGAACACTTTGGCATAGACTAGGCATTCATAATCAAATATGAACTTGGTCAATTGGCATAAGGCATGAAACAAAAGGCATATGGATAGATAGGATACTTCTCCCAAATAAAGGCACAAACAATAATGAAAACTAGGCTTCTTTGAAAAAGCATGCTGGATAAAATCAAATGGCATAACGGTACTAGGTATAGATCCAAATGGCATACATAGCTTTGGTTTCAAAAATAAAAATTTGGACACAAGGAAAATAAGTATATGAAACATTTTGAGCAACATAACGACATGATCATGCTCTAAATATGTAACTAATAGTTCATTTCAAGATTCAAAGGCAAAAAGGCTCAAAACGAATTGGGAAGCGTAACATTACCCTTTCCAAACTAGTGACATACACACACACACAAATATTTGTCAAAAGACTAAAGCAAAGGCATGTAATCAAAATGGCAAGTGTAACACCTCCTCAAATAAAAGAGTGATGTATAAACAAAACTTGTTTTGACATGGCATAATAAACAAAATAGATAGATTAGACTCAAAACCAAACAAGAAAGGCTAAAATAACATAAACACCTAAGTGTAATGTCCTAGATCCTAAAACTGATAAGGTTGCATAATATTGTCGAATTTCATCTACATACATACTCTTGAGAGGATTTTATGTGTTAATCCAAAAATAAAAGTGCATATATAAGTAGGATTTTTACATCCCCCTTCTCTCAAGAGATTTTACGGTGACATGAAACTTCAGGCTACTCGTCCTACATCAACAATATGTTCATGGCAAGTGAGGTTGTTTTAAACTATCAATTTTTGTGTATTTATAGATGATCCTAAGAGTAGATAACATAAAATATTCTCATGTAATTTTGATACGCATCAACCATCTTGTTGTGAAAATGTCTTGTCCTTTTCACAACTTCTACATCTATCACTTACTCAGTGTAGTGTGATGTTTGAGTTTTCCCTATGTTTCGAAGTAGTATCTTACTAATGGAGTTACCTGACCAAGAAGTGGGGTTGAAATGATCTCGGGAGATAAATTCTTGGGTCAACCTTACCTATATAATCTATGAGGAGGTGATGAACTCCCACTCACAAGCCAAAATTCATAAAAATAAATGACAAATGAAAAGACTTTAAGGTTGCGTTTAGATCACCCAATTCATACGAATTTAAGGAAAGTCTTAGTGATGTTATTTTTATGATTTTGGATTTAAAAAAATACAAATAAAGAGTTCTTTTGATCACTCAAATTCCCTAAAGGGGATAGGGGGAGAGCATGCATGCATCAATCATTTTGCAAAAATAAAAAACTTTGAAAGAACAAACATAAAACAAAACACTCTTAAGAGTATGTAATCTAAGTGTGAGTGTTTATTTTAATGAACCAAAGTGAAATGTTTATGAAATTTGGCCCCCTTGGAATTTTTTTTTAAAATCTTGAAATAAAATGAAAATGATTTAAACAAAAAATTCTTAAAACATCAATTTGAAATGTGAAAATTATAAGTTAGAATTGTTTTAAATGTCTCCTTGTGACCTTTGGGTCTTGTAAAAAGTGTTAGGGGTTTTTGAGATTTTTTGAAATATTTATGCAACATGAGGGTAAACTAATAGCATATCATGAAATTTAAGGAGAAGATGCATGCTTTTAAAAAAAAACATCAAAAATAGAGTCTGAATGACCCCAAACAAAGCTTCAAAAGATGGCCTATCGACTTGTTATTTTAGGTTGTAGGTTATCAGGTATAGTAGAAACCTACAGTGAGTCCAAGTTATGGTTTATAGTCCAGGCCATGACTTTGCACATAAAAGCCCATGAATGGAATTTTGAAGACTATTTAATGAAAATGGGTTTAATTAAGCCAAAATTAGGACCAAATAATGGTACATAATATGCTTAAAAGTCATTGGAAGGATTCATGGGGTGCATAAGTCCCACCGAGCATGCTATTTGTGTTCATAAGAATCCAATAAGGGAGGTTATTAATAATTTATTTCAAGTAAGAAAACTCAAATAAAAACACACTAACACTTACACTCCAATCCTATAACTTAGGGATGGCTTAATAACAAAACCAAATGAAAAACATAATTAAAATATAAAAGATAATAAATCATTTACCTTCTTTGGAAGCTCTAAATGCTTTGTTGAGTGGCTTGCTCGACTTGTACATCAAAGAGTCTTTGGAAAATGAAGCTTGTTGTCTCCTTCTCTCCTTAGCACCATTGTCTTTGATATGGCTTGATATAACTTGGCTCAAGATTTTGGCATTATAACATTACTTGCAAAAAATTGCTTATGTCAATCATGGATAATGTGGTGACAAGATGGCCAAGCTTTGAAATTTTTGATCATTTCAATTTCACCTGATGACGGTGCATGGGTTTGTTCTCCAGGAGGTATCTGGTCCCTCCTCTACAGGGCTTTTAACTCACTCTCGTTGGCTCCCTTGAGTACCTCCGCTCTTTGTTATTTTATTTGGATAATTGGTCTTATCCAATTTTTTGTTTAGTGTTATGTTTGGTTAATTTATCTCTTTATGGTTATTGATGTTGAGGACTTTTAGTACTTTTAGTTCTAGGCCAAGGGCCTCAGGTGCTTGGTACTTGTATTTTTTAAGGGGTGGATGTTATTCTTTATGGCACACTAGCACTTGAGACTTTGTTATCGATAGGTGCATTATTTTTCCCTATTTGTACTAATCTCCTCTATGCTAGTGTAGTCAAAGTAGAACCTGTGTATCTTTAATCATGATCCTTTCTTACTTCCATTTGGGGTTTCCCATTGCTCTTCCTATTGTGCTTTTTTTATCCCTTCTATGGTTACTTTTTTATTTTTCTCCTTCTATCTTTCCTTTTGTGTTGGCTTTCTATTGCGTCTCTTGGTTCACTGCTTGGCAACCTCTATGTTGTATTAGGACTCTCTCAAATTCTGTAATTGTTTTGTGGAACTTTCGAGTAAGGACCCTTTATTCCCTATTTTATCAAAAAAAAAAATAGCTTGTGTCTCTCTCCAAATTTGCATTATAACTTTGGCTTATGAGATCTTAAAAATGAATAGGCATGGCATTGTATTTATAGCCTAAGATTTAATTCGAACCCAAGGTGAGTCTAGGTGGAGTTTAAACATGGAATGGGTTCAAACATAACCTAGGTGAGTCAAATATAACCCCAGTAGAGTTAATATTTGTCAACTAATTATGATTTTCAATGAATAAGAATGGGTCTTCAAAATAGATATTTTAGGATATTTTCAAAGAGCTTGACAACTCATAAAGGCAATGACGAAAGGCTAGGATATTTTGAGTTTTTGAATTTCCTTTTGTTGGGTGAATATTATGTCACCAGCTACACTGATAGCAAAATGGGTATATCAACTACAGCACAAGGAGATTTATATGATAAATTGTGCAATTTTACCACATCAAAATGGGATAAATCTCTCCTCTCATCAAGGGGAGGTTCCCTATCAAAGATAGCATATATGTACTAATATATATAAACTAAAAATAGACTCAGGGGTGGGATAACACCATCTATCTCTCTTTTTTTAGAGATGATGTTCACAGGAGAATTCTGGTGTAATTACTAAAGGTACTTCTCTTCTTTCAGAAGTGATATTCAGCCAACAGGAGGGTTCTTGCTGGGTAGTAACTGTAACCACAAGAAACCCATGAAAGCACAGTCTTTCATTGCTTCTCGCACTAAATAGGATGCAAGAACATAGTAGGATTAAGCATAGCCCAAAGTCTCCACATAAAACTACAACAGAGTAAAGATTATGAAGGATAAGGGGAGCTCAAAGTCTCTCCAATATCCTTTACATAAAACACAGACTGAAGATAGTTATGGCAGCACAAAGTCTCCCACAGTCAGCTTCAGGACATCTTCTAAATTATTTCCACTTATTCTGCTTATTTGGTTAAATAGACAAGATGGTATTCAAAAAATAGACATAAGAACAATCTCCTAAATAACACAAGTTATTTCAACACAAAGTCTAAAAGGTCACTTGCTTTCTCATTCAAATAACAAAATATAATTAACAATTTGAGCTCAAAGTCTCAGGAATGCCTTTCAATTTGGATAGAGTTTTGCTTCTGATAACATAGAGATCTCTCTTATAAAATGAGAGATTACAATATATATAGCATTCCAAGAAAGACTTGGGTACTTGTTTTCATGAAAATGGCCCATGCTAAATTGAATGCCTTGAATATCTGTGAAAGGGCCATGCTAAAACAAGTCATCAACCTTGACTTTGGTGTTCTGAATCATCTCAAATGTCTCCTCCTAAGCATGGGTTGTCTGGTCTTCTTTATGGTGCTTACACGGCTATCCACTTCATCTTTACTGAATGCAAAAAAATAAACCATGCCTTTAAAATGTTACGCTCTCTAATGTCCACTTGGTGGACTGTTCCACCTATTGGAAATAACTCTCTTGCAGATATTTCTAGATTTATTATAGTTGTTCTCTCTTTCCTTGCCATGTTTTATCCTTCCTTAGAGATCTGATCTCTCAGACTAACTTCTCGCTTTCAACTAGCTCTTTCGGCTCCTTCTTTAGTCAGTCGCTGAGTTTGTTCTCATGTCTACGCCATATTTGAAAATCAATGGATATTTTATTACCCTGAATTGGACATCTACGGGGACATCATTATTCACTTGGTCACTTGAACCACTTTGAACCTTTAAACCTTTGGAGTGCATCGGTTCATTAGTTCAACAGTTCAGGTGGTTCAATTGGCTTGTCGGTTTAATGTTTTGTGAAGGGCCGCATTTACTCTCTTTTTCTTCTTCGGTTGAACCTTTTCTTTGAACCATTTGGTTAAACCATCTTGTTGAACTTCTTTCTAGAATCTTCAGCTTCCTTCATTTGCTTGAAGCTTTTGTTCAAATTTTGAACTATTTGAACCTTTGAACCTTGAACCATTTCAGTTCAAAGTTCAATGGTTCATTCTCTTTCTTTGAATCCTTTCATTTTCTAAGTCCTTCGAACTTATTACACTCATTGAACCTTTGAACTCTTTTGGTTCAAGGTTCAATGGTTCAACAGTTCAATCTTCACTCTTCGAATAATTTTTTTCTTGAAGTCTGTCGAAGTCGTTGAACCTTTGAAGTGATTGAACTTCTTTGAACTCTTGAAGCACTTAACTCTTTTTGAACCTTTGAACTCATTGAACCTTTGAACCTTATGGAATCAAGGTTTAATGGTTCAATGGTTCATTCCATTTATTTGAAGCCCACCGATAAGTATTTTGATTGAACCTCGGTGTTGAACCAACCTTGTATCTTTTAGGAAATGCCTAAGTGTTTGAAACTTTCTCTTTGTGAAAGCCTACCTATTAAACCTATGATTTCCTTAGTTGAAAGGCTTGATTAACTGAAAAACTTGACTGCTCAGAACATTTTTTGAAAAAGGAAGAGATTATTTTGGTTTGCAGGACCAAAATAGTTGATATGTTGCTCACAAAAACCAGTGACAAATTTTGGGAACAACAGCTGGCTCCAATTGGGTAATTTCCATTGATTGTAAAAATAATCGAAGGGAGTAGAATATAGACTCTTCAGTGCCTTCATGTATACCATTGGGCTACGGAGTCATGCTACCCAAAAAGAAATGTGCAAAGACAAAAATGAACCACGCAAAACAAAACTAAAAACTATACAAAAATTATACATATGTACAACTGGACTTATATGATACTTCAAGGATTGAAGTGCTTCAAATAATACCCACTGTGAGGCAGAGAAAAGGGTGTTCCATCTTGATACTTCAATAGGAAACTATTTTCACCATTGAGTCGATGAATAGCAAATGGGCCTCTCCATAAGGAATCAAATTTTTCATGCATTCCTTTTGGTTCTCTCATCTTGTCCCATAACAAAACTTGATCTCCAATCTAAAAATCATGAATCTTTGCTTTCTGGTCAAAGAGCTTCTTTACCAGACTTTGATGCACAAAAATTCAGTCCACCACCATAGTTCATTTCTCATTAAGTTCAGTCAAGTACATGATCCTTTTGTCGATGAAACTTTCAAACGTTGAATCTTTTACTACCTTTGCCAACTTTAATGCTGGTGTTTCCAGGGTGATGGGTATCTTTACATTGAGACCATACAAAAGTTGGAATTGTTAGGATGTGGAGCTAAAAGCTTCAACTGGTGCAAACAAGGAGGAGGTTGCTGAGTTCCAAGGAGACCGGCGTCGGCAGAGTGCAGTGCACAAGGCAACTGACGATGGCAGGGTGGATAGGAAGGAAACCGACATCGGCAGGATGTCGGCCGACGTCGATCACCTCCATGCAGTCAGGGACTGACGTCGATCGCCTGTGGCAGTTCCAGAACTGCTTGTTCCACGGATAGTTAGTTTGTTGAACTGAGTGTTTGCATGCAAAGGCTATTTTTGGTCTTGAGTTGCGTGTCTAATTATTGTAATTAGGTTAGTCTAATTATTGTAAGCATGAGATCTATATATGGACTCATGGGCTGTATTGAAAAACTGGTAGCTAGTGAGTAAGAGAGCAATAAGCTCCTTCAGAGAGAAGAGAGCAATGGTGTGTTCCTCCTAGTGCCATAGTACCAAGGTGGGTACTGGTTTGGAGAATTAGCAGGGTTCTTCGTATGTGTATGATCTTGGTCAGCATGTGTGCATGACCTTCTATAGGAGATCTAAAATGGTGAGTAAGGTCTAGTGATTTGTAGGTAGCAGCAAAGAGTAGGAGATCTACTTGGAGTATGGTTGTGTACTTGGTGTACTGGCAGCGTGTTACTGACTAGTTGGAGAGGTCAACATCAATTCTGTATTGGAGTTGATTGCTGTGACCAAGAGAGAGAGGGAAGAAGGTCTTGAGGTGTGGCGAACCTTTGAGGTGGAAGAAGAAGTGGCATCTTCTTTATTGTATATTCTTCTGAGTGATTATTAATACAATTGTGTATTATCTCTCATATTCCTGTGTTGTTTCATATTTCTAATTACTTATTGATTCTGGTTAAATTCCGTGTTTAGTTGCTAATACAAGAAGTAATCATATGTGCTCTAATTGGTGGAGCAAGATCCTGACTAAGTAGGCATCGGAGCATGTTTATTGTTCTAGGTTCCTAACAAGTGGTATCAGAGCTTTTGGTTGGGTTGACTAACAGGTGGTTCAGATCTGGTAGTGTTTTTCATTACAGATCACTCACAGGGGTTTCAGATTGAGTGGGAGTATAGCAATGGCAGAAGATAGTAAGCTACGAATGAAGAAACTGAATAGCACGAATGGTCTGATTGATGGAAAGAAAGAGCAGGTAAAAGGAGATTGTTGGTCGGTAGAAGATCAGCGCATAAAATCATATGTTGCAGGTGATGTTGCACAGGATGTTCTGGATAAAGTAGAATCTTTGTTTACAAATTCTTTTGCCTCTTTCCATGCAGCCCAAAATAGAGCATCTTTTTATGGGTATGTCTTTGGAGACTTTGGAGAGATTTATTTAGGGGTTGGAGAGCCTTGTCAGATGATTGACGAAGGGGAAGTGAAGCTAAAATTGCAGACAGATGACACACAGTGGTTGAAGGAAGTCATGCAGGTACCAGTCTTAGAGATGAGTCTAATTTCTTCAAGAAATTCGGGTGATGAGAGATGCACTGTAACTCTCACAGCGGATACACTTGAATTAGATGGTGGTAAGAAAGTACGTATCCTTTATCTATCTACTTATATTGTTGATTCACCTTCTGTTGTAGAGATGTCGCTTCGTAGGCTTAGTCTTATATGTAGAAGGAGAATGCAGGTTTTGAAGCAGAAGTCAGATGTCTTTGACAAGCTAAAGAACTAGAAAGCCTTGGTGTTCATGGAGGAGATGACGGATAGAGATCAGGTGAGGGAACTAAATTATTCTAAGCAGAGCAGGGTTGATTTGAATAGGATTTTGATCCATGGAGAGCTCGCGGGTAAAAAGTTATCACTCACAAACGAACACAAGTACTAGCGTCGGTCAGACAGTAACTGACGTCGACAGAATGAAGACCGATGTTGGTCATGAAGGAACCGACGTTGGTAGAAATGACACCAACATCGGCCAAGGAAATGACGTCGGTAGTCAGGGTCAGTATAGGGAACTGACATCGGTCAGGAGCAGACTGGGAGATGGCCAAAATCGGTCATTGGTACGGATAGTGGGCAGATAGCAAGCTGTCAACAAGTCTCAAACGCTCATGTCAAGGTCAGAAAGGGTAAGTGAACCTCATATTCGTTGTTCACCTTCTTTATATTGCTTATTGATGGTCAAGAACCAGGAAGATGCGAAGAGGCAATGCAGATAGAATCTAGATACAGGGAGAGCTTGGCATGGATGAGGAGTGTGAGTCCTTGGAGAAGAACCAAACAGGTATTTGTTGGTAGTGTTGTCAGATGGAAGTAAACACTGAGAGACGGAATGGATTCCCAAGTTAAAGAAGAGAGTGGACGGATACGTGAGACAGAAGGCCAAGGCATATGGTCTTGAGGTAGCTGCAGGACAATGGTACAGTTTTGACAGGTGGATGACTAAGCATGGCTTCAGTCAATGTCAGTGTAACTATTGTGGTTTTGTCTTACCAGGTGGATGATGAGTCACGACATTATCCAGTTATTGTATGTGGGTAATTTGCTAGCAGGCTTTATACATACAGGGATTTGCTAAGCTAAGGGTAAGGTTAGTTTAGAGGTATGTCATGAAGAATTTGGAGCAGCAAAATTCTTTGGCATAAGAGACATGGAGATTTTATCTTCAGTGGGAGTTGATGTGAAGACGGTGTTGGCAGGGTTCATGATGTAGGATGCAAAATCAGAAAGCACACCAAGGGCTAGACAGTTTAAGCAGAGCTTAGAACAAGTGTTCGAAATCACATGAGGTCTAGTGTAGACCTAAGTTTTCTCAAAGCAGTGGGAGTTGTCAAAAAGTATGGAGCCAATTCGAGGAAGAGGTACTAAAGGGCAGTTCAGTGGATTCTTAGAAGGATCAGCGGCAGGTCGACATGCTATGCAGGGTCAAGTTATTTTCTACATAGGTTTGTAGATGCGGATGCGGCAGGGTACTTGGATGACAAAGGCATAAAGGTTAGAGCATCACAGGGTGTGGTGGTTAGTCTTCAGGATTGATCTTGAAGAGGGATACAAGCTAGGGTACAAATTAGATAGTGTACAAATACAGGTATAGTTACAACTGTTTATCTCCAAGTGGGAGATTGTTAGGATGTGGAGCTAAAAGCTTCAACTGGTGCAAACAGGGAGGAGGTTGTTGAGTTCCAGGGAGACCGGTGTCGGCAGAGTCTAGTGCACAAGGCAACCGACAACGGCAAGGTGGACAGGAAGGAAACCAACATCGGCAGGATGTCAGTCGACGTCGGTCACCTCCAGGCAGTCAGGGACTGACGTCGATCACCTGTGGCAGTTCTAGAACTGCTTGTTCCACAGACAGTTAGTTCGATGAACCGAGTGTTTGCATGCAAAGGCTATTTTTGGTCTTGAGTTGCATGTCTAATTATTGTAATTAGGTTAGTCTAATTATTATAAGCATGAGATCTATATATGGACTCATGGGTTGTATTGTAAAACTGGTAGCTAGTGAGTAAGAGAGCAATAAGCTCCTTCAGAGAGAAGAGAGCAATGGTGCGTTCCTCCTAGTGCCATAGTACCAAGGTGGGTACTAGTTTGGAGAATCAGCAGGGTTCTTCGTATGTGTATGATCTTGGTCAGCATGTGTGCATGACTTTCTATAGGAGATCTACAATGGTGAGTAAGGTCTAGTGATTTGCAGGTAGCAGCAGAGAGCAGGAGATCTACTTGGAGTACAGTTGTGTACTTGGTGTACTGGCAGCGTGTTACTGACTAGTTGGAGAGGTGAACATCAATTCTGTATTGGAGTTGATTGTTGTGACCAAGAGAGAGAGGGAAGAAGGTCTTGAGGTGTGGCGAACCTTTGAGGTGGAAGAAGAAGTGGCATCTTCTTTATTGTATATTCTGAGTGATTATTAATACAATTGTGTATTGTCTCTCATATTCCTGTGTTGTTTCATATTTCTAGTTACTTATTGATTCTGGTTAAATTCCGTGTTTAGTTGCTAATACAAGAAGTAATCATATGTGCTCTAATTGGTGGAGCAAGATCCTGACTAAGTAGGCATCGGAGCATGTTTATTGTTCTAGGTTCCTGACAGGAATGGTGACATACCTATCACCCTCTTGGGAGTAATCTTATCTGCCCATAAATCGTCAAACAAAGCTTTATGCCAGGTTCTCTGATTGTCATCTACCAACTTCCTAATAATGGTCACCAGGTTCTTATTGCTCGATTCTGCTTGGCCATTTCCTTGCAAAAAATAGTCAAAAGAGTGGGATAGGGTAATCCCATAATAAAAGCAGAATTGGGTAATCTCATGAGAAGATAAATAGGCTGCATTATTTGTTACAATCTTGGTTGGGACCCCAAACCTGGTAATGATGTCTTTCTTAAGGAAATTACATACTACTTTTGAATTAGCATGCTTGACTGGAGTGTCTTCCACCCACTTGGTGAAGTAGTCTATGGCTGTGAGGACATAATCATGTCTAGCACTTGAAGATGAATTTACAATGCTAATGAAATCAATTCCCCATTGCTGAAATGGCTCTTCAATTACTACTGGCTTGAGAGGTAATGCAGCCAACTTGGGTCTTCCAATGAATTGTTGACAAAGTTCACATCTATGTACCCATTTATATGCATCTTGAAACAGAGTAGGCCAATAATACTTGGCTCACAAAATCTTATGAGTAGTCACAAGTGCAAAAAAAGTCCTCCATAAGCCGTATTATGGAAGGACTCCAAAATTTTGTTCTGTTGCTCTTTATCCACGTAGCAAAAGAATTCCCCATCAAGGTTCCTCTTATACATATCATTGTCCCATTGAAAAGAGTTGGTAGCTTTCAACTTAACAGTCCTCTTTTCTTTACAAGACAGGTGAGCAGGACACTCACCATAGGTAAGGAAGTGAGCAATATTTGAATACCACTCATTCTTAGTGGTGATAAAGAGAACTATTGGCATGTCTTCAGCTTCTATTTCTTCATGCCCTATTTCCTCTGGTATGTTATCAATAATTAATTAGTAGAGACTACTTCCTCACACAAGCTTCGTAGGGTTGATAACTAGATAAAACTTTTGGATTTTAGCAATCTAATTGCCCCTTTTGGTACCAAACTCTTGCTGAGTTAGTATGGACTTGACTGTTGTATCAGGGACCAAAGCAACAGTGTGTGAATTTAGAATATAAAAATGGAAGAGCTTTACTACCTTGACTACTGCATAAACATGCTTCTCCATGTTTGAGTATTTCAGTTCATGAGCTTTGAGAGGATAGCTCATGAATGATATGAGAGATTCCACACCTTCTTTGTTCTGTTGAACCAAAATTGCTGAAAGTGTGTGCTTAGAAGCATAATTATATATTATGAAGTATTTAGCATAATCTGAGTAAACTAGAATTGGGCCATGGGCGATAGCTTCCTTGATGTCTTAAAATGTCGATTTGCCTTCTTCAGTCTAGCAAAAAGTAGCTTTTCTCTTTATCATGTCCACAATGTGGTGAGTCTTTTCTACAAACTCAGGAATGAATCTTCATAGAAAATTCACCTTTCTAAAGAAAGAATGAACTGCAGTCTTACTAGTAGGCAGATTAAGTTCTTGGATGGATTTGACTCTGTCTGAGTCAATTTTTATGCCTTCTCAGGACACAGTGTGATTGAGAAGTTTTCCTTCAGTAACCCCAAAAATTGATTTTTTGAGATTAAGGGAAATACCATTCTACCTACATCACTCCAGCACTTGTTGTAGATGATGTAGGTGATTAGGATGATGCTTGGAAAATACTGTCAAATCATCAAGGTATACCATAATGAACTTACCCATTTCATCTCTGAAAGCAAGGTCCATCATCTTTAGAAGGTGGAACCAGCATTAATCAAGCCAAAAGGCATTCTATGATATGCAAAGGTGCCCTAAGGTGTAGTGAAGGCAATCTTATGTTGGTCTGCTTCACCGACTTCTACTTGATTGTACCCTGAGAAACTATCTAACATTGATAACATCTCTAAACCAGTCACTGTCTAAAGGACTTGATCCATGATGGACAGAGGGTAGTTATCCTTTAGAGAGGATTGATTCAAATTTCTAAAATCCATACAGAGACGAATTTCCCCATTTTTTTTCTCACAAGGACTATGTTCACAATCCATGTGGAATGATGGATTGGAAAAATTATCCTAGATTTTAATATTTTTTAAATCTTAGACAGAATAGTACTTGATATCTTTGGGTTGTACTGCCTAGATTTCTGCTTGTGAGGTAATGAATCACTCTTGAGAGGAGTTCCATGATGAATTTCTTCAGGCCTGAGTGACTTTAGATCATCATATGAGTATACCAAAACATCTATGTAATGGTGAAGTAGAGTAGTGAATTTGAGCTTCTCATTGGGAGTGCAACACTTCCCAATGTTCACCATCTTGAGATTTTCCTTAGTACTCAAATTTATTTGATCTAACTCTTAGGAGGAGCTTGAATCCATTTGTTGCTACTTGATGAACATGTCGTGCTTATCAAAAAAATTCTCAAGGGAAACCATTTATTTTGGGATTTTATTCCCTTTTAGCTGCAAGAATTCTTCACCCATGTCTGAGCTTGTTTCTGGAGCTAATTTTTACAGTAAAGATTCATTACCTTCATAATGAAGATTTTTAAAGCTATCTAATTATTCTAAAAAGGTAATGATTTGATTGTTTCCATTGAATACCTACTAATGGTTGGCATTATCAGGCACACTTGGTCGAAAGACCAGTTTGATAGTGTACCTATTTCTTTTGAAATCTTGGTGAGGAACCATGTGAGGGTCACAAAAATAGCCAATAAATTAGCTTAATCATTGAACTCTCTAGGCACTACAGAGATACTGAAAGCATCAAATCTTTCAATGCATTCCCACACCAGATTGCGATAATGTCGCAATCTCTCATTATTAGTTTGATACAGGTTCCTTACCTAACAAACCACCAGCTCAGCATCTCCTTTGGCATGAAGGAGATTAACACCTTTGTCTTGAGTTGCCTTCAACCCAAATAACAAAGATTCATATTTGATAGTGTTGTTGGTGTTGTTGAGCTACAACTTATATGAAGAAGGAAAAATATCTCCTTGAATAGATATCAACACAATCCTAGCTCCAGAGCTGATAGAAGAATAGCTGCCATCAAATTCTAAAATCTATACATCATTAGAAACTAATCTTTCTTCAAATTTTTCTTCATTTGGAGGGGATGATTCTTTTGCACCCTACTCTATTATTAAACTCTTTGTTCTTCTATCTGAACTTTGTGAATTTTCACTTGCAGGGCTTTCCTCTGATGAAATAGAAACCTCCTCTATGGTCAGAAAATAGTTACCCATTCTTGAATATTTAAAAAGAATTTGAGCTTTAGGCGTTGATGTCTAGGTGATAATGTACTTTGACTCCTTCTCAAGGAGCAGTCTCTGCATGACTTCTTTGACTGAGATCCTCACCTCAGATAGGTCCATGCTCAATTCTCCACCAATGTCCTTACAAAAATTTTGCCCAAGAAGGATGTCGTATGAGGCTAGGACGTCGGCCACCAAGATTGTCATTTTGATTCTTTTATCTGGAAATGCCACAAATGCAAATTAGGCATCCTTGATTTGTCCTAGAAGTGGCACTTGTTTATTTTCCATGGAGAAACATCTCCCAAAGGTCTTGGTTAGCGTGAGACCAAAAGATTTTGCCACTTTGGTGGGCATGACATTATCAAATGCACCTAAGTTTATAATGCAATTATTCAGTTGATGACAATTTGTCAATAGGGAAACATAAAATGGTTCTATTTTCTCAGTGGCAGTTGGAGGAGTAATCACAAGATTGTTTTAGGTGGATGTATTCTTGGGGGGACTAGAAGTTACTTCTGAAATATATTGTCCTGCAGGGATGGTTTTATTTTTAACCCATTGAACTAACCTATCCAACTGTTCAGGGTTGGATTGCAGAAATTCAAACTCAGACATTTGAATTTTGGCCTTCTTAACATGGTCAATTATATCAAATGACTGAAATGAATTTGAAATAGAGGAAGGTAGTCCATCAATCTAATTTTTTGGGGGTGTGGGACTGGTCTATGAATTTGAAGTTGAAGATGAAGGAATGTTTGGAGTACTTGTTTTTTGTTTGCTCATCGGGTCCTTTCATTAGAAAGGTAGAGAAGTCCCTCGTTTAGCAATTGAAATTACTGGTCGAGATTCTTTCCCTATTTTTATTTTATTATCTTATTAATTTGACTAGTTCTGGGACCTGGTAAACACTATGTATGATCCATCAAATGCTTCACCTTTACTTCTAGGTTCATCCTGGTAATTTAGGAAACCAATGTTAGATTCACCAACTGATTCTTCTTAGTCTTTTGCAAAGAGATCATTGCCATCTTCTTGGTTCAACTTAGGTTGAAAAGATAAATTAGATTCAGTTTTAAGGTATCCAACTGCTGAGTTGGCTGGAGTTGCTTCAATAGCAAGCTTCCCTTGTGGGGGAGGAAGATAATTTGGTTGCCCTTGATTCCTGGTAGCATTGCCTTGGTATGACTGATTGGGAAAAGTCCTCCTTGGTATATCCTGGTAAGAAGGAGGAGCAGATATCCCTTGCGCCATTTTCTTTTTGAGATTTAGCAACTCATTTACCAGCTTCTACACCATAGGATCAATGGTGCTTGTAGAAAAAAAAATAGGAGATGAAGAAGGTTTACTCCTGTTAGGGTTTCTTCTTATCTTTCCTACCAAAATAAGATCATCTTCAACCTTAGTGGCCAAATCCTGAGCTATAGCAAGGTTTATGTGGCCAACCCACCTCAAAAAGAAACTCACTTTAGGAAGTTGATAGTTGATGAAGAAACATTTGAGATTTTTTAGTGTCGATTGAGAAATTATGAGAATCTTGTTCCTTAGCTTGTCAAATTTGGTTATAAAGTCCCTCATAGGTTCATGAGGCTCCTTCTTCATCTATGTGAGCTGAGCCAATAGGGCATGTGCATCTTCTACAGGCTTGAACCTAGCTTCAAATTTGGCTTTGAGGGTGTTCCAGTCAGTCATTGTTTGTGCTTGTAAATGATAAAACTAGTCTGCAACAGTGCCTTGCAATGTTTCCACAAATAGTTTGACTGTAATGTCTTCATACTCCATGCCTATCACATTGCAGGCTATGCAAAAGGCTGTGATATGTTCATCAGGATGAACTCTCCCATCACCAAAGAACTTGGGAAAATTCTTCTTTGAACTATGGGGTAGTTCATGTAGAGGTGGATTTAGATTCAGGGGACCAAAAGTGTTACCCTAGGGGCCTTAAGTTGCCATGATAAGACTACTGAAGGGAGGGATAACAAATCTCTAAGGGGTGTGTATTGGCAAAGCTCTATAACAGAGGAAATAGCAGCTTTCCCTAGTAATGGAGACTTGAATTTTGTAGGAGGAAAACTCTTGGTTCATTGAAGGCAAGATGGTGAAGGAAACAAATCAAAATTGCTTTGTTGTACTAACTTGAATACAGGGTCAACAATACCTTTATCTCTCTAGCTTCATGTGTACAGTGGATCTGCCAGAGAGTAAAATGGAAATGGAAAAGAACTAACACTACTTATTCTTCCCCAATGGATTCACCAAAAAATTGTTAGGTGAATATTTTGTCACTAGCCATACTGACAGCAAAATGGGTATATCAACCACAACACAAGGAGATTTATATGGCAGAATGTGCAAGTTTACCACATCAAAATGGGATAAATCTCTTCTCTCATCAAGGGGAGTTTCCCTATCAACTATAGCATATATATACTAATATATATATAAACTAAAAATACACTCAGGGGTGGGATAACATCATCCATCTCTCTTTTTTCAGAGATGATGTTCACAGAATAAAGGAGAATTCTAGTGTAATTACTAAAGGTACCTCTCTTCTTTTAGAAGTTATATTCAGCCAACAATAGGATTCTTTCTGAGTAGTAACTGTAACCACAAGAAACCCATAAAAGTACAGTCTTTCATTACTTTTCCCATTGAATAAGATGTAGGAACACAATAGGATTAAGCGCAACCCAAAGTCCCACCTAAAACTACAACAGAGTAAAAATTATGAAGGATAAGGGGAGCTCAAAATCTCTCCAGTATCCTTTACACAAAACACAGACTGAAGACAATTATGGTAGCATAAAGTCTCCCACAGTCAGCTTTAGGACATCTTCCAAATTATTTCCACTTGTTCTACTTATTTGGTTAAATAGATAAGATGATATTCAAGAAACAGACATAAGAACAATCTCCTAAATAACACAAGTTATTTCAACACAAAGTCTGAAAGGTCACTTGCTTTCTCATTCAAATAACAAAATATGATTAACAATCTAAGCTCAAAGTCTCAAGAATGCCTTTCAATTTGGGTAGAGTTTTGCTTCTGATAATAAAGAGATCTCTCTTATAAAATAAGAGATTACAATATATATAGCATTCCAAGAAAGACTTGGGTGCTTGTTTTCATGAAAATGGCCCATGCTAAATTGAATTCCTTAAATATCTATGAAAGGGCCATGCTGGAATAGGTCATCAGCCTTGACTTTGGCATTCTAAATCATCTCAAATGTCTCCTCCTAAGCATGGGTTGTTTGGTCTTCTTTATGGTGCTTACACAGCTATCCACTTCGTCTTTACTAAATGCAAAAAAATAGATCGTGCCTTTGAAAGTTTGCGCTCTCTGATGTCCACCTGGTAGACTACTCCACCTACTGGAAATAACTCTCCTACCGATATTTCTAGATTTCTTGTAGTTGTTCTCTCTTTCCTTGCCAAATTTTGTCCTTTCTTTATGATCTAAGCTCTCGGGCTAACTTCTCACTTTCAACTGGCTCTTTCAGCTCCTTCTTTGGTCAGTCTCTGAGTTTGTTCTCATGTCTGAACCATATTTGAAAGTCAATGGATATTTTATTACCCTAAATTGGATGTCTATGGGGATGTCATTAGTCACTTGGTCACTTGAACCACTTTGAACCTTTGGAGTGCATCAGTTCATTAGTTCAACAGTTCAGGTAGTTTGTTAAGGTGTGGAGCTAAAAGCTTCAACTATTTGCAGACACAAGAGAGGATGCTAAAGAACCAGAGGAACCAACGTCAGCAGTATAATCGACGTCGGTCACAGACAATGGAGAAGGAGACCGGCGACGGCAAGGAGTCGGCCGATGTCGACAGCACCAGACTAGCAGGGACCGGCGTCGATCGCCTGTGTATTTTTGAAACTGCTGTTGACGAACAATCAGTTAAGTGAAGCGAGTGTTTGCATGTCAAGCGACTAATTACAGTCACGAGCTGCGTGTCTAATTATTGTAACTAGAGTTCTATTTTTTGTAAGCATGGGATCCTATTTAAAGACCCATAAGGCATGTATTGTATTCATTCTAAGGCAAGTAAAGGCATTGAAGCTAGAAAGGTCAAGGAGATCAGCTGAAGCATTCAAGGAGGGATAATAACTCAGGATTTAGAGTTGTTGTGTTGAGCAAGAGAGAGAGGGAAGAAGGTCTTGAGGTGTGGCAAGCCTTTGAGGTGGAGGAAGAAGTGGCATCTTCCTTATTGTATTTTCTTCTAGTAATATTTAATACAAGAGTGTGTATTGTCTCTCAAATTCTTTGTTGTCTCAAGTTTCTAGCTACTTTATCATTCTAGTATAATTCCGTGTTTAATTGCATATAAGAAAGTAATCAATTGTGCTCTAATTGGTAGAGCTAGAGATCCCCTGACAAGTGGTATCAGAGCTACGGTTTGCAGGAAGCAGGGTATTGTTTTTGATTATAGGTCATTCACAGGGTTTTCTGATTGAGTGGGAGTTCAGCAATGGCAGAAGAAAGCAGGCTACGAATGGAGAAGTTTAACGGCAAGAATTATCAATATTGGAGGATGCAGATTGAGGACTATCTGTATTAGAAGGATTTGTACTTACCATTGGGTGGGGTTGCATGCAAGCCCACAGATATGAAGGATGAAGAATGGAACGTTCTTGATCGGAAGGCTCTCGGTTCCATAAGGTTGAGCCTTGCATCGTCTGTGATTTCCAGCTTATCACAGTGCAAGACAACAGAGGAGTTGATAAAGTCCTTGGTGAATTTATACGAAAAGCCCTCGGCTTCTAATAAGGTATATCTTATGAAGCAGCTATTTACTTTGCAAATGTAGGAAGGTGGATCGGTACATACTCATCTCAGTGATTTCCATGGTTTGGTAAACCAACTAGCTTCAGTCAATATTGTTTTTGATGATGAGGTAAAGGCTCTCTTGATTTTATGTTCTTTGCCTGAAAGTTGGGACGGTATGGTTATGGCAGTAAGTAATTCTGCATTTGCTTCTAAAATCTTAAAAGTTGATGATGTTGTGAGTGTGATCTTGAATGAAGAAATACGCAGGAGAAGCATAGGTGAATCATCAGGGAATGCTCTAAGTGCAGAAAGCAGGGAGAGGCAAAGGGAGAAGGTTGAGCAAGGGAAATCAAGGTCGGGAAGGAGATCCGAGTCCAAAGGTATTACCTGTTGGTTTTGTGGAAAGAAAGGACATACAAAGGAGTGTTGGTTGAGAGATAAAGAGAATCAACATGCAGGTATGGAAGAAGCAAAGGATGCAAATATTGTGATGCAGGATGCTCTCATACTTTCTTCGGATAGTCAGGTAGGATCATGGATTTTAGATTTTGGTTCATCTTTTCATGCATCCCCAAACAGAGATTTGTTCTATGAGTATGAACAGGGAGATTTTGGAGTGCTCTATTTAGGGGATGGTACGCCTTGTCAGATAGTTGGCAAAGGTAAAGTGCAACTGAGATTGCAGATTGACAACACATGGGTGTTGAAAGAGGTCATGCATGTTCCAATTCTGAAGCAGAGTCTGATTTCTGTAGGAAGGTTGGGAGATGAGGGATGCACAATAACCCTCACAGCAGATTCTTAGAAGGTTACCAAGGGAGCACTTGTTCTAGCAAGAGGTAAGAAAGTAGATACTCTTTATCTGTCTACTTGTATTACTGATTCTACTTCTGGTGTAGATTCGAAGATGTGGCCTAATAGGCTTGGTCACAAGAACAGGAAGGGAATGGAAGTTCTTGATTCAAAAGGTATGTGTTCAAATTTGGAAAGCATAAATACAGTTCATTGCAGAAAGAGGAAATTTGATGCTTTTGACAGGAACAAAGAAGCCTTGGTGTTTATGGAGGAGATGAAGGATAGAGACCAGTCACAGGGGCTGAATAAATCTGAGCAGGGTAGCATGGACAGAGGTTTGATCCAAGAAGAGCTCACGGATGAAAATTTCATCACTTACAGGAACACACAGACACCGATGTCAGTAGCTTGGCACCAACGTCAGTCATCCAAATACCGACATCAATCATGTGCAGACCAGCAGGGTTGGTAGGTCGGGCAGGAGAAGTCCGACGTTGGTCACAAGGACCGACATCGGCAGGATGGACACCGGCGTCGGCCAGGGAAACGACGTCGGCAGTCAGGGTCAGTGCAGGGAACCGACATCGGTCGGAAGCATACTGGGAGATGGTCGAGATCGGTCACTGGAACGGATGTTGGGTGAATTAATAAGTCTCAAACACCCATGTGGAGGTCAGGAAAGGTATCTGAACCTCATATTCGTTGTTCACCTTCTTTATATTGCTTACTGATAGTCATAAACTAGGAAGATGGAAGAAGCAATGCAGGTAGAATCTAGAAACAGTGGGAGCTTGGCATGGATGAGGAGTGTGAGTCCTTGAGTAAAACCAAATAGGTATTTGTTGGTAGTGTTGTCAGCTGGAAGGAAGTACTGGATAGAGGGATGGATTCCCATTTTAGAGAAGAGAGTGGATGGACACATGAGACATAAGGCTATGGTATATGGTCTTGTTTAGGCTGTAGGCAATGGAGGTTTGACCATTGTATTTTATCTTTACCAGGTTGGATAATATTAGCTACATTATCCTGTTACTGTATTGTGTTACTTGTTGCAGGGTTTCATATACAGGGAGTTTTCTGAGCTAAGGGTAGAGTTGGTTCAGAAGTGTATCATGGAGAATTTAGGAGCAGCAAAATTCTTGTGGCATAAGATACAGGTATTGCATCACAGGTTTGCGTGGTGGTTGGTCTTCAAGAGTGACTTTGAATAGGGATACAGAGCCTAAGGAATAAAATATATGGTGTACAGGTACAGGTACAAGTTGCAGCTGTTTATCTCCAAGTGGGAGATTGTTAAGGTGTGGAGCTAAAAGTTTCAACTATTTGCAGACACAAGAGAGGATGCTGAAGAACCAGAGGAACTGGCGTCGACAGTATAACCGACGTTGGTCACAGACAGCGGAGAAGGAGACCGGCGATGGCAGGGAGTCGGCCGACGTCGGCAGCACCAGACTAGCAGGGACCGGTGTCGATCGCCTGTGTATTTTCAAAACTGTTCTTGACGAATAGTCAGTTAAGTGAAGCAAGTGTTTGCATGTCAAGCGACTAATTATAGTCACGAGCTGCGTGTCTAATTATTGTAACTAGAGTTCTATTTTTTGTAAGCATGGGATCCTATTTAAAGACCCATAAGGCATGTATTGTATTCATTCTAAGGCAAGTAAAGGCATTGAAGCTAGCAAGGTCAAGGAGATCAGCTGAAGCATTCAAGGAGGGATAATAACTCAGGCTTTAGAGTTGTTGTGTTGAGCAAGAGAGAGAGGGAAGAAGGTCTTGAGGTGTGGCAAGCCTTTGAGGTGGAGGAAGAAGTGGCATCTTCCTTATTGTATTTTCTTCTAGTAATATTTAATACAAGAGTGTGTATTGTCTCTCAAATTTTTTGTTGTCTCAAGTTTTTAGCTACTTTATCATTCTGGTATAATTCCATGTTTAATTGCATATAAGAAAGTAATCAATTGTGCTCTAATTGGTAGAGCTAGAGATCCCCTGACACAGTTCAATCGGCTTGTCAATTCAATGTTTTGTGAAGGGCCACATTTGCACTCTTTTTCTTCTTTAGTTGAACCTTTCCTTTGAACCATTTGGTTGAACCATCTTGTTGAACTTCTTTCTAGAATCTTCAGCTTCCTTCATTCACTCAAAGCTTTTGTTTGGATTTTGAACTCTTTGAACCTTTGAACCTTGAACCATTTCAATTCAAAGTTCAACGATTCATTCTCTTTCTTTGAATCCTTTCATTTTCTAAGTCCTTCAAACTTATTAAACTCGTTGAACCTTTGAACTCTTTTGGTTCAAGGTTCAATGGTTCAACAGTTCAATCTTCACTCTTCAAAGCCTTCTTTTCTTTAATTCCGCCGAAGTCGTTGAACCTTTGAAGCGATTGAACTTATTTGAACTCTTGAAGCACTTAACTCTTTTTAAACCTTTAAACTTGTTAAACCTTTGAACCTTGTGAAAGCAGGGTTTAATGGTTCAATTGTTCATTCCATTTGTTTAAAGCCCACCGATAAGTCTTTTGATTGAACCTCGGTGTTGAACCAGTCTTGTATCTTTTAGGAAATGCCTAAGTGTTTGGAACTTTCTCCTTGTGAAAGCCTGCCTGTTGAACCTATGATTTCCTTAGCTGAAAGGCTTGATTAACTAAAAAAATTGACTACTTGAACATTTTTTTTAAAAAGAAGAGATTATTTTGGCCTTCAGGACCAAAATAATCTAATTATGATTTTGGGAACAACATCTTTTTTAATTATTCATTAATTTCAAATGGATAATTCAACTAGGCATTTATTTTGGTTTAGCTTGTTAATTAATTATGATTATCCTTTTAACATTTCTAAGATTTGATTTATGTGTGAAATTACCCTACTTAATAGGTCCATAGGTCAAATTGACTGTTGTGATGTTGCAAGATGATTAGGGATGAATCCATGAGAGGCTATGGTTGTATATTACAAGATACCCCAATTATAGATGCCTCAATATGATTATGATCTTTAATGAATGATGCATAATCAAATTTGGGATGTTCAGTGATTTTTAGGCTTAATTTACAAGGTTGGTAGGAATCAGTCTGAAGTTCGATCAAAATCTAATTATGGCCAGTTTTAGGTATATACAATTACACCTTTTACCATTGCACAAACTAAGGTAGACAAAATTATTTTATCACCTTCGTTTACATTCCACGCTCAATGCAATGATTCTTTGCAACATATTGATAATGCAAATATCTCTAACTCTTTTCCCATATGTCATAATACGCAAAATGAAAACATGATTGCTACTTATTCTACCCTTGACTCCAAGATTGAAAGCAATAATTATTTACATACTCCACACATAGCTAGTGAATAAATACATTGCATCACACCTACACATGATGACACATTACATAGTAGTAAAAAGTTAAAATCTTCTCTTACTCTCTCTTTCTCTCTCTTGGTGAGAATGGGATTGATATTTATTCTACTCCTACTTATACAAGTGAATTAAAACTTGGAATAATTATGATTACTATTATTATGAATAATAAGACATGGAGTCTATACCTCCTAGTTATCCTCCTACATCACCTATTTCTCTTATTCAAATAAATGTTAGGTCACATGTTAAAATACACACACTTATTCTTATGTTCGTAGTTTACATATATTGCATTCACATGATAATATATTACCTTCTAGTATGTTATCATGTGATATTTTGTAAATTATATACACCCTAATTTGGTCAAACAACCACAAGTATTATGTATTTTTTTGTTCTTTCACATGAAGGTCTTATTGATGAATATATCCCTTGTTTGTATGGTCATTTTGGGTATTTTGATCTTTATCATGTCTTATCTTACCTATTTTTTTCACCTCTAATGGTCCTAAGTCACCTCCTCCCAGTTACAAAGGCCCCTAGCCTATCCTGCTTAGTCTTAACTCTATTTTTAGGCCTCAGGTCACTAGCATCATTTTTAGGATAGTAGCACCATCTGATGCTAGTTTCCAATTATGGCTATAGTGTTTGAAAATCAATTTCTCCCATATTTTGGGTCCTAATCCTACTTTGAGACTTCTCTTATGTTTGTATCCCTCTTTTACAGCTTATCGATGAACAAACAAGGTCTCATATTCAAATCAAAGTTCTTTCTATATAAAGAGCCTCAAAAGGTATATTTCATATAGCACTTACTATTTTAGCGCATAATTACATAAAATCAATCAATTGTACAACTCAATACTTTGCATACTAATCAGTTATTATATCTAGACATTACATGCTTGATTGAAGAAGCACCTAAGCAAAAGTCATTCTAGCATACCATGTTGAGCATTATCATTGATTATTGAGTTTTGGCATTGATGTTGTCAATGATGTCTAAGGTTCTTATGGATGTTCATGGTCAAGTCAGCTTTGAGGTATGTGTATGATGAGTTCTTATGCCATTATAGTGAGTGTTGTTATATGAAAGAGCAGTAATGTGAGAGTATCATTTGAAAAGTGTTAGTGATATCATTGAGATTAGCATGAGTGAATACAAGTTAGTATGTCAAGTATCTTTCAAAGCCTTATCTAGACTTTGTGAGAAGGTATGTATATATAACATGAAGAAAATAATGAAATACAAATATCCTTAGTTTATCTCTGAAGATCTATGTAAATGGTTCCAAAGATGCTCTGAGTAAGCTATGAATACCCTTAGTCAAGCTCTGAAGATCTATGTAAGCAGCTTCAAAGATGCTCTAAGTGAGCTACAAAGATGTTTTATTGAGGTTCTAAATAATAATGATTGTATAAGGTTGCTTGATCATACATAAGAGGCACTTGGATCACTCAAGAGAGTTTTAAGGTGAGGCCTACAAAGGTAAGTACTTCAGTTCAACTCAGTAACTAGATTAGTTTTATACCCTCCTTCACGTAATAAAGAAACATGAGTTGTTTTTAAGACATATGAATAATTCTTGACAATGTCTGAGCATGACAGAGGTTATTTGAATTTGTAAATGAGGTGTTGAGATCTTGGATAGTGGTTAAAAGGTTAGTTTCAAGACCTATTGAGACTTGCAGTTCAAGGCCTAAAAAGAAAAGAGAGAGATGGTGGCTAGATGGGATATCAAGATCATCTTCCACGGCAAGTGTGAGTAGGTGAGCATTGACAAAGGTGATTTAAGTTGTCATAAGCATTTGCATGAAGTTTCACATTATGATTTGTAATAAAAGGCTTGAAAAAGTGTTTTAAGGTCTCTCACGTGCATAATATGAAGAGTTATCTACCTAATAAGGTTTTTTAAGTGCTCATTATCATGTGCAACATCTGCATGAGGACCTAAGTTATTCATGGTAGATGGGGTAGTATCATAGCTCAAAGTTCTAAGCATTAGTTTTTGGATAGAGGATCTAAGTTTTATGAATGATCATTAAGATTGGTAAATGGTATAAACCCTCAAAGAACCCTAATTATGACCTGATGTTTAATATATTGTTATAAAGTACTCATAATGGTTTGGTATGGCTAGTTAAGTGATTGGATCATGTATTCAACTCTCTTAGGCACCTCCAGGTGCGATTGGTTTCTTAGGTGAGTGAGTAGACCCTATAAAAAAGGCCTTGTTTCTCATAAATTTGTTGTAACAGTTAGATTTGACCAAGTCAAAATTGATAAATGGTTAAAGATCTAAATTTGAGAATTTTATTATATGTTTGTGTTGGTTTTTGATTAGGTTCCAAACTTCAAGTGTGTTAAACCAGTTATAAAAGTTGACCTATCGCTTATAGACCGAATGGTGTAGACAGTGAGATAACCAAGTAGAAGTGAGAAATGGATTAGGGATAAATCCAAGTGCATGGAGATTTTTCTTAAGACCTGTAATACATTTTCATGTTGGATAGAAGTTTTGGAAGCCAATGGATATGATGAAAATGTTGCTCATAAGTTGACTTGTCTAGTACAGATAGAATAGTGAAGGTGTAAGGTTGTGAGATTGGTCTACAAGACCAATATTTTCATATGATCATGTTATATTTTTATTTTATAATGGTATATTTATCTCATAAGATAATCCCCTCTAAAAATGACTATATAGGTGTTGAAGGCCATTATCACCTTAATTGGGTTTGAAGGTAAACTGGTAGTTTTGAGTAAGCAAGTTGCAGTAATAGGTTGGAGGTTTTTTTGCCCTAAGATAAAGCATTCATTATATATGATTTTTTTTATTGTTAATTGAATTATCTATCCATTATTTTAAAAATCTTATAATTCAGTGCAATAGGTTGAAACATTGAAGCCAAAATGGCTTGTCTGGTTGAGTGAAGTCTATAAGAGAGAAAGTCAACAAATTAGTCTGCAAGACTAATAGTTTCCAATAGAGATTATGATATTTTTATTTGAGTTTGTTATAATAATATTATAATATAATTTTTATGCATTTAAATCCCTTTATTATGTTTTATCAGGTGTCACAAGTTCATGTTTCCTTGACTATGTTTTGAAGCTAGTTGGCAGTTTAGAATATGCATCTTACAGAGAAGAGTTTAACCCTGTATACCCTATGTTAAAGCATCTAATGAATCTTATGATGAACCTAAATTCATTAGGTTTATGAATATGTGATGGGGAATCAAGAACAACAAACAGCTCTGATCCCACTTGTCAGGATCTTGCTCCTTAATAAAAGCACAATATGATTAACTTGTATTAGCAACTAAACATGCAGAATTAACCAGAAGCAATAAGTAACTAGAATTCACAAATGACACAAAATATGAGAGACAACACAATATGTATTAATACTCATCCAGAAAAGAATACAATGAAGAGACGCCACACTCTTCCACACCTTTCAGGCTTCCCACACCAAGTGTACAGTAATTCTTCTCAAGAGTTCACTCTCCTACCAAAAATGGTCCCAACACACAACTCAAACACAAAATTGGTGTTCACCTCCAACCAGTCAGTAATAACCCTGCCAGTACACAAGTACTCAAAGTACTTCAATTAGATCTCCCATAAGCTTGCAACAACCTGCAACTCAAATGATCTTACTTACACATGTAGAACTTCTCCTTGATCTTGCAACAACCTGCAGATCACCATGTTCTTACAATTGGAAGGAACTTCCTTTCCTTCCTCTATTTGCTCTTTGTGGAACTAGGAGGAACACACACTTTGTTCTCTTCACTAGCACACTGGTTATCTAGCACACACTTTACAATACATGCCAATGGGTTATAAATAGATCCCACACTTAAACAATAACTTAGACTTCTAATTTACAATAATTAGACACGCAGCTCAAGACTCAAAATAGCCTTTACATGCAAACACTTGGTTCAACAAACTAACTGTTCGTGCAACGAACAGTTTTGGAACCGCATAGGTGACCGACGTCGGTCCCTGTCTGCCTAGAGGTGACCGACATCAGCTGACCTCCTACTGATGCCAGTTTCCCTTTTGTTCACCCCTGACCGACGTCGGTCACACTGCCGATGCCGGTATTCCTAGAACTCAGCAACCTCCATGTCTGCAACAGTTGAAACTTTTAGCTCCACAACCTAACAATCTCCCACTTGGAGATAAATAGCTGCAATTGTACCTGTACATCATCTAGTTTGTTCCCTTGGCTTTGTATCCCTCTTCAAGATCACTCTTGAAGACCAACCACCAAAAATCCTATGGTGCACCTCCTGTCATCCAAATCACCTACCACATCCACATCTACAAACCCATGTAGAAAATAACTTAACCCTGCATAGCATGTGCACCTGCTGCTGGTCCCTCTAAGAATCCACTGAACTGCCCTCCAGTGCTTCTTTCCTGGATTGGCTCCAAACTTGTGACAACTCCCACTGCTTGGGAAATCTCAGGTCTAGTACATACCATGCACTTAACCTCATTATGTGAATCAAGACACTGTTCATAAAACTGTCTAACCATCAGTGTGCTAACCGGTTTCACACAATCATCTAGAGACAAAATCAACCTGTGATCTTCCATGTCCCTAGAACACACTAATGTCAAAGAATCTTGTTGCTCCTAGATTCCTCATGACACACCTCTGAACTAGCTTTACCTTTAGTTCAGCAACTCCATGTATGTGTAACCCTACAACAAGCACACAATACAGTAACAGGATAATGTAGCTAATATTATCCAACCTGGTAAAGAGAAACACAATGGTCAAACCTCCATTGTCCTGCAGCTTACTCAAGACCATATACCCTGGCCTTTCGTCTCACGTGTCCATTCCCACTCTTCTTTATCCTAAACATCCATTCGTCTCTCAGTGCTTTCTTCTAGCTGGCAACTCCACCCAAAAACTCCCATTTAGTTCTTCTCCAAGGAATCACATTCTTCATCCATGCCAAGCTCCCACTGTTTCCTGGATCTACCTGCTCTGCTTCTTTAACAACTTCCTAGTTCTTGACCATCAGTGAGCAACAAGTAGTGTAAAGAAGGGAAATGACAAATTTGAGGCTTACATACCCTTTAAGTCCTCCATATGGACTCTTGAGACTCCTTGACAACTTGTTGTCCGCCCAAAATTTGTCTCAGTGACTGATGCCAGTCACATCTCAGTCTGCACTCGATCGACGTCGGTTCCATGCGACTGCCTCATTGCTGACGTCAGTTACCCATGACTGATGCCGGTGTTTATCTGTCCCTAAGTCACCGATGTCAGGCTGAACATAGTTGACATCGATCCCTGTCTGGTCACCAACATCGATTTTCTAACTGACATTGGTCTATGTGTTTTGCTTGTGAGCGATGACATATACCCGCGAGCTCCTTTTGGATCAAACCCTTGTCCAAATCAACCTTGCTCTGCTCAGAATTCCTCAGCCCCTGTGACTGATATCTATCCGTCATATTCTCCTTGAAAACCAAGACTTTCTTGTTCTTGTCACGAACATCAGATTCCTCAAGAAACATCACTTTCTTCCTTTGCATACAGAAATCTCGATCCATGCTTTTAAAATTTGAAAGCATACCCTTTGACTCAAGAACATGCATACCCTTTGACTCAAGAACATGCATCCCCTTCTTATTCATGTGACCAAGCCTATTAAGCCACATCTTTGAATCTATAACTGAAGTAGATAAACCAGAAGGAGAATTAGTAATACAAGTAGATAGATAAACTATACCTACTTTTTTACCTCTTGCTACAACAAGTGCACCCTTGGTAACCTTCCAAGAGTCTACTGTGAGAGTTACTGTGCAACCCTCATCACCCAACTTTCCAATAGAAATCAAATTCTGCTTCTGGATTGGGATATGCATGACCTCCTTCAACACCCATGTGTTCCTTGTCTACAATTTCAGCTTCACTTTCCCTTTGCCAACCATCTGACAAGGCTTACCATCCCTTAAATAAATTTCTCCAAAGTCACCCTGGACATACTAATAAAAAAATTCCCTATTTGGGGATGCATGAAAAGAGGCACCAGAATCTAAAACCCAAGATTCTACTTTATCTAAGGAACATACCAGAGCATCCTATGCAATAATACCTGCATCACCTACTTCTTCATGTCCTTCATGCTGATCTTCATTCAACCAACAATCTCTCTTTAAGTGCCCTTGCTTTCCACATTTCCAGTAGGTTATTCTGCCATACCTGGACTTGGATCTCCTACCTATCTTGGACCTTGATCTCTCATGCTCGATCTTCTCTCTTTGCCTTCCCCTGCTTTCCACACTCAAAGCATTTTCTGATGATTCACCTGTGCTTTTCTTGAGAATTTCTTCATTCAAGATTACACTCACAACATCATCCACTTTTAAGATTTTTGAAGCAGATGCAGTATTACTAACTGCCATTACCAAACTCTCCCAACTTTTAGGTAATGAGCATAAGATTAAGAGAGCCTTAATTTCATCATCAAAAACAATATTGACTGAATTTAACTGGTTTACCAAACCATGGAAATCACTAAGATGACTATGAACAGATCCACCTTCCAACATTTGCAAATTAAATAATTGCTTCATAAGAAATACCTTATTCGAAGCTGAGGGTTTTTCATATAAATTTGCCAAAGATTCCATCAACTCCACTGTTGTCTTAGCCTGAGATAAGTTGGAAATCACAGACAATGCAAGGCTCAATCTTATAGATCCCAGAGCCTTCCGATCAAGAACCTCCAATTCTTCAACCTTCATATCCAGGGGCTTGCATGCAACCCCACCCAATGGTAAGTACAAATCTTTTTGATACAGATAATATTCAATCTGCATCCTCCATAATTGATAGTTCTTGCCATTAAACTTCTCCATTCGTAGCTTACTTTCTTCTTCCATTGCTATACTCCCACTCAAACAGAAACTCCTGTGAGTAACCTGTAATCAACACACACTAACCAGATCTAAAACACCTGTTAATAAGCCCAACCAAAAGCTCTGATACCAGTTGATGGGGAATCAAGAACAACAAACAGTGTTGATCCCACTTGTCAAGATCTTGCTCCTCAATAAGAGCACAATATGATTACCTTGTATTAGCAACTAAACATGCGGAATTAACCAGAAGCAATAAGTAACTAGAATTCACAAATGACACAGAATATGAGAGACAACACAATATGTATTAATACTCATCCAGAAAAGAATACAATGAAGAGACGCCACACTCTTCCACACCTTTTAGGCTTCCCACACCAAGTGTACAGTAATTCTTTTCAAGAGTTCACTCTCCTACCAAAAATGGTCCCAACACACAACTCAAACACAGAATTGGTGTTCACCTCCAACCAGTCAGTAATAACCCTGCCAGTACACAAGTACTCAAAGTACTTCAAGTAGATCTCCCATAAGCTTGCAACAACCTGCAACTCAAATGATCTTACTTACACATGTAGAACTTCTCCTTGATCTTGCAACAACCTGCAGATCACCATGTTCTTATAATTGGAAGGAACTTCTTTGCCTTCCTCTATTTGCTCTCTATTAAACTAGGAGGAACACACACTTTGTTCTCTTCACTAGCACACTGGCTATCTAGCACACACTTTACAAAACATGCCAATGGGTCTATAAATAGATCCCACACTTAAACAATAACTTAGACTTCTAATTTACAATAATTAGACACACAACTCAAGACTCAAAATAGCCTTTACATGCACACACTCGGTTCAATGAACTAACTGTTCATGCAACAAACAAATCTGGAACCACACAGGTGACCGACGTCGGTCCCTGTCTGCCTGGAGGTGACCGACGTCGGCCGACCTCCTGTCGATGCCAGTTTCCCTTCTGTTCACCCCTAACCGACGTCGGTCACACTATCGACACCGGTATTCCTAGAACTCAGCAACCTCCATGTCTGCAACAGTTGAAGCTTTTAGCTCCACAACCTAACAATATGTGATTTTTTTTTTGGTTATTTAAAAACAAGTGTGTTTCTACTTTAGTTGTTCAAGGTAGATTTTTTGTATATGCACAGGCCTTTTGTGAACATTATTTTGAGGAGTTCAAGTGGTGTTTGGATATAAAAGGTGTTGTGGACATAAATTTAATATGGATAAGGTATATTTTATTTAAACATGATTTTTCCTAACATTTGAGTTGTTTTAATTTGCTCCAATAATATCAAAGGTTAATGTGTGCTAAGTAGGCCTAAAAGGATTAAGTCTCCATGAGACCTAAAGGAGAGATAAGGTCTAATTAAGATAAGTCAGACCTAAATGGACCCAAATCATGTTTGATCCATTTCTATTAAATATTATAATACCTATTATATGGATGACTAAAGAGGTTTGAAGTGTGTGGATAACTAAGAAGGATATGATTAAGTGACTTGTATAAATACTAGGCAGTTTTAGGCCTACTTGAGAGTAGAGAACAAGCAAATAAAATAAAACATTGGTAAGTAGAATAAAGTTTTGTGGAAAATCATAGGGGAATAATTAATATTAAACATGAGGTCTGCATATGAGTATCAAAGTCATTTAACCTAATCAAGTCAAGAAGAGGGATAGTTAGGCAAAGAAGACTAAAGGCTTGTTTGAGAGGGATGGAAGTGTGCGAAAAGCTGAGGAAGAAGATCATCATCTATTGTATGATAAATAATTATTATAAAGGTAATAAAGTGTTTTAGGTGGCTGATTTGGCGTTGAGTCATCTAGGGAGTTGGTGTCTCTTTTCAAGTGGGTGCTTGCTAAAGCCTAGCTAAGTTGGTGCTTAGCTAGTTGGGGTTGGTGCTCCATGTGGAGTTGGTGCTTCACTAAAGTTGGTGTTTTTATTGTAGTAATTTAGTCCATTTGAATCATCAATGGGTTTTATTCCACTTGAGGGTTTCCCACATATATATTGTATTCATGTGTTTCATGCTCTTATGGATTGATGTTTATGTTTGTTAAGATGTACATGCTTGTTTAAATGATCTATGATAACTTAAGTAATATTGTTAAAGAAAGTTTTTTAAGACTGATTCATCCCCCCTCTCAGTCATTTAGCTTTCAATAATTGTTATCAAAGACTAGTACTTAGAAGTAGTTATAAAATCCTAAAGGAGATCCTAAAAGCAATGATGGTTAATCAACAAGCTCGAGGTGGTTTCTCTACCAGTAAGGCTCCATTGTTTAATGGATCTAACTATGCCTTTTAGAATTTCAAAATGAAGATATATTTGATGTCATGAAGACATGATATTTGGCAGTCAGTTGTGTATGGTTATATTTCACCTCCTATTCCACCAATAGATGCAACAAATAAGAAGGCTAGTGAAAATAACTCCAAGGCAATGAATGCCATTCTTTGTGGCCCATCAAAGGTAGAGCTTGTGAAAGTAATGCATTGTGTACCATCCAAATATATATGGGAAAAATTGAATACCATATATGAAGTAGACACCAAAGTGAATATGGATAAGTTACAGACCCACCAAAGACAATTTGAAATCTTGAAGATGAAACCATTGCATCTTACCTATTAAGGGTTAATGATGTTGTTAATATCATTAGAGGATTGGGAGAAGTGAAAGAATATAATGCTATCAAAAAAGTGTTAATATCACTCAATCTTAAGTTTGACTCTAAGGTGTCTATGGTAGAAGAGATGTAAAATTTAGACAAGATATAAATGGATGGGCTTCATGGTATCTTAACTACCTATGAGATGAGAATGAATGAAGGAAGACCTCCTAAGAAAGAAGCAACTTTTAAATTTAAAAATAAGTCAAAAGTCAAGAAGGTCAAGGATGAGGTATGTTTAGATATTGATGATGATGAACTAATATATATGTTTGCAATAAAGCTGAGGTTTGGCTTGGGTAAATACAAGGGTAAGTTACTCTTCAAATATTCCAATTGTGGTAAGATTGGTCACTTTGCATCCAAGTGTCTTAACAAGGATAAATTTGAGCATCATGGAGATGACATAAAGGCCTATAAGTCTAATAAGAATAAGAGATATTTCAAGAAGAATGAAGGTAGGAAAGGGTCATTCAAAAATAAGAAGAGTTTCTATGCCGAAGAAGACAACTCATCTGATGTAAGTGATTCAAGCATATCTGACAGTGATGATGGTAGTAATGAACCTGAACATGACAACAATGAAACCTTATTCAAGGCCATAGAATCAGATATTGAGGGTTATTCAATTGGTAAAAACTCTATGGTTGACATAGAATCAATTGAAGAAGAAACTAAAGTAAACCTTGTGGTAGAGTTGGTAAGTGCCCTAGAGGAGTTGAAATTTTGAAGGAGAAATAATCATAAACTAATATCATTATTTAAGGACTATGATGATCATATTGGCTTGTTTTAAGAGAGATTGAGTAACACCTCCAATAAGTACAATGATATCATCAATCAAGTTGAGGCACAAATGGAGATAGTCAATGTAAACCTGAAGGATAAAAATAAAGAATGCATTAGGTATGAAACTAAAATAAAATCCCTAAAAGCTATAGTGGATCAAGCATATATAAAGGTGAAGAGATTTGTGAAGTTTGAAAAGAGCATTGAGACTCTAGATGTTATCTTGAGGAGTTAAAAATTTTCAAGTGACAAGACAAGAATTGGTTTCAAAGAAGACCAAAAGGAGGCACATCTAGTCAAGGAAAAGACCATTGAAGATAAAAAGGTCAACATAAAAAAACTATCAAATAGTCAAATGTTATAAGGTTTGTTATTTATTTCGATGGTTATTGTTTTGTATGCAATCAGTTTGGTCATAAAGTAAGAGAATCTAAAATACCCTCCAAGAATGAGTACTCGTGGAACTATGGAAGGATTCATAATTAATATCAATCAAAGGGTATGTATAAGGTGGTTTATTATAGTTGTCATAATGTAGGAGACATTGCAAGATTATGTCCTAATAGAATTAGGTCATCAAGTCAAAATAGGAAGTTTGAAGTCCCTAGAGTGCAAAAAAGAAGGAAAATGAATGTATGAAAACCAAAGATAGTAAATATAAGTCATGAACAGTCTACAAGCTCAAGTAGACTACTTGTGATATAACATGCCATAAGAGTGAAATCAAGTCAGGAATGTCTATTTTTAGCTCACATTGATGATCAAATGATTGATGATGAGATCAAATCTATAGTTCAATCAAGCCTAAAAGGATATTAAAGAACATTCAATCTTGTGAGAGCATGGAGATCTGGTAATCTCTCAAGTTCATGATGTTTTAGTACCCTATGAAAAGGGGTGGCTCCATTAGGCTTCATGGATACTTAATTCTATCAATAAAAGCATGAGGTTGTAGTCAAAGAAGGTTTTATCTTGAGAAGATTCCAGGTTGTCTATGTTTCAAGCAAAGAGATGAAGATAGATATTATCCATTCCTATATTGGTATCTTTTAGGTTTGAAGAGTAGTAGGTAGCATGATGAGAGATTGAAGGTTGACATCAGGTATCTGAGTTAAAATGCATTCAATTGGTATATGAGAGGTAAGTTTTTGGTATTTATTTTTGTGAATAGTTGAGCTTGATCTATGTTAAGAATGGGTATTGGAGTCAAGATGCTTGAAGGAAGATGAAGATGGTTTAAGAATCCTATTGACTCATGTGTTGAGCTATGAAGATAAAGGGGAGTCCTTAATTCTATAGTTGGTTCCAAGAGTATGATATCCCAGTGTGTGATAAAGGGTTCGATCTTCTTCAGTCATGACAAGGAAGGTAAGTGATCTGGAGTTCCTAGTTCATTTAAAGGAGATATTCTTGGTCTAAGATGGAGCTTGGTAGTTATGTGTTCTTTGTCAAGAGAGTGGTTTCTTTTCATATCAAAATAGAGGTATACATAGTGCATGTGTCTGAGATGCTTCATAGATTCTATTTTCTAAGTTTTTTATGGACCAGTTGGGAGAATGATCTAAAAATGGAAGAAAGTTTAAAATGAGAGAGAAGTGACATGATTGAGTGAAATTTCTAAATATTATGTGCCATCTAATATCATTGAAAGGTAGTATCAACTCAGGGAAAGAGAAAGTGTGATTCCAATAGTTGCAATTGACCCTTTGTCATTAATGTCAAAGGGGGAGAAATATCATAAAGGGTGAGAAAAGGCAAGAGCCATATCTAAGAGATGGTTACCATCAAGAGTATTTTCCATATGTTTCTGACTGTGTTTTCCATCAATGACAAATGGGGAGATTATTGAACATTGACATTGATTATTAAGTTTTGGCATTGATGTCAAAGGTTCTTGTAGAGGTGCGTGGTCAAGTAGCTTTGAGGTATGTGTATTATGAGCTATTATGCCTTCATAGTCAGTGTTGTTGTATTAAATAGTATTAATGTGAGAGTATTATTTGAAAAGTGTTAGTGATATCATTGAGATCAGCATAAGTCAATACATGTATGTCAAGTATCTTGCAAAGCTTTGTCTAGACCTTGTGAGATGGTATGTGCAAATAACATGATGAAATGAGTGAACTATAAATATCCTTACTCAATCTTTGAAGATCTATGTAAGTAGTTCTAAAGATGCTATGAGTAAGCTATGAATATCCTTAGTCAAACTCCAAAAATATGTATAAGCAGCTCTGAAGATGCTCTGAGTGAGCTATGAAGATGTTCTATTGAAACTCTAAAGAAGAATGATTTTATAAGGTTTCTTGATCATAAATAAGAGGCATTTGGATCACTCAAGATATTTTCAAGGTGAAGCCTACAAAGATAAGTAATTCAGTTCAAGTATACAACTATACTAGTTCTAAAGCATGCTTAGCCTAATGAGGTAACATGAGATATTTTTAAGACATAAGAATAATTATTAACAATGTCTGAGCATGAGAGAGGTTTTTTTAGTTTGTACATGAGGTGTTGATAGCTTGGATAGTGGTTAGAAGGTTAGTTTCAAGACCTATTGAGACTTGCAAGTCAAGGCCTAGAAAGTAAAGATAGAGATGGTGGCCATATGGGATATCAGGATCAACTTCCAAGGCAAATGTGAGTAGGTGAGCATTGAAAAAGGTGATTTAAGTTGTCATAAGCATGTGTATGAAGTTTTAGGTCATGTTTTGGAAGAAAAGGCTTGAAAAAGTGTTTTAAGGTCTTTAGAGTGCACAAGATAAAGAGTTGTCTACCTGAGAAGTTTTCTTAAGTGCTCATTATCACATGAAAAATATACATGAGGACCTAAGATATTCATGGTAGATTTGGAAGGATCCTATCTCAAAGTTACAATCATTATTTTATATAAAGAGGAGCTAAGCTTTATGAATGATCGTTAAGACTGGTAAATGGTCTAAGCCTTCAAAGAACCCTAACTATGAGCTAATGTTGAAGATCTTGTTATAAATTGCTCATAATGGTTTGGTATGGATATTTAATTGATTTCAGCATGTATTCAACTCTCTCATGCATCTCTAGGTGTGATTGATTTCTTAGGTGAGTGAGTAGACCCTATAGAAAAGTCCTTGTTTCTCAAAACTTTATTGTAATAGTTAGATTTGAAGAATTCAAAATTGATAAATGGATGATGGTTGAAGTTTTTAACTTGTATTAAATTTCCATGGTGGTTTTTGATCATGTTCCAAACTTCAGATGTGCTAAACCAGTTATACAATTTAACCTATCACTAATAGACCTAATGGTGCAAATAGTGAGATAACCAAGCAGAAGTGAGAAATGGATTAAGGATGAATCCAAGTGCATGGATATGTTTTTTTAAGACCTATGATACATGTTCATGTTGGATAGAATATTTGGAGGCTATTGGATGTGATGAAAATATTGCTCATAAGTTGACGTATCTAGTGTAGATAAGATAGTGAAGGTGTGAGGTTGTGAGATTGGTCTGCAAGACCAATATTTCCATATGA
Organism: Torreya grandis; assembly: GCA_037957365.1. Lineage (NCBI taxonomy): Eukaryota > Viridiplantae > Streptophyta > Pinopsida > Cupressales > Taxaceae > Torreya > Torreya grandis. The sequence goes on from JARHVA010001552.1 coordinate 1,560,701, forward strand.
TCATGTTATATTTTTATTTTATAATGGTATATTGATATCATAAGATAATATAAATTCTTTAAGAGTCTCTAAAAGTGAATACATATGTGTTGAAGGTCATTATCACCTTAATTATGTTTGAAGGTAAACTAGTAGTTCTAAGTAAGTAAGTTGTAGTAATAAGTTGGAGGATATTTTGCCCTAAGCTAAAGCATGAAATATATATGATTTTATTATTTTATACTTTAATTATATATCCATTCTTTTAAAAATATTTGAATTAAGTGCAAGAGGTTGAAACATTTATGCCAAAATGGCTTATTTGGTTGAGTGAAGTCTATAAGAGAGAAAGTTAATAGATTGGTCTACAAGACCAATAGCTTCCATTAGAGATTATGATATGTTTATTTGAGGTTGTTATAATAATTTTATAAGATAATTTTCATGCGTTAAAATCCCTTTATTATGTTTTATTAGGTATTATAAGTTCATGTTTCCCTGACTGTGTTTTGAAGCCAATTGGCAATTCAGAGTATGCATTTTGCAGAGAAGAGTTTAAGCCTATATACCCTAAGTTGAAGAATATGATGAAATTTGTGATGACCATGATATCATGAGTTTTATTAATATGTGATTTATTTCCATGTTTTTTCATCAAAATCATGTTTCTACTTTAGTTCTTCAAGATAGATTTTTTGTGTGTGCACAAGCCTTTTATGAACATTGTTTTGAGAAGGGGTTCAAGTGGTGTTTGGATAAAAAAGGCATTGTGGACCTAAATTTAAGATAGATAAGTTATATTTTAGTTTAAAATTATGTGTTACTATTATGTGAAGTTTTTTAATTTACTCCAACAAAATCAAAGGGTAACGTGTGCTAAGTAGGACTAAAAGGATTAAGTCTCCATGAAACCTAAAGGAGAGATAAGGTCTAATTGAGATAGGTCAGACAAAAAGGGACACAAATAATGTTTTATCCATGTATATGTAATATTATAAGACCTATTACATGTATTATCTAATAGGTTTTAAGTGTGTGGCTAACTAAGAAGGATATGATCAAGTCACTTGTATAAATACTAGGCAATTTTAGGCTTATTTGAGAGTAGAGAACAAGCAAATGTAGTAGAACATTGGTAAGTAGAACAATGTATTTTGGACCATCATAGGGGTCTCATGAATATAATATAATACATTTTCATATGAGGATCAAGGCCATATGACCTAATCAAGTCAGGAAGAGGGCTAGTTGAGCGAAAAAGACTAAAGGCCAATTTGAGAGGGATAAAAGTGTGCAAAGAGTTGAGGAAAAAGATCATCATTTTTTGTATGAGAAACAAGTTATTTTGAAGGTGATCAAGTGTTTTATGTGGTTTAATTGGTGAATATTCATCTATGGGGTTGGTTGCTCCATGTAAATGGGTGATTGCTAAAACCTAGTTGAGTTGGTGCTTAGCTAGTTGGGGTTGGTGCTCCATGTGGAGTTGGTGCTTCACTAAAATTAGTGTTTTTTTATAATACTATAGTCCATTTGAATCATCAATGGGTTTCTTCCCTTTGAGGGTTTCCCAGATATATATTATGTTCATGCATTTCATGCTCTTATGGATTTATGCTTATGTTTGCTAAGATGTACATGCTTGTTTAAATGATCTATGATTACTTATGTAAGATTATTAAAGAAAGTTTTTGAAGACTAATTCACCCCCCCCCCCCCTCAGTCATTTATCTTCCAATGATTGGTTTTAGATATTGGTCCTTTTAATTAGATCTAAAATCCTAGAAGCAAGGATGGCTTGTCAACAAGCTTAAGGTTGTTTCTCTACCAGTAAGGCTCCATTGTTCAATAGATCTAACTATGCCTTTTGAAATGTCAGAATGAAGATATATTTGATGTCACAAAGACATGATATTTGGAATTTAGTTTTGGATGGTTATATTTCACCTCTTATTTCACCAATAGATGCAGTAGGTAAGAAGGTGAGTGAAAATAACTCTAAGGTAATGAATGCCATTCTTTGTGGTTTATCAGAGGCAAAGCTTGTGAAGGTAATACATTGTATATCAACCAAATATATATGGTAAAAATTGAAGACCATGTATGAAGGTGACATCAAAGTTAATATGGAAAAGTTACAGACCCATTGAAGATAGTTTGAAATCTTGAATATGAATGAAGATGAGACCATTGTATCTTACCTATTAAGGGTTGATGAAGTTGTCAATATCATCATAATATTGGGAGAAGAAGTGAAACAATTTACTATTGTCCAAAAGGTCTTATGATATTTAGAGGGGTGTTAAGATATATATAAGGTCTTAAGGACCATCAGAGGGGTGTCATGAATATCATATATGAGGTCTACATATGAGGATCAAGGTCATATGACCTAATCAAGTCAAGAAGAGGGCTAGTTGAGCAAAGAAGACTAGAGGCCAATTTGAGAGGGATAAAAATGTGTGAAGAGTTGAGGAAGAATATCATAATCTATTGTACAAGTAATAAGATATTTTAAATATTATCAATTATTTTAGGTGGCTGAGTTGGTGTTGAGTCATTTAAGGGGTTGGTGCCTCCTTGCAAGTGGGTGTTTGTTTAAGCCTAGCTGAATTGGTACTTAGCTAGTTAGGTTTGGTGCTTCACTAAAGTTGGTGTTTTTATTATAGCATTGTAGTCCATTTTCATCATCAGTGGGTTTTCTTCCCTTGTTTCTCACATATATACTATTTGTATGTGTTTCATGCTCTTATGGATTGATGTTTATGTTGGCTAAGATATACATGCTTGTTTAAATGATCTATGATTATTAAAGAAAGTTTTTGAAGACTAATTCACCCCCCATACCAATCATTTAACTTTCAACATTTTGGCACATAATTAGATAAACTCAATCAATAGTACAACTCAATATTTTGCATACTACTCAGTTATTATATCTAGACATTGCATGCTTAATCCAAGAAGTGCCTAAGTGAAAGTAATTATAGCATACTATATGAGTTGATCATGCATGTTCCTTAAGGGAGAACTACATGCAATCTAATACACCTAGTATTGAGATTAATGTAGGCAGTGGTGAGGACAATAGGGGTTCTGATCCACATGATCATAATATCCCACAACCCAAAATTTCCCTTTTTTATGTTTGATCCAGTTGTTATTTTGTGTGTGTAGGTACTCATTAGGGTTTTGGAATATATTAAACTAAAATAGTGACACATTAAAAATTATATAAGACATAAAACCACCTACAACTCCCCCAAAATTTTTCACAGCTTCCCTGAAAGTCCTAGACAACTCCTATAAGAAGGACACTAACACCATAGTTGGACACTAGTGCCACATGTCACTACTATCCACATAAGGGTGCTACTATCCAAGATTATATTTCAACTACAATCATAGAACAAAAGGTGTCTACCTATTTCTCTAGCCTATCTCATCCTCTTGAGCCATATAAATACCTATTTTATTTTAGATAAGTGTTCTTTTTGTTTATTCTTATTATTTTAGGAAAGGTTTATCAAATCAATTATATCTAGTTTTCATTCCAGATTATTGTTATACTCATCCCTTTAACAACATATAATTTGCATACACCAATTCCTAAAAGGTTTAAACATTTGTTGAACCCATCTTATTTTGAATATTACTTAAAACCCTAGTTTTGCCTAGGGTTTACTTTCTTCCATTTTTTATGCATTAAATTAGGGTTACAAACTTCTATTTTTTCTAAATTTTTGGCACAACCTAACTCATTAAAATTAATCCTATAATATGGTTTCATTAATTTAATGTAATTTAATTTTCTAGAAAATAACCCTCATTCAAACCCTAGATCCACATACTAGGTCCTTATACATCCAAATACTAGCAATTAAGGTTTCAATTAAAATCCTAATTTCTTTTATACATTAAGTCAAATATTTCTCATAGTTATACTATACTTATGTTAGATTACATTCTAAATTTTGTGTATTTGTTATTCATTATTTACTTTATCTTCTTTGGCAAGTTTAAAATGGCATCTAAGAAGCCTCCTACCCCTCACCCAATTGATGAATTTCTAATTTTTTCTCATAATTATAATAATAAATGGACAAATTTTCAATAGTGTAGATTGGAACATGATAATGATTTCATTTATAATGATGATGATGACTATTGTTATAATTATGGATATGAGGATTATCATGAGCATGACAATGAAAATGTTGATGAGGATATATTAGATACATCTTCTTCTCTTTCCTCTCCCTCTTCTCTTACTCCTCAAAATCAAACTAAAAATATAATGCCAAAAGAAACTCTTGTTGCTATTAATTTTTTCCAATGTGATCCTCACTTCTCAACTAATTCACTAACTCCTTATTCTAATTATATAAATATAATTACAATACATGAAATCCACTTTTGCATGATTCAATTAAAGTAGACAAGAGTAATGCATCTTGTTTAACATTCTCAGTTAAATTTGAAATAACATGTACCAATGATATTACACCTTTTACCAATGCACAAACTAAGGTAGACAAAATGATTTTATCACCTTCGTTTATATTCCAATCTCAATGCAATGATTTTTTACAACATATTGATAATGTAAATATCGCTATCTCTTCTCCTACATGTCATAATATATAGAATGAAAACATGATTGTTACTTCTTCTACCATTGACTCCAAGATTGAAAGTAATAAGCATTTACGCACTCCACACATAGCTAGTGAAGAAATGCATTGCATCACACCTACACATGATGACACATTACAAGTAGTAAAAAGTTAAAATATTCTCTTACTCTCTCTCTCTCTCTCTTAGTGACCATATGAATGATACTTCTTCTACTCTTACTTATACAAGTGAATTAAAATCTGATTTTGATGAACCTTAGAATAATGATGATTACTATGATTATGATGAAGAACACATGGAGTTTATACCTCCTAGTTATCCTCCTACTTCACCTATTTCTCTTATTCAAAAAAATGCTAGGTCACATTTTAAAAAACACACACACACACACTTAATCTTATGTTCATAGTTTAAATAACTTACATTCACATGATAATAAAGAACCTTCTAGTCTATTAGCATGTGATACTTCTTTTCAAATTAACAAAATAAGAGATACCAATAAATCTCCCTCAACCCTCCTTACTATAGTAGAACCTATTTATCAACCTAAGTTAGACGAGGGTGATAACTCATTTCCCTCTAACTAGGTCCCAACTATCACACCTCTAAAGGTTACAGAGATAAAACCAATCCTCCCTAAAAAAGGTTATGTTAGCCAAAATTTGGCTACCATAAATGAGGATCATTTGAAACTTTGATGAACTTGATCTTAACTTTTTTGATATCCATTATGAAGTTATTGTGCTAGTCATTAATGATCTAAGTTGATAGGTAATGTGTCCTCCTTAGTAGCTTACAAGGTCATTTAGGGTATTCTAGTTGGTAGTTGAGCTAATTCATGTTGTCTTATCATCAAATGGTCATTATTTATAGTTTTTATTATGTGTTTAGCATTGTTTAAGGTAAGTTTTGCAAAGTTAAGGTAGGTGGGAGATCAAGTCAATGTGGAGTCATGCCCAAGGAGATAAGGTGGTAACCCTGCAAGGAATAAACATGGTCTAAAGCTATTTTAATTGGTCAAATAAGCAAACTAGTAAGTTAATTACATTGTTTTTTAAATCAATTTGAAGAGTTTAAGGTATTTTTTACAAGATTAAGGTATTCTACTATTTTAGTCTCATTCTGATTTCCAATATTAAAGATGACACTTATTAGTCATGAACAAATATGAAGGTTTTATCCTTAGATAGAGGTTTTTTGAATTCATCTAGCACTGTGGTAATGAAATCATGTTGTACCTAATCGTACACATCCTCTAAATGTCTTATATGACTAATTTTTAATGTTGGACTTCTCTTTGTAACTACCATTTATTACTCTTCAATGCATAAATGAAGAGTTTTTGAGATATATGTAGGAAAATAAGGATATGAAATGTTTCAAAAACCTATTATATGTTTGTATAGGTCAAAATAAGATGAAAATTCACTTGTTTTACCATCTCCAACAGTTATGAAGGTCAAAATAGTCAGAATATTGAGAAAATCATACTTTTGGTGATCATTTGCATAGGGTTTATGATTTTTGGTAAGGTAAAAACTATTAAAAATTTCCCCATTGTCTTATTTTACCCAAATCCATGCAAAAAGTGGAGGCACATATCCAAACAATGCAAAAACCCACTCTATTTCTCCATCGGTCCTCTTAGCAGCAAGAAAAGGGCAACTGGTTTGAACTCAATTCATGAAGGAGAGAGAATATTTAGTTTAATGCTCTTATGGAATTGAATAAACCACTATTCCATTCAAAATAGTGGCATTGGTTATCAGATGTAGGTGTTTTTCTTTATGAACCATTGCTAAGAGTATAAGGAGCTCTTAAACCCTCCTAAAACCCCATAGGGTTAGTTTACTCCTTATACAACATTGTGGGATTAAATAAATGCATTTAAATGGTTTAAATAGGTATATTAAGGGTATTATATCCTATAAAAAAATTTATTAAATGATAATTTTCATTGATCACTATTGTACCTACAACAAACCTTTTTATTATGAATGATTCTTGATATGGTAGGCACGTTTTACTTGATTCAAGATGGTTTCTAACTTCAAAATGCCTTAATAAAAAATAAATATGGATTAAACTCCTTGTATAAACCCCATAAATATTTTTATCATCTCAAATAAGGTTCCCTTGTGTCAAATTCAATAGGCAGACCTCAAGAAGAAAGAGGTGCTCTAAGTGTAAAATAACCATCTATAAATATGCCTCTACGCTGATGTGAACTAGTCAGAGTTGGTGGTGATAATTGAGTTGTGAGTGTTTAATAATATTAATAATATGTATTTTACCAAATTGGACTCACATATTCATTGGAATATTGTACTAAAAATGGAGGTGTACTTGGTTGACTATATGAGCTTAATAATGGATTGTGTGAAGCCTAGAGGATGACTATAAAAGCTCCAAATGAGTGATTCAGGTAATTTGGAAAAAATTAAGTGATTAATGAGAAATAATTACATAATACACTTACTCCACACTTCCGTAATTGGCTATTAGAGATGTAAAAGATGAAACACAAGGAAAAGGAAGGCTTTTAGGCCTAATGGTTGCCTACATGCCTATCAACAGGTAGCATGAGCAACACTACATGTTGATTATGGTTGTATCAAGAAAGGAGAAGTGGTATAAGGTTAATAATAACCTAAATTAAATATTTAACACTTTTAAATTATCTCAAATTTCTAAATAATAAATGAATAAGGCATACCCTCATATTGTAGTCAAGAAGCCTAAGTGGAGACCTACAAGTTTGTGTTAAATTTTTGAAGAGAATATAAAGTGTGAGAAGTATTTAATTAATATTTTTATAATTTTTTAGATAAATAGGAACCATAAATAATATGTCCTCTCAAGTTCCAACAGAATGCTAGGCCTTAAGGGAAAAATATAGGCCCACCTGCAAAAATGAGGAAAGGCACATGTATATTGTGAAATGGAAGGTTGTAAAGGTTTTAATGAGTTAAATATAATAATTATACATCCTATATAATCAATAAATACCAGTAAAAACTAATTTTAATAGGTCTCCATCCCCAAATTTGCAAGCAAGAGGTCCAAAACACCACCTATAGGCATGTTTAGCAATATTGAAGAGAAAGTGGGTTATTATTTGAAACCATGAAGTTTATGAAGGTTAGATAACATGTAAACATAATTTATAAATTATAATAGAGTATTCAAAATGTTTTTAATATGATTTAAGGAAAGAAAAGGGTTAAAAATCTTGGTTAGGCCTAAAAGGCCTAAATAGTCACACACAGGCCTACATTGAAAAGAGTGAAGAAGTTTGCTTGTTGCAGATGAACTTGAAGAATGAAGACTTAAATGATGTGGGAAAGACATTGATGAAATATTTTAAGAGTTTTGAACTCCTTCCTTGATGAAGAAAAGGTAAAACAATGATTGTTAGGTTCACTAACACCAAATTACCCTTAAACCCTGATTATGAGCTTATGAAGGTGGCAGTGAGTTTGAAGGATGAAAAGGAGTAAATAACCATTGTAACATCTCATAAAAAATTTAACAAACCCAAATCAGGCATTTGGATCCAAAACTAAACACTTTTACACCTTATTATGCAAAATCTCCCTTCTCAAGCTCTCAAGTAGGCATAATAGTAAGAAATGGTCATCTTCTCTTGCTCACAATTCAATGGTCAATGTGCATGGGAGCCAATGGAGTTAAATTATGTTGAATAGGTTTATGGACTTAAACTTTGTGGTATTTTTTTTAGGTCAAGGCCCAAACCTTTATGAATCATTATTAAGAACATAAACACCCTTAAACCCTAGTAAGAGTTTGATAGGAAAAAAAGATGAAATTTATTGCTCCAAATGCATTGAATTGACCTAAAAAACACCTAAACATAATTATTCACTCCAAGAGGGTCCTCACCATGTAATTTTTATATACCTTCACCTGTATAATTCATTTAATGTTGTACTTCTTCAACATTTTAGGCTCAAAATAAGGTTTTTGGATATATGAACTAATGAAAACCATTGAAGAGGTTGGTGTGGAGGTTCATACACCTTTTCATACCCCAAAATCCACTCTTTAACTTCTAAAAGTACCTATATAGGTCTAATTTCCAAAGGCAGTGCAAAAATGATTATGAAAAGGTGATGTGATCACCTAAGAGAGATAAAGAGGCATGGTTAGATCACTTGGAAGCTGTGGGTCATCCCACAATATGGTTTTTAGGCTTTGAGATAGGCCTATTAAACAAGTAACAAGTTATTGTAGAGGTCTTATTTCCATTCGAATGGATAATGCCAAGCAAATCAGACCTAACGGACTAGCAACACTATATGGCTAATGAAGAAGAATCTCTACCATAACCAAGGATGAAAAAAAGGTGTCAATTGAATATATAATAAGTTCTGAGAAGTCTGGAGTGGCATGGAGGTTTCTAATGAAATGAATGTGCTATGTATCAAGTTTTCAAGTTGTAATTGCTCTTTCAAGAAGTATATTGTAACCCTTTAAATAAGAACTCCAACACCACTTGGTGAAGCTCATCATCAAGCTGAGTAACACATGTTAAAGAAGATAATAAGACTATTGTTGGCCTCTTCTATTTGAACTTGTAATTAACTTGAGGTGGATGACACTTGTTTATGCATCTCCTATGCCTCTTCTCTCTCTATATCCTTCATTTATCCTATATATGTTGTCTTGAATGGTTGGTTATGGATCCTTTGGCTAAGTATGGTGAATCCCTACTCAACTAAACACTTGTACTATGCTTTGAAAAGTTGAATAAAGTTGTTTCTTACCTTATCAAATACTTTCAATTAGTTTACTTGTGTGATTGTTGATGAATGATAGTAGTAGTGTTTTCACTCTCTCCCTCATTTATCCTCTCCTACCTCTTTTCAAGTGGATTATCTTCTTTCAAGTCACATGGTGAGTTTGGATAGCCTTACATAATTTATAAGTGGATTTCAGTAATTAGTGACTTATTTAAGCCTTTTGATTAGCCCTTATATTCAACATATTATCTATGACCTCCATGTTGAAATAATCATACATGAAGGTCCTTATTGAGTAAATTGATCAGATTCAAGCCCAATTCATGTTCTTAGTGCATCATGGTCAAGTGGAGGGTGTTAATTTGGTGCATCACCTCCCTAGTTAAGTTTACTTTAAGCTTCTTTCTCCCTTTTCCCTTTCAAGTAATAGGTCTAGTATCAGTTTTAAGGGTGATAGCATCAAGGAAACTAGCCCTATCTAGACATTCAACTCATTTATTAGGCCACCCTTATCCTAGAGGTGTCTCCATGCTATCACTTAAGCAAGGAAGCTTGAATAACCTCCTCAAGGGTGTAACTTTTGATGGTAATAGGTTCTTAATGCATTATACCAATGGCTAAGATAAATAACAAAATTTAAGAGTTAAATGAACCCCTTGATGATTATAATATACCTTCATAAGTGGTAATTTCCTTGATGCATGCCATGGGTACTTTGCAACAACAAGTACACCAACTCTAATTTGAGAATAAGGCATACCAATCCCAAGCTGATGTTTATGTCATCCATGGCAATCTTATTCCACACAAAATCTTCAATACAAGGTTGCCACTCAACTTTTAGATACCAGCGTCACCTATATTTAATGGGATTAGAGACTAATACTTGCACCTTTAAGCTTATGATAAATACATGTCGCCAACAAGTTGACTCCACTACAATTATTTCCAAAGTCCCTAGTTGAGGAAGCACTAAATTGGTTCCATCATGCAATCCCTAGTGGGTCACTACATACATATGATGAGTTAGAAGCAGTATTGATCAAAAACTACATACAAAATAAGGGACCTCAAGTCACATATGAGAGGTTACATTCATTATACTAGGGTGAGATAAAACCAACAACTAAATACATTCTAAGATTCAAATCATGTTTGCATCAGTTGATTTTCTAGTCAATAGATTTATAGGTACAATACATATTTGCTAGAGGCCTAATTTCTCCTCTTAAGAATAAATTATTATATCAAACATCAAAATCATTATGGCATCTATGTAATGCAACTATAACATTAGAGATAGAATTGGGACTAGTGGATACATATTTAGAGACAAATTTGGATGTAAGTTTCTCATAGCCCTAGTCATATAACATGGTACAAGAACCTACTCCACTTATGATTAAAAAACTAGTGGAACAAAAATATCTGATAAAGATACTCAACAAGGGCAAAGAGCCAATTTGCAAAGCACCTCCTATAATGAGTAGAGCACAAGACACACACACATAGGGGTTATATAATTTTTAGACAGGGATAGGCCTCATGACATCTTGTTTATATTATTAGATAAGAATATTATCATGCTTCCTCCTACTAATCATCATCCATAATACCATTTACATAGGGTACAAAATAATCCATATTGTAATTTTCATAAGATAAATGGACATTCAGACAATCATTATTATCCACTCTAGGACTGCATTGACTAGTATGTCAATCGAGGCATTATAGCATTCACACAAGGGGAATTGAGATCTCAATCTCCACGATATCGATCACACTCCTCTATGATAGAGTTATCCTAGGATTTTACCATTGAGGACCCATTGGTTACTCAATGTATGAGCCATGTGGTTTATACAACACCTATTTATGAGTGATCTCATGTACCATAGATTCAACAGAGATGATAGCTAGTTCACAGAGATCAAAGCATAGCCTTAGTTTGCACACCATTATAGATATTTGGAAACAATAAAAAAAATCATAGCACAACCTCAATTTTCACACTAATCAAAAAATTTAGAAACGATCATAGAGATCAAAGTATAGTCTTAGTTTGACCACCAATCAAGACATTTGTAAGAGATCAAAAAAATTAGAACATAGTCTAGTATCCAATCAAGATATTTACAAGAGATCACAGAGCTCAGAGTAAAGTTTTAGCATGATAACCAATCAAGCTCTTTGATACAGAGTTTACGCACCTATATACTAACAGTGTATCACATGTAATTTCAATTCCACAGTCTACTTCTACACTGACACATCATGAGCAATATGTTCATTGGTTTACTATGTCATCCAAGTTCAAATAGTGTATATCATAGTTACATGATCTACATGTACATATCTTGTGAAACACTTTTAAAACCTATACCAACAAAAAACATTCCTATTCCACTACACATGTCTACTTAAACATTTATAAATAGATTTAAAAAAAAACCATTACCATTATTTAGGCAAACACCATATACCAATATCACCATTTAACACAATCAAAATAATTAAACACATGTAAATATGCACAATATAACCAGATCAAGATACCAATATACACAGTGCCAATATAACAACAAACATCCATATATATAACTCAGAACATAGTTTTAATACAAATATTATACATCACTAAATAATATAGACATGGCCACTAGGACTAGCCCCTCACTCTCACTCTCAGACATATCCATGTTGGAATTAGAGGCCCCACTCTCCCTACGTGACCTTGATAGATGACTACATCTACTCTCACTCTCTCATTATATACCTAGTTTGGCCATACACTTTTCATGCTCTCATTATATATCTATGTAATCATCCACTATACAGCTACTATCCCCATGCAAAGAATCAAGTGCAGGCATGGTCCATCTTCAAAACTCTATGCATGCCTCATCCCTATCCGCTATTGCTCATCTATATGTTGTAGTAGTTATTATAGGTCAATCAAAATAGTGGGCATGAACACTAGCAACATAGGTGGCCCTCTACACTAATCCATCATCCATAACTTCATTAAGTATATATCATGTCTGTATGTGGAATGTATACTCGATGGTAGTCTCATAATACTCATCTTCGCCTAAACCTACACATACCTATGCAATACATCAAATTCCTAAACAAGTAAATGAATAACCAGATACAAAAAATGTACAAATATACAATGATAACTTACCATAGATAGCCCTAAGGGGCTCCACAACCAATACATCCTATGTAACAATCCCACCTCTTGTAAATAGAGGTGCCCATATATGATCTCTCTACCAGGATATATAGCCATCAATTATTCCTACATCATCCACATCTAGTATGTCAATCATTAGATCCTACTCTATCAATAGAATCAAGGATAACTCTACAACAAATGGTCTAGGCCTACAACTTGGCCTCTTCGGAGACTAAGGACTCTTCAACCACACCACTAGCATTGGGGGCACATCCTGAGTAACACCAAACTATCATGTCATCCAATAATATTGAAACCTCTCATATATATTGACCTAATGGTCATGCAAATAATAACTCACTCGAACCTGTCTCAGTTGACCTTCATCCTTAGGCCATCCCTCATAGCCCCTATAGGGGCTCTAAATAATGTCTTCAACTATAAACCTATCTAGCAAATGTTAACACTACATCATGCTCCTCCTAGGTATGTAGTTCATCCCACTCCACCTCTTAGAAAATAACTATGGGTGGTCCCAATCACCTCATAGTAGCAATGTTGGCCTCCTCACTACTATATGCACATATGCCCAGTAGTGTAATAGTGTGGAAGATCTAATACCTTCACCACATATCTCCTATAAAAATGGTATAAATCTGAATATCGATGGGCTAACATAGTGCAAACCCACAAATATATGGTATCATGCTCCTCTATGTCCTGCACTATCACAAGCATCTTGTAGGAAATTGATACCCCACTCATATCTACCACCACAAAAGAAGCCAATAAAATTGATAAGAACTTCTGCAACAGTAGATACTTTTGTCTCAATAATCAATGACAATAATATATCACTATGGTTCCCTATACGATGAGTCCCTTCATCCATAGCAAAAAAATACATAGCAACCCACTATATATCCCAATCACTAGTATCCTCCTATAATATGGCTCTCTTCCCTAGTAATAGGTAACTGTAGGATCCTATACACATCCTATAGGGTGACAGTCATCTCCTTAGTAGGTAACCAGAACTTGCAAGTATCTACATCTCACCTCTCACATAGTACAATCATCATGTGTTTATCCCATGGCATCGAATCTAAGGATGCCACATAACTTAGACCCATCTCTATAACATATCCATCTTAGTGTTTGTTAGGGGTAGACCCCATAAGGTCTCTATCATCTGGCCACTTTATAACTCTCTCATATGCGCATCCACCTACAAAAATATAACCAAATCCAACATTAACAACACATAATATAAGATCAATAGACAATAATAGTCATCAAACACTAGTAAATGATAATAATCATCACAAACTAGGCCTACTAGATACTAGCACTGCATATAGGATAGTAGCGCCATATCTAGGACACTAGTGCCATATCTTGGACACTAGCGCTAATATCAAGATAGAAGTACCACATTTCAAAAAATAGGCCCTAAATGACTAGATTTTTAATAAATATAGTAAAAAATTTACTAAAAATGATAAAAATAAGAAAGAAAAAGTATAGGCTCCTTACCAGGGTATCTAACTCCCCGACCTGGATAAGCACCTCCACCTCCTCGTAATGGGTCAAAGTTGCCCCTGATCTTCTCAGCATATTCTCTAGCTCAGAACAAATAATTAGTCTCAATTCAAATGATTCAAATGAATTATCAAATTAATCAAATAACCTATTTAAGTCAAATTATCAAATTCAACATTAATAAGGTTGACTTTGCATGCTAATTTTACCAACTAGTACCAACTTCTTACATGATATTTAGAGAATCGTAACTCCAATTTACAAGTCATTTCTTACATGTGGGACTTGAACTCAATGTGCCTCATCCTATATTGGGTAAACCAATATCTTGATCACATTTGACTCTATAAAATGATAAAAATGATATTACCATAATAAACTCAATATAAACCAAACATCTATCCCATTACCAATTTCAATAATCGACTCTATCACAATAGCCAAAATATTCAAACTTAAAACAACATCACCCTCACTTATTAATATCAACACATCCAATCATTACCATTTTTGGTTAGACACCCTTAATCTAGTCGTGGCTCTCTCACCAAAAGGGGGGAAATACACACATATTACTTTAGATATACACATATGTTCACTTAGATATAGATATTTAGACACACAAGTACACTTAGATATAAATATTTAGACACACAAGTCTACTCAGATACAAATATTCAAACATGCAAGTCTACTCAGATACAAATATTCAGACATATAGGTTCACTCAAATCTGATATTTAGACATAAGTCTACTTAGATACAAATATTCAAACACATAGGTCTAATCAAAAACAAATATTTAAATATACGGGTCCACTCAGATATATACATTTAAACACATAGATCCACTCAAATATATATATTTAGACACACAAGTCTACTTAGATATAAATATTTAGATATATAGGTTTGATGTAAATATATAGGTTTGCTCAAATATATAGTTTAACTCAGATATATATGTTCATTCAGATATATAGTTTCATTCAGATATGTAGTTTGGCTTAGATATACAAGCTCACTAAGATATACATTTTGACTCAGATATTTAGATGTTTGAATACATAGCTACATTACTCAGATATTAGGATTGGGAGCATGATGCAAAGCACACATCCTTGATATCTATTTTTAGATTACTAGGTTACACTCAGATCATCACCAAGATGCCACTAGGATTTCACTAGTTTGGGTCACATGACCGTCTGCAGTAGTTGATCCATAGACTTCCATAGACCCAATTTACATACTCAGATTCAATCTAGATATCATAGTGGGGGTAAGCATGCCTTGTTCCTCCACATATTTAGTTTACATACTCAAATTTAGTTTATATATCAGAGCAGGGAAAATTAAGGCCTTATTCCTCCACACATTTAGTTTACATACTTATATTCAATTTAGATATCAAAGTGGGGGCAAGCAAGGCCTTGTTCCTCCACACATTCAATTTACATACTCAGAATCAATCCATATATTAGGATGGGGGCATAATAGTGTTTTGTTCCCAGTGATTTAGTTCACTATTTAGATTCAGTATAAAGGACATCCACATTATGGAGCTCTTATTCACATATTTCACTCTAGCTCCTATCCACTTCTCTAGCCAAGAAGTGAGCCAAGTCTATAGCACATCCACATAGGTAAGTACATGTATGTGTTCCTCTTTTTCTTTTACTCTAATAAATTCATTTCATTGCATTACTAAAATAAAGTTTGGGGGGGGGAATGTATACACCCTAATTTGGTCAAGCAACCACAAGTATCATGTCTTTTGTTGGTCTTTTAAATGAAGGTCTTAATAAGGAATATAACCCTTGTTCACATGGTCATTTTGGGTCTTTTGATATATTTATGTTTTATCTTCCCTTTTTTTACCCTAAGTGGTCCTAAATCACCTCCTCCTAGTTACAGGGGACCCTATCCTGTCCTTCTTGGTCTTAACTTTGTTTTGAGGCCTCAAGACACTTGCAACATTTTTAAGATAGTAGCACCATGTGGCACTAGTATCCAATTATCACTCTAGTGTTTGATGGTCATTTTTTCCTATATTTTGGGTCCTAAACCTACCTTGATCCTTCTCTTATATTTTTATTCATATTTTACGACTTGTTGGCCAGTGAACAAGGTCTTTTGTTCAAATCAAAGTTCTTTATATATAAAGAGCCTCACAAGGCATTTTACATCTAACACTTAGTATTTTGGCAAATAATTACATAAAATCAATCAATAGTATAACTCAATACTCTACATACTACTCAATTATTACATCTATATATTGCATGCTTGATCAAAAAAGGGCCTAAGTAAAATTTATTCTAGCATACCATGTGATTTGATCATGCATGTTCCCTAAGGGATAACTAGATGCGATCTGAGACCCCTAATATTGGGGTTAATGTAGGCAGTGACCAGGACAACAGGGTTCAACTCTATGCAATAATAATATCCCACAACCCAATTTTTCCCTTTCTTTTGCATTTGATCTAGTTTTTATTTCATGTGTGTAGGTACTCATTAGGGTTTTGGAAGATATTCAGCTAAAATAGTGACACAGGAAAGCTTCTAGAAGATATAGAACCACCTATAGGTCCCCCAAAATCTCTCACAACTTCCTTGAAAGTCCCAAACATCTCTTCCAAGAGGGACATATTGTCACTTGGATTTATACCCCTTGAGGATATGTCTTAGCTTTCCTCATCCAAGTGGCACAATGGAAACATCTCACTTGTTTTGGGTAATGAATTTGGTGAGATGAATCTCTATAAGGGCTAGTTCCTTTGATGCACTCTTTGAAACACTCTTTCACTTGTCAACTATGCATGAAAAGGTTTAAGAAGATGAACTTATAAATCTAAAATGTGATTCACCAATATTTAATTTCCTCTTATTGACTAAACTTATACTACTTAGATCAAATCAAAGCTTCTTTCACACATAACTCACAACTCAAGATAGATTGTTACATCAATGTTTCATATGATAGGTTCAAGAGGTATATTGATGTTTAAGAGGGATAATAAATGATACTTGAGAGGATACAATAATAAACCACTTCTAAAACTCTCATTTACTAAGAAATAAAACTAACAAATACCTAAAACAATTACTCTTTTGCATATTTGGTGGACAATCAAAGATAACATGCTAGTAAAGACCATCTTTTACTAGACAAGATCAACAAGATTTGGAACCAAACTTAATTATTAAAAATTTAATTAGGAAAATTCACTTTTTTATTTCTTCAATATTCATTAAAATACAAAATTTTCTAGGGTTTCACCATTAACCAATGGAGGCTACTCAAAAGAGCCAAAAAATTCACTACTTATAGCATTTGGGAGAGGGACGAAACAAGGAAAGTCCAAAGGTCACTTGGACACTTGTCAAGCTAATAAAAGAGGTTAAATATGCATGATAAAGAGATGTGAAATAGACCATGAAATTTTATGAAGTACAAGTGTCCAAACAAGGCATGAAACTCTTGCAAAGTCGCATGAAATTCTTTGTGTTAGCTAAGAAAACTGCCTTCATGATTTAGCCCTATTTGAAATCCCAAAAATGAATAGGGATATGTATAATGATTGGAATTAGAGTGAAGGATTTCATACATGCCTCTCCATGCATTTTTTTAGTCCTAGTTATCTAGAAACTTCTATAAATGAGACATCACCATCTACAGTCTAAGAAAACTCCTCTTCCACACACCTTACACACTTGGCTTCCAAAAAGCATCAATTTTCCATGAAAATTCATATAAGGGAGTGGATTATGCTTGTTAATACCCTCCATGGCATTAGAGGCATCAAGAACACCTTAAAAGGACATCCATTTTAAGTTTTCACACTTCTCACCATTATGTTCACTATGCCAGTTTTGACTGGTTGAGATGAGAGCTATTGTTTGAACACTTAAGAGTTTTTCCAAGGCATGAAATGGGAATGGAGGTTTAGATTAAGTCCTAATATTCCTTCCAAAGTTTATTTCATCTCTTGAAACCTCCTATAACCTAAAAAATACATAGAATTGTCAAAAATATCCTATTTTTCATCCAAAAATTAGAAATTTTGATTGACAGATATGCTAAGAACACGAAAATAACACAATAACAATGAATTCTCTGAGAAGAGATGCTTTATTACTCAAGATTCCAATACAACTATATGATTATCTTTGGGAAGAGATTTATGATTTTGATTTCAGGTTAAATCTTCATTTATACACATTTTGAAAGTAGGAGGAGGATATGGAAGGTCACCAATCTCGAGGGAGATTAAGTGGTTTGACTTCCATGATTTAAAATAATACATAATTCAAGGAATTACTATTTTTAGAAACTTATTATTTTTAGAATACACTACTAAAATTGAAATTTAGGTAAATTTAATTGGCCCATATCAGTGCATTCTCCTTATTTTTAACTTTCCAATGGTTCAAACGGGGAATCAATTGGAGCTACGATGCAAAAGTTATGGCTCTTGGAAGTTCCGTCATCAATTAGGTTAGAACCATCGAACAAATTATCACCTAAATTATTGCCTGGATCAATTTTACACTCCATCCATACAATTACATACAACTAATCCTGATGGTAGGGAGACTGAATGAGTTCTCTACATACTCCAATCATCATTTAGGTCAAACTATGCCATTTGAGTAGGTTTCTAGCTTCATTTCCTTCATCGGGTTTTGACTAAGGGTTTACAGGGGTTTTAGGCAGTTTCCACTCTTAAGATTTATTCATAAATACCTAACATTGAATTTGAAAAAAAAACTCATTAGAGCAGATTTTAGGACCCATTTTAACCCCTCTAAACTTCCCTGACCTCCATGTAAATCCTCATGAAAGATGTGAGCATTTGAAATCACCTTATCAAGCTTGTCTTCACATTTCCTATGTGCTTGGACTGTCTATGAGATAAAATTAGCTTCCATATGGGTTTATCTATGTACTAAAATATTATACATGTCTAAATTAATCCCATGAACATGTTTCAACCATCTAGAACACTCACCAGGAGTTAGAAGTGAAGTTAGACCCCCAATTGGCTCTAGGTCACTTCAAGGCCTAATAGGCTTAGCATGCACCCTTATAGTTTTGGATATTGAACTGATATATCATGGTTGGGTTGGTGTATCATGATTTCTCATACTTCATTAAATCTCACAAAGTCATCACATAACTTTCCAATAACTCCTTTTCATTTCTTCCTCTCATTCACCAACTAGGCCTAATTAGAGCTTGCTTGCTTGAGTTGTGTGCAAGAGTGTTTAGGTAATTTTTAGATTTATAAGATTTATTTATTGATTATTATAACCTATTTACCTTCCATACACCTCAAAATATGTTTCTTGATGTTCCCCAATCTTTCCATCAAGTTCCTTACCCTTTTTGGCTTCATTTGCTTGTTTGCCAAAACCCCGATTGGTTGACCTTTGAGACAAAACAATGAGACATCCTTCCATATCAAGGAAAAGTAAAGGTTTTAAAAGTTTTATTAGGTAATAATTAATATTTTTACCAAATTATAAGTTATATTCATCCATTTAGGCAGCTAACCAACTCAATTTGTCCAAAAAAGGCCTCCGAAGGGACTATTTTCTTGTATTTTTCACTTTCACCTAAGAATGACCCCTCCAGGCTAAGTCCAATGTGCTTAGGTTTCTTAAAAAATTTATCCAAATTAAATTAATTATCAATAATATTTTACTTCACCCAAAACCACTCTTCTCTCTTATATTTTTTATCCTTACCCATTGTGCAACATGGGTCTCCTAGTGCAACTGTACAGACTGCTACCTTTAGGCTAGTAGGAAGAGTAGATGGTCAACTTGAAAAGAGTCTTGTAGTATGTTAAAACACTTTATTAATCTATAGTGAACCATTTTCAATATGTTTTCAAACCCTCTTCCTCTTCCTAAGCATATTCATCTCTTACCTTCATCAGGACTAAACACTCAGTTGTAGGTGCATATAGGACCTTAAGAGGTCTATGTAAGCTTTTGTTACATAGTCAAAAGCTCATGGAAGTCATAATGATTTTAATTAATGTGTTAATAGGATTTTTTCATCATTTCAACCCATTCTATATTCTACATTCATTTTGAGCTCACCAAACCGAGTCTTATGTCTCCTAATTGTGAGACCCTGCTCTTTGATTCTTATAGGTGATATTTACTTAATTGGACTTTGGTCATGATGTTTGAAGACATTCCTTGAAGATTTAAATACACATAGCATATTATCATACTTTTATTCACCTTGAATAGGCTTAAACATCACATAGCTACCATGCTTAGGTCACTGTCTACCTCCCCAACTGTAGGTGCACATTTCCTTTAGAAAGGACACCTATAGCTGTCCATGAAGCTTGAAACACTATACACCAACATCATAATAATGATATTCATGATTATTTTCACACCATTAAATCAATAGGACCATTCTATTCATGATATTATGCTTTGTTTTCTCTTGGGATGTCAATGGTCATTCAAACCTTAAATCCTGTAGATGTTGATGCAAGGTTTTAGTGATTTTAAAGGCATCTTTGAGGTCCTCAAATTTTATCTTCCACTAAATTTATGGCTTCCATATTTGTCATAGATCTTATCCATGCTAGAGGCTACAAGATTTACTTATTTATATATTTCAAAAGTCATTACAAACATGTTATATGACCTCCACCAAAATGTTTAGGGATTTGGTCTCTAAAACTACAGTCATCATCCTTAGAAAGGTTTCTCATAGTTGCTTACCACATTATCACCTTACATAGGTCTGTTATGATTTCACCACATGATAGGAATTGAAAAAGGACCTTACCATGCCCCAAATTACCCATTTAAATACCTTTATAGCTCTGAGGTACCCCCTATAGGTGGTCATTCTCACACACAGGCAGTAAAGTAGACTTGGGAAGTATACAAGATACCTATATTTATGAACACTTTATATTCCTTCACAAAGTATTAAAATTCACATTTTTCACTCTAAGGACAAAACTATCAAACTCTCCATCTCAGCATGACATCGTCAAGGAGGTTGAGGTGGGTGCATATGAGTTGTATGCAGGCAATGAGCATGGAATGAAGCAACATGTATGGATGAATGGTCTCAAGAATAATTAAAAATCATTTTAAATCCATCAAATGCATGTTTGGTGCTATGATAATCTTGAGACAAGCTCCACAACATCTATTCCAACGTAAAAGCCTCTTACAAACACCTATTATAGAGCAGACAAGGATAGCTAATGACTGTTTGGTGTGATGAATTAGCTTGTAACCAGTCTTACACTTCCCAAAACACCAAAATGAAAACTCCTCAGATATTGATGACTTGAACCAAATGATACACCTTCATTATAATTCCATGAACAAGCTAAACAAGTCTCATACATGTGACTGCAAGTGGGAATGAGTGAAGAGTTGACTATGAAGAATGGTAATACTGAAATTTTCCCAAAACATGATATGATGAGACCAAATATGGGAAGAGGTGATCATATGGATTTGAGACCTATGTAAAACCATTTTATATTAACATGAGATCTCTGTAGAAGACTAAAATTCTAGAACAAGGAAGAAATTGACTGAAACTTCATAATGGTGACACATTCCTACAACATGAGAAAACTTGCTCATAAAAACACTATGAAACATAAAAATAAGCATGGATAACATATGATAAGAGATCCAACATGACCAACTAGATTGTACAGACCTATCCAAAATGGAACAAAACCTATAGGGTGCAGGAAATAGTGAGCAGAAAAACATAGTCAAGTTGTTAGAGATGGTTCATAAAGAATGGTTGACCAATACTTACACTCTTATTATATAAATTAATATATATGAGTTTAATACCACCTCTTAAAAGTTTTTTACCTGAAACCTCTTCAACTATCTGTACCAAGGACAAACCTATTGGCCACTTTTGTGTGTCTAAAAAGGCAAAGAAGGAGCAAAATGATTTTAGCTCAAAAATGGTACTTTCAAAGCATATCAATCATGGAAATGAACTTAAGGAAGATGAAGAGACATTCAATGACCTTCTCCCATGTGTCATCTTCTCTTATGGGTCATATAAGTGCCAAACTCCCCTTTTTTAATCGATTACTTGATCTTCAGTTAGATAACCTACAAGTTTCAGATGAGACTAACATTCATGATAGGGAATCTGACTTTTTGGACATTTTAGAGGAAATAAGGACACTTGGGCACCTTAAAAACTATGCCACTTGCATTTATGACCCCTAAAAGCCTTCTAAATGACTCAAAGTGACGTCTAGATTAAAATGACTTAGACCAAGGCTAATATAGCATTAATGACATCAAAAGACCTATAACATACCCCATGACAAAGTATTAGATGCCTAAAACATCTTAAAAAACCAAGTTTTTACCTATAGGGGTCCAAATATGACCTTGAAGTCAAATTTGATCAACAAGACACTAGTGTTATAATTAGACACTAGCACCACATGGCGTTACTATCCACATAAGGGCATTATTGTCTAAGACTATATTTCAAATACAATCATAGAAAAGGTGTTTACCTATTTCTCTAGCCTATTTCAGCCAATTGTGCCACAAAACTACCTATCGATAAGTGTTCTTTCTCTCTATTCTTGCTATTTTGGGAAAGGTTTGTCAAAATAATTTATAGTTTTCATTCTAGGTTAATATTATACTCAACCCTTTAACAACATAAAATTTACATTCACTAAGTCCTATAAGGTTAAAATACATAATTATTATGAATATAGAATTAAGCTAATTATAATATAATTATGTGTTTTTATGTTAAATTGAAGGCTTCTAACAACAATTTTAATTGTACATTGATTTTATGTGGGATTTTTAATCATTACTCAAATGACTTACATGTGTAGTCATTGCCTTATGAGGGAAAAAAATGTCATTTAGGCAATGACTGCTCATGGAGGTCATTTAAGTAATGACTAAAAACATACATCAATATAATCCCACAAAAATTAACATTTAAATGTAATTTTAGATTGGTTTTAATGATTTTGTAAATATAAATTTATTAAATTATTATTATTGATGTTAAACCAAGACAAATGGAAAGAAATTTCCACACAAAAAAAAAGCATGACAAGAAAAATCCATGAAAATCTTAAAAATATTAGTTTCAAACTTTATTCATAATTTGATTAATTATTTTGAAAACTTACAGGTCTAACTATGTCTAGTATAAAGTATTTGATAATATTTCATGTTGTTAGATGCAATGTATATGAATAAATAAGTATATATCAACTTTATACTAGCAACATAACAAATATGGGTGAAAAGATTCTCACTTTTTTCTGTTGGGTTATGGGGTCCCTCACCTTTCTATTATAATTAAAAGTATAAGACCCTGATAGTTTGTTGGAAAAATCTATGGTAAGACTACCCAAACCTAATCCATTATAAAAATGGGGACATACCCCATAATATCCATCACAACAAATGTTTATGAATAACAAAAGACAAAATCTAAACCAAAAATGTTAACCATAGATAAGAGCTTAAGCAAACCAAAATATTTAATGTAATTTAAACAAAACAAACGATAATACAAATCACAAGGCTACAATGAAAACCATAAGCCCTCTGGGCCATCCACGACCTGAGCACATTTCACACTTGTTTCTAACTCATACATTAGAGATGAGTCTTCATGTTGAATGTGTCTTGGGCCAAAATCCACAAAGCCCTGGAGAACATCCAACTCAAAAGCAATGTCTCCCCTAAAACTATCATTATAAAAATATTCTCACTTATTACACAAGATTAAAAAATAATAAAAACAAAATTATTATATATAAAATCACCTTATGTTTAATTTACCCTATTAATCCTCAACATTCCTCTAAACAATAGAAGCATTGGACTCTAATGTTCTTAAAAGTGAAGGAAAAAGTTGAGATATTTGCTCGTTAGAAATTCATCAGGCTCAGTGCAAAAGATGACCTTATTTCAAAACAAGGTAAGAAGTAGTGAAACCTTGGTAGATCTATCAAGTTTTCATGTCAAAAATTAGATTTGCATCAATTGAAAGAATTTTGGAATAATATTTGTAAGGTGGTTGATTGGAAACTCAAACTCCAATGTTGCCTCATATTATCATTTGATTAAATTGAGATTGACAAGATTATGGATGGCCAAATGTCTTAGAAGATCAAATAAAAAAGTATTCTCAAAAAATGGTTGGAGAATAATGTAAGGTCCATATCAAAGATGTTTGGACTTACTATGTACCTTATCTTGGAAATGACATTTTTTAAATTAAAATAAAAAAATTGCCAACCTAAAAAATGATGAGTAACATGATGATGATCCATGAGTTATTTTTGTTTGTCTCAAGTCTTTTGAAGAGTTTGAAAATATTTGGATTAAAGGAAATGCAAATGTTGAAGAATCAATATACTTTATCTTTCTTTTTTTGAATGTGCTTCATACTTGGGTGTTTTACCCTAATTTGGTTTTGCAACCCTAATATGATAGAAAATTGAAATTACATTCAGATCATAAGATATGGCATTCAAATATACATTTAAATGTAAAAATACTAAAATTGATTACAATGATTTGACAAGTGGTATATGATAAATTTCATAAGTATAAAAAAGGGATGAGTTTATAGCTTTTTTGGTTGACTATCTAACTATGGTTGTATTCTAGAAGTGGAAATTAGATGAAAGCAGACATGGGATTTCTTCAGTTTAGGAACCCTAATTTTGTCTATGTAGAGTTAGTTTCATTTATTTTTGTTAGTATCGACTATCGATACTGACATGTGTTGGTTGATATTGATATGTCTAGAAATGACATATACTATACAATCACCTTTGCCTATCTCTAAAATCTCAAAATATGAGATTTTGAACCCTAATGATGCATGAAACTCCAAAAATTAAATTGATTTTCCTTGAAACCCTATGTGTACTTATGAGGGCTACAGATAATTAAATTTTGGGAAATTGTAATGGGATAAGTTGATCTCAATCACTCTAGTTTGGTGATTCCCCATTACCTACATATTTGATACTCTGATGAGGGAAATCAAACCACATGTAGTTGTCCCACCTAGTGTGATTGTGCAATTATGTTCCTTCACCATATGTATGCAACTAATAATTTAGATTTTATACTTAAAAATGCTTGATTTGACTTAGATTTGGTAGGCTCCAAACTTGGTTTGTGAATGCTCATAGTGATAGATTCACAATTTGGAAAGAATGGGGCATATTTTATCAATGTGCAATAATGTATAAATGTGTACCAGATAAGTACCATGTCCCTTTTAATTGATACATCAATTTGTTTATATATGAGTCTAATTGGGTAATTTTGAATGCCATCAACATGCTAATAATATGGGTTGAATCTACAGAAAGGTTTGATTTCAAAAATCAACAATTATTTGGAAAGGGTTGGTTTTTACCAAATTAGGTTAGTATCAACTAGAAATACTAACCAAAACTAATAAAAATGACCAGTGTCTAAGGGGATTAAATTATGGGTTTAGATATGTTTGTGTATGATATTTAGTGGGTTTGAGGTTCTTATAGGTGTGTAACAACCAAATAGAAGGGTAAACTCATAAGATAGCAAACAAGTGTGAGATAATGGTAGATTAAAACCATTATTGTGCTCTCAAGTCAAGTGTGGTAAATTTATGTCTATAGATATTAAAATATGGTATTCAACACTTGAAAATGAAAAGCTTGACACACAGTTACCATGCATGATTTGAGCACACAAACTTGGTCCTAATCTGCCATTCTATCACACTTACATGTTTCCTTATGAGTATGACCCTTATATTTTTATGTTACATACATACAATAACCTTACTATCTGTATTATTCAAGATTCTTACCCATCCCATCTTACAGAATTGGGGCACACAAAAACAATTCCAATCAATTTAATAACATAATCTACTAACTCACAAATGCCTAATCAAATTACACGGTTAGACACTAACTCACTTTCTATCGATATAACTTCCATCCCTCCCTTAACCAAGATACCTCACTCAAAAACTCCAAAGTCATCTATTATTGGCACTGCTTCATTACACTTACAAGAAATAATCATTAATCCAACTATGTTATCTAAAACAACATAATCAAACACACTTGGTCAACTGATATTGGCTAAGTCCTAATCAAATACACCTTACCAACATCGAGTTAAATGCACTTCCACTACACCTTCAATGGATTTACTTCAAATTTATACACCTATATCTGATAAATTTATAATTGGATGTGATGAATTAGATCTTGTAACTGAACTTTCACATATCCCATCTCAAATCACTTTCCTGGAACTTATGAGAACTTATCCTCATCGTTTTAATCATCTAATGAAAATTTTACTTGAAATGAACATCCCTCACCCCCCACCTATGGGGCAAGAATCCACTTTTTCTAGGTCTGAAGATAACATTCTTCAGTAGTGTGGAGAAATGTTTATCCATGTTGATTAAAAATTAGATACTTTTCTTTCACTAAAATTACCTTTCACTTCAATGAAATATTGCTTCATGTAGATGATCCTACACTATTCATTAGCGACCAAATAGGAGATATCATAGTCAAACATTCTTTAATTGATGAAGGTTTAGTCACTTGGGTATTCTAAATGTAATCTTAAATCTACTCAAAGTACATGTCAAGGATATGATAGACAATAAATGCCTCCTTTAGGTTGTGTTTATCTTCCTATCATAGTTCCCCCTATTATGGTGTGCATCAAAGTCATGATATTTAATTTCTTTTTATCATATAACATCTTACTTGGTCAACCATGGACACAACGCATGGGATCTATAGCCTCATCAACATGCTAATGTGTTAAATTTCCTTATAATGATGTTATCTACAAGATTCAAGTTTATACTAATCCATGGAATTTTGAACAATTTCAAGAACAAGGTGTTTTTTAAAATACCTGCCCTTGAACCTTTTCCTAGCATTAATTTTTGCGAGTCTTAATGATTTAATTATCCTATCAACTCTACTAGAGGTTATAATGGTCACCCTCAACTAATACATAATACACCACATTGAAAGGAATGCCAACAAGATCATTCAAAGCCCAAGATTTGAATCATTAATAGCAAAAGCATCATAAGAAGAGTTGTAAGAGCTACAAAGATGATATGCAAATATAAATGCAATATCATATATTATCCATACATAAAAGGGTTTAAGTTAAATATTTGATACCTCATGTATATAAAGACTTTTTCTATTTAAAAAACTCTAAAATATATGTATGATTAAATTATAATTTTAAAAAACTATGTAGTTTACCTTTTTTTTTAATGTATCTTTTTGGTAAAAAAATAACCAAATTTAATGTTTGTTTTAACTTATTTTAGATTTAGTTATCTAAACAAGAAATCACCTTTGAATATTTAGATTGTATAAGATATGTCTAAATTACATATATTTGAATGTAATGATAATATAGAGATTGATTGATTACAACTACTATTTATATAAATTACCAAGAAAATAGGGTATTTAGCTTGTTTTTTGTGTTTTTCTAGTTTATGTATGTGTTTAATCATAATAAATTCCTTCAAATATATTTTTGGACACTCAGATCAAGTGGATGATTATTATATTTTGCCTAGATATATCTAGTAATGCTCAAACACCTACAACTACTAAATATGTCTACTTCCTACCAAAACTATCTTATGTGATTTTACTAGTTTGTTTTGCTACGGAGCACTGCAACTACCTGTCAAGATGTTCCTTATGCAATTTTAGATGTTCAATCTTGTACATATATTTATATTTGTCTTCCTTCACTTCAAAACTTAGCTCCACTTTTTACACTTGGCTTCGTCTATAAAAAAGGGTTAGTAAGATGGATTGGATAGCCCCACCATACACCATTGTATGGTTGAGCATTTTTTGTATTCCAATACTATGAAGAAGGTAGTACTCCTCCTTTAGTACATCGATAAAATTATTCCAAATCTAATTGGAACACACTCTTGCACATGCTATGCACTAATATTCTCCCACTAGTGAACCACCAATATGGACATCTTCAACACAATGAAGGTGATTTTCTCAACATCAATGAACTGATTAATTGAGAAGTATGCCTTGAACTATTGAATCTAGGCATTTAATGCTATGATGTTGATTTTACCTTTGAATAGAGGAATGTCAAGATTTAATTGCACTTTGAAGGGGGTTTATTACTAGAACCACTATTGAGAAAACTATGGAGTATTTGAAGATGTTGGGGTAAGTTGCATCAACTCACGGAATTGGAAAAATAGTTCAGTGTGTTGTGCCTCTAGTGCATCGATGATGAGACTTTTGATGTCTAGGATTTATTCAGTGTGCATCTAGCCATCGACCATCTTACTTTTTCTATGATGTTCCTTGAGGTAATCCAAACTAGAACTAATTGATAGTCCTTCTTTATCTCATTGTACTTGCATGTTTACAGGCACAAAAAAGAGGTGCACTAATACTAATGATCTATGTTTTAGGGGCCAAGGATTAGGTGTGCAAGGGAAAATTGTGTATTAGAGACAACTCAAAATTATAATGAGTGAATGTGTGCATAAGTATTCAGATAGAATGATCAACACACATATAATGGATTAGAAGTTTGATACTTGCATATGCAGCTTATTTAATGAGAGTGAATAGAGAAAGAATATAGTGATGTACAATTCATGTATGACATAGTAGACATGTTATTTGTCATTACAATTGTGTGTGGGATCAACCCTTGGTTGGATGCATATGGTACATATTTATACATGCAATATAATAAGTAGTTACAACTGTTATTGGTTACAAAGAAAATGATTACAAGTTATTTCATCTTCTTTGATGAGTGATGATTGAGTTTCTAAGTACATAGCAACCAACCACCCAACTAGATAAATGATAGGTTATAGGTCGAGAAGTGTCATTTAGAAATCCATTAATTTTGATCAAGTTGATATGTGAGTGCCCTAGAACCAAGGAAAGTGTAGGCACGTGAATCTATGAGCAAGTGCAAGTGTGGTACGTGGGACTATGAGTAAGTTTGACACATAAAAGTGCACATGATTATGAGTTCGATGCATAAGTATATGAACAAGTGCATGGGAGGTGCATGAGATTGAGAGTAAGATAAACACAAAGGAGTGTGTATGATTATACCACAAAAATGAGTGTGTCACATTTAGGCAGAGGAGAAGTATATATGGCATAAGCATTATGCATAGATCAATGTTACACAAACTAGGTTTACAACTCCCATTTTCATGGTGGAAATATTGGTGGTGGAATTGTGATAAAACTTTCAAGAATTACTCTTAAGGTCTCTTATATCAGATTATGATTCTTTTCTCTTTGGCTCTTAATAATTTGAACAAATGATGGAGTTTTAATTCTTCTCCATAAACTTGGCTTATTAGACTCAACCATACATGGAATGCTCGGCTTGAGCCCAAAAATGTATATTTTTTTTGGTGTTTTATCTACCAAGGTTTGCCACTAGAGGAAAGACTCAAACACTTAGGGAGTCTTAATTTTATGTGCCCAACATGCTTTAGCCCAAGACGTTTAAACAAACATAATAGACTTATCCTCGTGCTCAATAAGCTTGGCAATAGATTCATAGTTTATTTTGATATTTTCACCTAGCACCCTTCAATTGGAGAATGGTTTTGTTTGGGGATAATGATAAGTGGTCAACTTGCATTAATTTTTTATGGAACTAATTTAAAGCCATCATTTTTTTTAGTGCTAAAAATATAGAAATTTAACTATTTTCAATAATGAAGATCTCTCACTTTATTTTTTTGTTAATGATAAAATAGTTGGGATATCTTATGTTTATCTATAAATTTAGGTACACCTAAAGAAAATTTCCTTCGAGTTTCATTATCTCTAGGAGTTGCTTGACCATTGGGAGAGTGCCCCTTGTACCATGAGCAAAATACATATGGATTCACTGCTATAAAATTCTCCCCCACTAGCCCTTAGGCAGCAATGGAGCCACTACTACAATTATTTTTCCACCTCTCCTCCTTAGTAGAAGGGGGTTGGAGTTTACAACCACAGGAAAAAACCTCTACTAGGACATCTTGATGGTCTTCACTAGTGCAAGATGGTGAGAAAATATAGTGTGATCATGTTGTTGACTTTCTAAATCACCCCTTATCGGTGTAGGACTTTATGAGACCATAAGGAGAGTTGCACACTTGTGAGTTCCCAAGCGCTCAAGAAAAATGTGTGTAGGCATTCTCTATCTGCATCTATGCCTAGGATGTCAAGTGTATGTGTGCGTAGTAGAAAATTAATGGATCACACCCATCAGGAGTCTTTAACACATGCCCTAGCATAGGATTTTTTGATTCACAACTCAAGAGGCATGCAAGTTTAAGGATGTAGGGCCCCAAGGTCCTGGATGGTTAAGTAAAAGAAGTACACAAGAAGTAGTTATAAATCATAAAAAATGCACCTAAGACCTTTAGTCTTCATGTGAACTCTTATTCAAAAGTTTCCCATGTCTATTTATCAAAGTCTTATGCCAGTACATAGAACCCTGCATCTGCACCCTATCTCTGCGCAAAGTGCAATCTGAAGTCATGTAATGACCTCACCATAAACTCAGTGTCCAACTAACTCTCGCACACACCTTGGTGATAGAGTAATTGTGAATTAAGGGTGTGTGCATAATGCTATGCATATGAAGTATATAAAGAAATAAATGCATGTCATATGATGGCATGTCAAGACAAAAGAGAGCTTGTGCAGTAAGTGCCAATTAGCAACATGGTGTAAAGAGGTAGTAAAAAAAGTAGTTGAGAGGAGACTGAGGCATTTTCAAAATGAATAAATTCATAAGTGGCCACTAGACATTAGGATATGATTCCATACCATCCTCTGACTGTGTTAGGTAAATCTTCCATTCCTCTACACACACATGTACCCTGACAGAACCCTACGATTAACTCCCATATTCGATTCACCTACCTAAATTCAAGAAGCATGGACATGACGTTATAAAGGAATTAAAAGATGCATCTACCACTCCAAGTGGCACATTAATTTTTAAAAAAGTATTCATTGTAAAATACTATTTTTTCATTGTAAAAAAGGTTGACATATTTTTAACAACCCCACACTACTAAAATTTGCCCTCCAAGAGCACTTTTGTTGGCTAAATCTTGCAAGTCAATGAGAATTGAGTTTACCTCTCTCTGTTCTTATGCTCTGTGTGCTATTTGTGTTTTTTATCCTTATTTGTGGGAAATATTTACCCATTTCATCATCATCAATTTTTAGCACTTCTACATGGAACTTAAAACTCACTTGCAGGTCGTGTCCTATGCACATTTGGGTTTGTGTAGACATTGTTTTTGGATCAATTGTCATCCCTCTTAGTGTTTCATTATATTATCATGCCTCTATACAAAATACTGATATATTTAGAGTGGCCTTGATATAGTCTATGTGGAAACATCTTGTTCTTAAAGGGTTATAATGTGTTTATAGCATAAAAGTGCTCACTCTATTCTAGGTGCATCACCTTCTACCCTTGACATTTTCTTACCTTATCCCTATTTTTCCATTGAGATTTTAGGTTTAGATTAGCAGTAGATTACATTTTTGTTTTTTAGGCTTGTGCATTGGTCTTAAACTAGGTGCATTTAGAATAAAAGGAATCCAGCCTATTCTGGAGGCTCATCCCAAGGAGTGTAAGGGTCTCATACTTTGGGGAAATTCCCATTATTATGATGAGATAATAGATGCTTGTGCATGTAGACGAGAGATAATACTTCCACACCCAACACCGAATACTCTTGTGCCCTATGCAAGGCATTCACGCTCAACACTCCACCACAAAATGGCCCTACATCGTAGAACATCCACAGGTGCATATTTCAAATGATAATAGTTTTTGGCATGCTCGATGGGACTAGTTTGAAGAAAATCTAAGGAATTGGTGTTATTTTTGGCTAAGAAGTGTAGTGGACACTCAATAAGAGCACCTGGTGACTCTAAGCATTTTACGTTCATTAAGACCAGTCCCCTATCTACATGCTAAGATAAACAAGGTCATCTACGAAAGGCATTGATTTCCATTTCATTGAGCTTCTAATGCCTTCAAGAAGAAGAAGAGAAAGAACATCCTTGTATCTCTTTAGAATGAGTAGTTTGAGTTGGTCATCTCCTAGAGCTCAGTCTACACCTCCATGTGGAAGGTTCTCCACACCTAGAAGAGGCTTGTTTCCCATCCCATTCATGGCTATACCAAGGAATCAAGTGTTTGTACCCTTAAATTGAGGCAATCCATTAGTTCTTACGTATTATGATGACATCTCGGTATTAGATCTCAAAAGCTATCCTATTTCATAGGCAAGAATGTAAATTTCCTTGTGGAACACATTCAAGATATCATGAATATCTATTCATTACACCATGTCACCGAGGATAATGTCATTATCAAACTACTTGATTCTTCCTTAAAAAAAGACCCTTCAGTGGTACCGAGGCTTGAGACCAAATTTTATTCATAACTGAGATGAACTTGGTGAAGAATTATGCAAATAATTCAAGGATCGAAGTGATCATTTGTCCATGATAGAGTAGCTCATGACCATAAAGTGAGCTCTACACAAGATGATGGTTGAATTCAACTTCAGATTCCAAAGAGTCTAAGATAGAATCCCACCTTTGTGTAAGCCATATCCCAAAATTGCATTTTTATATTTCCTAAAGGCTCTTAACAATGATATAATAGTGATGATTTAGTCTAGTGGAGGTACAGTCCTCCTTGATGCCTATGAAGTCACTGTGCACATAGAAAATTATTTGATCCAAGTAGTAAAGATTGTGCCTAGACCCCCTATGCGTATATTCGTAGATCCTCTCCCTAGCCAAGAAGATATGCAACCTATATTAGCACCTATTCCCACTATAGTGAGCCCACCCACTTCACCTGCCATTCCTCCTAATGAGTTATGTGAAGTTAAAATGGTACTACAAAGTTTTGGGAATGAACTTGTTGCTCTCAAAAGGCAACAAGCATGGTATCCCAGTTCTTGTCAACCTTTCACTCAGTAATACTAGTTAAATAGACCTCCCTATCAAGGTGACATGCAAGCACAAAATCATCTCACATATAATATAGCACCTTATGCATATAAGGTTGATGTTGCTAGCACCTCTAGAGCCCTTGTTCCAATACATAACAATCTAGCACAAGATTATGAATGGTGCTTTCTATGTGGCCAACCGCATGACCAATCTACATGTGCAAACAAAATCTTAAACCAAGCACTCATGGTGCAAAGTTTGCCTTAGCCTCGAGATCAAATGAGTATCACAACTCTACATGAAGGAGGGAATCAAGTGCCAACTCAATAATAAGTTGGGTCTACTCTCATCAATTGGTTGGAGGACAACTTCAACTATGTAAATCAGAGTGGTGTGCATGGCGAAGGAATCACTTTAATTGATTTCAATATAAGATTCAAAAGGAGAGCTACATAGAAAGCCATACCAACTACAATGCCTTTACCATCAATTCCCCAAGTCACTCGCATAGGTGTGCAAGCCAAGGTGCTTGCACAACCTTTGTGCCTAGAAAATGCCATACACAAAGAAGGACCACCCAAAGCCAGTGCACCCATACTAGAGGCTCCCATCCCAAAGCCACAATCAAAGGGACCTCAAGTTCCCTTCAAAATAGTAGAGAAAATGAAGAGAATGAACCTTAATGTAACTATATGGGATTTTCTTACTATTTTGTCTCAACAGAATTTGCTACAGGATGTGCTGAAAGGCTTTCAAGAGTACAAGGCACCCCAACTATCCCCTACCACCTCAATAAGCTTATGCTAATTGAAAAATGAAGCACACATGCACAATAGTAATAAGTTTCCCCCATTTTGTGTCTCTTTAATCATTGGCCAACATCTAGTGCATAATATCATGATCGACTTAGGTGTAAGCAACTCAATAACGCCCAAGAAGATTTTGAACACACTTGGAATTGCATATTCCCCTATTTCAAAAGGAATGGTCCAACTTGATGGCATAATAGTTAAAACTATATGAATCATCAAAGATTTGAATATAATGTTGCATACATGCCTAAGTCTTTCCATTATGCAGGATATCACAATCATTAACCTACCTCCTTATTTCGCTATCTGCCTCTCTCGATACTTCATGACAAAGATGGGTGGGTATTTATCTTTAGATTGGTCATATATGTTGCTTAGAACCAGGTATGGAATGAAAGTGACCATCAGTGCAAAACTCATCTTTAAAGTCCATGTCGAACCATACTCTACTAGCCCAGTTGAGCATAATTGCGTGATGCTTGATCAAGAGAAGAATTTGATTCTCTATGAAGCTAAAACACCGCTTGAATAAATCCCAGATGACTTGTTATATAAAAGGGCACACAAGCATTTTGAATGTGATCCATATGACAATGCATAGATATGGCTAATCACATATTACATCATGGAGGAAGATTCCACGTTGCCTAAGCTCGTGAAGGCACACAAGAGCCCTAAAGGTACATGGAAATTATACTTTGATGGTTCCTGAAGTAAGAATGGCATAGGAGTTGGTGTCATGTTGGTCTTGACCCATAGGAATAAATACTTCCATACCTTTAGATTATAATTGAGTTACATGAATAGTGTTGAAGAGAATGAAGTGCTAATCCAGGGCCTTCAACTCATGTAGAAGAAAGGAATTAAGGCATTACAAGCATTGGGCAATAGTGAACTAGTTATCAACCAGTTTAGAGCATAGAGCATGAACAAGAATGGCTTGATGAAAGCATATGAGCATAGGGTGTGGGACATGATTGAAGGATTTGATGCGTTCAATATCATTTCCATACCAAGATCATATAATGTTGATGCAAATAGAATCGCAACCATAGGTGTATAGTATGACATTCTACGTGATATGGAGTCTGAGTAACGCATCAAACTCATTGTCAGGTTGGGAATCCCTGACAACATGGAAAATTGGCAAGTATTTGAGAGAGATGAACAAATCATCAATTTCCTGCAAGATGAGGCAGAGTTTTAGCCAAGAACCAAGCAAAGTTTCAATCACAATACGAAGATCAAGTCATCCAATTGAAGGTCAATAAGCTACCAAAAGGGCTAGTCACCCTAGAGAACATCTTTGATTCTAATGACCAATTCAAGGGAGATAAGTGAAGCATGATGTTAAAGGAAGAAATCTTTGCATATATAACCATTTCAGAAGGGAAGACTATAAAAGCTGGAAAGGTATGTTCCCCACCATAAATTGGGAACTTTATTGAACTCAGTAGAAGGTATAATGATATATTTTCATGAAGATATAAGGATCTTAGAGGTTTTGATCTAGGCCTAGTACAATACCTAATCAAGCTTGACCCTGATGCACAGCCTGTGTGCCCAAAGTAGAGGCTTGTCAATCCAAAGTTTGAGTCATTGATGTGAAAGGAGCTCTCAAAGTTCATCGAAGCTAGTATAATACTTCTAATCAAACATTATTCATCGGTCACCAACTTGGTCCCAGTGCAAAAAAAGAATAGGGAAATATGTTTATGGTGGATTTTAGGGACCTGAGCAAGGTTTCTCTCAAAGAGCACTACCCTCTCCAGTCAATGGAGAAAATATTACAAATGGTCATAGGCTCATAAATATTTTAATTACTAGATGGTTACTCAGGCTATAACCAAATCCTCATGCAGGAGTGCGACCATTACAAAACCACGTTTACCATTAAGTGGGGAACCTGTGTATATCAGTGCATGTTGTTTGATTTGACAAATATAGGCATAAATTTATAGAAAGTTATGGATATAACATTCAAATAACTCATCAACAAGGTCATCTTGGTTTACCTAGATGACAACTATTTTTTCTAAATGCATCGAAGATTATTTGAATCATCTAGAGCAAGTCTTTCAAAGGTGTCGAGAGTTCAAAATCTCCTTGAACCCTAACAAATGCATTTTCATAGTCCATGAAGGTGCTCTCTTAGGGCACATTGTTTTCAAGGAATGACTCGTAATTGATCTATAATGAGTCAAGGCTATCTCATCTCTCCCTCTTCCAAGCCACAAGAAGAGTCTTTAGAGCTTCTTAGCGATAATTAACTTTTCTAGAATACTCATCCCTAGATTCACCATCCTAACTAAGCCCCTCACTACAATGCTTAAGAAAAATATTGCATTTATTTGGACTTTTGAGGGCAAATAAAGTTTTGAGGTCATCAAGCACACCATCATATAGACTCCTACTTTGATCAATCGATATTACAATAAGGATTTTATCTTTAATGGTTTTGGTGGAGTCAAAAGCATCTCATTTATCCTTGCGCAATAGAACAAGGATCATTTGGATCAACTAATTACCTTCTTTAGCTAGGCACTAAAGGACTATGAGTTACACTATAGCTTCATGGAGAAGTGCACCCTTACAGTTGTGAGATCTCTCAATAAGTTCAAACACATTCTCTCCAATAACAAAATCCAACTCATGGTTATGCATGCAAGCATCAAAGAGTTCCTACTTAATAAGGACATCAATGAAAAGAGAGCTAGTTGGATCACAAAGGTGATGGAATATGACATAGACATCTAGGTCACCAAGTTAGTATGAGGAAAGGGATTATGTGAGTAGATGGTTGAGGTAGCAAAATTGGAGGATGATATAGTCTTAGTATTGCATGAAGGAGAACGCATTAATCAGAAAGCCACAACTGACTAGGTGTAAGATATGAGAGACTTATTTCAACATAATGTGTATCCTACTAGCCTTGATAAAGTGAAGCATAGACATTTTAGACTACAGGCCATTCCCTACATGCTCCTAAGAAGTGCACTATTTTGAAAGGATCTCAATGAAATCCTCTTAAGGTGCGTAGAATCCGAACAAGTAAGTAGAATTCTTTAATAATTCCTGATGGCCTTATAGGGGGCCATTATCCACCTAAGACCATTGCTATGAAAATCATGCAAGCTGGCTATTATTGGCCGACTCTATTCAAAGATGCATATGCATATATGTGATAGTACAAGAAATGTATCTTTTTCATAGGCAAATAAAGGTTAACAACCTTACCATTATGCCTAATACAAGTCGATCAACCCTTTGCACATTGGGGCCTATATTTCATAGGCATGATTAACCTGCCATCAAGTGATGGGCACAAATAGATTCTCATGACTACAGACTATTTCACAAGGTGGATGGAAGTAGTTACACGCAAGGAGGCTAATGAGACATCCATCTTGAACTTCTAAAAGGGCATTATAATGAGATTCGATGTTCTAACCACCATTATCTCTGATAATGCATTAGCTTTCCTTGGAACTAAGATCAACGAATCGATTGTTAAGCATAACATCTACATGAATGCCTCATCATATTATTACCCTCAGGGTAATGGTCTAGTTGAGTCCATGAATAAGAAATTGATTCACATCATAAATAGGACCTTGGAGGATAATTAATGAGCATGGCACCTCAAGCTCAGAACCACCATTTGGGTCGATCAAATCACACCCAAGAAAGTGTTGGGGAATTCACCCATCATGTTGGTTTATGGAAGGAAGGCTAGATTACCCACATCCCTTGAGTTGCCTTCTTTAGAACTTGAGCATCAATTAGAATTGCTCGAAAGTGACCCCCTTGCGGTAAGATTTGTGGAGCTAATTGAGCTCGAAGAGACTAGAGTGCAAGTTATGCGCACCATGGAGCTCCAATAGGCACATACATATTTTTAGCAACCCCATGCTGCTAAAATTTGCCTTCCAAGAACACTTTTATTGGCTAAATCTTGCAAGTCAATGAGAATTAAGTTTGCCTCTCTCTGTTCTTCTTATGCTCTGCATGCTATTTGTGTTTGAGGAATTAAAAGTCGTATCTGCCACTCCAAGTGGTATATTAATTATAAAAGGCTTGTTCATTATAAAATATTTGTTTTTCATTGTAGAAAGGGTTGACATATTTTTTACAACCCCATGCTGCTGAAATTTACCTTCCAAGAGCACTTCTATTGGCTAAATCTTGCAAGTCTATGAGAATTAAGTTTACCTCTCTCTATATTTCTTATGCTCTGTGTGTTATTTGTGTTTGTTTATCCTTGTATGTGGGTAATATTCACCCCTCTCATCGTCGTCAATTTCCACCACCTCCATGTGAAACTCAAAACTCATTTACAGGTCCTATTTTGTGTGCATTGGGTCTGTGTAGACATTGTTTGTGGATCGATTGTCATCCCTCTCAGTGTTTTGCTACATTCCCATGCCTCTATGTGAAATACTATAAATTTAAAGTGGCCTCAACAAAGTTTATGTGGAAATGTCTTGTTCTCAAAGGGTTGTAGTGTGTTTATGGTATTAGAAGTGCTAGCTCTATTATAGGTGCATTACCTTTTACCTTTAACATTCTTTTACTTTTTCCCTCTCTTTCCCTCTAGATTTTATGTTTAGATTAGCGATAGATTACCTTTTTGCTCTACATGCTAGTCTTAAACTAGGTTCGCTTAAAATAGAAGGAATCTGGCCTACTCTGGAGGCTCATCCTAAGGAATGTAAGGGTCCCATGCCTTAGAGATGTTTCCATTATTGTAATGAGACAATTGATGCTTGCATGTGCAGTTGAGTGATAATTCTTCTACACCCAACACCAAATGCTCTTGTGCCCCACGTTAAGGCATTCATGCTCAATGCCCCACCACAAAATGGCCCTATGTCACAGAACATCCACGGGTGCATGTTTCAAATGACAACACATATCTTCACCTCTCAAGTGGGGCATCGTGGTTTCTTTGTTTCCTTTGAATAATGCTTGAGGGGGATGGATTGTGCCATATCCACCTTTGGAGAGCCCTCTTATTGGACTAATCTTTCTCCCAAGGATGATCTGCCATGAGCATCTTTCAATGTTACTGCTTGTGCATGAATTTCACACTTGCCTTGGCATTTTGAAGTGCTCTAATATAGACATATTTAATTGGCATTTTCTCTAAAATGTTTTGAGCCATGTGTTTTGTCGGCATAGCTTTTAAAATGTGAATATTCACCTACCGACGATCTTGTTGTTGTAAGCATCTTCATAACTTTTTTCTTCAGGGGAAGAATAAATATATCTATTTGTTCCTATACTAACAACAAGGACCACATAACAGCTAGTCCCTACCTCAATAATGAAAATTATTTATGATTCACTTTGTTTATGAAATTGCAATGTAAGTGTATTGCAACTCTCAATATTAAATAAAACACAATAAAAATAAATAAATAATCTATGGCAACATAAAACGTTAAAAACCTATGATCACGTATATGCTTTTTATAATGGCAAATGGGGAAGGACTTAATATCATTAATCACTTATTAAGTAAAAGGTGGTCAATGTTTTGAATCCATAAAATACAATGATATGTGAATTGATTTATTGTTAGTGTTAACAATTTAACCTTTTAAAATCTTCATGACTTGGCATTAATGGCTCCATATTAGTGGACACATGTTCAATCTTACATGTTGTAATATTTCAATAAATATTTTTAATACCATTTTTATAGGTATAAAGTATGAAACATTTAAAGATAAATTAAAATTAGAAGAGTATGTTTTTAACATTAATTGTTCTATTTTAATAGACATATGCTCAAACTTACATATTATAATATTTGAAGAAATCATTCTCATCCTATTTTTACAAGTTTAAAATATAGAAGATTTAAACATAAGTTAAAGTTAGAGCATAAGAAAGACAAAACATGGAGCATTTTTTTACCTAATTTCTAGTTAAACACAAGAAAACATAAAATTGCTAATTGTTTCCTCATTTTAGTTAGAAAAATGTAAAATAAAAGATAATATATCAACTAGATACAATTTCAGTGTTGCCCTATGCCATACAATAGCCATGCAATTGCAAAGAGTTAAATATATTTGGGAGAATTTAATTAAGAAAATTTGTAATATTTTCACCATTGAAAATTTTATGATATAATTTAATATAATTGTTGAAATTTAAAATTTAAATTAATGAATTATTTTTATTAATGAGCATTTGAGTTGGTTTAATGGTGAAGAAAATGTGTTTTTGAAAGGGAGGTCATAAGTTTAAATCTTGCAGGGGGTAAGGATTGCACGCCTCGTATTCATAGCATAGTAAGGTGCCTCCCCACAATGGAGAGTACTAAGTAGTCCCATATGCTTAAGTTTACTTGGATACCATATCCAAAACATTACTTGGTATTGTGATAGATAATTAAATTATTCTAATTAATAATTGCACGCCTTGTATTCGTAGCATAGTAAGGTGCCTCCCCACAATGGAGAGTACTAAGTAGTCCCATATGCTTAAGTTTACTTGGAGACCATATCCAAAACATTACTTGGTATTGTGATAGATAATTAAATTATTCTAAATAATAATTTTATATTGAAATGAGAAATACACATTTAATTATTTATATAAAAATCATAGAGATTCAAATTATTCTAATTAATAAGAATCATAAAATTAAAATTATACATACAAATAATGAAGATTTTAAGAGTTTTCAATTTTTATTTTATTTTTATCATTATAAAATGAAGAGCATTTAAAATTACATTATTGTAAGAAACACATGTTAATATTAGTTTCAATTTAAAGAAATATGTCCAAATAACACATTAAAATATTATAAAATTATTATATCAAATATTAAATAAAAAATTATAATTATTAATGTAACATATATTTTAAACATTTTCATTAGAGGAAAAATAAGTAATTGAAAAATAAAGTTATGGTACCTTGCATGACACGATTAATTATTAAAAAACATTTTTTTATAATGGAGATAATTAATTTTTTTTTTGAAAAACAGAGAGTAAAGGAGCACCATTATCGAGGCTATAGAACGACATGCTATCGAATGCATTGAATTTATGCGGCAAAACCAGGAACCGATAGATTTTTTTCCCGCCACGGCCACATATTTTGTTCTCATGAATTCAAAAATTTCCCACCGAGTCTCACAACGATATATATATGCTTTTCATCTTAAGATTTCCTGATCGGCATTGTCTTTTTTCTGGCCGAACTGATCGGCCTGTTAAAGTTTTTTTTTAAATTTTTAACCAATCCGAAATCTGTAGAACAGGCTTTATAGGTACGCACCTCATTTCTTTATTTTTCGCTTCACTTTCATGCATTTCGACTATTTTATCTCCATCTTTCGGATGGCTCTTTTTTGGTTTTTTCTAAATAATTCAATTTTATAAGGCTGAATTTCAGTGGTAGTAATGCCGATGTAGTTTTTAGTAACATTCTATCACATTAAGAAGCTCTAATCTGGAATCTAAATAATCATCCTTATGATGGATCACAAATATATACCACTACATTGTTATTTGAGTACTAATACTTTTAGTTGAGCTTAAACATCTCGGAGAAATGATGCATTATCTAAGAAAGGATGCTTTTGAGCTTGACATTGCCAAATTCATGGATTTTCTGTATCTTTGCATTGATTTTAGAGCCATTTCTTTCATTTTATGGTGTTGCCGAGAAGTCCTGTTATACCCATATTGTAAATCTGTAATATGGTTCTGCATTTTGGGATATTTGTTATTGTTTTTTGTGTGATCAATGCAGGTTTTTGGAAAGTACCCGCCGGCCACAAATAGGTCTAGCCATAGGGTGTGCTACTGATCATGCTACCCAAGGGGAATTTCACCCCCCATATCTCACTATTCATTAGTTTCCTCATATACCATTTACACACATTACCCTTTAGGCAAAGAAAATAAATTCTGGCGACTTGGCAAGTCGTCCTATTTTCTAAACAATCATTGATAATAACTGGTTTTTGTTCATGAGAGATGAGCTCAAAAGGGGGTTCAATTTCAGTATAAGGGGATCTCTGTTATTGTTGTTTTCTAGTTTTGTAATTAAAAGGCTCCTACGGTGTGCATTGCACGAGCAGGGTACATTCAATTGGGTTTTTACACTACTAGGTTATATTCAACAGATGTTTTACTTTATGCTTCTGCTTAGGTCACTCAAATTTAGTTTTCTGGCAGTCTTGTTACAGGCATTGCTCTAAATACTGAAGAGGCTTGTGGTTAATGGGTGCCCTTGTTTACCTTCAAATCTGATGTAGATGTCCCTTTCCCAAACATGGTCCAGTCCATTCAGTTAAAATATAGCTTCATGCAATCTTTTTCCCGTACAACCAATTTGTTGCAGTGTATGTATTCTCAAATCACAAATCGGGTCAACCATTTTCTGTCAAAATGGCTCTTTTTTACATGCATTCACTTGTTGCAGTGTATGTGGTCTCATATATCCTGGTGTCTGATCAGAGTCAATGCATTGATCTAAATGTGTTCAATTCTATACAGGGCATATTGCCTGAAGCACCCTGTCCCTTTTCATGCACAGATGCAGATTGGAGAGAATGCCCAGACCTTGAACCCATGTTATTATCATTGAAAATTGAAATCAGTCTGCGTTACCTAGACCATGGCCATGTAGTCTTACTTATAGGTTGTTTTATTGCAATGCCCATGTATTTTACTGTTGGATGCTTCAAGAAACCAGCAGCCCAGTGGCTGTACTGTACAGAATGTACATCATTTCACTTAGATGCCATCAGAAGGCAATCTTTTCTACCAAACTTGCCAGGACTTACACCTAGCCCCATCACTTTGTTTTGCATATCAGTTTGGCTGGGGATAGGTTGGAGTTATGTTTAACTTACTGGTGTATAATGCTCAAACTTAGTGAATTCCAATGGTTATAACATTTTCAATTTGGTTGTTACTTATGGTAGTGATGCAGGGCAATCTGGGTTTACAAGTAATCTTGTATCAACAAAAAAATAAAATAAAGGAGCTAGTGTAAGAATAAGTGGTTGGCATTGTTTCACACATCCTTATTTATGTGCAGCCTTTTTGTAAATACTTTGTGCAGCCATAGTGCACGTGCAGAGTTTCTTCTGCGCAGCCTGTTGGTGTGTGCAACTTACAAGCCCGTGATCAGTTTGGGAAGTCAATGTAGGCTGGTGCAGAGGAGCTATGTTAGAACTGTTGCAACTGCCTAGCCTTTTGTTACTTCTTAACTGTTGAACCCATTAAATATCACAGTGTGATTATTATAAGCATAATGTGTTTTAGTGCATTGAAATTGTATTGTATATTTAATGATTGTGGTGCATAGTGACATGTTATGAGCATTTAATGTTTGTGGTGCAAGTGATGTGTTAAGAGTATTCAAAGTTTGCAGCATCTGTAGGTACGTGAGAGCATTAATATAAGTAGGTGGATTTTGTGCCTATATAAACAGATCTCTACATTTGAGATTGAGAGAAGAACCCAAGATGAAACAGTTCAGAGTGTGGCCATTGGAGGGGGCACTGCAAGGTTGAATCCTAGTCTTTGTGAGGACTAGGGGAATTGTAACATTATGGTGTTTGTAAGTCTGCTGGCTGTGTGTGAGTGAGTGTGTAATCTCTTATTTGAAGAAATAAAGTTTTTTTTGGCTGTTGTTTTCTGTTGCACAAGGACTGTGATGTCCATTTTGTGTAGTCTGCTTGGATAAGGTATCTATTCATTGAGACCCCTAACTGTGACTGCTTCATGTAGGGGCACACGAGGGGATTTTGGCCAAGGATGGGTTGGAACTATGTTTATCTCTCTGGTGTACAATGCTCAAACATAGTGAATTCCAATGGTTTATAATATTTTGAATTTGGTTGTTATGGTAGAAATACATTGGAGGATTTTGGCTGGGGATGGTTTGGAACTATGTTTAGCTCTGGTGTGTAATGCTCAAACTTAACAGATTCCAATGCTTTATAACATTTCGAATTTGGTTGTTACTTAGGGTAGGGATACACAAGTGGGTAGCACAAAATTTAGAAAATGGCCGACTGCCTTGCAAAAACAACTCCAATTTTTTTTAATAAATTTGATGGTCCATCCAAATCATTCCATACATTCCATGAATGAATTTGGAATGATTCTAAGGATCGTATGGAATGATGTGGATGGAGTCTGGACTGTCAAAAATCAGGAAATCTTCTGGAGGGCAATTTTGCAAGACAGCATGAAACTTAATTAATTGGAAAAAGCTGCAAAAAGACAAAAAAATCAGCCAAAATTTCTCAATGGCCACTGCTTAGAAAGGAAGTTTTAAGACTACATAGAGGCTGCGATTCATATAGAAGTAACTACAACTTGGCATTTTGGAGAAACAATAACAGAAAAATTGCAGTACATAGAGTCTTCCAATCGGAAAAAATAAGTTTTCAGACTATCACAGCATTTGCTAGAAAATTTCACACCACTCAGATTCTGTGTTGAAGGGGCCAGAAAGCTTGCAGCACGCACCGAGTCAATATTTTTTTTTCACCTGGCAGCACGCACCGAGTCAATATTTTTTTTAGCAGTTCCCCCCATATTTCAAGGCAATTTTTCTGCAAATAGACTCTATTTTTCCATAGCAACATGAAGACTATTGAAGCACATCAAAACGTTTCCCTGAATGCATTAAGGACTTGCCACCAAAACTTTTATGTTTACAGTTCATATGATGGCCTTGATTATTTCTCGAAGTAATTGGATCATAAATGCATAAAGTCTGTTTATGTCACAATTCATATGATTGCGTTGATTATTTCTAAACATTAATTGAATCATGAATCTATGAAGTCTGTTATGCTCTGCTTCCAATTAGGTATTCTGCTGGGAAGCAATAATTTCTGATTTTATTGATCTACAGATTT
Source organism: Torreya grandis (assembly GCA_037957365.1). Taxonomy (NCBI): domain Eukaryota; kingdom Viridiplantae; phylum Streptophyta; class Pinopsida; order Cupressales; family Taxaceae; genus Torreya; species Torreya grandis. The sequence goes on from JARHVA010001552.1 coordinate 1,605,634, forward strand.
ACTTTTATCTCTATTGACCGGTATATTTTTGGCTTACCAAATGGGGAGCAAGGAAAACAATGAAGGAATTGCAGCAGTCAGAGCAGTTTTGTGCTCAGAGTCATCAGAAATGGACATCATCAGAGCCCTTCATCTTGCAAAAAATGACATCACTAGGGCTATAAACATAATTCTTGACACTCCTGGCTTTCTAAACAAGGATAAGTTCAATATCAAACGAACCACACCTGGTGCTGGAGCCCGAGTTTCAGTGGCTGCCAACCATGCTTCTTCTGGGAACAGTCCAGTTGAGCCTATTATGGGATCCCCTTCAATGAATAAAGACAAAACGATCATTCCATTTAGGCATGTAGAGGCAACACAGGGAAATGAAGATAAAGTTTTGACGCCATTGAAGCAAACTTCTCCAACTACTCCCCTCTTGCCTATCACAGAGCCTCAACTGTTGGCCAAGGACAAAACAATCATTCCATTTAGGCATGCAGAGGTCACACAGGGAAATGAAGATAAAGTTTTGACGCCATTGAAGCAATCTTCTCCCAGTACTCCCCTCTTGCCTATCACAGGGCCTCAATTGTTAGCTAAGGATAAGACAAATGTTATTGAATATGTTGCCGCTTCATCAGAGTGTGATAAAAGCTCCAAGTTTTCTGCTCAAGGACATGAATTAATCTTGCTGAAGGAAAGCAGTCGTCTTTCTAGTAGTCAGGGTAGTGAAGGGTTTAATGCTCCCAAGATGGAGGACGATTGGTGGTTTGTCGGTAATACTGAGGTGACTGGTTTTTCAACTTGTAGAGGCAGAAAGCTTAAGAGAGGAGATATTGTTACATTCTCTTTTCCCAATCCTTCCAACAGGGATCACTCCAGACAATGGGGAAGAGGAAGAGCTGCTGCTGCCTGTTCTGAGATTGTGAGATTCTCCACGAAACAATCTGGAGAGGTAAGATCATTTTTGTGAAGAACCACTGAACCTATGATGTTGTTTTATATATACTCCGAAAAATATAATGGCGCGTGCAGTTGAAAAAATGATTTTGGTTCAAAATGTCTTTAATGGGCATGAGGGCTGTTGGGTACCCGTAACTAAAAAAATGTCTTTAATGGAATGCTATGATTAGTAGTGTTCACTATGCATTAATTTTCGATGGGAAATGCAGATTGGTCGCCTTCCTGCAGAGTGGACTAGATGCCTAATTCCTTTGATCAATTCAAAGAAGGTGACAGTAGTGGGTCATTGTGTAGCTGCACCTGAAACGCTTGGGTTGATGAACTGTATATTGCTGAATATCAGGTGGGATTTTTAAGATGTTGATTAAGTGGCATTTTATTTGGTAGTTATTGGCTGTGAGTGTGCCCTTAGTGTTGATATGGCTCATTGGGGTTGTTTTCTCACTCTGATAGAGTTGAATCTATGACACTGCATGCAGCTTGAGCTATTCATTTGTTGTTATTATTGGCTTCATTTCTACCGAATGTTATGTTGTGGTGCAATTTGCAGGCTCTACATCCATGATTCAATCTTTACAAACGGCAGTGGACTTCCACCAAAGTTGATTGTTTCGTTATCTGAGGATAGTACCATTCACCCTCTTCCAACTTTGTTTAGGTTGCTTGGCAAGGAGCCCTTTCAGAAGGTAAGACAATTGGTAATTAGAAAATTTTATTTTGTTCCAGGGCAGGTTTGAGACTAGATTAAATTCATTGTATTTTGTTTCTTGTGAATGAGGGAATCTTATGAACAGAGATTGGTAGCTGACAGTCTGGATTTTAAGATGGTTCTCACACCACTAGGTTTTTTATTTTTGGTTGCTTTTACGCTGTTACCTGAATTTTCTCTTTTACAGGCTGAATTCACTCCTGACGATCTCTACACACGAAAACGTTCTTTAGATCTTATGGTATGGAATATTGTCCGTATTTCATTTATTTTGGGGTAAATATGTTATTTTGTGCCCAGTTATATGTTGAAAGTTCTCCGAGTAATTTTACTTCCATAAAAGACCCCCTCTTACTAAATACTTACGTACATGGTAACTATAGATCAATGCCTCTACGATATTAAACTTGAGCTTTCTTTAATCTACTGTTTATTTCCATTTTTGAACAGGATAGCTCCAGGGATTCAATACCATTGCTGCCTGCCAACAAATGCCGCAAACTAACTTCAGGTTCAGAGAAACAGGAGGATGAAGGAGAGGAGGTTCTTTCTGATTCGGATTTGAACAAACTAGTTGGTGCATCAAAAAGTTGCCATCTAGAGGTCCATAACCATCTTTGTTATGGATTCTATCAATACTTGATGCCATATTCAAATATTATACGTTCTCAAGTCTTGACACAATGTCATCATCACTTTTGCAGGAGAAGGATCCACCAACTACTCTGTTGTGTGAACTGCGTCCATATCAGAAACAAGCTCTGTTTTGGATGACTAAATTGGAAAAGGGAACAGAAATGGAAAACGCAGCAAAAACCCTTCATCCCTGTTGGAATGCCTACCATATTGCTGACAAGTATGACTGAAGTTGTTTACTTTGGCTTGAGCACAGCAATAAAGCTTACTGCTTGTGTTTTTGACAATGCATTGATGGATTTGATTTGTTCATTTATAGGAGAGCAACAGCTGTTTATGTCAATGTCTTCTCAGGGGAGGCAGCTACTAAGTTTCCTAGTGCCTTGAAAATAACAAGAGGAGGAGTATGTATTGGCTTGTACTTTTACTTTGTGAGAGAGAATCAAATGCCATGGTTTTATACATATGGCTGATTTCACTCAAATTGCTATCTGATTTTACAATTGTTTTAAGATTTTGGCAGATGCAATGGGGCTTGGGAAGACTGTCATGGCAATTTCTCTTTTGCTTGCAAACCCTGGTAGAGGAGGCTCTGATAAGGTTACAGATGATACTGATTTTTCAAAAGTTGACCGTGGTATAATAACTGTTCCAGATTCCTGTTACCCTGTAAATAAAACAACTTGGAAGCATAATGATGCTAACAAAACAGCCAATTCAAAGGAATTCGGAAGCAAATTGATTAAGGGAGGGGGCACCCTCATAGTATGTCCCATGACATTGTTAGGACAATGGAAGGTGTGCTACTCTATACGAGCATGGAGGCCATTGCATTGTTCAAGAGTTATTTAATATTATGTTGTTTTCCAATTAGAGAACTGTATTTGACTTTGCAGATATTTTGAACAAGTTGACGCATTTATATGCTCACTGTATGCTATATTGATCATGTACAGACAGAAATCGAGGCCCATGTACAATCTGAGTCCCTATCTGTTTATGTTCATTATGGAGAAAGCAAAGCAAGAGATACCAAAGCTCTTTTGATGCATGATGTTGTGTTGACTACATATGGGGTGTTGTCCTCAGGATTCCAGTTTGAGGTTGGCTCATAAGCTTATTTACAATCACATAGAAATCATATTAGGAAGTTGAGCAATCTTTTATATAGCTATTATTTTATCATTTGTAAGTAAAAGTAAGCTGGTGCTGGAGATTTTGCAGAATCTCCAGGAAGAAAGTGTGCTTCATGCAATACACTGGTTTAGGGTGGTGCTTGATGAGGCACATACCATAAAGTCCTCCAAGTGCAGATCATCTCAAGCTGTATTTGCTCTTGTTGCGGATCGCCGTTGGTGTCTTACAGGAACTCCCATTCAGGTACACAGTAGAGGGATTTTATCTGCTTATAAGCTTGGATTCTGGTCACCATTATAACAATTGAGAATTTGTGCAGAACAAACTGGAGGATGTTTACAGTCTTCTCCATTTTCTTCGTGTTGAGCCATGGAGTAATTGGGGATGGTATTTGTACCTCTTCCATCTTTTTTAATAGCTTAGAATTTTGAATTGATTATTTTTTGTGGTTTGCAGACTTATTTAAATCTTGACGGATATTATATTGATCTTGAAATTGAACATCGTTGGAATATTGTGTATTTATTTATCTAGAACTTGGAACTTGTAGGATGAAACTTTGTAAATTCTAGCAACAGTATCTCTAAGATCACTGGGTCAATATTCAATAAATTTCTGCGGTGTACTGCTGGTAATCGATTCTGTATAAAGAGTTATATTATGGTTTGTTTGGTGTTATAAAATAATCTTTTGGATATGTTAAAGAAGTCCTCTTAGCTGTGAATGTGTTAAAACTATAATGCTAAACAGATCGTATGACAATAAACCATAAAGAGATGATTCCTGCAATAGTGGCAATGATAAATAGTCATTTCTGTATCCCATATATCATTAACTAATCTAGTAATTTGGGCCATATCCGTGAACCGAATTTTGGAAATTAGCCAAGTTTAGACACAGTTATGCTGGAACTGCATGAACGACTTCGATGAAAGCAATTGTGTCTCTTTTCTTTCCTTCTACTGAACTTTTTCTTCGGATTATCTGTTTTTATTCTCTTGGTTGTATGTATAGCTGCATTTTAAAACAAGGAGAAATATAACTCATTGTAATTTGGGGCCGAAGAGGAGACCTGAAAGACAACCTACTCAAAATGGATTTAAGAGGGTTATGAATGGAAGTGAATTATGAATGATAGAAGATACGAAGGTGCAATGCGTTAAAGAACAAGGAAAATCGGAAAAGACAATGACAACTAATGTAGAATTATAATTAACAAAGCTTTATTATGCTAAGTTATGTACAATATTTGAGAGATCAAATATGTGGTGTCTATGTACTTGTTAACTTCATTTTTGTCTATGTCACTTACTATAAAGAATGGAAACGTAAATTATTATATAATGGAAGGGAGATGAGAGTTGGTTGAATCATTACCAGAGTTGGTAACAATTGCTTCATAATTGATGAATGTTGTGATGTCACTAATTGCTATTATTGATGAGTTGTAGTCTATAGTGTTGACATTGTAGGAGCTGTGTGGTAATGTAGAAGTGGAGTTTGATCTTGTAGATTGGCACATAGGTGCGGAACCCAATGTTGATGTTGTTAACTCTAGTGTGAGGTTGGATATGCAATAGTGGCAAACTATGGTAAGGTCTAGACCCAAATCCTTCTGGATTAGTCGCCCCTCCTTGAACAACAATAGCCCCCATTGCATGTGGTTGTGGTAAAAGATGTGGAAACAAAATGGCAACATACACTTCTATAAACCATTTTCTTTGGGAAGACACTTAACTTGATTTGACATTTTGGAAGAGAGTGATCTCTTGTCGACACGTCCATTTGACTTGAGCGTCAATGACTTGATCCGATATTGTTGGGATGTTGCAATATGGATTGATCTTTGTTTGATTAAGAGTCTTTGTAGTATTTGAAGTATTCAATAGAGGTGGAAAGTAATGATGTAAGAGTTCTACATTGAAGATTGAATGCAACCCAAGTTAATAAAGAAGATTGAGTTTGAAAGCGTTATTTTTTGCTTGGTGATATTATAGGGCTTGTACTGAAGTGGACAAAGCTTGCGGTAAGGTCTTGTCAGTATTTCCTTTTCCAAGTGTGGTCAAACTCAATCACCAATATGGAAGGTGTGCAGTGTTTGATGTTTGTCATGACATTACTTGTACTTTGCATTAACTTGTTGCAAAATAGTTTGTATTTGTTGTTGAATGTGTTGAACGCGTTCAATGAATTGAACAACTTTGTCATCTTCATTTTGAGTTGAAAGAGTTGTTATTGTTGATGGCAGAATAGGATAAGCTATGTCGATGGGTGCTAGAGGTTGGAAACCCAAGCAAACTTGAAAAGGGTCGTGTGTGGTAGAGCTATACAAAGCTTTGACATAGTTGTGTTGAATGAAAGGAAGACTTCCATCTCAAGCGTGTTGCTTCTTTGAATTGTACACTCTCAGAGGGTGCACTATCATCCTATTTACCACTTTTATTTGTCCATCAATTTGTGGATGAAAGGGGATAGATTTGTTTAACTTTGTGTCTAGCATAGACCTAAGTGCTTTTTAGAAATTGCTAAGAACATTGTATCCCTATCAAATATGATGGTTTTTGGAATTACAAAGTAAATCCAAACATTTTGAAAGTACAATTGAGTTGTTTCTAGAGATGATATTGCTTTTTTACAAGGTATTAGAATTGCTATCTTTGAGAATCTATCAACTACTACATAGACACAATTATTACCATGTTTGGTAGTAGGATAATTTGAAAGAAAATTCATGTAAATAGATTCCCATGGTCATCTTAGAATCGACAAAGGTGTGTACAAACTTTGCTTCTTGTTAATTGGCTTAACAATTGCATATGCGTTTCAAGACTTGATATATTTGGATACGTTGGATTTGAGATGTGGTCAGAAGGGCTTTTGCAACATTATAGGAGTCTTTTCAACCTCAAAATGTCTTGCAACTTTGCTAAAATGTGCTTCCCATATTAGTTTTTTTCTCTACCTCATGCGGAATGCACAAGTGCCCAAGGTGATATGGGAGTCCATCATGCAAGTAGAAATTTGGAACTAAATTATTTCAAAACAAATTTTGATAGATATATGCAAAATCCATATTAGATGGATATGGTTTTGACCATGCATTGAGTTCATGTCCACATGCATCAAGTACAAAAAGGAGAGCTTGAACTAGGAGACGACTAAGATAATTTGTGATTGGATTGGCATTGCTTTTCTTATGTTTGATGTTTAGTTGGAATTTTTGTAGATATGAAGACCGTTTTTGATGCCATTCTTGTTGCAACTTGTTTTGAGTTTGCAAGAATTGAATTGGCTTGTGATTTTGTGGATCACAGTCTCCTTGCTCAAGATATAATGCTTCCAATGCTTTCATGCTTGAACAATAGCATAAAGCTCGCTATCATAGGTTGGATGGTTTCTTATTGGTGTGGTGAACATTTTACTATGGTAAGCAACCATGTGACCATATTGAGTGAGGATTGCTTCAAGTGCAAAATCAAAGGCATCTGTCTCTAGCTCAAATAGTTGTTGAAGATCTTGTAATGGAGGTATTGGTGCGAAATAGAGTTTGTATTTTAATTCTTCAAATGCTTTTTGTTGTGTGGCTTCCTAGATGAACTTTGCTTTAATGCCACCTATGTTAACTTGGTTTAGAAGCCAAGTCACACGAGAAAAACCAAGTACAAATCTTTTGTAGAAATTTGCTAATCTCAAGAAACTGTGAAGCTTTGTGAGTTTTATTAGTTGTGGCCATTTTTGGATGATTTGAATCTTGGTTGGTTCCATGTGCACTCCTTGTGTGTCTACTTTGTATCCTAGATACTATATCTCTTGCATAGCAATTGAACATTTGTCTAGGTTTGCATACAACTTGTGTCTTTGCAAAGTATCAAACACTTGCTCTATATGGTGCAAATGTTCATCCTATGTTTTGTTGAAGATTAGGATGTTGTCAAGCTAGGCTATGACAAATGAAGTAGTGAATGGCTTGAGAATGTCATTCATCATTCGCATGAGTGTAACTAGTGTTTTGGTTAAGCTAAAGGGCATGACTAACCATTCAAACAATTCTTTGGCCTCAAAGGTTGCTTTACATACATTTGTAGGTTCAATAGGGATCTGATCATACTTAGACATAAGATCGATTTTGTTGAAGTATTTTGCATCATAGAGCTGATCCAACAAGTCCTCAATACTTGGAAGAGTGTTCTTTACTGTGATCTTGTTGAGAGATTGGTAATCGATGTAGAACCTCCACGTGCCATCTTTTTTTGGTGCAAGCACAATTGGGATACCGCAAGGTGATGAATTAGGCTTGATATGTCCTTTATCCACACGTTCATGGATTTGTCGCTTGATTTCTTTATTCTCCAAAAATGATATGCGGTATAAAGAGGTAATAAGTAGAGGTAGTCTAGGAATCAAATGAATAGCGTGCTTTATCGCATGGTGTGTAGGCACTTCCTTTGGTGACTGAAAAATATCTTTTTATTCTTTCAACTTGCATTTTAATTTTGAGGTTTTCGTTGCTATTGTTGGGGGAATTGTTGTATGGATTGGTGTCGCAAGGATGTTCTTACATTCAAATCTCACCATTAAAAGCACAAACTTCTTACTAGATGTGACGAGCTTCTTACATTACTTGGTGCTAATGAGTAATAGCTTAGGAACTAATTTCAATATGGGGTATCTCTTATCACCAACATCTATGACAACATTTCTAAGATTTGTTTCATAGATTGTATGTCGATGGTAAATATATGGTTGACCAAGTAAAACATCACATACCTCTAATGGAATGATGTTGCAAAAGATTGTATTTTGAAAAGGCTTGATGTTGTACACCAATTGACATTGTTGAGTGACATGTTTCTTAGATTCTGCACTGAATCATCTAATAGAGTATGGTTGTAGGTGAGGCATCAGTGGCAAGTTCAATTTGCAAATAATTTTAAAAGAAATCAAGATCTTTTGACTTCCATTGTCAATGATGAAGTGTATTGGTTGAGCATTAATTCACTTATGGGAATGGAACAATTTTTTTGCTTTCTTTGTTTTTGTAGGGGTAATAGAAATATTTTTGATACCCACCATGGTGCTAGGTTTAGATGCCATGATTTGTTTACCTTTTTTTGCTGATGTAGTGTTTGTACCTATTGCTTCAAGCTGTGCAAGGAGAGTCTTCCTAGCATGACAATCATTGGAGTGATTGCTAGAGTTGTGAATTGAACATCCCTTGCTAGTCTTGGATTGCTTATTTTGATCATTTGATGATTGCTGCTTCTTCTGTGGAGGGTGCTTGAAGCTATTTCCAAGTTTGGAACTCTGCTTAAAAGATTTAGACTATTGCTTGGTCTAAGACTTAGAATCTTTTGTCTTAGTCTTGGCCTTGGTCTTGGCTTCAAACTTGCAAGCAAATCTATAGGCTTCTTCGATTGAAGAGATTTGTAAGAAATTCACATATGAATGGATATGTGGTCTCAACCTTGACCTATACTTAAAAAAAAGGTTTAATTTTGAATATTGAATCCCAAGTTTAGACACTAGAGTATGAAAGGTATTTGTATATTGTTGCACAAATTGTTCTTTGCCTTGGCACATTTGAGAGAACTTGGTGTATTGGTCTTCATAGTTGCTGATAGGATAATAGGTTTTTTTGTGTGCTACGAAACCATTCCATGTGTCTATAGATGTGTCTAAGTTAACTTCATTTTCACAATTTTTATGTGAAGTGCAGTAATTTTTTCACAATTTATTTATGAATAAAGAAAATTTCAGAAGAGTAAATGTAATCTTTTTTTGGTTAGATAATTGATTAATCGTGTGATATGAACATTTTAGGTTAAGCTAGTTTGTAGGCCATATGTATCTATTTTGTCTTCAAACATAGGGATGTCTAGATTGACTTGTACTTTGTATAGTGTGTGACCATCAAATAGCCGATGAGAATGAGAGGCGTTAGAAGAAGTTTGTTGCTTGAAAAGTAGTGAGAAATGATCAACAATACTTGCTTGTTCATGTGCATGACATTTTGTCAAATCTTTTGGTTGTCTTTGTAATGCATCTTCTATCGTCTTTTGGAACATTTCTAAAGTTGGCATTGTCGAAGATTTGTCTCTCATTTGAGGATGTGAAGGAAGTTATGATGTAGGGTCACAAGTCTCGAGCCCCACCTTCTTGTAATTAGACTGCGTCAGAGTGGGCATACAAATAGAGACAATTCAAATATACCACGATACCACTCGGAAATAATATGAAGTGTGTATGCTTTGATTCTATGGATTTGGGGCTTAGGAGAAGACCCGGTGGACAACCTACTTAAACAAATTTAAGAGGGTTATGAATAGAAGCAAATTATGAATGATAGAGGATATGAAGGTGCAATGCATTAAAGAACAAGGAAAGTAGAGAAGATGATGACAACCAATATAGAATTGTAATTAACAAAATTTTATTATGCTAAGTTTTGTACAATATATGAGCGATTAAATGTGTGGTGTTTATGCACTCTCTAACTTCATTTTTGTCTACGCCACTTACTGCAAAGATATTAATGGAGGGTGTTGAAGCATTGGTTCAACTGTAATAAAAGTTGGTAACAACTGTGTCACAACTGATGAATGCTGTGCCATCACTAACTCCTGTCATTAATGAGTTGGGTCTACAGTGCTGACACTGTAGGAGGTGTGCAGTAATACAGAAGTGGAGTTTGATCTTGCAGATTGGCATGTAGGTGCAGAACCCAATGTGGATATTGTCGACATTGGCATGAGGCTGGATATGCAATAACAGTAAATTACGGTAAGATTTGGTGACCAATATCCTCCTGGATCACATTGCCATGCCATGGAAGTTTAAGAATGAGTGTTTCGATTCCCAGGCTGCCAAAAGGGATTATATCTTATAACCTAAACCTTCTGGTATTCCTCCTTTGTTTGTTCAAGTATCTTCTGCATTACCACTGTTATCTGTAGAAGCTTTGTATAGCCTTTAGTCACATTGTTATTCCAAGGTGGATTTGGGATTTTACAAATTATAGCTGGGAGTATCTTAATTTGTCATCTGATGAATACTTGATATAGACAACAGCAAGGACATTGCATAAGTTGATAATCACACAAAGAATTGAAATTGTATGAAATGTATACTCTGAGGCTGGCAAATACCTAATTTGTTAATGAACCAAGTGTAAACTTTCAACAAAATATGTGACCACTCTTAAAGATTGTATGAGACAGGTCCTAAAAGTGTGTTATTTGTGAATAATGTACTTGGCATTTTTCAGGTGGCATAAATTAATTCAGAAACCTTATGAGGATGGTGATGAACGTGGGTTGAAATTAGTTCAGGCTATTTTAAGGCCACTTATGCTGCGGAGAACAAAAGACACTACTGACAAAGATGGAAGGTATAGCCTTAGGGACAGGAAGGACTCCATGTTGCTCTTAGCATAGGGTCTCTTTGATTGTTTCCTAATGATCCGTTGTTTAAAATTCAGACCAATTCTTGTTCTTCCTCCAACTGATGTGCAAGTAATCGAGTGTGGACTTTCTGAAGCCGAGAATGACTTCTATGATGCTCTGTATAAAAGATCTAAGGTAAGCACTTTTGTTCTACAATATGAAAAATATATCTTGATGGTTATATTTTGATCCATTTTGCTTGTGTAATGATAACTTAAATATCTTGGGATTATTTCTTCTCACAGGTCAAGTTTGATCAGTTTGTGGAACAAGGCAAAGTTCTTCATAATTATGCTTCAATTCTGGAGTTGCTTTTGAGGTTGCGCCAATGTTGTGATCATCCCTTTCTTGTCATGAGGTAAGCTGTTCTTTATGATGCCTTTTTTGGAGTCACTTCAATAAACTGACTTTTACTTAGCTCCAAAGTTCAAGATCCCATTGCCTGATAACTTCTCAGTCTTCATTTGTGCTTTGACCATCAAAGTATTGTGCTTTGTAATTATTGCAAGTATGATATGGATTCCCATGTGAATGCTGGATACTTTTCAATAGGAAACACACACTTTTGTTATAAACTACCTGATTTAGACATTTTCCCATTGATATATGAAGTATTATATGCTTATTAGTGATGACTTTATTTATGTCCTGCTGTTGTTTGAATTCTGGATTTGCCAATCTTTTTTGTTCTTGAGGGATAGGATTTGATAACTGTGAAATTTCTTGTTTGGTCTATGATCTATAGCCGTGGTGATACACGTCTGTATTCTGATATGAACAAGCTAGCAAAACGTTTTCTTGAAGGAATCAAGTTGTCTGCTAAAAGAGATTCTCAGACTGCACCCACCAAAGCTTATATTGAAGAAATAGTTGGAGAGCTTAGTAATGGTGAAAGAGGAGAATGTCCTATTTGTCTTGAATCAGTTGAAGATGCAGTGCTCACACCTTGTGCACATTGTATCTGTCGTGAGTGCCTACTTACAAGCTGGCACAACTCTTCAAGTGGCTTTTGTCCCATATGCAGGCAAGTAGTCTGAAAAATTCAGTCTCCTTGGTCTATTTGATTATTTGTTTGAAAGGAGTTTGTCACAGACAATTAAAGTAGCAAGGAGATTTGCTTATGTTCTTGGGGGTTCTCATATAGATGGAGAATTAAGGTCTCAGACAGATTGCCTTTTCTTTTTTGAATTGCAGAAATATGGTAAACAAACATGATTTGATCACCTGTCCAACAGATAGCCGGTTCCAAGTAGACGTTCAGAAAAATTGGAAAGAATCATCAAAGGTTTCTGCTCTTTTAAAAGAGTTGTCCGAACTCAAGGCATCAGGGTCAAAAAGCATCGTCTTTAGCCAGTGGACGTCTTTTCTAGATCTTTTGCAAATACCTCTTAGTAGGTATGCCATATCTGCTAAAACATTTTAGTTTGTGTAATTGTTTTTGATAACGAAGAGAAGTCCAAGTAACAGATGATTAAAATTGCATGTCATAACAGATAGGTGCCTAATAGTATAGGCTTTGAAATTTGAATGAAGCTTGCAAATCTGACCATACTGGTTAGTGGTTAGCAAGGTATGCTTAATACTTGTTAATCAAATGTTTAGTTCTGTCTCACAGAATTTAGTAATATAGCTAACAAGTACCTTCATCAAAATAGATCAGTTGGGGCTGACATAAGAGACTCTTATTCACTGACTGTACAAGTCCATATCCATAATTGCACTATCTGGACTAAATGTTTAGCATTCAATCTTAGGTGGGGTCACATGGAGGGGGCTGCTGCTCTTATTCTCACACTATAGTGGTCTCATGGAAACCATCTAGTTGAGCTACAGGAATAAATATAATCTCCAGCAGAAAGATTGTCCTCGGATGCATACCTTGAGCTGATGCAAAGAAGGCAGAGCTGAAGGCTTCTGCATCTGCTGAAGAATTTTAGGGCCACGGGGAAGCTTGTGTGGCTAAATGTATCTTACATATATTTTTTTCATCTTATTTTCTTGTGAATGCCTCCTGTTTTTTCTCTGCAACGGTTGCCAAAAATATATGAACTTATGGGACTAGTTTTGCTGCAGAACAACCCTGAAATATCTTCAAAATTTTGCTGAAATAAGCGTATACCTTTTGGCATATCAACAAATAAGATGTCTAAAACTAACTCATCTGTCGCAAAAACATTCTAACCTAGTGGTCCCTTCTGAGAAATGTCTGGTAGTTCCCTTCCATGAGACCACTAGGTTAGAATGTTTTTGCAAAAGATGAATTAATTTTAGGCATCTTATTTGGTGGTATGCCAAATATGTGTGTTTATTTGATAGTTGTGTGTACTCCCCACCAATACATGTTTGCCGCTATCCCCAATCCAATTTCCATCTCGAGAATTAAGAATTAATCCGATCGGCAAAATTTGAAGCTTCTTCACAATATTGACCTGCAATTGAAGGTACTTTCAGAACATACAGTGCTGACAAAAATTGGCAGTATTTTAAAGTAGATAGCCTCATGAAGCAAAGCATGCCTTCAACTACACGGTTCACAGAAAGCTGAGTCTTAGCTTGCTGCCAGTCTGAGATTTACGTTTATGACAACTCCCTTTACCTTAAATCTCCAGCTTATGTTGTTTTCATTGTTAAAACCTAAAAAGTATCCATGGATGGTGATTTTCAGAAGCCTCTACCCACACAGCATATTGTTTTTGGTGCTTGGGCTCTCTCTTCCGAATTGTTACAATGGCTATTTTATATCCTTTTTTCATCTTCATTTTTGTCAAGAGGTCCACGTTAGAAGATGATGTTTATTGCACTTTAATCTCTGCACATTGTCGGGTTTGACCAAGGTTCATGATACTAAACATTTCTTTTATTTAACTTGCAGGATGAATTATGGGTTTGTGCGCTTGGATGGGACAATGAATCAACGACAGAGAGAGAAAGTGATTAAGGAATTCAGCCAGAATCCAACAATTTTGGTAGGATATAGTTTTCCTCTTTGAAGAATAGTTCTATTCTGGTTTTACCTAAAGACTAATGTTGCTATTTTTCTTGTACCATCAATATTATTGTTGTAGGTGATGCTCATTTCCTTGAAGGCTGGAGGGGTAGGATTAAATCTAACTGCTGCATCTAATGTTTTTCTGATGGTGAGTGCTTCAATATAGATCTGGGATTTGTTGCATCAGGAAATTATGCTAGACTTTTTTTCTTATGAGGGCTTGTTTTTGACTAGGGTTATTACTAGTCTAAGCATCGAGATTTTTTATGTATGTAAAACCTTTTATCCATTCAAATGATCCAATGTTTGCTTGTCTGATAATGGATTGCAAAAAAACAGATCATCTTATCAAACACATTCATTTAGTCAATCCAGTGAGTGTGGTGGTCTGAAACATGTTTAGAAGAGTTAATAGCTGTTGGATGAACTGAATATATCTGTTCTGGGTAATTAATGGTCGAAAGAGAGATTGCTTGATTTGTCATTAGAAGCTTTGCTATCTCTGGAACATATGTATTATAAAATTTATAACAACATTGGTATTTTCAGACATTACAAGCTGATTTTGTATAACGTGGCACATTCCGTACCCTGGTTTTCATAAACAGGGCAGTCAAGTGGTGTATGTCTCACTTGACCTCTTCATGAATTTTCACGACTTAATTCATGAAGGATTTTCAGACAAGATTAATTAAATGAAGGATGATTGAATGGGAGTAGACGCATCTATATATGATAAGGATCTATACTACGATGAGGCATAGTTGAAAGAAAATAAAATTTTAAACAGTTTGAATCAATGTAGCAAAAAACTCTCCAAATTGAAAAAACATCACATTTTATCTCTCTTTTGAGAGAGAGGCTACATTGATCCACCCTCTCTCAAACCTTACTTGACCCTAAATCAAACATTGTATCCAATAGAAGTTCTACATGTTTTGGGATATTTGCCAGGAAAAAGTTCTGTATGTCATTTTGTTTCCTTTTATTTCTGTTTTTTTTCGCTTGAACAATTTTCAACCTTTTTTGTACAAACATAGCTTCTATGGTTTGATCTAAATCAGGGGTTTGGAAAAAAAGTAGCTGATGGCATTTCTACTGGTGTTGTATGTTTATGATCTACAACTTTTTTCCAATTCAAATATGGGATTGATTTACTGGACCTTCTTGCTTGAAAATAGGACCCATGGTGGAACCCTGCAGTTGAGGAACAAGCTATAATGCGCATTCACCGTATTGGTCAGACCAAGAAAGTTAAAGTCAGGCGTTTCATAGTGAAGGTTGGTTTCCTGTAGCACTGAATATCTATTTTGTATTCCTTTGCAGGCTCTGGTTTTATTCGCAAGCTGTATTCTTCCATTCATAAGTAGGCATATGGGAGCGAGACAACGATATGGTCTGGTTTTTGCATTGAAGTACTATATTCACATGATGTTTTGTAGTAAATGGCTTTATTTCGTTGACTGATGTATAGGGTACAATAGAAGAAAGGATGCAGCAGGTTCAGGCACGCAAGCAGCGCATGATTGCAGGAGCTCTAACTGATCAGGAGGTCCGCAGTGCAAGGATCGAAGAGCTTAAAATGCTATTCAGATAATTATGGGGCTTTGGTACACTTGTATGCTTTGCCATAACAATTCTTTTCTGGTTGGAATGAGCAGCCACAATTTTTTGTGTATATCGTCTGGAGGGGACACCGATTAAAATTTCTATTTATGCACACACACTAATTATATTCTCTAATTTGTAGGACTTACAAAATTCAAATGACAAAAAAGAAAAGAAAATGATGTTGATGTCTGTGACCAAGATTTTTTTTGTAAATGTACAGTGAACTGTTTCCCAATTTTTGCAACTTCTAGAATGAATCAGAGGCAATTACAAGCATTCATATTTGGTCAGTTCTCTTAAAACAGTGTTGTTTTGCTCTCTAGATATCATCTCACCTTAAAATCTTGAAATTTAATTAAATCTAAATTTTAATAGGTCTTTTGAAAATATCTTCTTTATCATAATTCAAAGAGATTGTAATCATGAACATTGATTACCTTATATGAGTGGGTAAGTTGCTCTAATTTGAGATAGAAGGTTACTTTATGTTTAATTTTTGTTCTTATTTTAATTTGAATCTAAATATGTGATATATATAATTTTTTTAAAAATTTATTCTCTTTGGTTAAAGGTAGATTATTATAGATGTCTTAATACATGAAATCATTTATTATAGCTTTATTTTTGGTAATTTTTTTAAAAAAAGTTGTAGATAGGTTAAATTTATTTGATTGACATGTAATTTATATCGATCAAGCTTAACAAGTTTATATTTGTATGATACGATGTTTTAAGGTTTTGCTTTCAATGAGTATATATATATAGCTTTCATTAGTAGAATGGAGTAGATGTTGGCTTTAATTTTGAAGTTATTGATGATAAATTATGTAAGAGTTGTTGAATTTTGTCTCAAGTTTTTCTCTCTAAACTTTGTAATCGTAGAGGATGATCAATGATGGTAGCTTAATTCAACATTTTACATTTGCTTTCAAAATGATAATAGGCCTTCCACCACAATTATTTTAGGAATTCTAATTTAAATTATTTAAAAGCAAAGCCTTAAATATTTGTTGGTGTAATATCATAAATAATATAAATCAAAATAAATTGAAATGCTACATTAATTAATGTAAATGTCCTTTTAGATTGAGCTAAAAGGAATGAAGTAAAGTAAATAGTGGGTATTACTTTCACTTATCTTTTTATCATGTGATTGTGTTTGGAAGGAATGGGCATGTAATTGTATTTCTTTTGGTGGATATTGCATGATCAAATAGACAACATAACCTCCTTACAAACTAGATGATTAGATGATTTGGCTTGGACAATGATGAAGCTCTTGATAGATAAAGTGACAACACTTCGTTACATAAAAAAAGCTTGTTTGGAATAGAGAGGAAACCCTCTATTTATAAATTTTGTTGATTGATGTGGAGTGTTGGAGGAAGATCAAGATCAATGGATGAGTAGAGGTCTTATATCTCATAAATGAGTGGGGTTGAGTGTGTAAGAGTATGTAAGAGATCCACTCATAAATGTTTGGAGTGTGTAACAACATGCAATTTAAAAAGATTTCAAGTGTAAGAGTATGTCATAGACATTGCTTCCATATTTTTCTCTTTGCATTGGATTTAATTTGAAAAAGAGATTTTGATATTGGATTTTATAAATTTTAAATTGACAAGTGGATTTTTGTATGACATAATCGATTTGAGATAGAAAAGAAGAATATTTGATTTATTGAAAAATATGAAATATGTATGTATTATTTTACCAATTAATTAAGATGATTAATTAATGTGATAAATTCATATTTCATATTTGTGGGATGGGCCAAAGTCAATTGCATATTTGATTTAACGGATCAATTGATCAAGGGTAATGTTGCAAAGTGATAATTTGATTTAGGATGCGGTTGATGAATTTGCTGATGTAATACGGTGCAATATCATGATTAAGGATATATCTTTGTGATTTGAGATAAAAATGATAGTTAGATTGATGATTTTAGATGATTGGAAGAAATTATATTTTGGTCGATTGATGATATAGAAAGTTAAAATCGATTTGAAGTGTCTGATTTTTAGTGTCTACATTTTGCTCTTGTTTGAAAGGGTGTTGTGAGACATTTGTGAAGTAACAACTTTTCAAAGAATGAAAAAAGTTGAAGAGAAGCATATAAAGATGCCCCAAGTGATGTGAAGAAGATGAAAATTGACCAGGAATAATGATTTTAAGAAAAATCACAAAAAAAAAGTTTCACAAGGATGCCTCAGATGAATATGATGAGGATGGGATGCCCCCTTGAATGGTCAGACGAAAAAAAGATTAATGGTCATGCCCTCAAAAAGAAGAGATTGATGTGGAAAGATAGAGAAGAGGTTGAAAATTGACGAAGATAGGCAAAAATGGGGAGAAAAATGGAGAAAAGAGCAAGAAACTGAGCTCCACATATGAAAAATGGATGCATGGATGCATGGGGTGAAAAATGGAGGGAGGGGAATTTGAATTTTGGGGCTATAAACTGGGGATGTGGGGGAAGGGGCGTGGGGGCATCGGGTTGAAAGTAAGTCATTTTCTCCCTCAACCTTTACAAGATTGGGCTCTAGTTGTTGTGCCAAGACCTGTGGAGAAAATGGCTTGCATCCTGTTCGAGAGACATTGTGGGGAGAGCAAGAGAGCACCAACGACTAACTGATAGAGAGGCATCGATAAGCGATTTCAAAATTTCAATTTTTTGGCTTTTTGAGGTCATTAATAGGGGTACGATGCCACTTGCGACGAACTTGTCGTTGGGAAAATGACATTTTCATCCATTTAAATGATAGTTTCACACACCAAAACGATGAGATTGTTTATTTTTTGATTTTTTTAGGTTATCGACGGGATCGTAGTTTGAAACAATGACATCATAAAAGTCGTGTCGAGTTTGCATTTCGCCAAAATAATACCGAGTTTGCCTTGCAAAATGATGAGATTGCCTTGCAAAATGACAAGATCACATATAAAAACGAGATCAGCCTGTGGAACGATGGTATCGCCCTGCAAAACGACGAGATCGTCCTAAGAATTATGATCAAACAAGAAAATGGATGAAAATGCTTAGGGAATGATGAAATAAGGAGGAGATGATGAAAATGACAAAATGTGCTAATGTTTGTGACTGCAGGGGCGATTATCGATTGTGACGATCGATGGTACTAGTGCGAACATTGATATCAATTGATTGATGAAGAGCCCAACGCTGGAGGCAATATGTTTATATTATGTGGTCCATATGTTGAGGATTCAAGCCGATCAGGCTTTCTTGACTGCCTTGGCTGAGTGCTGACACTCTAAAACCAATAATTTTCACCTGCCGACAGGGGAGATGTTAGTGACGTTAAAGGATGTCTGGTGCATTTTGTGGTTTCCTATCTGTGGACGACGACTCTACTAGTGAGCCACATGGCGTATGGCTTTACTAGAGTGATTGGTCGACTACACTAATATCACATTATATGATGTTGTGATTGATTTGGATGAGTCCCTATTGGATGAGACTATGGATCGATTGCCTTTGATTTTGATGGCCATTATTAGTGGCATCTTGTTGTCGGACATGAGTGGGCAATTCTTCCACATGGGATTGGCAAGTGTGATACTAGATATGTGGGCTCACACTTTTGGGACGATTGTAATGAGACCTCCATTTCATACCATATTGAGGTGGGAAGAACATTGGAGCGTCCACTTTGCTATAGGGCTGGCCATAGGAGCATATTGGGATTGAGTGACTAGTAGGTATGTGATGACAGAGGGATGAGTTGTGAGTATACAAATGGGTTATTATTTTAAGTGGGTGGTGGGGTCACCAAAGTTACTTTAGCCACTACAAATGGGTGATCGACAAGGTATAACTTCATGTCATTGAGTGGAGCCCCTACAGATAGGATCTGTTCAAGTGCTGAGATGACCCATTATACATGGAGTATATGATCACAGTGTTACAATATTAGATGATGAAACTATATTGTTGAGAGGTACATGTTTGATCGAGTGCAGCATCAGTTTGGTTTATAGTAAGATATACCATAGCGTCATATTTTTGCCCATGTATATAGAGAGGTTATAGTATGGGGCCCATAGATAGATAGGATCATAGTATTGATAAATTGGGGGTTTATTCAACGAGTACATTAGGCTTACAAGGGGGAGTTACAAATGCAGGAGTCACAAATGGTTATGATATATGGTGGACACAGATGAGACCGATCCAATTGACTAACCCAGTGCTCCATTGGGGAGATCACTACATGAGAGGATACAAGGTGTGGTACATGCATACTTATGATGAGGGAGGTAGAGAGTGGCAATGAGGAGAGAAGATATGGCTCAAGGATTACTAGTACAGGGACAAATTGGAGGAGATGGGGGATATGGAGATGGGTATGGACAAGTATGGTAGGTATCAGTGACTCAAGCAGTGACAGGGCCATAAGTGCAGATAGGGACATAGACACAGGTGACCATAGCAGTGCCCTCATACTTAGGTGGTAGAGATGGGGTCGAACCATCCCATCCTGTGAGGTCATTAAAGGATGAGGCATTGATTGTTAGCCTACAAGAGGAGATAGTGGCTAGGGTAGCCAAGATAGTGGGTCTAGTAAATTGGGGATTTGGGTGAGATATGATAATATGAGATTTACAAGCACATGTATCAACCCAAGACACTCAGATTGATACTTTGTCAGGAGAGATCCCCTGATTGACCACAACATTGACCATGAGAGATGAAGAGGTGTAGGGCTTACAAATTGAGAGAGATACTGTCGTACATGGTACATTGGTTGCATAAGGATTAGGACAATTGGGTACTCAACTAATGAGAGTCAGTAGAGCGACTTAGTATTCGGTGAGAGCCGATAAAGAGACTCATTATTACTGAGGCTTGTATGAACAGGCAGTGCCCATAAGACAAAAGGCACTTAGCTATGCAAAGATCAGACAGACTAGGGCCTCTTTATCATGGACCAAGATTTTGACAAGATCAATGCAGGTGCCGTCAAAGAGAGATCCACCTCCAGATGGACAGAGTGAAGCATGAGCCTCTGATGTGATTTTGACATTGTATAGATGATTTTTGATATACATGTTGACATGTTTCATTTGTAGATGTATTCTGTTGATGTACACACGGATATTCGATACTCATATATATGGACATTTGATTTGGATATTTTGGTACTAGTTTTATGGATATTTATGATTGATGTGATGATTATGGATAGACATTCATGTACTTATTGCTCCTAAGTTTGATTTGATACTCATGGATGGCAAATGATGTATGTGTTTTATTGATTCTTGATGTGATGCACTACTGATTATTTGATCAGATGTACTACTGACTATCTAATGTTGATAGTCATAGATGTTGATCTGATTATGATTGATGGGATTGTGTAGACGATATTTTGTGATTATGTAGCACCTCAACCTTGTACACTTGGCAAAACTGAAACCATGGTTATTCCTCTTAGTTCAACACATGCCTTGCTTCCGCAAGCCTTGCATCTGCAAGCCTTGCATCTGCTCTATATTGTGTCCCTTGGCCTATCTCTTAGTCCAACTAGCTTTGTATGATGACACAAGCATCCCATCTTGTCCATAATGCTTAAAATGTACTTATCTTACACTTCTTCAAGTTTTGATCTTGTGTCATCTCTCCTTCTCCATAAACACTAATGTCTGGGATGGACAATAGTGTTGACATTTTTGTCCTGCCCTGATGCAAGTGTCCTTTGCTCTAAAGTCATCCAATTTTCAAACAAAATATATTATAATGGTTGGCCTAAGTGCTTTAATACGAGTTATCTCCAAATAGGATTAGTATAAATATAATATCAACCCTCATTTATTCATCACCTAGTAATTAGACCAAAAGAGCACTCAAGTTACCAAAATATTTCCTATTCTACCCTATTCTGATATCATTCAAAGGAACAACCCAATTACAGGGCTGAAGTACTAAAGGAGTAGTCATAAGGTCATATTTTCCAAGTTATAAGCTAGGTCATAATTGTACTTGCTTTACACACATTGCATGATTCACACACAAGCCAACATGTAGGAGAGAATTACATGAGTCTGAGGCCCTCTTCTGGAGTATTAGCTATGCATGCAATGCCCTTTGATAATGTGGTCATTGCGGGTCAACTCAACATTGTGTTCCCACTAACCTATTTTTTTCCAAGTGCATCATTTGAGAGTGTACCTAGGGTTTTGATCAATAAACTGAGAGTGAAATCTTATACGTGAAATCTAAAGACATCAAGTAGAGTGTGACAAAAACCCAAAAAAACCCAATCGATGGATTCAAATATGGAGCTATATTGTGGTCCGGACATTAGCATCAACATAAGGACATTACCATTGATGCAGGTGTCCAACTTGGACACAAGTGTCCAATGGTCAAACACAGTCAAAACTCAAAATGAATGGAGCCTAGATCTATGTTATAGTCCTGTGATGATTCCTGATCACTGTCATATGCCAAAACATAACATCAAGTACGATATTCTCTCTTTTATCCCTTAGCCACTTTGTACTTGTAATATTTATTTGCACATGTTAAATTAAAAAATATGTATTATTGACTATACTTTAGTGTAAATAAGAATATTGCCATTCCTTTCAAACAACTTTAATTGTTTGGGTATTATCTTGTGAGATTCCAAAAGCATTAAAACATTTGGTGACCCCGACCTATGTTGTTAAACCAAAACCCTAGTTTGTATATTAGGGTTTTTACCTTCTTTCAAATTTCATTTCAAATTTCTATATTTTATTTTTAGATCTAATTTATGCTTATGTAGGCTTAGTTTAGGAATATTAAATATTCTTATTGCTTTGGTTCTCCTAGTTGTGCTTTGCAATTTTGTTTTAAAGGCTCAACACCTTATGGATTTCTTACTTTATGGCCATCCAAAGGACCTGTTGGCCAATTTTGGCCTACATACAAAGCTTCTGCCTAAATGGATGAGTTGAACAAATTTCTGGATGGAATGATTGGTCCAAAGGTCACATACAACTTGCAAAGCTTTTGAAACACTTTAAGTAAACTTAAAGTGTAGTTTGTCAAGATTTGAGAAAGCAAGTTTCCATGGTGATCATATCATTCAAGAACATGAAACATGTTTACACAAGCTTCAGAAGTTCATTCGAGCCTTGGAGATTCAAACAACAGTTTAAGCACAAGTCCAAAAGGATCAGACTGTCATCGCACGCCATAGAGAAATGGACTGGTTAGCTCGATTGTGTATTTTATAAGTATTCTTAGAAAGCCTCTCAGGCCAAAAGATCACATGGACATGAAGTTATTCATGTCTAAATCATCCTCTGCAAATTTCATATCTTGATGTCTTTTCTATCTGAAGATATAAAGCTTCAAAGTTAGACTTGTAGAGTGAAACATGCGTTCAAACTTCAAGTTAAAGCTGCGACAAATAGCCATTTAAATTCAAACGTTTCAAGGATAAATGCACTGTTGACAACTGTCCAAATCTTGAAAGCTAAGATCAAATCCAATGGTGTGCGTAGACTGACAAGGCTAGTGGGTCCCGAAGATCTAATGGAGTGAATTTGATCGTGCATCAAAGATCAATGGTGAGCATCAAGTCAAAAGGTCAGCAGATCCTAAGATGAATGCACGATTGACAAGTGTCAATATCTTGGGCACCTGAACAGAGATGTAATAATGCACAATGACTGACAAGGCCAGTGGGCCCAAATAGATCAATAGAGCACATTTAATCGTACCAAAGTAGATCGATGGTGAGCGAGAAGTCAACAAGTCAATAGATGTCAAAGATGAATGAGAAGCTGCCAAGTGTCATGACCATGACAATTGTCAGGTAAATCAACGGTATGCATTCAATCCATGCAAAGGGAGATATACGGTGCGCATAAGGTCAAGGAGTCAAAGAGCTAATAGAAAGATCCTAAGAATAAATGAAGAGCTGACAGATGGAAAAATTTGAGAAGGCCTAGATCAAGATCAATGATCATTGTTAAAAGTTGAAAGCTAGGGACTTCAAATGGAGAATGAATTTGACTTAGGTCAATCCAGGGTAAATATTTCAAGAGGATGCCATGAAGGCAGACATGTTAGACAAAGGATTTCACCACCCCAAGTAGGTAGAATACATAAATGCAAGATCAAATGTGATCTGGATAGCCAGGAGTAGACCTTGCAAAGCCGTCTAATGCCATTAAAGCCTTGTAAAACTTTTCAAGAGCCTTTAGACGTAGGTTTTACATCTCGTTCAGATCTAAGAAACCCTAGCCTATAGATCTTCATTTGCAATCATGACTATATGAAAACTAATAGGGTGATTGGTTTTCATCCATAATAGATCTATATTTAGGATTTAGAAGCAATGGCATAATGGTGATTGCGCAAGGAATGTTAGAAATAACATCAATGAGCAAGCTCAAGTAACTGCTTGATAATGTGAAGAACATCAAGCATGATTGAGGAAGACAATGAATGGCATTGATGTAGAGGAGCTCTACAAGGATTCATGCGATGGTGGGGATTGCTTCTTGCAACTGGTCTTGATCTTCACATTCTCCATCATGCTAGAAAAGGTTACAGTGACATTAATGCAGGGGAAGGCTTGAGAAGGATTACGATGGTGGTTGTTCTGAGTGCAATTGAGCTCATTAATGACCCCTTCAATGCCAATTTCTCTCTCTTACCTTATTTCTTCCTATAAATACTAGGTTTGAACTCTTGATTTGGATCCTTCAGCTTGATATAGCGAAGCTCTGCCAAAATCATTTTGTAAAACTCTTTTAAAGCAATATAAGACATCTCAGATTCTAGTTAAATGCTAAATGTGCTTTATTGAAGTTTGATTTACTAAGTGTATGTTTCATATTCATTATCTGTATGTCCTTCATGTACCTTGCTTCAAGTCTATTGGTTTATTGCAGGTTGTGTGAAGTGTTGGATAGTGAGGTTTCCCTTGAAGTGTCATAAGTCCATAGTGTTTTGCTTAAACCTATCTCTTTCTATCCTTCAAGTTGCAGGTCTCTTTTCAGCCTTCATACAAAATACTCATGCTTTCAACCTTGTCATAGAATATGATTAGTTCTTTTCCTAATTAGATTCATTAGTAGTCATAAAAGTGTCTAAGCTGAGAGTGGATCATTGAACATTCAGTGCATCACCATTTAGACTAAGTTTTGTTTCTTTTAGCTTCCTTCCTTTTGCCTTTTCCTTGGTATAAGTATAGGTTTAGGAGAAGAACTATATGATAATATCAGAGGATCTAGCCTCATTAAAACCCTAGAGGTCTGACCCAACATTAGGTAACCCAAAACCTAGGGTCATTCTTTGTTGGACTAGGTTTGGGTAAAGGACCTGAATAATCTTTTGCTCGGCTAGGGTGCAACCTAGAACCTCCAATAGGACCCTCAACCAAAAAAGCCTCATCCCTTGGATAGTTGGTTTAATGCACTTGATGATCAATGTATTTCATATGAGGATCTTATGGAACATAAAAAATAGGCTCAAACCCCTGGCTTTGTTTATAAATATGATAATGAAAGAACAAAGGATGCAAATGTAAATCTAAATGACCAAGCTAGTGATAATAACATTTTTACTTATGGATATGAATGTAATGACATTCATTTGGTCTATGTTGAACCTCATTATCCTACTCCTTTGCTTTTCAATGATGAGGAGTCTTAAGAACCAACAAACATGCAAAATGATATTATTCCTAAGGATGAAAATTCAATTATTGCATCTGCACCTTCCTTAGTTATCTCAACAATTGAGTGTGCGCCTTCACCTCCAAATAATACTAGTGTTGAGAATCCCATGTCTTCTTTGCATGATTCAGGTAAACCCAGTCTAATTTTTTCTTCCCCTATGGCATGTAATATGTAAAATACATGTCTTATCTCTCACCCTTTCTTGCTTGTATGGAAAAAAGAGAGTGCCAATGAACATCCTAAAGAAACACTTACAAAAATTGCATTGTTTGGGGACACACAAAAAGTTCAAAGTCCATTTGATGTATCTCATTTAAAGGTTAGATCATATAAGTCAAAGAAACTCAAAAGTAGCATTGCATTTTCTCTTCCTTTTCTAAGTACAAATGAAGGTGATAGTTCCATCCCCACTCTCCTGATATTATAAATGAAGTGCCAAATGTCTCTTTTCTTCCCTCTTTTGCCTTTTTGGCTAAACAAGAGCAAATGTTTACAAGTGAAATTATTTCACCTATTCCTATTGAATGTAACCAAATTATAATTGAAGTAGCATCTTATAATGTCAATGGTATTAGCCTTTGTGATATCTAACATCATATGCTTACCTTGTTACCCATGGGTACTCCTTTACCAAATGTTGCAAATCCATGTGACGATTCTCCTCTCAAAAGTGATAAAGATCCTACCATCCTTATGTTTCATGTGAATGGTAATTTAAAACCTCTAACACAAAATTAAACCTCTCCTTATGATATGTTATCTATTATGACCACCATGGGATATTTGCAACAAGTCAACACTCTTTTAAGTTACAAGTTTATTCTCATGAGGCTCTTTTTGAGGAGAATACATTACCAAAATAACCTATTGCTCAACATGTATTTAAATATCCTTATCCACAATTTTATCTTGCCTAATTTCTTAGTTTTCAATGGTCAGGAGCACCTTGCTAGTCATTTTCACCAATATATACACTCCTTTTGACATTGGGCCCAAAATGGAAGTTTTCTATTAAAATCTTTCCATCACAGTTTAACAAAAGGGGCTTTTGATTGGTTTAAAAATATTACAGATGGTTACTTATCAATTTTAAAGAAGATCGAGGATGTTTCCTTATCACATTTTCACCAGTTTACCTTACCTAAGTTAACATTGGAACATTTTCAAGCATTGACCCAAAATGAGAATGAGTCTCTATAAGCCTATGCTATTCGATTTAAGGATGCTTTATATTCCTTAAACTATTCACCTTCATATTTGGAAGTACAATTTATATTTAGTAGGGGTTTTCTCTTTCCACTTTGAGAGAGAACATTGCACAAACCCTTTGATTCATTCGAGACCTTATATTGGGATGTGCATAAATATGCATGTGCTTTAATGAATACACAACTCAATTACCTCTTTTTTCATAAAAAATAAAAAATGCTAAGACTCATGTTTCAAGGGCACATAAACAAGTTATGAAGGATCATAGACCACTTCAAAAATATTTTGTATAACTACCAATACCTATCAAAGCACCAACAATTAACGTATTGAACAAAGTAAAGGATCATGTTTTTCAAGTGCCTCCCATAATTAGACCAAATAATACCACAAAATGCTAACCTCATCAATTTGACTGATACCAAGATAAACCACATGATATATTATGAACTTTGTTGGATAAATGATTCATCAAACTCCATCCTAATTCACATTAACCACCTCATAGATTTGAGAAAGTAAAAGGACACTACTTTTTCACTTATCATGGTATTAACGGTCATCAAGATAACACATGTTTTACTATTGAGCAAAAGCTTACACAATTAAAAAATCAAGGAATCATTGCATTTAAAAAATAGGCATCCATAACTCATTCACAAACTTCTTCTAGAGGTCCATCTGACAGGGTCAAACGATCCCATGCCAACCCTTCTAAGGAAAACATGGGCCATCGACCTTTGTAAAAGATGCCCACTAGCAGAATTTCTTCCCTTAGTGTGCTCTCTATTAGGATTGATCGCTCCCACATTGATCCTACCAAAGAACCATTACTTAATCAAGTCTTGGATAGAGGCATGCATAGAGGGGGTATACCTACATAATATATTTGGGTTCCTAAGTGGGTACCTATAGATTCATCGATTACAACTACAATTATAATAGAGTTGACTACAAAAACAAAATCGATAATTACTTTACCGCATGATCATTAGAGTAAATCATTTTTGTTTCCTACATGGTTCCATTGCATACGATGAACACTTTATTGTTCAAATCATATAAATATTTAATTAAATTAAAATATTTATTTTACCTTTTACCATATCCAAACACACATTATGGAAATAAATGTAAGCAACTAAAGGTACACTATCATGTGAACTAAGAATACCAAATACAAGCCTACCAAAGAACCATGATACAAATTCCTTATTATCCTATGCACCATGCTAGACATATAGAGCACCTACACATGTACCCATTACTATTGCTATTCCAAAGAAACCATATAATACATAGAGATGGGTTCCATGAACCACTATTCCTTTTATTCGTACTTCATGACCTCAGAGTCCTACTATACATACGTCGAACATCATAGTTACTATAATAACATATATTACACCTATACATGATCCTTGGCAGTACCACCAATTTATTGCACTAGGTTTTGAGTGGGGAGATACCTATGATCATCCTTTGGATGAGATCATAGGATGATCTTATCTCTTCAAAAATACCAAAAAAAATAAAAAAATTCAAAAATCCAAAAACATTTTTGGCACCTACATGTTCTATTGGCTCCTTGGCCTCTATGTGTTAATTCCATGTTAAGGGCTAGCATATCATGTAATCCTACATACACATACACAGACATACACAAATACATGTTATAGTTATGGGTGTTGGGATTTACCTCTACTCACATCACCAAGATGTTGGGGGCATCCATCCTCTATGATCTTGATATACACAGGTTATATAATTCAAAGATTAGTATACATTATCATGTTTGAGCTTACATATGTACTTACACATGCCTTATCCATGCTTATATCTTGCATGTGGTACTTGATATGCTATGTACTTGACATTTTTTACTAACCCATTTGATCCATGGGCCACTTTGACATGTTTATGCTAGTTGCTTATGTTTTTCCTTTACACACTTCCTTGAGTGTTTTGCCTTGCTATTGTCTTGCTTTTCTGAGCATTTAAATAGGCTTTGTTGTATGCGATCCCTGTGCCTATTTTTTTTTTGATGAAATAGAGCTTATAATTTTATTATAAATAAAACATAGACAAGACTATTCACAAAAATATGCAATAGAGGACATGTCAACAACGTCATACTAGGCTAAGCCTATGAGTTAAAAAGGCCCAAGGCCACAACAAAAACAAACAAACTAGACCAAGCTTAGAGAAATATCTAATACATAAAAAAAAGGGTAGCTTAAGTAGTAGTATTAAATAAACTAGTTGAGTTCAGGTCATTGTCAAGATGACCCCACTAGAGTCGGGAAGGTCTTTTCCATCATCCATGGGGTCCCATCCATAATTAGTATCATCCTATTTAACATTATCTTTTTCTTTAGTAACATATGGGGTGAAATGGATAAATTTAGTTGCATAAATTTTTTATCAAATGGATGGAGAGAGCCATCATGGCAATTTTTAGACAGGAAATTCCCCTAGCATTGAGCAACTGGATGTGGAGAAACCCACCCTTGACCGTGCAGAGGTGGTTGAGGTAGAGAGCCCCATCCAAAATGACGATCCATGGGGGGAGATCCCTAACCAGTGAAATGGATAAATTTAGTTGTATAATTTTTTTATCAAATGGTTAGAGAGATCCATCTTGGGAGTTTCAAGACTAGAAATTCCCCTGGCATCAAGCAACTTGAGGCAGAGAACCCTACCCCTGATCATGCAGAGGTGGCTGAGGTAGAGATCCCCAACCAAAATTAAAATTCTTAGGGGAGATCCCCAACCACCATAATAAGTTGGAGGGGGAGAGTGATGCCATTGCAAAGAACCAAAAGCTCGAGAATGGTTACTACACTAGATGCAGTAGAAACCACCCCTAGGAGGGTCACCCCAACCTCGAGTTAGGGTGTCTCTAGGTGGGGAAGGCAACATGAGAGTAATGGTGCAAGACACATCACCATAGTAATGGAAGAGCCACTATAGTTAGTCAAGTTCCATAGCCACTTTGTTTGTTTTCACTTGTTTCTATAGAATCACATTAGAAATTATGGTAGCTTTGTCATAAGCAACAAACAAAGAGTGAGTAAAATTATTAGAAAATAATGTTGAATTATGCTCTTTACATAAATAGAATAAAATTTCCATTCTAAAAGCATGATATATTTGGGTGAACTAGGGAGGCAGATTAGGATTATCTCCAAAAATAATATCACACCAATTGAAGGGAATTGAGTGGAGGGTTTGGAAAAAGTCCTAGATCCAAGTCCAGACATGTTGGGCCTTCGAGCAATACCAAAAAAGGTGCATTATGGTTTCAAAATGGCCATAGAAAGGACATTTTGGTATATAAATCCTCAATTGGACAAGCCTTCTACTAATTGATAGGCCTTGATAAAGCAGATACCAAGCAAAATGTGTAATTTTGGGTTCTAACAAGCCAACTAGATAGTGTGGAAGTGCTTCTGCTAGATAGAAGGGGAGGAATGGATGTTCCACCATAGGCAAGTGTGGAGAGAGACAATAATAACCTTTCCTAGATATATAATTATAAAAAAGAGTCTTTTTATACCATTTACAATCCTTCCATTAAGGATGGGCAAAGTTGATAGAGATCTTATGTAAAACTCCATAGGCACTACTGCCAAAATCTCATCATAAGATTGTCTATCAGTTGAAGAAAGTTTTAAATTAGCCTGTAAAGCATTATATGGGATACAAAATCAAGAATATTTGTAAAAAAGGTCTTGCATGGTGCAAATTCCTTTGTGGTAGAACCTAAGCGCATCAATCCCAGGCACTTCCACAAGAGGCACTGCATGAATGTTGATGACATGCGACCACCATAGAGAATGCTAGTTGATGGAAAGACCATCCCTAAAGCCTAAACCTTTCCATAATATCCAAGGTCTAATTTTTTCCTATGATTTATAGATACTTTTAATGAAAAAGGTGCCCACCACTTTGACCAGGGTGACAAAGGTAAGGATATTGGGAAAACTAAGACCTTTCTAAGTCGCTCGGCCATAGGGACCCTTGAGTGATGCAATTTAAAACAAGAATCTTTCAGGCTTCTTTGCCCTCCACTGTGAAAATAATCCATTTTGTGCACAGGGAAGAGGCTTAGTGACAGATATCAATTAGGCCCATACCTTCATGCTCATGAGGTAGACAAAAATAATCCCAGGCTACTCTATGAAATCTCTTACTAGTGGAGGGATTAGCCCAAATGAATCCTAAAACAAATTTTCAAGCTTGTGGACAAACTATTTGGTGGGCACCCAACAAGAAGAGTAGTACACATGGGTGGAAGCAAGCACTTTGGAGCAAAGAAGGAATTTCCCAGCCAAAGAGAGTGGCTTTGTGATCTAATATAAGAGTTTTTATCAATGCAATCCACCATGTACTAACACATCCTAGAGGGAGAGGCTTAGAAAGCAAAGGGAATTCCTAAAAAATTAAAAATATCATCATGCTGTAGCAAGTTCCAATTATATTGTGCTATCCAATCAGGATAACGAAGAAGAGATTGCTTATAACACTATGTTTTACACCATTGAATCGTAGAGCCAGAGGCAAGACAAAAGACCTCTAGGTAGTGCATAACATTGGTCATAACTTCCTCTTCCTTGATGACCATAAGGTAGGAGTAATCAATGAAGTTCCTATTGAGAAGTTGTTGGGGTTCTTTTAAAGGAAGGGATATGCCATGTACAAGGCCTTGCGATTGAACATTGGCCAAAGATAAGTAAAACCTTCTATAGCGAGAATATACAGGGTTAGGGCCAAGGGGTAGCATTTTTTGATGGATATTAAGAGGTAAAAAGGTTCCAAATGGATTCCATTTATGGAGATGAAAGTTGAGGCATTAGAGAATAACATGTAGATAGATTGAATGCGAATGGGACCAAAACCTAAAGCTTCTAACATATCCAATATGAATGGCCACTCAATGTAATCATAGGCTTTTTCAAAATCAATTTTAGTAAACAAAGCCATTTGGTGCAACCAATGGGACCTTTCCATGCCTTCCCACACTATAATAACATTATCCAGAATATAGCAACCTTGAATGAAGCCCATTTGCTTAGGCTGGATGATCGAAGGTAGCTTGTGTCTAAGGCAGAGTGCCAAAGCCTTGGTGATGATTTTGGAAGAGATATTAAACAAAGTGATAAGATGCAAATTATAAATGAGCTCAGGTTCTCTAGAATTTAGGATGAATTTGATATGCCCTTTATTTATGGTTGAGCACAAGGTCTATGAGTGGAAGGTGTAGACATCTAAAACTGGCCACTATTGGCTTTCGATCAAACTTTAGACCGATTCTTACCAACCATTGCAAGCCTAATAATTATTGAAAGTCCCAAATTTTCTTATGCATCATTTATCAAAGCTCAGAATCACATTGAGACATCCCTAATTGGGGTATCCTATCATATATAATAATAACCTCTCATAGATTCATTCCTCATCACCTTACGGCATCACAACAATCAATTTGGCTTATGGACCTATTAAGTGGGGAAGTTGCACACTTATATCAAATATTGAAAGAGATAAAAGGCTAATCTAAATCAATTAAAAAAATAAACAAGATTAAATGCCTAGTTGAATTCATCATTTGAAATTAATAAATATCTTAAAAAGGAAATTCAAAATTCAAAATTCAAAATATCCTAGCCTTTTATCATTGCCTTTATCAGTTGTCAAACTCTTTGACAATATACTAAAATATCTAATTGTGAGAGTCATGCTTAATAATTGAAAATCATAAATACTTGACAACTATTAACTCTACTGGGGTTATATTTGACTTACCTTGGTTAGGTTTGAACCCATTCCAAGCCTTAACTCCACCTTGAATCACCTTGGGTGAGAGTTAATCTCTAAGCCTATAAGTACAAGGCCATGCCAATTGAATTCTAAGCTCTCATAAGCCAAATTTATAATGCAAATTTGGAGAGAGACATAAGCTAGTTTGTTTCAAGTAGTGTTATAATGATAAAATCTTGAGACAAGAAATCACAAGCTACATCAAAGCTAATGGTTCCAAGGAGAGAAGGATCAAACAAGCTTCATTTGCCAAAGACTTATTGATGCACAAGTTGGTCAAGCCACTGAACAAAGCATTTAGAGCTCTCATAGAAGGTAAAAGATTTGTGTCTTTTATGTTTTAGTTGTTATTTCATTTGTCTTTTGTTACTAAGGTCCCCTTAAGATCTAGGCTTAGAGTGTAAGTGCTAGTGTGATTTTATTTGAGTTTTGTTACTTGAACTAACACTATAATAACCTCCCTTCTTGGATTCTTATGATCACAAATGGTACGCCTCATGGGAGAAAACATCCCATACAAGTAAGGGGATTAATATGTAGCTCTTAGTTTTTCTAAAACATGCTTGACAATCTTCAAAATTCAAGTTTTAATTTTGTTTTTCATGTAATTTTATTTTTTAGTGTCACATAGTTTACATAGAGACCAAAGTCGATCATAACAGAATCGACATCGATCCTACCAGAACTGATGTCAATCGACCTAGGACTGACATCGACTCTTATATGTAAAATAGAGCATGGTGTAAATGTGTTTAAATGAGTTTTTCCTAAGTTTTCTAGTTTTTGTTTTGTTTTTTAGATCCTGAATACCATTTAGCTGACCATTTACTTACA
This sequence comes from Torreya grandis, assembly GCA_037957365.1. Classification (NCBI taxonomy): domain Eukaryota; kingdom Viridiplantae; phylum Streptophyta; class Pinopsida; order Cupressales; family Taxaceae; genus Torreya; species Torreya grandis. The sequence goes on from JARHVA010001552.1 coordinate 1,638,680, forward strand.
TGATCTAGTGTTATTTGTTGATGTTATTCTCATCTTGATCATCATATTTCTATGAAAACCATATTCCATATTCTTCTATGTTTTATAGGAAACTGATGTTGATATGTGTCGATCGACATCGATCCCTTTGTGCCTGATCGACATCGATTTATACAAAACATCGATTTATACATGGATCAACATCGATCTCTAAATAGAAAAATAGAGAAACCCAAGAGCAAAATCCAAAACATTATTTTCTCATTCACTTTTGGGCTTCTAAGCAGGAGAAAACCCTCTAACGATTGTAGGTCCTAAGGTGAAAAGGCCAAGTTTGAATGTGGTTAAATCTTGATCGCTTTGTCTTTGGTGTTTAAAACAAACCTAGTTCATTTTCATGCCTTAGATGTTTTCAAAGTTTTGCATGTGTTTTGACTAGTGCCAAGGGGCTTAAACTTCACAAAACATCTCATTTTGGTGGTTAAAATGAACTCTCACACTAGATAAATGCTCTTAAGAGTTTAATTTTTATTGCTTATTTGTTGAAGTTATTTATTTTAGAAAAATGATTAACACGTGTATACTCTTCCCCCATCCCCTTTAGCGAACTCAGGTTATCAAAAGTGCTCATTCTTTGCCTTGATCACTTTAGTCCAAAAGTGTGAAAAAAACATTGTTAAGGCCCTATTCAAATTTATATGGTTTGGGTGATCCAAATGTGACCCTAAACTCTTTTCACTTGTCTTTCATTTTCATGCATTTTGGCTTGTGGACAGGATTTCATCACCTCCTCATGGGTTCTCTAGGGAAGTGTTGACCTGGGAATTCATCTCTCAACATTATTTCATCCCCAATCTATAGTGGGGTATAAAAATTGAGTAAGTGGGTGTGAAAAGGATAAGACCTTAGACTGTAGGGGCAACTCAGATATCATACTACATTGAGCAAGCAATGAATGTAGTGGGCACAATTTTTTTTGAAAGGTAAGTGACTTTGTAGAGGGCACTTGGTCAAGAAAGTGGACCATTTCCATTTTTTTGAAGGGTAGTTCTAAGCTTAAATGGCCCTTATGGAGGGAATTTTAAGAAAGCAAGGGATGAAGACAAAATCTTGAAGGGCACTTGCGCTTTGGGAAAAGCCAGTGCTAAAAGAAAGAATTCCTTCAGACATTTTATCCGAAGGAAAGCTCGGGAAAAAGGGGCTAAAACAAAAGAGAGGTCAATGGTGAATTACTTCAGAAAAAATGTTCAAAGGAATTCCTTCAGACATTTTGTCTGAAGGAATTCAGAGAGAAAACCCTAAATGCCCAAAGAACAAATGAACAAGCAAGCAAGAAAAGGAACCTGGGAGAAAAGAAAAGCCAAGCTTGAAGGCCTGAGAAATAACAAGCACCTGAGAGATTGAATAGCTAAAGACAAAAGGGAAAAGGCCAAGGAAAAAGGAAATAGCAATGTAAAAAAAAAAAAGGTGGGTAACCCAGAGCGCGACCATGTAACGTAATAAAATAAAAGCTCAAAATGTTCCAAGTGGTGTGACAAGTCAAAGCGCAGACCCAAGGATGAACTAAACCAAGGCAAGTGGCACATGTGTCATCAACAAGAAAATTAAATGCACTTAGGTGAAATAGTCTCTACCAAAAACTAATAAAAATATTGGTTTTCAAACTATAGAGGAGAGTAGCCCATGTTTTAATGCTTCACCATTAATGCATAGCCAGTTTTGCCCAGCATTGAAGAGAGTATGGTCCAGTTAATGTAACTTGGGGATGGCTTTATCAGTTTCTAGAAGGAGTATCCCATGCTTTTACAAGCCTAAGATAGTAAGGGCAGTGACTTGGACATCTACAACATGGCTCTCCCATATGCAATTGGAAGAATATGACAATATAATGGGCTTGTGGTCTCTGTAGAAGTGTTTAATACAGCATGGGTTTCCACCCCTTGATTTTTCAGCATCTTGTTTCTAAGTTCTCTATATATTTGTAACTTCTCATTTGAGAAGGGGATCTTAGCATTGTATGGTGAAGCCTTGAAGGAATTTACCTTGAATCAAAAGAAGTATTTTTACCTCCATTTGAGCTTACAATTTTGCATATGTCTATGGTTTTATCTTATGTTAAGTCATTTCCTTTTCATGCTTTCATAAGTTTATGCCAACATATCTAGTGTATTGTGTGTTCTTCTCTTGCAGGTCAACAAGAAGTGTCTAGCTCAGAGTATAGGTGCATGTGAACAGGCTGTCCATAGTGTGTCTTAGAATACCTCTAGTAGTTCTTCCTCCATATATCTCCATAGGATCCCCTATTGAAACATTGATGCAAGAAAGGTTCTCATTTGAATGAAGTGTATGCTTGCTTCTCTTTGGTGTAAATTTTATGTCAAAATTGAGTAGACCAACCATTTTGGTACATCACCACATTAGTTTAGGTTCTGATTTCAGTATTTTATCTCTCTTTTCATTCCCCCCATTGTTAGCAGTCGCAAATCTAGGGCCTCAAGGTGTATCAAGGGGAGCTAGCCCCTAATATAGACATTCATCCCTCAAGTTTACAACCCACAGTAAGAGGAATGTCTCCTTTGTGCCACATGGATGAAGAGAGATAAGCCTCCATTTAGAGGATGCAATCCACTGCATCAATAGTTTTTAGCATGCACAGTGGGACAAATTTTTGTGTCTGACAAGTTTTAGGATTGGTGCTGGTCTTAATATTGTTAAAAAATCCAAAAGAAGGAGCTATATTCAACACCTAGTGACTCCATTTAGGAACTTAGTCTCTAGTTAATGATCAACCTAGCATCCCTTTCCAAAGCTCACTATGATATCTTATTCTAAGGGTGTCCCTTTTGAATTTATTGAGTTGCCTTTAAACTCAATAAAAAGGATGAGGTTTGTGAATACCCACCCTTACGTAGTAAGCCAATTTTTTAAACTAACCATAAAATATACCTACTCAAGGAGACCCCGATTAAATCCATTCACAACCATGACTTTCCCTTTTATGGCCTTCATTGGTCAAAGTCCCTTGAACCTTCAACAGTATGACCCAATTCCAAGGACAACTCTTAAAAGTGTTCCTCCCTTTAGTGGAGAGGGCCCAATCACTATTGTTGAGCATATTAGAAACACAACCAACCTCTGCAACATCCATAATATCACTGGAGAAAATGTAGCCATTAGATTGCCAGCCTTGTCCTTTAAAGGGAAAGTTTTGGACTGTTATGGGACCTTGCCTATGAACTCAGTTGACTCATGGAATGAGTTAGGGACCCTCTTGACCAATAGGTTTTGGGAAAAAAGTGACCATTTGTCTCTAACTGAGAAATTAACCACCATAAAGAAAGCCCCACATGAGTTTATGCAAGTTTTTAACACTAGGTTCCAAAAGACTTGGGACAAAATCCCAATTCTTGTGAGGCCAACCCCAAGCTATGCTTTCCTTTACTACTTAAAGGCCCTGAATAGTGACATTGCTATCATGATATAGTCCTCAGGTGAGAACACTCTGATCGCTGCTTATGAGATAGCCATAGCTACTGAAAATTACCTTATTCAAATAGGAAAGATAGTTCCTAGACCTCATGTGCCACTCTTTCCTGATTTACAACCCTCAGTCCAGCCTACTGTGCCCACTCTAGCTCATCTTCCTAATCAAGAGAAGCTGGATGCTACCCCTATAAATGATCTCCATGAAGTTAAGAGCCTATTGTAGAGTGTTACTAATGAGTTAGTTGCCTCAAGAGACAACAAGCTTAGAGTTATAGGCTAAATCAAGGCTACCAACAATTTAGGCAAGCAAGTAGACCTCCCTTCCAGAATTATAATCAAGGGCAAGGTCAAATTACACATATCAAGCTTGATCAAAGCTATAATCTAAATTCCCCTTCATATTCTAAGGCTCTTGTCTCCACTCAAAATAATTTGGTGCGGGAGCAACCTAATTATCCACCCTTGGAGCATGGCCAAGAACAGGTTGCTTATACCAGTGAGCTACCAAATCAAAGCATGACTGCACAAGGTGATCAGATAACATAATTCCCAAATTTTTAGATATCAACACAACTTGGGATGGATAATAGGTAGGCTGAATCTGATTCCACTCTTATGAATCACTTGGAAGGAGAGTTCTACGTGGTCAACTATGTGGGGAACACAAGTAATCATAATGTTGGTGTTATATCCAACACCAAGTCTAAAATGAGAGCCATTGATGAAGCTCAATCAACCACTCAAGTAGCCATTTAAACACCTACAACATCTCCTTTACCACAAGAAAATCAAAAGTTTCCCAGTTACTTGCCACTAGTTGTAGCTTTAGCTCCTCAGGTTGCACCATAGGTTACGAATGTTCCTAAGGAGAGCTCTAAAGAGGGAAATCCTTCAATAAATATAGTGGATAAAATGAATAAGCTACACATGAACATCTCATTGTGGGATTCTTTAGCACTACTAGGACAAAAGGATATACTCTAAAAGGAATTATACGGGCTACATGAGCAAGTTGTCCCAACAAGAAATGATAATGTGTTGATAGTAAATGGGGCTCCTCCCATGGGAGGTCAATCAAATAAGGATGGAAAGGTTATTACCTTCTATTTATCCTTGATTATTGGTGATTTCTTGGTCCACAATTACATCATTGATAGTGGAGCAAGCACCTCAGTTATGCCCAAATACATAGCTGATAAGCTAGGCCTCAAGTGTGAACAAATGACCAAAGGAGTTCTACAGTTGGATGGATCACCAGCTAAGACCTTGGGAGTGGTAAGGGGCTTGAATCTGACTCTCCATGCCTATCTAACCTTATCAATTCCTAATGATGTGGTAGTGGCAAATGTTCCTCCTTACTTCGCTCTTTGTTTATCAAGGGATTTCACATCCAAGATAGGTGTATACTTGGTAGCTAATTGGTCTTACATGGTTTTCAAGACAAAGTATAGAAATAAAGTAAATATTGAGTCAGATCCTATCCACAAGGATCACTTAGAGCCATACTTGCCCAAAGTGGTGAATGTGAACTACACAATCATTGATGAAGAAGAGCTCCAGGTGGACCAATCTCCATCATCTTCCCTTGTAGGAGTTACTGACCTGCGCCTAGATGAATGGGGAAATGAAAACTTTGAGCATGATCCTTACAAGTTCATTGAAGAAGCTAGTCTTAGATTCTACTGCATGCATGAGAAAGATGCTTTCATGCTAAAATTGATGAAGATAGACCAAGAGGATTGTGGTTTGTGGTAGCTATTCTTTAATGGATCTAGAAACAAGTTGGGAGCTGGTGGTGGGGCAATGCTAGTTTCACCTTCAAAGAATAAATACTTCTCAACTTTTAGGTTTTAGTTCTCCTACACCTGTAATGTAGAAGAGTATGAGGCCCTTGTTCATGTCCTAGAATGGGTAAGGAAGAGAGGAATCGAAGAATTGTAGGTGTTTGGAGATAGTGAGTTGATTGTGAACCAAGTGAGAGGTCAAAACTTGTCCAAGAAATCCTTACTCAAATCTTACAAGTACAAAGTGTGGGACCTTATGGAGAACTTCACTACTTTCAACATCACTTCCATTCCAAGAGAGGAGAACAAGCATGCAAATAGACTAGTAATAGTTGGTGCTTAGTTTGATATCCCAAAGAGGGTGAGACAAAGCAAGAATCAACATCATTTAAAAGTGATTGTGAGGCCCTCCTATCAGATAATGTCACCAATTAGCAGGTGTTTGAAAGTGACTAGCAAATAGTAATTTTATTTCAAGAAGAAGCTAAGTTCACTTCCAAAAATCAGTCCAAGATATAGTAGTAGTATGATGGGTAGATTGTTCAACTAAAGACCAACGGGCTTCCCAAAGGTTTGGTAACTCTCGAGAGCATTTTCAATGAAGATGACCAACTCAAGAGAGACAAAATAAGCATGTCAACCAAGAAGGAAAACTATGAAAGGGTAGAGATCTACAAGGATAAGTTGCTTGCACTTGGGAAGGTGTGTACCAATGAGGAAAATCATGCTTTCATTTTGTTATGTCAAGATTTTTTTGATGTCTTCACTTGGGAGTATGGTGATTTGAAGGGCTTTGACCCAAGCTTGGCCCAACACACCATTGAGCTGGAGGAAGGTGCCAAACCCATGAAGAAAAAGCAAAGGCCAATCAATCCAAAGATAGAGCCTCTCATGAGGAAAGAACTCACCAAGCTAATCGAGTTTAGGATCATCTTCCCTATCAAACACTCTTCTTGGCTAGCCAATTTGGTCCCTGTTAGGAAGAATAATGGAGAGGTCAAATTGTGTGTGGATTTTAGAGACCTGAATAAAGTCTTAATGAGAGATCACTATCCCCTTCCAAGTATGGATAAATTTTTTTAGATGGTGATTGGTAGTGAAAGATTCTCTCTCCTAGATGGCTACTCTGAGTACAATCAAATCTTGGTACAAGAATGTGACCAATACAAGAGAACCTTCACCACCAAGTGGGGAACATACACCTATAGGAAGATGCCATTCAAGTTGTCAAATGCTGGAGCTACCTTTAAACATGTTATAGATATGGCTTTCCAAGGTTTGATTAATGACATTTTGCTGGTTTATCTTGATGATGTGACAATCTTATCCAAGGAGGTAAGTGAACATTTGAAGTGCCTGAGGCAAATATTTGAAAGGTGTAGAGAGTTTGGCATCTCTCTCAACCCAAAGAAATGCGTGTTTTCCATCCACGAAGGTAAGCTCTTGGGCCATTTCATTTCAAACAAGGGCATAGATATTGATCCAAAGAGGGTGCACACCATCTTAGCATTGTCCTTACCTAAGCACAAGAAGGGCCTACAAAGTTTCTTTGGTAAAATAAATTTCATTAGGAGATTCATTCCTAACTTTGATAAGCTTTTCAAGCCACTAACTTCCATGCTAAGGAAGGACGAGATGTTCACATGGAAAGCAAGAAGAAGAGAAAGCTTCAAAGGCATCAAGCAGGCTATCACCCAAGCTCCTACCTTGGCTAGTCCAAACTTCTCCAAGGACTTCAATCTATACACCTTTGGGAATGAAGAGGTAATCACTCAAGAAAATGGTGAGAATTTAGAACAACCTCTTACTTTTTTCAGCCAAGGTTTAGAAGGCTATGAGGTTAGATACACGTATGTTGAGAAGCAGGTGCTTGCAGTCATATGAAGTTTGAATAATTTTAGACATATGTTATCTAACAAAAAAATTCACATCATAGTGTCACATCCTAGTGTAAAAGACTTATTACTAAACCGAGACTTGAATGAGAAAAGGGCAGGTTAGATCACCAAAGTAATGGAGTATGACGTAGAGATCAAGACCACCAAGTTGGTAAGAGGAAGAGGGTTGTGTGAACACCTCACTACAGATTTGAAAGAGCCAAAGGAGGATGTTTTGGTATTCCATGATGAACCTATAATAGCTATACCTACAATCATGAAGAGTTGGGCATAAGACATGATTCATTTCCTTTAAATTGGTGAGTGTCCACAAGGTCTTGATAGGGCTAAGAGGAGGTATTTTAGACTCCAATCTCTTATGTCCTAGTTTATGAAGTGATATACAGGAAAGACTTTTTAGGGGTGCTCTTGAGATGCATTGATTCAGACCAAGTTGATAAGGTACTATCTGAGTTCCATGATGGACCAACTGGTGGCCACTTTGCTCCCAAGGCCAAAACTACAAGGATTATGAGGTCTGGTTACTTTTGGCCCAGTTTGTTTAGAGACACTCATGTTTGGGTGAGGAAATTTCAAAAATGTGCCTTTTTTGATCTGAAGCAATGGCTGGATACCATGCCTCTTCATCTTATTTAGGTGGAACAACCATTTATGCAATAGGGGTTAGACTTCATAGGGTTGATCAATCCTCCTTCTAGTATTGGCCACAAGTGGGTGTTGACTACCATGGATTATTTCACAAGGTGGGTAGAGGCCATAGCTTTGAAAGAGGCCAATGAGAGTGTAGTCCTAGACTTCTATGAAGGTATAGTGACAAGATTTGGGGTCCCAACCACAATCATTTCAAATAATGCATTAGCTTTCTTAGGAATGAAGACAAGTGAGTGGGCATTAAAGTATGGCATCTATCTCATCACTTCTTCCAATTACTATCCATAATGGAATGGGTTGGCCGAGTCCACAAACAAGAATTTGATTAGGATCATAAAAAGGATAATAGAGGAAAATCAAAGGACTTGGCATGCCAAGTTGAAGATAGCTCTTTGGGCAGATAGGATCACTCTAAAGAGGGTGATCGAGAATTCACCATACACACTTGTGTATCGAAGGGATGCTAGAATTCCTATCTCACTTGAGTTACTAGCCTTGGATCTTGCTCAATAGTTTCAATTGGTGGAGAGTGACAACCTGGAAGTCAAGTATTATGAGCTAATAGAGATTCAAGAAGCGAGAGACCAAAGCATGGATGCCATGACTAGCTGCCAACAAAAAATAAAAAAGCATTTTGAAAAAAGGTCTATGCCAAAGAGCTTCTTAGAAGGTGACATTGTCTTGAACTGGGATGAGGACTGAGCCAAGCCTGGAAAGCACACAAAGTTTGATGCCTTTTGGAGTGGCCCATATGTCATCACCTAATGAAAGCAACATAATGCTTTCCAACTCTCCAAGTTAGATGGTGAAGAGCTACATATCCTAGTCAATGGGATATATCTTAAGCATTGTTACTAGGTTTCTTTTGTCGTGTACATAGTTTCCTTGTTTTTCTTCATTTTTCCTAAGTCCTGTTATGCATGTCTGTAGTGTTTTTAGCCTTTGTGTGTGTTTTTTCCTTGTTGTTTGGGGTAAAATATTTGTTGGTTCTTAGGTCCTTACAAGTTCATTGCCAACTTTTTAAGCTGTATCCTGACTCCATGCCCAATGGAATTTTAGGCCACCAGTCTTCTCAAGCATAACAGTCATGCTCCCCCTATGAGTCACCAATTTGTTGACCATTTTGTGAATCTTGCATGCTAAAATGGGCACCCCCTCTTTTTTTTCCTTGAAACCTTATTCTTCATGACCTCTTACCCTGAAACTAGGTCTTAACCCTTTAAAAATCAAGGAAAAGTTGTTTTTGTGCAGGTTCAGGTGTTGTCTCATCAAGCATTGGTCTTTTCCAGCACTCACAGAGCAAATCATGTTCTTAGAACAACATTACTTGTAAGATTTACAAGAAATAAGTAGGAGAACTTAACAAACCCAAAAGGGTCTATGGCCAATTCTAATGTAGGTCAGATTTTACAAAGTACTTTACTTGCCAATTTGCATGAGTTAGAGTCATTCACAAACTTGAAAGGGTAAGGAAGAAGCAATCAGGTTTTGAGACATCTTTCCTTCAAATATTTTTGAGTAAGTCCTTCAGAAGAGCCTAAATTGGTCTTAGATGCTTCTTAAGGCAAGTGTTTTTCCATGGAGGGCACCTGGGCATTCTGTAGGGTCATTTGCAATTTCCCTGAAGGGTATGTGCCCTTGTAAGGGGTACTTCAAAGATGAAACACACCTTTACAAAAATTTTGAAGGGTATGTTTCAAGGTAGAATGGAACTTGCAGAAGGATTTTCATCAGTGTGAGGACCAATACAAAAGTTTCAAAGGGCTCTTTTGGCTCGAAATGCCCTTGTAGAGGGCAGTTGGTTGAAGCAAAGGAGCAAAGCTAAGAAGCCCAAAGGGAGCTTGCCATTCAGGAAAAGTGACAAGCAGAAGGAGATTTCCTTCAGACATTTTGTTTGAAGGAAAATCAAAGAAGGAAAGCCAAGGCTGAATTCCTTTGGACAAAATGTCTACAAGAATTCCTTTAGATAATTGTCTGAAGAAATTTTACGGCCACAAAAAGTTTTGAAGGGTAAGTGTCTTTGTGGAGGGCACTTGATCAAGAAAGTGGACCATTTCCATTTTTCCAAAGGGTAATTTTGAGCTCAAATGGCCATTATGGAGGGCACTTTAAGAAATCAAGGGATGAAGCCAATAGCATTAGGGCACTTGCCCTTTAGGAAAATCCATTGCTAAAAGAAAGAATTCCTTCAGATATTTTATCTAAAGGAAAGCTCGAGAAAAAGGGGCCAAAACAAAAGAGAGATCAACAATGAATTCCTTTAGAAAAAATGTTTGAAGGAATTCTTTCAGACATTTTGTTCTAAGGAATTCAAAAATGAAACCCTGAAAGCTTGAAGAATGAATGAATGAGCAAAGAAGAAAATGAAACTGAGAGAAAAGAAAAGCCAAGCTTGAAGGCTTGAGAAATAACAAGCTCCTTAGAGTCTAAATGGCTAAAGACAAAAGGGAAAAGGCCAAGGCAAAGGGAAATAACAAAGTAAAAGAAATTAAGGTGGGTAACCCAAAGCATGACCACAAAATACAATAAAATAAAAGCTCAAAATGTTCCAAGTGGCATGACAAGTCAAAGCACAAACTCAAGGATGAACCAGACCAAGGCAAGTGGCACATGTGTTGTCAGTAAGAAGAGTAAATGCACTTAGGTGAAATATTATCTATCAAAAACCAATAAAAGGATTGGTTTTTGAACTATAGAGGAAAACAACCCATGTTTTCATGCTTTTCCATTAATGCACAACCAGTTGCACCCAACATTGAAGAGAGCATGGTCCAATCAACACAACTTGGGGATGGTTTTATTAGTTGCTAGAAAGAATATCCCATGTTTTTACAAGCCTAGGACAGTAAGGGTAGTGACTTGGACATCTACAACATGGCTCTCCCATACGCAATTAGAAGAATGTGGTAGTATCATGGGCTTATGGTCTCTGCAAAAGTGTTTAATACAACATGGTTTTCCATCCCTTGATTTTTCAGCATCTTATTTCTATGTTCTCTATATATTCGTAACTTTTCATTTGAGAAGGGGATCTCAACATTGTATGGTGAAGCCTTGAAGGAATTTACCTCAAATCAAAAGAAGCATTTTTAATTTCATTTGAAATTTTAATTTTGCATATGTCTATGGTTTTATCTTATGTTAAGTCATTTCCTTTTCATGTTTTCATAGGTTTATGCCAACATATCTACTGTATTGTGAGTTTTTCTCTTACAGGTCAACAAGAAGTGTCTAGCTCAGAGTATAGGTGCATGTGAATGGGCTATCCATAGTGTGTCTTAAAACACCTGTGGTAGTTATTCCTCTCTATATCTCCATAGGATCCCCTATTGAAACACTGATGTAGGAAAGGTTCTCATTTGAATGAAGTGTATGCTTGCTTCTCTCTGGTGTAAAGTGTATGTCAAAGTTGAGTAGACCAACCATTTTGGTGCATCACCACATTAGTTTAGGTTTTAATTTTAGTAATTTTTCTCTCCTTTCATCCCCCCCATTGTTAGCAGTAGGAAATCTAGGGCCTCATGTTGCATCAAGGGGAGCTAGCCTCTAATCTAGAGATTCATCCCTCAAGTTTACAACCCACAACAAGAGGAATGTCTCCATTATGCCACGTGGAGGAAGAGAGATGAGCCTCCCTTCAGAGGGTAAAATCTACTATGTCAATATTTAGCCACACTTATGACCATCTAAAAATGCATAAAAATTGATAGATTAGAATAATCCCACTTGTCGCAGACATATTGTTGATGCAGGGTGAGTAGCCTGAAGTTCCATGTCACAGCAAAAACTCTTGAGAGAAGAGGGGGCCTAAAAACCCTACTTTTCATGCACTTTTTTTTTGTATTAACACTAAAATTTGACTGTATTATGCAACCTTATCAGTTTTAGGATCTAGGATATTACACTTAGGTGTTTGTGTCATTTTATCCTTCATTGCATAGTTTTCAGTCTAAATTATTGATTTTTATTTGTTATACCATGTCAAAATGAGTCTTATTTATAAATCACTCCTTTTTTTGAGGACACGTTATGCTACCCATTTGACACCATGCCTTTGCCTTAGTCTTTTGACAAATCTTTGTGTGTGTGTATTACTTGATTGAAAATGGTAACATTATGTTGCCCAATTCATTTCAAGTCTTATGCCTTTGAGTCTTGAAACACAAACTTTTGCTCATATATTTAGAGTGCAATAATGCCATTATGTTGTTTGAATAATTTCATAGACTTATTTACCTTGCATCTAGAATTCCACTTTCAAATCCAAAACCACGTGTACCTTTTAGGATCTCTATCCCTCGTGTCATTATGCTATTCATCTTTGTCTATCTTATTATTTGTTTAAAGAAGCCTAGTTTTCCTAAATTGTGTTTTTAATTAACCTTGATAATTTTAAATCCAAAAAATTATTGATATCTACTTATGCCTTGTGTAATTTTGGCCTAGACATCGATATTTCTCTTTTGGGTTGTACAAATTAGGTTAATTCTTTACCCAATTTGAAAACTATTATTTGTGCCTTTATTTGGGATATATAGCCTATCTTTGTATGCCTTTTATTTTTTGCCTTATGCCAATTGACCAAGTTCATGTTTAATTTCAAATGCGTAGCTTATACCAAAGTGTTTCAAAAATTTTAGATTAAATCATACCTTTATTTTTGTTTGAAGTATAGCGTTTATGCCTTTTCCAAAAGACCTAGCATATGCCTATTTCGAGTTTAGCTTTTATGCCGCGTTTGGCCAAAATACCTAGCAAATTTTGTTTTCCTTAGATTAGAATTGTTTGGAACAATTTGTCCCTCAAGTTTGGCATTTTGGTTTTATTTCATCTGCTTGATCTTTTGTGTGAGACATTTAAATGTTAGACATTTGACATTAGACTGTCTTGTACCAAGTTTTAGCATATATATTTTGGAGATACAACTCCATACTTTGACCAAGTTATACCAAGTTTGAACCATTTGTCTTTATAGACATTGTTTTTCAGAGTTTTTTAGAAATCTAAGCCTTTTCATGAAACATTCATCATTGATTCAAATATGTATCACTATACTCGTAGTGGAGCCATATACAATTCAAAATATGGTAATATGGTTGCACAAGAAGACTTTGTTAAAGACCCTTATGGTGATGATGTAGTTTGTGAGATGGAACCTTATCCACCTTATAACACTCAATTAGGGGAACAAATCAAAGATCATTTAGTTCACTATTTTTTTAACATGCCTCCATATTCAGAGTAGGACCAAGAATAAATAATGTAGTACCTAGCTAACATACTTTTGATTGTAGAACAAGTTCAACGAGAACCGTACTATGTCATGATGCCATCAACATATGACACCTATTTGTTTGATCATAACTTGATTAAAAACAAATATGAAGTATTAATCAGAGATGCAAAGGTAAGGGTTAAGTCTCTAGCATACTTCCCCCACAAAAATTTTCAAAGTCTAGTTAGAGTGCCTTACAACATACCTTACAACTGTTAGGTTGTGGAGCTAAAAGCTTCAACTTTGCAGACATGGAGGAGGTTGCTGAGTTCTAGGGATGCCGGCGTCGATAGTATGATCGACGTCGGTTAGGGGTGAATAGAAGGGCAACCAACATCAGCAGGAGGTCGGCTGACGTTGATCACCTCCAGGCAGACAAGGACCGACGTCAGTCGCTTGTGCGGTTCTAGAACTGTTCGTTGCACGGACAGTTAGTTCGTTGAACTGAGTGTTTGCATGTTAAGGGCTAATTATAGTCTCGAGTTACATGTCTAATTATTGTAAATTAGAAGTCTAAGTTATTGTTTAAGTCTGGGATCTATTTATAGACCCATTGGCATGTATTGTAATTATGAGCTAAAAAGGAAGGCAAGGAAAATCCTTCCAAGTGTAAGATCATTTGAGTTGCAGGCTGTTGCAAGCTCATGGGAGAAGATCTACATGGTAAGTAAGATCACTTTGAGATCTACTTGAAGTACTTTGAGTACTTGTGTGCTGGCAGGGTTATTACTGACTGGTTGAAGAGGTGAACACCAATTCTGTGTGTGAGTTGTGTGTTGGGACCATTTTTTGGTAGGAGAGTGAACTCTTGAAGAAAATTACTGAACACTTGAGGTGTGGGAAGCTTCTGAGAGGTGTGGAAAAGAGGTGGCATCTTCTTTATTGTATTTTTCTTTTTGGATGAGTATTAATACAAGATTGCGTATTGACTCTCATATTCTGTGCTATTTGTGAATTCTAGTTACTTGTACTTCTGGTTAATTCTGCATGTTTAATTGCTTGTATGTGGTAATCATATTGTGCTCTTTCTGAGGAGCAAGATCCTAAAAAGTGGGATTAGAACAGGTGTGTTGTTCAGGATTCCCCATCAATTGGTATCAGAGCTTTTGGTTGGAATACTAACAGGTTGTATCAGATCTGATTAGTGTGTGTTGATTACAAGTTACTCACAGGGGTTTCTGTTTGAGTGGGAGTAGAGAAATGGCCGAAGAAAGTAAGCTATGAATGGATAAGTTTAATGGCAAGAACTATCAATTATGGAGGATGCAGATTAAAGATTATCTGTATCAGAAAGATTTGTACTTACCATTGGGTGGGGTTGATTGCAAGCCCTGGGATATGAAGGATGAAGAATGGGAGGTTCTTGATTGGAAGGCTCTGTGATCTATAAGGTTGAGTCTTGCATCATCTATGATTTCCAACTTATCTCAGGCTAAGACAATGGTAGAGTTGATGGAATCTTTGGCAAATTTATATGAAAAACCCTCAGCTTTGAATAAGGTATTTCTTATGAAGCAATTATTTAATTTGCAAATGTTGGAAGGTGGATATGTACATAGTCATCTTAGTGATTTCCATGGTTTGGTAAACCAGTTAAATTCAGTCAATATTGTTTTTGATGATGAAATTAAGGCTCTCTTAATCTTATGCTCATTACCTGAAAGTTGAGAGAATTTGGTAATGGTAGTTAGTAATACTGTGTCTGCTTCAAAAATCTTAAAAGTGGATGATGTTGTGAGTGTAATCTTGAATGAATAAATTCACAGGAAAAGCACAAGTGAATCACTAGGGAATGCTTTGAGTTTGGAAAGCAGGGGAAGGCAAAGAGAGAAGATCGAGCATGGGAGATCAAGGTCAAAGATAGGTAGGAGATCCAAGTCCAGGTATGGCAGAATAACCTGTTAGAAATGTGAAAAGCAAGGGCACTTAAAGAGAGATTGTTGGTTGGGTGAAGATCAACATGAAGGACATGAAGAAGAAGCAGATGTGTTGGGAGGGTGTACACCGGAAGCACACAATTTGATTACTAATACCAGGCAACTTAATATGCGGAAATTAACCAGATTCACCAAGTAACTAGAATTCAGAATAACACATGATATGAGAGACAATACCAAATTGTATTAACACTTTATACAGAAAAGAATACAATAAAGAAGATGCCACTTCTTCTCCACCACCTTACAGAGGCTTCCCACACCTCAAGTGAACAGTAATTCCTCTCCCCAAAGCTCTCCCTCTCACAGGTCCCAACACCCAACTCAAATACAGAGTTGGTGTTCACCTCCCGTGCTCCACGCACACCACAAGTGCTCCACGCACTCCACAAGTGCTCCACGCACTCCACAAGCACTCCACGTGCTCCACAAGTACTCAAGGTACTTCAAGTAGATCTCCCATGAATCTGCAACAACCTGCAATTCAACAGACCATACTTATGGAAGGAACTCCCTTGCCTTCCTCTTGCTCTATCCGAGTACACACCTGTACTCCAAGTAGATCCTGCCTGATACTGCTCCCTGTTGTGTTGCTGTCTGTATGACCTTGCACACCTGCAAATCAAGCAATGGTTCTAATCACCTGTGAACCTCGACCTTGCACACACATACACCTGCAGATCAATGATCTTACTTACCATGTAGATCTCCTGTATAGGCCATGCACACCGTGACCAAGATCCTACACTCTTGAAGAACCCAGCTGGCTCTCCAATCCAGCACCAACACACCTGGTACTGTGGCACTAGGAGGAACGCACCATAGCTCTACCTCACACACAGAAGGAGCTTATAATTATGCTCTCTTACTCCCTAGCACACTTTTACAATACAACCATGAGTCTATTATATAGATCTCATCCAAACAATGATTAGACATCTAATTACAATAATTAGATCCGCAGCTATGAGTCTAAAATTAGCACTCATCATGCAAACTCTTGGTTCGTTAGTTCACTGCCCGTAATTGACTCGCAGTCGAACTACACAGGCGACCGACGTCGGTCCCTGTCCACCTGGGGTCGCCGACGCCGGCCGATATATAACCGACGTCGGTTGCCTTCCTGTCTTACCCTGCCGACGCTGGTTGGCCAGACCAACGCCAAACACTTCTGACACTCAGCAACTCATTCTGCAACTTCCTCCATGTCTGCATCAGTGAAGATTTTAGCTCCACAATCCTAACAAGATGTTGTAGATTTTATTGCACAAGATGCTCTGGTATGTTCTTTGGATAAAGTAGAATCTTGGGTTTTAGATTCTGGTGCCTCTTTTCATGCATCCCCAAATAGGGAATTTTTTCATGAGTATGTCTAGGGAGACTTTGGAGAAATTTGTTTAGGGGATGGTAAGCCTTGTCAGATGGTTGGAAAAGGGAAAGTGAAGCTGAAATTGTAGATAGGGAACACATGGGTGTTGAAGGAGGTCATGCATATCCCAGTTCTAAAGCGGAATTTGATTTCTGTTAGAAAGTTGGGTGATGAGGGTTGCACAGTAACTCTCACAACGGACTCTTGGAAGGTTACCAAGGGTGCACTTGTTGTAGCAAGAGGTAAGAAAATAGGTACGCTTTATCTATCTACTTGTATTGCTGATTCTCTTTTTGGGTTATCTACTTCAGCTGTAGATTCGAAGATGTGGCTGAATAGGCTTGGTCACATGAATAAAAAGGAGATGCATGTTCTTGAGTCAAAGGGTATGCTTTCAGATTTGAAGAGCATGGATCAAGATTTCTATATGCAGAAGAAGAAGGTAACGTTTCTTTAGGAATCCAATGTTCGTGACAAGAACAGGAAAGCCTTTGTTTTCAAGGAGAAGATGATGGACAGAGATCAATCAAAGGGGCCAAATAATTTTGAGTAGAGTAAGGGTGATTTAGACAGGGTTTTGATCCAAAAGGAGCTCACGGGTAGAAGTCATTTCTCATAAGAAAAACATAGAGATCGATGTCGATTAGAAAATTGACGTCGATGTCCAGACAGGGACCGATGTTGGCTATGTGCAACTCGATGTTGGTGACTCAGGGATAGATAAACACTGGGTCAGTCAGGGGAACCGATGCTAGCGATGAGGCAGTCGCATGGAACCAACGTCGGTAGGTGCAGACTGAGATGTGACTGACATCAGTCATTGAGACAGATTTTGGGTGGACAACAAGCTGTCAAGGAGTCTCAAGCGCCCATATGGAGGACTTAAAGGGTAAGTAAGCCTCAAATTCATCATTTCCCTTCTTCACACTACTTGTTTCTCACTGATGGTAAATAACCAGTAAGTTATTAAAGAAGTAGAGCAGGTAGATCTAGGAAATAGTGGGAGCTAAGCATGGATGAAGGATGTGATTCCTTGGAGAAGAACCAAATGGGAGTTTTGGGTGGAGTTGCCAGCTGGAAGGAAGCACTGAAAGATGAATGGATGTTCAGGATAAAGAAGAGTGGGAATGGACATGTGAGACGAAAGGCTAGGGTATATGGTCTTGAGTAAGCTGCAGGATAATGGAGGTTTGACCATTGTGTTTCTCTTTACCAAGTTGGATAATATTAGCTACATTATCCTATTACTGTATGATGTGCTTGTTGCAGGGTCACATATATAGGGAGTTACTGAACTAAAGGTAAAGCTAGTTCAGAGGTGTGTCATGAGGAATCTGGGAGCAGCAAGATTCTTTGGCATGAGTGTGTTCTAGGGACATGGAAGGTCACAAGTTGACTTTGTTTCAGGATGATTGTGTGAGACTGGTTAGCACGCCGATGGTTAGACAGTTCTATGAACAATGTCTTGATTCACATAATGAGGTTGAGTACATGTGTACTAAGCCTGAGTTTTCCCAAGCAGTGGGAGCTGTCAAAAAGTTTGGACCCAATCTGGGAAAGAAGCACTGGAGGGTAGTTCAGTGGATTCTTAGAGGGACCAGCAATAGGTGCACATGTTATGCAGGGTTAAGTTATTTTCTACATGGGTTTGTAGATGCGGATGTGGCAGGTGATTTGGATGACATGAGGTGCACCATAGGATTTGTGGTGGTTAGTCTTCAAGAGTGATTTTGAAGAGGGATACAAAGCCAAGGGAACAAACTAGATGATGTACAGGTACAGGTATAGTTTTAGCTGTTTATCTCCAAGTGGGAGATTGTTAGGTTGTGGAGCTAAAAGCTTCAACTTTATAGACATGGAGGAGGTTGTTGAGTTCTAGGGATGCTGGCATCGGTAGTATGACCGACATCAGTCAGGGGTGAACAGAAGGGCAACTGGCATCGGTAGGAGGTTGGTCGATGTCGATCACCTCCAGATAGACAGGGACTGACATTGGTCACCTGTGCGGTTCTAGAACTGTTCATTGCACGGATAGTTAATTCATTGAACCAAGTGTTTGCATGTTAAGGGCTAATTATAGTCTTGAGCTACATGTCTAATTATTGTAAATTAGAAGTCTAAGTTATTGTTTAAGTCTGGGATCTATTTATAGACCCATTGGCATGTATTGTAATTATGAGCTAAAAAGGAAGGCAAGGAAGATCCTTCCAAGTGTAAGATCATTTGAGTTGCAGGCTGTTGCAAGATCATGGGAGAAGATCTACATGGTAAGTAAGATCACTTTGAGATCTACTTGAAGTACTTTGAGTACTTGTGTACTGGCAGGGTTATTACTGACTGGTTGAAGAGGTGTGTGTGAGTTGTGTGTTGGGACCATTTTTTGGTAGGAGAGTGAACTCTTGAAGAAAATTACTAAACACTTGAGGTGTGGGAAGCTTCTGAGAGGTGTGGAGAAGAGGTGGCATCTTTTTTATTGTATTTTTCTTTCTGGATGAGTATTAATACAAGATTGTGTATTGTCTCTCATATTTTGTGCTATTTGTGAATTCTAGTTACTTGTACTTTTGGTTAATTCCGCATGTTTAATTGCTTGTATGTGGTAATCATATTGTGCTCTTTCTGAGGAGCAAGATCCTAACAAGTGGGATCAGAACAGGTGTGTTGTTCAGGATTCCCCAACAACAACCAAACCAATGAACAAGCCTCTTATAGTAATCCTCAAAATCTAGTGCTAATGTTGTATCAGGACCCATGTATGCTTATTATAGGAAGTGGCCTCATAGAGGACCATTTTATATAGATGCAAACATCATACTAGACCTATTTGAGCTTAGCATGCAATTTCAATAACATGACCATGTCAAATACTCCTCTTATCAAGCTAGCCCCCTCAATGAGACTCTTAATCAAATTGATAGGCCAAGACAATTTGGGCATATAACTATTCATGTAAATTAATTCAGTTAGAGACATGTTAAATGCCCCAACTATCAAAGAAGTGCCTATTGCTTCTACACAAATTCATGTGCCAAACATAATGGATAACACGTAAGTGTCATCCAATCTAAGCCAAAGTGGTGTAACTAAAAAAATAACTATCTCACAAAATGTGTCTTTAGTTAACACCATGATTGGTTTGCAATAGAAAGGGGTTTGAACTTCTACCTCCCAACCACTGTAAGCTACCTCTAATCCTTAACCAATTGCTTCTTCAAGCATGCAACCACAAGGATTAAATAGTCAACCACAAAATGGTGCCTTACCTCAACAAAATGTGATGAATGTTACTCCACCACAACAGGTGACAACTAACATTCCATAATAATAGGCACAATCTAATATACCTATGTAGCCGAGATCAAATATTTTGCCACCTCATTAGGGGGCAACTAATGTTCCACCTCATCAGGTAGTGACCAATATACCTCTTCAGTCACATACCAACATACCATTACAATCACAAATAATGTCTAATCAACAACATACATCTATTAGTCAATGATAAATGTTGAACACTCTAAAATCATCTACTTCCCAATAAGGGTTCACACAACCAAGAGGTTCTATTATTCTGTAAGTGTTAATCAAGAAACAATTGCCTTTTGTTCCAAACATACCATAGATCCAATGACATGGCCTTGGCTCACAAGTTCCCCTTATTTAGCTAGGTTTCACTAGTTGACAACAAGTCCCTCTTCAACCTTAATAGGAACAATAATTCACTCATATCCATATCCTTCCATCTTAGCCATAAATCCCCCAAAACTAGACCTATATACCAAATCCCAAATAGAATATCACACCACAATGCATGCAATTTCAATAATTGCATCGTAATCCATGAATGCATATTCTTGGTCAATTCCCTAGCTAAACCAACATTCCATAACAAACCATACCTCCACTATACCTTGGTCAAAGTAATCCACTTTTGACCACCCAACCTCCGCTTCAAGCCATTATTCCATCCAATTTCCTAGCACAATAACTATAATAAATAAAGGTTGCAATTACCACCATCGAAGATGGGAAACATACCAAGAATTTTAAGTTGGATGATGTGTGTTCATACCCATTTAACATGGAATATCTACATATACCATTACTTTTAGGTTATGAACCACCAAAGTTTGACACGTACAAGGGTAAAAGAGACCCAAAGGCCCATTTAACAGAATTCTTTGTTGCTATCTATCCAGTGGCTTATAGTGACATATACATCCTATTATTGTTTCCTTAAAGTCCAGAAGGATAAGCTTTGGAGTGGTTTATAAAATTGTTAAAGAATTTAGTGTCTAACTTTGATGACCTTTCAAACAAGTTTTTGAAACACTTCTCATATAATATTAAACATGATATTTTGTTGGTAGATTTAAGTCAAGCCAAAGATAAGGCTGGTGAAATTTATATAAGTTATTTGCAGTAATGGAGAGCCCTTGCAAGAAGATTCACCCACAAATTATCATACAAGCAATTAGCTACTGTGTTTACCAAAAAATTACATAGTGAGATATCTTACCATCTAGAGGTGCAATGTGAATACACCTTTAAGGAAATCATCGATACAGGTTTGTTAATTGAAAAGGCCCTTATTAATAAAGGGATTGTCAAGATTATCTCATCAAATTAGAACTAGAATCAAAACCAAAGAAATGGCTAAAATCAAAACCATAACTAAGTCCAAGCATAAGCATCACAACCAACTTAGGCCAATAATTATGAAAAATCCAAGTAGTTTAACCATAAGAAGAATATTTGTTTGAAATGGAGTAACTGAATCATGACATGTCCAAATGGTGTAAACACTATCTGCTTAGCCTATGTCATATTTGTAAATTACTCCTTTCCAACAACTTATTCAATAAGCGTAACCTTTGTAGTAGCCTAGATCAACTCAGAAAATGTAATAAACTTTGCCTTTGTAAACCCCTCCTCTAAGGCAAAATGGGCCTGCTCGTTGAGTTTTTAGCGACCTTGGAGATCTTATTGAAGCCGTGTTTTACAAACTAGCTATTGCTAATTTGATTAGTTGGCCCATTCCAAAGCACTATCTTGAGGTAATTCATTACAAATTGGTATAAATAAAATGAATTTTGTGAATACCATCATGTTAATGGACATAACCTATGCCATTGTGTGCAAATCAAACACCTTATTCAAAATATGTTGAAAAATAGGGAGATAACATTAGATAATGGAGCTTTTACATCCACTCAAAACTTGGATATCTACTAAAACCCCATTTCACAACATAATAACCATAACTAAAAACAAAAAAAAAAACAAAGTCTAGAGAAACATCAATATTAATATCAATAGCTGAGACAACAATAATAATACCAACAACAACAAAACCAACATCAACCTAATGGATAGAACCAAGGGTAGAATAATGCTAACAACCAATATACTTGCCATGCAATTACACATTATATACACAATATTTTCAATTTTTATCAAATACTAATGGTTTAAATCTTGTAGGAACTCATCAAGACTCAATCTCTCTAAGTGCATGCCCTAAGGGGTACACCGGGAAATGGGTGGACAAACTATTGGTGCTTTTTAGGATTGTTGTCCCTTATTGCCATATATTACCAATCCAACCAACTCCAAAAACACTCACCTAAGATATTACTTCTCTATTTCACACTACTCCAATCTTTTCCCACTTTCCATCCCTCTTTTCCTCACCTTAAGCCCCATTTAATAGTTGGCTATACTAGGTCGACTAGGTCAACCTTGTACAGTTTTGGGTGAAATTCATTTAGGGTCTAGGTTAGCTCTTGGCCGACCTAGCCCATGACCCAATGAATTTTTGTCCTTAATTATACTATGTCTACTGGGTTGACCCTATTGATCAAAACTTTTAGAAGGGCTTAGGATTAAATCCACCTATATAGACAAGATCATTTCATCATTATTTACATAATGAATAAGAGTTATTGGTTGCTTGCACTTATTTACAGTATGCTCTTCCACCATTATACTTGAGGAGTCTTAGATTAGGGTTTATACTTGAAGAATCTAGTCTTGTGGAGAAGTCTTGGATGCTTTGGTATTTCTTAGTGATCCTTAAAAAACCACAACAACATCTTGAGAAGCCCCTTTGTCCAAGGGAAAGATTGAGTCTCGACGGCTTTATCATTCAGGTATGTATTATCTAACTTTGATCTTCTCTTTAGTAGATAGAAGTAGCATAAGTATTGGCTTCGAATAATATTACTCTTCTCTTTCCATGTATTAGGGTCTTGCTCATACATAGCTTAATTGAGATTCTTCTCTACATGTTTGTTTTGTTTACGAACCCCCATTTTGTACCACAAGCTTTTGTGAGCATTAGATTGGATTTTACTTTATTTGTTATTAATTTAGTGAGACTTATCAAAACATAAGACTCCCTTATGGATATTGCATGATTATGCTTGATTGGAGGCTTTCAAACCTTCCCTAGCATAGTGTATTATGGTAAGATATCCACTAATCATATTGGTCATATTCCTGATTATCTAATGTATTCCTAATTGAAAGTGTATGGTATGAACTATCTTCTCTAAGTTAGGATTGATTTATAGACATGAAGTATTTTTGGTTGCAGACATTTTGGGGAACCCAACATGAATCTAACCCTTGTAGGTTTTATCTCATATTTTTCATTATTTCATTATTTTGTTTTTCTATATTTGCAATACTAGGTTGACAGTGTCGGTATAGCTCTAACTTCTATGCATAGGTTTAACACATAGTGACATCAATATGACTCTATTCTATTTGTGCATGTTTTTCATCAGATACATGCTACTAAGTCAACTCTTTAGACATTTTACACTTTCAAACTTCTAGATTAGGGTACTAGGTTGACTTTGTTAACATAGTACACTTTCAGACTTCCAGATCAGACTATTAGGTCAACCCTATCAACTTTATACATTTTCAAACTTCTAAATCAGACTATTAAGTTGACCCCATTGAATCTATACATTTTCAAACTTCCAAAAAACATACTAGGTCAACCTTATCGATATAGTATGTTTTGTAGGTTTCAACAAATAAGGAACTATAGAACTAGGTTGACCCAATCAACATAGTTGGTAGAATTTGCAGGTATAAATTAGGTTACTTTAACAATAATCTCATTTTAATCTACATCCTTTAACCTGCCAAGGTTATTTCTTATCCTTCTCTATATTTTCTATTATTCATTATAGTTTTATTTTTCATAGTTTGTAATCTTTAAAACTGCCCCTATACAGTTAACTATGTTGACCCTATCAATGGAGTTTTGTATTCTATATTGTGTCTAAAAAACTAGGTCAACACTGTCAACATAGTTCTTTTTCAGACCCTTACTTTCATAGTATAGTAGTAATACTGTCAACTCTATTCTATAATATCTGCATATACTATCATCTAAAATGACACTGTATTATGTTTCAAAGTTATAATTAACACTTATATTCTAGTAATTAGCTCATACTGTCATTTCTTATTGCTTGCATTCTTAAAATAGATCACATAGTATAATTAGGTAGTTTTTCAATATACCATTTAGTTTCACTATTTTTCTCTTTTATGCACACACTAACAAATTACAAAATCTTAAAATGCACTTTAACAATTGTCTACCCAAAGCCTACTTACTTGGATTTCATCACCAAGGGGGAAGCTGACTTGGTTTTTTGGCCAAGTATAAACATGTGGTTAATGATATATATTAGATAATCACCCAACACCCTTATCATTGTTTTTTGTGAAGTAAGGGCGTAAGCTCCAATACCAAGCTAGTACCATTGCCAATACATATCCCTTTCAGCCTAAACATCCTGAAACCATCCATAGATTGCTTTCTAGTTCCTTGATTATAGCCAACTTCCTATTGCATCTAAAATTATATTATAATAGTTTAACAACATTCAAGATGATCGCTTATCTTTTACTTTCCAAGTTGACTATTTACTCTTTGCTCAATTATCTATTGTATTGCAAAAACTTGTATTAGCCAATGTTGGTACAAGGTTTTATGCTATGTGCCTCAATTGGATTAACCTCATTGACCCAACTGATTGTGTGTTTCCTTTCATTTCTTACTTTCAAAAAGTACTTGCAAATTTTTTCTCATTTCAAGACACAGTCATTCTGCTCAATGCAATCTCTTACAGACTATCTATTTTCCTTGCCTACCATACTAGGTCAACCTTGTCGACATAGTACTCTTTTTGGCTTTCCATGATATAGAACTAGGTCGAGCCTATTGAGTCTGTATCTTTTTTTGCCTGCTTGTTACCCAGTTTATAGAATTAGGTTGACCCAGTCAACTCTGTATCCATGTTTTCTCAAATTTTAGCCCCTATTTTTTGAACTAGGTCGACCCAATCAATTTTGTACTTTTACTACTTATCATATCTATCTGACTTAGTTATTTATCTCTATCTTTAACTCTTATTAATTATCATCCTCTTTATTTCCTCAAGCATCATATCCATTATCAAAATATTTTTGGACAATTTGAATCCATTTATAAACTATATGGGGTAATCTTTGCTTCTTATCTTTTCTTTCCTTTTCTTCCTCTTTTTAGCTTTTGGGGAATCTTGAGATGCCCATCCACATATTAATTTATCCTCGGGCATCTTTTAATGCCCACCCATATGTCATTTTAGACTCTAGGGCATCTTTTGATGCCCATCACTACATCCAATTACCCTTTGGGGCATCTTGTGATGTATACTCTTATTCTACATGGCATGATACCAAACTAATTCAGCTCCAAGAAACCTTCCAAGACACATACACTTGTCTCTCACGTGCTCATCATTGATATAGTCATTAATGTAGATTCCTTCCCTTCTTTTCATGATTTATATAAATGCTATCTATCTAACACTTTTTTTAGGGTACTTACATGGGTCTCACCCTCTATAATAGTTCTCTCTTTTTACAAACCTTAATCCTTACTTTTTGGTCTTCTAGTTTCCTCTTTTTTCGCATGAGTTGCATTGTAAAACCATAGATATGACCTAGTCTTCCTTATGATGTACAATAGTCTTGTTTATTTTAATACTCTTTTTACACACTTTTCGCATCCCTTGGATTTCTCTTTTGTGAGTTGTAATATAAGACCATGGATAAGACCTAGCCTTCCTCACAAAATACCATTTTTTTTCTCATTTACTTTTCACATAATTTTTTGGCACCTTTGTGGGTTTCTCTTTTATGAGTTACAGTGTAATACCATGGATAGGACCTGGTCTTCCTCATAAAATTACCATCTTTTCATTCCTTTTCTAGAATGTGTTTTTGATCTTTGTTCTCAACTTTAGCTTTTGATTCTTTTGATAGATGGAATTTGCACAACAATCTATGATAGCATGTTTTCATTCATTTCCCTCATTCTTATGATAAGTATTCACACTTTTCTATCATTAAATCCCCCTTTTCACCCTTGGTCACATTTTTTTCAATTTGAAGTAATTCAAATTATTCTATGTGTCATTCCTCTTGATTTCCTTTCCTTCCACTCTACATTGGATAAAACAAGGTTGAAGTCAAGATAGAAATTTTATTTTACCTAGATTTACAAGACTCTTAGACACCATTCTCTCTAAATTTCTCTCTCTTAGCAACCAAGTCCCAAGTATTGAAATGAAATTCATCTTTAGCACCCATGTTTCATTTTCCAAATCTGTATGGAGGAGGAATAGAAAAAGCCATCCAAAAAGTTAAAATCCAAATCATTTGAAAAAAGGTAATGATATACAAAAGGTAACATAAAAATCTTGAAAGTCAAAATCACACCAAAACACATGATTATAAACATATTTCCTATCTCTAATCGAATCTCAAACTCCACAGTTGGCCTCACATGAGCTGAGGTCTATTGGGGTGCGATAGGCCAGTAGATTAGAATAAGAGAATTCAATAAAATCTATGGTGATACCTACTTTCTCATGAAAGTACCCAATCTTTGAAGTAGACCGATGGCTTTTTAAAGGGTCGTAAGTAATGGGGAACACATTTTGGGAAGGTAGGTCCATTTTAATTTTCATGCATATAAAAAGTTAAAAGCCAAATCACTTGAAAAAAGGTAATGATATACAAAAGGTAACATAAAAATCTTGAAAGTCAAAATCACACCAAAACACATGATTATAAACATATTTCCTATCTCTAATCGAATCTCAAACTCCACAGTTGGCCTCACATGAGCTGAGGTCTATTGGGGTGCGATAGGCCAGTAGATTAGAATAAGAGAATTCAATAAAATCTATGGTGATACCTACTTTCTCATGAAAGTACCCAATCTTTGAAGTAGATCGATGGCTTTTTAAAGGGTCGTAAGTAATGGGGAACACATTTTGGGAAGGTAGGTCCATTTTAATTTTCATGCATATAAAAAGTTAAAAGCCAAATCACTTGAAAAAAGGTAATGATATACAAAAGGTAACATAAAAATCTTGAAAGTCAAAATCACACCAAAATGCATGATTATAAACATATTTCCTATCTCTAATCGAATCTCAAACTCCACAATTTGCCTCACATGAGCTAAGGTCTATTGGGGTGCGATAGGCCAGTAGATTAGAATAAGAGAATTCAATAAAATCTATGGTGATACCTACTTTCTCATGAAAGTACCCAATCTTTGAAGTAGACTGATGGCTTTTTGAAGGGTCGTAAGTAATGGGGAACACATTTTGGGAAGGTGGGTCCATTTTAATTTTCATGCATATAGCCTTCATAGGATGATTGATATACTTCATTTGTTGACCTAAGACTTGCATGGCTAGGATAAGTTCTTCAGAGTCCTTAAGGTTGAAATTTCTCTTGTTTTAACAAACTTAATTTGAGTGTTTTGACTTCAATAAAGAGTTACTCTACCTTTGTTTTTCTTTAATTATCCCCTCCACCCATTTCATTTCCCCCCTTGAAAGGCAAATTATGATTACAAATCTATTTTCCATTCTTCTCTATTCCCTCTTCTTCACATCTTAAAAACATGCTAGCACTACTTTGTTTCAATTTTATCTATCCTTAGAACAAAACAACATGTTTGAGAAACTATTGATTAATTTACTTACACCATGACTCTACATTTCTAGGCATACTTTGCTTTCTTTTTATCATTTGTCATCATTGTACCACCTTTTTTATGGAGACCTGAGTCCATTTCTACTTTCATGTAATTTTTCCATTATTGAGTGAGGTTGGCTTATTGCTTCTCACTCACCAATGTTGTTTTTCCCCTTATGCACTTTTTTTCCATTGTTGCGTGAGATAAGGATTATTACTACTCACTCATCAATGCTATTTTACCATGTCTTGTTTTTTATTTTCCATATTTATTTAAGGATTGTTACTAATTTTACATCATTTTTTTATTACCATCCTTTTTGACATGTATCCTTGGTTTGACTAGGTGAGTTTGCCCTTCTTACTTAAGGTTTACTTGTTTGAGTTTTTCGGTCTTTAGTAGCCTTGGATTTTTGGTTACCTGATTTAAGCTAAATTTTTGACTTGGTCATTTGGTCTAACATAACACTTGTCACCCCATCTTATCAAATTTCCAAGTACGTTTCATCTTCATAGCCCTAGTTATCTTGTCTTTCCTACATTTTTTTATTTTACTCTTTAGTTTTATATTCATGAATTTTTCAAAAGCAGTCTCTGTGCCCTCCATAATTAAAAATAAAAACACAATAGACAACCATCCAATGATAAAGGTAAGTCTAGGTACGCATCACATTTACTTTTTAGTTATTTCCCTTTCTATCATTTAATTTTAGTTATTTTTGCTTTGAAATACTGCAACTTTTTTAGCCTCAGCATTGTGTGTTACTATGTTCTTTTCTTGAAGCACCATCCCCTATTGCAATTGAATGACACATGATGATATTTGAGTAGGGTATATGTATACACATAATATTTTCAAAATTTATCAAATAATGATGCTTTACATCTTATAGGAACCTATCAAGACTCAATCTCTCTAAGTACACACCCTAAGGGGTGCACTAGGAAAGGGGTGGGTAGACAATTGGTGCTTCACATGATTGTTGTCCCTTATTGCCACTTATTACCAATCTAACTAGCTCCTAAAACACTCTCCTAAGCTATTACTCCTCTATTTCAAACTCTAGTATTTATTCACTTTTCATCCCTCTTTTCCTCACCTTAAACCCCTTTTGATAGTCAGCTGTACTAGGTTGACTAGGTGATCTTGTATAGTTTTGGGTGAAATTCATTTAGGGTCTAGGTCGGCTCTTGGATGACCTAGTTTGTGACCTAGTGAATTTTTGTCCTTAATTATACTAGGTTTACTAGGTCGACCCTATCGATCAAAACTTTTAGAAGAAATTAGGGTTAAATCTACTTTTATATACAAGATCATTTTGCCATTATTTACATAATGAACAGGAGATATTATTTTCTTGCACTTATTTACAATCTACTCTTCCACCATTATATTTGAGGAGTCTTAGCTTAGGGTTTCTACTTAGAGAATCTAGTCTTGTGAAAAAGTCTTGGATGCTTTGGCCTTTCTTAGTGATCTTTATGGAACCACAATAACCTCTTGTGAAGCCCCTTTGGCCAAGGGAGAGATTAAGTCTCGACGGGTTCAACATTCAAGTAAGTATTATCTAAATTTGATCCTCTCTTTAGTAAATATAAGTAACATAAGTATTGGCTTTGAATAATATTACTCTTCTCTTTCTATGTATTTGGGTCTTGCTCATACATAGCTTAATTGAGATTCTCCTATGCATGTTTTTTTTACTAACCCCCACTTTGTGCCACAAGATTTGGTGAGCACTAGATTAGATTTTAATTTACTTATTATTAGTTTAGTGAGAGATATCAAAACATAAGACTCCTTTAGGGTTATTTCATGATTGTGCTTGACTAGAGGATTTGAAACTCTCTTTAGCATAGTGTATTATGATAAGAGATCCCCTAATTGGGTCTAGTAGATCCCCATATTGGTCATGTTCTTGATTATCTAATATATCCCCAATTAGATGTGTAAGGTATGATCTATCTTCTGTGAGTTAGGATTGATTTATAGACATGATGCATTTTCGATTGCATACACAAATGACTAAAATAAGGTTTTAGATCATATTATAGGAGGTTGTGTTTATACCATCTCTATCAATTTGAGACCAAGTATTAACCAAACAAGACTGTTTCCAACCATTTGTAACCAACCAACCTATGCCAATGATCCTTTATTAACCTAGGACCGTATATGAGTGTACCAAAAAGTAAGGATTACTACTTTTGAACCTTATACCAATAACTCATCATTAACCCATGACCACATACAAGTACATTAGTAATAGAGACTTATCATATTTGGTCCCCTTCCATCATCATTTGTTAGCAATAATGGTCCTGTCTCTAATCCTAATTATGCAATCACAACTTGACGGTCAAAGATTACCATTCTAGGCCCACAACCATTTTCCACTCCACTCATTTAACCCACCATTCTAGATAGGAACAAGTCATATACTATTATGTACAAAAGATGTTTGATATTATGGAATAATTGTAGAAGATGCCCACATTAATTTCTATTTTGGATTTGTTGTGTACACATACCATCCACAAAAACATCTTGATAAAGTTCTTTGGCTAATCCCAAGTTACAAAAGACATAAACCTAGATAAATTTCAAGGTTTGGTTGGACATCTAGCCCTTGGCCATTAATTATCCTTTTGCCAAAGTGATATGTCATCCCTTGGCCCTCTCCATAATAATCCATTATACATCAAAGTTGTCATCATATGATATAAAGTGAAATGTGTTTTCATAGATAATAGATCAAGCCTAAATAGTGTTTCTCTAAATCTCATCAAGCTTGTCAAATACATAACAATGGATCTACAGGCAAAAAAGATCACAATCAAGGCCTATGATAATGAAGAGTGAGAATCACAAGGCACTCTCAACTTAGTAGTTATCATTGGGCATTTGACCCATGATATATTATGCCATGTGTTAGACCTAGATTTGTCATATAATTTTCTCTTGGGAAGCCTTGGATACATGAAATTAATGTAATCCATTCAACATTGCATCAGTGTCTCAAGTTCTCTCATTGTAACATGGAGGTCACCATTTATGGATATTTGCAGCCCTACTTACATTACAAGCATTTGAAGGTCGAGTACGAAAGCTATAACTACCATTTTGGCTTGAATCTAATTCCAAAAAATGACAAAGGGAAAAAAATACTTGTTGATTCTCTAGAGGCAATTGTATTGACCCAAACACCCTTGATTCATCTTCCCATATGCCACCTCCTAAAATATCCAATCATTTTACCATCTCAACTAATGGCCTAGGAGAATATTTAACCCACAATAAATTACACATTTACAAGATTCCATAGAAACCCAAGTCCTATGGAATACCTAAATCCAAACCACTTTGCATGGAATGGAAAAATAAATGAAAAAGAAAAATTCATAGTCTAGCTACTATCATTTTCACACCGACAATTGGCCAAGAATAAGACCCACTTGTAGATGATGAATCCTATTTGTATAATAAAAATTAGATGACTATTATAAAAATACCAAGTATCCTATTCTTAACAGGATCATGGAGAAACACACCTATGAAGGAGGAGACCTTACGCCATATCAATAAGGAATGCTTGAGCCAATTTTTACAACTCAGTATAAAGGAACCTATGGTCTCAGATTTAAACCATCTGGGGGTGACCCCACTTATCTTATTCATGTTCTAATGTCAATAACAAGTGATGATGATGTTGAGAGTGAAGTAAAGTTTGATCATAGCACTTATGAAAACCTGGCCAGTACCAATCTATTTGACACTCATGCATTTTGTACCTTTAAACTAGTTATTCACCACAACCCATTTCCTCTATATCACCCTAAACTTATATCCTGGGACTAATAAGAATCCATACTGCCTATATATGAGTTTGAGAATGATGAGGCCTTTTATGATATTATAGGCCTAAGATATACTATTTCATTGGGAGACCATAAACAAGGGTTCTTAATCACACGAGATCTTGTAACCTATTTTGGAGAATGAGTGTACACCCTTAGCCATAAATAATTGAGTAAAACATTGAGGTCCCAAAGTGAAAACTACTTTGAGGTGATTTTAGACTAGGGTAAAAGTAAAGAGAAAGGCCAATCTTCTGGTGAAAACCTATTTCAAGCACCATTAGATGGGGGTGTTCAACCTTCTTCAATAGAGCTTAGGAGACCACCAATGTTGAACTTGCCTATGGGTCCAAGTTTAGTTTAAAAGAACATCATAACTTTGACCAAATCATTCAATATTTTCCAATAGTGTTTATCACATGGCCATATTTACCATTAGGGGATTCTGATTCATCTTACCTAGGAGAACTTGAAGAGACAGTCTAAACAGAATACTCTACCATTGCTAGCCAATTCTAATCTTTGCCAACCATTCTGGATGTTGGTTTGACTCTTCTTATGAAGGATACTACATAAGTCAATGTCGGGACTCTTGATGACCTAAAATGGAGAAAATTAGGCACATCCCTCATTGAGGAGAAATGTGACATCTTTACATCCCTTTTGAGGGAGTTTGTAACATATTTGCTTGGGCCTATTCTGACTTGTGAAGTTTGGACCCCACGTTAGTTGTACACCACCTTATTATACATCCTAATGCCAAACTCATAAAACAAAAAATATGTAAGATGCATACTCGCATTGCTATATTAGTAAAGAAAGAGTTGGAAAAAGTCTTAAAAGTGAGATGTATTTGACCAATTGACTATTCAGAGTAGATCTCAAATATTGTGCCAATCAGTAAGAAGCTAGAAAAATTTAAAATTTATACTAATTTTAAAGATATAAAAAAGGTTTTCCCCAAGGATGATTTTCCTCTATCAAACATTGACATGATAGTTGACTCTACAATGGGGTACAAAATGCTTTCACTGATGGATGGATTCTTAGGATATAACCAGGTCTGGATTGCACCAAAAGACCAATAGAAAATAATGTTTACCACTCCATGGGGAACATTTTGTTATCAGGTTATGCCATTTGGTCTCAAAAATGTTGGGGCCATATACCAAAGAGCCATGAACTTCATATTTCATGATATGATGCATGGCATTGTTGAATACTATGTTAATGACATACTAAGAAAATTAAAGACCAGGGCCAATCATCTAACAGTACTATGAAGAATATTTGAGAGACCCTATGAATACAAAGTCAGACTCAATCTTAAAAAGTGTGTTTATAGAGTTACTTCAGGAAAATTGCTTGGATTTATTATGTCTCATAAAGGCATTAAAGTTGATCTAGCCAAAGTATAAGCTATAACCGAGATGCTACCACCTTCCAATTTGAAGTAGCTCCATAGTTTTTAGGGTAAGATATAGTCTAACAGATGTTGGATTTATTAGTTGGTTGATAAATTCCACTCATTTACACACTTGTTGAATAAAGGTTTACATTTGATTGGGATGAATAATGCCAAAGAAATTTTCAATGATTAAAAGACTATCTTGCCAATCCACATGTTTTATTACCACCAATGCCAGGAAAGCCATTCTTATTATACCTATCTACCATAGACAAAGCCTTGGGGTTACCGGTCACTCAACATGATGACTATGGAAAATAACATGCCATCTACTATCTAAGTCGTACATTGGTTGCATATGAACATAATTATATGCTCTAAAAAAGCCTATTTAGCTATGGTCTTTGTAGCTCAAAAATTATGACATTAAATGTTAAACAATAAGACCATGGTCATTTCAAAAGTAAATTCGCTCAAGTATATACTAGCTAAGATATCTTTACAAGGCCAAATAGACAAATAGATCATGCTTCTAAGTGAGTTTGAGATCAAATACATTAATAAAAAATCCATCAAGGGACAAGTATTTGTAGATTAGCTTATTAAAGCTCCCTTTTTAGATACAAAGCCTCTAACATTATAATTCCTGGATGAGTCCATTATGACCATCATTGAAACACCTCTTGAGGAGCAGCAATAAAAACTATATTTTGATGGATCATTTACATCACATGGATCAGGGGTAGGCCTTTTATTTATTACACCATAGGGGGATATTATCCCTAACTCATTTCATATTAGATTTCCTTATACTAAAAACATAGCCAAATATGATGCACTCATTATAGGGCTTTGATAGGCAGTACAATGGAACATACAACATCTCAAGGTTTATGGTGATTCTCAATTAATCAATAATCAGGTTATAAACCACTTTTGGAAAAAAGATGACAAGATGGTATCATATAAGGCCATGGTCAACACTCTCAAGAAATAAATTACCGACATACAATTTGAACACATACCAAGGATTAGTAACATAACAATAGATGCCATGACCACCATTGGATTTTTGATCCATCATCTAGACAAGGAAAAAGAATATCAATTCCTTATTGAACATCTTCTAGTGCTAATTCATAAACCTTCAACTATCATAATGATATATGATATTATCGATCCCAGATCTATATGGTATGTACACCTTTATGACTATCTTCATGACCACATTATGCCACCTGACATATCACGTAAACAATCCAAGGCATTTACTTACCATGCCATAAGTTATACCTTACTTAGACCAACCCTTTACCGTTACAACTTTAATATAACTCTGCTTCATTGTTTAAATTCAACATAATCAACATTAGTGTTATGGGAAGTTCATTAAGGAGTATATTGAGCCCACATAAGTGGGGCCATCTTAGCCAAAAATATCCTACATACTGGGTATTATTGAACAAATATGGATGTAGACATAGTTGTTTATGTAAAAAGGTGTGATAAATGTCAAAAACATGCTAATATAATTCATTCCCTAGACAAGCCTTTGAAACCAATGATTACTCCATGGGAATTTATTACATGGGGACTCAATCTCATTGGGAAGATAAACCCAACCTCTTTTGTTGGCCATAAATATATCCTTACTACCACCGAATATTTCACTAAGTGGGTTGAAGTTATACCCCTCACATGACTGGAAAACAAATTTTAAAATTCATTTGCAACTATATCATCTACCATTATGGTATCCCATTTGAGATTATATATGATAATGATAACTTGTTTAAGAATAAGGATGTCAAATCATTATGTGTTAAGTACAAGATTACTCAATATTTTTTAATTGCATATTACCCACAAGGTAACGGTCAGGCCAAAGCATCAAACAAAAGTATTTTCAACATAAAAAGATATTTAATGATGTTGGCCATGATTAGCACCTATAAATATTCCATTTCCTCTAGGCATATCGTACCAATTACTATACTCTAATGGGAGCCACTCCATATTTAATTGTTTATGACACTGAGGCCATTCTTTCCATTGAGGTCAAATTACCTTCTTTGTGCATCTCTTTGAAGCAAGTCCTGGATGATGAATATTATTGAGTATTTCACCTGCAAGAGCTAGAGTTACCTAATGAGAAATGCATGGCCACAATTAATATCCTTAAAACATACCAAAATAGACTCTATGGCCATTATAATTGGTGGGTCAAACATAGATAATTTAAACTTGGTGATCTTGTTCTCAAATAAAACCAATAGCATACCACACTTGATAAGAAGCACAAGTGCAAGTTCAAACCCAACTAGATATGCCCTTACATCATTGTTGAAAACTATGTCTTTGGAGCATACAGGCTCACTACCCTAGATAGTAAAGAAATTGATGAGCTAACAAACATTATACACCTCAAGCATTATTTCACTTGAGAGACTAGATTTTTTGTCTATGAAGCCCATTTTCATTGTACCATACTATCAACATTTTTATTTATGCCATACCATTATATCATATACCATTTTACCATGCCTTTCCTATCAACTGAGTTGTTTTATCCTTCCCTACCCATCCCTTTGATCTTGGTTCTATTTAATTGGTTCTACTGACACTTTCAACAAGCAAATTCTGATTAAGTTTTAGTAGTTGATTGAACATTCTAGAAAGAGGTCATATTCTAGAATAGTATGATAGTGGTTTGGCAGTTGCATCCCTTCATTCCTTATTTCATTTTATACCAAGTGCAATTGATATAACTATCTTTGGGAAAATCATTGTCTCATCATTGTGCTACTAATTATAACCACCTATGGGCAAATTAGTATCATTGAGCTATGCCATTGTTTCCTAATTATAACTGCTTATGGGAAATTAGGAACATCTTTTATCATGCCTTGAAGTACCCCCTTGCCATGTCTATGTCATATGGTGACATTTATCTACTTTGTCTATTTTATGAATTTGATGCTACCTAATCAAATTCTTCCATTATAAGGCATAAGTACAGTGACTTGAGGTCCCATCTTGGGATTATATAGGTAGTGCTCAATTCACATTAAGGTCAACTTAGTCACCCATTTACCACACTCTTACCATTTTATGAGCAATTTTAGTTTGAATGCTCTCACCATTTTATGAGATTGGAATGTTTAGTATCTCGTAATCCTCAATTGAGTTGAGATGCTTCAAAAATTCCAAAAACATTTGTAAATCATCTAAAAAATCCTAAACATCGACCACTTCTTTGGATTAAGGATTCTGGGATCCCTAGCTAATTCACAAGAAACCACTTGTCATTTAGTTTCCCCATCCTTATAGGCCTCACATCCCATGCTCTCACCATTTTATGAGCCTTATTCCCATATTAATCTACAACATCCATCATTTTTTCATTTATCATTTTCTTCTATCTCATTTCCTGGAAGAACTACATTCAAACTAAAGTTTTTGTTGGATCTTGATTTCATGGAACTATGTAGGCAATGTCCACTTACCTAGTGCATCTGGAGTCATCTCGACTACCCCCTTTCTTTTCTTATTTTCCCCCCCATTTTGTTTGTTTATTTCATTGCCTCCTATAGCTTCTAGGCAATGTTCATCATTTTGATTATTCTTTGTTTATGCTCCATTATGATTAACCATTGTTTATGTTTTATATTCTCTTAGTTGTTTTGTTTGTTGTTTGTTTACTATTTTGTCTTTCTATTTGTTTGTTTGTTTATTTGCCTATTCATTTAATTTCTTGTTGTGCGTTGATTCAGTCTATGTGCATTCATTGGGTGATTCCTTGTGCATTATTATTGAATCCATCCATATTCATATGCCAACATTGTCATCATGGTTTTTATCATTAGTGTATTATTTTTGCATGTTTATTAGATTGTGTGTTAGTCCTTATGCATATTTTGGCTAAGTTATCATGGTGTATTATCATGATGACTAATAGCATATGCTATAATAAAAATTAGCTCAAGATGTATACACAACAATGAGGCCATGATACTCTTTTGCACCTAAATAATTCTTTGTCTATCCAAATCATTTCTACATATAGAGTAATTAAATCATGAATTTTTTTTAACCCTTGCTAATTTGAACGAGCATCTCCATACTAACAAGTTGCCCAAATTCATCTTTCTCCTATGTATCAATTTAACAACAGATTTTCCATCATCATGGCGCCAATTATTATAACTACCTTTGAGCAAATCATTGTACCTCATCCCACTTATGATGCCGATGATTCTAACTACCTTTGGGAGTAATTATGTATCATCCCACCTTTAGAGCCAATGATTATACTTGTTTAATGGGTAAATCATGGTGTTTTGATCTATTTGGAGGTTAATGATTATAAATACCTATGGGCAAATCATTATCTTTCTTCTACCCAATTGGAACATGTTTTCATTGTGATAATGCTTATAACCACCTATGGGCAAACCATTATCTCTATCCACCCAATTGAGGCATGTTTTTATACTACCAATGATTATAACCACCTATGAAAAAATCATTGTTTTCCATTTTAATGATTATAACCACCTTTGGGAAAATCATTCTCTTATTACCCTAAGCTTTTTTCAATGATTATAACCACCTTTGAAAAAATCATTATATTTTTTTATCCCACCTATGTAGATGATTATAACTACCTGTGGGAAAATCAACCTATTTGTATACCCAACCAAGGTAACTCCATATGCCACTAATTATAATTGCCTATGTGCAAATCAATCTTTTCCATCCCATTTTATCTTTTTGGTCCCATCATTTCCTCCTTTCGAGGACTGTTTGCTGACCATTTTTTTCCAACCACTCCCTCAAGGGGGCATCTATAGTTCATCCATTTTCATTGAAGTCATAGGCATATATGACATTTTAATTATTTGAGAAGATGTTACTTTTCCTATAGCTTGTAATGCCTTCCCAAATAGGGGTAAACTGTAGACACCTAAAACTAGCCACAACTGGCTTTTAAGCAGACTTCAAATTGATTCCTACCAACCATTGTAAATTAATCCCAAGAATCACTGAACATCCAAAATTTGCTTGTGCATCATTCATCAAAGCTCATAATCATGTTGAGACATCCCTAATTAGGGTATCTTATTATATACAATAATAACCTCTCAGAGATTAATCCATAATCACCTTGTAGCATCACAATAGTCAATTTGGCCTATGGACCTATTAAGTAGGGAGCTTGCACACTTAAGTCAAATATTAAAAGAGCTAAAAGACTAATCTAAATCAATTAACAAGATAAAAAAGATTAAATACATAATTGAATTATCCATTTGAAATTAATGAATATCTAAAAAAAGAAATTCAAAATTCAAAATATCCTAGCCTTTTATCATTGCCTTTATGAGTTGTCAAGCTCTTTGAAAATATCTTAAAACATCTAATTTTGAGAGCCATGCCTAGTAATTACAAATCATAAATAATTGAAAACTATTAAATCTATTGAGGTTATATTTAACTCACCTAGGTTAGGTTTGAACCCATTCTAAGCCTTAACTCCATCTTGACTCACCTTGGGTGAGAGTTAATCTCTAAGCCTATAAATACAAGGCCATGCCAATTGAATTCTAATCTCTCAGAAGCCAAAGATATAATGCAAATTTAGAGTGAGATATAAGCTAGTTTGTTGCAAGTAGTGTTATAATTCCAAAATCTTGAGCCATAAATCACAAGCCACATCAAAGTCAATGGTGCCAAAGAGAGGAGCCAACAAGCTTCATTTTTCAAAGACTTCTTGATGCAAATGCTGAACAAGCCAGTCAACAAAACATTTAGAGATCCCAAATAATGTAAAGGATTTGTGTCTTTTATATTTTAGTTGTGCTTTCATTTGTCTTTTGTTATTAAGCTCCTCCCTAAGATCTAGGCTTGGAGTGTAAGTGTTAGTGTGATTTCATTTGAGTTTTGTTACTTGAACTAACACTATAATAACCTTCATTATTGGATTACTATGATCACATAAGGCTTTGAAATATACCTGGTAAAGGTCAGCCCCAAAAATATCCCACATTTTCTTGTAAAAATTTCAAGGGAATCCATCACATCCTGAGGCTTTGTCATTCACCATTTACATCATTGTTTCAAATAGATCCTCCATAGAAAGGAGTATATCATAGGCAACCCTTTGGATGGTGGTGACTAGAGTGGAAACCATTGAGAGGCACTGGTTCAAGGCTTATTATATTTTAATAAATGGAGGTTGAGATAAAAACATGTATCTATAGTGTTTTGTGAAAGCCTTCATAATCTCAGGTGTCTCTATGTATCTCTACCCATTATTCTAAATGGATTGCATCTATTGGGAGGTGGACTTGGCCTTGAACATGTGGAAGAATTCCTTAGAGACTCGATTTACAACTTTGATCCAATGCATATGAGCTCAAATTTGAACACTTAGGCATTGTATTGATTAACAATTTGGATATTATGGCATAATTTGGTCACCTACAGTTGGAGAGCTTCACTAAATGGGTGTTGCTCTAGGAAGTCCACAACCCATCTTAGTTCTGAATCAGTGGTGGAGTAGGATCTTTGCTGAATCTTGTCTAATTTATGCCCACATATATGCAAAAGTCTATCCATCTAATTGAAAGCATCCGTCCACCACTAGGTCCATCCTGACTACTAAATAGGCCTAAGAACTATATTCCACACCTACTTGATATATGCCACAACGGGCCCATGATCCTAAAGAGTTATATTAAGAAAGAATTGCATCTTATGGAGGCTAGTATTTTTGAATTACCATTTAATATAGTATTTTATAAAAAATTTGTTAGAAATGGAAAAATATGGTAAGGCTTCCACTAGTGGAGTAAACATGCTATCAAAGAAGTACAGTTGAGTAAAAATCATAGCATAATCAAGCCATTTAAGTACTTGATAGAACCCACCTCGAATATTGGTCCAAATGTATCAAACTTTTAGTGTGGGGGACCACCCTAAATTAGGATCACGAAAGCCAAATTTATTTTGCATATATAACCATGCCTCCCTTTCGCTAGTGGCCCAACACATTGGTAAAGTCCAAATCTTATCAGTTGATTATTATACCATATTAAAATATCCATATATAGCCTAGTAGGCCTCAAGTAGAGAATCAAAATTACATCACCATAAAGTTAATCAATCATGAGTATCATTCAAGGCATAAACATTAATGAAAAGATTGAAAAGGGCCCATATGACACAGTGGGTGGGGTCCTTGCCAGAAAATCACAAAATGATGCCATCACTTGGGTGGAATAAATGTCATAACACCACCCTAACCTACCTCATGGTTGATGGAAAGCACTAAGATATCAATCCAGATGAATCTAGAAATAACCAAGACAAGGAAACCTATCACCTTCACTTCCTAAATGTAGAGAGTGTCCATATCTACAAACTTAATTCTAAAATATCAAAAAACATACTTACAAAGTGAGTTTGTTAGGGCCCAAACGTTCCATGAAAAATAATTCATACATTACAAGTGTTAAGAGACATATCTTTTGCATCAAGCCCTTCAAGGGATTCATATCTATTCTTTAGTAAATGCTCAGAATTAGAGATAATAAACTCTAGCTATTGAGTAAATTCTATCACAAACTTTGAATCCTTAGATTAACCTTAATGAATGGGGCTTCAAGAGTGATTTGGAGAGCATCATTAGGGGCTACGTGAGAATTTCCCAGCTCTAGTCTGTGTGATATGTAATAGTAAATCTAGATCATATATAAAAATGTTTATTGATAATTGAGTTTTGGAAAACACATTGACCACTAGGGGTATGATTTAAAATTGTAGTTGAGATGGTGCTACCTCAATTAGTGTTAGTACCTTGATAAGGAGTATGTTGTGAGGCATTTCTTTACTCAATAAATCCAAAGGTTGAGGCACTTGAAGGGTTGATCTAGAGGAAGAATTGTTGATAAACCCATGGTTAGTTTGAATAGGTCCCTTTTTGCGATTGTTCTTCTTGCCCCCAATAATTTGGCATCCATCTTCTTGGGTATTCTTAGGAGTAGCAACCACCACCTTGACAGGGGTCCTATTGTGGGGAGATACAAAGGATAGTCCTTAATATTGTGGTATATGGCTTGGAAATGGAAATAAGTATCTGGTAATTTGATATTAAAAATAATATCGAGAGTCACCAACTTGAATTTCAATAGATTCCTTGAGGTCCTTAGAAATATCAACTTCCACACATATCCTCCTTTACGGTCGACCTGAGTAGAATATCTGGGACTTGTGAGTAAAAATATGGCCTATAAATCTAGATATTTGGTCTAAAAAGGTCAACATGGTAGGGTTAAACCCTAGAACTTGAACCAGACAAGGAATTTTAGAACAACCTACTCTGAGACTTTAAAGTCTCTGATCCAAAGGGATAACACTAGGAGGGAGTTTCAGATATACCAAGTGGTTAACTTATTCAATATAACACCTACATGGGTGGGGTCAATAAATTTTAATAGAATTTTTTTTGGTCATGTTATATATGCTCTCAAACTTAATGCCATGAGCTACCTAGACAGTTTGGACCTAATATTTGAACATGTTTTTAGAAGGAATGTGACCAATAAAATATCTTGTCAGGCAAAACTACTCTAGCCATTGACAATCAAAATCAAAAGTAGGATGATAAAGAACAACATTAGGAGGAGAATACTTACCTCATGATATACTTTTGGGACAAAT
The DNA here is from genome assembly GCA_037957365.1 of Torreya grandis. Classification (NCBI taxonomy): domain Eukaryota; kingdom Viridiplantae; phylum Streptophyta; class Pinopsida; order Cupressales; family Taxaceae; genus Torreya; species Torreya grandis. The sequence goes on from JARHVA010001552.1 coordinate 1,680,119, forward strand.
TTCCTTGGTCATTTATTTGGTGGTGCCATTACGAAGCACTCCTCCTTCATTCATCACAACTTCAACAACTAGACGGGAAGGTGGGAAGGCCATTAAATAGCTTTCCCAAAGGGTAAAACTATTAAATCTCAATAAGTCCTAATTTCTCATGGGGATGTGGTATGATAGAGAGGTCCAATGATGAAAATACCATAGATCTTGATATAAGGCATAAATAAACCCTAGAAGAACAAAAATCCCAAACATTGTAAATTCATCATGCCCTTAAAAAGTAACTACTATTTATTGTTTTCCCTATGTCTATGTTTGTCTTCTTGGAAATTTGAATATGTCATTACTTATTTTTGTGGATATTTGACTAAGTCATGTCCATTTGATTTTGTGGCATTTGAACATGCCCCTTTTTTGTAGTCTCCTTGGACCATTGCTTATTGACTTACTTTTGGGTGCTCTTGTGTGTATGCTTGTTTATTTGTTGAGATCATACTATTACTATCTAGATGTTGCCATGATATTTATCATGCATATTAGGTTTACATATTTTCACATTGGTTATATGCACTTCAATGATATAATTACCTATACATGTTTCCTTCTATATGCTATATGGTCACATTTACATATTTTAAAGTTGTCTTACCCTTTTGAGGTGAGGTAACTTCCATGTATTATTTTTACCTCACCTCAAAGGGGGGGTATGTTAGTGGGGGAATGCTTGGGAAGCATGTTCTCCACACTTTTCATAGTTCATAGACTCAGTAGGGGCATGCCATATGGACATGGTTTCCACACATTCATAATTTCTAAATTATAATGAAGGCATGCTTGTGGAAGCATGTTATTTACATGTATTCAATTTTTGGTACTTATACCATTTTGAAGATTCAGTGGGGGCATGTCATATGGATATGGCTTCCACACATTCACACTTTTGGATTTAGTGGGGGCATGCTTGGGAAGTATGTTTTCCACATTCATTCAATATGGTACTTATAATTCATAGATTCAGTGGGGGGCATGCTTTGGAAGCATGTTCTCCACACCTACTCATCATTTTAAATTTACAATAGGGGAATTATTTGGAAGCATGTCCTCCACATTTACATAATTTTATGAATTATCTAAAACACACAGTTATATGATTATAATATACATTTGTGATAAAATTTTGTATATGGTACCATTATTACACACAGTTTCAACATGAGACATATCTAAGGTGCATATGCTATGTAACATGTGCCTAATATTTCAAAATCCAAATCAATCTTAGAATCTAAAACTATTGCATGTACTGATACCCCAAAGACTGTGAGCCATTCTACTACAGTAGTTGGTTCACCTTTTCATATGGTTGATGTGATTAAATTACTCAATCTTGCCAAGTTTTTAGTTTAGACTCAATCATCCAAACTCCTAGGTTATAAGTATCATTAGGTTACATAGTTGAACTAATCTCATTTGCTAGGTGACAACTCAATTATACTACAAAGTTGGGGGCATGTGCCTTCCAACCTATCTATCTATCTCCTTGAATATATACACTTTAAAGATTTATCTATATTTATCCCAATCTAATTTTTAGATCTTTATAATGATACATTTTTTATAAAAACAACTTGAAAATAGGCAAAGTGGTTACATCGACACACAAGTGTACTCCTAAATCTTATTCTTTCAATTTCAATCAATTTTAAATATTTTAACCTAGATTTTATGCACTGATTATACACTACAACATGCTCTTAGTTGTAGGTCAGTCACTAATAAAACATTCAAATTCGATTATAGAAAATCACTCAAATTTAACTCAAGAAAAGATAAGGTGTGCATACACACCTAGGTAATTATTCCTTTCCTTTAAACTTGAAATTTCTTTATGATTAAAGGGGAGGAAATGTAGATGATATTTTGTGATTATGTAGCACCTTAGTCTTATACACTTGGTAAAACTCAGACCCTGGCTATTTTTCTTAGTTTTACACATGCCTTAATTCCACAATCCTCACATATTCTCTATCTTATGCCCTTTGGCCTATCTCGTAGTCCAAACAACCTTATATTGATGACATAAACATCCCATCTTGTCCACAATGCTTAAAATGTGCTTATCTTACACCTCTACAACTTTTGGGCCTATGCCTGCTCTCCTTCTCCCTGGAAACTAATGTATAAGATAAATAATAATGTCGATGTTACTATACTAACCCAATGCAAGTATCTAGTTCCCCAAAGTCATCTAATTTGAAAATGAAACATATTACAATGGTTGATCTAAGTTATTTAATGCAAGTTATCTCCTTATAGGATTGGTATAAATACAATATCAATCCTCATTCATTATTCACCTAGCAATAAAACCAAAAGAGCACTCAAGAAGCACTCAAGTTACCAAAAGTTTTCCTATTCTACCCTATTCTAATATTAGTTAAAAGAACAACCTAGATATAAGTTTGAAGTACTAAAGGATCAGTCATGAGGTCATATTTTCTAAGTTACAAGATATATAATTATTTTAATTACTTTACACACTTTGCATGAGTCACACACAAGCCAACATATATGAGAGAACTAAATGAGTCTGAGGCCCTCTTCTAGAGTATTGTCTATGTAGACAACACCCTTTGATAACGAGGTCATTGTGGGTTAGCTCAACATCATGTTCCCACTAACCCTTTTTTCCCAAGGGCATCATTCAAGAGTGTACTTAGGGTTTTGATAAAAAATTGAGAGTGATAGCCTTTGTGCAAAATATAAAGACATTAGGTAGAAGGTAAAAAAACCCAAAAAACCCAACTGATGGATTAAAAAATAGAACTATATTATGGTTTGGAAAGTAGAATCAATATAAGGACACTATCATTAATGTAGGTGTCTAACTTGGATGTAAGTGTCTAGTCATCAAAGATAGTCAAAACTCATAACAAATGGAGGCCAGATCTATATTAAAGTCCTGTGATGATTCTTGATCACTATTATATGACATAATAGAACATAAAACAAGATATGATCTCTTATATCTCTTAGCCACTTTATACTTGTAATATTTATTTGCACATGTTAACATAGGAAAATCTATATTATTGACTATAATTTAGTGTTAATCTAAATATTTCCATTCCTTTCAAACAAATTTAATTGCTTGGGTATTATCTTGTGAGATTCTAAAAGCATTAAAACAAATTGATGTTATGTGATTTTTGATGTGATGATGTGATCATGTTAGCACACTTATCCTTAATGATACATACGTGATAGATTTTGCAAAGGGATATACTTTCTTTTTAACTTGTTTTCACATATACTTAGCAACTTGATTTTGAATTAAAAATTTGATAGGATGTGCCATGATTATAGAAAAACCATGATTACATTGTTGCTAGTTTGTAGAATGAAGAGGAATCCCTCTACTTATATATTTTACTGATTAATTTGATCTAGTGGATGAAGTTAAAGATGGATAGTGGAAGATGAGTCCTTCTCATAAATGAGGGAGGTTGAGTGTGTAAAAAGATGCACTAATGAGACATGGGCTTATGACATACCTTGTGAGAGAAGAGATTGCAAAATGAATTAAAAAATCATTTTATGGAGGAGTGTGAAGATTGGCTTGGGGATTTGGTGATGCTGTCACGATGTGAGGAATATTCACTTTTTTATATTTTAGTAAATATGAATTTTCAAAATATATGAAGTTTATTATTATAAGGTTAGTGAATTAATCTTGGTTAATTAAATTATGAAGAGGGATGTGGATTTTTATGGGATTGAAAGTGTTTGAGGAAGAAATGTTTGAGTGATTAAACAAAGGATTTTAGTTCAAATATAAGATTGATTAGGGATTTAGGGTTAATGTTAGTGTAGATTTATCAGATAATTATAATTAACATGAAGTGTCCAATTTTAGGTGTCTACATTTTCCCCTCTTTAAAAAGGTATTTTTGAGACACAATGGGTGGAGTAATGAATTTTAAAAGAAAGAAGAAGCTAAAGAAAATGGTAGTATGAAAGTTAGATGATGATGATGATGATGATGATGATGATGAAGGAATGTGATGGTTATGGATGATACCCCTCTAGAAAGGATGAAGGATGTAGATTGGCTTTTGAAAAAAAGAGAAAGATGTTAGACTGGAAGTATCAATGGGTGGGTGATGAAGAAAGAGGTTTTTGAGATGTATAATGTGATGATGAATTTGATAGCAAGATGATGATGGATAGAAAATATGAGATTAAATCATGGGTGAGATTATCTCACCTGAACTAACGCTTGCACACTTTGATTTTTGATGATGATGGATTGATTTACCCCAATTAGGGTAGATTTGGGAAGGATACATCTTGATATAAAGCTACACACTTTGATTTTCCACAAGCAGGGATGATTTAGGAATGAAATGTATTGAAAAGCTATAGACTTGGATGTGGGAACAATCTATCTTGATGATAATTTACATGCTTGATTTGACCTAAGTAAGGATACATGTTAGGGAATGGAAGCTGTGAGCTTGGATTGAATGGATGATTGATTAATTGATATATTTGGAAGCATATATCAAGGATTTAATTGAATACATGGATTAAGAATGAAATTATCATGTTGATAGATGATTGATGGATGATAGGTAGGTGATAGGTTGATGTAGAAGTATGTGATGATGGTATACTAAATTTTCAAAGAATGAAAAAACCACAAAAAATCAAGCACATGAAGATGCCCCAAGTAATATAATAGTGATTGAAGAATGATGTTATTAGACATGGATAATTAGTTAGAAGAAATGATGGAAAAAAAGAATAAGAATGGGGAATGGAAATGGAAAGAGGATTAAGGATGGATAAATTGACCTCATAAATTTTGTGTTTGAGCACTATCTACATAGTCTGAATGGACCTCAGGCTAATGTTGTTCTTCGAAGAAGGGAGGAATGATGATGATAAATAAATGATTTTACCTTGACTTGGGTAAAGATGGATAAGATGATTCGATTTAAAAATAAATGATTAAGAGATGGATAGAATTTTCAAGGGGATATACAATCATTTTAGCATGCATCTCCACATGATTTGTAACTTGATTAATGCTATTGCACACTGTAGACACCTAAATTACATTTAGTGTCAAAGTAAATCTAAAATAAATAAATTCTTCTTCTTAATATAATTCATGACATCTCCCTCCAAATTCAAATAATTGAATAAATCAAATTAAGAAATTGTGCACATTTTAAAATCCTTATTTAAATATTAAATCTAGATTTTACACCTCACTCAACATCTTCCACCTTATTCTTCCTCACATGTTGACTTATCCCAACCAAACCCACAACTTCCTCAACCTCCTTTGAGTCATCCTTTAAGTTGTTAATTGTTTTGACTCATTCTTAGTGGCTCAGTTAACCATTTCCATAATTATTTAAACCATTTAAAATGGTTACCATCCTCATGGATGAAGACCCATTATCTATCATAGATTATTTAGATCATTTAAAATATCCAAATAATTCTCCACCATTAGATTCTAAATCTATAAATTTATAAATACGCATGAAATCCATCATTGCCATCATTCTGACTTATGCTAATGAAGTGCAATCAAAATCAAATGTGAATCCAAAGTGAATCAAAGCTACCAAAGAGTATTTTGCACTAAAATGTTGCCCATTTTACCATTGCATTGAAACAGTGAGCAACCACATTTCAAAGAGCTAATCGAATCTACATTGTAATGGAAGAAGATTTTACAACCAAGGTATACGTTTGTGTTTGTTTCTTTTGTTTGTAGCTCTAGATCAGTTTGAGATAGTTTAGATTAAAATTTAATATCTTAGTTTACATTTTTAGATTTTATTCAATACATTTTGACACACCCGGTGGGATAAATTTCATCATCTTTTTCATCTTACATTCATCATAATTGTATTTAGAAAACATTTTACATTTAATTTTTGCTATTTGTATTTGCATATGCGTTTAATCTTCATTTTGTGAAGTGTTGGTTGAAGCTAAACGTCATTTTTGGATTTTTCTATTTGACTTTACATAATCACCACGTAATTGTAGAATTGGAAACTTTAATAGTGAATTTGTACCCCTTAACAATGAAATCATTTTTATCATATTTTTAGTGTTTTTTTCCTAAATGTATTTTTACCATCATTTTTTGTTCACTTTATGCTTCTGTATATGTTTTCAATTTTTCATAACTCTCTGTTACAAGTAAGCAATGAATTTGGTAAACTTTTAGTGAAATTGTTTTTCAAAACTATGAAATCATCATCCTCAACTACAAAATCATTGAACTTAGTAGTGAAATCATCCAAGAACCGCAAAATTGTCCTTCTATTTCTCTAAGTTTTTTGTTTTTATTTTTTGTAGGTCTAATAGTGAAGTTGCATTGTAGTAGTGAAAACATTATCCCAAATAATGAAATTATCATTCTGCATAATGAATTCATCATTTCTATCAATGAAATCATTTATGTAGCCTATGAAATCACCATTTTGGACTACAAAATATGGAATTATAATTGTGAAATCATCATTTCTATCAACAAAATTATTTTATAATTGTGAATTTGTTTACTCTGTGTTTTTTTGCATTCTATTTATTTCCTGTGGCTAACCTTTTACAATTTCACTTTTCTATTTTATTGCATAATTATGAATTTGTCACGAGTATTTTTTGTGTTGTTTTTATGGTTTTTCTTTCCTCAATTTTAGGTTTCCTTGATTCCAATCCCAAACAAACACTCTAACCAATTGTTTATAGAACGCTTATCAAAGAAAATTCATAAAAGGGTTAAAATAAAAGCCCATATTTTTTTTGATGCTAATGCTTTCACTTCAAATTTTCAAGTTTTTAGTAATTACATCATATTTGGTTTGGAGTTAATTATTTCTTTTAAGCATTTTATTTGTAATTATGTATGCTCTTCTCTTAACATCACATTGATGCTGATACTCAGGAATAAAAAACAATTCCATAATTATGTGTTACCCAAGTGGTGTTTGCGTAAGCTCTTTACTTAGTGTCACATTGGTGATAATAGTTAAAAATAAAAAACAAACAACACTTACTTTTTATTTTTATTTTTAGTGGCTCTATTGACCATGGATTCAACACCATGCTAGGCCAAATCCCATGTACTTGTGGGGTATATAAATCAAGATCAAATTGTTTCAATTGCCTAAGTAGTTATGTATTTTAAGTACACTATTATGCAAGGGGATTTCATGCACCAATACCCAAGTTTTTAATAATTGCCTTAAAATACGATATTACCAAATGTCAACACACTAAAACCCCTATGTCTATGTTGGGAACTTTGGGATAAGACTCAATAGTGTGCATATACTCTATGTATTTATTCCATGAAATTGGGCCTCAACATATCAAAAGGTATCCTAAAATACTCCCCTTAGATAATCTTGTTTAAACCTTAAGCCTAGGAAAATATCTTTTAGCATTCAACTTTGGTGCATTGGTTAGTGGTTAGTGTCAATAAGTTACCTTCCACACACCCTCAAAACTGGACTCAGTGGGCCATGGGAATGATAGGATCCTTCATGGTTAGTGCCTTGAAATATTAGGCCATGATTGAGAGCATGAACAAGTGACATTGAAAGGCCTAAATGTTGTTCATGACCATTATCCTAGTTTTTCACCTTTTATGTATAATTATTTGACTATTTAAAGTAGGAATTTGTTTATTGTTTCCTTTTTTTACCAGATTATGCAATATCATTATTTTTAAATGAATTATTTTGAGTTTTAGAAGGTATCAAGACATCCCAACATCAAAACTTTAAAAAAAAAACAATCAAATTAATTAGTTTAAGAATTAGATTTTTTCAGTCACTTTGGTTAGTGTCTTTAATTTAAATCTTCCATTTATTTGAGTCATTTTATTTTATTTTACTCATGTCACCTATCACTAGGTAAATGACCATACTAAATAACCCAAATGTAAGTGCTGATCCATTTGATAATGATCCATTTCAATTCACCAACCAAGAGAATCATGTAGAAATACATGAGATAACCAAAAAAGAAGAAGTTGAATGAGGGAATTACCAAGATGAAGGTATCCCCAAAGCTATACAACCTCTACCCTCCGTTGATGTGTATATCATGTCAAAAAAGAATGAAGTTTTGCTTTAATCCTTGGGATTTGGAACAAAATTCCCATCTGACATTGATGTACATAACTTGTAATACTTGATTTCAAGTAAAGAACTTTCATCCTCCAATCCTAATAAATCTACCTTACAAGGTTCTTTAGAGGGTAGCAATGCCCTCATAACATCCTCACAACCCCATCCTCAAGTCTCTCAAGGCAAAAGGAAAACCATCTTATCTGAGGAGTCATCTCAAATGAGCCATGGATTCTCCATGATAATTCATTCAACCCAAGGAACCCGAGATAATGCAATTTCAATCTCATTAAACAACTAATCCCTTTGGCAACCCTAATGTGAATGTAAATCATAATTTTACTTCACATGTTTATCCAACTAATTAGAGTTTGAATATACCATAAAACTTAGAAATCATGCACCCAACCACTAAAAACTCGAATCTTAATCCAAGTTTACCAATAATGTAACAAGTTAACACAAACTTGAATATGGGCCTCCCATCTAATTCAATTTTAACCAATCAACATTTAATTACATTGAATTTGAATACACATCCAAATTCACAAGGTTATGGTCAAATTAATATTTGTTTGAATATTCATTCAAAATCACCAATCAAACCCAATAAGAGTCTCTAAGGTTCATCCATCATTCCTAATCAAAATCAAAATCAAAGTTTTCATACTCATTCTAGATTTCCTAATCAATCATCCAATCCTAGTTTGAGTATTATTTCATGTGCACTCAATAATCTAAATTTAAATAGTGGTTTATCAAATCAATTTTATTTCTCTAATACTCTTCGATTGGTTCCATTTAATCCAATTTCCAATTCAAATTCTAATCCCATTCCAAATTAGTTTAAATTCTAATTCAATTCCTTCATTTTATAACCCAAATCCTAACACAAATTTAAACCAAAACCAAAACCAAAACCAAACACAAAATTCTAACCTCAATCCTAAATTTAAATTAAAAAATACAAACAAAAATCCTAATTTTAACCTTAATCAAAATCAAATCAATCCAATCCAAAATCAACCTCAAACAAACCAAACTAACTCTAATTAAAACCTATGTTCTAACCTAGTTAACTTAAATTACAAAATGCAGCCACAACAACCCAATTTAAATTTGTTTAATCAATCTAATTTTAGTTACAATAATAATCCCAACTCCATGAACTTCTAAAAAAATCCACTAACCAACTCAAACTTCATCCCAAACCCAATTCAAACAAATCCAAACATAAACTTTACAAATAACCCCAACCTTGGTTTTAACCCAAATTTAAATCAAACAAACTTTGGTCGCAATCCAAACCCAAGTAAAACAAATTTTGGTTCTAATAAAAATCTAAACCCTTGTTATAACTCCAATTTCAATCCTTTTTCGAACCCTCAAAGTACTAATTTTAACAATGAACTTCCAAACAACTTTAACTAACAAATGAATCAAATTCCAAAAAACACAAACCAATTCATATGTCAACTATTTAATTACATTAATCCACTAAGTAAAATGAACCAACTATCCCCATATGTCATACAAGAGTTTCAAAACATAAAGGATAGAATTCAAGGCTTATAAGATGACACTTATTCTCAAGAAAAATAGTTAAAGTTTGACGAAATTTTGTCATACCCATACGATTTAAGTACAATGATTACACATTTTAGAAAGTACTTTAAACTTTCAAAATTTGAAAAGTATAAAGGTATATGATATCCCAAATAACATCTAACCATCTTATATCATGCATATGCAGACATTGATTATGCTAACAAATACATGTTACATTTGTTCCCACAAAGTCCCAGGGGCCAAGCCATTTAATGGTTTTCACGACTTTCAAAAATATCTATTTTCACCTTTGAGGAGTTATCTAAGAAATTTGTTTTCCAATTCTCTTATAACATCAAAAAATATTTTAACACATTATATTTACACAATACCAATTAACATAATGTCGAAACTTTTGCTTCCTTCCTCCAAATATGGTGAGTAATGGCACGTCATTTCACATGGTCATTTCTTAAAACTAAGCTTGTGGATATATTCATGAACAATTTAAATTCAGACTTGGGACACCATTTTTTACTCCTTTTCCCAAAGTACTTTGACAAAATCATTGAAAAGGGTGTTCAAGTAGAAATAACATTAATTAATAGAGGTGTAATTAAAATATTTAAACTAGATAATAATAATTCCTCTAAACCAACAGAAAAACCAAAGTTCTTTGCTAAGAATAAAAAAATTGTTGGAGACAGTGTGACTGATGTCAAATAAATTAAAAAACCTCAACATTAAACAAAAAACTACACTCAACCAATCAATAACATCACAATTCTCGATGGACAACCTAGACAAGATAAACCTAAGCATAATTTCACTCAATTAGGTGACACTTATGGGAATGTTTTTTGAAAGTTGGCTCATATAAACATGATTATAAGGCCTAACACTAAATTTTTTAATGAAAATATTCCTAAAATTGATTGGTATAAAGAAGATGTGTATTGTGAATAACATCATATTAAAGGACATTCTATTAATAGGTGTATGTGGCTTAAACACTATGTTCAAGACCTAATTGATAGAGGAGACATAACAATAAAAAATCAACCATCTAAACCATATAAAAATTTAAAAGTGGGGATATAAAAATATCCGTTACCCAATCATGAGCAAGGAAAGGGAAAACAAAATCAAGAACAAGAACAACTAGAAGCTAGTAATGTTATCAAGAAAGCAATCCATTCAATTATATAGTCAATAACATCGATTCCAGGCATAGACATGTTAATGTCGTTAATTTTTTAGCACATGAGTGCATCATTACTATAAGGCTTGAAAATATTACCCTTCTAGGTACATCATCCTCTAATGTTGAATGCAAGTACAACATTATCAACCGTCTTGAGAAAATGCCAAAAAATATTTCAATATTAGAACTTCTCAGGACATCTCCTATATGTAAAGATATCTTGTATAAAGTTATTCAAGATTCAACCATTCCTAAAGACATCAATCCCACAAATTTACAAGTGATAATAGGTTCTTTAACCACAAATAACCTAGTAATATTTGATCATTTAGATGTCTCTCCTTTAGGATCTAATCATAACCTCCCATTATATATAGAGGTTATCATCTCTAGGCACAAAATGAAAAGGGTTTTTATAGATAATGGTTCAACACTAAATCTATGTACATTAAGGTTTATAAAGAATCTAGGATATCCAATAACAACATTGGAAACAAACATTATTACCATAAAGGCATACAACAATAATGAGCAATGATCTATAGGAACAATCTATCTTCTTTTGATGGTGGGGTCTGTTATTGAAGAAAATCTCATTCATGTATTTGATCTTGATCTACCATACAACATACTTCTTGGATGCCCATGGATACATTCCATGAATGTTATCCCATATACCTTACACCAATGTTTAAAATTCTCTCATGTAAGAATGGAAGTGACTATACAAGGTGATCTTCAACCCTTCCAATATTACAAGCTATTGGAAGGTAAATACAAAAAATCAAACTATTTACTAGTTATAGATGATAAATTTACTCCAGTTTAATATTATCCGTCACTTGAAAATTATGTCCATCCAAAAAATTTATTTTAAACACCTCTCCTTGGTGGTTGGATTAATACACCAACTACCTCCATCTCTATTGAAAAGGCTTCCACCAACAAAACATCCAACCAACCATCTAAGCAAAATTCAAATCAACCTTCTACTGAGCAAGCTTCAAATAAACCATCTATAGAACAAGCTTCAAATCACCCTTCTATTAAGCAAGCTTCAAATCCACCACCCTATTCTAGAGCATCCTGATCTAATTCATCCCACTTTAAGATCATTGATAAAGGAATGAATGAGTATATAATTCAAGATTTTAATTACATAAGTACAATCCATACCAATCCAAATAACTATGGAATGCCTCACCATCTAAATGATAATAGAGTGGTTAAGAATCTTGGCAAGACATGATTTTTAGAAGGTGGTTTCCTTTTAGATGAATATATCAAATATTCCAATCCTTCTTGGATTTATTCTAACAAACTAGATACTTGCTTCTCCAACAATAAGTATCTAATTGCTAAATCCATCACATGTAATACAATGAACTATAACGGTAAATTTCTCAACCTCCATAAACAAGGATCCATTGAAACTATCACAATAAAAGAAAATGAAGCAAAACATGGTATATGATTTAACCCACTCAATGTGCATCTCACACTTTTGCAAAGTGACTCTTCTAGTGAGTTAGAGGATGATTCTTCAGACAACCAAAAGGGTTTCATACGTAGTTGCTTTGAAGACCTTGCCCTTATGAACATTTTCATAAGAATGACATTCTTACACTTGATCGTGCATATTCATTCCTCATAAAGTGGGAACAATAGGTAACACCTTAACTTCATCATTTTTAGAATGATGAGGCCATTTACAAATTCTTGAGAATAAGGGATCAAATTCTAGTAGGTGACCACAAGAAATGATTTCTAATTCAGTTAGGATTCAACATAATTTGGGGAATATAAATTACATCATAATATTAGTTTAGCTTCTACATCCAATTATACAAACTTTGAGGAAGATTTTCATTTTCGTACACAGACCCTAAATTAAAAAGATGAATCAACTCTACTTGTTGAAGAAAGTATTCCTGTGAACATTGGCACCAAAGAAAATCCTAGAATTGTTAAACTTGCAATATCACTTACTCAAGAAGAAAGGGACATATTTACACTTTTGCTTCATGAATTGTTCAATGTGTTTGCATGGTCTTATGTGAATATGTCAGGAATTGATCTAGAATTAGCAGTCCATTACCTTGTGGTACATCTAGATGCCAAAACAATCAAATAGAAACTCCGTAAGATCCATCCTAAGATTGCACTGCTAGTAAATGAGGAACTAAAGAAGCACCTAGCCATTGGTTTCATACGCCCTATTGGATATTCATACTAGATATTAAATATTGTACTAGTATCAAAGAAACTAGAGGGGATTATAGTTTGCAAAAAATTCTATGACATCAACAAAACATGCCTAAAAGATGATTTTCCATTGCCCAACATAGACTTGATCATAGATTCCACTATAGGCAATGAAATTTTATCTCTAACAGATAAATTTTCAGGCTATAATCATATAAAATTGTGGCTAAAGACCAACACAAAACTACATTTACAATACCATGGGGAACATTTTTCTATTAGGGAATGCCTTTTGGTTTGAAAAATGTTGGAGCTACAGATCAATGGGAAATGACTATCATTTTCCATGACATGATTCATGAAATTATGGAAGACTATGTTAGTGATATTTTTGCTGAATCTAAATCTAGAGAAGAACACCCTCAAGTTCTTCACCATATTTTTAAATGCATAAGAGAGTAAAACATGAGATTGAATCCTAAGAAGTGTGTGTTTGACATGACATCAGGAAAGTTTTTAGGGTTTATTATTTTACAACGCTGCATCAAATTTTATCCCTCTAAATTTTTAATTATCATGGATATGCCTCCACCTAATAATATTTAATAACTTATAAGTCTACAAGGAAAAATACAAGCAAGCAGGTGATTTATATCTCAACTTACAAACATTTGTCACACTTTCACATTTTTGCCAAAGAAAGACACTCCTTTTACTTGGAATGAGAATTGTGAAAAAACATTTGACAATCTCAAACAATATATCCAACCCACTAGTACTAATGTCACTTGTGGCTGGTAAACCTTTTTGTTATACTTTTTAGCTACTTAGTTTACAACTGGGGCATTATTAACATATCATGATGATAATGGGAAAAAATGAATAGTGTACTGCTTAAGCAAAAAATTGATATCATATGAGCTCAACTACTCTCAGATAGAAAATGCATGTCTAGCATTTTTTTCCTCTCATAAACTACAACATCACATGCTCAACAATCAAACTGAGATTATTGCTAAGATAGACCTTCTTAAAATATCTTTTATCCTGAACAACTCTAACCGATAACATGTATAAGTGGGTTATGATTATTAATGAGTTTGATTTAGAGTATGTCAATAAAAAATTAATCAAAGGATAGGTCTTAGCAGATGCATTAGATGAATCACCACTCAATGACAAATCTCCTCTTATTGTAGAGTTTCTAGATGAAGCAATAATGTCAATAGATGAGTCTCTAGTTTAACAACTCTTCTTTGATGGTTCCTTTACTAATCATGGATAAAGGGAAGGCATATTGATAATTACACTAGATGGGGATTGTATTCCTAAGGCTTTCAAAATCAAATTCCCTTGCACCAATAATATAGTAGAGTATGAAGGTCTCATATTAGGTCTCAAAATGGCAATCCAATGGGGAATCCAACACCTTATTATTTTTGGCGATTCTAAACATATCATCAATCAAATCACTAATAAATTCCAAGCTCATGTTGATAACATAATCCGTTAAAATTGAATGGTGGATAATTTTGCTAGCAAAGGTTCCTGAAGTATCAAAACATGCTAAGGATAAGGATACTAGGTTATACTTTTGTGTGTAGGATAGTGCATCGTATTCATACAAAAGGTTGGATAGCAAAAACATAGCAAGAATGAATTAATATGCATTAAGTAGGAAGTAAGAACAACTAGTAACTCATTAACATAAATATAGTATTCAGATTAATTTAAACATAAAGTAGGTAGATATTATACATAAGAATGCACACAAGGAACAAAGTAATAAATCACATAGGTAACTATAACTAGATAGTCTTTATTGATCTATTAAAAAGTGGAACTCTATTCTTCATACAAATATAAGAATATATAGACATTTACAGTCTATGAATGTTCATATTATTCTCATACTTGGTGCCAAGAGTAGAGTCTATTCATATTCTAACCTATTACAAGTCATGGAGATAGGACAAAATAAACATATACATGATAAAATGAGTACATAACACATGAATATCAGACCAATATCATGTTCAAATTTATAATCTAATCTCTTATCCCAACACTTTACTAGACTTAAAATGTTGTCTCATCTTGAGACAACATCATAAGATCTTCCAAAATTGCACAAGTGAGCAGAGGGATGAAGAAGTGGTTAGACTAGTAAGAGTTACATTAATTGCTCAAGGCATAATTTATGGTTTTCACCTCTTACACACTACTTATCTACCCTTTCAAGTTTTTAACTAAGTAACATACCAACCTACTACCCTTTTAGGTTTTTAATACACTAGAGTAACTAGGTGGCCAATGTTTATGGGTTTTCAACCATCCTAGGCCCACTTATCTTACTAAGTCATCCCCAATACAAAATGCTTACAAAATTTGTCCTCTACACAGTACTTAACTTGATGAAGGTGGCATGGATACAAATAATGAATAGATAGAAGATTTTTTAGCCTTGGAATATGTATCCTTGCATTTAATGATGATCTACTGAAGCTTTGATGATGGCTTGCACACAGGTGTGTTGAAAATCTAGGAAACCTCACTACAAAAAGGAGATAAATCGATCTTGTAAGCATGCCTGTCTAGCATGACTTTTTAGATCATGCATAACATGTAAAATGGTGCATTGTATCCAATAATCTAATTAAGATCTATGTCATCAATGATGATCATGGATACCTTAGTGCTGGTGACCCTAGTATGAATCTTGCCACTCACCTACTCTAATTTATCTACATGAAATTGAGCTTATAGATTAGTGAAGGAACTATACAGAAGCTGACTCTGATAGTTGAGGATGTTGTCATGCATGTTGTCCCTAGAATTAAGTAAATCTTAAAGTGATATATCATTTTCATCCATGGAGGTAGTGTGGTTGACCATAGTTACCTTGGAAATTATAACTATGTTGAAGTCTTCATTGGAACTGGCTAAAGAATCATCTAATTACTGCTTCTAGTCCAACAAGTTGCACATAATTTGTTGTACTTGTAAGGAAATAATGTCTAACATGCCTTGGTACTCCTCTATAAAAGTGATGAGTGTCACAACCTTGATCTTCATATCTTGGCACAATGTGCTGATTACATAGAGTTTATGAGCTGTGCACCAGTCCTTAGTTAACTCAAAGACCAAAGTCTTGAGTCTGCATTGGTTGGACATGACTTGGTCCCTAATTGCTTGAGTGACCAACTTTGGGTAGACATCTTGGATGAGTTTGGAAACTTCATGGAGGTGATCCTTCAACTTGACATTCTCTACCTTAGATTGATCCATCTCCATCTCTAAAAGGTGGCCTTATGCATAATTGACTCTTGAAATGCTATTACACCCTTGAATTATTTGTTTAGTGGGAGCTTAGAGACATCTAGTGATGCTTTTTACTTGAGGGGGAATGCTACCAATGTGCTTGAATTCTTTGAAAGGTTTGGTCATGACATAATTACAAGTGGGAGATAAAAAGTGGTGCATCAAGCACCAATAGTAGGGACATCCTAAATCCAAACTCTTCCCAATGGTAATTCTAGGAGCTGAAGACCTATTATAGCTACAAATAGTTCTTCTTATGGTTTTAGATATTCTAATTCATCCTACTATTACTCAAGTACCTTCTATTGCTATATTATGGCCTCTACTGCTAGCTTGAGTTGTTGTGCAACATCTTCATCTTACTTGTGTTTGACTTCTTCCTCCTCTTCCACTCTTTTATATAGTTCTTCCTATGCATCTTGTTGTTTGGATTATTCTTCCTATACCTACAAATTTTGTGTACATTCTTATTCTTATTTTTTTCTGTTAGGGCCATAGACTTGGCTTGGTCATTCGTAACTTGTGACTGTGCCTATTGTTAGCACATGGTTTCATCTTCTTCTTTATTCATCTTCTTCATAACTTCCTTAGCTTACTATTGTGCATGCATGGCTTGTTCTATGGCCTGCTATGTCAGCATCACTGCATCCTATTTCTATTTTTCTTCTTCTTCTACCTTAGCCTTAGTATCAAGCTCAAATTATTTATCTTTTTATGCTTGCACCTCTTATGTTTGCTTGGTTGAATCAATAACATCTTGTGCCTTCCTAGTCACTTTAATAGATTTTTGTCAATTAGCCTCTACATCCTTGGCCTTTTGCATGGACTTAGCTTCTTTGGCTTATCAAATTGATTATTTTTGTTATTGAGATTGATCCTTATGTCGTTTATTCTCCTTCCATATGACTCACCATTCTATTACATGAGATGATTCTTCCCTTGAGGCCTACTATTATTCTATTATGGGTTGCTTAGGTGTGAGATCTTTGACCTCATGAGCTTGTGGTGATGGTGGGGAATCACTTGGCTGGACCATGGAGATGGAACCTATAATTTATTTCATTTGAGGGTGACCAAATTATGTTTAGGTGGTGGTGAAGTAGATAATGGAGTAGGTTGTGCTTATTATGAAATGGTTGGTTGACTAAATGTGTGCTCTTCAAGAGTAGATGAGACTCTAGCCTCATGCCTACTTCATCATTTATGCATGAGTGACTCTGGTGGGATTTTTAGAAGAGATACAAATACATCCTTAGCTATGAAGGTAGTAGCAGATTGAGGTTATAAAAAAGAAATCCTTTGCTACAATTTCCCCATTTCTTAATGCACATTGTTGATGATAGATCCAGGGAATAGTGGTAGGTCAACCCATAGATTTAGAGGAACCCATTTACGCACTTAGAACATGTGTACATCCTTATAAAATAAGAATTCATTCTCCTATTCTTTGTTGTATAAGTCTCTATCCATGTCTATAATCATTAGCCAATAGACATCTTGTTCATCCATACCCATCTGTGAAAGGTAGCATGAGCTTACAATCTAGGGTACCTTCAGATCATCTAACTAGGTCACCATGCTCCTTGTCTTGTGCTTTAATTGAAGAGATGTAGATTTATACTTAGTTGAAAGCTTGTGATTTCCATTATATGGCTACAAATTGGTGGTTTCTTTCAGTTTCTATGTTGTAGGGACAAATATGCCAGGTGGTATGACCTGAAGTGGTGTTGTATGCCTGATTGTGAAATTTTTCTATCTGGAAAATTTATCCTACACCATGGCCATTGTGACAAATAATGGAAGAGGTGAAAATGGAAACCTCAATAAATCATGGATGAGTATGAAGACACCTTTTGGTAACAAGGTGACAACTACGTGTTGGCCCAAATATTACATTATATCTAGAGGCACTCAAGGATGTGTGGTGATCAACTCCAAGAACTCCTCCCACCATGATTTGAATTTTACCTCATGATCTAGGTCTCCACACTCAAGTGTCCATATGAGGTTAGGGAATTGATACATTAGCTAATAATTGGTGTTATGGTGTACTTCTCCCTCTAGGTATTTCTATTGTGTAAAGTAGAGTTGGAAGATAAGGAACTGGTATTGAAATGTTTGCTTTAGAAATGTGTAGAAATTATCAATGTTTGTGAGCAGTTATTGAATGAAGTCCTTTAAATATTTGAATTGCTCATTCTAGTGGATCATGTGATGGGTGATGTCTGTAACCCCCTTTGAAATTTATTTTATAGACTTAGTCATCTTTTAGAACCTCCTTATGATGGATTCGATGAGGATGCACACTAGTTCATGATGAATTTCCTTAATTGAAATCCCTAAGAATCCTCAAACATATAAATCTCTAACCTATTGTAGAATAGGTGCCATTATAGTATTATATGGAGCAAGGGAGTATCCTCATGTAGGCATGCCCAAAGCTTAGGCCATGGCTTCTATGTTGATGATAATAATAATGTCCAAGCTAAGGTAGATATTGTCATCATTGTATCATCCAAGTATGACTTATAAAATCTCCCCCAAATCACCAAAAATAGGCATTCAAAGTAGATGCTTAACATTTATATTATGGAAATAGTGGGGGTTAAGAGAGCGAGTGGTTGTGTAACATCAATGGGGTTTGGGTGAAATAAATCCTATTCTACTGCTCAAAGTAAATCAAATATCTCTAGATCATTGAAATTTATCTACCTTAGAGCCATATCGATGCTCATTACTTTTTTTTATGTATTTATCAAACCCCTGATGAGTTGTGAAGTATCCATGATTGTTAAAGTAATGAAATTAACACTCTATTGGCTCTATGCATAATAAAAATAGATCAACACTTTAAAATTATAGGTCACAAAAATATTTACAATAATGAAATGCAGACTTGGTTCTCAAGCTTAGGCCTTTATAGATTTTGCACCTATTAATTTTCATGTAAATGCCATGCTTAGCTATCTATTTGATATGAATGCAATGGTTGACGTGGTAAATCTTATTTGATTTGGTAATTAATATAGTTAGTTATTATCATATGTGTGGAGATACACTATTATTCTCTTTACTATCTTTATGAGAGTATGAATGAATGATGTTGATAGGCCACTAATTTTTTGAATATTAAGTCAATTGAACCTTGGATTTGGCATTGAATTCTTATGGATGTCCATTATACAATAAATATCTTGTTGATGTCACTTGTATGTATTTTTCCCAGACTTAATTACTTTCTTTCATTCCTGCTAACATCCATGCTGGTGAACATGAATTATCTAATGCATGGTTGACACATGCTATAATTGGTATATTGGTTCTCAAATGGTAGTGACGAGATCATATACAAACACACATAGATAAAAAATAAACATACAAAAATATGCAAAAAAGAGAAATCATAATATACTCGATGCTACTCAACACCTACTCAATTAGCATAATGAGATCAATTAAGACTATTAGTGGTAGGGTTTAAGCCTACAACCATTCACTTGCCTTGATAAAATGGTTCCTTGAAGATCCCTCAAAACAATGGTTCCTTACTATGATATTTCATGTATAACATAAGGCCCTTTCCATCAAATCTATAATTTGCTTGAAAATGCTCTGAAATAATTATCATATAATAAATCTAGTTGATTTTTATGAAATTCCTTATGGTGTAGATTCCTATCATGCCATGCTTTCTATATCTATTTATGAAGTTCCTATATCCAACATGCTCTATGTCAGTACTCATCCATCCTATTCATTTCAAGAAGTATGTTGGTGAGAGACTCATGGTCTCCTCATCTCATGACCTTTACAATGCACAGACTGGGTGCCAAAGAATCGATCGATATAACTGCTTTAAGCCTATAGATTAACTAGAATAGAGTAAAACTTGTAGACCTCTTATAGTGTATGCAATATGCCCACATAATTCTAGGAATGAAATCTTCCCAACCATCTCTCTTGACATCATATATCTTTGTCAACATTTTACCCAAGACTTTATTTGAAGCCTCAATTTAGCCATTAGCTTGCGGATGGTATACATTAATTTTATGATGAGAAATTATGAATTATTCAGTAAGAGACTTGATGTTGTTATTTAGGAAGTGTGTCCCTTGATCACTAACAAGCTTTATGGGGCATCCAAACCTTGTCATAATTTTCTCATAGAGAAAATTTGCTGCATCCTTCACACCACAACTAGGTGTCACAACAACTTCAACCCATTTGGTAAAGTAGTCAATCATAGTGATAATATACCTTGCTTTACTATGTTTACTCGATGGATTGATGGGTCTAAAAAAGTCAATACCCCATTATTCAAAAGGTTGTTTAGCTAACAAATTTTGCAAATACATTTCATCGTTTTATAGTGGTTTACCTATGTGTTGGCATACATCATAGTTATACTCTACTCTATGTGCATCCTAAAAAACTTTGACTATCATAACCCACTCTATAAAAACTTCTTGGTAGTAGCTTCTCTAGCAAAATATCCTCCTGCTATTCCTTGGTGTGCCTCTTGTAAGAGCTATGGTCATTCATGTTCTAGAACTACCTTGCACAATACTTGATAAATGATACAAAATCTCTTTGATGATGGTGTATGGAAAAGCTCTGGTGACAAACTGCTTCTTGTCTCTTTCTTGGTAGTGTATAGGATATACTCCTTATTTGAGGAAGTTAACGATTGATTCAAAATTTTCAAAATTTCAAGAATAATCCTTGTTCATAGAAATATGAAATAAATGAACATTAGGAGAGTCTTGCTTTAATTCTTCTAGTTCTTCACCATTATCAATGCAACTGAGATGATCCAACCCTAAATTTTCTATACCTAGCTTGACATTAATGCAAAATTAGAATTCTTGAAATAACATTAACCATATAAAAATGCATCCTCCAAGCAATGGCTTATCGATAAGGTAGCCTAGAGCTTGATGATCTGTGAAAACTTCAAATGATGTTGCAAGAAGATAATGCCAAAATTTATATAGTGAAAACACTATAACCAGTGCTTCTCTTTCAGTTTTCATGTAGTTATTTTATATGATAAATAACTTTAGACTTTCAAAATGAATGGGATGGTCCAGTCCATCATCTCTTGGATATGCAAGTATAACATCAAATACGATACCTAAAGCATTAATATGCACATGAAAGGGCTTGCTCTAATCTGGAAAGACAAGGATAGGCACAATGACCAATATTTGATTTGAAGGTTGTTTGGCACTTAGAAGTCCTAACAAACTTCACACCTTTTCATAGTAAATACTCCAATGGAGATGAAATGGTTGCATATCCCTTGATAAAATTGTGATAATACCCTGTATAGCCAAGAAAAGATCACACTCTCATGGATTTGAATGGTGGAGGCATACTCAAAATGACTATAATTTTGGCGTAGTCCATAAAAATGCCTTCACTGCACACTACATAACCTAGCTGGACACCAAAAGGTGTAAAAAATAAACATTTCTTTAAATTTAAAGCAATGCAAAAAACTTGATAGCATTTTAAAATGAGGCATAATTTAGACAAATGTTCTTTAAATAAAGAAAAGACTGCCTAATCATTGAGATAAACTTCTAGGTATTCATGAATGAAGTATTTGAATGCAGTCACCATTGCACAAGAGAAAACTATAGGTACATTATTGAGGCCAAAAGGCATTATATTATACGTAAAGGAACCCCATTTTGTGGCAAAAGTAATTTTAGTTCTATCATCTTATGCAATAGGTATTTGATGATAGCCACTAAAGCCATCTGTGAAAGATTAAACTTCATGTCCTGTAATAGATTCCAAAACTTTATCCATGAAGGGAATTGGGAATGGATCATTCACACATGCATCATTCATAATGTGATAATCCCCACATACTCTGATCTCCACTATTTTCTTAGGCTACACTACAATATAACTAATCCAATCTACCTTTTCTATAAGATAGATTATACCTATGTCTTACATTCTATCGAGTTCAACCTTCACTTTCAACTTCATATTTAGTTCAACATGTATGGCCACTTATTTATAGGTCATGCACACTCATTGAGTTTGATATGAATTTCACCTAAAGATGGGTCAACTACTCAAATATCTAGAAATTTAGTGGGAAAGACATATTGATAATCTCTTAGGATTTACATAGCTTCAAAAACTTTAGCTTCTATCCAGTAATCAACTATATGCACTTTTTTAAGAATCTCTTCAGTTTCAATGTTTGTTACATGTTTTTTAATGGGTTGATGATAAATCTTACACTTTTACTCATCAATAGATTCTTATATCATTTGTTTCCCAACCTGTTCTAAAATTTATATACTACATAACTTTTCTTCTTCAATAGGTTTTGTGCTGGGGTCCTTTACTTGTTCTACTGGCCATTTAGGTTCAAATAAATTAGTCAAATCAATATCACCATTAGTATTAAAATCTTAAATGTCATCTTCTTCATCTTGTATTTGATGGCATGGCTATGTAATATATTCTTCTTCTTTCTTTGTAGCTTTATATATTTGTAATGTCGTATTTAGATCACAAACTATGTTCTTCTATGGAGTGGATTCCATCGTAGTTCTTAAATCTTCGACGCATCTATAACACATGAAATGTTTTATTTTTAGTAGTGTATTGTAGACTAGAAGGTTCTCATCTTCAAAAAAAAATGTTTGGATGAAATCACTTTACATCTGTGCCCAATGCTTTGTCTCCCTCCTGTGCTCTTGATGCATATACCATGCTAATAGTAAAAGAGCAAGTGTATAATGAAAGATGTGAACCTAATACTTCGAAGCCACACTTTCCTTAGTCCAGACTTCAACACATTTGTGAATATTTTTAGGACACTCACCTTCTTGGAAGAAAGGCTAATTTATTTTGATAACCTACGAGAGTTGGAACTTGATAATCATGAGCTCACATGCATCATCCCATTTAAGCTGATCATTTATATGAATTACCAACCATGTCACTGTAACTCCCTTCAAAGCATAATTTAAAGAATTTACCCACTAACTAATGGTAGGTACATGAAATTATAAGCATAAAATGAACTAATTAATATCCTTAATCACATATACATAAGAAGTTATCTCTCATATGTAAAGACCATTCTCATAGGTTGAAGTTCATGATCACCACGAGCCCATTTAAGTAGGTGCTTGTCTGAGTCTCTATTGATAGATGAAGCTATTTCCCAAGGTAAAGTGTCTTCTTTGGTCAGCTCTATGTAATCCTATATATGATCATCTACTTGATAGAGAAAATCAACTTTTGAATGTGTAGGGGATTTAACAGACATGGATGCACAATATTCTATGATAAATTGGGTTACCAATGACTAAGTAGCTATTGGTTTAGGCCTCCATTGTTCAGATGTCTTCAACTATTTAGTGAGTAAATATTGTACCTAAGGTTTAGTATGCTCATTTAATAATTTGCACTCGGTTGTACACAGAGATTTTGGGTTCTGTTTAGAGTTTACCTTCATCTAGCTGGTTTCTTGCATGACATATGGAGAATCTAGTTCAATTGGAATGATGTAAGGTTTATGCACCCTATTTAGAGGAATTATGACAACCTTATCTCCTTGATGCACCACTAGTTGATTTTGTATAGTATTAATAATCATTTGGCCTTCATATGCCCATTTATTACCAATCAACATAAGGTAATGTGTTGCTACTATCTTCAAATCAATAACTCCAAAGTCACCTCATAGGGTCAATTATGTGACTTTAATCTCAATGTATTCTAATCTACCAATGGGATCAACTCATCTATAGTCAACTAAGCTCATAGTTACAATGCTGTAACTTAGAACCAATCATCTAAGAACCTCCCATGTAGACTTGGGAATCATGTTGACTGTGTTGCCAAAACCAAAGATAGCATTTAGAATTTCATATCCTATAACTTCAATGTCTATTTGTACATCTACATCCCAAGGCTTATTTGTTTTGATGTACCAAACATGATATTTTGCCTTCTATTATCCTCACTATGCATACTCTAGTAGATTATGTAGCAAGTTTGTGATATTATGAGAGATGTATTCATTATATAGTGTGCTTACAAGTTTTAATAGATCTATCGGTATAGTGAAAACTCCATCTTGATGCATAATGTGTAGGATTTGGACATACATTTGTTCATTTATTTATATAACATCTCCTTTAGTAGTGTCTTAATGTTGAATGTTTTTCAACATCTACATAGCTTCATACATGAGAACCTTTTTTAGAGTTGGGTTTGGGTATTTGTCCTATTTTTATTTTTGAATTCCTTGATCTTGAGGCATTTCAAGAGGGGGTAAACCTATTTATGTATGTTGATGTCATGTAACAACATTCAGGAAGACATCCTCCTTAGGCTATGCATTCACCATATTCACATTTCTAATAGCCTTCTCCTTTCTTTGCTTTTCCAAGATAAGATAGACTTTAGTCTCATACTGGTCATATATTTTGTAGTATGCATAGTAATATTGTCTTTTAGTATTCAAAGGGTAATTGAATTGCACATGATTATACTCTCCACATATATATCATTTTAAAAGAGGCTATTGATAATTATTTCCTCTACCACCTTGATAACCTCCTCTATATCCTCCCTTAGATATTCCTCTATTTGACTGATAACCTCCTCTATACCCTCCTTGTTGCTATGTTATATTCCAATGTTGATGATTCTGGGTATTATCTCTAATTCTAAATTACTATTGTGCAACTGGTGGAATCAAACTCATGTACTGCTACTATGTCATTGTTAGGATATAGGGTGATACATAATGGTATTTCGATGATGGTGGTGTCCAACTCAGTGAAGGAGGGGTCTAATTGACCAGACCTTAAGGTTGGTACTATGGAAAATTAGGAATCCAATATGGACCTTGTTGGTCCCCAAAAATGTCACTCATTTTTGGAACAACATATGAGCTATCTTGGTCCTATAGGACCAAAACTTCTCTCTTCCCTTCTCAAAATTTGTTCTGAGCTTTCAAATTCCTTTTTTTCAAGCTTTCCAAAAATCTACGGACGCTGCAGGCTTGAATCTATGGACTCTGTAGGAAGAAAATCTACGGACTCTGCAGGTCAAGTTCTATGGGCTTCACATGTTGATTTCTATGGACTCTGTAGGAAAGAAGCAAGCTCTCAAAAGAACAAGTTTCCAGCACTTAGTCATTTCCAAGATTGGTTCAGTGCCTCGGTTCAATCAAAGGATTTCAATCGACAAATGATAAAGGACTTAGGCTTGAACCATTGAACTTTGAACCACTTTGGTTTAAAGGTTCAATGGGTTCAATGACCAAGTTGGTTCAACACGCTTGGTGCAAAAGAACAAAGGATTTAGCCAAATAATGAAGAATGAACCATTGAACCATTGAACCAAAGTTGGTTCAATCGAAAGGTTCAAGGGGCTGCCCCAAAGCAAAAAAGGCAAGAGCCCTTGCAGAGGGTAGGCAACATTGGTTTGAAGGTTAAAGAAAAGATAGAATTTCTTCAGATTTGTTCAAAGGCCCAAAAGGAACAATTCTTTCATACTTTTTGTCTGATGGAAACGACTAAGTCCAAGGGGCCGAAAGAATTCTCTCGGGAAGATTTTCTTAGAAAAATGTTAAGGCAAAGTTCCTTAAGACTTTTTGTTCGAAGAAATTCACCTGGAGAAAAGTTTGATGAAACAAAGAAGAACAAATGGCTAAGTCACAGAAGCTTTCCTTCAGACTCTTTGTTCGAAGGAATTCTTTTGGGCTTTTTTCTCGATGGAAAAAGCTCGAACAAAGATGCAAAAAGGAACTTCCATGGACTTAGACAAAAAGGGGCTTCAATGGATGAACCATTGAACCAAAAGGTTCAACGGGTTCAAGGTTCAAAGGTTCAACCAAAGCTTAGAAAGATAAAGGAAGCAGTGTTCGAGTGAGACATAGAATAAGCCAATGAACCGATTGAACTTTAAACCGAAAGAGTTCAAAGTTCAATGGTTCAAAATCTCAAAGGCGGCCTCAGTCAAAGGAAAATCCTGACTGAAGAGAAAAACCCATGGAAAAATGCCTGATGAAAAAAGACAAAGTAGATCAGAAGCCACCACGTGTCATCTTCTGCAGAACCCCCAAAGGTTTCTCACGTCACATGTCTTATTATGACTCAGTAGAATGTGACAAGTGTTTGCATCTGTGTTCCCATTTTGGAGTTGCTCAAGCAAAACATGTCGTAGACCCCATTTTTTGTAAGTTTCTAATGAGTTTCATAATAGTGGACTTGCCACTTATCAAAGACATAGAAAGGACCCCCCCAAAGACATAGGCAAGAAGGGCTATAAAGAGCAAAGAAGCACTTAAGTGGTGAAGAGAAGAGCGAGACCAAAGGACTAGAAATATCTTCAAAAGAGTTATTCCTAGTAGGTGAAATAGTGGATTGAGTAGACTTCTAAGTGCACCAAACTAAGGACGTGGCCTGTTTTCTTCCATGAAGTAAAGACAAATATGCAAAGGACCAGACGGTCCATATGAAGGAAGAGACATATCAAATGAAAGGACACGCCATAGTTATGGTAGTGCACTATTCTCAGCATGGTCTCCCCAGACCAAACTGGAGACACATTGAAGATGTTGACTGTAGCATGGGCCGTCCCATAGAAAAAAGGTACCAATCCTTGGGTAGTTGATATAAGTTTGTATTTTCTCTCATTTGAAAGGGAGACTTTCATTTTACAAGAGCGAAACTCTGCCCATTTTGAAAGAAGAAGACTGAGACTTTGAGCTCAGGTTGTAATTTCATTTTCCTTGTTATTTAAATGAAAAAGCAGGTTTTTCCAGACTTTGTGCTATTCTGACTTGTGTCATCTGAAGGTGTCCTTATTCATTTAATTTGGTATGCAAAATTAGTGAAGGTAATAGAGAAGTGTCCTGAAACCAACTATGGGAAAACTTTGTGCTTTCACAATTGATTTCAATCTATGTTTTCCCTTTTCTTTTTGTGTTGAGGATTTTGGGGTGACTTTGTGCCCCCATTATCCTTTATGATATAGTCTTTGGGTAGTTGAGGTGGAGACTTTGCACTCTGTTTCATCCTGCTGTTACTATGCCCCTTTTTATCACTGGTTATTTTACTATCTGAAAGAAACTCCTACTATTTCTTGTAGCGACACTTCTGAAAGAAGAGAAGTGCCTTTAGCATTTATATCCAAAATTTTCTCCTTTGTCTATGTGTATCATCTCTGAAAGAAGAGATATGGATGGTTTGTCTCACTCCTGTGTCTTACTTTTTGCTTATTTATATTATATATAGCTCCACATATTTAATAGGGAACCTCCCCTTGATGAGATGAGAGATTTATGCCCTTGTGATGTAGTAAACCTGCACATCTAGACAACCAATCTCCCTATGCTGTGGTGATAAGAACTATTTTGAATGCTAGTTAGCTGGTCGACAAAATATTCACCCAATAGTTTTTGGTGACTCCGCTGGGGATGAACATGCAGTTTGAAGACTCAAGTTTCAGATTGAAGCAGTTCTTTCCCTTATCCATTATACAAACTCTGGTGACTCCATTATGTGTCCTACCCATTATTCATTATAGCCTTACCATTTTCCTCCATCTCTATTACTTTATCTGGTCTGCAAAACCAGAGCTGTTGGGAAAGAGTGCACAGTTTGAAGCCTCAAGCTGAAGCTGAGCCAGTCCTTTCCCATTTTTAATTCTATAATTTGGCAACTCCACTCAGATGTGTTATTCCTATTTTTCATAATACAATCATGGCAGTTTGAGGCCCCTGGGGTAACTCATTTGGCCCACTTAATCTAACTCCACCCCTGCATGAGCTACCACTCAGTTTAAGGAAGAATTTCCCCAAATTCTTTGGTGATGGAAGAGTCCACCTTGATGAACACATTGCAACCTTCACCATAGCCTGTGGTGTGAGAGGGGTGGAATTTGAAGATGTGACAGTCAATATTTTCATGGAGACACTACAAGGTGCTACTACAAACTGGTTTTACCAACTGCAGATTGGATCAGTGACTGGCTGGGACACTATCAAAGCCAAGTTTGAAGCAAGGTTCAAACCTGCAGAAGATGCTCATGCTTTGCTAGCCCAACTTACGCAGATGAAGAAGGAACCTCATGAGCCCATGAGGGATTTTATTGCAAAATTTGACAAGCTAAAAAATAAGATTCCCGTAGTTGCTCAGCCCACACTTGAGAACCTCAAATGCTTCTTCATAAACTCACCGCTGCCTAAAGTGAGTTTTCTGCTAAGACATGCTGGCCGCATAGATCTTGAAGCTACTCAAGACTTAGCCACTGAGTTAGAAGATGACCTTATCTTGGCTGGAAAGATAAGAAGGGATTCAAATAGAGGTGCATCTTCCTCATCTTCTGATAACTCACCTGCAGCCGCCACTAATCCAATGGTGCAAAAGCTAGCAAATGAAGTGCTGGCCCTCAGAAGACAAATGTCATAAGGGATGCCATCTGCTCCTTCATACATAAATTTACCAAGGAGGACATTCCCTAATCAGGCACATCAAGGGCAACCCAATTGTCTTCCTCCCCCACAGAGGAACCTTGCCCTAAAGCACCTCCAACAAACTCAGTAGTTGGATATCTAGAAACAAAGCATGTTTCTTATTTCCAACCTGAGTTAGAGCAAGAAAATGGCACTGATCTCTTTAGGGAAGATCTAGAAGAATCAACTGGTGACTCCCACATTGGTTTCCTGAATTACCAAGATGAACCTAGAAGTGAAGGTGAAGCAGTCAAAGGATCATACATCGTATTCACCAGGTTTGAGAATCAGTCAATACAATAAGCTGATAAAGAAAAGATAGATGAGTGACCCCAACTAGTAATTTCAATTATTGAGCAGAGAACCCATCTTCCTTTTTAGTCAAAGGACCCAGAGATTACCAAAGAAGTAAGTACATTGAACATCTCTACACCATCTACTTTAACTTCGCAGATTAGTCCTCCCCCTCCCAAAAATCAAAAGGATAAACCCCCATCCTCTCTTCCAAATCCATCTCAGTCATTTGCCATGATTAATCATGTTGAGGAATCTAAAATTCAAATGATTGAGTTTGAATCCCTGCAAGTCAATCCTGAGCAATTGGACATTGATGGAGAACCAAGTGTGGACCTATTTGAAGCAAAAATTGTGGTCACCCAAATGTCAGCCCCTGTAGCTCAAATTTTGTTTGAGCCTTTAGGTAGGGGTAATTACTTCTTGACCATGGATGATGCTCCTGTCTCAGCTGATGAAAGTCTTATAGCTGGCAATCCAGGATTCGATTCAAATAAGGCATCAGAAGAATTAGTAGGGCACAATACCAATCAAGAAAGATCTTCCATCTCTAATGAAGAGAAATCTGATAGAAGATCAGCTCTTGATGATGCTTGGATCCTAGAATTTGATGGCAGCAATTCTTCCACAGCTAGATGCAGATCTCTGTTGCTCAGATTGAAAACTACTTGGGGTGAAGAGGTCAAACTCCTTCACACCAAAGGAGATGCTGAGCTGATGGTTTGTCAGGAGTTTGATGTTGACAATCAAAGCATGTGCTAGACTAAACTAGTAAAACATCAAGCTATGATGGTGGACCATACTACTGTATTTCAAAGTCAGCTCAAGGAACTCTTCACAGAGAGAGCAAAGAGTTATGGTTTTTAGTTTGAAGACCACATCCTGCCATGGGGCAAGAAGAAGAAAGAGTTAAGAGGAAGATGCAAAAAATTGGTTTCCTAGTGGAGAGCTCCATTCACCCATCACCATTTTTGGGGACAGAATGGTTTCCTACTGGTTTATCAGGATGGCATCCCCTTTTCTTCACCTCACAAGGAGCAGCATCTAAAGTAATTCAATTCTTGAAGTATCAGATAAGTTCCCCCTATACATATGTGTATTTATATAGTCTTTTGTTTTTGTTTTGTTCTTTAGTTTTCATTTTTTTGGAGCCTTTCTTTTTGGGTAGCATGACTCCGTAGCCCAATGGCACGCTTCTAAGGCACTGGAGATTCTAGATTCTACTCCCTTCAATTGAATTTACAATAGAAGGAAGTTCCCCAACTGGAGCCAGCTGTTGGTCCCCAAAAATGTCACTCATTTTTGGAACAAAATATGAGCTATCTTGGTCCTACATGACCAAAACTTCTCTCTTCCCTTCTCAAAATTTGTTCTGAGCTTTCAAATTCCTTTTTTTCAAGCTTTCCAGAAATCTACGGACTCTGCAAGCTTGAATCTACAGACTCTGCAAGAAGAAAATCTACGGACTTTGTAGGTCAAGTTCTATGGGATTCACAGGTTGATTTCTACAGACTCAGTAGGAAAGAAGCAAGCTCTCAAAAGAACAAGTTTCCAACACTTAGTCATTTCCAAGATTGGTTCAACACCTCAGTTCAATCAAAGGATTTCAATCAGTAAATGATAAAGGACTTAGGCTTGAACCATTGAACTTTGAACCACTTTGGTTCAAAGGTTCGATGGGTTCAATGACCAAGTTGGTTCAACATGCTTGGTGCAAAAGAACAAAGGACTTAGCCAAATAACGAAGAATGAACCATTGAACTGTTGAACCAAAGTTGGTTCAATTGAAAGGTTCAAGGGGCTGCCCCAAAGCAAAAAAGGCAAGTGCCCTTATGGAGGGCAGACAACATTGGTTTGAAGGTCAAAGAAAAGACATAATTCCTTTGAATTTGTTCAAAGGCCCAAAAAGAACAATTCTTTCAGACTTTTTGTCCGATGGAAATGGCTAAGTCTAAGGGGCCGAAAGAATTCTCTCAGGAAGATTTTCTCAAAAAAATGTTAAAACAAAGCTCCTTCAGACTTTTTGTCTGAAGGAATTCACCTGGAGAAAAGTCTGATGAAACAAAGAAGAACAAATAGCTAAGTCATAGAAGCGTTCCTTCAGACTTTTTGTCTGAAGGAATTCTTTTAGGCTTTTTGCCTGATGAAAAAAGCTCAAACAAAGACATAGAAAGGAACTTCCATGGACTTAGACAAAAAGGGGCTTCAACAAATGAACCATTGAACCGTTGAACCAAAAGGTTCAATAGGTTCAAGGTTCAAAGGTTTAACGAAAGCTTAGAAAGATAAAGGAAGCAATGTTCGAGCGAGACACAGAATAAGCCAATGAATTGATTGAACTTTGAACCAAAAGAGTTCAAATTTTAATGGTTCAACATGGTTCAAAAGCTCAAAGGTGGCCTCAATCAAAGGAAAAGCCTGACTGAAGAGAAAAGCCCATAAAAAAATGCTCGATAAAAAAAGACAAAGCAGATCGAAAGCTGCCACGTGTCATCTTTTGCAGAACCCCAAAGGTTTCTAACATCACGTGTCCTGTTATGACTCAGCAGAATGTGACAAGTGTTTGCATCCATGTTCCCCTTTTGGAGTTGCTTGAGCAAAACGTGTCGTGGACCCCATTTTTTGTAAGTTTCTAATGAGTTTCATAACAACGAAACTTGCCACTTGTCAAAGACACAGAAAGGACCCCCCCCCAAAGACATAGGCAAGAAGGGCTATAAAGAGCAAAGAAGTGCTTAAGCAGTGAAGAGAAGAGTGAGACCAAAGGACCAAAAATATCTTCAAAAGAGTTATTCCTAGTAGGTGAAATAGTGGATCGAGTAGACTTCTAAGCACACCAAACTAAGGATGCAGATTGTTTTCTTCCATGAAGTAAAGACAAATATGCAAAAGACCAGATGGTCCATATGAAGGAAGAGACATATCAGATGAAAGGACATGCCATAGTTATGGTAGTGCACTATTCTCAGCATGGTCTCCCCAGACCAAACTAGAGACACATTGAAGACGCTAACTGTAGCATGGGCTGTCCCATAGAAAAAAGGTGCCAATCCTTGGGTAGTTGATATAAGTTTGTATTTTTTCTCATTTGAAAGGAAGACTTTCATTTTACAAGAGTGAAACTCTTCCCATTTTGAAAGAAGAAGATTGAGACTTTGAGCTCAAGTTGTAATTTCATTTTCCTTGTTATTTGAATGAGAAAGCAGGTTTTTCCAGACTTTGTGCTGTTCTAACTTGTGTCATCTAAAGGTGCCCTTATTCATTTAATTTGGTACATAGAATTAGTGAAGGTAATAGGGAAGTGTCCTGAAACCAAATATGGGAAGACTTTGTGCTTTCACAATTGATTTTAGTCTGTGTTTTCCTTTTCTTTTTGTGTTGAGGATTCTGGGGTGATTTTGTGCCCCCATAATCCTTTGTGATATACTCTTTGGGTAGTTGAGGTGGAGACTTTGCACTCTATTTCATCCTACTATTACTATGCCCCTTTTTATCACTGGTTATTTCACTATCTGAAAGAAACTCCTGCTGTTTCCTATAGTGATACTTCTGAAAGAAGAGAAGTGCCTTCAACATTTATAGCCAAGATTTTTTCCTTTGTCTGTGTGCATCATCTCTAAAAGAAGAGAGATGGATGGTTTGTCTCACTCTTGTGTCTTACTTTCTGCTTATTTGTATTATATATAGCTTCACATATTTAATAGGGAACCTCCCCTTGATGAGAGGAGAAATTTGTCCCCTTGTGATGCAGTAAACTTGCACATCTAGATGACCAATCTCCCTATGCTGTGGTGATAGGAACTATTTTGAATACCAGTTAGTTGGTCAACAAAATATTCACCTAAGATACCTTTTTGAGTCACACAACCTTTATCAAACTCTGGGTCTATAATCATTCACTTCATCGAAGACACTTGTTGTGTAACGATGGTGAATATATTTTTGATGTCTTGTTTAAGCTCTTACAAAGCCCTATAGTTATTTTCATCATGATTATGTGACTTAAAAAAATTAAAATATAAATTCTATAGGTTCTTGACATACTATTACAATAGATGGCACTGCATTATTGTATGCCTGACTACTCGATAGATTTCACAAAAAATTGACTTGATTTTAAGATAATCATTCATGTGATGCCCTTCTTTTTCACACTCCATACACAATAAATTTAACTTAGGTTTATCTACCTCATGATATTGAACCATTCTCTTCATAAACACTTGTAGTGTATTTTCAGTCTTAGAATTTATGACAGGAGCTTCCTCATAATCTTAAATTTACTTTACTCACAGGGTAACTGCTCTAGCATCTGCTTTAGTAGCATATTGAGTATGCATAGTGGCAAATCTAATTCTGAAGCATAGTTATTTGATAGAATACATATATTTATCTTTTTTTGTTAAGACAAATTACACCTTATTCATAACATCAGAGAACTTACGATTATAGTCACATACTGATTCTCTCGACTTCTGCTTTATCTCCTTCAAGTCTTGAATAGTCTAACTTGTACATTTATTTATTTTGAACTCTATGATAAGCCATTCCTTAACTTATTGCAGACTTGCTTGCTGAATTTATATGTAGTACATAAAGTCAAGTGATCTTTTAGTTAGTGAACCTATTAATTCTAACTTTTTGACAGCTTCATTAGTGATGCCCTTAGCTTGACATCTCATTTCACATGTTAGTAAGTACTATTCAAGGTCTATATACCCATCATACATTACTATATTTATAAATGATCCTACAACACCCATTATGTAAACTATTATTGGAGGGATTTGTTGTATAGTTGTTACAAGAGGAGGCTACATTCTGGGTGATCCTGCTTACATACTACTAGGAGTGTCAGCTTGTGCACTCTATTTTTTGTGTTTCCTTCTCTTCTTTGCTTGGTTTCAACAATACCTACGGCATTTAAATCCTTTCATATTGATGTTGTTTCAATTTTATTACCCCAATGATGTACTTTTTCTAAAAATTGTCCTTCCTAACTACTATCTTCTCATCTACATGGTTGAAAACTTCTACTAGAATATGAGAAATTGGGCTATGGGGACGTGTGATCTTCCTATGAATGATTCTTTCTTGTGACTTATTTTTATACACTTGAACCTATGATTAATTTATGATTATGTTGTGATTATTTGATTAATTCTTCATGTCCATCTTTTGATAATACCCATTCTTGTAGCTATGCACTATATCTATCATCTAACTACTCTATTTGTCACTTCTTTCTATCTGCCAACATTCATCATATTATTTATTCATCCTTTGTTATTCATATCTTTCATCTCACTTATCACATCTATTTAATCATTCATCATTTAGTTTATTAATACTCTTACCTCTACTCATAACTACCTGGGTATTCTTCTATTTATTTTATCTGTTATGTTGTCACAACTCATGTTCTAAATCCAGACTTTTCTTTTGACTCTTCTTCCCTCATGTCTCCAATCTAGATTCAAGTTTAATATTTATCTAATCATATAATAATCATTCATTTCCATGTTTCACACACCCCCATACATCCAAAGTGATTACTCTATATTGGTTGGAGTAGGTACCATGGCCTTGTCTATAACCAACATCTTCACAAGGAGAGGTAGTCATTGTAAAAATATCCCTCTAATTCTTTTGACAAATAAGTCCTGTGCAAATTTAAAAGATATGTATCCTTTTAATATAAACTCATTATGTATTCATATATAGTAGTAACAACCCAATAATCTATTGCTCTTGTCTAGTCAGTTTCTAATTTCTACAACTGATCTATCTTTTCTTCAGTCTAGATCATTATTTCTTCTATTCTTGGGTTAAAATAATAGTATTACAATCATGATAACTAATTATCTATCAATTAAATAAACCCAAACCAAAATATTTCATAAATCTATCCATAAATATGCTCTCAAATGATTTATTATGTGGTAAGACCTGTCCATTTTGATTCTTCTATAAAATTACATACTCTTTGGTCTAACCATGCCTCAATATCTCTCTACCCTAGTAACCGCATTATCATAATTTATTCTAGAAGTAGTGTTTCCATGCTCACCACACCATTGTTATTAGAGGTTCCTAAAGCATTAGAACATGCTAAGGATGAGGATAGCTAGGTTATACTTTAGTGCACATGATAGTGCATCATATTCATATAAAAGGTTGGATAGCAGAAGCATAGCAAGGATGAATTAATGTGCATTAAGTAGGAAGTAAGAATAACCAATAATTAATTAACATAAATAGAGTATTCAAATTAACTTAGATAGAAAGTAGGAAAACATTATAGATAAGAATGCATGCAAGGAACAAAGTAAGAAATCACATAGGTAACCATAACTAGATAGTCTCTATTGATCTCTTCAAAAGTGGAACTCTCTTATTCATACAAACATAATTATATATAGACATTTTCAGTCTATGACTGTTCATATTATTCTCGTACTTGACACCAAAAGTAGAGTCTATTCATATTCTAACCTATTACAATCATGAAGATAGGACAAAATAGATATATACATGATAAAATGAGTACATAATGCATGAATATGGGATAAATATCCTACCTAGATTTACAATCTAATTTCTTCTCCCAACAAATTTAAAGTTATATTTTGAGTACATCTGATTTAAACAAGTGCCAAGAATAAATAATAGAGTAGTGGATGCTATGGATACCATTAGTTTCCTAATAGATTTAAGCATAAAACATAATAAATTTTTGGTTAAGTACTTAATGATACTAGATTATGATACACCTAATTTAAAAATGGTTTTCGAAGTGGTTGGTCTCACTTATCTCTAGTACTCTGATATCTATACCTATCTTCATAATAATACCATTCCATATAACTTATCCCCTAATAAATAAAATTCATTTATTCAATGCACCTCTCACTACATCATCCTTAGTAACACCCTATACCACATAGGCTATGATGGAACTCTTTTACACTATTTTAATTTTGAAGAATCTACTTTGACAATTAGAGAAGTCCATGAGGGAATATGTGGAGCACATTCAAGTAGAATGGTCCTTTCAAAGAAGCTTCTATGATTAGGTTACTATTAGCCTACAATGGAAACCGATTCATGTGCCTATGTTAAGAAATGCATACCCTATAAAAAACATGGGGACCTTATCCATAGTCCATCACAAGCTTTACAACCTATCACAACACCTTGGCCCTTTTACACATGGGGGTTAGACCTCATTAGAAAGATAAGTCCTAGTTATTCTAATGGACATAAACATATTATGATGGTAATAAAATACTTTAACAAGTGGGTCAAGGCGATTCCCCTAACCTATGTCATTGAAAATCAAGTTTACAAATTTATCCTTAACCACATTGTATGCCACTTTGGTATTCCTTCCACTCTCACTTATAACAATGGCAAATCATACAAAGAATAGGGATGTTAAGGCTCTTTTTCAAACCTACCACATCAAGCACAAGTGGTCCACTCCTTATTACCCATAAGGAAATGACTAAGATAAGGAAACTAATAAATACATTTCACGCATCCTTAAAAGAGTTATCAAATAAGTTGGTCATGACTGACATACTCAACTATATCCAACCTTCTAAGCTTATCACACTAGCATCCACATAGCCATGGGGGCAACTCCTTATTCCATTGTATATGGTAGTGAGTATATTCTACCCATAGAGGTTGAGATTACATATTTGTAAATATAATTAAAATAAATAATTGATGAATAATCCTATCATACTTCACGCCTAAGTAAACTCAACCTTCTAGATAAGAAATAACTTAATGCTTTAAACCATCTACAAGTTTACCATACTTACATTCGCCATAGCTGTAATAAGTAGATAAAAGCTAGGGAATTTAAAATCAAAGATATTTTTCTTAAGGAAAACCAATGAAACACCAATGTTGAAAGAGAAAATAAGGGAAAGTTTGAGCCTAATTGGTTAGGCCCATATGTTATCATTGTCAAGTATGGATTAGGAGCTTACATATTAGTTATAAAATATGGAGAGGAGTTTGATGAACCTATTAAAATCATGTAACTTAATCAATTTTATGACTAAATTTTTTCTATATGCTGTTATTGATATCCTAGGTGTCAAAAAAAAAAAAAAAATTCAAAAAGTTGGAAAAAAAAGAAGAGAAAAACCAAGAAAAACAACATAGATCATCCAAAAGTGAAAACTAGTTTATTGGCACTTTGGGAAAGTACCATGGTGAAAACCATATCTCTGACACCATATATAAACCATTGTATATAATCCCCCTATTTTATTGGGGGCATCATGTTTTAGTAGTCCATTACATATGTCCATATTCACCCCGTATTCTTCACTTATCTTATAACATGATTAGCTTAGGTTTTATATTATTAATTATGAACTTATATTATTGATCATGATAGAGGAATATATTTTATATTACCTATTTTAAACCCCTAAATAATAACAAAAAAGAAAAACCAACCAACCAAAATAATAATAATAATAAAAAAAACTATTACAAAAACATCCCAAAAATATGTCAAATACTTATCACAACTACCATCCTAGTTATCTTCCACACCATTCACTCATATTCCTTGGGTGGGTCACTCGTGCATCTTGAAATTTAAAACTAAAATGCTTCATCAATTTCCCATTTTGTCATCACTTATTGTATTAGGAGAACTATATCTGGCTTGATATCCCCACATGGACTTTGTCTAGGGTTAACTCAGCCATCATATTCCCCATCATCCATTTCCATGAGAATGGATTTGTTTATCCTTATACTTATTCCTCAGTTATTTGGTAATATCCTATCTCCTAACTACAAGTGTCTCACACCGTTTCTTTGGATTTAAAACCTTTAGTTATATATTTTCTAGTATTTCTTACTTTTTTCTAGATTTGACTCCTCGATCTTTTGTTTGTTTTATTATTGTACTGTTTGTGTTTTCTATCTCTAACCATTAAGTTGGTTATTTATCCATTTTATCTCTAACCATTAAGTTGGTTATTTATCCATTTTATCCCTAACCATTAACTTTTTTATTTATCCATTCTATCCCTAACCATTAAGTTGGTTATTTATCCATTTTTTCCTTAACCATTCACTTGGTTACTTCCATTTTAGTCCTTTTGTTAATTGTGATTGTTTTACATCAGTGTGCCAATTATTTATCTTTACAATGTTTACAGTTTTTCTGTCTATTTGTGTATCATTTTTATTTATTTTATCGATGTTGTTTCATGATTATTTTGTGTGTGTTTGCATTATCTAGACTAATTTTGTTTTCAAATCTTACTTTAATTGTTTTATTTTTATGTGTTTGGAAAATATTATTTTGTGAATTCCATAATAGTATGGTTATGGTTTATTTATATCATGATATACTTTTATTTTATACAATTTATTATTTCTTTAATTTATATGCCTAAACATCAACATTCATGATGATTATTTAATATCGTTAGTGGTAATGTGTTTTATGTTATATTAAACATCAGGTTGCTCAATACTCATTAGTGTTAGAAATCCAATGCAAGGAAAAAATAAAAAAAATCAGATAATCACATCATTATCCATGCATTTATAAACTAAATCATACATGATATAATCCATAATAAAATGTAGATAAATAATTAATACATTCTAGTGTGAATCAAAGTGTAGGAAGTATAAACAACACTTTACATATCCATATGTCCATCAACCATGAGTAAATGCAAATAATAATTATATAAATTCCATAAAAACTCCCTAATTTACATCCACATAGTACAAATATCATACAAAATCATGTATATATATAAAAATCAAGTGTGTCTCTAAAACAAGATACGTCTCAAATATATGTATACATCAATACAATCATCATCCCAACATGTGTGTCATGTCTCACCTTATCCCTCTGACACGGTGTCTAGTCTCAAAATTAGGTCATCATGCCATGGTGTGCCTTGTGGTGGACCCATCACGTGTTGTGTAGCCTATCCCATATACTTCTCTAACTCTATCAATTGTATTGATCTACCTAATGCATATTACCTATTTAAGTACTCTTTTAATGATGGTACCCTCTATGTGCATGGAATAGCTTCCTCATATAAACTCATATAATATGTGGACTACTCCATATCCCTCATAACCATGTATAATATATAAATATGTCCCTATCCTACTAGGAACACCCTAGCCTCTATTAGATTTATCCTAGTGGTGTCTCTCTCCTATCTATAGAATTGTGTCAATGATGTATGATCTGGAGTCTGAGTCTCCACATCATGTGTCAAAACTCCAAATGTCTTTGCCATACCATCTTTTTCCATCCTCTCAATTATAGCCTATAACCATAAAACTTATCCTGTAATCATTCAACCTCAGCTACCTGATCCCCTCTGCCATCTACAAATCCCTACAATCAAGATACCTACATGTGCAAACCATCTATCTCCCTAAACTATGATATCCTTGTGAAGTCTATCAACTAGTGATTTATCCTCTTAAGATCTAGTCATGCATGAAGGACCAAACATATCCTCTCTATCTATGTGTGTATCATGTGATGACCTCATCATTATGTCATCTCCATCTTGATCACCCTAACTGTCAATAATAATTAATGGAGTCTCCTTTCTGTCTCTATGCTCTATATCCACATGGATATCTGTATCCACATATACATCCACACCTACCTCCTAAAAAATATATACATCCTTAATCGCAGTAATCTCCATGTCATGTGGCTAACTAATATCTGCAACATTCCCTCTACTATGTACTTATGTCCATCCCATGTCTCTTTTCATAGCCATATGATTTAGGCTCCCAATCTTGTGCCT
The DNA here is from genome assembly GCA_037957365.1 of Torreya grandis. NCBI lineage: Eukaryota > Viridiplantae > Streptophyta > Pinopsida > Cupressales > Taxaceae > Torreya > Torreya grandis. The sequence continues at coordinate 1,720,199 of JARHVA010001552.1, forward strand.
TATGGTTGCTTTCTCAAGTTTACCATGAGTATCTATCTCTATGCCCATGGTGGTGTATATGGTGTAATAAATATCAATGGCTTCTATCAAGCCCACCAATCTACATAACCATCCATAACTCCTACATCAATCACATCCATCCTATCACTCTATATCACTATCTATAACTACAACCATTTGTGATCAAATATCATTAGATCAATAGTCATCCCCCACTCTGTTCTCTCTTTCAAAGCTTGTGAAAATATATGTGGACCCACTGGAATGTATTGTCTAATCTTGAACTATATTATCACTCTATCAGGGTGATATGTCTCTATAATGTAGTCATATGTCCTAATAATATAACACTGAATCATCATATATTCCATATATAAATCATCTTGTGACCACTAAAATATAATCTCCTTGTAAGGTCTCTAGGTGATCTAATCATCACCTAGCTCATCAATAGCCCTCTTATAGAACTCTAGGTCATCTAAATGTGGTTTTAAAGCACCAAGTGCTCATATGACCAATTGGCCTCTCTACAATAATGTGCTCCCAGAACCATACCTATAATAATTTAGATGGCCCAATCTCCCTCCCATATGTATATGTCATATGGTATAGGTTCATGTATAAGTGAGATGAGATATAGGGCCCCCATACAAACTACTCACCCATATCTATCATGTCTCCAATAATTAATAATAACCAAATCATACATAGTCTCCCACTCTTGTTAGGTAGCATAATGCCACTGACAAAAAACATGAGAACCATAGTCAAGGAATCCATCTCTAATTTAGTGCAATAATCAATATCTACTCCACCTCTCATAATCAAAATCAATCCATCACCAAAGGTCCTATATAATGTCATATCTTATGGACCTTGTCCCCAATACATTCACCTCCCTCATATTGAAATACCTAAAATCTAATAAGCATCCTCTACTGTAATCATCATCTCCCCCATTGGAAAGTGAGATGTGCTAGTCTCACTGTGCCATTTCTTGGCAAGTACTATCAATAGAGCCTTGTCTACTTGAATCTCTCACATCTATGCAATATGTGATAATCTAGTAACCTATAAATCCCAAAACTCATACTCTATAAATCTATCCATCCCCTTTAATGCACCTAACCTCCATTCCCATGTCTCAACACTAGTAATAACTCTTGTAAACAATACATGTGAACATCACATTAATTTTGTTTCTCAGCATAATAATCCATCTCTCACTATGTTAAAACATTCAAAAAACCAAAAATAATGTAAATTCAATACTTCTGATCATGTTATCCTCATTCTTATTTTCCTCTTCAAAATCACATTTTCACTTCTCCAATAAACATTTTTGCTACTCACTTTTGCAATTTCACTCCTATAAAATTCAATTTTTCATATACCTTTTCAAATCTTCCCTAAATCAATTTTGCACCTCATTCTGGTGGTTTCACAATTCATCCTTATAATTTTATTTCTCTATTTGATGATTTCACGACTGTAAAATTGCAAAATCACATTTTCACCCTATTTCCACCCTTAAAATGATTTTGCCTTCCTATACTATGAATTTTCTACCTAGTTTGATGAATTCATAGTTTGTTATAGTGAATTCACAACTTTCATTTCCAAATTCATAGACAACTCATCTATGAATTCATTCTTGACCACTTCAAGCCCTAATAAATGACAATAGATTCAAAAATTTAAAAATAAAAGATCACTTATCAAAGGTTCACTCCTCTCAGGTCTTTGATGTCTCCTCACTTGCTCTGCATGGTGCTCATGGTGTGGAATGCAATCCATTTTTTTTTAGCCTCTTAAAGAAAATCTCCTTAATCAACTTCTCCTCACAAATGTATCTATAACTAACAATGAACAAATGAATTTTAATGCCCTAAATTTTCTATTTATAAATGCCAACCCTATTCAACATATTTACCACTCCCCCCATCCCTCCAATATTCCATTATTTTTCATCAACTTTCTTCCAAATTTTAGGACGCATTTAATCAAATTATTCTAAATTCATTTCAAACACTTGCAACAATCAATCTACATAAAATTTTAATTTTAATTTGGAAACCAATATATTTTTTCATTTTTTGATTAGCAACTTACTCTCACTGGGATATATCATTCCCACAATTATTCCATTAAACCTTGCATCATAAGTAAACACTAAGCATGCAATCATTAAATAGTTAAACATATTGTTTTTATTGATCAATATTATAGTTTTAATCAGCTAGGGGTAACCTATTTACACAACCTTAAATTTTTCAAGTTTGATATCAATTCTATTAAGTTGATTTCTCATTGGTCTAAATCATTAAATCATTCTCCTCTTTTCATTCATTTTGAGCATTTGTCCATTTTATTGCACAAACCCTCAAGGGGGAATCATCAAACTCATTCTAATTCATTTGGAGCAATGCTTTTATTCTTAATTATCAACTCTCTACTTCTTATACTATTCTTCAAAATAATATTGCTTCATAACACTATTTGAAAGAGTGGAAAATGTAGACACCTAAATTACATATAGTGTCAAAGTATATCTAAAATTAATTAATTATTCTTCTTAATATAATTCATGACATCTCCCTCCAAATTCAAACAATTGAATAAATCAAATTAAGCAATTGTGCACACTTTTAAATGCTTATTTCAATATTAAATCTAGGTTTTACACCTCACTCAACATATTTAACCTTATTATCCATCACATGTTGACTCATTCCAACCAAACCCACAACTTCCTCAACCTCCTTTGAGTCATCCCTTGAGTTTTCAAAAAATTTGAATCATTTTTGGTGACACAGTTAACCATTTCCATACTTCTCTTAACCATTTGAAATGGTCATCATCTTCATGGATGAGGACTCATTAGACACCATAGATTATTTGGATCATTTAAAATATCCAAATAATCCTCCACCATTGGATTCTTCCTCCATAAATCTATAATTAATAATGAAATCCATCACTTTCATCTTCCTGACTTATGCTAATGAAGTGTTGTCAAAATCACAAGTGAATCTAAAGCAAATTAAAGCCACCAAAGAGAATTTTACACTAAAATGATGCCCATTTTTACCATCACATTGGAAGAGTGAGAAACCACATTTCACAGAGCTAATTGAATCTACATTACAATGGAAGAAGCTTTTACAACTAAGGTATAAGTTTATGTTTGTTTCTTTTGTTTGTAGCTTTAGCTTAGTTTAAGATAGTTTAAATTAAGATTTCTTAGATTAGTTTACATTTATATATTTTATTCAATACACACAAGAGAATATGCACCATAATGACCTAGGTGCAATGTACATAAGGACTAGCCCCAATCCAAAAGATAAATAACAAAAATGCACTATGATATGGAAAAATCTTGATGCACTATTATCTTATGTCGATGGTTGGACTCTAGATGTAACACTAAGAATAAATATTAGTTTCATTAGTAGAAATAAAAACAAATTAAGTGCTACCTAATCAATGCAAGTGTCCTCAGATTGAGCTAAAAGGATATGAAAGTGAAGTAAACAATTGATATACCTTTACTTACCATTTTATTTTTATGATTTTGCTTTGGATGTGATGAATATCTAGTTATAATATTTGTGGATGGTGCGTAGATGAACCAACAATGTAACCCATTTAAGAAATAGACGATTTGATGATTTGCCTTGGCCAGTGATGCTTGATTGATAATGGTTTTTTAAAACACTTCATTGGGTATCAAGACACATTTCTAATGGAGAGGAAGCCCTTTACTTATAGATTTTGATGATTGGTTTGAGCCATTGGATGAAGATCAAGATGGATGGTGGAGGATGAGTCCTCCTCCTCATAAATGAGGGAGGTTGAGTGTGTAAGAAGAGTTTTGAGTGTGTAAGAAGATGCATTGATGAGACATGAGATTATGGAATGCATTGTGAGAGAAGTGATTGCATTAGGATTGTAAAATGATTTAAAAATTTATTTTGTGAAGGAGTGTGAAGATTGACTTGGGGATCTAGGGATGATGTCATGATGTGATGAATATATATTTTTTGTAATTTAGTGAATATGAATTTTAAAAATCTATGAAATTTCTCATTAAAATAAGGTTAGTTAATTAACTGGTGAAGAGGGATGTGCATTTTTGTGGGATTAAAAATGTTTGAGGAAGAAATGATTAATTGATCCAGTGGATGAATAGTGATTAAACTAAAGATGTTAGTGTAGATAGAATATTGATTAAATATTTAGAGATGATGTTAGTGGAGATTTAGCGGATAGTTAAAATCAACACAAAGTGTAAGATTTTAGGTGTCTATAGTGAAAACCAACATGATTTAATGAGTGGTTAAAGGAAATTACATATTAAGTCATTTTAATACATTTTATAGTTAGCAAAATTTACTTTTTGATCAAATTTTGTTGTAAAATGTTTGAAGGACCATTAATGTTTTTGTAATTCGAATAGGTGTTTATCAATTAGGATATATTATTGACATTTAATGGTCTAATGTTAAGACCCCTTCATCTTAACTCTTCTAGTTTGTATTAAGTATTATTATTAAAATCTCAGACATATATGTTTTGTAAGTCATCCCATTTTTTATTTTTTCATTATCCTAAAGGTATAGGAGGTTGTAGTTGTCTTGAGTAGAATAGCTTAAATACAAGGATTATGTAAGAGGAAATTAATCTATTGAATACTTTGTATTGAATTGTGTTCAAAGGAGGTTGCCCTCTCAAAAAGGCCTATGATATTTTGTAGCGAGATTCTATTATTTTCAATCCAGTATTGTTATTCTCTTTTTATTTAGCACATATTGGTTATATTTATATTGTTATATTAATTTTTTTGCTAGCAGGTTCATAACATTTGGTATCAAAAGCTCTATCCAAGGCCAATTTTAGCAACAAATTTTAGTGGTTTAAGGTTCTATACTTTTTTCCACCATATGTTATCACCTTGCCTAATTAGGATCTTAGCAATAAAAAAATGGTAACAAGGTTATAAATTATGTTTTGAAAGTTTTAGAATTAACATAAAGTTGTCATTTTGGGTTAAGCAATTATCATTTTTCTCTAATTTTATAGAGTGAGGGGTTATGTTTGACTATGCAAGCCATTATACAAAGTTGTATATGGACTTGTGTTTTCACATACATTTGGGGTATATATGAAGATCATTCAGTTCTTTTTCATAGCTTGACTATAAGAAGTTTTCAGCCATTTTTTTTGATTCATTAGTAAGTAGTTAGCCCTATGAAGTTAATTGCATTGTACCCCAAAGACAAAATATTGGGTTATGAAATGGTTATTAGCTATAGTTAAAATTTTGAAATATTGAGCTGACACAATTTTATGAATGAGATTAATATATTTTCAATATCACCAATCATTATAAAATCAAAATAAAAATAAAAATGAAGAATAATTTTTTTGGCACATATAGGGAATACATCATTGTAATTTTCTAGTTGAGACGATCATTTTAATGGGTATTTCAAAATTTCAAAAAAAAATGCATGTAATTATTTTTCACCGTAGCCCTAAAAATATTTTTTTCACATTTGTGAAAATATACCATTGTGATCATTTCATTGAGTTGATCATTTTAACATATATCTTTAGTCAACATTTTCCACTACCCCCAAACCCATCTGGTCAACGGTTGTCACTTGTGTGAGAAGTTAAGCCATGGAAAAAAACATTGAGGAAGTCTGAGTTGAAATATAATCTCAGATTGACTCTTGACTCATGAAGTTGAATGAGTGATTACATGATAGATCAATGCATAAATACAATGATCTCCAACAATCTTAATGAATGACATTCTGAAGGTGGATTTATATCCTAAACCACAATTCTAGGCCTCAAGTTAGACTTTCCAAAATTTGATGGTACAAAACCAACTAGCAAAATTTACCATATTGAACAATATTTTAGTGTGCATAATACATTAGGAGTAAAAAAATTACCCATTATATCATTTCATTTAGAGAATAAAACTATCTAGTGATACTAGTGGTATCAAAAAATTTCATACAAAATTCACTTGGGGTGATTTTGTCAAATTATTATTGGTTCTCTTTAGTCCTAGTGTTTATGATGATTTCAATAAAGTCCAAACCAAACTATGACAAACTTGAATGGTTCGTGAGTAGCAAGCTAAATTTAAAAATTTGTCCAACCAAATTGAAGGATTAAATGATGGTTTTTTCAAGATTTATTTCATAAGTGGGCTCAAATATATAATTCACATAGAGGTTAAGATGTTTAAATAATATAACATGATAGAAGCATAAGGATTGGTCAAGCTTGTAGAAGATAAGATCACCTCCCAACATCAATCTTACAACTTTAGTTCTTTCAAGAGATCTAGAATTTCATGATTAGTAATAAACCCTTATCCAAAATTCAACCCCATTAAATGCCTTATAGAGGCAAAAATGCATGCTCATCACAAAAAATCTAAGTTACAACTGTGATGAAAAATTCTCTAGAGGACACAAGTGCATTAAAAAGTTATATTTGTTAGATGTTGAATCACCTTTAGATGTAAAAGAATGGGAATATGCTTAATATCCCCATGATGAAGAACCTAGCACCTCAAAGTAACACCATGAAAATTTGGTGCATGTCTTGGTTTGGGTAGCCACTCTTCAGACTATGAGAGTAAGAGGGTATTTCAAGAAAATTCCCCTCTTTATTCTCATTGACTCTGACATGACACATAACCTCATTGATCCTAATCTAGTCAAGTAGGTTGATTATATGTTTATTCTTGCTTAATTTTTTAAGTCATGATCACCAATAGAGGAACCTTACCTTGTAATGATAAATTCCATAATATCTGTATTTCAATGGGGGATTATAATATGTAATCATATATGTTTGTTCTATCTCTAAGAGGTTATGACAATTTTAGGAGCATAGTGGCTTTAGACACTAGGCCCTATCCCACAGGAAATTTTTAGAGCTATGGATGTAATTCATTGATAAGGACTAATAACACTCATTAAGAGGCATCACACCAAATTTTACAAGAGATATATAAGTATTATTTGATCTCTTTGCATGTAAAAGTTTCTAAAATAGGATCTCATGGATTTTTGACCATCTTTACAACATATAGTATAATTAATTTGTTGATTCCAACTACCCATCATAATTACAAGAACTATTATCAAAGTATGCAATCAATTTTAAGAAACCTAAAGGGTTATCCCCACAATAATTTGAAAATCATGCGATTCAATTGATTCTATAAGTGTACCTCTAAATATTTACCCTTATCAGTACCCATTTTTATAGAATAATGAAATAGAAAAAAATGGTTAAAGAATTGTTGTAAGATGGATTCATCAAACCCAACATCATTCCTTACTATTATCTTTATTGTTAGTATGGAAAAAAATGGGTCTTGGCATGTGTGTGTTGATTTTTATGTACTTAAAAAACTCATTATCAAGGACAAGTTTTCCATTTTCGTGATTAATGAGCTGCTAAATGAATTTCATGGAGTTTACTTCTCAAAACTCAATGTGTGATTAGGTTATCACCATATACACATCAGATAAAATGATATTCCCAAGATACCCTTTCAAACTCAAGATGGCCATTATGAGTTTCTTGTCATTCCCTTCGGCCTCACTAATGATCCATCAACATTTTATAACTTAATGTATAATATATTCTACCAATTTATATGCAAATTCATACTAGTGTTCTTTTATGACATTCTTATCTATAGTCATGTATGGAACAAACATATGATATATTTGGACCATACCTTCCAATTCCTTGATGATAAACACTTATATGCCAAATGGTCTAAATTTTCTTTTAAACAAAATTAAATTATCTTGTAAATATCATCTTTGAGGAAGGCATCAAAATTGATCCTAAAAAATTTGAGGCTATGAAAAATTGGTCTAAATACCAAATCCCTCAAGAACCTTCACAGGTTTATCGACCTTATTAGATATTAGAGAAAGTTTATCTAGGAGTATGGAAAAACAACTATTTTATTAAGAACCATGTTTAAAAAAATGCCGTTTAATAGTCTGAGGTAGTAAAAAAATCCTTTGAACTGATTAAGTATTGAATGTGCACTACACCTATTCTGGCTATGTACAACTTTTTCAAACCATTTGTCATCAAAAGTGGTGCCTCTATAAGTGTAATTAGAGTTGTTCTAATGTAGGAGGGTCAACCCCTCACATTTACTAGCAAGACACTTACAAATACATTTTTTTCTTGTTTTACATATGAGAAAGAGATGCTATATATACTTCATGCCATCAAAAAGTGGAACCCATACTTAATCAGGAGACACTTCTACTCAAAATTGATCTCCATATCCTTAAGTACTTCTTGGATCAATGATTTTTTTGATTGGGCAACAAAAGTGGGTAATAAAATTAATGGAATATGAATATGAGATTACCTAAAAGAAGGGTAAATATAATGCTATCTCGCAAGTATGAATAACAAACAACCTTGTGTATGTAGAGTGGATTACAAGAAATGATTAGTCAAGCATTAGTCCAAGAAATCAAAGTAAAATGCATAAAGATCTAAACACATCAAGCCAAACTATCCATGCAGGGGTTGATAATAACAATGAAGGATAAAATAAAAGAAAGCAATACTTGTTACCTTCCTAAATCAATTCCATCACCCAAGAGCGGCTCCAAGCATCTTCTCCACTTGACCAAGCATCCTTGTCTTCATCAACAATGGTGGTAAACTCTTCTAATATCTCAAGAACACTCCATAAAAACTAGGATTATTATATTAAAACTATCTAATTTCCTATCAAATGAAGCTAATCCAAATATAAATAATACAATATTCAAAACAAAAATGAGTTGTGAAGAGATTTTGGCATTATAACATTACAATACTTGAGCTTAAAAATGGTGTTCATGGCCTCTCTATTTATAGATGTTTGAGATTGATCAGAATGAATTATGACCATCCATTCTGAGATCAAGATGTGTGGCCAAGAATCCATTCAATTTTGGAGGCTAAAATCAATAAATGCCTTCATAACGATTTTGAAATAAGGGGCATTAATGAGGCATGGGAGGCCACGATTCAAATATTTTATGTATTTATGGATTAGGGATCCCTTTCTAAGAAATTATGTCATTAGGTGATGTAGTTATTAAGATTCAATTTCTAATATTGAAATAATCAACAACCTCCATGGAAAATCTGCTTAATCTCTTGATTTGACTTAATCATCCTTAAACGAGATTAATCAATATTTGTGCAAATATTTGAAAATTGGCCCTCAATTAATCAAAAGGGTTAGAAAGTCATATTACTAGGTCAAAATTTGACTCAAGAAGAATTGAAAGGCAATGTTAGATGTATTAGAACCATATTCCCATTTAGAATGTTGACAACATAAAATAATAAAGATACATGATGTGTATTAATGAATTAGAATAAAAGAGTGATCTAGAGCACAAAAAGGAAAAATTTAAATCTGACTTGAAATTAATTGATCAAAATTAGGTATCACATAAAATGTATTGACCTATTTAGGGATACATTGGCATAAATCAACACTTGTAAATGACAAGTTTGAACCATTTAGCATGTTTTAGTGATTTTGACCTAACATGTGCATTTGAGTGCAATTCGAGTAATATTGACAATTTCAACACAAATGGTGTTAGGAATTAGATGTCTATATTTTTCCCCTATTTGAGAAAGTGTAGTGAGACATTTAGATAAAGCAACATCTTTTCAAATAAAAGAGTTGTCAAGAATAAATTGAAAATGACCCGTAATACCTCCTTGTGTAGACACCTAAATAGTGTCTAACCCTTGGTCACTTTCCCCTTTAGTCCATTCCTAACCCATTCCTAAAAATTACTAATTTAAAATAATTAACTTATTTTGAATTAACCCCCCCTCCTTGGACACATCACCCATGACACCTCGCCTAGGACACCTCGCCTTGGACTAATTCCCATCCTATGACTCACCCAAGACCTATTCCTACTTCTCTCTAACCGCCTAACAAACTCTCGTGCATATTTAACACAATCCTCGACATTCTCCAACGGATAGTGCACTTGGCGGATGAAAAATGGGCTTAGTGGCTCTTTTTGCCCGTTTTAACCCCGCTGACGTCGATCAAGTGTCGGCCGACGCCGGCGGAATCACCGACGTCGGTTATACTTAACCAATTTTTTAGACTCTTTGGGGATCCCAATCAAAAATTGGCTAATCTGTAGAAGCAACTGACGAATCCTTGGAATCTTGAGTTTTCAACCATCCGTCAATTTACAAAATCTCTTCCTCAGGTGCAGTAACAGCTTCAGGTTCTCCATCAGCAACAGGTTCTCCACACAGGCTACATCAACAGTAGGTACGGGAATCATCAGTACCACACCTTCTACAAGGCACATGTAAGTATATTGTCTATGTTTTTATTCTCTTTTCAGTTATTTGCTTTCAAACAATATCTCCCTAGACCAGACTGTTAACCAAGCCAGACCCGAATCTTGACTTATCCACCTTCCTATTTCCTCCGTCCTCTGTCGGACCATACACTCTGCCCATTCAACCAGACTCTCAGACCCAGACCCCAGACCATTCAACCAAGCCCAAAACTTTGTCTCAAAACTGTTAACAAACCCAGACCCTTCCTTGGCCTTGTCTACAGACCAAAACCCTGACCAGACTCTGTCCACAGACCACAGACTTGCCCAGACCCCATCCAAGCTAAATGCCCCGACCGAGATTTAGCTATTATTGAAACTATCAGTTAGTTCCCTGGTCCATTATTTATATCCATGAGTGTCATTACAGATGGCTTAGATATTTATAGGAGCTTCTACTCTTAGATGATCATCTCTTTGACTAGATAGTCCCACCTTGTGCATATTTTATCCCAAAAACACCAAAAAGATTGGAAATACTTTGTAAATACCAAAAACATTAGATAACTAATCCACAAAAGAACAAAAACATTATCTTACACTTTTGTACATTTTTGTCCTCATGCTCTTGCTATTTTTCAAGCATTTTATCCTACTAACTTTCCACTATGTAAGTCATCTTATTCGACACTTTTTCCATTTTGAAAGATTATTTTCTTTAATCCCACCACGTTGCCATTTTGCAAGACCAATCTCATTTTTCAACCCCTTCCTTTTCTTCTACAAATTCATCATACATTTTGATCATCTTTTTCTTCTATCCCACTTCCTAGGAGAACTACATTTGGCCTAAAATTCATGTTGGAACATGTGTCCATGGAACTATGTAGGTAGTGTCCACTTCTTTTGTACATTTGGAGTCAGCTCGGCCAACCCCTTCCTTTTCTTCTCTTCCCCCATTTCTTGTCATTGTTTTTTTTAATTTGGGAACAACTTTTATGTGTCCTTTCTCTTTGTTACATTTTAGTAGAAAGTAACGCCTCTACCACACATGCATGAACAATTATCTTTAAACTGCACTACATTGGTTTTTTGTTTGTGTTTGTTTATTTGAGTTTTCTTGGTGTTTTATTGATGTTTTATTGTGTTTTCTTGGTGTTTTGTTGTGCTTTCACACCTCTCCTTTTATTTCTTCTCCTTTTCTCTTTTTATTACTTCTTGTCTCATCTTGGTCTCATGTTTCCCTATATGTTTTTGCTTATATATTTTATGTTTTAGAACATCTTGATGATTTGCATGGATCTTAATTATTTATATCTTGATCTCATGTTATTAAATTGTTCTTAGACCTTTTTATTTATTTGATTGTTTTTGGTGTCTTATTTTTCTATTTGATTTTGCTTTTCTCTTTTATATTCAAGAATTTCTTGATGGTCCACATAGATATTGATTCTTTATATCTTGATCCTATGTCATTAAGATTTTCTTACATTTCATTTTTAACCATTTTTATTCCTACTTAAGTCTTGATTAATCATATCTTGATTTCAAGTCAGGTTCATTTATGTTTATCTCTTTCTTTGTCTTTGCTTTTTTGTTTAAATGTAAATAGTTGTAACTTTTGCTTTCATCATTGTTTTACCATTATCCTTAGTTATAGGTATTAACATTTGAATCAGCTTAGTGAAATTGGAATATTATGTCATTATAAGTTATTCATACTTATGATGCCTAATTTATTTTGCTATATCAAGCACTTTTTGCTCAGGTTTCAAAGTCTTAACATCAACATCACTCCATGAACAGCTCTTAAGAACACTATAAATTATCTAGGCTCATGATATGAAAATAGGCATTTAGATACCATGCATTTTAGCACTTGACTCAATGTTTAGACATGTATCTCTTTACATACATCATGAGTCTAATCAATTCATGGTCAGTTTTCATCATCCTTCATTCCATTTTCTCCTATTTTTGGGTGAACTATATTAGCCTAAAGTTCATGTTGGAACATGATTCCATGAGACTATGTAGGTAGCGTCCACTTGTCTAGCACATTTGGAGTTAGCTTGGCCATCTTATTTCTTATTTTCATCTCTTTCATCACTTTGTGCATTCTCATATGCCTAGTTTTTAGTGACTTTTTTTAATCCATTCCATTATCACATCTATGTTTGTGCCTGCTCACTTTAATCTATGTTTCAAGTTATATTCTTGAGCTAATTGCTTGCCAAATTACCCATGTTGGGGAAAAACATCTAAATAGTATCTGGATCAAATCATCCCTACAAGGGCAAACCATTATTTATTCTTTATCAATGATCAAAATTGGCCCTTTTGGGGCATAACTATCTTATCACAATCAAATATGTTCTCATGGGGAACTTCTTATTATCACCTTTATGGAGACCGCATTCTACTTTTCCTCTAATTCCAAGCTCTGCACACTTTTGCCCATGATGGTGATGTTTTAGTGTGCAACTTATCTCAAGATTGATCAATGTCATAAGCATGAAGCTTACACTCTCAAATTGGGTATGTTTCAAGAGTGTCTCTTATATTTATGGATTATATCCTTCCCTTTGCCCCATTCTTGGGGCCCATTATACCTCTAGTTATATTTTAATCATTGATGGTAACCATGTGTGCAAGCATTAGCTCATCTGGATATGATATATTCCATGGGTTAATCTCTCACTTTCTCTCTCTTTTCAAGAGGCCATCCTTCTCATTCATCCTAGTAAGTCCTCTCAAGGTGTTTCTATTCAAATTTTGGTTTTCAATTTCAAAGGAAGAATTAAGAGAAACTTAAGAAGGAATGGTCAAGGCTTGATGTACCTGGATAAAGTCTGCGCACCGTAATCCAGATGCTGTGAGTACTCCTCTTTGGCTGTAGAGGAATGACACCTGCAAAGAAAAGAAGCTTGGACAAAAGAAGGCGTTAAATGGACAGATGGTGGGTTGTCAAGCGAAAGCTTGATCCCAGAAGTATGAAAACTTCCTTAAGGGATATAAACCCACTAATCAATAGAAAGAAATGTCTGATAAATAACTGAATAATGAAGAACTAAAAGTGATAAAAGATGGAAATGAAAAAGAGAAGCAAAGACTTACTTGAAAGAAGCTGTCGAATTGATCACAGTCACCAACGTCGATAAGTCTACCGGCGTCGGTTGGTCAAGGTGCCGACATCGGTTAATATGCCGATGTTGGTTTGAGTAGTGACCGGCGTCGGTCGGGGCAGTTAGCTTAGACGGGGTCTGGGCAAGTCTGTGGTCTATAGACAGAGTCTGGTCAGGGTTTTGGTCTGTGGACAAGGCCAAGGAAGGGCCTGGGTTTGTTAACAGTTTTGAGACAAAGTTTTGGGCTTGGTTGAATGATCTGGGGTCTGGGTCTGAGAGTCTGGTTGAATGGGCAGAGTGTATGGTCTGACAGAGGATGAAGGAAATAGGGAGGTGGATAAGTCGAGATTCGGGTCTGGCTTGGTTAATAGTCTGGTCTAGGGAGATATTGTTTGAAAGCAAATAACTGAAAAGAGAATAAAAACACAGACAATATACTTACCTATGCCTTGTAGAAGGTGTGGTACTGATGATTCCCATACCTATTGTTGATGTAGCCTATGTGGAGAACCTATTGCTGATGGAGAACCTGAAGCTGTTACTGCACCTGAGGGAGAGATTTCACAGATTGACGGATGGTTGAAAACTCAAGATTCTAAGGATTCGTTAGTTGCTTCTACAGATTAGCTGATTTCTGATTGGGATCCCTAAAGAGTCTAAAAAATTGGTTAAGTATAACCGACGTCGGTGATTCCATCGACGTCGGCCGACACTTGACCGATGTTGGCGAGGTTAGAACGGGCAAAAAGAGCCACTAAGCCCATTTTTCATCTGCCAAGTGCACTATCTGTTGGAAAATGTCGAGGATTGTGCTAAATACGCATGAGAGTTTGTTAGGCGGTTAGAGAGAAGTAGGAATAGGTCTTGGGTGAGTCATAGGATGGGAATTAGTCCAAGGTGAGGTGTCCTAGGCGAGGTGTCATGGGTGATGTGTCCAAGGAGGGGGGGTTAATTCAAAATAAGTTAATTATTTTAAATTAGTAATTTTTAGGAATGGGTTAGGAATGGACTAAAGGGGAAAGTGACCAAGGGTTAGACACTATTTAGGTGTCTACATTTGCCCCTTTTTGTCTTATTGGTTGCTCTAAGCGAACTGTAAGACAAAAACAGGAGTCGGTTGCCCCAGGTATGGGATAAAGTTGATTTCATCTTGTTGGTTGTTCAAGTGAATTACAAGACAAAAATAGGCGAGAGTTGGTTGTCCCGATTATGGATGAGGTATCCCCCCTCAAAGCAGGAGTCGAGAGAAAGGAACTTGGAATCGGGTGCTGATTTGACAGAGAGTGAATGAGAAAAGGGGGAAGATAGAGTGAGAATGCTGCAAAAGTTGTGATTGCGTGTACACCACTTCATGAGGATGGTCAGGTCAAATTGTTGCAGGTCAAGGGTCAAGGAGTGCCAAAATTGAAATAACTGGTCCCCAACATTTAGTCATCTACTGATTGGGTTATTCAATCTAAGCTGAAGCTCCAATGGTCGTCGTGTTCCAGGTATCCCAGGCTTAGGAAGTGCTCCCAAAAACATGAAAAAGTCACAAGTAGTGTGGATCAACTGGCTTGCGATCCTATACTTGTGAAGATCAAAAAGTGTGCGCATAATTTTACTAGCCAATCATGAGGTAGCATATAGGCAAAATCAACCAAGGCAAAATTTCTTTGGAAGGAGTCACAGTTTTAGGAGATGGGCATGATCTCCAATGTCTGGTGGTCGATGGATGGATGCAAAAGTGATCTAAATGTGCCCCAAGGGGTCAAAATGACATGGTCTGGAGGACTAACTGATTGGGGGCATGATTTTGGTCATTTTGAAGAGGGATGAAGTTTTAAGTCTGCCGACATCGGTTATAGAACCGATGTCAGTGGCCAAAAGAGGCCGACGTCGGTGGAAATCAATCGACGTCAGTGGCCTAGGGCACAGTTATGCCGACATCGGCGGTCTGCCAAATCTGACAAAATTGGATTAGCGGCCCACCAAAAGTCATTTGCTATTTGTCCAAGTGAAAAAGTGAGCTCTAGAGTTTAGTGTTTGAAAGTGACTCAAGTTGACCGAGGAGAGGTGTGAGGTGTCAGATAGGCATTGGTGAAGAGAAGGATCGAGTTGGTGATTGATTAGAGGCTGCAGAGGCATTTGTGGGCCCAAAGAAGTGTGAGAGTAGAGAAACACAACAAAGATGGCAGAGGGGAGTAGAGGACCCACGGGAGGTCCACCACCAATGACACCCATCGTGCCACCACGTCGGTGACATCGGGATGAGGTAGGAGGGTCTCCAAGCCCTAGTTGGTTCATTTTGGTTTTGAATTTAGTTTTTGAATTTTTTGGTGTTTTAGGCAGAAATCAAGGGGGAGGGTAGGTAGGAAGGTGGGTGGGTTGTCTAGGATAGCTTAGGAGTCATTTTGAGAGGGTTTTGGGGGTGTAGGAGGGTAAAATGGGGAAGCCCTAATTTTTAGGGCTTGCCCCGTTCGGCCCTAGGGCCGAACAAGTCATCGACATCAGTGGGTTCACTGGCATCAGTCGACCAGCGATCGGTGTCAGTCTCTAACCTGCTGACGTCGGTCACTAGGTGACTGACATCAGTCAGGTGAGTGCCGTCACCAGCATGATAACCAATGTCAGTGACTGCCTGGTCAGAAAGGGTGGAAAAAAAGGTCAAGTCAAAAGGTCGAAGCTATGCCAAGGGCTTCCTAGGTGTCAGGTTAGGCATATATGGTCAGAATAGTTGTTAAAATAGGAAGAGTAGGAATAATTTTAATATGAGATTGTCTGTGGATGGATGTAGGTGAGGCAGACCTTGATGCTGCGGGATCACCTCTTGACCTTGCTGACGTGGATGTGCGGAGGCGTGTTAGTCGAGGAGTGGGTGCAGATGAGCGCAGTGGGGCTAGGTGGTCTGAGATGCTACTATAGAGTGGCAAGAGATGTGAGCCTCATGGTGGCGTTGATCGAGCGGTGGGACCATGCCACCAATACCTTCCACCTACCTACAAGTGAGATGACGGTCACGGTCAAGGATGTGTACCAGATTTTGTGGCTGTCGGTACACGGAGCTGATATCTATGCATGCTCGAGAGAGGCACATGACATCCACATGGTCATGTTGTTTGGGGAGCACATTATGGAGATGAGCTACCATTCATCTAGTTTTGCATATGAGCCTTTGTACGTGGCAGATGAGGATGCACATTGGCTGGTGATTCTGATGATGATCGGCATCACAGTGTATGCATTGTCAGATGTGGAGGGAGGCAGGTTCCTAGTGGCCATGACTAGGGTTTTGATGGATATGCTAGAGCAGCAGATAGTGTTCACATGGGTGTCCATCTTTGTGGCCTAGGTATACAGAGAGCTATGAGGCATCAGGCGGTGATGACGGTATAGCTTGTGTGTAGGCCACCTTCTGCACTGCTGGGCATACGAGCACATTGTGGTTACCTGACCGCTCGGCCTCCCAGTGGCAATCCAGGCTAGCTTTAGGGTCGGATTCAGGCAATGGCGCGAGGTTATGGTGCAGACACGAGTGGATGGAGTGGTCAGAGATATTGACCACTACCGAGGGGTACTGGAGGCCCTGATTCTTACAGACATCATCTGGAGACCATACTTGGTTTATCCAGTGTTCAGAGACCAGGGAGAGCAGCTGGTTGGTGAGCAGAGCGTGAGATGGGTCAGGGGCAGGCGAGCTGGTGAGCTCGAGTGGATCCCAGCAGAGAGAGTGCGGTGCCAGTATGGGCTGCTATAGGATGTGCCTCTCGCATTTCCATAGTACAGGTGGGATGACATAGAGGCTCCGCTCCCACTGCCAGAGGAAATAGAGGAGCCTAATTTTGAGGAGTTGCCTACAGGACCTAGGATAGCTGACCCAGGGTGTACAGAGCCCTACACGGCATGGTGGGTAGGGCAGTATATAGGTATACAGGTGGGTCCCCAGCTAGATCTACAGGCTGTCACGAGGGAGCGGGATACAACCCATGAGGAGAGGGACACTGCACGACAGGAGAGAGATGCGGTGCAGGCCCAAGTCTCAGTTTTGCAGGGACAATTGGTAGGGGTTACAGGGTAGTTGGCAGAGATGACAGGTTGGGTGGCAGTGTTGATAGCGTAGGTCACTCTATTATAGGGACAGCTGGCTGCAGCTCAGGCACAGGTAGTGGCAGGTCAGAGTTTTGGAGGGCAGGGCCCATGGCAGCAGCCATCTCAGTAGCTGGCATTTTCACAGGGGGTAGGACCATCAAAATCAGTGCACCTAGGCCAGCCATAACCATAGAGGTCAGGACAGGGCACAGTAGTGAGGCAGATGGGTCCACTGCAAATTGTATCTCTAGTGAGATACAGTGATGCGCTGGATGAGATCACATATTATGAGAGGGCCATCAGGGGGTTCCCTCAGATACAACGATACTCAGAGATGAGGGCAGAGCAGAGCCAACAGAGATCAATGTCATGAGCGATGGCTTTAGGGTCGCATAGACGGCATAGATCAGAGGGAGGAGAGGATACAGCCTCTTCCCAGCCACCGCCACCACAGCCACAGCCTTGAGGGCAGCCTTAGAGATTCATTTTTTTTATGTATATACCAGCCTACGAGCTGAAGACGAGAGATGTATGATGAGAGAGAGAGACAGACACAGATTGTGTCTTATTGTATAAAACTATTTTTGATATATATATGATGAGCATTTTTGATTTAGTGTAATAAGAAAATATATGGATGTGTTTTGATGTTTATGACATTTTGATGTGATGCATGTGTTGATATTATGTGTTATGTGTATGATGCTATGATGAAAATGAATGTGATGATGAAAATGTTTATGAAATGGTTATATGATGATGTTGATTGATTTTGGATGATAGATTATATGATGATGACTTTTAGATTAGATGATGATAGATGTGATATTTAATGTTTAACTTGTGGATTATATGATGTGAATGTTTAATGAGTTATGATGGATGAAATTTATGACTAATGACTTATGTTGTTATAATGAAAATGAGAGTATACTAATGATTATGTGAATATGTGATTGACTGTGCTGTGATTGACAGGTGACGAGAGAAGGAGATGGAAGAAAGTGATGAAGAAAATGGCCAAGATAACCCCAGAAGACCCCATGTCAACTGAGTGCTGCCTACATAGCCCATGTCATTAGGGCCTCAGGCCAATGTAGTTCTCCCAAGAAGGGAGGAAAAAGATCGAAGTGGTTGATTTTGGTCATGATAAAGATATAGCATTTCCCATATGTCTAAGGGTACATGCTTGAAATGATAAGAAAAAATGATGCTACAGCCTTTTCCAAATGGTGTAAGCTGTAACATTGGTCGGGGTTTTTCATTCCTAGCCATGATCCATATTCGTGATGGATGTTTGTTAAAAATGAATTGAGGTCTATTTATGCTTTAGCAAGTATTGGTTTATGCTTGACATAAATTGTGTGGTTGATAGTTTCCATGTGTATTGGTGTCCATAGAAACTATGTGAAATGGACTAGGATGATGACATAATGTTCTGTTGTTGGTCTGAAAATGTTTTGGTTAAGTGTGACCAAAATGTGGAAGATAAGTGAAAGGCGCGTTGCTCTTTCATTGACAAAGACCAAAAAGATGACATAGACAGGGGTTGTTAGAATCAAGAGCCCCATTTATGCGTTGCATTATTGACCATAGTTATGTTAGAGCGGTAATCGAATCACTTTTGACATTAAAGTGAGCTCAAAGTCCCTTGAGTAGGTGATATGATAGGAGGAAAAGGGTAACCCATTTTAGAGTATGGAGAACTTTGCCCCTTTTTATAGGAGACCCTGAGACAACTATAAGTCAAGTCCATGACCCGATTTTATTTTATTTTTTTTAGAGAGAGGACTGATCAATACGGGAAGTCCACAAAAAGATGTCATTTGTTTTGGTGGTCATTTGTGAAGCTGATCAATGCGAGAAGCTTCTAGGAAAGCACTGTTTGTAGCAAGATTTAGTTATAGCCATCCTTCGAGGGAGTGGTCTATATTTTGCTTTATAGATTTTGAATAGCTGTCCTTCGAGGGAGCAGTCTATTAGTTACAGCAATGATAGTGCAGCTGTCCTTCGAGGGAGCAGTCTGCTTTTTGATTTGATTTTATGACCTTGGATATTTTGACATCTTGATTTAGTTTTGACAGAATATTGAGTCATGGACAAGACTTATAGAAGATTAAGGTCTCCCTTTTATTAGGACGAAGCATCCGTACATCATAAAAGGGTTGTAGAGGATTTTGTTAAGGGAAAAAGGGTGAAATGGATTGAGGATTTAAAGGACAAGGATTGCTCAAGGGACGAGCTCAAGTTAAATGTCAAGTGGATGAGTACTCGACTAACAGTAGAATGGTCGTAGATGCAAAGCATTAAGGGGCTCAAGTTCTGGTCGGCCTTCAAGAGAAGACAGACGATAAGTCACTGATCCATACTTGTGCGTTATGATATAAGGTTCGAGCCAATTAGGAGCGAATTTACCTTGTTTACTTCGCTCTATATTGGTCACGATGATTGATGTTGGACATAAAGTTGGTTGATATGGTGGCTAATTGGTTGAGACTGGTTGAATGTTTTGATAGAAAAGGGTGGTTGAATGTTTGGGTTGAATGTTTGGTCAAGGTCATGATTGATGATTGGTCAGTGTCTGGTTGATATTTGACTGGTTGATGTTTGGTCATTGGTCTGATCAAGGTTATGATAGTTGGTATAAAGTCGAACTCCCCCCAGTCATTTTGTGGTAGGAATAATGTCTACCACCTAGTGTAAATGATCAATGGGATGGAAAGAAAATGAGAAGGAGAGCCTGGGTACCCTATTTGGGTGATAAATTTAGGGGACCCAAACGAATGACATTTAGGCAGTGAAAAAGTTAGGAGGGATGGAAACCACCGACTCCGTAGGTGAAGGAGGAGGAATAGGCGAGTCTAGAAGAAATTTGTCGATGGTTAGTTCAGGGCAAAGGTTTGTGGAAGCTTCAGTGGGTTCTTAGAAACCTAGTCCATACCGTTTCTTTGCGTTATCGTCATTGGGTGTTTCGATAGGCTGATGGGAGCCTTGTTCGTAACGTCCAAAGCCAAAACCTTTCCATACACACCTATAAAGGTAGGTATGTGCAAAGGTGGGGTTGCTAAGAAAGGAGAAATCGGATGTAAATATTTGAGGCGAGGATGAAGGATTTGATTCAGTAGGAGCTTGATCAAGCCCCCCATAGATGAGATTGGTGCGAAGGCTAGGAGGACCATAAGGAATGACCATTCCGATCGGACAATCATAGTTTGGGTTTTGATGAGGCTGTCCATACTCTTGAGGAGTCTGGAACATGTCTAGAGTAAGGAGGTGATATTCCCCCAGTGAAAGTCTTTGGAATATATCGTTCATGGGGTCCTTGGTTGTTAATTGAGAAGATGATGTGGTGGCAACCGCTGTTTGCATACTAGTTAATGCTTCTGTGGATGGAGATGATGTTTGGGTTGATGCCTTGAGCGGGATAAGAATGTCGTTTGGGCTATAGGTCGTGTTACAAGTCTTAAAAGGGGATGGGTCGGTGGGAATGACATGGACTTGTTTGTCGTATTCAAATTTGACACAACGGTGAAGTGTTGAAGGGACGTAAGCCATAGCGCAGATCCAGGGTCGCCCTAAGAGCATGTTGTATTGGAATTCTCCCTCAATGATGTAGAAGAGCTCTGGGATTGTGTGTGGACCAATGTAGATATGGAGGACAACAGTGCCAATAGTGTTAGCGGTGTTGTCATTAAAGGATCTAAGGATTGTGTCGGTTTTCGATACGCAATTCTTGGGGAGGGCCAATTGATCAAAGGCATGGGAGGAAATGATATTAATGCTAGCGCCCCCGTCGATCATAACTCATTTAATACGGGTTCGATCAACGTAGGCTGTGATGAAAAGGGCAGCATCTTGATCTTCCAAGGTAGAGGTTGGAATCTCAGAATTACTAAAAGTGATGGAGGCGACGGGGGATAAAGAATAGACTAAGGCAGCAAGTGGTTGAGGGTCTTCAAGTTGGACTTCTGCTACCTATAGGGCTTTGATTAGAGCCTGGTGATGCTGGGGGGAGCTTTGGATAAGGTCATATAGGGTCATCTTCACAGGCGTTTGGTGAAGTTGTTTTATCATAGATTCTGTGATTGCCTCTGAAGAAGTGGGTTGGGATGCACCTAAGATGGAAATCTTGGGTTTTAGTGATTGAGGTGCCCAGACAAAAGGATAGGTCCAAGGAATAGCAACTTTTTCTTTTGCCTTGTCCTTTTGTGACCTAGTGGTTATATGGATAGCATTGATTTTACAGATAGTAGGTGAAGAAGGGGTTATGGTCTGTTGGTGAGAGGTTGAAGCGGTTGGATGGGAAGGTGTCGAGGATTGGTCAAGAGTGTCCTCAAGGAGAAGAGTGTCTTTCTCCATATAGCGGCGAACGACTGCCTTGAGGGCATAGCAAGTCTCGGTATCATGTCTTGGCATGTGATGGTATAAACAAATCTTTGTATCATCGAACCAAGACGGTTTTGACCCGAGGGGTTGGAATGGCTTGATAGAAGGAAGGGTAATGCGAGAAGTCTGCAAAATTTGGCATAATATTAAAGCATACAAACCTACTAAGGGGTCCATGCTTGTTGATGCATGACACACTGGTGACTTCTGCTTGGGGGATGCTGAAGAAGGTTTTTGTACCACCTTTTGGGTTGGTAGTGCGGTGACAGGTGAAGATGACACTTTCTTTGTGAGAGGTGCTGAATTTTTGAGAGGGGGTTGACTTGTGGTTGGCAAAGGAAGTAATGGAGGTAATTTGTTTTGGTTAATGGTCGAAGTAGGAAGGACACCGATTAGGGTAGAATGATGAGGACCTAAGATGGAGGGCAAAGTTGACAGTGGAGGAGGGGTTCGCTTCTGTGGTTTGGCAATCTTCTTTGACTTGGTTGGAAGACTACTTTTGGTCAAGGTTTGGTCCAAGTCCACCTTCACTTGTGGGTGAGTGAGGGTAGAGAGAGGGCAAATGCCAAGTGACTTGATTGGTTTAGATTGGGTAGATGCAAATTTAGAAGCAGGGATTTGGTCTTTGTTTGGAGTCTGGGGTGATTCTGCCTTGGGAGGATTGGCAGTATGAGACGAGAGGGCACGGGAATGTTGAAGAACTTTAAGATGTTCCCACAATCCCCGATGCTCCACTTTCCTTGAAGAGAGAAGTTCTAATTTCTCCATTAGTCAGGAAAATGGTTGAGAGGATGTTGGATGAGGTTGGGATCCTTGAGAAGATGTGTTAGGTGTGGTAGTAGTTTCAGACCCAAGGTGTGTGGGAGTTATAACTAGATTGTCGTTGGTTGAGGAAGATGGAGAGTCAAGTTCTTCTTTTGGTGGAGAAGGAACTGGAGAGTGTGACTCCTCAAGTGGGTAAAGGGCAGGGATTATGGTGCCCTCCACTTGCGGTCGAGGAGTAGGTAAGGTCAGGTCCTCCATAGGCAGAAGAAAAGAGGATGGTGAGACCGGTGGTGCCGGTAAAGTTGAGGCGTCCTCCAAGATGAGAGAGGTTGGTAGAGAACTAACCGGGGAAAGAGGTTCATCCACACGTGATGGACTAGTAGATGGGTTAACCTCTTGAGATTGGTTGGGGATGAAGGGTGAGACCGTATTGACCATTCGAATATCATGTTTGTGTGTGTTGTCAATCAAGGTCTGGACATTATTTTGGGTTGGTGGATGATTGGGGAATGGTTGCTTGAAAATATCAATGCCCTAATTTGGAGGTGCATTGGGATTATCTAGAATGAGCTCTCCCTTTTCAAGCATGTCCTGGATTATGTTTTTGAAAGTTTTACAGTTTCTCGTGTCATGACCTTTGACACGATGGAAATTACAGAAGTCATTTTCCCTATACCATGCAGGGATGGCGCGTGAGGGATCAAATTGTGGCAGTGGTCGAATCTAGGGGAGGTTGATAATCCCCTGTTTAACTAGCTTTTCCAGTATAGACGCGTAAGATTCTCCAAGAGGAGTATACTGTCTTTGAACGTATCTTTGCTGTAATTGACGGGTGGCGCTTTGAGATGTGGATGGTTCAGGTTGATTGGATGAAGAGGACAAAGGTCTAACGACCACAGCATTAGCTGAAGCTTTAGACTTAGGATTTGATGATGAAGGTTTAGAAGAAGAAGAGTCATTAGTCTTAGAGTTGGGGTTCTTGCTCCACAACTTGACTTTATTCTCCTCGATGGCACGTAATTCAAGTTTACAGGCCATCATGAAGGCTTTGTCGAAGGTACGGAATGTCTAAACCCTTAAAGTGGAAGAAATATGTTTGGCGCAAGCTCGGGAGAATAGTTCAATAAGTTCAGTTTGAGGTAAGGAAAAGGAGAGTTGATTGATGAGACCTCTCCAGCGAGCAACGAAGTCAGCTACTGATTCATCCTCAAATTGGCGGATAGTGTAAAGGTCTGTGATCGAGACCTTCTTGGTGATGTTAATGGAGAAGTGATCAAGAAAAAGCTGGGCCAACTGTGTAAAGGTGAAGAGGGAATGGCTGGCAATGGAGCTATACCAGTCGAACACAGTGCCAAAAAGGGACATAGGAAATGTGCACAAGAGCAATGCGTCGTCATGGGAAATAAGGTAACAGGCATGTCTGAATGCCCGTAAGTGTTGATGTGGGTCTTCCTTGCTTTGAAAGCAAAAAAATTTGGGAAGCTCCCACTGGTTGGGGTATGGTCTAATTAGAACGGAAGGATGAATAGGCTCATTGCAAATTTGCTCATATGAGAGAGCATTGCGTGAGCCAAAAATGGAACTCTCTAAGCTAGACATCTTATCCATCAGCATTTTGATGATATCTACTGACGGATTGGTGGGTGGAGCACCCCCTAGATTATAAGGAGCTTGAAAGATATTGGGAGGGGCGTATGACGTGGATGGTTGCATAGACGCAACATATGGATAGTTGTTTATTGGAGCAAAAGTTGGAGCCAAGGGTACTTGTGTTATGGGGTTGGTAGGCACAAGTTGGATAGGGGCCGTCAAGGATGGTTGAGGCGTGGCTACGCTTGTTGACGGGTAAACGGTTACTCTTGTGTTGATAGGTGCAAGAGTAGGGGGAATAGAGACTAGTAGGTTTTAGAAAGGTGTGGGGTTTGGTTGAGTGATTTGAGGTTGAGGGAGTATCAGAACCCCCATGGAGGTAGGTTTAGATGGAGAGGCTATGTTTTGAAGGTAAGACACGGTTGGGTTATTGGTGGAGGTGTTGTCTAGTGGCTGAATTGTAGGTGTGGTTGATGTGATTCTTGTGTCAACTAAGAAAGTCGGCATCCCATAGATTAGGTTGCCTAGGGAGTCTCACGTTTGGCTATTCGTGAGATAGTGTTGTAAGGCTTTGACGTTAAGGTCCAAGAATCATGCGAAATCTTGATCCCCTTCTGGGACGATAGGAGTTTGAGGCGGGGTTGGGCGAGTAGGAGTTCTTTCAGTCTCTGAGTTGAACTCCATTATAGGACTGGTTATAGATGGTGAAGGTGGAAGCGGTTGTTGACTAGCGTGATCAAGAAGGGCCTTGGTTTGACTGCGTGTCAAAACCATTCAAGGCGAAAAAGGATCAGGTTTCAAAAAACTGTGTTCTGTTAGTCTGAGAAAACCAGAATAGATGTTTAGAAAGCCAAAAAGTTAGATTTTAAGCTTGCTATTTTTGAAAAAAAGAAAATAGACAGAGATTGACGTCGGTATAAAAACCGATGTCGGTGAAGGAGACTGTCAATGTTGGTCAGATGACCGATGCCAGTACAAAAAAGTTGCCGACGTTGGTTACAGAACCGATGTCGGTTACTGTGTTTTCCAGAAACTCAGAAAAAAAAGTTTTTGGAAATAAAGAAGACATCTTTACCAGCTCAAAAAAAGAAAGATAAAAATAGAAAATATGATGATGACAGACAGATCCTAGCATTAAATCCCTAGAAACAATTTTATTAAGATCGTGTGGCTTATGCCTTAATGTGATGTTTGAGGAAGTTGGCTATAAGAAGGGTCCTAGAATAGGTAATCTAAAGATGGTTTCAGGTATGTTAAGGCACTCAAAAGTCTGTATTAGCTTCCATACAGGCCTGGTGCTAAGGAGCAAGCTCCCCTCACTTCACGATTCCAGTGGTTAGCTGGTTTCGCTTAGCCAAAATATACTTTCACTATAGTTTAGACTCTGCCAAAGAACAGAGTTGGCTTTCCCCTTGGTGGTGAAATCCAAGTAGGATTGCCGGGTTGGGTAAGGTATCTGCTGGGTGATGAAATCCCAGTCGGGCCTTGTCTCAAGTGAGTTTTATGTTTTATTGAGTGCACGTGGTCTGGTTGTGTAACATCAAGTGATCTACGGTTTATTCAATATGCGTTTTACTAATTACTAAGTGTGGACTAGAAAGATGCAAGAAAGCAAGAAATGGAATGCAGTAAGTTTTAAAGTCCCAAATCGAAATATTAAATTGGAATGAAGACAAGTTGGAGAAAGGGTTGAAGAAAATGATTTTCTTACTAGTCTAGAAATGCAAGAAAAAGAAAGAAAAAGTTCTTTTTATTTCCTGCTTATGATTTTTTTTTTTTAGAAAAGAAGAAAGAGGTGAAGGTTAAGAAGCCTAATGCAACTAAATGAACAAAAAAGAAAGGGAACCCAAGGAAGGCCCTAAAGGGGTCCCACCGGGCGTGCCAGATGTTTCTATTCAAATTTTGGTTTTCAATTTCAAAGGAAGAATTAAGAGAAACTTAAGAAGGAATGGTCAAAGCTTGATGTACCTGGATAAAGTCTGCGCACCATAATCCAGACGCTGTGAGTACTCCTCTTTGGCTGTGGAGGAATGACACCTGCAAAGAAAAGAAGCTTGGACAAAAGAAGGCGTTAAATGGACAGATGGTGGGTTGTCAAGTGAAAGCTTGATCCCAGAAGTATGAAAACTTCCTTAAGGGATATAAACCCACTAATTAATAGAAAAAAATGTCTGATAAATAGCTGAATAATGAAGAACTAAAAGTGATAAAAGATGGAAATGAAAAAGAGAAGTAAAGACTTACTTGAAAGAAGCTGTCGAATTGATCATAGTCGCCGGCATCGATAAGTCTACCGGTGTCGGTTGGTCAAGGTGCCGACGTCGGTTAATATGCCGATGTCAGTTTGAGTAGTGATCGGAGCTGTAATGGCATATTATCATAAATTGGCAAAAGCAAGGATCCTAGAAGACATCAATAATATTCATCAAAGAATAAAAAATGTAATATAGAATATTGTGTAGTGTGAAATTAATCTAAAAATCCATGCGATAAGCAGATCTTGAGCTTAGAAGATGTTCTTATTCACTTGTCTATATAAGAAATTACAAAATACTATTCTAGTTGAACTAATTTGTAAAACTGGCATTGAAGGTGTTCATAATGCTGATGAGACATAATCAGGATCATAAACAGTCAAGGGACAAAATTGGTCAAGGTAAAACAAGCCCAAGATGTAACAAATAATATGGTTCCTAAAGAGAACAATCCAAAGAATATGGTCTAAAAGAGGATGGTCTAGGATAAGATAAAAGTTGTCTAGTGTACCAACAGTCTGAAAGATTTCACTATCTAGAGTCATGAAAGTAATAGGGTTCATGCGAGATCAGTCTAAAGTAGTATAAAATGGTAGGAAAAAAATACTCTGGTATAAGTTTCCCTTAAGTAAGGGGTCTTGTAGATGATGGTTCAAAGTTGTCCATGTGTAAAAACTCTTAAGGTGTACAATATTCATGGGTTTTGAAAGTTCTTCACCATTCATTTTAGCTACTCAATATGCCCCTGATCCATAGTTTGCCATGATAACAAATGGTCCCAACCAATTAGGTTGAAACTTACCTTTCTTCTTGCATTCGACATTTGTGTTTTTTTAGTTCTATTTTAAGACCAAATCACCAATCTCAAACTTCTGAGGGAGTATGTTCTTATTTTATCTTCTTCATAATCTATTTTGATAGGCTTATAAGTTTTCTAGGGTAGCCAAATGCTTACCATTAATAAGTTCTAGTTATTGCAGTCTAGAGACCCTATAGTCCTCATCATCTTCAATGTGCTCCAATGATACTCAAAATGATGGTAGTTTAATATCAATAAAAATAATAGCTTCTGTGCCATAGACAAGGGAGTATGGAGTGGCTCCTATTGGGGTATGATGACTAGTTCTATAAGTCCAAAGGGTAGGAAAGATTTGCAAGTACCAATTATGGCCAGTGTCATTGATAATATTATTTAAAATGGATAAAATGGTTTTATTTGATGCCTCAGCTTGTTCATTGCCTTTTGGGTTATATGGAGTTGATTTTTTGTGCTTGATCCTAAACTTTGCACAAAAAGCTTTGACATCTTGGTTTATAAAGGATCTGCCATTATCAAATATAATATGAGTGAGGATGCCATATCAACAAATGATATGGTAATGGATGAATTTGGAAATTTGTTTCTTGGTAATGTAAGTGAGAGGAATGGCTTCAATCCACTTAGTAAAATACTCGATAGTAGTCAGGATATGCTTATGGCCATCTGATTATTTTGGATTTATTTTCCCAATGAGATCGAGGCCCCATGTTGAGAATAACCAAGGTGTTGTGATCAATTATAGTGGTAAAGAGGGTGCATGTATCAAATTTCTGTGTTGCTGATAAGGAACACACTTATTTACATAATTGCAAGCATCGGTCTCCATTTTTGGCCAATAATAGCCTATTTGAGGAGCTTATTTGCTAAGAGTACACCATTGGTGTGGGACCCACACATTCCTTCATGAACCTCCCTTAGTGCTTGCTTAGATTCTTTTGAAGATAAATAATGAAGAATCATTCCATCATAGCCTTTATGATAAAGCATGTCTCCTAGGAGGGTATAACATGATAAATGGTGATGGAAGAGTTTTTATTAGCTATTAGATAGGTCAGCTAGGAAAATGTGATCATGGAAGTAGTTATAAAAAGCTTAGAACTAGGGTAATTAAGGTGGGGGATTAGGACCAACAATGGTGCATACCCTTTATAAATCTAGTATAACATGTGCAACTTGAAGAAGATTTTTAATCAAGAACTGATACTCTTTAACTCTACCATCAATCTATATCATGGAACTAATTGTTGCCACTACATTAGCTGATCTATTGTTTCTCTTGGAACTTGTTCAAATTGTAGAAATTTAAAATGACCTTTGAGATTATCAATAATTTACTTGTAAGAAACAAGCTTGTCATTTTTGGTTTGATACTGATCAATGGTTTGATTAATGATTAATTGGGAATCACCATAGACCTTCTAGCTCTGAGTATCCCACTTTATGGCAAGGCAAAGACCTATAATTAATGCCTCATACTTGACCATATTATTTGTATAATGAAATTATATATGGAATGCTTTGGGAATCAAATCTCCCTGAGGTGTAATCAACAATATGCCAGTTCCAAATCAAAGAGATGTAAAGGATCCATAAAAAATATAGCTTCCATTATTCAGGTTCCTATGATGATTATTCTATTGCCACAATAGAATCATTTGGAAAGTTGAGTTTTAGAGGTCAAGTTTCTATGATAGGGGATTTTTCAAGTTGATCAGCAATAACCTACCCCTTAATTGCTTTTTGATTCTAATAATAAATGTCAAACTTACTTAGGATCATAACCCATTTGGCCATACATCCTTGAAGAGTTGCTTTAGATAAGAGGAAGTTGAGAGGGTTTACCTTGATTATGATGATAATTTTATTATTTAGCATATAAATCTATAATTTTTGAGTAGCAAAAACCATAGCCAAACACACCTTCTCAATAGGCATATAATTATGTTCAAAATCTACTAGAGTGTGGCTTAGATAATAGACTGCATGTTATTTATCTTGATCATCATGCTGGGCCAAAAGTGCCCCCAATACATGCTTTGTTACTGATATGTAAATAAGTAGTGGTCTTCCAAGTGTAGGTGGTCTCAAGACTGGTGAATTGGCCAAATATGTCTTGAGTTTCACAAATTTTCTCTGACGATCTTCATCCCATTAAAAATTTACCCCTTTATTTAAAAGGTGGGTAAATGGGTGGTACTTATCTTTTAATTGAGAAGTGAACCTGCGTATAGATTGGATCTTTCCTTGCAAGCTTCATAATTATTTAAGATAGTTTGGTGGAGGCATCTCCAAAATAGTCTTGACCTTGGTAGGGTCAACTTCAATCCCTCTTTGTGATACAATGAAACCTAGCAATTTCCTTGATGTGACTCTAAAGACACATTTTTAAATATTTAAGTAGACTTTATATTCATGAAGTCTCTCAAAGATTCTTCATAGAATGTCAGGATGTCTAGCTCTTGTTCTTTATTTTTCTAGTATATCATCAACATAGCCTTTAACAATATCATACATCATGTCATGGAAGATGATAGTAATGGCATGTTGATATGTGGCTCTAACGTTATTCAAGGTAAATGGCATGACTTGGTAACAAAATATTCCCCATGAATTGGTGAACGCAGTCTTGTATTGATCTTCTTGGGCTATCTTGATCTAATTGTATCTATAAAATCCATCCATTAAGGACAACATCTCATACCCAACAGTTGAGTTGATGATCATGTTGATTTTGGATAGAGGGAAATCATCTTTGGGGCATGCTTTGTTGATATACCTAAAATTAGTATAAATACATATACCCAGGATATTATTATTCACTAGGACTATGTTTGAGATCCATTCAGAGTAATCCAATGGTCTAATAAAGCCTGCTCCTAACAAATTTTCTAGTTCTACTTTAACCAATAGGGTGATGTGTGTATACATCTTCCTCAATTTTTTATTAACTGGTTTAGCATCGAGATGGATAATAAGGTGATGCACAACTAAGTTTGGGTCCAAGCTCGACATGTTAGAATATGCCCATGCAAAGATGCCAATATAATCCATTAGGAGGGATATAATTTTTTCACATTCTAATTTAGTAAGGGAAGCTCTAAGATAAACAATATTGAGATCCTCATAAGTTCCCAAGTTTACTTCTATCATTTTTTCCACAAGGAATGTGGATCCATCTTTTAGAATTGTAGGCAAGGTATGATCATGATCATCTTCTTCTCCACATCTTCTTGTTGTTCCTCTCAAAGTTTTGGATAGTATAATGAATCAAAATCTACCATCTCAAGTAAAATCCAAGTAGCAAAAAGCTTTAGAAACTCAAGAGCAAGATGCTCAAACATTTTTTGTTGTTCTTAAAAGATGCTTGTACTGGCTATAAAACTTGGGCTAGATAAACCTTCTACATCTTGAGGGGATGAGAAAATTTTCCTACTTAAAAGTGCCTGAAATAGGTTTTCACTTGAAGACTTATCTTTTTCTTTACTTTTTCCTTGATCGATGAGCACCTCAAAGAGGTTTTCACCTGAAGATCTTGATGTTTGTTCTTTATTGTGACCAAGAAAGTTTGCCTCCTCTCCAAGGTAAGTAGAAGGGTTTAATGAAAAATCAAAGCCTTATTTGTGATCCAATGGGCAATTTATATCTTTGGCCCATGTATTCTACAAGTTATTCTTCATTCTAAAACTCGTCAAGGCATATGACCAAATTTTTTTGGTCCCAATCAATGAGTTCAGGATGGTAAAGGGATAGGGAATGATGAGGGTTTATTTCAAGACAAGAAGCTCCAATGGTAAAAATATGATGTTCTACTATAGTAAAGGAAGCACAATAGAACAAGTTCTTGCTTTAGGATGGGAAGATCCAATGGTTAAGGTTTATATGGAATTTGAATCAATTAGGTCTATGTTAACAAGCTCATAAAAAAGGCTATAATGGGATGCTACATTGCTACCAAGAGTTTCGTTACTAATCACTTCAGAAGAGTCACTATCGAAAGTCATGTGGTTACCACCAGGTGATATATATCCAAGACCATGATTCAAATTAGGTCCTCTAATAGATATGGGATCTATAATCCCTTGTGCTCGTGGGCCAAGGCCTTTTCTTGTATAATCAAAATGATCCATGATTTGGTTAGGGATAGGATACTTTGGATTCTAAAAAAAATTAGCAAGGCCTTTAAATCATAACCAATCTCCATTGGTAAAATCCTCTCGATCTTTCTTTAGTGTAACTACAGGTACAAAAACCATAGTTGATTTTTGTTGTTGCTTATTTGGTTGCCAAATCATTGTGGCTTCATTAAGATTCTTTAAAGGTTTAGGCTTACCAAATGTTTTTGGAGTTTTGGGTAACTTTGCAACATGGAAGACATCCTTTAGACTACATGGAAATACCCACATCTTTAATAACAACTTGTTTCACAATAGATACAAGAAATGGATCAACTAAAGTGGAAATAAGATCACTAGGGTTGATATAATTGGCATCTTATGAAAAAGTAGTAGACAAACATGTAGTGGTAAATAACGTAGTAGTAAAAATGTAGTATGACAAAAACATAGTATGACAAAACATCACGAGGATAAAACATAGTGAGGAAAAAAATTATTGGTATTGGTAATGTTGCAAAGATGACACAAATTTCAACTAAAGGTCCAAACTCATGAAATCACATTTTCCTCTATTATTTTGCTTGTAAATTTGGTGCATTACTTTTACACCATGAAATGTTAACTATTATCACCAAAATGAACAAGACAAAAAATAAACAATGTGATAATCATTAAAATTTACCAATTATGCTCTTCATGACATTTTTATGACATTACTAATATTAATACATTTTTCCTCACTATGTTTTGTCCTACTAACATTTTTGTCATACTACATTTTTACTGCTATGTTTTTCACCGTTACATTTTTGTCCACTACGTTATCACAGTCTTGTTATTTTTCATAATAAATTTAGAACCTAGATAATAGTTATAATTATGGAATTGGGCCTCAATATTTTTTCAATATTCATAAGGCTATTGATCAGTAAGAATAGTAACCTCAATCCCATCATGGGGAAACTTAAGGCACTAATGTAGGGTGGAAGGAATGACCTATACTTCATAGATCCAAGGATGACCAAGGAGTATGTTATAAGTCAATTAAATATCTATATCATGAAGCAATGTATGATGTGAAATAGACCCAAAAATGATTGGTAACCAAATAATACCTATAGACTCCCTTTCAGCATTGTCATAAGCTTTGATAGTGATTGTATCTGGTTGAATGTCTTTCACAATGTATCCCAATATTTGTACCAACTCATAAGAGATATGATGTTCATCCCCGAACCATTATCTATAAGAACCTACTTGATCTTATGGTTTTCAATGATTACTTCAATGTATAGTGGGTTATTGTGGCTAGGTCTAAGTGTAGCCATCTTTTTGATCAAACGTCACTTGAAAAAATGAAGATAGATGTCCCACAAGGTTTTGGAATTATTTAGGGTTTATATCATTAGGAATAGTGGATTTTAGCAGAAAATTATTCATAATAGTTCTATGGACTTTAGATGTCCACAAAATATCTAAGATGGAAATATATGCAAGGGTTTTTCTCGATTAGTTTGATAAACTATAAGGTTTTTCAACATTAGGGTGGGCCAGCTTGGATTTAGTTGGAATAGTAGTTGTCTTTAGATCTATTAGTGTAATTTTCACCTTAGGTTCTATGGAAGAAGTAGGCAAAGGGCCTTGGAGAGTAACTTGTGAGCATCTAGTTATGACTATGCATCCTATAGGTGGCAGGGAGCTAAAATAATTAGAAGATGAAGGTAAAGGGCCTTGAAGGGTGACTCATAGGCATATATTTACAATACTACAATTTCAAGTCAGTAAGGAGCCATTATAATTAGAATAAGGGTGTTGTCTAGAAATAGTAACTCGTGTAAATGGAGTTGCAACAAAATTATGCAAACTCAAGGTGGTATTACTAGAGAGAGGGTGTTGACCCTATAATGATGGGTCCCATACTATGAGGAACATGAGATGGTTGTTATGGTTTAGCAGTAATGGTGGTAATATAGGTTGAAAAAATGTGTCCCATGATATTGTTATAGTCTTAAGGAACGTTATTTTAACCCACATTATTAGTATGGGTATTTTGATCATGATTATGCTCATGATGATTATGATTTTGACCCTGATTCTAGTTTTAATTCTACTTCTATCTTTGATTTTAATTGTTCTTTGGTAGTGGTTGATTATGTTGAGGAAAGGGGTCCTTTTAGATTCCCATATCTTGATTTGTGTCTTGATTAGGGGCTAGTTTAATCTCAACTTCACCACTTTCAATGAGATATTAAATAAATATGTCATAATTGGATGCAAAAATAAGCACTGTGACCAAAAACACAATGAAAGTTGCACCATTCATTCTCTTTATACCAATCTAGTTTCATTTGATTATGAAGAAATGGCCTTGGTACTAGCCATACAATCAGGTTAGCTACTATGAGCCTTTAAAACACTATTTTAATTGGTTCTCCTAATTTTCTAAAGTCCCTAAAACCACTATGGTTTTCTCTCCATGGAGGTTATCTTTGAAATTTAGGTGGGGGGTTAGGGGGAGTTAATTATACATTTGGGGCCGGTGGAGCCTGCACTATTTGTACATGCCTTGTTTTAATTACCCCATTTCCAACCATGTTCTTGTTCTTGTTAAGCCTTTAGGCTTATCTTAAGTAATTATTTGACTAGAAGGTGGGGTCTAATTTGATGTTTTCCCCTATGTAAAGATATTAACAAGGCCCTTGGAAATAAGAGCCTTCTCAATCTGTACACCCTTGTCTATGATTTCCTCAAATGAGTTAACACAAGCTAGACATAGATTGTGTGTGACCTTAGGATGTAAGTTCTATGCAAATATATCTGCCAACTATTTGTCTAGAAAATTATGTTGAAAGAGACCTGATAATGCTCTCCATCTCTTTAAATATGTGGTGAAGCTTTCTCCATCTCTTTGTTTGGCTTTGCACAAGTCAACAATGATCAATTCAATGTCTATGTTGTATGAGAAATAGTTGATGAAGTTTTTAGATAAGTCATTCCAATCCATAATTGATCCCTTGGGTAACTTAAGTAGCAAATCTAAAGCTTGTCCCACTAAACTTCATGGAAATAATCAAAGTAAAAATATGCTACTATAAGCCACCTCTTAGCATAATCCAAAAATGTCTGGATGTGTTCACATGGGTCACCCTTTCCTTTGTATTTATCAAATTTAGGTGCCTTAAAATGATGCAAAAAGGGGACTTAGATAATGCTTAAATAAAATGGATATGGACATATCTCATTAAATTTGTACTTTCTGATCCTATTCCTAGTCTCTAAACGTGACACAATCTCCTTCATGGAGTTCCACTCTTGCATATTTGGTGCATTCATGGGTAGATCATAGTTTTGTTGGGGTGGAATGTGCCCCTGTTGTTGTTGTTGGGGTGGAATGTGCCCCTGTTATTACTGTTATGGTGGAATGTGCCCCTATTTCTTCATGGATTTGTGAGGGATGTACACCCTAATTTTCATGACTTGGTTTTGATTTGCTCTTAGAGTCGAGTAAATAGGTTGTTGATTCCTTGGAATCTATTACCTTGAACTATACGTGTTTTGTTGATTATGGGGAGTCCTTGGTATATTCACCAATTTTTACATTGGTTGAGATGAACTAGCCAAATGGTCTTGAGGGATATCCTCAATTCGAACCGGATGTTTAGGTTTTTATGTTTGTAAAGTAACAAGAGGTTCTTAATGGTTAAAGAATGTGTGTTCTATGTCTAGTGGAACATTTTGCACTACCTCTTACGTCATGTTTTGTTCATTTGAGACACCTTGGTCAATTGTTTTCATGTCATCAACCAATGTTTGTTACATAGGTTCAATCATATATCCTTGTTCCTTAGAAGCATCATTGTGGATTGAAGTATTAATTAGAGAGTTTTAAATCCATAGTAATCTGATTGTCATATCATTGAATTATCTTCATAATCTTGTTAATAAGATCTTGATCAGTTGGATTTGACTCTATAATTATTTCTTTTCCTTTGTTAGAGGAAGAAGGTATGTTTGTTTGAGTAAAAGCTTGCTCTTGTTGCTGTTGTTCTCCTTCTCTAAATAACGTGTCCAATTTCTCCATGGGAAAATCCAAGGGTAATCTAGCACCATATTCTATCAACTTAAGGAGTGTTTCATCTTGGTTCTCTTGATATTTAGTATAGTCCCCTTTGGATCGTATAGTTGTAAGAATGTCTTCAAAGATAATGGAATTATCTTGTCCATCATAAATGTGCTCATCCTCATAGCTAGGGCCATAAGGGACCCCACTATGAGTGAACCTTTGAGTCATGCATAGAAAAGGTTGATCTATACATTTGACTAAATTTGAATCAATGTTGTACAAACGTTTAAACAAGATATGGATTTGATCTTTCTTCTAAATAAGTGACTAAGGTACCAAAGAGACTATAAAAGGAGGGTGGCATTGAACCACACACAATTAGAAGAATGTGTTCATGAAATTACTCAACCTTGGGTAGGGTTGAAATCATATAAATTAGAAGAGGGTATGATAACTGGAAAAATCCTAGAGTATCACTAGTACACTAAAATGTATACTTTGAGATACGTCAATACCATAAAAGCCAGTTCAACTTTGATGAGTTAAAACTATAAAACTAAAAGAAAGCTATTTGGATTGTGAAGAAGATAATGTGAACTAAGAAACTCATGATGTAAAAACATGCAATAATTCCTAAGTATAAAACTAAAACCAAACGGGTTGCACAACATCACCACATGGTGATAGGAAGGGGGGATAGTATAAAATGTGTTCTAGGACTCAAAGTGTGAGTGATGCACAAGATGTTTTTTTAAGTCCACCAAGATGATACGTTTGATTTTGAGTCTATAAAATGACCCTCAATTCAAAAAATATAAAATTAAACCCAATTTAAAATAAGTTTAATGTACAAATGGCAAACCCAATTTAACACATCAACCCTTAAAACTTAGAAAGGTTCAGTTTTGAATGTGAATTATCAATAAGGGACTTATTAAAATTTGGAAAATGATATAGACTCAAATGGGCAACATAATTTCACCAAAATGGATGATATGATAATGTTTAAGATGATAATTTGAATAAGAAAAAAAGGATTTTTTTACTTGGACAACGTAATGCCTCCTTGTTCAAGAAATTTGTGGACAATGTGTTTGGTTATGATGTTTTAGTTAAGAATAAAGTTTTGACCCCAAAAAAACCAAGTAATGTAAGGCAAAGACAAATAAACTAATTAATCATCTTAATCCCTAAACTGACAAGGTATGGCAAATTGGGGTTAACTAAACTAGCAAGTTTTTGAACATTTCTAGATGGATCCCATGCACAAGATTTTCATGTCAACATGCAAGAGAAGAAACATATCAATTAGGTCCATGTCATATGGTTTGTTGTAAAAAGGTATTTCCTTTTTTATAACCACTACATCTATTGTTTTTTTAATGTAGTACAATGTCCAACATGATCATATGTCCCAGGCTTTGCCCTAGTGATAGGAGATGGTTTAACCACTCAAACCATCAGTCCCAGTGGGGTGATCCCAATTTATATACCCCCTTGTAGAGAAGGGTTAAAGATGATGTTGGGAGATAAAGCCTTAGGTCAAAGCTTCCCTAAATAACTCATGGGAGGTAATGAAGTCCCCCTCACAAGCCAAGATGAAAAAAATAAATGACCAAGTAAAAGAGATTTAAAGGTTGTTTCTAAATTGCCCAAGCCATGCAGGTCTTGAGGAGAGCCTTCAAAAATTATCTTTTATGCCTTTGACTAAGGTAATTTTACAATAAATTTGATGCTTTTGATCCCACAAGTTCTTTATAGGGGATAGGGGGAGAGCATACATGCACAATCTTTCTTTTTGCTAATCAATTTTAACAAAGCAATGATCTATCGAATACAAACTTTGAAGTGTGTTCAATTTTAAAAAAATAAATGAAATGTGTCTTGATGTTATTTATCCCCTTAGCTTTAAGTTGTAAACTTGAAATAAACAACCACAAAAAATATTCAATAAAACATCTAAGTGTTTATTTAAGCACCCAAAATAAATATTATTAATCCTTTTTAAGCACTTAAAAATAGTTTTAAAAAGACTAGATTAAGCTTGTTTATATCCCCTTTCAAGTTGGCCCTATAAGGAAAAAGTTAGAGTTTCATTTAGCCTTGAATCACTTTTTCAAATGAGACAAATAACTTTGTAAAATGAGCTCTTGAATTTCACATAATACAATCCCACTACTCTATAGTGCAATCCCACTACTCTGTAAAACCATGACTTAGGAAATATCACTACTTGGGGTTAGTTTAATAGAAATCACAATCGTAATACTTAGTTTAATAATCTCACTATTTGGGTTAACAATCCTATGATTCGGGTTCATAATCCCAATCTTTGATTGTGTCAATCCTGCTACTCTGGTTGACAATCCTGCTATTTAGGTTAACAATCCCACAACTAGCTAGTAGTGGGGTTGTAATATCGCTACTTGTGAGTAGCAAGATTGTAATACTGCTACTTACAAGTTATAGTAATATCACGTAACTGCTAATGGTTTACTAACAATACCATGACTCAGTTAGGTAATCCCACAATTCAGATATGCAATCTTGTGATTGTGTGAGTTGCAAGATTGTAGGCCAGAGGACAAAACCATGACTTATAGTATCAAAATTGTGACTTCTATAAAAATGGATTTTTACTCAAATTTTCACATTCTTTCCTCCCACACTCCAAGATTCTACAAATAAATGGTTAGTAGGTTGCTTGTAGGTGTTAGTTGATCAAATTTGTGGGGTGCGATCCCACTGAGTGTACCAAAATGTATATTGGATTACAAGAAATTATTAGTTAATCATTAGTCCAAGAAATAAAATAAAAATACATAAAGAGCTAAACACATCAAGACAAACTATTCATACATGGGTTGCTAATTATAATGAGGAACAAAATGAAAAAAAGCAATACTAGTTACCTTCCTAAATTGATTCCATCACCCAAAAGCAGCTCCAAGTGTGTTCTCCCATTGACCAAGCATCATTGTCTTCATCAACAATGGTCGTAAACTCCTCCAATGTCTTAAGAATGCTCCTTAGAATTAAGGCTTATGATATTGAAACTATCTAATTACCTATCAAATGAAGCTAATCCAAATATGAATAATAAAATAATCAAAACACAAATGAATTGTGAAGAGATTTTACCATTATAACATTACAATACTTGAGCTTAAAAATGTTGTTCATGACCTCTCTATTTATAGATTTTTGATATTGATCAGAATGAATTATGATCATCCATCTTGAGATCAAGATGTGTGGCTAAGAATCCATTCAATTTTGGAGGCTAAAATCAATAAATGCTTTCATAATGCTTTTGGAATAAGGGGAATTAATGAGGCATGGAAGGCTATGATTCAAATATTTTAAACATTTATGGCTTAGGGATGCCTTTCCAAGAAATGATGTCATTAGGTGATGTAGTTATTAAGATTCAATTTCCAATATTGAAATAATCAACAACTTCCATGGAAAATCCACTTAAGCTCTTGATTTGACTTCATTAGCCTTAAACAAAATTAATCAATTAAGCTCTTGATTTGACTTCATTAGCCTTAAACAAAATTAATCAATATTTGTGTAAATCTTTGGAAATTAGCCCTCAATTAATCAAAATGGTAAGAAAGTCATATTACTGGGTCATAATTTGACTTGAGAAGAATTGGAAGGCATTATTAGATGCATTGGAACCATATTCCCATTTAGGATGTTGCCAACACAAAATAATAAAGGTACATGACATGTACTAATGAATTAGAAGCAAAGAGTGATCTAGAGCACAAAAAGGCAAAATCATTATTTTTACTTGAAATGAATTGATCAAATTTAGGTATAACATAAAATGCATTGTACCATTTAGGGATATACTAGCATAAATCAACACTTGTAAATGATAGGTTTGAACCATTTAGTGTGTTTTAGTGATTTTGACCTACAATGTGCATTTGAGTGCAATTCGAGTAAGATTGACAATATTAACACAAATGGTGTAAGGTATTGGATGTGTACAGTGTGCACTATCCTTTACCATGCCAAATTGGGTACACCAGGCATAATAAGAATGGTCCTTGGATACCTAGATTCAATAACTCATTTAGGAAGTGACCACTAACCCTGCCTCTCAACCAAATTATTCTTGGGATGGTCAGTATATAAAGTATAAAGGATGTTTGGTATTGGATCCATAATTAACATTGAGATAGACAATTTTATTCAAGTTACATGCCTCTACATCATTCAACCACTCAAGTTTTTTAAAAACCTATAAAGGGATCTATTGGAATTTTTTATAGGAAGGCATTAAATAGGACATAAAATAATTTATGGTAAAATGCGAAACATTTCAACACAACAAAGGGGAAACTATCTCCACCCTAGACATGGTCTAACCCTTTCATAAATCCATGTAGATATGGTTTGATTTTTCCATGGAATTTTTTGAGGGACTACCCAAGTTAGGTGGGAATGAATGATTCTCATGGTGGTGGATCGAATCTCCATGTATGCCTAGTTTCTCTCCCTTTTCCATCCTTTTACTACCTCTACTGTCACTCAAACCTTTTCTCAATAAAATGGGCTACTTATATAATCTACCTACCTTAATTATGTGTGAATGTGATTCCACTTTTACTATTCACTTCTAGAAATATTTTTTCCATTGCTATGACACTTAACTTAAAATGAATTCTACCTACTATCCATAAACTAATGGTCAAACATAAATTGCCATTAAATTCCTAGAGACTTATCTGCATTATTTTTCCTATGATCACTAAATTCACTGGTTCAAATTTTTACCACTTGATAAATGGTGGTACAACTCTACATACCACACTACCACTAAGATGACCCCATATGATATTGTTTACAATCATCCATCACCTTCTCTTAAGACATACCTTGCATGCAACTCCAAGGTACATATAATTGATACTGAACTCCACACATGTGAAATTATCCCTCAAAATCTCGAAGATAACCTCCATCTAGCATAAAATTACATGAAACAACATGTCAATAAACACTACTTAGAATGGTATTTTGTTATTGGTGATGTGGTTTTTCTCTAGCTCTACTATTATAAGCAATCCTATTTGAAGTTGAGTGTCATTAGAAACTCACACCAGAGTTTTATGGTCCTTTTTAAGTGTTTTCCAAGATTGGTATCACAATATGTAGGGTGGAGCTTCCCTCTTCCTCCAAGATCCATCTAGTTTCCATGAATCATGTTTTAAGAGGTTATTGGTTTTCATGTTTGGAGCCAAAAACAACTACCATAGCTTGACACTAAAGGATATATACACTTAGAACTTGAGTCCATCATCGATAGACACTCTCATTAGTTACACAATTGTACTATCACTAAGATTTTTTTATAATATGACATACAACCAAAAATGTGACATGGGAACCCCAAATCCAATTATAACAAAAATTTCCTCATCTCAAGCTTCGAGGATAACATTTTTTAGTGGGAGGGCATGTTAGGACCCCTTCATCCTAACTCTTATAATTTGTATTTGGTATTATTAATAAAATATCAGAAGCATATGCTTTAAATTATCCCATTTTCTATTTGTTATTATCCCACATGTATGGGAAGTAGTAGTTGTCTTGAGTATAATATCTTAAATGTAGGGCTTGTGTAAGAGGAAATTTCATCTATTGAATATATTTATTTAGATGTGCTCAAGGGAGGTCGCCCCTTTGAAGATTCTTGAGATATTTTGTAGTGAGATTCTATCATTTTCAATACAATATTGTTGTTCTCTTTCCATTCAGTGCATATTGGTTATATTTCTATTATTATATTTAAAGGGGCAACCCACCTATATTCAAAGTAATTTTGTAATATTAAGATTCCAATATAGTTTTGTTAAAGATGAAGCCCTAAGTATTCTTAGGAATTGTAAACATATAATTTTTATGTAAGCCATGTAGTTTCAATCCTCTTTTTCATGTTTTCATACGCTTGGCTCATTTGTGTACATTTGACTCTTTTCAATACATTCCCCCTTACATTAGATCCCTTATAGCCTTGCATCATCTGTATCTTTCCATAAACACATTTAGATTTATCATTTGTTCACATTAGGGGATGTATTTAGAAATCCTTAGGCCAATTTGATCTCTATTTCATGGTTTTTCCTACTTCAAATGTTTTATGTGTTGCCAAAAAGGGTTAAATTGCTTTTGTGGGTTCTTTGTACTTTGTGTTGATTTATATTACCTTGATTGTCAGTTCTAACTATTTTACATGGTTAAATTATGCATGAATGTTTCCAAATTTAAATTTAAAGGAAGCTATATATATACATGTACCCTAATCTATTTCATATGAAGTTTCAATCAAGAATCCAAGTTATTAAGTTGCATATTGAGTCTATCTATTGCACACTTTTCAAGGATCTTGCACATTGACCATATTCTATCCTCATCATCTATTTAAGTCTTATGGATATTCATAAAAGTTTGCAAGGGCATTCATAACTTGTTCATGTTAAATTTATCATGTATTATCTCTTAAATATTGGAGAACATATTTCTCCATACATCTTTATTATTATCATATATCATCACCTTTTTTAACCATGCTCTACACACATGCCATATGCAAATAATATGTAGTTGGAAACATTTATAAAGGACCCAAAAAACTCAACATAAATGATATGGCACTAGGTTTTTAAAGCAAACACAAAAGGAGTGGTACACCATAAATT
Source organism: Torreya grandis (assembly GCA_037957365.1). Lineage (NCBI taxonomy): Eukaryota > Viridiplantae > Streptophyta > Pinopsida > Cupressales > Taxaceae > Torreya > Torreya grandis. The sequence continues at coordinate 1,762,499 of JARHVA010001552.1, forward strand.
ATTTAATTGTATTGCTTCAAGATTACTTACAACATCATTAGTCCTGAATACAACCACCTTCTAGTCAGATTAATGTTGAAGGCCTCGATCATTTCTCTTGCAACAAATTTTGGATATCATAAATATCATTGCATTATGTAATCACCCATGTCATTAACACACTACTCTCTTGGTCATCAAAGATGACTAGTGTATATAGTTGATATTACATTTCATGAAAATAAAATGAATATATTATTAATTCAAAATCTAAATGAAACCATATATTCAATACACGAGGATTATGCAATAAAACCATAAATTTAAGAGGAAATTATAAACTAAATTTATGTCATCATATTAGGAAAATGAAAGAGATGTTGAACTATAAAATATAATTATAAGGGTAAATTGTAAAAATAAATGGAGCTAAACATACAAGGTAAGTTGAGACAAACCAATTTTTAATGGGTTATTAGGACCAAGACAACTTAATTTTAGGGGTAAACACAAGGCTTATAGTTTTGATTATTTTTGAAACTAGGTCATTTACATTGAATATGTTATGCTTCAACCATTAGACCATGCACAATTATATTTCGAATTAATATCACATATATTACTTAAAAGGGGTTGATGCTTGCATGAAAAATGTGAACTATTGGACATAGGTCATAATTATTATGCCTCTTGTAAGAGGCTTTATAATAGAGGCATAAAATGAAAGATATTAGATGTTCCTGCTTATTTTAAAAAAAACATCGTATTGAGATTTTGATGGATAATTGTGTGTACCCACATTTAAGTCTTTCTAAATTGATTTAAAAAAAAGGAGAAACATTGCAACATTTAATTTATACACTTCTAGGTGTATCTAATGAAATTATTTTGTGAAATTTAGTTTTCAAGAATTTGTTTTATTGACATTTAGTATCCTTCTCAACTTGGCATGCAGAATGTGTATGAGGTTGTAGTAAACCAAACAGATTAGATAAACTTGTTTTCTTCTTGGATTTGTATCTGATAATTAATTGCATTGAAAACATAATTTTTATTTGTAATGTGTCATACAATTACTAAAAAATCACTATTATCAATGTGAAACCACTAATTTATTTGGTTGAGGCATTGACCCATTTTCATAGTTTTACACTTGCCAATTTACATTTTCTTAAAAGTACCATAGGTTTTTTTAACACATGTAATTCCTACATATCTCCAAATGATTTCAATCCATTAAACTACATCTTGTTGAGGAATTATTCATCTACAATTGTCGCCCACGACATCACATTTTATTGAGACATTTTTCCAAAATTTCAATTAATTTATGTGCTTTTTAAATATTTTAACATTTTTCATAAATGTCTATCAAGGAAATCAAAATCAGAACACACTGTAACACATGTAAAATATGAAAATGTTTAAGAATAAGGACCGTGCACATGTAACCATTGTTAAAAAACAAAAAACCAAGGGAAAACATAGAAAGATTAATCCTATGTTAGGTATTACAATAGTAATCCAGTTCTAAAAATAAAACCAATAATATAACTGCTACAAGATATTTATTTAGAAAATATATAATTTATTAAGAAATTATAGCAATTTCAAGTCTTAAATTTGAGATAATTAATGAAAATATGTATCCAAACCATAAATACAACCTATTTTTGACCTTAACAATTTTGATAAAAATATATGGAATTAAACCATAAATACAAGAGGAAACCATAAATTGAACTTAAACTAATCCCATTCTCCTTGGTGTTTAAAGTTGAACCCATGATAATAACATTGTTTTATTAAAATTTCACCACCATTTATAACATCCATTCAATATAAATATCTATTATGAATGATGTGTCTCCATTTCCCCCCATAATAACACTCTTGTCAAGAACTAGAAAAATAAGCTGATTTTTTTAAAAAAATTTGCAGCAATCATCATCCAACTTGACAGAATAAGGGCGTTAAGTATTTATAAGCTTTCACCTTAAATGAATCACTAACTTGATTTATTGAAAATCCAATCTGGTCATTAGTCAAACTTCTTGTGACTTGAGGTTTATGGCCTACGAAGGTCTTATTTTTTGGAAGCAATCACACTAAGATATAATGCCATATATAGTTATTCTAGGGGTGAACTTACTCATTTTCAACCATGTTCATCAAATGCTACTATTTTAGCTCATGCTTTCAAATAAATACATGACACAATGCCATATTCATATAATATCATCTTTAACAATATTTATAATACAAAATTCATATGATAGTCATCTATTTTAAGGATCTGGATTAGCTCAAGGTGGTTTTCAACATAATCTAGGTGTAGGGCATAATACTAAAAACCTTGATCCCTTAAAACATTAAATACCACAAAAGTATTGAAACCCAATTATAAAAAATTAAGGAATGTTACTAAAGTGTATTTGGGGTTATAGTACAAGAGTATCAAATCTTAAGGTTATTAACATCACCACACATGGTAAGGCCTATACAATAACATTTATTGTAAAACATAAGTTCAAGTAATCTTCCAAGATAAATTTCCACCATTTACAATCCTTATTTGAATATTCATGATTATTATTATAGAGGGCATAGTACTATCATAATATAAAACTAGTTCAACACCACATACAACTAACTACTTATAGTCATATAAAATGAAGACATTGGTAACTTGAGCGTAGATAATGACACCCAACCCATAGGTTCCTCTTGATTGATTTCATGACCCTCTTAGGCTTATTTTCATTGATTTCCAGTTATCTATAGCCTTCCAGACTTGGTTTTAGCTCACCCAGACTACTTTTTTAGGACAAATCAATCCCCCCAGGTCCTATCTACTCAGGACGATAGCTCCACACTTGGACTATAGTGTTAGTGCCACTCCTGTACACTTTTGGCACTATTATCCAAGGCTATTTTTGGCCCCAATGGTTAATTTATTTTGGTTCCCCATCTTTATCCTTGTCAGCCTAATGTGATAAAATCCAATCCATGACCAATAGATCCCTATAAAATCTGATTCAAAGATCATTTGGAAAGGGTTGGAAAATATTACTAAGAAAACAAGAATACAAGCAAGACTACTCACACAATCTTCCCTATTCTTTGCATACAACCAACTAACACACTTATAAGCTCATCTAAATCCTTACACTAGTTACTATCCACCTCAAGTACATCTAGTTTAGCATTCTGCATCTTTATATAGACAATTATACAAAGCACATCAAGTGGGAGAACTACATATGGCTTGATCCCTCTTCAGAGTATTGGTATGTAGGCAGCGTGCCCACACACAGTGTGTGAAGCATGTCTAGTGAATTTTAAACATACTAACCCCCCCTCTTACTCAAAATTGGTTAAAGCACAATGGAAGATAGGGTTTGAAGAAAGAATATTATCTATAGGGAGCTATATAGACTTCCAACTACCGAAACTTTACAAATAGGGTCACACAAACATAGAAAATAAAACCTAAAAATCCCAAATCCTTAAGACAAAAGTGACAGAGGTGGACTATAGCACCAGTGTAACTACTATCTAGTTCTGATGCTTCTGTCTAATCACAAAACAAAGTTTAGATCTTAGTTTGTGATAGTGTTTTAGTCTTGTACAGTGAATTTCAACCTCTATCTCAGTCAGATCAATCAGTTTCTAGCTAAATTTTGTTTTCTTCTCCTTATTACTATTTTAGAAAAGTTTGAATTGTAATTAATTTACACAAATTAGTAGTTTAATTATTGTCTATTTATTTACTGATTTTACCACTCAGACCCTTTAACTAAATTAGGAATAATACCCCAATATTTTCAAAATTATTAAATCATTTGGTAAACCTGACTTACTTCATTTTCACATAAAAACCCTAGGGTAATTTTCCTATTGATTTTTCATATGTTTTTCTATTTTTTTACCTACATAATAAAATAAAAAATTAGCATTAAATTTTAAATTTTTTTAGTAATTTTAAAATATTTTTCTTTCAAACCCTAGTTGCCCATACTAGGTCCTAGTATTTTTCCAATCATTTTTTGAATTTTTACTAGCATATTTAAATTAGAAAATCCATTCACATTTCAAAATTCAATAGTAATTTTCAAACATGTTTATTTTTCAAAACCCTAGTTGCATCTACTAGGTCCTGTTAAATCACTAATTTTCTAATAAATTTCTATTTTTTTACTTGCATATATAAATCAAAAATTCACTATCAATTTCAAAATTTCTTAGCAAATTGCTCAAATAATCATCTTTCAAAACCCTAGTTGCATACATTAGGTCCTGATACTTTTGAGATATCACCTTACATTCTAAAATTAGATTTCAAAAATGTATCTCACTTATTTACAAATTTTTATTACATTTATTGCAAATAAGGAGACCATCATGGGTCCTATCATGTACATGAATGATGAAGTTATCATATGTTAATACAAAGCTTTATTCTTTACATTTCATGCTTATGTTTCATAATATGGGATTATGTTAAGAAAGTTATTATTAAACATGCTAAGATATCTTGTACATCACCTCCCTTGGAGCCTTTATCCCATGTCGAGTCATGTTGCATAGTCTATTTTGATCTTCCCTAGATCACTATCCATCATCAGAGAGCCTAGTGATACCCTTTGTACCTCTACCACCTCTACCTCTCAATTATATTCACTCTCCTCCCATAGTTACTACTAGCCCTATATGGATAGTAGATAATGCGGTTAGAGCTATTACTCAATGTGCCACCATGCCTCCTCCACCTAGTCAGGAGCCTTACCACCCTCCTATTCCTTCCCATCTCAAGCTCAATCTACCTACACAAGAATATATGTGTAAAGCATATGATATTATTGATCAATTGAGAAATACTCTAGATAAGATTTTTATGTTAGAATTTCTTCAAAAAGCCAATGTGTTCAAGGACATTCTCTATCAGGCACTCACTTAGACTTTTATGCCTATTGACTCGAAGCCTTCTTATTTTGCATCAATGGTTAACACACTAAAAACTATAGAAGATTTTATCACTTTTGATCATGATGACATGCCATCTTAGATAGTAATTGATCAAAATTTACCACTATTCATACAAGCTCAAGTCAAAACTAGAAAAGTTAAGAGAGTTCTAGTTGATAGTGGTTTCAAACTTAATATATGTAATATTAAATTATTATAAACCATGGGCGTAGACATGGCATCCATGAAAAAATAATATAAGAGCATTCAAAGATTTGATGATATACCATGATAGACATTGGGTACCATTACTTTGGATATCATGGTGGGACCCAAAACCCTCTCTACATAGTTTTAGGTCATGCCAGGTCCTCTTCATTATAATCTTTTACCCAGACGATCTTGGATACACACTATGGGGGTAGTTCCTTATACTTTTCATCAATGTGTTAAGTTTTTCCATGAAGGATACCTATACACATATCCAATAGATAACCAACCATTTAGATATTATCGAACCATAGAGTCATCTTTGACTATTTCACTAGATGGGACATCTCATATCATAGTTCAGCCACCACCTCATTGCATTTATCTTGATTAGATACATACATATGAGGTTGGAGAAACTAGAACTTCTCACACTCTTCCAATTATAGTTGTGCCCTAAGCTCTAGATATTTAGTTAATCATAGCAGATTCAACCATTCTAGCTACTCCATCAGTCATGATTCCCACACCTCTTACAATTATAATTTCATTGACAACAGTTTCAGTAGTACCAATTAATTCTATAGAGATAGTCACTCCATCAGTTACATATACTCTCATAGTACCATTATCTTTTAATATTATAGTTAATGAGACCCCCATATCATAATTACCTCTTGTGGTAAATTTTGAGTTACCATATGTACATGATGTTGATTCAGATTCCTAAGATTCTTCAAATGATGATACGACACCCACACTCATAGATGACTATTTATGTGGATTGAGATTTACACCAATTGGCCCAAGAGAGTATCATTAAACATCCTACATCAATCTTAGTATCTTGTACTACACTCTCAAGATATACTCCACATTCATGGCCATGGATAGATCACTTGGCACATAAAGTTCACATGGTTAACTCTATGGATATAGAGCCAGTCATTCAGATTTAGGTAGGCAACACATAACATCAACCATAGATTATGTTATAGATGTTACTTGATCATGGATTAATCACCTTACCTAAAGTGTGACATAGATCTATTAGTAGATTATCATAGCAAGATGGTCACCCATTTCATGTTTTTCATAGGATCACAGGTCATAATACAAACTCATGTATAACTTTAGAAAAGAGATTGAAAATACTATAAGTTCATGGTATTATTCAGATTACAACACCACCAACATTAGCTTCTTCACTTCCACTAAATCAATCTACTACCAAAAATAAATGTCCTAGAGAAGAATTAGCATCTCCACCACCAAACCTTCAGTTCACCTTCGACAGGATGACACCATGTACACAAACTTTATAGCATATGATGATAATTATGATGATGATCTTGAGGCATTTGATGATGGATGTGATCCCTTTCTCATTATCCATATCCAACCAACTCTATCTTTGGACCCTTTACCCCCTCCAACCTAGCCTTTTATTCATATGCTTTTATATAATCTCATTATGATTACTTGTACATAATTTTCTCAGTATCACCTATACATAGTTTCTTATGCTTGGTTGTACATAGTTCTTTTTCAATTTTCTTTACATAATTTATTATGATTTTTTATACATAGATAAAAACTCTTAACAATTCAAAAATAATACAAAATTTCAAAATATAAAAACATACAAATAACATTCAAAAACACCAAAAATATTTTGATTGTATGCATCATCCATGATTTACATTTATACTACTATGTTATACTTACATTTTTTTAATATATGCTTATTATTTATCAATTTATCTACATTACCATGCTTCACTTTATCTTCTTTTGAGTGTGTGTAGTGACATCCATCTCTTTGATTGATTCACTCTACCCATTGACGGGGAATCCTACTTATACATCAAGACACACATCGATATACATACCCACTGGGGGCATTTTCTACATGACTACACCATCCAAGTTATGTCATTCCTACACCACACATTCTAGTTATCATTTTGATATACACTACTTACTTTCTTACACAGATTACTCTATCGACACTCACTAGTCTATAGAACTTGTGTATTTCTTAGCATATACCTAGTCTTGTACTCACATGTCTTGCATACTTTCCCTCTTAATTTGATTAGTTAGATGTGATTGTACTTCTAGTTCCTTAAATCCTTTATTTTATTGCTTAACATAGCTAGATTGTTTGCATTTATCAGTTCCTATTTGCCTCTTGTATGTTCCTTAAGACATTTACCAATGTCCTATGCTTCTGTTCATGTGTGTGCCTTAGGACATTTAATAATGTTCTTTGCCTGTACTCATTTATATAATTGTGGCTTCCACACCAATTTTGCTTGTTTCAATTTTATGTGTATGTGGCATTTGAACATGCCTTATATTCTTGCTTTCCAATTTGAGTGACATGTGCCCATGTCCCTTGTTTATTCGACCCCTTGGCCACCCTTGTATTCTTCTTTCTTCTTGCCTTGTGTGTTTGTTACTTGTTTGCTTCTCATTGATTGTAAAGCCATGATTCACATCATGCATTTATCTTGATTTCTTGGATGCCATGATGGACATCATGCTCCATCTCTCCAACTAATAACTAGAAACTAAATAGACTTTCATTTCTAGTTTAGTACATTACACATGATTTTACATTGTTACATCTATCTAGACACACCCTTGTTAATCTAACAATATCTTAATGTAAATAATGCTATATTTTGAGATATCTTGTTGATTATCATTGATATATCATGTATTTTTGTAGCATAACACACTTTTAGGGATCTTCATTTTGAGGGAAGTCATTGTAGGTTCTTCATTACTACCCTCAAAAGAGGGGAAAATAAACAGGGGTTTTGTCTTAAAGATTAAAACTCCTAATGGTCAAAAAAATAGTTTTTAGAACACCTAGAATAATAACCAAACATCAAAATAGTAAAAAAAATAGATAGATAGTCAAAAATCTAGAGTAGTTACTAGAATTGGCCCTGGAAAACAACACCCAACTTGGACAACAGTGTCAATGCCACTAGTGTCCACTTTTAACACTCCTATCTAAATAATAGAAAAATTAGATTTTCTAAAAATAGATAGAAAGGTAAGTTCTGTTACAGTTTCATCAACTACAATTTAGACCAGATTCAGTAGTTTCAATACACTTTTGCTTAGAGAGTCTATATATAGGGGAATCATGTGTGGCATGATAGCTCTCACTTCTAGTTTTAGATATGATAGTTGATATAACTTTCAGATCAAAATCCATGTTTTAGATACTAGTGATTAGGGGCAATGTGCATGGTACATTTGTTTTATTTTCTTTCTAAGTTCAATATTACCCACATATTCTCAGCAACTACATGCCTTATTCCATCTATAGATGGTTGGAATCATTTTAGAATGGATTTAATATAAGCCTAACTTCCACATTCGCCAATTTCCTAAGTTCCTGAGTGGCTTTCATACAAGCCTAGTGCACCAGTTTGGAATGGCTTTCATACAAGCCTAATCTCCATCTTTTAGAATCACCAAGAGTGACCAATTTTTATCATACATTAAACTATCCATGCCAATATTTTTAAATCATATTACACTCATGCACTTCAAGATCCATCTCATACAACATATATTTCATACTGATATCAGTTTATAGCTTCAATTCAAGTGGAAATGATGGAGCCAAAGGACTAGTTGGCCTTTGTATTCTTGAGCCACCTATTTAAAGGGATTATACACATATTCCAAACATCTATCAACACATGCATGATCACCTAGCTTCACATAGGTAGTGATGATGGAGCCAAACGGCTAGCTTTTGCACTCTTGAGCCACTCTCAAAAAATTGAGCACTCAACTTCATTCATGATATTACTCTTGGTTTAGCACACATCTAATATTACTCAACATAATCCAGCATCATTTAGCATCACAATAGGTTTTGAATTAGTTCATGTACCTAGTGAGGTGTATTCATTCCTTTCTCTTCCTCTCTCTCTTACCCAATTTTGGATGTTCTTATTTTAGATATAACATATCTAGTAAGAACTGATCTAATCTTTGTTTTTATTGCAAATTCATACTTCATGGTGTGATCTCTCTATGCACACCTAACATCACATAGCTTCATGAGTTTCACCCTAGCAGGTAAGTTTAGGTACACTTTCTATTTTTCCTTTATCCTAATATTTCATTTTGCTACATCACTAAAATAAATGGGGGGTAAATGTAGTCATATAAAATGCAAAAAATGGTAACTTGAGTGTGGCTAATGACACCCAACCCATAGGTTCCTTTTGCTTGATTTCATGACCATCTTAGCCTTATTTTCACTAATTTATAATCATCTGTAGCCTTCCAAACTTGGTTTTAGCTTACCTAGACTACTCTTTCCAAGACAAATCAATCCCCCCAAGTCCCATCTACTTAGGATAGTAGCACCACACTTGGACTATAATACAAGTTACACTCTTGCCTACTTTCAACACTATTATCCAAACCTATTTCTAGCCCCAACAGTCAATTTTTTTGAGTTCCCCATCCTTATCCTTATCAGCCTAATGTGAGAAAATTCAATCCATGACCAATATATCCATATAAAATCCCATTCAAAGATCATTTGGAAAGGGATGGCAAATATCACTAAGCAAGCAAGAATACAAGTAATCTCTACAAAAAACTGGTCACACACTTACAAGCTCATCCAAATCCTTACACCAGTCCCTAGCCACCTCAAGTGCATCTAATTTAGAATTATGCATCTTTATATACATAATTTCATAAAGAACATCAAGTGGGAGAACTACATATGGCTTGATCCCTCTTCAAAATATTGGTATGTAGGCAGTGTACCCACACACAGGGTGTGAAGCATGTCTATTAGATCTTACACACACTAACCACCCCTTGATCAAAATTGGTCAAAACATAATGGAAGATAGGGTTTGAATAAATAATCTACTCTATAAGGAGCTATACAGACTTCTAGCTACTAAAACTTTGTAGATAGGGTCAAACAAACATTGTGAACAAAACCCAAAAAGCTCAGATCCTCAATAAAATAGTGGCAAAGTTGGACTATAGCATTGGTGCCACTATTATATAATTACAAGACTTCTATCCAATCACAAAATTAAGTTTAGATCTTAGTTTGTGATAGTGTCTCAGTCCTGCACAGTGAATTTCAGCCTTTGTCTCAATCAGATCAATTAATTTCTAGTTAAGTTTTGTTTTTTTCTCCTTATTACTATTTTTACAAAAGTTTGAATTGCAATTAATTTACACAAATAAATAACTTAATTATTGTCTATTTATTTATTTATTTTACCACTCATACCCTTTAGCTAAATTAAGAATAATACCCCAATATTCCTAAAATTCTTAAATCACTACTCATAACATGTTATTTAGATATTATTCCAATTGGTACTAACATGATTTATCCACGTACAAGTTTTCCAAAAAAAACATGGTAATTTAGTCCTAACAAGGTTTGATTTAATTTTCAACATCCTAAGATAGGTACATAATGATTCCAACAATACTCAAGATCAAAATAAAATCAACTTAGTAAAGTAACAAGCTTCTTAATCTACTACGCACCATGTTCAGGAATAATCAAGCATGATCATGCAAATTATAAATAAATAATGGTAAGGGAGAATTCAACCCTCACTCTAGATACATTATGAGATGATGAAATATAACATAGTTAACTTAGAATAATTGTTACCTTGACCACAAGGATCAAACTATTTTAAGATGATGAAGTTCAACTACTTCATTTTCAATGGAAATCAATGCTTCTACTTCCTACCCCTAGTCATACATTTCCACTAGAACCAAGGTTGTTTTCAACAACTTTCATGAGACTATAGAACTAATCAAAAGTAAATTTCATTCCAAAATAATTTGAGCCAATTCTATGCCAACAACAAAAACCAAGGGTCATGAAATCCCGTTCCTCTCATGAATGAATTAAATCATTCTTACAAGTGGAAGTTATAGGCAATAATAAAAAATGATTTAGTTTAGAAAAAACAAGGTATAAGTATCTTTCCTTTGAACCCAAAATTAATTACAGGCTAATCTTTCTTCTTAGTTTGTCTCCATAAGATTTCTTTCCTAAAATATCTACAGGGCATTACAAAGACTGAACCTCCCAACATCAAGACAAATATCCATCCAATACCTCTAGAAACACTCTTTTGTAAATGGATTTTAACCTAAAACTATTCATACATATCAATATTTTATTGAGATATCAATATTATATAATTTAAAGGAAAACATCCACATGCAAATTACATCATTTGGTCGATCATAAACTGAGATCAAGATAAGGATACTTCATATGGATTATCTTTAAATTAGTAATGCATAGTAGAGAGTTAATCCATGCAAGAGGATGCCATTCATAAGGTAAATCATATGGTAACCCTATATAAGTGAGATACATCTAGAAGATAAATTATATCAATATTATCAAGGGAAAAATATGCACATCTTCATCAATGTTAGGAGTGTCAAAAGTGAGATCATTAGGATTCTCATCAAGATATCATAAATAAGAGGACCATTTTGATAATATTTTATCCCATTATAGGTTTCATAATTTGGATATTCACCCCATAAATAAGGATCATCATCAGTTGGATATCAGTATGGGGATTTTTGCCGATAGGAAATAGAGTAGAGTAATTGCACCATAACGAGTTTCCTTCAATTGTGATCATGGAAGGTATAAATGAGTAACCCATACAAAATCAAATTTTTTTAAGGCTTATTAAAAATACCCTAAGAGGGAAATCATAATGAAAATATAAAATTATAAGATGAAAAATAAAGAATAATGTAAAAATTAGTAAGAATGTATCAACCTAGCTAATGCATTAGGAAATTAAATTAAGAAACATAAAATTATATTGGTCTGGCCAATACAATATAATTGGAAAATTAAAATTTATTGGGTTGGTTGATAAAATTAGTGAAGATATAATTATATTGGGCTAGTTGATATAGTTGTAAAAATAGAAAACTTTATTGTGTTGTTTGATATAGTATAATTGGAAAATCAAACTTCATCAAGTTAGTTGATACAGTTGGTGAAGACACAAAATTATATAGAGTTGGACAATATAGTTAGGATAAAATATTCACTAAAATGTATGATGATAGTGAATAAAATTATATGAATAAAAAATGATCCAACTATAGGTGTGATAAGATTCACATTATTTTCACTATAATGTATACATAGGCTAAGATGATCTGTAACTATCCTCTTTCTTTTAATAGACTAGGTATCAAATAAGGTCATAAAAATAGACCCTATGCATACTTAGAATGAAGATAAGGATATAAAATATCCATAGGCCTAGTAGAGGGTAATCTACACTAAAATTTCAAGAGGAAAAGGTTCCAAATCCTAAGCCTATGACATGGGGTATAACTCTCACTTGGGCTTCATATATATAAGTGATTATAACAATGGTTGTAAATGGGTGTACAAGGATATAATAAGGATATTTTAAGTAAATAAATAACAAACAAAGGTAACCTAAATCAAATATTTTCATAATTACTAAACTAATAAGAAGATAAGTGGTGCAATGGTCAATTAATGGGTAGTTTATTTACCTAAAGTGATAAATTGAAAGCTTATGAAACATTATAGTTATACCAAATTATTATGTATAATTAGGAGTATAAGAAAGAATAAACAACATATATAAAATAAAAATGAACAAAATAATCTCTAATATACTAATTAAATAAAGGAAGGAGAGTAGGAATATAGATACTTACCTTTAGGTGGACTCATTAATGCCTCAATCTCTCGGTTTGGCTCAAATGTCACTTTGTAAGAGATGTTGTAGGTTAAACACTTCACATGGAAATAAAAAGACATATATATAATTATTTTAGGACTCCAAATACTTGGACACCTCCTTGGCATAACTCCTATTAATCCTTAATCACCATAAGCAAGACTAGACCTCCAAGATAAAATTGTGCCTATAACCCCTCCAAAGACTATTTAGGAGTAGAAATGTACATGAAAGTAGAGGAGATGAGTGTGTTATATGGTTTAGAAATGAAATATGACCCATATATACATGGATTCAATACCCACAACTAACCTTGAACTCTAAGCTGATGGTATCAGTTAGGTCGATATAATACATAATATATAGACTCATAAATTTAGTGGCCAAACTGATACAATATAGGGAAAGAAAAGTATGACAATGATTGTATCAACTTGGACAATATAGTAATATATAGGGAAGCTATTAAATCTAAATGGAAAGTAGGAAAAGAGGTAAGATGGAAGGATATGAGGAGCTCAGACTAATAGTAATGAAGGTATGACATAATAATTTGAAACCATCTCTCCTTAAGTACCATGATATGATCCAACCCCTTTCTCAATGCACCCTTTAAGGTGTGCACTTAGGGAGATTGATGCACTAACAAGTATTTGTAAGAGAAATTGTCAATAAAATGAAAGTATTAGGTGTATAGAGTTTGCACCCTTTTTGTATATCTATCTCGCCTAGAATGGATTTGATGGCTATAGGCATAACATTGAATCTACCATAAATGGATTCATTAGGCTACCAAATATGTCCTATGTGTTTTTATACCTTAGTTTGATTTCTCATGCCCTTGATTTCCATATCACTACTTTCCATGGTCATCCAGAATGCATGTCATCTCCTAATGAGTCCTATATATGCAAATCATTCTTAGTCATTTACCAATAGGGTCTAAGTAAGAATTTGACATAGGGCCTTCCATAAGTTAGATATTAAATAAATCAAACTTATTTATTACACTTTATAAGGGGCCTACACATTGATTCACTTTTGACCATCATTTACTTTAATCTATTATGACATCATCCATTTGTACCAAATTAGGATTTAGGCAAATGTTAATGTAGTGGCATCATCACTTCTAGGGAAGAGGAGGTTAAAATCCTTACTTGTTATTCCATTTATACTACACAAGACCTATGCCAGGTATGATTATAACATGTGGGATATGTAGTTATAACTCTTTTGATGTTTCCAAACCTAACTACTTCTCCCCCTTCTATTTTATATATATATTATGGATAAATAGGTCAAGAGAAGAAGATATCAATTAGTAATTTTTTCCAACAAGCACAAGATTGTATTGCATCAAGAGGAGAACCTGAAAAAAAATATAACCCAAAAAAGTGGGCATCACTTACTTTATGATACATAATAAATTCATTAGTCACAATATAGGGACCAATTCTATAGGCAAATTCACCCTGATTAAATTTATCAGTAGTAGAATAATTTCAAAATCCATCCTTTGATAGTAAACCATATATATTTCATACAGAGCGGATTCATCACTTTTAAACCATTGATGCACTCTTATAATCCCATGATTTTTCATAGGTGTGTTTGTTTCATAACCTTTACTTTTTATTTTATTCATTGCTCGTTCAATTAGTACATTTACACTTCTTTACTATTTTAATCACTTAGGGTAGATTTGGTTGATTATTTTAGACATTTATATTCAAGATATATCCTTATGTCATAAATTTATCTATTTTGCATATAATATTTCCCATTCTACAAAATTGAATTAAAACATTTTTCTATTTTACCATTGAGATTTATAAGATGATATTTTGGGATGGTTACATATGCTTTTTCCAAATATTTTGACATGATTATATTTTATGATAGTTACACATGCTTTTTTATAAAGATTTTATATGATGATATTTTTCAATGGTTACAAACTTTATACAAATTTTCCAAGAATTTTACATTATGATATTTTATGATGTTTACACACATGCTTCTATGATTTTTCAATGATTCTCAAAGCTTTGGCTATATAATTTTATAACACTTGATGATTTTCACTCTTTATTTTTAGATGAGTCACACATGAGTAGGTTTTACAATACCTCACTAGAAAAGAGGGCATATATCATAAAAATTTAAATATTTTTCAAGATGAAACATATATAAGAAAACAAATTGAGCAAACAAGTTAAGCAAAAATATTGAGCAAATTTGATTAAAATGAAAACACCAAAAATGGTCCAATTGTTTGCTTGCATGATCAAAAAATGAATTGGGTTGTCAACCTCCCTAAGAAGTGTTAGTTATGTCTAGGGTTTGTTTAAAGTGCTAATGAAATAATTGGAATAATTTTTTATTTTTCAAGTTGTAACATCATTAGTTCGAGTGTCACCAGATTTAGTCATTCCTATACTCATTTTTCAATTTATGTTTCTCAAATTTACTATATTTCACATTGAATGGCTATGACATTGATTAATTGTGAGTAAATGGCCATTTCTCACTAGTAAACTAGAGTTTTACAAATAATAAAGATTGGAATGGATACTCATAAATATTCATCCTATTTTCCCTAGGTAAGTCAAGATATGTTATTTAATTATGCATTATTTATTATATTTTTATGTACACATGCATTCACTTAAATAAACACATCAAAATAGGGTTATTATTAAGACACCTAATTTTGGTACATGGCTTGTTATTGCAATATTTTTAGCACAATTTTGAGCATATGGATTATTGGTTCAAATTATGGATTTATTGGCACTTGTTTGTATGTTTCCATTTTTTTTAAATCTGCTTGATCCATGTTATTTTGCTATGTTATTTTCATTTTCTATTTTGTTCATTTTGTGCCTACAAGATTGTTTTATTCATTTTCCCTTCGTTCCCTAGTCTTTATTCCTTTGGGATGGATTCAATGGTATTTTGAATGTCTCTTGGACAAATTTGATGGCCCATGTAATCTATCCCCTATCTTTTTTTAGGCCCTTACACCCACCTTCACATCCTTTTGATGTCCCACATGAGTGAAAACATGCCATTAAAATCCTAATCTTAACCAATGATGCATATGCATAAAAACAAATAAATATCATGGTAAATAACTAGTCATATACCAAAAATATATGTATCCATAATGAACCACCTTTTTATATGTGTGTATACATATCAAAGTAAAAAAATCAAGTGTATTTGAAAGGCTTGAAGTAGAAGTTGAAGCTAAAACCTGTAAATATTAATTAAAGTTAATAATAAATATTATAAATAACTAAATTTAAAAGGAAGAGAGACATTACCTTATCACAAATTATATCTCTTGTCATTAAAAAATTAAAAAAAAAAACCCATGTCTCCTCACAATCTACATAAACATCTTGACTGCCATTAAAGGTCCTAGAATGATCATCCATGCTCTTATGTTTGGAGTGTGAATATATGGTGTACCTATAAAAAAGGGGAAATTTAAAAGTATATACATGTTTATATAATTAATAATTGATAAAATATTGAAAACACTGAGTAAAATAAAAATTAGGAATTAATACACTTGGTGGTATGTGAACTACACTGCCATCACTGTAGAATTCAAACTATATTTGGTGAATGTCTCCAAAAAGGCAAAAATAATTTTAATGTGTCTTATTGATTACCTTTAGGGAAAAAAAATATAATGTATAATGTTTACCACCTCTGGGGAAAATAATTTTAATGTGTCTAACTAAACTAGTCCAACCATGTGAGGGTAAATATTTATAGTGTGTTTAGTGTATATCATCATGTAGTTGAAGATAGAATATATGAAACATATATCCCCATTTTGAGGTGTGTCATAACTTACATGTTTTTCATATAAAAATAAAATTACTATGTGTATCTTTTGTAAAATATAAAATCACAGGATGAAGTTATCATTAAAGAGGTTTTATAACACATTTTGGTATACCATATAAAAATGTCATCATTAGAGCTTACATATCATAGCTTTTGAGATAATGAGATAAAATATGGTTTTTATCATTGAATCACACATATAATAAATATAATTAAAATTAGTAATGAGTTTACCTTATAATAGTGGCAGGTAAGCAATGAGGGTGCAAGTAATATGCCCCAATGTGGACAAGATAGAAGCAATGAAGGCACAACCAATAGCATGACCCAATATGGATAAGATATAAAAAATGTAAGTGTTTTTAATTATATTTGAACCACTTGAGGATATGCCTAGATATCCTTATCCAAGTGGCATAATTGAAACATCTTTCTTGCTATGGGTGATAATTATGTTGAGATGAATATCTAGAAGGGCTAGTTCCCTTGATGCAATCTTTAAAGCACTTTTTTGATTATCAACCTTAGATGAAAAGAGTTAAGAAAAAAAACTAATAAATTTAAAAATGGTGATGAAAAATAGCATATTTCCTCCCATTGACTGAAATTTTACCACTTAGAGTCAAACAAGACTTCTTTTACACAAAACTCATAATTCAAGTTGCATTGTCACATCAATGTTTCATAAGTTAGGTCCAAAAGGTATTTTGATGCTTAAGAGGGTGTTTCTACGCTATTTTCACTTTCACATTCAAAGAGAGAAAATGAGAAACTTAAAGAAATGGTCAAGGCTTGTATGTACCTGGATGTAGTCGTGCGCACCGTTATCCAGACGTTGTGAGAACTCCTCTTTGGTTGTGGAGGATGATACCTGAAAGAGACAGACACTAAAACATGAAAAATGTTAGCTGATAAGAGGGTGGATTGCCAAGCAAAAGCTTGGTCCTATAAGCGCTAAGGCTTCTTGGAGGATGACAATCCACTATTAAAACAGAATATGACAGAGACAGAAAAGAGAAATAATAAAAGACTAAAAAGAAAGAACTGAAAGCAAATGCATACCTGATAAGCTGTAATCTGCTTAACACAGTCACCGACGTCAGTGATATTATCAGCGTCGATCAAGATGTTGCCAACGTCGACTAGACTGCCGACATCGGTAGGGGAAGTGGACGAGGTCAGTCGGGGTAATGGCCAGAGATGGGTTACATGTCTAGTTTCTGGTCTGCAAGATGGACTGTGGTCTTGTCTGTGAGTCAGGGAGTTTGTTTGGGATGGTAAAATAGTAGATAGAATCTTTAATAAGAACTAAGGCAGAGGGTATGTTTTCAGGAAAAGGGGTAAGGGGCAGGAAAAAGGCCTTTCAACCTTTTCATAAACAATTTAGTCAGGTTGATTAGATTGGTCTTAAGATGGTCTATAGGTCTCTGATAGCTTGTGCTGAGTTGATTGGACAGAGGGTGTTGTCTAAAGAGAGACCAAAGGGGTGTTGAGGTAAAGAAAAGGGAATACGGGGTGAGAGAAGGCTTTTTAACCTCTCTGAGAAGAACAGGGAAGGTTGGGTCAAGGATGCTTGGAATAGATAGTAGACAGGATGCTAATATATGTGAAATGTCACTGAAATAAAAATAGTATAAATACTTAGTTGTGACATGAGTTGGAAAAGGTGCAGACGCTGTGTTTGGTTGTCGCTGGTGATGGAGATATCATGCAATCCCTGTGTAGAATGTCTGATACAAGACCTCGGTGCCTAGAAAATGCTGTCAAGAATGCTGATCCCTACAAGAAAACCAAGAAGCCAGAACACTAGAAAGAAAAAGCATGAGAAATTTGTTTCACCAGAAGAGGTTTCGAGATTCATGATTAGCTCCAGAGATTAACTATTTGTCCTTAGATCCATCCAAAGGTTAGAAATTTTGGTTTAAGTAAAATTGATGTTGGTGATTCTGTCGGTGTCGGCCGACATTTGACCGACGTCAGTGGGTGGAGAATGAGTAAAAGAGCCACCAAGCCCGTTCTCCATCCGCCAAGTGCACTATCCGTTGGAGAATTGTCAAAGGTTGGGCTAAATACGCATGAGAGTTGGTTAGGCGGTTAGAGAGAAGTAAGAATAGGTCTTGGGTGAGTCATAGGGTGGGAAATAGTCCAAGGCGAGGTGTCAGACGAGGTGTTATAGGTGATGTGTCAAAGGGGAGGATATTAATAATAAATTATTATTTTTAAATTAGTAAGTGCATGGTTTAAGAATGGGTTAGGAATGGACCAAGGGGGAAGATGACCAAGGGTTAGACACGATTTCGGTGTCTACATTTGCCCCTTTTTGTCTTGTTGATTGCTCTAGACAAACTGCAAGACAAAAATAGGAGTTAGTTGCCTCAGGTATGGGATAAAGTTGATTTCATCTTGTTGGTTGTTCAAGTGAACTGCAAGACAAAAATAGGAGGGTTGGTTGCCCTAATTATGGATGAGGTATTCTCCCTCAAAGTAGGAGTCAAGAGAAGGGAACCTGGAATCAGGTGCTAATTTGACAGAGAGTGGATGAAAAGGGTGAAGATAGAATGAGAATGCTACAAAAGTCATGATTGCGTGTACACCACTTCATGAGGATGGTCAGGTCAAATTGTTGCAGGTCGAGGGTCGAGGAGTGCCAAAATTGAAATAACCAGGCCCCAGCATTTAGTCATCTGCTAATTGGGTTATTCAATCTAAGCTGAAGCTCCAATGGTCATCGTGTTCCAGGTATCTCGGGCTCAGGAAGTGCTCCTGAAAACATGAAAATGTCACAAGTAGTGGGGATCAACTTTGTGATCCTATACTTGTGCAGGTCAAAAATATGCACACAATTTTGCTAACCAATCATGAGGTAGCATACATGTAAAAACAACCAAGGCAAAATCGCTTTGGAAGTAGTCATGGTTAGAGGAGATGGTCATGATCTCCAAGGTCTGATGGTCGATGGATGGAAGCAAAAGTGATCTCAAGTGTGCCCCAGGGGGCCAAAATGACTTGTATTGGAGGGCTGACTGATTGGGGGCATGATTTTGGGGCAACATGATGAAAAAATGAGGTTTGAAGGTTGTCGACATCGGTGATAAAACTGATGTCAAAGACATAAAGGGACCAACGTCGGCAGGATATCGACCGATGTCGATGGACAAGGGCACACTGATGCCGACGTCGGTGGCCTGCCAAATCTAACAAAACCAGATTAGTGGCCCACCAAAAGTCATTTGTGCTATTTGACTGAGAGAAAAAAAAGAGCTCTATAGGTCTTTGAGTGAAAGTGACACTAAGTTGACCGAGTAGCAGTGTGAGGTGTCAGAGAAACATTGGTGGAGAGAAAGAGGTGCGTGGAGAGAGATTGGAGGCTACAGAGACATTTGCGGGCCAGGAGGAGTTTGAGGGCATAGTGATGCAGAAGTGATGGCAGAGGGTAGTAGAGGACCCGCAGGGGGTCCACCACCAGTGACACCCATCGTGCCACCACACTGGTGATGCCGAGATGAGGTAGGAGGGTCTCTAAGCCCTATTTGGTTGATTTTTGTTGTGATTTAATTTTTGAAATTTTGGTTGATTTAGGCAGAAATTGAGGGGGGAGGGTAGCTAGGAGGGTGGGGAAGGGATCTAGGATAGGTTAGGAGGCATTGAGAGGGTTTTGGGGGGTGTTAGGGGGTAGAAATGGGGAAGCCCTAAATTTAGGGCTCGACCCGTTCGGCACTAGGGCCGAACCAGTTGCCGACATCAGCGTGTTCACCAGCATCAGTCGACCAGCGATCGGCATCAGTTACTAATTTTCCAACGTCAGTCACTAAGTGATCGACGTCAGTTAGGTGAGTGCCATCACCAACATGCTAACTGATGTCGGTGGCTACCTGATCAAAAGAGGGATGAAAAATGGTCAAGTCGAGGGGTTAAAGCTATGCTAAGGGCTTCTCGGGGGTCGAGTCAGGCATAGATGGTCAAATAGGTTGGTCAAAATAGAAAGAGGAGGGAAATTTTTAACATGAGATTGACTTGGGTGGATGCAGGTGAGGCAGACTCTGATGCTGCAAGATCGACTACCGACATTGCTGATGTAGATGCATCGAGACATCACAGGATAGGAGTGGGCACAGATGAACACAGTAGGACTAGGTGGGCTGCGATGCTACTGCAGAGTGGTGCAAGATGTGAGCTTGATGGTGGCACTAATCGAGTAGTGGGATCATTCCACCAACACTTTCCACCTACCCACTGGAGAGATGACGGTCACAGTGGAGGATGTATACTGGATTTTGTGGCTATCGATACACGGAGCAGACCTATATGCGTGCTCGAGAGAGGCACATGATATTCATATGGTTACGCTGTTTGGTGAGCATGCAACTGAGGTGAGTTATCACTCAGCCAGTTTTGCCTATGAGCCTCTATACGTGGTGGATGAGTATGCACATTGGTTAGCTATCTTGATGATGATAGGCATCACGGTTTACATGTTACCAGATGTAGAGGGAGGCAGGTTTCTAGTTGCCATGACTAGAGTACTGATGGACATGATTAAGCAATAGACAGTGTTCACCTAGGCACTAGTCTTTTTGGCCTAGGTATACAGAGAGCTATGGGGCATTAGCCGGTGGTGGCGGTACAGCTTGTGCGTGGGCCACCTGCTACACTATTGGGTGTATGAGCATTTTGTGGTCACATGACCTCTCGGCCTCCCGGTGGTGATTCAGGTCGGTTTCAGAGTTGGATTTAGGCGATGGTGCTAGGTGATGGCATAGACGCAGGTGGACGGAGTGGTAAGAGATATTGACCACTACAGAGGGGTACTAGAGGCCCTAATTCTTATAGATATCATTTGGAGACCATACCTAGTGTATCCAACATTTAGAGATCAGGGATAGCAGCTGGTTGGGACTCAGAGCATGCGATGGGTCAGGGGCAAACGGGCTGGTGAGCTGAGAGGGTGCTAGTGGAGAGAGTGCGGCACCAGTATGGACTGCATCAGGATGTGCCGCCTGCCTTTCCACTGTATAAATGGAATGACATTGAGGTGCCGCTCCCATTTCCAGAGGAGACAGAGGGCCTTGATTTTGAGGAGTTACCAGCAGGCCTCAGGATAGCAGACCCAGGATGTACAGAGGCTTACTCGACATGGTGGGTAGGTCAGTATACAGGGATACAGGTAGGACCACAGCTGGATTTATAGACAGTGATCAGAGAGTGGGATGTGGCCTGACAGGAGAGAGATGCTACCATCCAAGAGAGGGATGCAGCACGAGGACAGGTTACCATTTTACAAGGGCAGTTTGCCGTAGCCCAAGCACAAGCATTGGTAGGATAGGGTTTGAGAGGACAGGGCCTGATGCAACATCTACCTCAGCAGCCTATGCAGTCAGCGTCAGTGCAGCTAGGGTTTTCACAACTTCAGGGTTTAGTGCAGGGCACGGCAACAGGTCTGATGGGTCCACCGCAGACTATATCTATAGTTAGATACAATGATGCACTGGATGAGATAGCTTATTATAAGAGGGCCATCAGGGGGTTCCCTCAGATATAGTGATACTCTGAGATGAGGGCAGCGCTGAGTCGACAGAGGTCTATGTCACGAGCGATGGCTTTTGGGTCTCGCAGATGATGCAGATCAGAGGGGGGAGAGGATACAGCATCTTCCCAGCCACCACCACCACCACCACAGCCACAGCCTTGAGGGCAGATTTTGATATTATGTATATACTGGCCTGCGAGCCGATGATGCGAGATATATTTGATTTTTTTGAGAGAGAGACAAAGGCACAGAGTATGCCATTGTAAAACATTGATATATATATATGATGTGATTTTGATCATTGATGTGTTATGAAAAATGTTATGGATGTGTTTGTATGTTATTTTGATTTGATACATGTTTTGATATGATATTTAGGATCATGATGCTGATATTGTTGTGTTGATATGATGATGAATGTATGATTAGGATTAATGATTAATGATATGGATGAAAATGATTAATGTTAATGATTATGAAAAAAGGTGTTTGTTTGTGATGTGATTGGTAGGTGATGAAAAAAAATGTGATGGAAGAAATGCGATGAAAGAATGGCTGAGCTAACCCTAGAAGACCCCATGTCAACTGAGTGCTGCCTACATAGCCCTTGTTATTAGGGCCTCAGGCCAATGTAGTTCTCCCAAGAGGGAGGAAAAAGATCAAAGTGGTTGATTTTGGTCATGATAATGATATAGCACTTCCCATATGTCTGAGGGTACATGCTTTGAAATGATGAGGAGAAGATGATGCTACAGTCTTTTCCAAATGGTGTATTCTATAACATTGGTCGGGATTCTTCATCCTTAGCAACTATCCATATTCATGATGGATGAATGTTAAAAATGAATTACAGGTCGATTTATGCTTCAGCAAGTAATGGTTTATGCTTGACATAAATTGTGTGGTTGATAGTTTCCATGTGTATTGATGTCTATGGAAACCAGAATGATTAGGCTATGTGAGTGGTTAAAAAGAGTCGGGTTGAATTGTGTGGACAAATGATGTGGTTGAATGTGACCAAAGTGTAGGTAGAAAGTAAAAGGCATGAGCGCCCTTTTATTGACAAAGACCAAAATGACAACATAGATAGGGGTTGTTAGAACCAAGAGCCCCATTCATGCGTTGCATCGTTGACCATGAGTTGTGTTAAAGCAGTAATCGAATCACTTCAACATTAAAGTGAGATCGAAGTCCCTTGAGTAGGTGATGTGATAGGAGGAGAGGGTAACCCATTTTAGAGTAGGGATAACTTTGCCCCTTTTTATAGGAGGCCCTGAGACAACTACAAGTCAAGTCCATGACCCATTTTTTTTTAGGTGCAGACTAATCGATGCGGGAAGTCTACATAGAGATGTCACCTTATTTTGTGGTCATTTGTGAAGCTGATCGATGCGGGAAGCTTCTAAGAAAGTGTTGTTTGTAGCAAGATTTAATCATAGCCATTCTTCGAGGGAGTGGTCTATATTTTGCTTTATAAATTTAAGAGCTTTTGAATAGCTATCCTTCGAGGGAGTAGTCTATTAGCTACAACAATGATAGTATAGCTATCCTTCAAGGGAGCAGTCTGCTTTTTGATTTGATTTTGTGACCTTGGATATTTTGACATCTTGATTTATTTTTGATAGAATGTTGAGTCATGGACAAGACTATAGAAGGTCAAGGACTCCCTTTTATTAGGATAAAGCATCCATACTTTATAAAAGGGTTATAAAGCATTTGTTAAGGGAAAAAGGGTGGAAAGGATTGAAGATCAAAAGGATAGGGATTGCTCAAGGGATGAGCTCAAGTTAAATGTCAAGTGGATGAGTACTCGACTAACAGTAGAATGGTCGCAGATGCAAAGCATTAAGGGGCTCAGATCTGGTCGGCCTTCAAGAGAAGACAGATGATAAGTCCCTGATCCATACTTGTGCGTGATGATATAAGGTCTGAGCCAATTAGGAGCAAATTTTCCTCGTTTACTTCATTCCATATTGGTCACATGTTGGTTCTCTTTGAGGACAAGGTCTCTGATATTGAAATCTCATTCTCTCAGAGTTTTGTTATAGGCTCGTTTGATGTGATTTTGATAGACATGGAGATGGTTGAGGGCAGCAAGACGACATTTGTCGAGTAACTCAAGTTGAGCTAATCGATCTTGATGAAAGTCATCGTTAGAAAGAATGCAATGGAGTGAAATGCGAAGAGACGGGATCTATACTTCGAGAGGTAAGACAGCCTCTGTTCCGTACACTAGAGAGAAAGGGGTAGCACCTGTAGAGGTTTAGATACTAGTGTAGTAGGCCCACAAAGTGAAGGGTATGTGAACGTGCCAATCCCTTCCAGTGTCGTTGACCACCTTCATGAAAATTTTAGTTAAAATTTTGTTAGAAGCCTTGGCCTGCCCATTTGCTTGTGGGTAGTAAGGCGAAGAAAAGCTGAGTTTAATGCCAAAGGAGTCACAAAGTTTCTGGATAGTTTTGTTTTTAAATGAATTTCCATTATCGGTGATGATTTTATGAGGTACACCGAAACGACAGATGATGTGGGTGTTGATGAAGTTGACAATCTTGTCAGCTTTTATGGAGACGAGAGGAATAGCTTTCACCCATTTAGTGAAATACTCGGTGGTAGTGATGATGGACTGATGACGAAGAGACGAATGAGGGTTAATCTCGCTGATGAGATCTAAGCCCCATTGTGAAAAAGGCCAAAAATCCTGAGTGACTTATAAGGCATGACTAGGGAGATGAAGCAAGTTAGCATGATGTTGACACTTGATGCAATGCCGAACATAATCGCTACAATCTTGATGAAGAGCGGGCCAATAATAACCTAGGTGAAGGATGCGCTTAGCAACCGAGTTACCACTGAAGTGTCCACCACAAATCCCGTCATGGGCTTGTTTAACAGCATGAGAGGCTTCAGTGGAGTTTAAACAGTGAAGAAGAAAGCCGTCAAAACCTCTTTTATAGAGAAGGCCCCCTAGCATGGTATAGTGAGCGGTGCGCTTGATGAAAGCCCATCGTGCATTGCTAGAGAGGTTGGGAGGAATGATAGAATGAGCCAAGTAGTCCACAAGTTGTTTATACCA
Source organism: Torreya grandis (assembly GCA_037957365.1). Classification (NCBI taxonomy): domain Eukaryota; kingdom Viridiplantae; phylum Streptophyta; class Pinopsida; order Cupressales; family Taxaceae; genus Torreya; species Torreya grandis. The sequence continues at coordinate 1,787,919 of JARHVA010001552.1, forward strand.
TACATCTTGTGAACTAGAGTCTATGGTGTGGATGAGGTTGATGTTAGTGGAAATGTATGAAGGCAACGGCACATGATGTACCATGACATAAATTCTTGATGAGGATGATGATGAAGAAGGAATATGCGAGGCGAGGGAAGCCATGGTGTCAGCAAACTTATTCGTAGATCGAGGGATAGTTTGCAATAAGTGATGGTTGAAAGATGTTAGAAGAGTGTCAACACGGTGCTTGTACCTTTGTAAAATTTCATTTTTACAAAGATATGAACCATTGATTTGATTGACGACAAGTTGTGAGTCACCGAAGATGTTGATGGTCTTGATGTTTAAAGAAAGGGCAGTTTGAAGTCCCAAAATTAAGGCTTCGTATTCAGCCATATTATTGGTATATTCAAAGTCAAGTTTGAAAGAGAGGGGCATGGGCTCACCCTTGTGTGGGATGAGGATGACCCCCGCACCCCCACCGAGTTGACATTTGGAACCGTCGAAGAACATCGTCATTTGGTAGAATGTGTCATCAGTTGAGAGAGTGGCGATAGATTCATCGAGAAACTCGCACTGAGAAGGTTGATTGTCGGGAAGAGGGGCATCCGCTAGTTGGTTAGTGATTATTTGCCCCTTTATAGATTTTTATTGGACAAATTCTAAGTCAAACTCAGCAAGAAGCATGAGCCAACGAGCCATACACTGGTTTTGATATGGCTTAGAATGCATGTATTTGAGAGGGTCAGTGTGAGTGATGACAAAGGTTTTGTGATTAAGAAGATAGTGATGAAGCTTGGTAGTGGCAAAGACTAATGCCAAACATAGTTTCTCGGTATGAGTATACCGAGTTTCATAGTCAACAAGTGTTTGGCTTATGTAGTAGACCGCTTGCTCACAGTGTTGCTCATCTCGATGCGCGATCATGGCACCTAACAAATGATTGGTTGCTGAGATGTAGAGGTAGAAGGGCTGGTCATATTTTGGTGGAATAAGGACTAGTGGAGAGACCAAATAGAATTTGAGGGCTTTAAAAGCCTCTTGGAAATCTTTATCCCATTTAAAGGAGATGTCCTTCTTGAGGAGGTGATGAAAGGGTTGGTAGCAGTCAGAAAGCTACAAAATGAAGCGGCGGATGGATTGGAGCTTCCCTTGTAGACTGCAAAATTGCTTGAGATTAGTTGAAGGTGGCATTTCGAGGATAGCATGGATTTTGGCGGGATCTATCTCGATGCCACGAAGAGAGACAATGAACCCTAGGAGCTTTCCTGAGAGGACCCCAAAGACGCATTTCTTGGGGTTAAGATGGACATTATACTAAAGAAGGTGAGAGAAGATGATCTTGAGGATAGTCAAATGGTCGTGACAAAGCTTAGACTTGCCAAGCAGGTCATCTACATAGTCCTCCATGATTTTATGGAGGAGATCGTGAAAAATGTAAGTCATGGCACGCTAATATGTGGTGCCTGCATTTTTCAGACCAAAAGGCATGACCCAATAGCAAAAAGTTCCCCATGGTGTAATGAAGGTGGTTTTGTGCTGATCTTCTAGTGCAATCAGGATTTGGTTATATCCTAAAAATCTGTCCATGAGTGATAACATCTCATGACCAGCCATAAGATCAACAAGTTGGTCAATGTTTGGAAGAGGAAAGTTGTCCTTGGGACAAGCTAGGTTAAGGTCACGATAGTCCGTGCAGATCCGAATCCCCCCAGTCACCTTGGTGATAGGGACAATGTTAGAGACCCACCGCGGATAATTGATGGGTTAGATGAAGGAGACAAAAAGAAGGTGCTGAAGCTCCTCTTTGATAAGGAGCGCAACACGAGGATGCATTTTGTGAAGCTTTTACCTAATAGGTTTAGCCTCTAGGTTTGTGACGATGTTATGAGTGGCAATGTTAGGGTCGATACCAGGCATGTTAGCGTAGGTCCAGGCAAAGGCTTTATGATTGTCTGAGAGAAATGTGGTATAGTCAATATGCTCCTCGGTGTCTAAAGATTGGCCAATCTTTAAGACATGAGGAACATCAGAAGATGAAAGGTTAATGTCAATGGTTGATTCATTTAACATAACCTGCATTTCAGAAGGGAGAGAGCGTTGAATGAAAGAATCATCGACACCCATATAAGTAAGAATGGTGTCATCGTCTATGCAATGGATAGTGTTGATGGTTGCCGATTCATCATCTATCATGCTGGGATAAATGAGAGGGAGAGACCTGGGAACCCTATTGAGTTGATAGGTTAGGGGTTCCAAGTGGATGGTGTTTATGCAAAAAAAACTAGGAGGGATGGAAACCACCGACTCCGTAGGTGAAGATGGGAGAATAGGCGAGTCTGGAAGAGATTGGTTGATGGTGGGTTCAGGGCAAAGAGTTGTGAAAGCCTCAGTGGGTTCTTGGAAATCCAGTCCATATCGTTTCTTTGCATTATCATCATTGGGTGGTTCGATGGGCCGATGGGAGCCTTATTCGTAGCACCCAAAGCCAAAACCCTTCCATGCACACCTATAAAGGTAGGTATGTGCAAAGGTGGGGTTGTCCAAAAAGGAGAAATCGGATGTGAATATTTGAGGTGAGGAGGAAGGATTTGAGTCAGTAGGAGCTTGATCCAGCCCCCCATAGATGAGATTGGTTTGAAGGCTAGGAGGACCATAAGGAATGACCATTTCGATCTGACGGTCATAGCTTGGATTTTGATGAAGCTTTCCATACTCTTGAGGAGTCTGGAACATGTCTAGAGTAAGTAAGCGATATTCCCCAAGTGAAAGTCTTTGAAAGATATCGTCTATGAGGTCTTTGGTTGTTGCTTGAGAAGGTGATGTGATGGCAACCGCTGTTTGCGTACTAGTTGATGCTTCCGTGGATGGAGATGATGTTTGGGTTGGTGCCTTGAGAGGAATAAGAATGTCATTTGGTCGATAAGTTGTGTTACAAGTCTTAAAAGGGGATGGGTCAGCAGGAATGACATGGACTTGTTTGTCGTGTTCAAATTTGACACAACGGTGAAGTGTTGAAGGGATGCAAGCCATGGCACGGATCCAAGGTCATCCTAATAGCATGTTATATTGGAATTCTCTCTCAATGATGTAGAAGAGCTCTGGGATTGTGCATGGACCAACGTGAATATGGAGGACAACAGTGCTAATAGTGTTAGCAGTGGTGTCATTAAAGGATCTAAAGATTGCGTCGGTTTTTGATACGCAATTCTTGGGAAGAGCCAATTGATCAAAGGCGTGGGTAGAAATGATATTAATGCTGACACCCCCGTCAATTATAACTCACTTAATGCGGGTTCGATCAACGTAGGATGTGATGAAAAGAGCAGCGTCCTAATCTTCCAAGGTAGAGGTAGGAATTTCAGAATCACTGAAAGTGATAGAGGCGATGGGGGATAAAGAATGGACTAGGGCAGCTAGTGGTTGAGGGTCTTCAAGTTGGACCTCTACTGCCTGTAAGGCTTTGATTAGAGCTTGACGATGCTGGGGGGAGCTTTGGATAAGGTCATATAAGGTCATCTTCACAGGCATTTGATGAAGTTGTTTTATCATAGAGTCTTTGATTGCCTTTGAAGAAGGGGGTTGGGATGCACCTAAGATGGAAATCTTGGGTTTTGGTGGTTGAGGTGACTGGACAAAAGGATAGGTCCACAGAATAATAGCTTTTTCTTTCACCTTGTCCTTTTGTGACCTAGTGATTATGTGGATAGCATTGATTTCAAAGATAGGAGGGGAAGAAGGGGTCATGGCCTGCTGGTGAGATGTTGATGTGGTTGAAGAGGTTGGATGGGAAGGTGTCAAGGGTTAGTCAAGAGTGTCCTCAAGGAAAAGAGTGTCCTTCTCCATATAGCAGTGTATGACTGCCTTGAGGGCACAACAAGTCTTGGTATCGTGTCCTGGCGTACGATGGTATAAGCAAATCTTCATATCGTCGAACTAGGAAGGTTTTGACCTGAGGGGTTGGAATGGCTTGATAGATGGAAGGGTTATGCTAGAAGTCTGCAAAAGTTGGCGTAATATCAAAGCATATGAACCTACTAAGGGGTTCATGCTTGTTGATGCATGAAGTGCTTGTGAATTTTGCTTGGGAGGTGTTGAAGAAGGCTTTCATACCACCATTTGGGTTGGTGGTGCGGCCATATGTGAAGACGGCACTTTATTCGTGAGAGGTGCCAAATTTTTGAGAGGGGGTAGACTTGTGGTTGGCAAAAGAAGTAACAGAGGTAATTTGTGTTGGTTAAGGGTTAGAGTAGGGAGCACGTTGATTAGGGTAGAAGGGTGAGGACCTGAAATGGAGGGTAATGTTGACGGTGGAGGAGGGGTTCACTTCTATGGTCTGGCAGTCTTCTTTGACTTGGCTGGAAGACTATTATTGGTCGAGGTCTGGTTTAAGTCCACCTTCACTTGTGGGTGAGTGAGGGTAGAGACAGGGCAAATGCCGAGTGACTTGATCGGTTTAGATGGGGTAGATGCAGGTTTAGAATCGGGAGTCTGGTCTTTGTTGAGAGTCTTGGGAGATTCTACCTTGGGAGGATTGGCAGCATGAGATGAGAGGGCACATGGATGTTGAAGAGCTTTAAGATGCTCCCACAATCCCTGGTACTCCACTTTCCTTGAAGAGAGAAGTTTGATTTTCTCCACTAGTCGAGAAAATGGTTGAGAAGATGTTGGATGAGGTTTGGGTCCTTGAGAAGATGTGTTAGGCATGGAAGTAGTCTCAGACCCAAGGTGTGTGGGAGTTATAACTGGATTGTCATTGATTGAAGAAGATGGAGAGTCAGGTTCTTCTCTTGGTGGAGAAGGAACTGGAGAATGTGGCTCCTCAAGTGGGTAAAGGGCAGGGATTATGGTGCCCTCCACTTGTGGTCGAGGAGTAGGTAAGGTGGGGTCCTCCATAGGCAGCAGGAAGGAGGATGGTGAGACCAGTGTTGCCGATAAGGTTGAGGCGTCCTCCAAGATGAGAGAGGTTGATAGAGAACTAACCGGGGAAAGAGGTTCATCCACACGTGATGGACTAACCTCTTGAGGTTGGTCGGGGATGAAGGGCGAGACCGTATTGACTGTTTGAATGTTGTGTTCATGAGTGTTGTCAATCAAGGTCTGGACATTATTTTGGGTCGGTGGATGATTAGGGAATGGTTGCTTGAAGATGTCGATGCCCTGATTAGGAGGTGCATTGGGATTATCTAGGATAAGGTCACCCTTTTCAAGCATGTCTTGGATTATGTTTTTAAAGGTCTTCCAGTTACCCGTGTCATGACCCTTGACACGGTGGTAATTGCAGAAGTCATTTTCCCTATACCACGTAGGGATGGCGCGTGAGGGATCAAATTGTGGAGGTGGTCGGATCTGGGGGAGATTGAGAACCCCCTATCTAACAAGTTTTTCCAATGCAGACGCGTATGATTCTCTGAGAGGAGTATACTATCATTGTACGTATCTTTGCTGGAATTGACGGGTGGCACTTTGAGATGTGGATGGCTTAGGCTGATTGGTTGAAGAGGACGAAGGTCTAACGACTACAGCGTTAGCTGAAGCTTTAGACTTAGGATTGGATGATGAAGGTTTAGAAGAAGAAGAGTCATTGATCTTAGAGTTGGGATTCTTGCTCCGCAACTTGACTTTATTCTCCTCAATGGCACGTAATTCAAGTTTGTGGGCCATTGTGAAGGCTTCGTCGAAGGTGCAGAAGGTCTGAACCTGTAAGGTGGAAGAAATATGTTTGGCACAGGCTCGAGAGAAAAGTTTAATAAGTTTAGGTTGGGGTAAGGAAAAGGAGAGTTGATTGATGAGGCCTCTCCAGTGAGCAACGAAGTCAGCTATAGATTCATCCTTGAATTGGCGGATAGAATAGAGGTCCGTGATCGAGACCTTCTTGGTGATGTTGATGGAGAAGTGATCAAGAAAGAGCTGGGCCAGCTGTGTAAATGTGAAGAGAGAATGGCTGGCAAGAGAGCTATACCAGTCAAGCGTAGCACCAGAGAGAGACATAAGAAACATGCGTAAAAGTAATGCATCGTCATGGGCAATAAGGTAACAAGCATGATTGAATGCCCGTAAGTGCTGCTATGGGTCTTCCTTGCTTTGAAAGCAAGAAAATTTGGGAAGCTCCCACTGGTTGGGGTATGGCCTAATCGGGACAGAAGGATGAATGGGCTCATTGCAAATTTTCTCGTATGAGAGAGCATTGCGTGAGCCAGAAATAGAGGTCTCTAGGCTAGACATCTTGTCCATCAGCATTTTGATGATATCTGCTAACGGATTGGCAGGTGGAGTGCCCCCTAGATTATAAGGTGCTTGAAAGATATTGAGAGGGGCATATGACATAGTTGGTTGCGTAGACATAATATATGGGTAGCTGGTTATTAGAACGAAAGTTGAAGCCAAGGGCACTTGTGTTATGGGGTTGGTAGGCACAAGTTGGATAGGGGCCGTCAAAGATGGTTGAGGAGTAGCCACACTTGTTGAAGGGTAGACAGTTACTCTTGTGTTGATAGGTGCAAGAGTAGGGGGGATAGAGACCACTAGGTTTTGAAAAAGTGTAGGATTTGGTTGAGTAGTTTGAGGTTGAGGGGGTATCGAAACCCCCATGGAGGTAGGTCTAGAAGGAGAGGTTAAATTTTGAAGGTAGGACACAGTTGAGTTATTAGTCGAGGTGTTGGCTTGATTGTCTATAGGTTGAATTGTAGATGCTATTGATGTGATCCTTGTCTCGACTAAGGAAGTCAGCATCCCATAAATTGGGTTGCCTAGGGAGTCTCACGTTTGGCTATGTGCGAGATAGTGCTGTAAGGCTTTGACATTGAGGTCCAAGAATCGTGCGAAATCTTGGTCCCCTTCTGGGACAATAGGAGTCTGGGGCAGGGTTAGGCGAGTAGGAGTTCTTTCAGTCTCTGAGTGGAACTCCATTATAGGACTGGTTATGGATGGTGAAGGCAGAAGCGGTTGTTGCCTAGCATGGTCAAGAAGAGCCTTGGTTTGACTGCGTGTCAAAACCATTCAAGGCAAGAAAGGGTCAGGGTTCAGAAAACTATGTTTTTTCAGTTTGAGAAACTCAGAATGGGTGTTTAGACAGTAAGAAAGTTGGATTTTAAGCTTGCTATTTTTGGGAAAAAAAAGATTGGACAGTGACCGATGTTGGTACAAAAACTGATGTCGGTGAAGAAGTCTACTGATGTCAGTCAGATAACCGATGCCGGTGGATAAAAATTGCCGACGTCAATTAAAAAACCGATGTCGGTTACTGTGTTTTCCAAAAACTCAAAAAATTTAAAAGTTTTTGGAAATAAAGAAGATAACATCCTTACCAGCTCAAAAAAAATAGATAAAAATAAAAAATAAGATGAGGACAGGTAGATCCTAAGCGTTAAATCCCTAGAAATAATTTTATTAGGATCGTGTGGCTTATGCTTTAAAGTGATGTTTGGGGAGGTTGGCTGTTAGAAGGGTCCTAGAAGAGGTAGTCTAAAGATGGTTTCAGGTATGTTTAGGTGCTCAAAAGTTTGTGTTAGATTTCATACTTGGCCTGGTGCTAAGGAGCAAGCTCCCCTCACTTCACGATTCCAGTGGTAAGCTGGTCTCGCTTAGCCAAAATATACTTTCCCTATAGATTAGACTCTGCCAGAGAACAGAGTGGGCTTTCTCCTTGGTGGTGAAATCCAAGTAGGATCATTGGGACGGGTAAGGTATCCGCTGGGTGATGAAATCCCAATCGGGCCTTGTCTCAGGTAAGTTTGATGTTTGATTTAGTGCACGTGGTTTGGTTATGTAACATCAAGTGATCTACGATTAATTCAATATGCAGTTTATTAATTACTAAGTGTGGACTAAGAAATGCAAGCAAGCAGAAATCGAATGCAATGTTTTTTTTTTAAAGCCCCAAGTTGAAATGTTAAGTTGGAATGAAAACAAGTTGAGAAAGGGTTGAAGAATATGATTTTTGACTAGTCTAGAAATGCAAGAAAAGAAAGAAAAGTTTTTTTAATTCCTGCTTATGATGTCTTTTAGAAAAGAAGAAAGAGGTGAAGAGGGAGAAACCTAATGCACCTAAATGAAAAAAGAAGGAAAGGAACCCAAGGAAGGCCCTAAGGGTCCCACCAGGCGTGCCAGAATGTTTCTACGCTATTTTCGCTTTCACATTCAAAGAGAGAAAATGAGAAACTTAAAGAAATGGTCAAGGCTTGTATGTACCTGGATGTAGTCGTGTGCACCATTATCCAGACATTGTGAGAACTCCTCTTTGGTTGTGGAGGATGACACCTGAAAGAGATAGACACTAAAACATGAAAAATGTTAGCTGATAAGAGGGTGGATTGCCAAGCAAAAGCTTGGTCCTAGAAGCGCTAAGGCTTCTTGGAGGATGACAATCCACTGTTAAAATAGAATATGACAGAGACAGAAAAGAGAAATAATAAAAGACAAAAGAAAGAACTGGAAGCAAATGCGTACCTGATAAGCTGCAATCTTCTTAGCACAGTCACCGATGTCGGTGATATTGCCAGCATCGGTCAGGAAGTCGCCGATGTCAGTTAGACTGCCGACGTCGGTAGGGGAAGTGGACGAGGTCAGTTGGGGTAATGGCTAGGGACAGGTTATAGGTCTAGTTTTTGGTCTGCAAGATGGACTGTGGTCTTGTCTGTGAGTCAGGGAGTTTGTTTGGGATGGTAAAACAGTAGATAGAATCTTTAATAAGAACTAAGGCAGAGGGTATGTTGTCAGGAAAAGGGGTAAGGGGCAGGAAAAAGGCCTTTCAGCCTTTTCATAAAGCAATTTAGTCAAGTTGATTAGATTGGTCTTAAGATGGTCTATAGGTCTCTGATAGCTTGTGCTGAGTTGATTAGACAGAGGGTGTTGTCTAAAGAGAGACTAAAGGGGTGTCGAGGCAAAGAAAAGGGAATACGGGGTGAGAGAAGGCTTTTCAGCCTCTTCGGGAAGAACAGGGAAGGTTGGGTCAAGGATGCTTGGAATAGACAGTAGACAGGATGCTAATATATGTGAAATGTCACTGAAATAAAAACAGTACAAATACTTAGTTGTGACACGAGTTGGCAAAGGTGCAGACGCTATGTTTTGGTTGTTGCTGGTGATGGAGATATCATGCAATCCCTGTGTAGAATGTCTGATGCAAGACCTTAGTGCCTAGAAAATGCTATCAAGAATGCTGATCCCTGCAAGAAAACCAAGAAGCCAGAACACTAGAAAGCAAAAGCATGAGAACTTTGTTTCGTCGAAAGAGGTTTCGAGATTCGTGATTAGCTCCAGAGATTAACGATTTGTCCTTAGATCCGTCCAAAGGTTAGAAATTTTGGTTTAAGTAAAACCGATGTCGGCAATTCCACCAGCATCAACCGACATTTGACCGACGTCGATGGGTGGAGAATGAGTAAAAGAGCCACCAAGACCGTTCTCCATCTGCCAAGTGCACTATCCGTTGGAGAATTGTCAAAGGTTGGGCTAAATACACACAAGAGTTGGTTAGGCGGTTAGAGAGAAGTAAGAATAGGTCTTGGGTGAGTCATAGGGTGGGAAATAGTCCAAGGCAAGGTTTCAGATGAGGTGTTATAGGTGATGTGTCAAAGGGGAGGATATTAATAATAAATTATTATTTTTAAATTAGTAAGTGCATGGTTTAAGAATGGGTTAGGAATGGACCAAGGGGGAAGATGACCAAGGGTTAGACACGATTTCGGTGTCTACAGAGGGTAATGAAGGATTAATTTTTAGGATAAAATTAGGAACCACTTATAATACACCTATACACTTAGAAAAGAACACTAACAAAGACCTGTAATAGTTGCTCTTCTGCACATTTGGTGAACAATCAAGGATAACATGCTAGAAAACATAATCTTCTACTAGAAAAGATAAAAAAGATAGAGATAACACTCAATTGAACAAAATTTGAGTAGGACAAATCAAATTTTTATTTATTCAAGAGTCATTCAAGTAAAAATTTGGCCAGAGTTTCCCTATTAACCAACGGAGGTTGCTCAAGAGAGACAAAAAAGTCCATATTTATAGCCTTTGCGAGAGAGACAAGGCAAAGGAAGTCCAAAGGTCACTTTTACATGTGTAAATATAAAAAAGGGGTTAAAATTAGCATGATAAATATGCATGAGTAAAACCATGCAATTTTAGGAGGTCCAATTATCGATACAAGTCATGAAAACTATGAAAAGTGTCACAAAATTCCTTATCCTAGCTCAGAAAACTACCTTCATCATTTGGAGTTGTTTTAACATCCCAAAAATAACTAGGGATAGGTATGATGATGGGAATAATAGGTAAATCTTTACATCATGAAATTACATGCATTGGTTGCATTTTTACTCCTTTGGAAATTCTTGGAATGAAGCAATCACTGTCTATAGTCTAAAAAATTCCTTGTTTTAGTCATCCCTCACACATGGACTCAAAAATGTCTTTATTTTTCCATAAAAATACATAGGAGGTATGGAATGAAACTTGGAAATACCATTCATGGCCCTAGACTACTCAATCATACCTTTAAAAGGCCCATACTTAGAGTTTTCACCCTTCTCACCCTTGCGTTCATTATGCCAGTTTTGACTAGCTAAAATAAGACAATTGTTTGAAAACTTATAAATTTTTATTAGGAATTAAATGAATTTTATGGGTTATAAAACTTAATAATCCTTTACCAAAACTTTATTTCATCCTCATATCTTCTCTAAAACCTGCAAAACACACAAAATGGTGAGAAAAACACTATTTTGCGTGTTGTCCATACAATTCTATACAACTCATCTACATGGGTGAGATCTTGAGTGAGTCTTATCCATTTTAAAATATTTTTCCTTGCAAAAATATTTCTTTATATTAGCTTTCCAAGTTCATTTTCCCCATCGGGTCTTTGCCAAGGGTTAGCAAGGGTTCTAGACAATTTTCTTCTCTTAACCATTGTTCATAAATAATACACATTCAAGTTTCAAAACAATGCCAAAAATTGGATAATAGGTACCTTATATAACTCCCATTAACTCATTTTACTCCCATTCAGATCCTCCAAGAAGATGTGAGCTTCAAAAGTTGCCTCATCGAGCTTATTTTTCCAATTTTGCATAAGGGTGAGTGGTTTTGAGCTCAAAGATGGATCTCCTATTGTTTATATACATTAAATAAGTTATAAAACCTATATTATGACTTCAAAATATGTCCTAAATATTTTGATATTTTACCAAAGAGTCAAAAGTGAAGATGGACTATTATTTGGCATTAGGCCTTCTCAAAACCCAATAGGTCTTCTAGGCACCTTGATGAAATTTAGGTATTAGGACTATTGGATAATAGTTTCATTGGTGTATTAGGAATTTTTACATCCTATTTAAACTCACCAATCCATCATATAGTCCTCCAATCACCCTAATTCATCTCCTTTCTTTACTTGCCAATTAAGCTTAGTGGAAAACCTGCCTATTTGGACTGTGTGCAAAGGGGAAATGGGTAATTTTATGAATTTGAGCCTGATATTTTTACTTATTATCCATTAAATGATTTATATACACCTCATAAAATGTTTTTTTAGGTCCCCAAAGCTTCACATCAAGTCCCATGCCCATATTATACTCATTTGGTCGCTTTGCCAAGTTTTGATTTTACTAGACTGGCTGACCTTTGAGACAAAATAGAGAGGTATTTCCATTATCCATTATGAAAAATGAGTTTTTTGTGACATGTTAAAAGTATCAATGATAATTTTGACCAAAGGGTTTGGTATAATTCCATGTTTTGGATGCCAAACCATCTCCAAATGTCTAAAAAAGGGGCTAAAACCCCTTTTTCCTGCATTTTTTCCTAAATCCACTTATAAGTCACTCTTACAAGCCAAAAACATGATTATATTCCACCTAAACATGATAACCATATTCAATTCATGATTATGGAGATTTTAAAATCATCTAAAACACTCTTTCCCTTATATTCTTCATGCTTACCTAGTGAACCAAGAGGTTTCCTAGCCTTCTTGTACGGACTATGAGACATTTGTTACGTGAGAAAGGTATTTGAGAACTTTTTAAAGGTAATTGGAATGATAGTACACCTATTGAGTCATAATGGATCCTTTTATAGTCACTTTAACCTTCCCTCTGCTTCCTAGACAGTCTATGCTCTACTTACCCTCACTCCCTTGGACCTTGCTGTAGATGTGTACAGTGGCTTATGACCTTGTGTAAGATTGTTTTATCCATTTTAAAACCATACGACACCATAAAAATGTTTACCAAGGTTATAATTCATCATTATTACCAATATTTAACTCCCATCTATCTTGCCTACACTTTTTACCCCAAATTGAGTTTGTTACCTAATTGGACTAAGACCCTTTTGGGTCTATTGTAGGTGGTTACTCTGCATCTTTGGAGATTTTTTGAAGTGTGGGGAGGATAATTTTAGCCTATTTTTAATTCAAACTATTTATTTCTAAATAATACCTCTCTTTAGGATCCCTTAAGACATCATTTTGCATTAATTTTCCATAACACTATCTCTTTGAAGTGTCCTACCCACCACCCTGCCTGTAGATCTCATTGATTCTATCAACTTGATCATGGTGCCCATGAAATATTTTAACCATTATATGAGGTCATACTATGCATATTTCATTTTTTTTCACTACATGCCTCATTTTAACTCAAAATTGTGCCTTTCAACTTAACTGAGACACTTTTCTTTTTAGGACCCTGTTGTAGGTGAGATAGAGTCTCAAAGGATGATCTGATGAGGAAAAAAGATATATTAGACTCATTTTGAAGTACCTAGCACTAAAATAATCTTAAAATAACCTTGGAATGGGTACCTATAAGTGGTCTAGGAGATGTACACTATTTTTCCTTAGTCTTCTCTTGATGTATTTTATTTAATTTTTCCTCACTATGCTAGTCTAGACATCCCATTCATGAGGTTCCATTAAATATTGCTCTTTTATGTTAAAAAAGGCCATCTAATATTATAGGCTTGTAGACAACATTAAAATAATTCAGTATGTTTGGAAGCAACTTTGAGGCTTTTCAAAACCATCTTTCACTAGACCTTCCTCCTTCAAACTTGGTATGATCCTTGTCTATACCGAAGGCTAAAAGATTTATCTATCTAGTCACTCTAAAAGCCTTGGAAAAAATGTCATGGAGGTTCAAAAAAATCCCCTGACCTCTATTTTGTTCTTTTAGGGATTGAATTCCTAAAACTCAGTCGTTGACCTTCAAATAGAATTTCATTCTTCTTTTTCCCTTCTAGAAACTTTCTATGGGTTTGTCAAGGCCTTCTTGTTATATAAGTGAAAGAGGAAGTATGAAATTGCTTTAGCCCTTCCGTACAACACCCCAACCCATGCTCAATCACTTGTAGAAGGTTGTTTTGAGAATTAAAATAGTGGATTGGTTGTGGACCTCTATAAACCATGAGTGCAATTGAATCTCATATACCTTTGATGAACCTCCAAATGCACTTCAATAAAAAAGAAGAAGTTGTGACACACATCCATCTCCCCTTACACCAACATGACAACATCAAGGGCTTATAAATAAATGTTTTGGGTAGAATATGTAAGCAGAGCAATGAAATATGGCAGAACATGATGCACTAGCTCAAGACTATCCAAATTCCATTTTCAATCCTCAAGCTTATGATCTCCATCCTTTTAAACTTAGAACTAACTTTAAAACACCTATTATAACATCAAGTGGTTGTTTGGCATGGCATATGAGCATGTGGTCAAAAATACACCTCCTTTAGCATACAAAAGTAACTTTATTAAACTTATAAATTCTTGGATAAACCACTAAACCTCCATTATCACTTCATAGTCATGATGAGAAAGCTTATACATGAGGTTTCAACTAAAACTAGGCAAGGAGCTAACCATGAAGGGAAACAAACTAGTGAGCAATCTAAGAGGTGACATGGTGAAATACAAAAACATAAAATGAGATTATCACATGAGTTATAGGCTTTTATAACACCATTTACAAGATTTATGAGATGCCTATAGGAAAAAACACTTGCATATAGAAGCATTCCAACTGAAACTACACATGGTGACACCTCCTTACATCAAGACCAACTTTGCTCATCCAAACATCATGAATCATGAAAAAAAAAATGGATACAATCTAATAATTAATCTAACATCCTATGGAGCCAACATAGCCAATTGGTTTATACGTATTTGGTAGAAATGGAGTAAAACCTATAGGGTGCACCAAACAGCTAGCAAAAAGACACAGTCAACTTGTTAATAATGGTTCATAAATCATAGTTTACCAATATTAAAAATAAATATATTTAAATTAATGTATCCTATTTTAATATAATCTCCCAAAATCATTTGTCTTGACACTACCTATGCTTCTCATACCCAACAAAATCTTGAGGGTCACTTCAGTCTGTCTTGAAAAACCAAAAATGTGCAAAATGGTTTTGGATTTAAAATGACACTTCCAGATTAAAAAAATCATGTATATTATTTTTATAATGATGATGATACCCCATGATCCTCTACACATGAAACACTTCCCTATGTATCATATAATTGCCATTTTTCCTCTTTTTCAATTGATTTTTGAAGTTTCAGTTAGTGTACCTACAAAATTCTAATGTGACTAACATATTTGACACTCATAATGACATTTTGGATGTTTTTAATTAAATTAAGACACCTACACACCTTTATAAATGTGTTATTTACATTAATGACTCTTAAAGGCACATAAAATGACCCATAATGGATAAATTGACTAATGTAATTAAGACCAAAGCTAATATGACCTCAAATGACATAATATGACAAGTAATAATTCATATGAAAACATATTATGACCCATTAAACATTTTAAATAAATTTTTTTGCCTAGGGGTGCCCTAATTTGACTAAAAAGTCAAATTTGGTCAACAAAATGGTGACTCAAAGGGGTAATATGCCTATTATATTAAGGACTAGTAGCCTTATCCTATCAAGGCCAATGGATTCAATAAATTCTTGAAGATAAATATCAAGGAGTTTTCCAAAAAACAAACACAAAATAAACACACCACACCAACAAAGCAAGACAAAGCAAGGCACAAAACAAGGCAAGACACAATACAAAATTCACACATGCGCATAAGCACTTAGGGAACACAAGGAAAGCAAAAATGTTTGAGATATATCCCATTGAATGGGATATGAAATTCCTCTCCATCCAACCTTGAGAGTTGGAAAGCATTGTGTTTCTTGTATTGTGTGATAACATATGGGCCACTCCACAAAGCATCAAACTTTGTGTGTCTTTCAGGTTTATCCCTATCTTTATCCCACTTTATAAAAATTTCTCCCTCTTTGAAACTTCTTGGAATGACCTTTTTTTCAAAGTATCTCTTTGTTTGGTCTTGTTAAACTCTCATAGTTTTCATAGCTTCATCTCTTGTCTCCTCAAGTTCCATCAACTCACATAACCTAACTTTCATGCTTTCATTATCCATCAATTCCAATTGATAAGTAAGATATAATGTTATTAGTTCAAGTGAAATAGGCAGTTTAGCTTCTTTCCCATATACAAGTGTGTATGGTGAAATTCTAATAGCTCTTTTTGGGGTGATCCTATTAGCCCAAAGGGTTGTCTTCAACTTAGAATGCCAAGTCCTTTAGTTCTCCTCCATTGTTATCTTTATGATCCTGATCAGATTATTATTAGAAGACTTAGATAGTCCATTCCCTTGTGGGTATTAGTTGGAGGAGGTGCTAAGATATATGCCATGATTCAAAGCCCATTCACTTATCTTCATTCTAAGAAAAGCCAATGCATTATCTAAAATTATTGTTGAAGGACCCCCAAACCTTATTATTATACCTTTATAAAAGTATATAGCTATTTTTTCATTTTCCTCCTTGAAAGATACATCCTCCACCCATCTTGTAAAGTAATCTGTAGCAGTCAACACCCACTTGTGACCAACACTAGAAGATGGATTGATTAGGCCTATGAAATCTAAACCCCATTGTATAAAGGGTGTATCAACTTGAAATGGATGAAGAGGTAAGGAAACAAAAAAAATTTACCATCAAATATAGAAAATTTTGGGCACTTCCTTACCCAATCATGGGTGTCTTTGAATAGATTAGTCCAAAAGTATCCAGCCCTCATAATCCTAATAGATGTGGTTCTTGGAGCAAAGTGGCCACCAGCTGATCCATCATGAAACTCAAATAATATTTTATCAATCTGATCTGATTCTATACACCTCAATAACATGCTTGAAAATTCCTTCCTAAATGATACTCCATCAACAAGTACATAAGGAATGGATTGCAATCTAAAGTACCTTCTTTTAGCTCTATCTAGGCCTTATGGACACTCACCGATTTGAATAAAATGAATCATATCTTGTGTCAAAATTATCAATGATGAAGGTGTACCTATCATTTGGTAATCATGGATTTCTAAAATAACCTCTTTTTGCTCCTTCAAATCTGAATCAAGATACTCACATAACCCCTTCCCTTTCACTAGTTTGGTTGTATTGATTTCCACATCATACTCCATCACTTATATGATCCAACCAGCCCTCTTTTAATTCAAATATTTGCTCAAAAATAATTATTTGACACTAGGATGAGGTACAAATATGTGAATCTTATTGTTAGACAACATATGCCTAAACTTCTTTAGACTCCTAATAACTAAAAGTACTTGCTTCTCAACATAGGTGTATCTTACCTCGTAGCCTTCCAAACCTTGACTAAAGAAGGAAATAGGCTACTCCAAATTTTCCTCATTTTATTGAAAATATTACCTCATCATTCCCAAAGTCATAAAAATTGAAATCCTTTGAGAAATCAGGACTTGCAAGAGTAGGAGCTTGGGCAACGGCTTGTTTAATCTCCTCAAAACTTTCCTTCTTTATTCTAGTCTAAGTGAACACTTCATCCTTCCTTAGCATAGAGGTTAGAGGATTTAAAATATTATCAAAGTTAGGAATGAAACTCCTTGTGAAATTGATTTTCCCAAAGAAACTTTGCAAACCCTTTTTATGTTTGGGAAAAGATAATGCCAAGATGGCACTTACCCTTTCAGGATCAATGGATAAGCCCTTATTGGAGACAATGTATCCTAAGAGTTTGATTTCATGGAAAAAAACCACAAATTTATTTGGGTTGATAGAGATTCTAAACTCTCTACACCTCTAAAACATATGCCTTAGGTGATTCAAGTGATCCTTTGCATCCTTAGAGGAAATTGTTACATCATCAAGATACACCAACACAATGTCATTTATTAGTCCTTGAAAATCCATATCCATTACACATTAAAATGTATCTATAGCATTATAAAATTCAAAAGGAATCTTTATATAGGCATATTTACCCCATTTAGTAGTAAAGGTTGTCTTATATTGATCACTTTCCTTTATCAAATCTGATTGTACCCAAAATACCCATCAAGGAGAGAAAACCTTTCACTACCTACCATAACTTGCAAAATTTGTTCCATGGAAGGAAAAGGATAATGGTCCTTCAAATAAACTCTATTAAAGTCCCTAAAATCAACACATAACCTAATTTACCCATTCTTCTTCCTAACAAGAACCAAGTTTATGAATGTTTAATGGGGAAGATGATTTTGGACTCAATCAACTTGATGAGTTCTTTCTTCATGAGCAGCTCAATCTTAGGATTGATAAGAATTTATCTTTGATTTATAGGCTTGGAATTTTCATCTATCTCTATGGTATTTTAAGCTAATTTTGGGTCAAAGCATTTCAAGTCACTACATTCCCATGCAAAGACATTAGAAAACTCCTTGCATAACTCAACAAAAGCATGCTTCTCTTCACTAGTACATACCTTTCCAAGTGCAAGCAAATTGTCCTTGAATATTTTTAATTTCTCATAGTTATATTTATTGGTAGACATGTTTACCTTATCTTTCATAAACTTTTAATCATCATTGAAGACACTCTCAAGTGTGACTAGGCCTTTAGGGAGCTTGTTTGACTTCAATTGTACAATCTGCCCTCTATATTGCTGTTGTAGTTTGGACTGATTCTTGGAAGAAAAATCAGCCTCCTCTTTTATAAAAAGTGATATTTTCTAGTCACTATCAAAAACTTGACAATTAGTGACATTATCTGGTATGAAGGGCCTTACAATCACCTTGAGATGTGGTTGGTTCTTATCTTCTCAAATCCCCTTCACTACATCAAATTGAGGTCCAACTACTGCCAACCTATCAACATGCTTGTTATCTTATTTTGGAATATATGTGATGTTTAAATCTTGTAAATCCTCCACAATATCCCACACTCTATGATTATAGGACTTAAGCAAATATTTCTTAGTCACATTCTATCCTCTAACTTGGTTCACAAGAAGTTCATTATCACCATACACTTGCAAATCTTTAATACTTCTTTTTCTAGCTCATTCAAGGCCATGAATGAGGGCCTCATATTATACCACATTACAATTGTAAGAGAAATTAAATCTAAAAGTGAAATAGTACCTTTCCTTAGAAGGAGAAACCAACATTGCTCCACCACCTGCCCCAATCTTGCTTCTTGATCCATCAAAGAAAAGCTGCCATAAAGCATTTATATCTTCACTTGGCTTCATCAAATTTGGCATGAAAGAGTCCTCCTCATGTATAAAATACACCCCAAGACCATCTTCCTTTATGAACTTGTAAGGATCATGTTCATAATGCTCATATCCCCATTCATCTAAGTATAAATCAGAAACTCCTTCAAGGGAAGATGTTGAAGATTGGTCTATATGGAGTTCCTCGTCATCAATAATGGCATAGTTAACATTTACCACTTTAGGCATGTAAGGATCCAAGTGATTATGGTGAATAGGTTTTGATCCAATCTTCACCTTAGTACCATACTTTGTCCTAAACACCATTTAGGACCAATTGGAAGCCAAGTATCCACCTATCTTAGCTGTAAACTCTCTTGACAAATAAAGAGCAAATTATGGAGGTAAATATGCCACAACCACATCATGAGGAATGGAAAAATCAGGACAAGCATGTAAAATCAAGTAGATCTCCCCTGATCTCCCCTGATCTTGCAACAACCTACAGATCAACTGATCTTACAATTGGAAGGATCTCTTCCTTGTCCTTGATTACAATACAGCCCCATGGGTCTCTTAAATAGATCCCATACAAACAATAATTAGACTTTCTAATTACAATAATTAGAAACGCAGACTCAAGACTAAAATTAGTCTTTTACATGCAAACTAATTATCTGTCTAAAATTAGACCAGTTCTAAAAGTGCATGCAAACGGATGCACACACAGGTTGCTGACGTCGATTCCTGTCTGACCGATGTTAGCCAACCCATAACCGATGTCGATTACTATGAACACTGAAGATGACTGATGTCGGGTGATTAGACTGATGTCGGTTGTTTTGTAACTCAACAACCTCCTCCATTTGCATTAGTGAAGCTTTTAGCTCCACAACCTAATAATCTCCCACTTGGAGATAAATAGCTGTATCTATACCTATACCTATACATCATCTAATTTTGTTTCCTGGCTTGTATCCCTCTTCAAGTTCAATCTTGAAGACCAACCACCACATATCCTATGGTGCTTCTCCTGTCATCCAAGTCACCTACCATATCCGAATCTACATACCCATGTAGAGAAGTGCTTGACGTATACCTATTACTGGTCCCTCTCAGATACCTGAGAATCTACTGAACTGCTTTCCAGTGCTCTTTTCTTGAATTGGCGACAAACTTACTGACAACTCCCACTGCTTGGGTAATATTAGGTCTAGTACACATGTACTCAACCTCATCATGTGATTTGGGACATTGTTCTGTGAACTGTCCATCCATAGGTGTGCTAACCAGTTCTGCATCCTGCATATTGAACCTCTCCACTACCTTATTCACATAATCATCTTGAGACAACATCAACCTGTGATTTTCCCTATCACTAGAAATACTCATGCCAAAGAATTTCTTTACTGCTTCCAAATCCTTCATGGCACACCTTTGAACTAACTTTACCTTTAGCTCAACAACCTCCTGCATGTGTGACCCTATAAAAAGCATATACACAACATATAGTAACAAGATAATGTAGCTAATATTATCCAACCTGGTAAAGTAAACACAATGGTCACATTGACATTGACTAAAGCCATGCTTTGTCATACACCTGTCAAACCTTAAACACCATTGTCCTATAGCCTGCTCAAGACCATATAACCTGGCCTTCTATCTCACATGTCCATTCTCTCCTTTCTTTAACCTGGGAATCCATTCATCTTTCAGTGCTTTCATTTCGGCTGGCAACTCTACCAAATCTCCTATTTGATTCTCTTCCAAGGAATCAATTTCCTCATTCATGCCATGCTCCCACTGTTTCCTGGATTCTACCTGCTCTGCCTCTTTAAAACTTCTTGGTTCTTGACCATCAGTGAGCAACAAGTAGTGTAAAGAAGGGGAATAATGAATTTGAGGCTTACTTATCCTTTCAGTCCTCCACATAAGTGTTTGAGACTCCTTGATAGCTTACTGTCTGTCCAAAATCTATTTTAACAGTGACCGATGTCGGTCACCTCTGGCTGACCTTGGTCTGCACCTGACCAATGTCGTTACCTCCTGATCACTGATGCTGGTTCCCTAACTAACTTTGATGTCTACCTTCCCGACACCATTGACTCTGGTCTACACATGACTGACATCGGTACCTACCTATTTGATGTCGATTACAACTGACTGACATTGGTAACTGTGTTTTCCTGTGAGCGATGACTTTTTACCCATGAGCTCACTTTGAATCATAACCTTGTCCAAACTTCCCTACTCAGAATTATTCAACCCCTTGAGCTAATCTCTATCCATCATCTTCTCCTTGAAAACCAAGGCTTTCCTGTTCTTGTCAAAAACATCATATTTTCTCTTTCTGCAATAAACCTGATCCTTTCTTGTAGCATGAGTTTCAAGAAACCTCACTTTCTTCTATTGCTTATAGAAATATCGATCTATGCTTTCTGAATCTAAACTCTTACCTTTTGACTCAAGAACATGCATCCCCTTTTTACTCATGTGACCAAGCCTATGAAGCCACATCTTTGCATCTACATCTGAAGTAGATAAACCAAAAAGAGAATCAGTAATACAAGTACATAGATAAAGAGTACCTACTTTCTTACCACATGCTAATTCAAGTGCACCCTTGGAAACTTTCCAAGATTCTGCTGTGAGAGTTATTGTGCATCTCTCATCACCCAACTTTCCTACAAAAATCAAATTCTGCTTCAGGACTGGGACATGCATGACCTCCTTCAACACCCATGTGTTGCCCATCTACAATTTCAGCTGCACTTTCCCTTTGCCAACCATTTGACAAGGCTTACCATCCCCTAAATATATCTTTCCAAAGTCTCCCTGGACATAATCATGGAAAAATTCTCTATTTGGGGTTGCATGGAAAGAGGCACCAAAATTTAAAACCCAAGATTCCACTTTATCCAAGGAACATACAAGAGCATCCTGTGCAACATTACCTGCAACATCTGCTTCTTCATTTCCTTCATGCTAATCTTCTACCAACCATCAATTTTTATTTACATGCCCTTTCTTTCCACAATTCCAACAGATTATACTGCCATACCTGGATCTAGATCTCTTGCCTATCTTTGACCTTGATTTCCCTTGCTCAACCTTCTCTTTTTACTTTCCCCTGCTTTCAACACTTAAAGCATTCCCTGATGATTTCCCCGTGCTTTTCCTATGAATTTCTTCATTCAAGATTACACTAACAACATCATCAACTTTCAAGATATTTGAAGCAGACGTAGTATCACTAACTACCATTACCAAACTATCCCAAGTTTTAGGTAATGAGCATAAGATTAAGAGAGCCTTAATTTCATCATCAAAAGCTATATTGACTGAAATTAACTGATTTACTAATCCATGGAAATCACTAAGATGACTATGTACCGATCTACCTTCCAACATTTTCAAATTAAATAATTGCTTCATAAGAAATACCTTATTCAAAGTTGAGGGTTTTTCATATAAATTTTTCAAAGATTTCATTAACTCTACCATTGTCTTAGCCTGTGATAAGTTGGAAATCACAAACAATTCCAGGCTCAACCTTATAGATCCCAGAGCCTTCTGATCAAGAACATTCCATTCTTCATCTTTCATATCTGTGGGCTTGTTTGCAACCCCACCCAATGGTAAGTATAGATCTTTCTGATATAGATAATATTCTATTTGCATCCTCCGTAATTGATAATTCTTGCCATTGAATTTCTCCATTCTTAGTGTACTTTCTTCTGCCATTGCTTTACTCCCACTCAATCAAAAACCCCTGAGAGTGACCTGTAATCAAACACTAACCTACTCCGAACTAAGCTCTGATGAACCTACAACCTCACTCTGATACCACTTGTTAGGATTAGGATCACAATTGATTACCTTGTATAAGCAACTAAACACAAAATTTAACCAGAAGTAATATGTAACTAGAATTCAAAAACAGCACAGAATATGAGAGACAATACAATCTTGTATTAACACTCTTCCAAAAGGAAATACAATGAAGAAATACACTCTTCCCATACCTCTTGGGTGTACCAGTAATTCTCCCTCAAGAGTTCTCTCTCACTCAACCAATTACAACCACAACTCAAACACAGAGTTATTCCCTCCACCAGTCAGTAACAATTCTGCCAGTACACCAAGTACTCAAAGTACTCCAAGTAGATCTCCCTAATCTTGCTCCTTGTTGTGTTTCAGATCTCCTTTGACCTTGCTACCCCACAGATCTCTTTTGACCTTGCACACACACACACACACCTACAGATCAACCGACCTTACTTACCATGCAGATCTCCCCTGATCTTGCAACACCCTGTAGATCAACTGATCTTACATTTGGAAGGATCTCTTCCTTGTCCTTGATTACAATATAGCCCCATGGGTCTCTTAAATAGATCCCATACAAAAAATAATTATACTTCCTAATTACAATAATTAGAAACATAGACTCAAGACTAAAATTAGTTTTTTACATGCAAACTGTCTGTCCAAAATTAGACTAGTTTTGGAAGCACATGCAAACACATGCACACACAGGTTGCCAATGTTGGTTCCTATCTAATTTATGTTGGCTGACCCATAACCGATGTCAGTTACTGTGAACACTGAAGATGACCGACGTCGGTTGATCAGACCGACGTCAGTTGCTCTGCAACTCAGCAACCTCCTCCATTTGCATCAGTGAAGCTTTTAGCTCCACAACCTAACAGTCTGTATAATTCCATAAAACTAATTTGCATGGGTGCAATCCTGAGTCAGTATTATCCATGTTATAATATGTTTCCTTTCCAAACTATGTCTTTATATTATCTTTCCAAGTTCATTTTCCACATTGGGTCTCTGCTAAGGGTTAACAAGGGTTTTAGACAATTTTCTTCTCTTAACCATTGTTCATAAAGAATACACATTCAAGTTTAAAAATAATTCCATAAATTAGCTTCTATGGACCTTCTCTAACTCCCCTTAACTCCTTTTTCTCCCATGCAGATCCTCCAAGAAGATGTGAGCTTCAAAAGTTACCTCATCGAGCTTGTTTTTCCAATTTTGCATAAGGGTGAGTGGTTTTGAGCTTAAAGATGGCTCTCCTATTGTTTATTTGCATTCCAAAATTTCTCAAACCTATATTATGACCTCAAAACATGTATCAAATATCTGGATAGTTTACCAAAGAGTCAGAAGTGAAGATGGACTACTATTTGGCATTAGGCCTTCTCAAAACCCAATAGGTCTACTAGGCACCTTGATGAAATTTGGGTATTAGGAATATTGTCTCATATTTTAATTGGTTTATTAAGAATTTTCACACCCTATTTGAACTCACCAATCCATCATATATTCCTCCAAGCACCCTACTTCATCTCCTTTCTTTACTTGCCAATTAAGCTTAGTGAAAACCCAGTCTATTTAGACTATGTGCAACAGGAAAATGGGTACTTTTATGAATTTGAGCCTTATATTTTTAATTATTATTCCTTAAATTATTTATATACACCTAATAAGAGGTTATTTTAGGTCCCTAAGGCTTCACATCAAGTCCCATGCCCATTTATACTCATTTGGTCACTTTGCCAACTTTTGATTTTGCTAGACTAACTGACCTTTTAGATAAAATAAAGAGGTATTTACCTTATCCATTATTAAAAATTAGTGTTTTGGGAGATTTTACGATTCCAAATAACCATTTTTACCAAAAATTTTGGTCTGATTCCATGTTTTGGATACCAAACCATCTCCAAATGTCCAAAAAAGGGGCCAAAACCCCTTTTTCTTGCATTTTTCCCTAAATCCACTTAGAAGTCACTCTTCCAAGACAAAAACATGATTATAGGCTGCCTAAACATTCTCCCCATATTAAATTCATGATTATGGATATTTGAAAATCATCTAAAACACTCCTTCCCTTATATTCTTCATGTTTACCTAGTGAACCAAGAGGTTTCCTAGCCTTCTTATACGGACTATGAGACATTTGTTAAGTGAGAAAGATATTTGATAACTTTTAAAATGTCCTTGGAATTTAAAGACACCTATTGAGTCATAATGGATCCTTTTATAGTCACTTAAACCTTCCCTCTACCTCCTAGACAGTCTATGCTATACTTACCCTCACTCCCTTGGACCCTATTGTAGATGTGTACAGGGGCTTATGACCATGTGTAAGCTTGTTTTATCCATTTTAAAACCATATGACACCATAAAAATGTTTACCAAGGTTATAATTCACAATTATTACCAATATTAAACTCCCATCTATCTTACCTGCACTTTTTAACCCAAATTGAGCTTCTTGCCTAATTAGACTAAGACCCTTTTGGGTCTGTTGTAGGTGGTTACTCTACTTATGTAGAGCTTGTTTTAATTGTGGGTAGGATCATTATAGTATATTTTAATTAAAAATATGTATTTATAAATAATACCTCCATTTAGGATCCCTTAAGACATCATCTTGCATCAATTTTCCACAATATTATCTCTTTGAAGTGTCCTACCCACCACCCTACCAATAGATCTCATTGATTATATCAACTTTATCATGATGCCCATGAAATATTTTATCCATTATCTAATGTCTTACCATATTTATTTAATTTTAATTCACCTACATGCCTCATTTTAACTCAAAACAATACCTTTCAACTTGACTAAGACACTTTTCTTTTTAAGACCCTACTATAGGTGAAATAGAGTTTCAAAGGGGTTGATTAGGATGATATGATGAGGAAAAAAGGTCTATTAAAATCATTTTCAAGTACCTATAATTTATATAATATAAAACTCACCTTTTAAGTGGTAATAACCATAAAAAACATGCACAAATATTTTGTTTTATCACACTACCTGTTTGACCCCTATAGGTGTCATTCCCATGCTTGAGGGTACCTAGAGGTGGTCTAGGAGATGTAAAATACTTTTCCTTAGTATTCCCTTGATGTATTTTATTTAATTTTTACTCACTATTCTATTCTATACATCCAATTCATGAGCTTCTATTTAATATTGCTCTTTTAGGTAACAAAAGGCCATATAATCTTATAGGCTTGTAGACAACATTACAATAATTCCATATGTTTGGAAGCAACTTTGAGGCTTTTCAAAACTATATTTCACTAGAACTTCCTCCTTAAGACTTGGTATGCTCCTTTTCCATACCAAATTATACAAGATTCATCTATCTAGTCACTCTAAAAGCCTTGGGCAACATGTCATGGAAGGTTCACAAAAACCCCCTGACCTCTATTTTGTTCTTTTAAGGATTGAAGCTCTAAAACTTAGTCATTGACATTCAAAAAGAATTTCATGCTTCTTTTTTCCTTCTAATAGATTTATATGGGTCTATCAAGGCCTTATTGTTATATGAGTGAAATAATAAGTATGACATTACTTTATCCCTTTCGTACAACACCCCAACCCATGCTCAGTCCCCTATAGAAGGTTATTTTGAGAAGCAAAATAATGGATTATGTGTGGACCAATATAAAACATGAGTGTAAAATAAAATCATATGCCTTTTATGAACCTCCAAATTCACTTCAATTAAAAACAAGAAGTTGTGACACACATCCATCTCCCCTTACACCAACATGGCATCATCAAGGGCCTGTAAATGAATGTTTTGGGCAAAATATACAAGTAGAGAAATGGAATGTGGAAAAACATAATGAACTAGCTCAAGACTATCCAATTGCCATTTTAAATCCTCAATCATATTATATCCATCCTTTGAAACTTAGAATCAGCTTCAAAACACCTTTTATAATAAGGAGATCATTTGCCAACATGTGAAAAAAGATAGATATATGCATCAAGTGGTTGTTTGGCATGGCATATGAGCATGTGGTCAAAACTACAAATCCTTTAGCATATAAAATGAAATTAATTCAACTTATAAAGTCTTGGATAAACCACTAAACCTCCATTATCACTTCATAGTCAGGATGAGAAAGCTTATACATGAGGTTTCGACTAAAATTATGCAAGGAGTTGACCATGGAGGGAAATAAGCTAGTGAGCAATCCAAGAGGTGACATGGTTAAATAAAAACATTAAAGAAGATGGTAACATGAGTTATAGGATTTTATAACACTATTTACAAGATGTATGAGACACCTACAGGAGAAAACACTTAGTAAATAGAAGCACTCCAATTGAAACTACACGTGGTAACACCTCCTTGCATCAAGACCAATTTTGCTCATCCAAATATCATGAATCATAAAACAAAGAATGGATACCATATTATGAGGAATAAAACATCCTATGGAACCAAAAAAACCAATTGGTTCATACGAATTTGGCAAAAATAGAGTATAACCTATAGGGTGCACCAAACAACTACTAAAAAGACATAATCAACTTGTTAGCAATGGTTCATAAATCATAATTTACCAATATTCAAACTACATTTATTAAAATTAAGGTATAATAGTTTAATATCATCTCCCAAAATAATTTGTCCAGAACTGCCTATGCTTCTCATACCAAGCAAAAACCTAAGGGTCACTTCAGTCTATCCAGAAAACCCAAAAATGTGTAGAATGGTTTTGGATTCAAAATGCCACTTCTAGATCAAAAAATCTTGTAAATTAGTTTTATAAATATGAGGATACCCCACATGATCCTCCACATGTGGCACACTTCCCTATGTGCCATATAAGTGCCATTTTCCCTCTTTTTCAATTGATTTATGAAGTTTCAATTAGAGAACCTATAACCTTCTGATGTGACTAACATAATTGAAAATACTACTGACCTATTGGATTTTTTACATGAAATTAAAACACCTATTCACCTTAGGAAATGTGCCATTTGCATTAATGACTCCTAAAGGCACATAAAATGACCCCTAATGGACAAATTGACTAATGTAACTAAGGCCAAAGCTAATATGACATCAAATGACAAGTAATACTTCCTATGAAAACATATTAGGACTCCTTAAAACATTTTAAATAAATTTTTTTGCCTATGGGTGCCCCAATTTGACCAAAAATTCAAATTTGGTCAATAATAAGCATATGTGTATAATTCCCCTAATAAACAATATATAACCAACCAAGCACAACAATAGTATGTCCCAATAGATACATAGTATAAACCAAGGTAATGTAGACAATAAGCATATAATAAATTAAGAGATAATGTGCATGATATATATCATGGCACCAATCATCTTAACATAGAGTAAATAGAGAAAACAAAGTAAGCCCACCAAACATAAATTATCATACCATAATTGTAGTAGATAGAGAATATAATATTACATGGAAAATATACAAGTTAAGTAATGTCACACAGAGTAAACAAGTCAAGAAATGAAATAGAGAGTAAAAACTTCAATAAGTAAAAAATTCAAGCAATGTCATGCAAAGTAAACAAATCAACTAATGTAATGTAGATTAAATAAGAGAAATCACAACACTTATAACAAACATGTGACAACAAGTATATAACTAAAATATTAGTTATATGGAATACAAGAAATGCACACCAATCAAAAATCACATGCAAGCATATGAAGCTAAGGGCAAACAAGAAAAGCATGCTAAATAACAAAAAATACAACAAATTTATGAAGTAGTCTAGAATCAATGTAAACACCTAAAAATTGAAGCACAAACTATATATATATATATATATATATATATATATATATATATATATATATATATATATATATATATATATATATATATATATATATATATATATATATATATATATATATATATATCTAGTCATAGGTACTTGAATATATTAATTCTTGACACATCTTAAACCATATGACTTGTGCCTGAATACATGCCTCTTATTCACCATTCCTCTAAGCCATTCACCTATATGCAAAATTGACCCTTTATTTTCCATCATACTACACAAAAATTCCAAATTCAAAATGTTCAAATTACTTTATACCATCCTCAGACTATCTCCAGCTCAGGATAATTATCTCTTATTTTGTGGAACAAATCCACACTAGGCAGATAGGAATGTTTTCATGAGCTTGTCCACCTAGAGTGGTCAAACCCCATGCCAAATAATGGATAGTTTATAAATTATGATATTGCTTTTGGGTCTTCCCATGCATTTCAAAAGGTTATCTAAAGGAAATAATCCAAAAAAAATCTTATAAATACACTTCAAAGGTCATGCATTCTCCCCAGTTGGTTACCACTTGGTTCCTAGCTTACACAATACTGCAAATTAAACAAGTTTTTCCTATAATTTCCAAATTCATGATCATTCACAAGGAATATCCATGAGCCAAGTCTAAATCATGTCAAATAAAATCATCAACTATCATTTTTAAGTATTAAAGACATGTTTCTATTTGCATACATATAGTCAAGGAGTGTAATTGCACAATCCCTTTAGGTGGGAGAACTACATTAGTTTAATTTATTTCCTTGTGGTATTGGATAAGTAAGAAACATTCAATTATCAAGGGGTGATTAAGTAAGATTAGCCCATTAAACTCCCCTCTCTTTTTAACAATTTTTAATCTATCAAGGTTTCTTTAGGTTTCAAGGATAAAAGAAGAAGAAGAATGATATATGCATGGCATAATCTAAATTATAATATCTTAGACTACTAAAAAAAACAAGCAAAAAAGGTGAAATAGTCATATTTCTATCATAGTCAATGCATACAAGGCCATCATCAACACAATTACATAGCTTACATTGTTGTCCAAAAAATTGTGTTCTTGTCCAAGAATATTATTTGATTATGTTTTTAATCTTTCACTATCGAAGTTATATTTTTTCTATTTTTTTCCTATCAATCACCATTCATAGTCAATTGAGACAAATCTGCATTCAACAAACACAAATGACCCACACTACTATCCAAAAGAGTGGACCTATTCAAAAATAGCTTCAGATCATGTTCTTGATCCTAAGCGTGAATAGTCACATTTTTTGTTGATTTCCATTTTCAAATATCTAAAATAGTCAACAGGAATCCTAATTTGAGCTAAGTACATTTCTTCTTAATGTTTTTCAAAAATAGTAGTTCTCCATATTTATCAATTTATAAAATTAGAATTATTAATTATTTTACATCTTTATAATTATGATATCTCTCAATTTTAACACCTATTAGTGTAACATATTAATTGTCAAATAAGAATAGGATAAAACATATAGGTAAACCCATACATTTTTTAGTGTTGTTTTTTATTTTTATCTTAGGGGTTCAGATTTAAATTTTAATTTATATAGAAAAAAATGTTACATTCTAAATTAGTTTTAAATATTAATATCAAATTCATTTTTTCTCTTGTTTTCTTAAAAACTGTGTTTTGGCAATTTTAAAACACAAATAAGTTTTCATTTTCGGTAAAACAGTCTTTACTTTTATTTGAATTGTTGTGTGAGGGGTACTACCTCGATACTCAATCCCTTAGATAGTATAATATAAGGATTTTAGTATCCACATACCTCATGGTATATCAGATATTCTTAAGTCTTATTTTTTAGCCATAAGAAGCCTTCGATCATTTGTTCTTGTAGTGTACCAGTAAGTAGTTATTATTGGGAAGTTACTCTCACTGTACCTTAGAAATGAGATAGTGCCACTACAAGATGATGGAATCCTCTATAGTTAATTCCCTTTGAGCCTTGTTCACTATTTGTGAATGGGATCGATATATCTAAGAGCCTATAAATCAAACACATCCTACCTAGTTATGCTCATTTTCTCTTTTTATCTATTTGTATGATTGGCTTATTTTTAGACTATAATGACTCTATTTAAAAATTTCTTGTAGATTTTATTTAGTTGTATTGAGAAAATTAAAAACATGTTTATGTTCGTCAAAATATTTTATGAGTTTTACAAAATTTAGAAATTAATTTTTTTAGTAAATTTGGCCTAGAGGATGAATGTATACCTATTTTTAAAATGATTTATGAGTTTCATTTATCTACTAATTTTACTAAAAGCATCTCTTTTATGTCAAAAATACCTAATGAGTTTCATTCTTTGGTCAGCTATTTATTGTGAACCTCATCTAATGCCTATTCATGTTATATAGTTATTAATTTAAGTAATGATTATTCTAATTACATGGTATTAGAAATAAATCAATATTTTTCATAATCATGCAAAAAAAATGGAAACACTAATGTATGATAAATTCAAGGTTGAAATCAATCATAATACATATTCTATATCTATAGAATCCTAAGTGACTCACACTATAGTGCAAAATGAAGGTAACCAACATATCCTTCCTTGATTCCCTCCACCTCCCACACATCCTCTTGATGGTGTTTTTATGCATATTCAATCAAAATTTCCTAAGGCTTGGACTTTTGAATCCCTTCAAGATCAAATAATTACTATGAGATAATCCATAAAAAAATTACAAAAGCAAAATCAATATTTTAATTTAATGATCAAAACGCTTGAAAATAAGATTACATATGCAAACAATCCAAAACATGCTAGTGTTAATCATATATTTACATATCCATCTAGATATCTTGTGACTCAAAGTATATCATCTCAATTATGGGTTCAAAATAAATACACATTTACAACTAATGGTTCAAGGAACTTGCATAAGAGACCTAGTGAAACTTTAAGAGATATTCTTTGAATCAAGTTGATTATTTTACCTCTTATGCATCATGTAATAAGATCAAAATAATATTGTGAATATCATAGAATGCAGGGGCATCATAAAAATAATTGTTGGGATTTGAAGAACAACATAAAAAATATCATTGATAGTGGTGATCCTATAATAAATAAATCTATCAAGAAACTCAATGAGACAATGATTGTATATCATAAGGAACAAATGCAAAAAGAACAAAAGGAACAAATAAAGTAAAAAATATTTAAAAAGGTAAAATCAAAACAAGAAAGGAAAAAAGAATAAAAGGAAGAAATAGAGTAAAAAATATTAAAAAAGGTAAAATCAAAACAAGAAAGGTTGCAAAATGAAAAATTAAAACAAGAAAGCTTGCACAAATTATATCAAGAGAAGTTACATTAATAAAAATTAAATCAAGGCAAGTTATTAAAAAATCAATTACCAAAAGAAAAGTTGTATAAACAAACTCAAGATAAGCAAGAAATAATTCTTACAAAAAGGGTTTCTCATAATGGTGTTTCAAAAGCAATATGTTCCTAAAAAGGCTAATGGTACAAATGTGGTTTCTAAGGATTCAAACATTATATCTATTTCATGCAGAGAAGAATAAGATAAGGTAATAATATAAAAGCTCTAATTACATCTCCAAGTCAAGATTAAGTAAGTTCAAGGAAAATGTTAGAGGCTATTTATAGCCAAAAGGTTATAAGTATTTTTTAACTATTTTGAAAATGGTTAATTCTAAAAAAATGTACATAGGTCAAATAGCCTCAATTTTATACAATTTTTTATATATGATTTTGAATTGCCTTATAGATTATACTGGGTCTTATTTTTAGACACAGATTCACCATAGTTACTATGCATGTATGGTTTTGATTCACTAAGAAATTATACGAGACATGTATTGGTTAGTTTGGAATTATGATATATA
The DNA here is from genome assembly GCA_037957365.1 of Torreya grandis. Classification (NCBI taxonomy): domain Eukaryota; kingdom Viridiplantae; phylum Streptophyta; class Pinopsida; order Cupressales; family Taxaceae; genus Torreya; species Torreya grandis. The sequence goes on from JARHVA010001552.1 coordinate 1,820,013, forward strand.
TATATATATATATATATATATATATATATATATATATATATATATATATATATATATATATATATATATATATATATATATATATATATATATATATATATAACCTTAAGCTTATTATTTCCTATGTAGTCTTTATTATATATGTACACATATATACACACAAATATGTGTGTCTGTGTGTGTGTGTGTGTGTGTGTGTGCATGTGCACACACACACACATATATTTGTGTGTGTGTATGTGTACATATATAATAAAGACTACGTAGGACACAATAAGCTTAAGGTAACAATTATATTTTGATCTATGAAAATGTTTTGAATATTCTTTGGTGTCATTTATAAAACTAAGTAAAACAAACATGCTCTTCCTTCTATATAGTTCTAATAACTAAAAAACTTAATAATAAATAATTTTTAAATTTAATATTCATTTTATTTCTAGCATTAAATATGTTACAGGTAGAATTAAAGTTATGAGGATTGAGGCTTAGATTTTGCCCTATTTTTTAGTGAATTGGTATCGACATATTGAGGGGCCCTAAGAAAAAATTTAATGTTGGTCCAACATGTCACTTTCGGGATTAATGTAAGTTGCTTGATACTATGTAATAGTTTCTTAATTTTTTTAGTCATTTATGCAATCTATTGGCATAAACAAAGCTCTGGTAGTCAAAAAATTGAGATGAGAGGTTGGAAATAAAAATGCAAATATTTTTTAAGGTAGTTTCCTTGTGATTGAAAGATATAGATTTATGCTTTTTGGTTTTAAAGATCGAGAGTAGTGATTTGCATGCATAGTTGTCTGTCTAGAAATGAATATATATAATAACAGGGTCCTTGAAAAATATTTTTTTAAAGATATTTGATCAAAACACTATGCGTGTTACTTTTCTTAAAGAAATCATGTATATCTATAAATATTTTTCTTAAACTCAAAATCTGTGAAATGGGTATTTTCGGATTAGTCATAAATATGGTTGAAATGATCATGAGGCTTTGTTGTGCTTATTTATTTTATTATTTGTGCATTGTTTAAAATAAGTATCTTGCATGCGATTATTTTTTAAAGGAAATTAGTTTCTTGTTTATTTAAAAGAAGTATGTGGTACCAACTACATAGTATAATTTATTTTGTTCTTTGTGCATTGTTTAAAATAAGTATCTTGCATGTCATTATTTCTTAGGGAAATTAGATTCTTGTTTGTTTAAAATAAGTATGTAGTAAAGACCAATCACACAATATAATTAATTTTATTCTTCGTGCATTATTTAAAAGAAGTATGTGGTAAATACCAACGATTTAATATATTAAACTGAGTAAAGCAAATATCATGACTAAAAATTAGGGTATAAAGTATAAATAATAAACCAACAATAGGGCCATAGAATAAGACAACTATGAAAAGTGAGGAAGGCATAAATGAAAAAATATAATTATTACCTTCAGTTTATTGTGTCCTAAGTGGTCCTATATATATATATATATATATATATGAAAATTGAACATTAGGATTTTATAAATTGAGGAAGCTTGTTGAATATAATGTAGAGTATATAAATGATCAATTTTGACATAGTGGTTTGTCTTCATTAAACATTTTGTTAAAATGTTTGAGGTAATTTTGTTCAAAATGAGTATTTGATTATTTGGCATGATCAAAATCAGAAATATTAGTTTCACATTTTTTAAGATATTTATATATATATATATCTTTAAAAATGTGAAACTAATATTTCTGATTTTGATCATGCCTATATATATATATATATATATATATATATATATATATATATATATATATATAGGGTCAGGAATTTGTATGGATTTGAATTTCGTGTATTTGGTTATGACTTATTTACCATTTTCTTGAAAGTGGCATGAGGATTGTGAAATAAAAAATGGGGCAAGATCTCAACCTCGATCTACGTATCTTTAATTCCACCTATGCCATATTCAATGCCAAATAAAACAAACACTAGGTTTGAAAATTATTTATTATTAAATTTTTAGTTATTAAAATCATATATAAGGAAGAGCATGCTTAATTTACTCGATTTTATAAATGGCACCAAAGAGTATTCAAAACATTTTCATAGTTTTTAAATTATAAACTACATAATAAGGTTTGCCAAAATGTCTTAAACATATCCACATTGGCCTTTCAAATATTTTTTTATTTCAATTTCTAAACCCTAAACCCAAACCAAAATATAATGATTACCTTAAGTTGATTATGTCCTAAGTGGTCCTTATCAAACACACACACACACATGAAAATTGAACATCGAGGTTTTGAGAAATCTTATTGAAGATAATTTAGAGTATATAATTGATCAATTTTGACATAGTGGTTTATCTTCATTAAAGATTTTGTTGAAATGTTTGAGGAACCTTTGTTCAAAATGAGTATTTGATTATTTGGCATGGTCAAAATTATAAATATTGGCTTCAAAATTTTGAAGATACAGTTATATATATATATATATATATATATATATATATATATATATATATATAGTTATATATATATATATATATATATATATATATATATATGAAACTCATAGGGATAGTAATTTGTATGGATTTGAGTTTCATGTATTTGATTATGGCTTATTTACTATTTTCTTGAAAGTCACATGAGGATTGTGAAAGAATAATGCATGGTTTTATTAGGCTGGTAGTTGTTATTTTCGTAAGGTTGTAAAGATGATAGAGTGATTATTTTTTATGCACAATGATGGTTATATAAGTATTATTTTAATTTTATTTCAAATTGAATAATATGATCCATTATATTTTTAAGATCATGAAAAGCAAGAAGTATTTGAGCTCAGTTGTATAAAATGCTTATTTTAGCATACTTTATTAAATGTTAGGCTAGAATCTAGGTTCAAATGATTCAAGTAGAGATGTTTGGGGTTGTGTTGATGATAAACATAGTGAGTATACTAATTCATGAGGTATCTCTTCAGGTGGACAATTATTTCACATTGCAAGCCTGCTAACACATTTCCTAGACCATTTAGCTAGGGAACCTTTGTTTCCTTACATTTTGATGCCAATGACCCTGCCTTTTAGAGTGTCTCAAAACTTTCCATGTTAACTATTTGAATTTATATATAAATAGAGGATGGATGGGGACACATTGGAAGAATCATCCTCTTAGATGAGGCACTCCAAGTGAGTCCTCTCAACACATGCATGTTGCCATTTAGCTTAATGAGCATAATGTTCCATTGCTTGAGCCACCTGAAAATATTCTTGAATTAACTAAAAAATTGCATCCTAATAAAATTGTTTTAATTAATAATAATATTCCACCCTTTGAGCTTGAAAAGCCTTCTTCTAACAAGAAATATGCCAACAACCCTACAACACAACCTATGGAGGTCAAAATATTAAAAAATGTTAAATTGGAGGTAGATGATTCTGAAAGGGCCCCAAACCACTTGATTAAACTTCTTATTACTTCCATGGAGTATACTAAGTACCTAACTGATAAGGATGCCCCTTTCATATATTTAGTTTCTGATGTAGACTCTAGTTAGAACTTAAATTCTTGCGTTGAAATTTCTATTGATACTTGGTACTTATGAAATATTGTCATGATATTTTTAAGTATATTGATATTATTTTTGATGGTTTTGATATATGCATGGAATTATTTTATTTCTTATAGAATAATATGTTTGAATGGTTTACTCTTTACTAAAAAAATATGGAAACTCACATGGATTTTAATGTTTTAGTAATTAATTTAATTTTAATATAATAGTTTTTTAGAGTTGTTTTTGCATATTGATCATGTTTTAGTCTTTCCAAAATTAGTATATAAATGTATGTAACATGATCAATATTCAAGATGAGCCTGAGGGAGAGGTTTAAATAAATAATGTTTTTTGTTATCCTGCATGTCCCAAAAATATACATTGAGTACATACCACTATAAGTCTCTCAAAAGAATAATCTAAGATATAAAATAGATATTAAGAGATTGATATATAAGAGACTAATTTGTAAGTATACATTGAGTATATTGAGTCTTTTTCTCTCTTGGTTGCTTTCATTTCGTTACTTTTCTCCCTTTTTAGCTATAGAGATATAAAAAAGATATCAAGAGATTGATAAAACACTTTGATAGAATTATAAATCTTTCCTTTAAGAGATTACCTCTTCTATAGGCTTCAATTTGTTAGATAGGTTAGATTATATTATTTAAAATCTAATTCACATATACATATATTTGATAATTGAGATACAAAATATAAAATAAGGTCTATAAAAATGTCTTAACCATATCCATAATCAATAATGTCCTTTTAAATATTTTTTAATTTTAACTAACAAACCATGCCAACCAAAATATAATTATTACCTTAAGCTTATTGTGTCTTAACTCACAAGTTGTCCTTAACACATTTATAAAACCAAGTAAAATAAACATGTTCTCCTTTTTATATGGTTTTAATGATTAAAAAAATTAATAATAAATAATTAAAATTATATAACCAAACATGAGGTAGGCATAGTGAGAGATTTCATTTTAAGATGGAATAAGAGGGTTGTAGAGTTGAGAGGATTCAGAATCTTGATCACAGAGGAGTTAATTGAAAAATCTATGGGTACATTGTGTGATAGAGCAAAAATGTATAAAAACCAATAAAAAAGCAAGAGTTACTTTAGAAGTTCTTCCACACCAAATAATTTATCAAGATAGACAAAAAGGGCTTCTCTCATGTTGACCTCCCATGCCAATGGCCTTGAGTATGCCTGTAATTTATGAAATACTTGACGCTTGAAGGTAAGCACACCCTAATATTATCTCATCACTTTTTATTGTTAAATCACTTCTAGGGGTATAAAATTATCCTCCCCTTTTATCTTCTCAAATCTTTGGAGAGTACCGCTCTCACCCATTAAATTAATGATTTTAAACCCATCCTCCACCAAGACCTCATCCTGATTCTAATTAAGCATGGCAAAACCATGCAGTGTAGGGAGGTACTTCTAGAGGGGTCCTTTGTTGAGGAGGAATCCCTTGAGGAAGACCCTACCTCTAGGTCCTTTTGTTTATCAATCACTACCCCCAAACTAGCCCTTTATCTAAAATAATTGCTAAAGACCCTCCTCTAGAACTAATTGTCCCTAAAACCAAATAAATCATACTAGGTGAGTACCTTCAAGGAAGTGACTGGGAAGGGAAAATCTCCCCTGATAGAGGAGATCAAATATAATAAAGAGCAGTTAGAAAATTTTAATAGTAAGCTTTACAAGGCCAGGATGAATCTTATAGGACTTATATAGGAATGGAATGCCATGAACAGACAAGTAGAAAAAATAATCCAATCTTTTACACATTCTAATAAAGTGGATAGGACCCCAGTGAAGCAACACTGATGATGGTGGGGACCCCCTTTTTTAAGATCCCCAACATTACTCCCATCAAGAGGACCATGATGCAAAAATAGGTGAAGAAGAGGCCATAGATGATATTACCTAGGTATGACACTGAAGGGCTTGAAAAAAGAATAAGGTCTAAAATTTCAAAGAGAAAACATGGTGCACAAGAGAATAATATCAAGGATTAGAAGGAACCAATGGAGGGACCCCCTTTCCTAGACTAGTTTTATGATTTTATGTCTACTGTTTTGCCTTTTGTAGGGATAGTTAGCTAGTTTTTGTTAATTTTTGTTATTTCAACCCATGGGGCTTGATACTTTATTTCATAGTTTTTAACTATGGTTCTTAATCCCTGTAAAACTAGGCCTTTTACCTTAACAAATAAGAAAAAAATAAAACTATAATTATAAACTTGTAAGTTAAAATTGCTACATCTTCAAGGCTTAAAAAACTAGGTAGTGTTAAAAGAGGTTAATGACATAAATGACTTCACATCCCAAATTGTCAACCCTAATGTATATTTTATTTCTAACATTGAATGCGGTGGAGATGGAATTAAAGCTATGGAGATCAAGGTTGAGATCTTGCCCCATTTTTTTGTGAATTGGTGCTAGCATATTTAATGGCCAAGACAAAATTTAATTTTGGTCCAACACATCAGCCATGGAATTAATGGAAGTTGATTAAATACAAATGTGATGGTTTTATCAAATTTTCTAATCATTTATACAACTATTGGAAAAAGTGAATCTGTTGGTCTAATATAGATACTTATAGTTCATTACACTATATATACCTCAAATAAGTTTGGTATAAAATAACATGGGAACACAACAATATATATATATATATATATATGCATATATATAATAGAGTTTAAAACTTTTATAAACATGTTCTCTTAATCAAATAAAACACAAATTACTCTTAATCATTTATATACTCTACATTATCTTCAATAAGCTTTCTCAAAACCCTGATAAAATAAATATCAAAATCAATCCCAAAATTTGTTGTCCTTCCTAGATCAACCTCGAATTTCATATACCTAAATTTCAAATTTCAACATGCCAATTTTATTCATTTTGTTCTTAAAAATTGTTATTTGCATTCTCTTCAAAAGTTGTTAGACTCAGATCTAGTATTGCAAAATTATAGTGTGTTTGAAGAATTATTAGTCAATCTTCTTTTAGATGTTAATTACCAAATTGTTAGAGCTCTATCAAATGAAAAATTGAGGACATTGTATCGAGTTATATATATATCTTCAATCAAGTCTCTAATTTGTGTCAAGTTTGTTACTTAACTTTGACTTTAAAAATGATAATGCACTAAAAAATCTCTCATCTTCTACTGAGCCCAAGATCATTGTTTGGCATAAATTAACAAGATTAAAATATTTTAATATACCATCATGTAGTACTTCAATCAAACTTAAGGTAGTCCATAGTCTAGTGATCAAGCCATCTTTGAAAGCATGGTCCAAAACTTTAACTTGTTCTAACATTGTTGTGGCAAATCAATCAGACTACTCCCTTAGCTTTAGAAAATATAAAATGCCCTCAATTTATTCACCATTTAATTTTACACTCTTCAAAAGTGTTTGACCAAGGTTTTGATTTTATTTTAAAAATATGATGAGCTAATTTTTTTACATTATTGAGGGTACATCACATCCATGGATTCTAGTAGTTCATCTCAAAGAAAATGATATCTAATCTATGAAGAGAGACATTTTACAATTTACTTCAAGGTGTAACTTATAGATGATACAACCTCAAGGAATCGATCCCTTATAAAAAAAACTTATTTGAGTCTATTAGATTGACCAACTATGTCAAAAGTGTGAGTTATGGTCTATACTCAATTTATACTAAGTACTCCACATGATCTTATCATATGTACTACATAAAAAGAGTCATGAAGCCTCATTATCATACTATATTTTATTTTTAAATATTTAAGGTAATAATTATATTTTGATTGGCATGATTTTTTAATTTAAATACAAAAATATTTGAAATACCAATATGAATGTCATTAAAACATTTTGGTAGACCTCATTATATAGTTTATAATTTAAAAACTATGAAATGTTTTGAATATTTTTTTAGTTATGTCATCCTCGAATTTCATAGTTGCCTTGTCTTGTAGCCCATAGTTGGTTTATACTCTATACTCTAATTTTTTGTCACTATTTTTTCTATACTCAATATATTATATTATTTAGTTAGTCTTTACCACATACTTATTATAAAAAAATAAGAAATTGATTTACTTTGATAAATAATGACAATAATGCACAAAGAACAAATTGAATAAATGTAACAAAGCCTCATGATCATACTATATTTTAGTTTTAAATGTTTAAGGTAATAATTATATTCTAGTTGGCATGGTTTTTTAATTGAAATAGAAAAATATTTGAAAGGCAAATATGTATTTGATTAAGACATTTTGGCATACCTTATTTTATAGTTATAATTTTAAAACTAGGAAAATGTTTTGAATATATTTTTTCAGTTATGTCATCCTCTCTTTTCATAGTTGTATTTCCCTATGGCCCCGTAGTTGGTTTATACTCTATACTCTTATTTTTTTTCATAATTTTTGCTATACTCAATTTATTATATTATCTAGTTGGTCTTTTGAGAGACTTATAGAGGTCTATACTCAATTTGTACTTAGTCATAAGGCCATCAAATTTAACACTTAAAAAAGACAAACCTAATCTTTAAAAAGAAGGACAAATTTAATTGTTAAAAATAAGGAACCATAAACAAGATCTCACTTTAGAATTCTCACCCTCTAACCTCTTTCTCTATTTGTTTTTTAATTAACAAAAATTACCTCTTATAAAATAAAAATATATAAGTGCTTAAAATTGCTTAAAACCATAGAACCGTGAAACCCTAAAACTTAAATTCATATAACTTCATTTTTATTGAATTTTTATTCCTTTATGGTCATGGGAATCATGAAGTGAGATATTTTCAAGATGAGGCTAAGGAAGAGTCTAAGCAGCCAATAATGAAGTACAATCCAAGTAATAAATACAAGACCTACATGTCATGGGAATCATGAAGCTAACAAAAATTGCAAGAGGAGACCAAGGAGGAGTCTAAGAAGCCAAAAATGAAGTACAATCTAAGTAAGAAATGCAATCCCTATATGTCATGGTAATCATTAAGCGAGCAATAATTACAAGAGGAGGCCGAAGAGGAGTTTAAGCAGCCAACAATAAAATAAAATTCAAATAGGAAATATAAGACGTACATATTTTCAAAGTTTTTCACAGTTTTAATGAATTATACCTATCTTTTAAGAGATTCAAACTGTTACCATGTTATTTTTTCATCAAATCTTTGCTTGCAGTGTGAAAACCCTTTTTATCTTATATCAAAACCCTTAATATTAGATATAATTTGGTTATCACATAGGATTATATATTTATTAATGAGGTCATCAAGATATTTACATTTTTTTGGGATCGTTTGTTTAGTAATGAGATCATCAAGACCTCAAAAATCTTATGAATGTGTGTTTGGTCATTGATGTGATGATAATTTTTTTTGAGTCACACAACGTGCTTAGGGTTTAGGTTCGGGATGGGTCTATAGGATTTATTGTTCATGTTATCTCTCATGTCATCCTTGCTTGGATTTATTCATTTGGACAAGTGTTTGAAATGGTTGGACTACCCCCAATTTCAAAGGGCAAAGTAAAATACTTGTTTTGAAAAACTTAGGGTATCCATTGATCATAATCCTTATTCCACCTCAAGTATATTTACCATGTGAATGTGTTTGGGTAAAGGGGTTTAACTATGGGTTTTTTGCCATTATTTATTGATTTAAATATGATGTTTAATTTACTAGATAGTTATAAGTTTTTTAAAATAGCTAATATAAATCACTATCTATTTTATGCCTACATGATAATTTTTCCAAAGATTCGCTAGTGAAATTATACCTCAACTCTAGGATTCATCATGATTTTATATTGATTTTTAGGGGTCCATTCCTAAAATTATCCCTGAAAATTTTCTTATTTATCTTCCTAACATTCAAGCAGTGATACCTGATTCTTCTTTAGTTCTAAATAAGATGCAAGATATTGATAATGATGAACATAGTCAAGAGAAACACAAATTCAATAAGACAATTACAATATATAGTGAAATTAGTTATTCATACACTAATACAAATACAAAATATGACTATAATCATTTTGTTGATATCAAAAATTGGTATCATAGTGACAATGAAGATGAATTTAATCAAATCAATGATTTTCTAAACAATGATACAATGAATGATTCAACAAATTATGGACATGAGTGGTGGTATATCTCTAATTGCTAAAAAAATGGATCTTCCCTTATTTGATATAGACATGCACTGTATTCCTCTAATTGATGGGATCATGGGCTATTTTATTTTCAAAAATATCAAAAAAAATTCAAATATGTCAATATATATATATATAAACCTTCAAAATATTTTCAAAAAATCAAAAACCAAGACCTAGACATGACATAAGTTGTTATTTTACTTCTTTACATATATTATTTATCACATGTTTGGTAGATAACATAACCCATACATTTCATGAGGTATATAAGTGTGATGTAGGACATACATATTTACTTAGATTATTATATGTTAGATTCCCTTCTACCTAGTGACCATGCCAATGTTGTAGGCATCTAACTCTACAATCACATTATAACATGTTATATCTATCAATGCCATTTTTGTCATGTCAAGTTACATATCTTACAATTGTCTTTCTAATTACTCATATCTTACATTGTGTTACATGAATATGCTACTTTGATATGATATGACATTGATACATATGGATAGTGTATATTAATTTTCACTTATTTAATGCTTTAATGTTGTAAATTTCTTGTATGATAGGCTAGATATTTATTGTTTATTATGTGTCGCTTGTATCCCTTATTTGAAATAATTATTTGATCATCTCTATGAGATTTGTGCTTGATATGTTCAGCAGTTGAACATGTCCATTTGTTAATGGTCATTGGCTTCATGCATGCAATATTTGCTTGTGTGGCATTAAAACATGTACAATTACTTATGGCCCTTGGCCTTATGTGCGCAATATTTTCTTGTGTGACATTTGATCATGGCCATTGCTTGTGACCTTTGGCCATATGGTGTGATTTTTGATTGTATGTGAATCATTTAAACATTTCCCTTGTGTGTAGACTTTGGAATTATGTGTGACATTGTGTGTTGTGCTGGTTGATCTTGATTAGTGATGACATTATCTATAACATGTATTTTTAATATGTAGTCTAGTTCATAGATGGTTACTTTACTGCATTCTTTAAGTTTATATCTATATAGGCATGTCACTTGTATGCCTTGCTTTCAATATGCTACATACATGCTATAATGACAATTATATATTATATGATTACATATTTTCTACATGATGACATGATTACACATGATTATATCTTTATCACATGATACAATCAACTCTTTTGAGATAAGTGACTTACATGCTACATCCCTCATTTCAAAAGGGGTGCATCACATTGGGTTGTCTTAGAGATCTGATTCTCCATAAAAAAATTTGGGGATAGAGTATAAGCTCAAAGATTTAGAATACAAATTTAAAAATAAAAATACAATATAGGATTTCAAAAATTCAAAGTAATACAAAATCAAATTCTATAACAGAGAAGTATTCAAAAATTCAAAGTAATTCAAAAATCAAACACATGACATATATTGGGTCATTGATACAGATTATGGGGGCATATAACATGTATATGCAATCACTTTTAAAAGACTCAAAGTACATAATTATGCACACTTGCATGCATATGTAAAATAGTTAAAAGATCAAAGTTATAAGTTGAAAATACATTTACAATTGAGCATATAGATGCATATAATTATATATAATTTATCACATATTTAGGGGAATGATGCTTGTTCATGCTCATACTTTTTTCAAAGTTCAAAAGTTACAAATTCAAAATTCAAAATGCTTGATGCTTGTTTATACACATTTTTTAATTTAAAAGTTATAATTTTAAAGGCATGATACTTGTTCGTGCACATTTTTTAACTTTGAAGGCAAAATATTCATTTCAATTCAAATCTTTTTATATGCGATCATGCTAAGTTAATTGATATTCTTCATTCTATTTCAATCATACAAGTAGAATCTAGATATTCTTGTGTTGGTGTCATTCAATATGTTATGGGTAATATATGTTTATGTCTAATGACACTCAATGACCTTGGAATTCATTCTAACAAACCTAATATGTGTTTTTATATTTTGTTATCGATGGTGCATGTTTTAATCTAGTGACACTCAACAATCGTGCCATCACTTCTACCAAACCCATCATGGTTACACCTTTTCAAATTAACACATAGAGTACTATTCCCCATTCATGAGGGGGTATATGCATATTTCCAACTCAAGGGCTTGATTATTTATTCAAAATTAAGATTTTATCACTCTCAATTCATAATTGGTTTAGATTATCTAAGTGAATCAAGAAAGAAGCACAGTTCTACAACATTAGTTATAGGTTACAAGTAATTATGGTTTCATTTCCATACAAGTGTACTCCTTCCCTGCTCTCTTCTCAAATTTTAAATCTTCAAAGTCAAAATAATCTAAATTTCAAAAATGGACAAATGACTACTTCATGTGTTATTTCAAGGTTTGCTAAATTTAAGTGCCTTACACAATTGAATTATCTTCTCAAAGACAAACTGTGATGTAGAAATTGAGGTTCAATTATTTCTCTTTTACTTTATAAATTTTATTAATAAAAGAAAGGGGGAGGGAAGGGGGCAGGAGAGGATCGAGGGAATGTATACACATAAATATAGTCATGGGTACTTGACAATGTTGATTATTCACACATCCTAAATTATATGACTTGTGTGAAAATACTTGATTCTTTTTCATCATTCCTCTAAGCTATGTATCTGTATGTGGGCTTAACCCTTTGTTTTTCATCACTACTACACAAAAATTTCAAATTCATAATGCTAAAACCAATTCATACTACCCTCAAACTATATCCATATTATCAAAGTTATCCATAATGTTTTGCGACAAGTTTATGGAAGACAAACATGAACATTGTTGTGGGTTTGTCCACCTAGAGTGGCCATATCTCACACCTAATAATAACTATTTTCTAAATTTTAAATTATTTTTTTGGGTCTCCCCACACATTTTAAAATTTTGTATAAAGTAAATTATCATAATATTTTATAATTAATACATATCAAAGGTCATTCATTATCCCCACTTGGTTACTACTTGGTTCTTAGCTAACACACTATTGTACATTAAGCAAATATACTCTATTCTTTCCAAATTCAAGATCATTCACAAGAGGTGTCCTTAAGCCAAGTCTAAAGCATCACAAATTAAGTCAAGAACTATCATTGTCAAGTATCAAAACTATATTTATAGTTACATATGTATATTCAAGGAGCATAATTATACAATCACTCTAGATAAGAGAACTACATGGGCTAGATTTCCCTCATTAGAGTAATGGATATGTAGGTAATAGACAATAATCAAGGGGGTGATTAAGGTTAGCTTTGTCGATTACACTCCCCTCTCTTTATTATTGGTTTCAATATTTTGAGTTGTCTTTAGGGTTTCAAAGATAAAAGAATAAAAATAATGATATATATAAAGCATAATATGAATCATAATATCTTAGCATACTCAGTAGACATAGGTGAAAAAGTCACAATAGTCATATTTTTGTCACAATTAATGTAGATAAGGCCATCATCAATGGACTTGAGTGACCTGCACTACTATCCAATAATAATGGTCATGTGCTTGAACATTCCATGATTTTATTTATGATCTATCTAAAAAAAATCTATTTTTTACCTATCAGTCACCAGTCACAGTCAACTAAGATAAGTCTACAGTCAATAGACATAAATGGCATGCGTTGTTGTCCAAAAAGATTAGACTTATCTAGAAATAATTTTAGATCATGTTCTTAATATTAATCATAAACAATCACATCTTTTATTGATTTCCACTTTCATATATCTAAAGCAGTTAACATGAATCTTAATTTGAACTGAGTATATTTCTTCTTAGTGTCTTTAAAAAATAAAAGTTCTCCATATTTATCATATCTAAAATTTTAATTTTTAAGTATTGTATATCTATAAAATTCTAATATGTCTCAATACTTACACCTATTAGTAAAACATATTAATTATCAATTAGAAAATAAGGTCAAAAATATACTCAAATAGAAATCTCAATATGATCAAGGAGGTAAGAAAGATATAACTTCAAATCATGATTAGGAAACATAAGGATGCCCCTATAATAGACATAAGGATGACCCAAGTGTAAACATAGGATGCCCTTGGGAAAATATGAATCCATAATCATATTTATAAATTTGTATATACTACATCTAACTCCATAATAATATTAGTAGCACTTGTGTAAACAATGTTAATATAATATCTAGCAATAGAAAGATAAACATGATATGTTAAACTTGTGTAGATATGTAACAAACAAAGATAAAGAAATAAATTTTTAGAATACCTAAATCAAGAATCATAATAATCCAAGTATGAAGTCAAGCCAAGGGGAAAAAGTGAGATGAAGAAAGGAGTAAGGGATCATTACTAACCTAAAATGCCCATAGAATTATGCATACATTGGGTGAAAGGCCTTGATATGTATTATGTTATCATCACATGGAAGCTTGCATAGGCTTTTATGATGGGAGACAAAAATCAAAAGTAAGGGCCCAAATTAAAAATAATAAATTAACATAAATGAAGAGGCTAGAAGAATGATATAGGAATCACAAGAAGAAATTGAAAAGATAATCAATAAATAATCCAAAACATGGAAGCAAAGAAATAAGGTAACTTGAAATTCTATATAGGATAGATACTAGTACTAGATGATGTTGGAGGTATTAAGTGGGAATAACACATATAAAAATGCTAAGATGGATGCATAATGATTCAAAAATATATACATTAACTAAGAAAGAAGTAAAACTAAAGGCAAACAAGAAAATAAAAGAGTCTATGTACAAATAAATTATCCAAGTGAAATTTTATGGGGTTAGTAGGAGAGGCTAACAATGAAACTATATAAATTATCATAATTTGTGTAAATGGACACTTTCTTGTCCTTGTGATCAATATTTGGATGTCTTGGGACCCATTATTTCAAGAAGGCTGATGCATCATCATCACCATTGGCATCATTTGAATAATCATTAGTACAATAGTAGGTTTCACTGTTATCATCATTTCCATGGTAATCATTGGGGAATTGATTACATTATTTTTTTTAAGGTTGCGCTTTCTATTATTTGAATGGTATGTTGACTAGTTAGATCTTTGGTAGGGGGTTTATTTTGAATAGGCATAAAATGTTGTGATAATATTACTTTGGTAAATGGATGAGTAGGTGCTTGAAATTTAGGTGCATGTACTTGATGTTGTAAGATTAGTTTTTTTGTGTAGCTTTTCAAGTAACACCTTATTTTGAACCTATGTGGGAGGCTCATAATTAGTGCCTTAAATGGTGATCACTTTATTATTTAAAAAAAATCCAAATAATGGTGTATTATTGAAATGATTTATTTGATTTGATTAATCAAGTGTCATCTGACCAATATGTCATATGTCCCATGATCTGGTAATACATGAAACAAAACTAATAATGTCTTAGTATCAATAATGATAGGTAGTGTAATTCCCCAAATTGGTATCCTAGTTATATCATCATACCCTCTAATATTTGTGTTTGTTCCAAGTAGATCATTATGTGTATATTTAAGATTGGTATCAAACTTTATTATGCATGCATTAATACTTGAAACATTAACAATCATAGGTCCATTTTTTTATGTTTAATGTATATCTATGAAAGCTCAAATGAATAATGGACCATTATTAGAATCATATTTTGAAATTTTATGGTCATAAAATAGAATTGGGGAAGGCTCCTTACATGTCTCATTGACCACACTTTTTAATCCATGAAGTGGATATATATTATAACCTGTGGAGGTTTTTTTTATCTATCATATGAACATCATATTTGATTTCAAATTGAGTGGCATGATTTTGAAGAGTTTTGGAAAAAAATTTAAGATATTGGTTTGGTGGATAAATTATTTCATTCAAAGTATTCTTGTTACCCTCTATTTGGATTGGTTGTTGTCAGTTAAGTCTTGGATCATATGCTTCAAATTCATGCATTTTTTGTGGAATGTCCAAGGATTGTATAATAATCTCAATATGTATTGATATCATGTTTTTTAGGCAAGGGCTTTGATAAGTGAATTTTTTTTGGGGGAGGTAGAGATATCCTATTACATTATTTCAATTGTTAAAGCACATTTTTAGGACTTTTCAATTATTCTTATAAATTATCTTTACTCTCTTTGTTGGGAAAGGATTATCTTTTATTATGGTTGGTCTACCGCATTAACTCATCTCAGATTTATTCTTAGGTTAAAAAGTATTATAATTAGCCTTAGCTTTGAATGTTGATTTACCTTGATATTTTGATTCACTATAGGTAGGGGCATTAAACCCATATTTATTTATGTTGGCATCTAAACTATTGATCTCATAGTTTCTAAATATGTGACAATGTTCATATAAATATTCTGATGAGTTGAAGACCACTTTATCTTTAATGGGTTAGAGTAAACTTTGATAGAATATAATTTGTAATTCAATATAAATAAATTGGCAAGTCATATTTATAAACATGGTTTTTAATCTAAGCAAATATTCATTAACATTTTCATTAGGCCTTTGTTTAAGTTAAGAAATCTGTGAAAACATGGTCTTCATAATAATTTTGATTGAAAAGTCAGATAATAAATTATCAGTGAAATAATTGAAAGAGTGTACATATCTAGATGGTAAATTATAAAAATAATCAAGGGAATAGTCTTTAAGGGTCAAGAAAAGAGTTCCCTAGAAATTTATCATTATGTGTAGATTCGAGACATGCAACAAAGAAAGACTTGATATGATGAGAAGGATCAACCTCTCCATTGAAAAAATGAAACTTAGGAGCTACAAAACATTTGGGAAAAGGGTAGGCAAGGATCTCATGAATTAAAGGATTAATTAATATATCATGTGAATTGACTTTACGACTTAGTTTTTGAGACACTTGGGAAAGCAACTGAATTTTTTGTTGCATAACTTGCATGGTTTGTATATCTTTTTGAAGAATTTTAGATTCAAAGGTTGAAATGAAAGTATTAGTAGTAGAGTAGGTAGGAATAGAGACATTGGACCATGGAGAAACACTATGGATAAGAGGGGAAGGTTGTAAATTTTTTTGAGATAGTTGAGTAATTTGAAGAATAAGAAAATAAATATCAAGACCAATTTAAGAAGGCAAAGTCATAGCAATCTAGGTAGAAAAATAAGAATATGGATAATATTAACAAAAATATGAGACATAACCACATTATTTAACATGTGAGAGGAATCTCTAGAAGATGGAGCATCATTAGAAGAATTCAAAGATCCATGATTTTCCTTGACTGTAGATTTATTAGCCACAAATTTATTTTGTGTATATCTAAACATGTATAACATTGCATCTATTTCATTAGGATATTTCAAAACATGTGTACAAAACAAAGAAACTATTTTCATCATATCTTTCTTTACATCAATTTTATCTATATTTTGAGATCCATTAGCAACATTTTCAACATATAATTAAAATTCATAGAATTTTCATTCATATCATCATCCACATATGTATCAATAAAATAAGAATTAATCTTATTAATATTTTCCATTTTAGTATTCAAATCAACATGAGTACCTATAAAAGGAAGTTCAAAAAATTTAATTAGTTTGAAATTTAATCTATCACTTATTAACATATATAACATGCAGACAAGGGTTTACAAAAACACATAAGGAACTAGGGCTAATGGTGGAAAGGCAAATGCATCCAACCGTATATACAAGTAAAATCTATAATAATATCAAGGGTTAACCATATAAGGGAAGGAAGCTTATAAACTAATATGGGTTTATGGAAACCCTAGGTAGAATCAATTCCAATATGCAATATAAATAATAATCTAACCCTATGAGGTATAAGAGGGAATGGTTCACAAAAAAATTAAAACCCTAAGGTTGGGAGCAAGATAACTTAGGTTCACCAAAATGTTTTGTTGGTAAAGTGTACAATGTGGTTTTTGGCTAACAAAAGTACACTAAACTTATAAACATATTACATAAGACAAATTTAATTCAAGTATAATAATATAACAACATAAACATATTTGAAATTTATAAATATATAGATTAAGATGCTTGAAACTTGACAATGTTTACTTATATATGTGTTTTTGAAGGCTAAAAATATGTCTAAATGTAGTCATGGAGAAAACCTAATGCAAAAATGAGAATGTGCATAAAAATAACCAAGGTCAATGGGTCAATCCTAGTAAGCTACAATTTAATCATAGTCACCAAGTTTGATACTAGTCACGAGTGCATTTGCCTGCTAGTGTTTATTAAAAACCTCTCTTATATTGTCAAAATGAGTTATGGATATTCTAGAATTGCTTCTCCTTCTTCCCAACCCTAATTACTTGGAAAAAACCTTACAAGAGCATAAAAATGGATGTACTTATAAGAGGTTTAACTCAATCATATCCATATTCTTTGAAAATTTAGAAATCAACACTCATGCAGTCTAACCAATATAGTCTAATGTAATATGAAGATCCCAACCCTTATCCCTATGAATGAGATGCAAGCAACTAGTAGATTTATATACTCTTTCACTACTTATTCAATACATTTTTTTTATACAAAGGGTATGTACATTTCAATAGATGGCAATAATATTGGAAATCACCTTGTAATATCTTATGAAATCTTTATTTTCTTGGGTTGATGTATAATATTGTGTCCCACTTCTTGGTACAAAGGGACAAAAAAAATGAAAAAGTAAATATTTCTCAATTTTTATAGACAATAGTGACTTAACCGTATAAAATATGAAAATGGTGTAAAATAATGAAATATTTCATTTTAAGTGTAGATTACATTTATTATTTTTTTGAAAAATTAAAAAATTAAAAATTAGATTTTTTAATACCTAAATACACAATGTGTGTGTTTCGTGTAAAAAAAGTTTTATCGAGTACGTGATTTCTCCTCATAATTTTATCAAAACAAAATATTTTCTTAAGATTTTTTGCAAAGAGGTCTTAGAAATGTGAGCGTAGTGCAAGAT
This sequence comes from Torreya grandis, assembly GCA_037957365.1. Lineage (NCBI taxonomy): Eukaryota > Viridiplantae > Streptophyta > Pinopsida > Cupressales > Taxaceae > Torreya > Torreya grandis. Next base: position 1,838,741 of record JARHVA010001552.1, read on the forward strand.
TATTTTTTTATAATTTTTTGATTAAAAAGTAATTTTTTAATGATCAAGGCAAGGAATATCAATGCTTATGACTTCTCCTCACAATATTTTATATATATATTTCAAAATAGACTAATTTTTTCCCTATTGGAACAAGGATACTAAAGTCGAGTGCATTGATATTTTTCAAAAATGTTTGGCCATAGTCTCCTATTTTTTTTAGTGCCTCAAACATATGATACTTCATTTTATAAATAAGTATATTTTAATAAATAAATATTAAATATTATTAAAATTTATAAAAAAGCATATTATTAGAAATCTCATAAAAAACCTATTTATATATAGATCCACATGTTTTTATTTTATTTTTTCATCCTAATACATGGCATCTAAAGTGGAAATTATAGGTCAATAGTAGCTTTCCACTTCAATGGGTGAAGATTTGATGCCACATGGGGTTCGAATGAAGGGGGTTAGAATGAATGGGGCTCATTCGAACCCCCTTCATTTGAACTCCGTTTGTTCAAACCCCCTTCGAATAACTCAATCCATTGGCTAGTTTATTTAAATTAATCAAAAACATAAAGTAAACCTTTGACCCCCTTCATTTGAATGGGGTTCATTCAAAGGGGGTTTGTTATAACCCACTTCATTTGAACCCCCTTCAAAAAGTGCATGTGGGGGTTCAAAAGAACCCCCTTCAAACGAACAGGGTTTGTTCAAACCCCATTTTTTTGGGATTTGGATGCATTTGGCCATGAAGTGGGACTCACTTATGTGTTTTAACCCTCTTATGAAAAATTCATCCTAAATGTATTAACTTGTTTGTGTACTTATAGACTTCTTGAATTCAAAATAAGACCTTATTGGCACATAAGCCAACAATCAAAAGATAATAAAACTAACAAATAAGGAACAAGAACCCAAACAAGCCAAAAATTAGGTTTTAAGGGACCCATAAAACAAAAAGACCATAATGATTGGGTCAACCCTATAATGTTGACCATGAAACCTTAAAATAGTATTTTGGACATTTTAAGAGCATCTAAGGTCATACCAAGGTAAATAAATAGTTAATTTATAAGTTTTTAAGCATTATAAATTGAATGGTGGCATTATTATGGCCATGAATTGAAATAAAAGTAAGTTTTAAATAAAATGTAAAGCAAGGGAAGCAAATACATGACCCAACATAAATAAAATATGCCAATAAGAGCCTAATATGAACCAATGATCCATACACAAAACAACACACTAATACCATATAAAATAATTATTATTGTACCAAAATTAGTGTCTAAAAAACTCTATAGGTACATGATAAATTATTAACTCTAATTAAAATATATATATAAGAAATGAAGAAATATCTATTCCTATGAGAGGTGTAAGAGAGTACAGGTTCACTAAAATGTGTTATGAATAAATGAATTTACACCAAAATGTAACACATATACACAAACATTTAACTAGACCCAAAACATATGTAAAATAGTGAATCTAACCTAATTAATTAATTCCACTACCAAAGAAAATAGAGATACATGTAATTTTCAGAGATATATCTTGATGATCGTGAAATCAACTAATAGTCTTCAAAATATGATTAGTGAAAAATAATACCCAACAATAACAATTAATGGATAACCTATAAAACTTATGATGATCAAAATTTGATGTACAAACTATCAAATTCTATTTTAAGAAAAGTTTAGCCATGAAAAAAATAGTTTAATGAATGTGTTTGTTTGATCTTACGCTCCAAAAAAATCATTCAATTTTTTATGCCTTTACTCATATCATTGGAAAAATAGACTTCTTATCTCTCTAGTTGGATAGCTAGATTTAGAAAGTATAAGGAAAATAATGTGTTTTGTACACTTAGCTCAATTCTTATCATGGCCTTGACATTTCAAAAAGAAGGTATCTAGAAGGGGAACTAGAGAGAATGGTTGGGGCCTACAACTTGTCACCAAGCTAGGGCAGTCATGCCCTAGCTTGTTTTAGAGGTATTCGAGATTGCATAGGAAGGTGAAGGTCGACAGGCGAAGTAGGGTAGAGAGCAACGGTTTCAATAGTTGAGGACTATTTAAGGAAGGGCATGGATATGGCTCAGAGTGAGCCATCTAAGGCCTTGCTAGATAGGAGTTTTTGCGAAGTGGTGGGCATGAATATGCAGGGATAGGAAGCAAGGATATTTGAAAATGCAATTTTTTCTCAGACTCTTTTTGCTTTGGATTTGAGCTCGCCTGGGGGGTCTAGGATAACAAAGATCAATGGATACCTTGAGCGGTGCAAAGAGAGACCCAAACTAATAATCTCTTTCGACATGATTGCTGAAGATGTGGAATACTACTCCAAGCATTCACTATATTGCAAGTTTTTGGGACTGAGAGTCTCCCTTCAATTTTTGGAGAGTAGGGCTCAAAGAATGTGGGAGCCAGAGGGCGAGATGGAGGTTACATTGCTGGCAAACAATTTCTTCATGGTTATGTTTCTCTACTTGGCTAATAGAAATAGGGTTTTTGAGGGAGGGCCTTATTTTTATAATCAAGTTGGGCTTTTTGTGAAACCATGGCATGCAGGATTTAATCCTACTAAGGAACTGCCAAATAGGGTCCCAGTGTGGGTTCGTTTACCTAGAATGCCTATAGAATGATGTTGTGAGGATATTCTTTAGATGATAGCTTCGATGCTAGGAAGGTCGGTGGGGTCTTCAACACAAACCTTAGGTAAGAAAGTCATGACTTTTGCTTGAATTTGCATGGAAATTGACTTAAGTAGACCATTGTCAGACGCAGTGGAGATGTGTGAGGGCTCATACTCCTGGGTACAACAATTGGACTATGAGACCCTTCCTTTCAGATGTTACCTTTGTCATGAATATGGACACCTGGTGTGAAGGTGCCCGAAGGCCAAACCAAAATAATAGCAACCTCCACCCCCACCTCCTCTGAGTAACACTACTGGTGCTGATAAAGGGAAGAAGTATGGAGCTGGTGCAGGAAAGGATTCTAAGGGTTTTGTCCAAGTTAAGGCTCAAAATCAAAATAGAGGTCATAAGAGGTCCTTAATGGAGTGACAAGATGAGGATACTTTTAATAGGTTTGAGGTATTGGATGAATTGGGTCAGCAAGAAGTTAACCCAGGACTAATTAGTGTGGAGCAGTTTGTGGTGGGGTCCAAAACGGAGGGTAAATCTTCCACTCCTCACTTTGCGCTTCATGAGGAAGCTGTCTTACCTATAATCATGGATGGGTAGATAGGGGAACATATAATTTTTGAGCCAATGGCTAGTCTAAAATAGGGAGTAGAGGTCAGGGATATTCCAGCATGGACAATGGATACAGAGATGGAAAAGCGAGGTAAAGCTCCTCCTCATCTGGCATTCTTCAAAAGGATGGTAAGAAGGGGGTTTCAGAGAAAAGTGTTAAATTGGGATGGAAGAAGGACATAGAGAGGATTAAGATGATAGGGGATAATTTGGTAGAGTCAGGGTCTGTTAAGACCTTAGATTCCCACTTCTTGACTCCTCTAAAATGATTATTATCTCTTGGAATGTAAGGGGCTTGAACAGCGGCCCTAGACAAAAAGTTGTTAGGGAATTAGTTAGAAGTCAATCTCCAGATATCCTCTTTCTTTAGGAGACTAAGGTTTTAGTGGATTACATGATGAGTATCGCACCTAAGATATGGAGGCATGGTCTATATCAGTGCATTGGTGCCCAGGAGTCTTCAGGGGGCGTGGCTTGCCTATGGAACCCACGTAAGTTCCAACCTGTGTCCTGGACCTCCTTCAAATCCTCCTTATCAATGGTTTCTTTGTGCATTTAGTCAGGTGAGTATGTTCTTTTTTTGAATGTCTACACCCCTATAAATTTCCAAGGTAATCTTCTTGTATGGAATAATATTCACCTGGTTCGTAGCTTATTTCCTTACCTACCATGGATCATAGCTGGAGACTTTAATGTTATTCTAGACTTAATGGAAAAATGGGGAGGGAATGCAAAATTGGAGCCTTCTTCCATCTTACTTCAGGACAAGATTTTGGCACTCAATCTTGTGGATATTAAGCCTAGTAACAATCATTTCACTTGAAACAATAGAAGGGTGGGCGACAGGTGCATTGCTAAACGCATAGACCAATTTATGACCTCTTATTTTTGGGTGGGTGGCTTGTGGTCTTTGAGCTTTGAGATTTTAGATTGGAGAGGCTCAGATCACTGGCCCATAAAGCTTACCATTTCTTCTTCCCGCTTGTCTTAGAAGCCATCTTTCAAGTTTCAACTCATGTGGCTCAGGGACCCAGACCTGTTTGGACGAGTTACTGAATGGTGGAGAGTAGGTAGGCCTACTGCTAGTACAGTGATGTATATTTTTGCTAAGCTCCTCCAATTTGTAAAGTATCAGCTCAAATGGTGGAATCATCAGAGCTTTGGGAACATCTTCCAGGAGAAAAAAGAGGTGCAAATGGAGTTGAATGACATTACCAGATTGATTAGGGAAGAGGGGCTATCTGAGGTTATGCTGAGGGAGGAAGCTAGGGCTGTAAAAACTTTGGAGGAATGGGAGCTGAGAGAGGAAATCTTTTGGAAACAAAAAGCTAGGACCGAGTGGCTGCAAGAGGGGGATAAGAACACTACTTTCTTCTTCAATTCAGTAAGAGCCAGACAACATGGTAATGTGATAACATCTTTGCTGACAGATAGGGGAGAGGTTATCTCTTCTACACAGGATATCTGTAATGAAGCAGTGTAGTATTTTGCTTCTTTATTCAAGGAGGAATTGCAGGGGGAATCAGATGCAGAGGCTCAGGTACTCTCCTGTATTCCTTCTTTAGTTTCTCAAGAAATTAAGGAGCATCTGATGAGTGCCATATCCTTAGAGGAATTAGAAAAGATTTTTTTTATGATGCAAAAAGGAAAGGCTCTTGGTCCAGATGGTGTCTTGATTGAATTATTTCAGGAATTTTGGGAAATTATCAAATTAAACTTATTGGCAGTGGTACAAGAATCCCAGAAGAACAAGCAAATGCTCTAGGCCCTGAACTCTACCTTCCTAGCTCTCATTCCCAAGGGGGAGGGGGCTGATCAGTTAAGTCAATTTTGCCCCATTTCCCTTTGCAATGTGATTTATAAAATTATATCTAAGTTGATTGATAAAAGGTTAAAAAAGTGGCTTACAGTGCTAATCTCAGAGGAGCAAAGTGGCTTTGTGGAGGGCCGTCAGATTTTGGATGGGGTAGTGGTGGCTACAGAGATGATCCATTCCATGACCATGTCCAAAGAGAAGGCTATGTTCATCAAGCTAGACATGTCTAAGGCATATGACAGAGTTTGTTGGTCCTTCCTCCAGAAGGTTTTGGATGCCTTTGGTTTTGAGGAGGATTGGATCCGATGGGTTATGAGTTGTGTGAATTTGACTTCTTTCTCAGTTTTGGTTAATGGGGATCATTCTAATCTCTTTGGGGCTTCACATGGTTTGTGGCAAGGTGACCCCCTATCTCCTTACCTATTTTTCCTTTTGGTAGAAGGTATGGGATGGCTGATTAAAAGGAATGTTGATGAGGGTGTTATTCAAGGCTAGCAATAGGGAGGGGGCCTTCCTGCTCAATCCCACCTACAGTTTGTGGATGATTCAGCTTTGATGGGCATGGCTACTATTAGGGAGGTGGCTAATATTCGCAAAGGCTTGGATGCTTACCTTGCTACCTCAGGATAGTTAATTAATGAGGACAAGTCTTCAATTTTTTTCTTCAACACCCCACCACCCATCCAATGAAGAGTGGTTGATATTCTCTGATTCCAAATTGGGAGTCTTCCATTATTATATCTTGGGATCCCTATCTCTGCAGGTAGGTACTCCAAGGATTTGTGGCAGGTGATTCTAAATAAGTTTCAAGCCAAGGTGAACCATTGGACCCATCGTTGGATGTCCTTTGTTGGTTGGGTCTAGCTAATTCAATAAGTGGTGTAGGCTCTTCCTCTTTATAGATATATGATACAGGTGGCACCGATGAGTTTTGTTAAGGACCTGGACTCCTTGGCAAGATAGTTCTTTTGGGTTGGTAACTTATCATCGATAAAGTGGATCCTTATTAAGTGGGAGGTTATTTGTAGCCCAAAAAGGTTTGGGGGCCTAGGATTACGGCAATCACTACTAGCAGGTATGGCCCTAGCAGTCAAATTGTATTGGTAATGGTGTGAGGAACAAGACCAGGTTTGGGCCAAGATTTTATCTCATAAGTACTTTTTTGGGATCCCCCAAAAGGATATCCCATGGTATAGTTTGATAGGGAAAGGTTCAGTGATTTGGGCTACTCTCAAGAAAGGAGTTGCACTGGTTAAGAGAGGCCTATTCTAGATTTGCAAGAGTGGGGTAGAGGCACAATTTTGGCATGGCTCTTGGGATGGCTATCCCCCCATAGTTATTCAATACCCTCATCTGAATGTTTTATCACAGAGATTCAGTGAAGCTGGGTGGACGAGGGTGTGTGACTATAAATCCTTCTCCCTTATGGGCAGATGACAGAAGCGAGATGGAAGACCCTAAAGGAGTGGCTGATTCTTGGGATGGAGGCAGAGTGCACAGAGCTAAATTTCATCCTTTCCTATCACAATTACAATGCACTTAGGGGTGGTGATACACTAGCCTAGTCCCCTAACCCCAAGGGTAAGTACACTATGTCTTCTGGCTATCAGGAGTTGATTTCTTAGCAATTTGATGAGGGGGAAGTTCCTTGGTGGAAAAAATTTTGGAGCAATTTCTCTTGGCTGAAGTGTAATTGCTTTACCTGGACTCTAGTCTGGAATAGATTCTTGACTTGGGAGAATATTTGAAAGAGGGGCTTTGCTAGTCCTTTGAGGTGCGTTCTATGTAGGGGCGAGGAGGAGGATTCTCCACATCTATTCTTTCGCTGCCCCTTCACTTGGCAATTGTGGTACTCCTGGTGGGACGTGTGGAGGTGTCAATGTGTGAACGCATCCTCCCTGGCTGATTTTTGGTCAAGATTGGGCAGACCCCCCTTCGCAGCTCCCTTCTTGCAAGATGCTTGGTACACTAGACCTATTTTTTTGCTCTGGCAAGTTTGGCTGAAAAGGAATCATAGAATGTTTGAGACAAAAAATTGGGGATTCAATAGGTTTGGAGTAGAATTATAGGAATGATCTAGGAGACTATTGCAGCTAAGAGTGAGATTATTTTGCCATTGGAGAAGGGTGATGCAAAGATGATAGACAGGTTTGGCATACAAGGTATATCTCTGGCCTCAGCTTGCGTTCAGAGAGGTAGACATGGGAAGCAGAAAATTCAAAGGAGTGGGAAATGGATGCCCCCTCTCACGGGACTTTTGAAAATTAATACCAATGGCTCTTCTAGGGGAAATCCAGGCCCATCTGGGATCGATGGGATTGGTAAGGATTCTTCTGGTTCAGTGGTTTTTATTTTTTCAGCTAATATGGGTGTGCAAACTGTTAATAGGATGGAAGGGTGGGATTTCTTATATACCTTGAAGAGAGCTTATGCTTTAGGATGGAGGAGGGTGATATGTGAAGCCAACTCACAAATCCTGGTCAATCTGCTCCTTGAGAGGAAGATTACAGATGTGAGCTAGCAATTGTCTACGATAGTGCAGTAGATATTACAAATTAATTCACTAATGGATTCAGTGTCTTATGCCCATGTTCCAAGGGAGTGGAACAGGGCAGCCGATTGCCTGGCTAAATGGGCGTCAGATAGAGATGGCCAGAAGATTGATGGATGGGCGCAGATGCCCAATGAGTTATGTCAAAACTTGGAGAGGATTCTTAAAGAAGATGAAAATGGTATTGGGGAGTGATGGTTATGTTTGTGTCTTTTTTGTGGTCTTCATTGGTTTCCAGGGCTTTGGCCCTTTGATGCTTTGTAATCTGATGTTTTGAGTTTTAATAAAGTTTTTACTCCTTTTTTTTTTTAAATTCTTATCGTGGCCTTATTAATTTATACAATATCGAAAAAATACTCTAATAGACTATTTCTAGATAACTTCCAAATACCTAAATGTATTAGGTGTTGGAACAATAATATTTATGGGATTACATTATGGTCCACATTATTTCATAAAATAAATAAATAAATAATATATTTATTATCTACACAACTAAATATTATTATTATGATTAATTTAAAGAGGTGGATTGATTAGTTGCAACTGTCCACACCTTTTATAAAGGTATTTTAACTTTTGGTGAAAGATTAATTTTGATTATTACAGCATTATAATTTATGAGAGTGGTGGTCTTAAATTTTATGTGAAGAATTACGAAGAAGTGAGGTGAATAAAAAATTTATAATTGTAAATATATGAATTATAAATATCTTTTAAAAATATAGTTATATTAAAAATATAATAATAATAATAATAATTATTATTATTATTATTATTATTATTATATCTAATAAAGTGATTTGGTTGTTTCAAGTTCTCGTCTAGATTTAAATCTTATTAAGATATATGAGAATGGATGTGACCATTGGTAGTATTTTTGAGGTCATTTATGTCTCTTATTAGTATTCTCAAATCAGTTGTGGTCATTAGTAGTATTTTCAAATCTGTTAACTATTTGGTATATATGGTATAAATGTGGCAGATAATCATTTAGGGATCTGGACCCCTGATTATATTTTAGAATGATTCATAACTCCAATAAAAAATGATAAACAATCAATATATTTATATATGTGTGTGTGTTAAAAATTAAATATTCTTTATGAGAATTTTTTTCTCCTAAATATTTATTATAGTAATTTTATTTTACTATGTTAAAATAAGTTAAAAAGCAAGTATTTTTTATAATAATTTTTTAACCATAATAATTTTCTTTTACCTTGTTAAGATAAGTTAAATTTAAAGAGCAAATACCCTATAGCATTCTTTTAATATTTTATTATAGTAATTTTTTTACTATAAATTGGTAAATGTTTTTACGAAGTGAATAAAAAAGGCTTAATTTTTTTATATAGATTCATTTATCTTTTTATAAATAAATATTATAGTTATATTTGAATAGTGGTATAATTTGATAAAATATTTAAGTAATAAATTACTATAATTATTTAATATGAGTTTAAAACATGTGTTTAGTTAAGTGAAATTTTAAGAATTTAAATTAATAAGAGTGTCAAAGTTCAAATGTTAAAATTTGTATTAAGTGAAATTTATACTTTTATTTTTCAAAGAGTTATTTTTCAATAAATTTTGAATTGACAAGTTTGGTTAAATTTAAATTTTACCCACGATCATGAGGGAAGTTTAATTTTTCATTACAATTTATCATTTACAAGTAATGATGAATGTTTGATTAAAGATGAAGTATGTGTGTTAGTATGCTTAATCAAGAAGTCTACTTATAAATAAAAGTAAACATTTTCTCTTTTATAGTCAATCTTTATTTTTATCATAGAATTAAACCTATATTTATTTTATTGTACATGCATAAACATATGCATTGGTCATTTTATCATTATTAATTGGACACAAAAAGATGTCTAAAAGTTTGATATATTTTTATTTTTAAAATTTGTTTTAAAGTGTTATAGTTGTAACAAAATGGCCTCCCAAAGCTTTAATATAGATAAATCACAAATATTAAATGAGATTAACTATAACATTTAGAAGATTTGTATTAAAATTAAATTTATGACTAGAAAGTTATGGAGTGTTGTTCATAGGACTATGAAACCTCTGTCTAGGAGACATGCGACAACTGAAAATACAAATGCCTATCAATATAAATCTCAAAAAACTATGTCGATCATTATAAGGAGTGTTAAAGATGAATTCCTAATCCATGTTGACAATCAATAATCTCCTAAAAAAAATTGAAAAATTATTGAATCAATACATAAGGATATCTAACTTTCTAAAATTATCAAACTTATTCTTGAACTCATGACAACTCCCATAAAAGATGATGAAAAAAATAATAATTTTCTTTCTACAATTAAAAACATTAAATCACAATTAAAAATTTCAAATTAAAATACAATTATTAACGTGAGAAAACTTCAATAAAGTAAAAAACTCACAAATTTTATTTTATTATTTGAAAAACATTTACAAATCCACTAAATTCTTTTTTCACTTGATTTCTTCACAATTCTTCAAATAAAATTTGGAGACCAATATTCCCATAAATCACAATGTTATAATAATAAAAAAGGGAACAAATTATAAAAACTCTAAAAATAACCAAGGGGAGAAATTTTCTAATAAAAATCAGACATAGATAAAATAACAATCATGATCAAAATTCTATTTTTTTTATTTTTTATAATGATTTGTTTACTTCTAATAATAATGAATGGATTTTAACTAGTGATTTTTCGTACCACATAATATATTTGTTTAATATTTTATCTGATATTAAAAATATATGTTTATGTGATAATTTATTTTTAGAAGCAACTAAATGAGGTAATATAAAATTTACAAATAGATTCTTAAATGATATTTACTATGCTCTTATATATATATATATATATATATATATATATATATATATATATATATATATATATATATATTTATATATTTCAACTTACACATGATAATTTTATTATAACACTTCTTAAAGATAAATGGTTCATTAAATATCAATTTGGTTCTCTAATTATTGAAGGTATTCAAAAAAGTGGTTTTTATATTTTTATTAATTTTTCTTTTGTATCTTATCTTTCCTCTCAAGTTAGAAATGAATCTCAATTATGGCATGAAAGACTTGGACATGTTAATTTTATATTTTTTTGTGATATGTTGAGACATGATCTTGTAATAAAATTGCTTAAAATTAAAATATATGATGAAACATGTGTAAGTTACTTACACGATAAGTCACACATTCAACTTTTTCACAAACAACGTGATGCAAACTCCTTTCATTATTTAGAATTTATCCATAATGATATTAGAGGACCACTTGAATTTACATCTCTTAATAAATCTTTATATGCTTTAAATTTTATTGATGGTCATATTATAATGATTTGGATTTATTTTATAAAGAAAAAAATTGAAGCATTATCTAAATTTAAATAATTTCAAAATTTTATTGAAAAATATTCTAATCTTAAAATTAAGATATTAAGAATTGATAATGGTGGTGGATGTACTAGTAAAAATTTGATTCATTTTACATTTTATATGGTAATGAAAGAGAACTAACAACTTCATATTCTCTATAGGAAAATAGAATTATTACAAAAATAAAATAAAACTATCATAAAAATGGCTAGAACTATGTTGCATTTAATAAGTGTTCTTAAGTTTATTTTGACCAAAGTCATGAATAATATTATATATATTCTTAATATAGTTCCTACTAAATTTTTACATCTTTCTACTTCTTTATAAAAATGGTCTAATAAGAAATCAAGTGTTGCTCACCTTCGGATATTTGGAGGTCTCGTTTCTATTTATATTCCTAAAATCAAAAGAAAAAAACTTGATCCTACCTCTCACTCTTGTATTTTTGTAGGTTATGGAGGATGATATATGATCTATATAAATGATAAACTATTGAAAATAATAATATTTAAAATCTTGAAAAAAATTATGTGAGCCTTCTTTAGAACCCTCTCAAGTTTATTGTTATGAAGACCTAGACACTTATATTCCTCCTTATGAAGAAACAAATGTCTTAGAGGAAGATGATCTAAATTTGTATAATTTTGAGTTTGATGGAGAGCTTTCTCCATTTTGTTTTCAGTATAAGACCTAAATGGGTTGAATCTTTAATTCAATATTTTAATCTTGGAAATATTAATAAAGTGTCTAGAAATAAATATACTTATCATATTTTAATGACTCTTTATAAATGTGAATCTCAATGTTTCGAAGAAGCCATTCGAGATGTTAGATGAAAAGATGTTATGAAATCTTAATATAGAATCTTAATTAAAAACCAGATTTAGGATCTTGTCCCTCTTCCTTCTATAATAAATATTGTTGGTTCTAGATAGTTTTATAAAATTAGATATAACTCAATTGAAAAAATTGATAAATTTAAAGCTTGGTTAGTTATTCTAGGCTTTACTCAAAAACCTACTATTGATTATGTTCAAACCTTTGCTCATATAACAAAAATGAGTACTATAAGATTACTTATTACTCTCGTAGTTCAAAATGGTTGATAAATACACTAAATTTGAAGTTTAAAATATTTTCCCAAATAGTGACTTAGAAGAAGAAATATTTATGATTCAACCAAAATGTTTTGAAGAACCTAACAAAAAACATTATGTATATAAGTTATAAAAATATTTCTATGATTTAAAACAAGTTCTTTAAGCTTGGTATTCTAAAATCACAATAGTTTTTTAAGAATTAGGTCTTTTTAATTTTTATTTTGATTATGATCTCTCTAGGAAAATTGAAAATAGTCATATTATCTTAATTGTGTTATATGCAGATGATCTTCTTATCACTAGCAATCAAACTTTTTTTATTCTTAAATATAAATATAAACTAAATCAATATTTTAAGATGAATGATTTAGGTTTTATTATTTTCTAGGATAGTTGTATTTTAGGAAAAGAATAGTATCTCAATCTCAATATGCACATAACCTTCTTATTAAATTTAATATGATTGATTGTAGGAATATTTCTACACTGATTGAAGTTGGTGTTAAGCTTGATCTAAAACCTACATATGCCAAAGTTAATCTTATTTTATACATATAATTAGTTAGAAGTTGGATTTATCTAACTACTATGAGACCAAAAAAATTATATAATGTAGGTGTTGCTTCCATATTCATGCAAGATCTATATCTAGATTATTAAAAATTAACAAAAAGAATACATTGGTGATATTAATTAGAGCAACAAAAAAATAACAACTATTGATATCTATTCTACAAAATTAGAGTATAAACGTACTATGAAAGCTACTTAAAAAGCAATGTGGCTAAGAATGTTGTTAGAAGAACTCCATATGGGTGACTCTCACAATACAACTCTTCTTTGTAACAGTCAAAGTTGTATAATATTGGTAAAAATTGTAATTCAACACCAAAGAATTAAAATATATTAAATTTCATGTGTGCTTTATCCAAAAAAATCATCAATGATGATATTAATCTGATTATTGTCTTACTGATGATCAAGTGGTAGATATCTTCACAAAACTATTGTGTATTATAAAATTTTACAAATTCATAACAATGTTGGGCCTCTCAGAAATGCTCTTGAGGGGGAATTGCATGACAATGTCACCTCCTAATAACCATGTGTTCTTTTTAATCTCTATACTTCTTCTCAATTGTTAAAGTATTATAAAAAGTTATCCTATATGATTTTTATGTAAACTGCAACCTATGTGAGTTTATAGTGTACCCGATAATCAAGCATGTTTTGTAATGGAAGTCTAAATATTTTATAAAAGAGTTCAAATACTTGTAATTTTATCCATGAGAAACGATGGGATGTACTCCCACTATCATGCTAGCCTAAATTACCCCATGTGGTTTATGGATTCTAATTCTTTCTATATAAAAAGATGATATTAGCATGATGAGTGTGTTTAAATCCTTAAAGTGTTACATGTTAACTTAAAGTCATCGTGGATAGTTTATGGATGGTAATTCCTTTTATATAAAAAGGTGACTATGATATTTATCCCCATTAAATATTAAAGGGAGTGTTGGAACAATAATATTTGTGGAGTTACATTGTAGTCCACATTATTACATAAATAAATAATATATTTATTATTTACACAACCAAATATTTATTATTATGGATATTTTAAAATGGTGGATGGGTTGGTTGTAACTATCCACACCCCTCATAAAAGTATTTTAACCTTTGGTGAAAGATCAATTTTGATTATTACAACATCTTAATTTATGGGAGTGGGCGTCTCCATATTTGATGTGAAGAATTGTGAAGAAGTGAGATGAAGGAGAAATTTTTGGGTATGTAAATGTTTCTTGAATAATAGAATAAGCTATGTGTGTTTTTTACCTCATGGATATATTTCCATGTTAAAATTGTATAATGTACTTTCTCTTTTGTTCCTTGCATTATTTCATTGCAATTATCAGTTATGTAATTAATTAGATTATTTATTTACTTGTCGTTCATATTAAACAAATACTAAATTCCTACTGGTGGTTATTCTAACACTAGGGCACTTGTATATTTATATGAGACTTGAATTCCAATGAGGACTCTATTGGCATGCAAACTAACATCCAATGGTTGAAAAAATAAAAAAATGATATAAGGGTTACACAAGGCATGATGCAGTAGGGCTCAAAATAATCATGGCAGTGCCATACATTGAGGTTTTGGACATGTCCAAAATGTCAAAGCATGTTTTTGGAAAAGGAGCCCACAATGTGATCAACCTCAAGGAGGAAGATTATAGCTCGAGGTGCTAGAAGAAGCTGTAGAAACTATTATAAGTCAGTAAATATACCAATGATTTTTAATTTAAACCAATAATCAAGAAGTACATAAAAATTCAAAAATATACAATTTAATGACTAATAAAATTTTTGTCCCATTTTTTCAATGTTTATAGTTGCATGTATATATTCACTTAGTACTTTATAATCGTAAATTAAATTTTACAATTATAAAATGACATAGTCACGAAAAATATATATTTCAAATGTACTCACAATACTTTTTAAAAAGATATTTATTTTTTTCAAAAATATATATTCAAAATAAATAAAATAATTTAAAATATATATATATATATATATTAAATTATTTTTAAAACCCTTGGAAAGTAGTTTTTTCCCATAACATTCATAATACCTTAAACTCTATTATTTTATCGTCATAAGTGTTTACGAGAAGAGAACCACTTAATGAAGCCCAAAAAAATTGTAGAAAAGAACCCTTGATGGAGCCAATAAAAAATTGTTAATATATTTAATGATTAATAATTAAATAGATAAATTGCAGATAAATGCAATATGAAAGTGGGAGGGGAGGGAATAGCTGAAGGAAAAAGAAGAAGAAGAAGAAAAAAAAAAATTGATAGCAACAAATTTAATTCCTTAGATTCGGTTGACTTAAAGGACATTGTTAAACAAAAGTTTGATCTCTATAATAATAATAAATATATATATTATTATTGATATTGTTAAATTTATTTATGTCATTCACTAGAAGGCTTCTTTTTATGTTATTTTTCTAATTTATTTTTTCTTAATTTAAATGAATGTTTGTTTTTTTTGTTTTTTTTTTTTAAATTATGGATCAAGTTTATAAAAAAAATGAGCCATACATATTTGTTTGGATAATTATAAATTCCCATATAAATAGGTAAATGTCATAAGGATCAACATCCTTATGTTCATTATCTCTTCAAATTTAAGTCCCTTATTAAATGTTATTGGATTAAATGATTATTTCTATTTTAAAATATTTAAAAAAAAATAGTGAAAAAGATTGTAATATAATTGGTGAAGATGATGGTTTTTAGGTCATCCATCAAGATATAAATCTCTTTAAATTTATGATATGGAGAGTCAATTAGATAGACTTAGGGTCATTCTTTAAGTGACTTTGACGGATTGAATGTCACCTAGTTATGGATGTTTCATTGAAAAAATATTCAAATGTAAACATACGCTTGCATAACAATTATAATCGTCAACTTAAATATGTTGGTAGGGAAGGGGGTTTCATGGTTGTCCAAAAACTAATTTTTATAATGAAGTGGACAGTATAAAAACAAACACTCAAAGACAAGAGGGAGAGAGAAAATACACAAAAATAACAATATATATTATGTATTTTTCACTTTAAAAATACATTCAAAAAGTCCATACAAATTAGTGAAGAGTTGTTGCTTTATTTTCTTGATTTACTCCTAACTTTGAAACTACTGAACATTCATGTTTGGAGCTGCCTGTGCATACCCTGTGCTGCTACACATACACCTTTTATTCTCTACAATATTCTCCTTCACATTATTTATGTTGTTGTAAGCTTCTATTCTCTTTGTCTTTCTTTCTCCAAAAATTCCCTTTATTCTGAAACTGACCGTAACTTTCCTTCTTTTTGTCTTGTTTGCATGCCAATGAAAAAAGGTGCTCAAATTTAATTTCAAAATAACCTACCACAATTAAAGCTCATAGGGAAAACAATTGATGGGGCATATTTGGAAGATTCCCAAAAAAAATTGATGTAGGGGCAAGTTGTATTAAATGCACCAACTGAAGATTAATAAATTCCAACACTCCCCCTTAATCTGAAGTCACCTGTCATTCAACAATTTTCTTTTTAGAATTGATCTATGTAGCTAAACCTTTACTTTTGCCTTTTGGGAATGGATCTTTGGAGTTGTTTCTATCATTTTAGACCACCTCTAGAGCACCTTTCTGCATCTTCAAAACATTCTATTTGCATTTCTAGAGCTCTACTATAATCCATAGCTATCCTATTGAAATCTATAGCTGGACTAATAAAATATGTAGTTAGATTGATGAAATCCATAGCTAGACTCATAAAATACGTAGTTGGACTGTCAAGATCTGTAGCTATCATGTTGAAATCTATATCTCTATTGTAACTATCTTTCAGGGGTTGCACACCTCTACAACTATCTACAATACCTAGCCTATCTCTTAAGCATTCAAAAGAAACTTTTGGCAATGCCTTGGTAAAGAAGTCAACGAGTTGTTCCTCAAATCTATGATATTATAAATCAATCTCTTCTCATTCTACCAACTCCCTTATGAAGTGATAATGGATCTCAGTGTGCTTGCTTCATTCTTGGAAGATTGGATTCTTTGTCAGGGATATTGATAAAACATTATCACATTAAATGGTTGTACCATCTTCTTGCTACTCATTCAAATCTACAAGGATCCTTCTTAACCAAATAGCCTGACATGTTGTTGCATTTGCTTCAATATACTCAGCTTTTATTATGGAGAGAGAGACAATGGGTTTCTTCTTGGATGCCCATGAAATTGCTCCTGAACTTATGTGAAAAACATAGCCTGATGTGCTCTTCATGTCATCTACATTACCTACCCAATCATTATCTATGAAACCAACCAGCTTAAACTCATTAGATGCACCATACAAGATGCCATAACTTGGTGTGTCATTCACATATCTCAGGATCCTCTTTCCTGCTTGTTAATGTGTGTCTTTAGATTGCTCCATGAACCTAGAAATCAAACTTATTACATACATCAAATCATGTCTAGTAGCTATAAAGTACATGAAGCTTCCAACCATGCTCTTGTAGAGGGTTTGGTTTACTTCCTTATTGTTGTCCTCTTTACTCAGTTTTAGACTTGTATCTATTGGTGTTGGCTTAGGTTTTCTATTATCCATTTTAAATCTCTTCACAATCTATTTGGCATAGTTAGTTTATAAAATAAATATGTCATGTTCTATTTGTTTAACCTCAATGCCAAGAAAATACTTCAACAGACCTGAGTCTATCATCTCAAACTCATTCTTCATTACCTCTTTGAAATAAAAAATGAAGAGATCACTATTTATAGTAAAATTTAGATCATCTACATACAAAACAATGAACAAATATTACCTTCAATTGCTTTGATGTAAAAGTGAGCTCACTACTTCTTTTGCTAAAGCCATTACTCACTAGATATGAGTCTAATGTACTTTACCATGCCCTATGTGCTTGTTTCAGCTTGTAGAGGGATTTTCAGAGTCTATATACTTTGTTCTCTTACCTTGGGACTTCATATCCAGGTGGATGCTCCACATAAACTTCCTCTTTCAGCACTTCATTCAAGAAGGTTTACTTCACATCCATTTGATACACCTTTCATTTGTGTTGGGTTGATATTTCTATGACTACCCAAACTATTTCCAACCTTGAAACTAGTGCATATGTCTCATCATAATCTCTTTCAGGCTGTTGTTTGTACCCTTTGAAAATTAGCCTTGCCTTATGTCTTTCAATCTTTCCATCAGCAGTAGACTTGGTCTTGTAGACCCACTTAACTCCAATCACTTGTTTACCCTTGGGTAAATTAGTTAGCTACCATGTGTCATTCCTCTTTATAGCATCCAACTCTTCATCCATGGCCTTACACCACTCTCTTCTTTCACATCTCCCTCAAAGTGCATTAGATCATTATAAGAAAATAATGCAAAATCCCTATTCTTATCAAAATCAACATACCCCGTGCTATCATAAATCTCCTTCACACTCTTTGTCCTCTGTGCCATCAATGAGGTGAGTGTAGGGTCTAAGTTACCTCCAAATTTGTTGTTATGAACTCTAGAGATGCTACTTTTTTGAACTCTAGAGTTGTTGATCTCTAGAGTTGCAGACCTCTAGAACTGTTGATCTCTAGAGCTATTGTACTATTGTCCACCTTCAGAGCTAATGTTTTATTGAACACCTCTAGAGCTACTATTCTCCAAGGCTCTATGGTAGTTTCTCCTTGATTTTCTACTCTTTGGAGCTCCTCTAGAGTTGTTGTCCTCTAGTGCTTCTTCATCTTCAAGGGGCATTATGACTAAAATACCCGTGGTGGTATCCATCATTCCATTTTATGCTTCATTCTCAATGAACTCAACATCCATACTAGTCACAATCTTTTTGGTGATGGTATTATATAGTTTTTAGGCTTTTGACTCTTCACTATAGCCTATGAATATTCATTTTTCACCTTTATCATCAAATTTTTGCCTCTTCTCCTTTGATACGAATGCATATGCCACACGCCCAAAGATTCTTAGGTGTTCAACACTCCATTTGTTGTTTGTCCACGTCTCTTATGGAATATTATAATGAATAGCCTTTTTAGGACACATATTCAATAAGTAAACTATTGTTGTTACAGTTTCACCCCAAAAATCATGTGATAGTCCTTTTGCTTTTAGCATGCTTGCTACCATCTCTTGAATGGTTCTATTTTTCCTTTTAGCCACTCCATTTTGTTGTGGAGTATACCTTGTTGTAAACTATTTTTATGTGCCTTCATTCCTACAAAAATTCAAAAATTCTTTGGAGATATACTCTACCCCTCTATCTATTCTTAAGGCTTTGATATAGTGGTCACTTTGCTTTTCAGCTAGGGCCTTAAACTGCTTGAATTTATTGAAGGCTTTTGATTTGTTTTTCAAGAAATAAACCCAAATTTTTCTACTATAATCATCTATGAATGTCATGAAATAACTATTTCTAGCCAAGGTGTGGGTTTTCATGGGACCACACAAATCTGAGTGCACCAACTCTAATGGTGATTTTTCTCTCCTAGAATACCCTGATTGAAAGGGTTGTCTATCGAGCTCAATAATGTTTGATAACCCTCTAACCATGTCTTTTTTAGACAATAAACTCAAACCAAAAAAACTTAAGTGCCCATACCTTAAATGCCAAAGTTTGGATTGGTCTTTGATGACTATCCTAAAGGCATATTATTATCCCATTATTGTGAGAGATGGAGATAGTGTTGTAAACTACGCCATAAATAGCATCAGAGATAGCACCAGAGACTCAATATGCATCCTTAGAGGAAACATTTTATTTCTCATCATCTGTATTGTTGTAATGACTTTCTTGTTACCTCCTTTGTCAAATGTCATGCACTCTCTATTCTCCATCAAGATCTTATAACCATTTTGGACCATTTTTCCAATGCTTAATAGGTTATGTTTTATGCCTAGGTCATAATAGACATCATGGATCTTCCTTATTTCACTGTTCTTGGTTTTTATGTATATAGTACCATTTCCCATGATGGGAACTTTCTCATTATTTCCCATTTTGATTTTAGTTTGTATGCTACTATCTATGGAGGAAAAAATGTTTTTGTTACCACTCATGTGGTTGCTATAAGCACTGTCTAAGTACCATACTTCATCACTACTCCTCTTAGCAAGGTTGCAAACAATAAATGCATTTGATTATTTTTCATTTTCAGCCTTGTTCTCATTTGCTACGTTAGCATTTTGGCCTCCATGATCATGTTATTTCTTCCTACATTCACTAGCATAATGACCAAATTTATGACAGTAATAGCATTGCACATTGCTTTTTTCATACCTCTAATTAGAATTATTGTTCTTCTTCTTGTCTTGGTAGCTTGGCTGTTTTAAACTCCTCTTTTGAAGTTGCTTCTTCCTCTACCTCTTTAACCTCTACCTCTATTGTTTCTTCCTCTTCCCCTACCTTTTGCATTGGTTTGATCCTTGAAGGCTTACTCTAGGGAAGGAGTGGATCTATTCAACCGCTAATCATGGGTTTATAGTGAACCCATCAACTCATCCACTGTCATTGACCTCTTCAATGGCTATGCCAATGGGGTCAAATCTAGAAGGTAGACTCCTTAGGATTTTCTCAATAATCCTTTGATCATCCATGGTTTCTCCATTTATTCTGAGTTGATTAATCATGGTAGAAACTCTAGTGTAAAAGTCTAAAATAGACTCACTGTCCATTTACAATGTCTCAAAATCTCTTCTTAATAGTTGGAGCTTCACCAATCTCACTTTATTAGTCCCCTTATAGTTATTTTAGAGTATTTCCCATGCCTGTTTTGAATAGTTTGCTACTATAATATGGGGTAAAATAGCCTCTTTCAAGGCTACCTCAATCAATCTGAGGGCTTTTGTATCCTTCATATGGGTTTCCTTCAACTAATTTGTTTGGGCATTAGATAGGGTTGCATACCTTTTTTGGGTCTGTAGTATTAGTGAAGCCATTAATGACTAGCTCCCATGGGTCATTTGCAACCAAGATTATTTTCATCTTCTTAGCCCATATATCATAGTTTTGCCCATCAAAGTTTGGTGGTTGCTTCCAATCTTTTTTGTCCCCACCTGTCATGCTTCTCAAATATAAGAAGGCTATTAATGCCTAGAGGATCTAGGGATTTTCCAAGAACACCCAAAAATAATTTCTAACTACCCATAAAAATAGGGCTCTGATAACACTTGTTGGTAGGTAGGGGGTTTGATGGTTGTTCAAAAACTAATTGCTACAACAAAGTGGACAACATAAAAACAAACACACGAAGACAAGAGGGAGAGAGAGAATACACAAAAACAACAATATATATTATATATTTTCCACTTTAATAATACATTAAAAAAGTTCATACAAATTAGTGTAGAGTTGTTGCTCTATTTTCCTAATTTGCTCCTATCTCTGAAACTATTGAACATTCATGTCTAGAGCTTCTTGTACATACCCTGTGTTGATACACATACACCTTTTCTTCTTTGTGATATTCTCCTTCACATTTATTCTACTATTGCGAGCTTATATTCTCTTTATTTCTCTTTCTCCAAAAATTCCCTCTATTCTAAAATTGACTGTAACTTTCCTTCTTTTTGTCTTGCTTGCAAGCCCATGAAAATAGGTGCTCAAATTTAATTTCAAAATAACCTACCATAATTAATTCTATCAAGACAAATGTTTTTAGATAATATTTGTAAGATTCCCAAAAAAAATTGATGTAAGGGTAGGTTGTATTAAATGTATCGACTGAAGATTAATAAATTCCAATAAAATATACACTTAATAATTGTAATCCACTCTATATAATATAAAACATAAAAGAGATACTGATATTTATGTAACTTTAAACTTATACATTTAAAGAATAAAAATAAAATATTAAAAAGATAACCACCATAACAAATATACCACACAGTTAAGGTAGACTATGAAATTAAACCCCAAAACTATCAGTTTTTATTTTCCCTGATCATTTTTATGATGGCATTATGTACCAATCGTGTATGTTTTTGTTCTTGTCCATCTTTATCAAAAAGGCAAAGGGATGCCTAGAAATCACATTAAAATGGAACAATCTCCTTAGAAACTATGGACAAATGCAGCCACCAACGAATGACAACTGATAAATGGTGCCCCTGAATTCTAGATGGACAAGTTGCTGGTATGTAACTTTTTCACAACTACCCTACTACCTGAAATCATATTAAATTCATAGATTTGACTGACATAATACACTTTTTGGAATTATTGAAAGGTGGGTTGTCTAGTAGATACTATAATTGCTTCATATAATGTCAAGAAGTGAAATGTGATAATATTTCTTTTAGGACTAGACATAATTTAAGCGTACAAGCCTACCGAAGCATTGGCATTTTATACCATTAATGGTGGCCAGCCAAAGAACCATTGTGAAACACTATGGATTTCCATGTTTTTCATAATTGCCATTATGGCTCTATTTATATGTGGATCTTGCATGCAATTTATCCTTCTATTGTATTTATTGGGTCCCAATAAACTATTTATTTGAATGTAAAGAGTATTTGATTGTAAATAGTATGTTGTCCCATTGTCATTTGTTAAAGATTCTTATTTAAATTTTAATAAATTAATTTTATTATAAAATGTAAATATATTATGAATGAATGAATAAGGATTTTAGAGTTGTAGAAGCAATTCTAATATGCAATGAAGAGACATATCTAATTTAAGGTAGTAAAATATTTAGAATTAATGCAAACCTAACTCAAACAATGAAACCCTAATCTATTAGAGAAATCCATAAAAACATTATAACTAACACTATTCTAAAAGAAATCCAAAAGTATAGTATGCTAAACATAGCGTAGAGGATATAGGTGAAGATCTTTATTATTTTTATATTACAATTTTCCTTGATTTGCATTGCTTTCTTGATTAAAATATCAAAGGGAATTTTGGTATAAGCACTAAAAAATATCCCTTCTATACTTCCTAGTCGATAAATTATATAATTTTAGTATGCTTGTATACTTTTTGACTATCAATCCAAATTAGGTGTTGTTAATATATTTTATAGTGATTTGTTTTCACCTTTCCTCTTTTTCTATCTCCTCTATTTCACTTTCTCCATATTTTGTGGGTCTTTAATTCTTGTACCCAAATAATTCTTATGCCTTAAGTGTGCTTTAATGAACACTTTTGAGTGATGCATCTTGTTAGACAATTCAATGTCCTTTTGCACTCTATTTTGAATGTTTTGATATTTTTAAGTGAATGCCTACAATGTAATGACTCTAAGAAACTTATACTCCAAAGTGTATACTAAGAAGGTTGGTTAAGTGATTGCAATTTGTGCATCAAATGCCATATAACATTAGTCTAGAATCTCTTCCAATAGTATTGCTAAAATTCATAAATATAACTTTCATTTTTTTTCTTCCATTCAAACTTGTGTAATGTGTATTTTTCCATAAACATATATTAAGAGTATTAAATATCTCATGGAAAAAAGGAAACATCGAAAACATATCTAATAAAACCCAAATAATAGGAACAATACTAAAACTTAATAATTAAATAATAAAAAAGTAACAACAAATTTTTTTTTAATAACCTTCACACATAAAGGATATGAAATAATTTAACTAAACAAATCTCTCATGTTCCTAAAAAAATTCGATTACATTCCCCACCCTTTGATTTCATGCCTTGTTCATGAAGTAAACATAGTTATCGACACTCTCCTTATTAGTCCTGAAGGGAGGGACTATTAGTTTTCATGATGCATTTAGGTGATTATTGTATATTGTTTTGACCAAATAGATGTCTCTATTTTTCATGCATACAAACATGCAAAGCTTTTTCCGAAGTTAAGATGTTTGTTTAAACATTCCAATTTAATATTATTTTAAACTATGCAGTTATTGATCAGTTTTTTCGCATGTTATGGAAGCCCTCTCACTATTCAAGGAAAGGTTTATTATTATAGGTTGCAGGGTTGATCCACCTACTAGCTTGTCATGGTAAGTGGTTTTAAACACGACAGGTGGTGCATGTGGTGGCTACCGGTGGTGCATACATTAAAACATTAAGTGTATAACTTTGCTTTCCCACTGCATTTTACCAAGGTAGTCATGCATTTATCTATTGTGCATCACATGGAATTAGCATTAGTTTGACTATGCCTTAGTGTCAATGTGCATTAGGAGAATTAGCATATGGTGGAGGATAGATAATGTTATTATGGCCATCAATCCAAGGCTTGTGTATGCTACCACTTACCTAATACTTAACCAGCTTCTTAATTTCTACAAAGCAAGCCGAGCCTTCAACAATCTCAAAATGCCCACTTTTGTCATGTAATTGATTTGTTATCAACTTTTAGTCTATATTTCATTCAATTTCCATGTACTTTATTTTTTATTTTTTATTCTTGATTAGGATCATGTCTGTAGTAACAAGAATTAGAAGTCATATGGTTTATCTAACAATCACAAACCCCAAATACCCAATAAATAGTTTTGTTTTTTATCTTTTAATTTTTGTGGAGTTCTTTTTTTGTGGGTCAATCATATCAGGACCTTGACATGGGATATCTAGAAATTATAAATCCCAAATTCCTAAGTGGTAGTTTAAACAAAAATTATGATCATAACTAGAAACCAGTATTTTTTTTTTGTTTTTGTTTTTGTTTTTGTTGGAATGTGATTGAGGCCATGTGTGAGAAAGATGGGCTATTCTTTGGATTTGGTCTCCAAAGGATTCAATTTTAGGGATGTTAGTTTTGAATTAATGGGTCATTTTTGGGGAGCTAAATCATCTTCAGATCACAATGAATAAAATTTAGTTGAGTTTCAAGTATAAGGGATTTTTTTCAGCATTTGGTTTTCAAAATATCATAACCAAAAAAGCTCATTTGATTACAATATTGGCAACTTTATTTGTTTTTATCCTTTTTGGTTTTTGGAATCTACCTTGAAATGATTCTCTATTAATTTGAGGAGTATGTTAAACATGATGGACACATGCTTTAGGGCTGTTAGCTTTGAATTCATAGACCATTAACTTTGAGTTCTAATATTGGCAGTTATATGCTATTTTCTGTTTTTGGTTTCTAGGATTGACATCAATTTGATTCTCAATTTCATTCCTGGCTCTAATTTTTTAGTTGATTCTAAAACTAAAAGTTGTTTCATTCTTTCTTTACTTTTATGATTCTTGGAATCAACCTTGGAATGATTTTCAATCACTTTGCTTACCCCAGTTCTAAGATGACATTGGTGATGCTTTAAAAAATATTTTTGTAATGATGAAACATTTGTTTAATATGTAGTGAAGGAGTTTTGTAGCAGTGCTGGGCTTGTTTTGACTTGTGAGATAATTTTTGTATTTGTTTTTTGTATTAGTATTTTATTTTTGAGGGTTTAATCCTTATGGTGTGGTTCTTTGCCTGGAAGTCTCCTACTTGATTTATTTTTACCCTTTTTATTTTCATTATTTAGAGTTTTAGTAGTTGGTTTATAATTTAGTCATGATAAAGAGAACATTTTTTAACATTTTATCATCTTGCATTATCACTTACATCTTTGGTTAAGGAATAATGTGTAACAAAATTTACTCCATATTTCACCCTTATATTATTGCCATCATGTATGAATATGTGAAAAGGGATTCAATTTATTAAAAGCACCGATGGACTCATATGCATTGTCATTACTTCTAAAGGTCTATTGATCATTTAACTGTTTCATGCTTATATTTTCATTCTGGTTACTTTTAGTGTTGTTTTGTCATGAATATAATGAATTAGTATAATCTAGTTGTAGGTAATTATGAATGTGCCTTTTGTTTGGCACCTTAAATTTTGTAACTATCTTGAATAACTCAAGCTGGTTTTCCATCCAATTAAATCACAATAAATATATTATTAGTTCATTTTAGTTATACATGTTTCTTGCAAAGCAATCATTCTTATTGTTAGCTATCTAGGACATCTTTCAATTAAACATTAGCAGGCAGTTCTGATATGAGGTAGTCAACATACCCTTGCATTTGGATCAGTCCCAACAACAAGAAATCTCTTAGCTATCAGCACATGATTCTTCTAAACTGCAATGTGGGGCAGTTGATCCAAATGTGTTTATTCTATCAATGTTTCTACCATTCTTATTTAATGCCAACAATGTAATCTCTAGGTCAGTAATTGATCCATCTCTTATAGCAAACCATAAATGTTGGAGTTGAATGCTTGATGATAGCTGATGGGCCAAAATTTGGTTTAATATAGCAGCACCAATATGAGGACTTATGTTATCAATTTACTATATCAAAATAAGTTCAATACTCGCAAACCCTTATTCACTTCCTCCTTTAGAAACTTTTAAATTTGTTACTTTTCTGAGTATAAGCCAGCTAAAAGTGAACCATACAAAACTTGAACAAATTTTGAAAAAAAATTAACACCAGCCTTGAGAATAAAATATGTTCCTCTTAATGCATTAGCTAAGAAAGCGATAGTGTACTAGACCAAAATATCTGTTAAGTAATCATTATCTTCCATTGATAAAAGCTTTCTTAAATATGAATGGCCAAGGACTAAGAAATGATAATTCCTTCTTCATTGATGTCTTCGTTATGAAAACAAGACAATACCAAGAGCCATTTGTAAAAAGTCAATGACCCACTATGAAGAATTGTGTCAACACATGTTGACCATCTTGTAACACTAATAAAATTTGAATATTGAATTAATTAATATTACACCATGCAAATGCTTGTAGTCCAGTTGTTTATTTATATAGTGTAAGTTTGTCCTTCAGTTATGGGCTATGGTGTTAATTTATACATTATGTCATTGTTGATGTCTACAAGCGTTGGAACCAAAAATTTGTCTTCAAATTTGTCTCTCTAGATACCTGTGTCCAAATCCTTATCTTGAAGACTATATAGAGTTTTTGCATAAATTTGGGATTCAACATTTTCAATTTAGTGTAGAAGGATAGAAGGCAAGTTAAATTTAATATAGCTAATGCTAATCAAATGAATTTTGATGAATTAATGAATAATTATTATTATAGGAAAACCTTTTGAACCTGTTATACAGGCTATGTAATAAATTGATCTGATCTATTACTTATTATATTAGTGGTTGATTTGTGTCCTACAAAGTTCATTTGTAGCTTTATCTGGAAGACTATATAGAGTTTTTGCATAAATTTGGGGTTCAACTTTTTCATTTTGGTGTAGAAAGACAGAAGGTAATTTACATTTACTATAGCTTATGTTAATCAAATGCATTTTGATGAATTAACGAATAATTATTATTATAGGAAAACCTTTTGAACCTGTGTACATAGGTTGTGCAATAAATTGATCTGATCTATTGCTTATTATATTATTGGTTGATTTGTGTCCTACAAAGTTCATTTCTATCTAATATACTTGTTATTACATACCTTCATTAAATCATGTAATAAGTCCATAGCTAAAGCCTCATCCTTTGTTGTTTTGTGGTGTTATCTAGTTCAAGTGTTGTTTCTAGTTTTTTGTTGTTCATGTTTCATAGTGTGTGATATACATGTCATTTTAGAGCTCTTCTAAGTGTGTAATTAGACCATAACTCTTTCTTCTTTGTTTTGTGTTGTTATCCAATCAAAGTATTGTTATTCATTTGTTATCCTTCACTTTTTGTAGTAATTTTCAAAAACTTGTATGTTTTCATTTGTGAGTTAGTGAAGCATTTGTATAGTCATCATTGTAGTTTAAATTCAATATATCAAACACATACAAAATCATAGATTAGCCTACTTATTTGTTCATTTCATTTCATTAGATCAAATTTGTCATTTGAAGTTGATAAAATGTGTATGTAATTAGTGTTTTCCATTATATTTTATCATTTGATTACAATTAAATTAGTTCCTTTCAACTTAGTTCATTAGATTCATGATTTAAAATTTATTAATTCCAAACAAGCTACTCTTAGTTTTGTTTTTAATTCATCCTTGAAAGTCTTTAATGACACCTTCATTATGAGCGTAGTTCTGACACTGGTGTCTTTTTTTAGAGTAATTGTTCCCAACCCCTCCATTTCTATTTAGGACAATATATTTAATATCTTTACCACATTATTTTTTTACAACCCTTTCACCTCATCATTTCATTCCTCAACTTGACTCTCTCAATTACCACCTAGAATTTGTTAATGAGTATTAGGCCCAACGTGCTCAACATCATAAACCTGTGTAACCTGAACCAACTCAATGAGTCAATCAACCTTAGTTTTTTTATTTTACCCTTTTTTTTGGCTATCTTGACCTAGTTTTAATAACTCCAGTGTTTAGAGAGGATATGTTATTTTCTTTGCATACAATAGACTTTAATATACTCCAGTCTAATTTTTGCTTGAAGATAGTCATATTAAATCCTCATAGTCTTCATAGTTCTAACATAAGAGTCATGCATATATTATTTTCCCTCCTATTTTCATTTATAGAAGATATAACATAACTATGTCAATAAAAACACCAATGAATGCAAATATAATAATGCTAAGTTGATGTATGGCATAGACAACTTTTATTTTTGTATTTGGAATATTAAGCATAATTCACATAGCAATAGCAGTTACTATACAAATTTGTCTCTGAATCTCCTACTTCCCACAGGGACTTGGCATGTTGCACCTTTGTTTATAAATGTTTAGTCATTACAAATTATTCATTTAAGTATTCTTAAAAAAACTTCATTTAACCCAAGATCCTTGTTTTATAAAATTCAGGGGTATTCCATTTTAGTTGTCACAACTTTAAAGCATATTGGGCCCTTGTCTAATGGTTTCAGTAATCTACTTAATTAAATTGAGTGAGGGGATAATTTGAAGTTATCATTTTAAATTATTAAAGAGTTTGGAGCTTGGTCATTTTGGACTCATACCATAATTTTCATCTTAAATCAAGTTGAATTATGAGAAAGTTGTAAGGTTGTAAAAATAAGTTTTGGATTTATACCATACTTTGTATGTTAAATCAAGTTGAATTATGAGAAAGTAGGTTCGAAGAATAAATATTTTTCAAAAGTTGAAAATTAAAATAATCAATAATATATTTAAAAATATACTTAATACGTGTCAATGTGAAGTGTGTGGGGCATGAAGCACATTGCAATAGAAAATATCAATATGAAGTGTCTGTCAATAAATAAACAATTTTTAATCTCAATACTTTATTGCTTTTAGCAATTTTTTTACTGACCTTTTTTATTTTAGAATCTCCCTTGATAAAATCTAGCTAAAAATTCTTACAATGAATTGCATATTAACAAAGAGTCCCAATTGATTTAAATTATTTTAAGAAAGATCACAACCATTTTATTATGGAAGATTTTTAAACTATCTATTAAAGATACCCAGTAATAAATATTTATTAGTATAATATAATACAACTCAACACTTGATGTGGTGGTAATTAAAGAACGTCCAATAAATATTAGTACGGCATATAAATACATCTTTTAAACCTTTCATATATAAATTTTGAAGATTTTTCATTTTTTCTACTATGTTGATAGATTAAATACTATAGATAAATATTGATATTATTGTATCTATCGATCAATATCTTTTTATGATAAGGTGAGATGTTATGCCATTTAACCCTTGAAAGGTTTTTGTAACTTATTTATGAGTATATTTATATTATATTGTATTAAATTTTTAAAACTACAATATTTATTCTTTTTGCATGTAAATACACCTCCTAGTTGTCAATTTCTACACTATGTGGAGAAAATCACATCTTAAATAACAATTATAATCGAACAATCCATGTTAATTTTTTATAATTAGTAAAGAGGGATTTTTTGAAAGGGATCCAACCTTTTTACAATCTACAAACTACACTCAAACACCCAGATAAAATAATAATGTATGCACACAAAATCAAAAACAAGCAAGGAACAAAAATTACCCAACATCGAAGCATCCAAAAAATAGTAAAAAAATAATGAACCAAGAATGATCCTTGTTTATTGTGTGCACATGCCAATCATAAAATTTGACATTTTAAATATCCACATCATTTCTTTAATAATGTGTTACCCTACCTTGTCCAAATATATTTTTTTTTAATAAAGCAAAAAATATATTAAAATAACATTTTTTTTAAAATAAGGATAAATGGAGGAAAAAACAATAACATATTACAAATCGGATCAACCAATCTCAAAGAGACACCTAGAAAACAAAATCAAGGAAAACAAGATCATAAAGGACTAAAGAAAGACACTTAGTACAAGATAAATAACCTCCTATACCCATACAAAAAGTATAAGCACTTGATTCCTACCAAAGGTACATAGAAAAATGTCAAAAAACAACAAATGGGGGTCAAGAGTCTATAGAAGTAGTTAAGTTAGCATTCATAGATTCACTAAAAGCTCTGTTCAAATCCCAAACATGTTCTTCTTGATTAATTCCAGTATATAGCTCGATGTTATGCTAATTAGAGGTTGATTTGGCCAAAAAGTCATTAACCTAATTTCCTTTCCTTCTAGTATGGTTCCATTAAACACCCTTAAAACCTTGAATGAGTATGTCAATGTCTTTCTTACACTCATTCAATTACCACTGCTAGAATTAAGGGGAATACTTTTTGTTGCAATGATTAACCAAAATTTTAGAGTCAAATTCCAAAATAATGTAAGGTGCTTTGACTTAGCTATTAAAGAGATTGGTGAATGGCCATAGCCTCAGCATAGTTATTAGAAGCAACACCAAGACTAGTAGCAAATCAAAACTTAATATCATCATGATGATAATGATAAATACCTCCCATACTAGCATTTCTAGGATTATATTTTAAAGCTCCATCAACATTAATTTCAACCCAGCCAGGAGGAGGACAAACCTATTTAATGGGTTGATGATGCTGAGGATTGTTGAAAGAGGCAAAAGAGAGAGATGCCCTAGAGAGACCAAGTCTCGTTAAGACTCTGATTCCCGCCAAGAACATGCTAGAAAATTTATACCCCAAACATGACTTATATGCCTAATTGTACCATTGAAAATCCTTTGATTGTGTTCCCACCAAATATTTCAATAGATTAAACCAGATCCAATATCATGCAATAAATTGAGGGCTTTTAGCTTCAAATAAGGTCATATCTGATTCAAAATAAAGTCTTGGATAGAGTCATATTTTTTATAATAAGTTTCCATCAAATCATGCCATAATGATGAAGGGAAGTAACAAAGGGGCAATCTAAAATAAGATGTCATCTAGACTCCTCATCTTAAAGGGACATGATACATTTATTTGGACTAAAAACCCTTCTTTTCTAAAGATTATCCTGGTGAATAAATTTGTCTAGAGCTGAAAGCCACATGAAAGAATTCACCTTAGGCTAGTATTTTGGATGTCAAACTTGATTCCAAAGCTTAGAATTCTTGACTTCCAAGTTTTTAGCCAAAAGAGTTTTATAACCAATTTGCATTATGTAACATCCAGAACCATGTAAACCCCATTCAAGGAAATATGAATGTCTATCTAATGAGACTTTATGAGAAGCAAGAATAATATCTAATTAGTCAATGAGATGAGGGAAATGTTGATCAGGCCAAATATGTTTAGGTTTCCATTTCCAAACTTCCACTCCATCCTACCTGACTACATACTAAAAATCAAATACATGACTCCAACCTACTTTAACACATTTATATTTTAATTCCAAAAGATCAATAAATTACACACAAAAAGGGATATGTTTAAACCAATCATCTTCCCAAAAAAAAGTCAGGTCACCCCTTCCTACAATCCATAAAAGGCTAGCTTTAATAAGACTATTTCCCAATTTCATTGTTCTCCATATCTGAGATCCCCTGCCAAGATTCAACATCCTCGGGATAAAATAAAGATTCACCAGATGTAAGTACTTAATCTTAAGAATTATTATTTGTAAAGCATGTTCCTTGACACACCACCTCCAATATAATTTATCAATAAGCACTATATTATTAAGGAGGGAGGATCATAAACCTAAACCACCATAGTCTTTAAGTTGGCATATTTTATCCTAATTAACCAAATGTCATTTCTTTTTCTCTATATTTCCTTCCCATAGAAACTCTATCATCTTCCAATCTAGATCATGAAGAATGCCCTTTTGGGTAGAGAGATCCATAAATATGTAAACTAGGAGAGCTTGAATCATAGATTTAAGAAGCATTATATGACCAACCAAAGAAAGGTATCTATGAATCCAATGATTAATATAACACTGAATAGATTCAAGCATAATCTTCTAGTCTTTTTTATTTTAGAAAATAGGGGAAATGTGGAAGCCCAAATATTTTAAAGGAGGAGAGGTAATCTATAAATGAATAATATTAACAATTTGATCTTGAAGATGAGGGTCGGTATGGAAAAAGAAAACTTGAGATTTTTAATTATTCAAAATCTGACCTAAAGCAGTGATATAAATGTTAAGAGCTTGCCTAATATCCAAAGATTTCACTAAAGTAGTCTTCCCCATAAAATAAGTTTCATCCACAAACTGAAGATGAGAAATTGGATCCATACCTTGCACTATGTGAAATCCAAAAAGAAAACCAGAACACTTGAGATGTTGTAAAACCCTGCCCAATGCTTTTACCAAAATGAGAAAGAGATATGAGGAAAGAGGATCACCTTGATGAATACCTCACTCAAAATGAAAAATATCTAATGGAAAACCATTTATATTCACTGAAAAATAAGGTGAGGAAGAACAAGCCGCGACCCATTAGATCTAATTATCATCAAAACCAAAGGCTTTTAAGATATCTGCCAGAAAATTCCAACAAACTCTATCATAATCCTTAGAAAGATCAATCTTTATGAACACAAAACTTTTCTTATTAACATGCATCAATTGAATGGATTCCTAAACAATCACAATACCATCAATTATTTGGTGTCCCTAAAAAATAACCCTTGTTTAGGAGAAATGATGAAAGGAAAGAATATTTTAAGTCTCTTAGCAATAGTTTTTTAAAAAATATTGTAGATAGTATTACAAAGAGCTATGGGTCAAACATTATAAAAATTCAAAACTTGAACCCTCTTAGGAATTAGAGCAATAAAATTATTATTATTAACCTTTATCATTTGTTTGAAAGTACATATTTCCTCTAAAGCCTCCCAAATGTCATCTTTGACAATGTCTCAAAAAGCTTGAAAGAACTCAATAGGAAATCCATCTAGGTTAGGATTTTTATCCTTTTTCATCATAAAAATAACCTACTTTAATTCTTCCATGGAAATAGGTCTATTGATGAGGGAATTTTCATGATCTGAGATAAGGTTAGGGATATAGTTCAAAATGATACATATATTATCAATAGATAAATGAGTGGGGACTTAAACAATTCTTGAAAGTGATTGACAACCTCTAATTGGATTTCTTAAATGGAATCAATTATGGATCCATCATGTATTTAAATCTCCTTGAAAGCATCAACCTATTTTTGAGACACAATTGAGTGATGTAAAAATGAAGAATTTTGATCTCCTACCTACAACCATTTAGCATGAGAATTTTGTCTCCACATGATTTCCTCCTGAAGCTCAATTTTTTCTAAATCATTCTAAATTCTATATTTTAGTATTAATAAATCCTTAGTTAATCCATGTTATTTAATACACTCAAGTATCTTTGACAACCTAGACAAAATATCTCTTTTCTTTAGTAAAATATTACCGTATGAGGAAAAATTCCTCTCTTTAAGTTTTTGTTTGTGATGACAATATACACAAACTTGTCACACCAGGATCAAGGCTAGAACCTTTACTCTTTATACTAATAGCATTTTCCCCATAACTCATTTCACACCATTTTATTTTCCTTCCTCTGACTTATAAGTTTATACATTCGCTTATTATTCTTTTAAAATTCATTATTCATTTATCAATCTTGAGTCATTTTAACATGCTCAATTTCTTTGAATACAATCACATAAACCTAAATTTTCATTCAAATATCTATTAAATCTCATTCACCCTTTGATGATATGGCCTAAGATGTCTCATTTATTCTCTAAATTTTGACATGATCAATTGAATACCAAAATTGATGCATGTTCAAGCCTCTTTACTATTTTTACTTTGGGATAATGAAAATGAAAGATCTTTTGATCAAAATTGTATGTAATTATTAAAGACCCAATTGGATTTTAAAGACTAATTCAATGCTATCAACTTCCATGGATATTTAATTATCCATGTCAACTTTTTATAGATGATTATAATCAACAAACAATAATTTGAAGATTTTTATGGGTCCTGTCAAACTTAATTCATGGTGCCAAGATTATGAACAAATGGGTGTAGAGTCAATTAGATATATTTCTCATGACTTCCAAGTAATTCAAAAACCATACCAGTTAAAACCCATACAGACTTAACACATATATTTTATCATTCGAATCTTCATTTACCACCAATATGCTCGTCCCATGCATAGAATTTGTATATCATTTATTCATATGATCAACTATGACCATTACAGACCCAAAAATGAACAAATGATTGAAACTCAGTGGATCAAAACCATAAATGATTGAAACATGTACAAATGTATTTTATCTCACCAAATTATAACATGACCTCATACTTACAAAATAATACATAATTTTCACAGATTTATACGTTCTTGATTTCTGCCTGCAACTAGGTGCTTCCTAAATTTATTCTACTTGGGTATTAATCTCCATAATAATATCATATTATTCTAATATATATTCCTTTTTTATATAAAATTACGTAACATATTTCAATTACAATAGACTATGCATCAAATCAACCTTATTTCTTGACCCTAGAGAATACAAATGAATAAAATTAATCGTAGACTATGCTTCAGAAAACTAGAGAACCATTATATCATACCTTTTATGGATTTATTTTATTCCTAGGCAAGATAATTCACATTCCACCCTCCTTGTATCAATATTTATAAACATAGACCCCTTCATAATTTTGTTTTCAGTCATATAAAAGAGCTTAAATCTGATAGCTTCTTCAAAATTATTGACAAAGTCTGGGCACTTTTCTAACTTATCCCCACTTCAGTAAGGGTCTTCACATCATTATTATACTCTTCAAACATGTTTTTATCTCCATTGTATCAGACCTGATATTATACAGGCTCCTTATAAACTTATTCATAGTCATGCAAGAGAAACCCACATCACTTATTTACCTCATAAGAATATAAGAATCCATAAGTATACATTAGTAAAGTATAAGGAAATTTTTATATTAATAAAACATTGTATTTATTCATCAATATTCATATACTTACAATCTACAACACAGGCCTAGAGGCCTTAGACCTCCTTTTCTAACCCTTCTTCTCTTATACTCTATGCCAACCAACTAACTCTTCATCCTTTACTCTTGTTTGATATACTTTATTTGTCTCATATCTACGTGCATAGAAGATGTGTATAAGTACAAATTTGGTTTGGTATTCTTTCATCAATATAGGTTTCTCCTCTAAAATCCTCTCCACTTCTTAAGGCCTTATCTTTATATGCTAGAATAAGCCTTTGTCTACGTCAAAATTCTTCTAGAGAGAGGTAATTTTGTAATTACATGGGGTGAATATGTGTTTAAAATGAATTAATAAGCCGTTTAAGGTCATGTTATGAAGTTTCATGCCATTTACAACTGTTCATACTCCTTACAAGCCTATACAAACATTCAAATACTCAAACTTCCCTAGATTGGTCTATGCTAATATAAGTGAATCATTTAGAACTTATTATTAATTTTATAAGACCCCCTAAGGCTTATTACATCACAATATATCATATTTTCATGTTTACAATATTGTTGTCCTAATGCTCCTGCATTAGTTTGACAAAGCTTAATTTTTAGAACAAGACATACTAAGTTGTACCATGTTGAGGTTTCCCTTCTTGCCATTAAAGTCTAATCTTGTCTTCCAGGTCATTTTCTTTGAGTCATATAAGCTAAAATAAAAAAGGGGAATTTTAAGGCTTAAAAGATCCTTCCCACTCCAAAGCTATTTCTAAATGATTTGAACCAACATTGTCCAGGATGGAAGAAGTAAGCCATAGACATTGAGAAGGCCAAGAATCACTAACCAAAAATATATCCATATATTTTACAATGAACTCATCCACAATTATCCTATCAATCCATGTGAATGAACCTTTTCTAGTAGGATAATGTTGTAAAGAATAAGATGACTAGCCGAAGGGAGGGTAGGAAGTCCTCTCCTTTTTTCATTAAGAGATAACACAGCATTGAAGTCACCTCTGATATTCTAAGGGAAACCATGAGGATAAACTTACCTATGAACATGTAGATCATCCTAAAGTTTAATCTTACCTTGAATATCTTGGGGAGCATAACAATTAGTGACTAGGACACTAAGATTGTTAAAAGTAATAACCCCTTCTAACAAGAGACCACCATTGTAACTTAAGAAAATTTTTAGAGAAAAATATATATAATCTCAAGCACATAGAATACCTCTAAAAAGACCAAATAAATAATTATTAGTTCTTTCCCAAGATCTACCAAGGCTACAATTGAAGGTTTCAGCAGATTCTTTAGGAAGCATAGTTTCCTAAATTAGCACCATAAAAGGGTTACATTATTTAAACAATCTTCTCACAACATTGTATTTGGGTCTAATGCTAATCCCTCTTACATTCCAAGAAACCATGATGAATAAGGATGAGGGAGAGAATATTTCACTTGATTCACTATATTTATGAGCCCTAAAGCCAATAGGTTTTATCCTAATTGACTAGACTTATCATGGTCAAGTTTATGACCCATTTTGAAAGCATCATGTCTCCCTTGTTTTTTATTTTGGATCTATTTAATACCCAAAGCCCATGTAGAAGGATATTTTTAATTATTTTCTTTGGAAGATTCTAATTTCAAACTATCTTCTAGATGTAAGAAATAAAATGATTTTCTTATTTATCCAAGTCCATGATAGGAGTTTCAGGTACATGTTCAATTTTATCAAAGGCAAGAAGTGTCTCCTTAACTTCAAGAAGTTGAGAATTATTAAGAATAAAAAAGGTCTGATCAATGTCATATAATTGGTACCAAAGAAGCATGGTTATCTATAACAATGGCAACTAGCTTATCTGGATACTCCCTAGAGAGTGGATGTTCTCATACAATATGGGTTTGTTTCTCATTAAATTCCCCTTGTAGTTTGCCACAATTTTCATGATACTATATTATTACCTCATTCCCATAATATATCTGCAACCCATCTTGGTTTCCATCATGATCATCCTAAAATATGGAAGGGATTTCTCCTAGAATAGCAAAATTATTCTTGTTTCGAGCAAACACTTTAGTTCCGTGAAGGTTTGGAGGAGATTAAGCTTTACCTTTCCTACAAGTGATGGTGAAACCATCAATATTATAAGGATCAATAATAAACCCTTGATTTTCTTGCTAAATTTGTTCTTTACCCTTTTTGTCTTCTTGTGGCATTTTCTCATAAGAGTCAGATACTTTAAGTTGGGGGCAATCCTAAAATAAATGTCCATGCTAATGAAATTTCCTACACCTAAAAGGAATGGATTCATAATCAAGGGTTTGATGCCAAATAAAATCACCCACATGAATATTAAAAGCCTTAGGCAAGGGATTATTTAAATCTAATTCAACACATATTCAAGCATAACTAGATATTTTTTCTCCCTGGTAATGTATGATGTGCCCAAATATGTACCCAAAGAATTACCCAAAACTTGCATGCATTCATCTTTCCATAAAATCGATGGTAGGAACTGGATCCAAACCCAAACCCTAGAAGGGAGTTCTTATGTAGGAATAAAATCCAAATGTCAGGGTTTCATGGAGCTACCACCATGTTTAATGAAATAAGGACCTCCTCCAAATATTTGAACACAATTAGAAACATTGTTAAAAGAAACAAAAAAATACGCATTGGCAACCAGGGTATTCTCTATGTCTCCTTCAATCATCTAAGCTTTATATGCCCAATCCTCTAGCATTTTTAGATTTAATATAAACTCCATAAATTTACAAATGAGGACATGTCTCTGAAAAAACTAAATCTTCCACCACAAAATCAAGATTGAAAATGACAATTAGAATCTCTTCACAGTGAAGAATGCATCCATTGATTTTAAAATAATTTCCTTTTCCTTAACCCAAAGAAGATTGTTGTCTTTGATTTAGATTTACAAGAATACTTGCTACACTAGCATCATGTATGGATTGTTTGATAGAATGACCCAACATGGCTTGTTTAAAATAGAGTTGAGAAGACCTTACCATAGGTTCATGAGGATAATCCATGCATCCAAAAGTTTAGGTGAATACATCAAACCAAAACCTATTTAGATTAATCATCAAACCCTAATCTTCCCTCTAAATTAACAAACCCTAACATGCATTGGGGTTTCCAAATCCAACTATTAAATTGGGATAAGGATCAAAAAGGATAACAAATTTAGACTCACCTTGTCCAAATATTTTAGCTGGATATTTGTGCTTACATTTTTAAGGTCATATCCATGATAATAATTTTATTTTACTAATGGATGACACATATGATTGACTCTTTCTAAATTCAAATCTTATTGTTTTATTTCATGGGTAGGTATTTTAAGGTTCATTTGTAACGTTCAATTATATAATGTATGGACAATGTTTGGATAGTATAAATCATATTAAGTAATTAAAGACTTCCATCTGCACATTTTTAATAGTACTTTCTTATACTAAGTATTATTATTTTAGCCTCATTAAATTAAATTATTTATAAATTCATGACCAACCAATACAATTTCTTTAACAAGTAAAAATTAAAATAGTTTTTTAATGTGTAAATGAAATCTATAAGTTTTAAATTATTTATTCAGGTACCTGAAAACTATGGTTAATATGTATATGATTCATTGAATCAAATCTTCTTAATTTTTTATGAATTAGAATTTTCCAATGTTTGATATATTAAAATTATGCATTTTATAAGGACTTTTGGCTACATATGTTGAATAAATCTATAGTTTTTTGTTTTGTGTTTTGCTACATATGGCGACCACCTAAAAAAAAAATCTAAAGTAAACATAAGCTCATGTCATCAATTTTGGCTCCAAATGTGGATTTCTCCAAAATCAACCAACTATTGATAATCATCCTATATCTCATCTTTTTTGTCTGTATAAATTGTCATGGAAACTAAACTCTTATTGATGTCTATAGTAGACCTACTTTTTTTTTCTACATTCTCATCACATATATGTACTTGATTTATCCCTGTGATGTATAACCCACTAATATTTGTAGTAATAATATGTCTTCAAATTAATATGCCAAATAAAATGCACTAATAATTCAATGTGATTGAAAACTAATTATGATTCACATCCTAATTGTATATATTGTAATCTTGACTGAATAAGATCCAATGGCTCTGCCCATTTTGTAAAGGTTTTATTCATCATTGATCAATGCTTCAAAATGTTGAAAGGATGTTTTTGGGTCTTTTTCAATATTATTGGATGCATTATTAGCATTGGAATCTCAATTTTTAGTTGGGTTTGGCTTCACAACATTAATGTCTGATAATTCAAGAGCAAGGTCATGAATTTCTTCTAGTAGAACCCATGTTGCCTATAAGGCTTAGGATGAATTTCATATTCAATAAATATTTATTCATTACCATGTTTCATAAAGCCCCAGCCAAAAATTCTTAATAAAAATTGTACCTCATTAAAATTAAGGTTAATTGAATGATGAATTACATTCAAAACCCAAAAATTTATCCATTTAGAAAACCATACCAACATAATGGAATTAAGGGCTAATTTCGTTATCAATTACCTTTAAAAGATAAATGGGTAGGGGTCTTTGTAGGATTAATTGAAAATTATGAAATTGGTTTCCTACCATCATATAATGTAATTTGCATTCAATTAAATACTTAAAAATAAAAATAGAGTCTAAATGCTAAAATTATCAAAAAATTGACATCATATGAAACAAAATTATTTACACTGGTTATTTTTACAAGTAGAATTTGGTCAATATTTATATATTTAGAGTCAAAGCCAATGGAGGAGAGAGGAGAGTATGGATAACTTATGGTCTATGAGCTTTGAGGGTTTCCCCTACCTCTCATCATATTTTTAATATATTTGATCTAGGTGGGAGTCATTGACAATGCATTTATTGTGTTGAGTTAAGCTACCCATACACCCCTTGGGTGATTAGTCACATTCCCCTAATATTAAATGACCACTACCATTCTTCCCTTGTCATTTGATGCAAGTACCACCAGTGGGATCCAAAGTAGCCATGGCACTAAAACAAGCTCAGAATTTTGTCCTAAAAGTTTACCATGAGGTATTGATTATGACTCTAAGACTCCTCTTCTAAATGTGGTTTTTGACCTTCGAGAGTTTGATAAAGCTTGCAATTATTTTGAAAATTTTAACCTTGTTTCTTATTTTATGGGTTGAATCCCTCTGAAGAGCCTCCTAAATCAATGGGTTCACAACTATTGGTAAGGTCATGGGGTGAAACTAGAAAGAGTCCATAACCTAACCAAGGGTTTCTTCTTATTTTGGTTTTCAAAAAATAAACACTATAGAGATATTGTTAATCATATCCCTTGGTTCAATAATAACACTTTGGTTGTTTTTTCCCATTAGACTAGAGACTGTCATGTCTCTAAACAAGCAAAACTTAAAATCCCAGTCTAGGCAGAGTTTCTAGGCTTACCTCTGCCTCTATGGAATTTTTTCACCTAGCTTATCAAGCCTCTGGGCTACTTCATCTGCCATGAGTAGCCAAATTTCCATGTATCCCAGCACTAGATAAGGGTTTATGTTGAGATTAACCTAGCCAAGGATCTTAAAGAATCCATTAACTATCAAGTTAGAAATGATTGTTTCTTTCAGTGTGTCTGCTACATTAACATTCTAAACACTTATTTTAGGTGTTAGGCTTTAGAACACCTAATTATGTAATGTCCCCTAATGGTTCCCACCCCTGTGGTTACTTATAAAAAAAGTGGGTCGAAGCCAAAAACCCCATCCTCTAATGGGTGGACCATGATGTCAAATAGGGAGAATATAGTTGCCCATGGCAATAGCAAACCTCATCCACCTATTTCCCAACCCTTAGGAAGTCTAAGTTCATCAACCCCTTCTACCAAAACTCCTACATGGTCTCAAGTTAAGCCCCCACCTCTTATTTCCTAAATACCATAGGTGGTTGCTCAGTTTATGTCTTCACCATCACTTGCCCCTATGGATCCCTTGTCACAACCCCTTTTAGGGGTGAATGATTTGAATTCAAATATGGGGCTTTTAACCCTCAACCACAAGGCTATCATTTTTTGCTCACATAATCCCTCTCCCTCTATAGATGAGGATTATGTGTTGCCTATAAGTTATCCTTTCAAGTTAGGAGATTTTTATCTTCTAGGCTCAACTTTCAATCAATTTACAACCCTCTCAAACCTTTTTGAGGTAAATTATATGAACGTAGATGATTCTTAATGATATTTTATTCATGAAATGTTCAAGGAGTCATTGATTTGACTTGTAAGTATATGATCAAGAATAGTTGTTATCATTTTATTCACATGAAAATTCTTTGCATGAAAGAACTCAAAAATTATGGCTTTTTACTTTATTCTACATCTTGTATTATCCATCCCAAGGCTATCTATCAGGCCACCTATCATAAGTTTGGTTAGGGGGAGTTGTCACCTTGATGGCCCCTGACTTGGCTTCAAATATCATTTCTTGAGGTTTTGACCCCACCCATCAGGTGGTCTAGACCATTCTAACTTTGATAACCACATTATTAGCCTTATCAATATTTATGCATCTAATGAATTTATGGATTATACCCTTCTCTATAGATGATTAGTTGATTTCCTATTATATTTGCATTAGATACTATGTGGTGACTTTAACATGATTAAATCTATGAAAGACAAGGAAGGTTGCCTTCCCATGATATGATGTGGAGGATAATGGGAAGCTTGGTTATACCTACAT
This sequence comes from Torreya grandis, assembly GCA_037957365.1. Taxonomy (NCBI): domain Eukaryota; kingdom Viridiplantae; phylum Streptophyta; class Pinopsida; order Cupressales; family Taxaceae; genus Torreya; species Torreya grandis. The sequence continues at coordinate 1,880,523 of JARHVA010001552.1, forward strand.
AATAAAATTTGGGTCTTCAACCCAAACCATCACAAACAGGGTAACACCAACTCCCTATGGTTCACCTAGTCTAATTTATATCTAGTTGAAGATCGAGACCTCAAACACCTTGATCATGGCCTCCTAGCTGAACAAGAGCTTTTCTTATTTTATCCTAGTAATGGAAGACCTGTGTTTTTCATTTCAGACACTTTTTTATCTAACCACCACCCCATTTAATTTCACATACATTGGACTTCTCCTTAAGTGAAACCCAAGACTTCCCAGTTCTACCTCAACACTACCCACCTCAAGCATGAAAGATTAGGGAGCATATCACCAAGATTTGGAATTTGGCCCCTAGATCCACAAGGATCACTGGTTGTATTGAGTGGTGGTCTAGTGTTATAACTTGTATTGTAGCCTTCTTATAGATTTATGGCAAACAAATGGCTATATTTAGGCATCACATCCAAAATGCTACAAACTGTGAGTACCTTATGGTCTCACAAGAGGTATAATTTATGCCTTTAAACTCTCATATGTAGAATCAAGATACCATGTGGAGGCACAAGCTCCAATTTTTGAAGGCTTACAAGGCCAGACGAGCACAACTCTGAGCAAGGATGCATTGGTTGAAGGTAGGAGACAAAGTGACCAAATAATTTTTTGATCTCCTTTGGTCAAGGCAAGTTGTGGATAAAATCAAAGCCATTATAATTGCTTTAGATAAGATTACCAAGATTTTAGATATCTTCCAAGCCTTTATCCAACACTAACATGGTGTCTTTATTTCATAACCTTCATCACCTACTCATGAGTTTGTCCTTGCCCAATGCCTTGATGTGGTCCCCTATAAGCTCTCAAAAGGTAATAGAGTTGCCTATGATAAACTGATTAATGTTAATGACCTTACAGAAGTTGTTATACAAATGGACTCTAATAAAGCCCTAAGTGTTGATGGCTTTCCCTGTGAGTTATATAAAACCTTATGGGACATGATTGGACCTAATATCTATAGATTTTTTTATGAAGATGTCTTAACCAATTACTTAGGCCACCTCATCAATTAGGACAACATCAATTTCATTCCCAAGGATGGGGATCCTAATATAATTACCAATTAGAGACCCATTACTCTACTTAATGTGTCTTAAAAAGTCATTTACAAATCTTTAGCTCTTAGAATTAAGAACTTACTTCCCTTAATTGTGTGAAGTGAGCAAACTAGGTTCATTCAGCATTGGTATATTTTGGACAATGTTATTGATGTCTAGGAGGGTATGGAATGGGCTAGAATTTCCAACCAGAAAACCTTGTTCATCAAGATAAACCTTGAGAAATCCTATGATCGTATTGAATGGAATTTTATTGTTTCCATGTTACAGGTGTTGGGATTTGGTCCTAAGTTTGTTCATAATGTCAATATGCTATTTCAAGATGTTGGGCCCCACATTACTATCAATGGCTCACAATCTCAACCTTTTGATCTTCATAGGTCCATCAGATAGGGGTCCCCCTAACCCCTTTAATTTATGTGTTGGATGTTGAAAGGTTTATCTATATTTTGGAAAATTGGGCTTCCAAGGGCCTGGTCAAAGGGGTCTTTGTGCCTCAATAAAACCATCACTTAATCAATGAGCACTTTGTTGATGACTCCTTTCTCACCCTACAGGAAGATGAAAGCTCTGTCAAGAATTCCATGGAATGTTTGGATTTTATTACCATGCATTTGGGTCATTTATTCATTGGCATAAGACCCAGTGCTACCACCAATGTTTATCACCTAAACCTCCTTGGCTAGAGCGATATATGTGGCAATGGATCCATCTAGGGGTCTAGTTTAAATTTTTAGCCATTTCTTTTACTTTCAGATCCTCCCTTGCAGAGTTGTGGTCCTATGTAGTCCAAAGAGTGGAGTAAAAATTATTATTTTGGATCACTAAGCCATTGACCTTAGCCATTAAATTCTAAATTTTTTCTAAGGTGCTCACTACTACTCATGTCTACTACTCTTCTTATTGAGCACCTTCAAATGCCTCCTATGCTAAGCTTGAGAAATTATTGAGAGACTTTCCATGGGCCAACTCTAAAAGCCACTAGGGCTTTCATCAAGTCTCCTAGGCCATCTATTATTTCCCTAAATAAGATGGTGGGTTGGGGCTTATTAACATAAAGCTTTACGACATCATTATTGGGGATAAATGGATCATTCAAAGTCTGGAAGGTGATGAATCCTAGAAAATTTTACTATGATACTTCATATCTCAAGGTTTCCCTCTTGATATAAAATCCTAACAAGGCATAGGATTTCACAGTGTGCTTATTTCTCTAGTGTCTATCAAATTAGGGGGCACATTTGTCATGCAAAGTATATGTAAGGCTTGGAAAAAACTCAAACCTCACCTTATTTGGGTAGGGGAAGGGTCTAGAAGTGGAATTTCTCTAAACTCCCAGTCATTAAGGTGGTCTTCTCAGCTAACCTTTCATAATGTCCCCTTTTCCATGGTCCCCTAGATTAAAATCTTAAGGCTCTTTAAGAAGGGTATTCTCATGATTGGTGATCTATTATATAAGGTCTCTAGGGATTGGTTTCCTTGGTCTACACTAAAGGATAAATTCCAACTTAACAAGGAAGATGTAGAATCCATTACTAAAATATAGAGCTCCATACCTGATGAGTACTTACACAAGATCAAATTTTATTCTCTCATGCCATGGTAGATGGACTAGTCTTGGCCTATGGCCACACCATTCTACCATTATTCTCCTTGATCAGGCTATAATTTATTGCCCCCTCAGCACATTGACATAAAGGCTCTTAATCATTGTTGGTCTTTTCAATCCATTAATTGGGTTTGGTCTAGGAGCTTTGATCATATTTAGGTGGTTTTTATTGAATCCAAAAAGGCTCATTGCCTTTGGTGTATTTTCTACTAGGGTTTTCACATGGGGAATCAGCTCAAGTACCTAGGGGTGCTTAATTCCACTTGTCCAGCCTATCAATACCCAAAAACCATCAAGCACCTCTTCTGGTTTTTCCCACATGCTTAGTTAACCTAGAGATGGATTTACACCCTTTTAAAACCCTTTAGGCCTGAGATGTTCACCTAGAAAATGGATCTCCTAGGGGACTCCACCCTTTTACCTAAAAGATATAATTGATTCTAGTAGATTTTTTTATTGATATTTTATTTCATATTTGGAAGTCTAGAAATCAAGCATGTTTTAATAATAAGATTATGGGAAAAAATTATGTAACTAACAAAGTTGTGATTTCTAACATTAACCTCCAAATTTGGAGCTAAATAGACAAGGTCTAGATTGAGCTTCATCATCTGCATATTTTCTTGGGCCACTGGGGGAATGTTCCTTGTGTAGTCAGTCATGAGCTACTTGATCCCCCTTCTTGTCACTCTCCTCTTGAGGGTCATGGGTGTGGGGGGAGGCATCACCACTCTCACAATTGGAGGTATTGAAGTTAGAGGATCTCCTCTCCTCTCTCTCATTAGCCATCTCCTTAGAGAGGATCTAACAAAGGTAGAGATAGTGGTGGTAGGGGAATGAAGATCCCCTCTGTAGGACAAGTTCCTAAATTTGGAGCAAGACATCTCTCCCTCCCACCAAGATTTTTAAAATGATTGACACTAACCAACAAGGTGATAGTTGGGACCCCCTCCTTATGGATGATGATTTCCCAGCTCAGGATGTCTAGGGTAGGAAGCCTTGGGACCTTCCACATCCTCCTCCTCTAACCACCATATATGTAGTTGTTGCGTAGTTTATTCCTTGATGTTTATGTTATTATGTTATCTTTTTTTGGTTATCATGCATTTGAGTTAATTTAACTTTGGTTTATCTTGAGGATTTTATTAGCTCAGTTTGGTATTCAGAGTGTGATTTTCCACCCATTTTATTGTATGACTAGCATTGTACTATTATATTTTCATTTAAATTAATAGAAAGTGCTTTCCATTCAAAAAAAATTATTTACATTGAAGGATAATTTCAAAACCCAAAAATGTTGACAAAAAGGATAGTGAATCTGATAACCATTGAATTTATAATGAATATAAAAATGTTATTTCAGTTATAAATCTTCTAATGAATATATCATCAAAGAAAAATTATTGTATCGAGATTGCAAAAAAATAAGAGATAAAAATCAAGAGTGTGCTCAGATATCATTATCAGGGTCTATCGGCATGGAAACCCATCAATCATAATAGTATACGTGATAAATTCAAATACACCATATGAATGCTAAGTATCAAAAGATCAAATGTAAATGTACAAATAAAAAAACAAATTGATTTGAATGGATTTAACAAGAAAATAATGACATAAATCATAGCTTTAAGCTTTTAAAACAAAAAGCAACTACAGTAAGAATAAAAATTCCTATCTTTAAATGTCACTACCAAAATATTTACTCTCAACAGCCCACATGCTCAAGATCTAATGACAAAATTTAGACAAATGTTACTTAGCTTAAAGGGTTTACCATGCATGGTGTTTACATTGAACATTAGTGTGTTTGGGTTAAGTAGCCACTTTGCATTTTTTTATTAATTTTTTATTTATATATATATATATATATATATATATAATCTTTATTTTATTGATAACAACTTTTGACTAGAGTGTAGACTGGTCTAGGACATAATTAGGGGCCCAGATCCCCATGCAATTTTATTAACTACTTAAATACCACCTGTATACCAAATATTACTAGATTTATACCAACTATTACCAACAGCGGCCACTACTAGCTTCAAGGATAACTAACGGCCATTAATAGCCCTAAGAATACAACTAATGGCCACAACTAGCCTCATATGTCTTTCCAAATATTTAAACCTATATGGGGCTTGAAATGAGCAAGCCACTTGATTTAAATTTTAAGGACTTAATAGATGTAAATCCTAGGGTGTTAAGGGGATGAGTACAGAGGGTAAATATAGATATATATTACAAATATCTAATTAAATTGATTTACCCAAAATAATGATTATAAGGTGAAGATTCACTTATTTTGAGTAAAAACTTGCATCTTTGGATGGTAACGATGTTGAAATAGGTCAAGAAGATATCTTAGAGCCCTTTTTTTTAAAATTGGAGCTTTTATTGCTTTATGACATTAGCACAATCAGAGGGATATCAGTACACTATGTTAGTGTCTAAAGTACTATGGTAGTGTCCTTTCATGGATAGGGGTCATGAGACTTCTAGGGATGCTACAAGGGAAATTTATGATTCTATAGGTGTGCTCAGGGGCTTTTGATCATCCTTTTGTGTCACTATTTGGTTGATTTTCCTTCAAAACCTTAGTGAATACCACCACACACAAAACAATAATAGAATAACATGCAAAAAGAAGTGAAAAGGTGGGTTGTAGGATATTAAAATCATGTGGTGCAAAACCCCTACTATTCTGACCACTGCCTACATTAACCCTAATGATAGGGGTATTAGATTGAATGTAGTTTTCCCTTAGGGAACATGCATCATCAATGCACATGATATACTATAATGACTTTTGCTTAGGCCCTTATTTGATTAAGCATGTAGGTATAGGTGTGATGTTGAGTAATATGCAAACTATTGAGCTATACTATTGACTTATTTTATGTAATTATGTGCCAAAGTAGTAAGTGCTAGATGTAGAATGCCTTGAGAGGATATTTATATAGAAATAACTTTAATTTGAATGAAATGTGTTTGTTCTTAGGTTGATAAGGTGAAAATAAAGATAAAATAAAAACAAAATCAAAAGGAAGGGTAAGGACCCAAGACACGCTAAAAATTGACCATTGGACACTAGCATAGTGCACTACTATCTAGGGTTATGTTATTATCTATAGGCAAAAAATTGGGTTGTGGCTAAATCAAACAAGATGGGGGGGATGTGACTAGGATTGATATGACATAAGACCAATAGAGGTGAAAAAGTATGGAAAATAAATCATAATAAAGGCTAAAAGGCCAAAATGACCATGCAAACAAGACCTTCATTCATTATTAAGGACTTCCTATGAAAGAGCTACAAATGACATAGTACTTGTGTTGCTTAACCAAATTAGGGTGTGTACAATAATGCAATCAAAATGAAATTACTAGAGTAATATTAAAATAAAATACATACTTGTACTTACCTGGGTGGATGTATTCTAGACCTAACCCACTTCTTGGCTAGAGAAGCAGATAAGCAGTTTAGAATGCTAGTTATGAAGAAGAAATCCATAATGTGGGTGTCCCCCATATTAAATTTAAGTAACCAGCTGGATTATGATAAACAAAGCCTTGTTTTTCCCCACCCTGATATGTAGCTGAGTTTGAGAAGTAATATGTAGCTATGGATGAATAAGCCCTACTTGCCCCCACTCTGACATGTAACTGAGTCTAAAAATTAATTTGTAAATGTGGAGGAATAATCCTTGTTTGCCCCCACTCTAGCATGTAACTGATTCTGAGAATTAATTTTTGAATTGTAAAAATAATCCCTACTTACCCCCACTCTGGCATGTAATTGAGTCTAAGAATTATACATGATCAAAGGTCAAAATTGTTGCTTAACCTACATCCTACACAAACTAGTGTAATTTGGGTCTGGTCCAAAACTATGGATCAACCACTAACATGACAATATGACCCATCCTAGTGAAATCTTGGTGATGATCTAAGTGTGATATGGTAATCTATGTATAGATAATGGTATAATTTTTCATTCCATCTGTATAATATGGTGAAATCCTAAGGGGTCAAGGACATGTGCCCTGCATCATGCCCCCAAACCTAATATCTAATTAATGTATTTGTGTATCATGTGCATGAATTTATATGGATATATAAGGAAAAAATACCATGTGCATGCCCCCATAGTCATAATATGAGTCTTGAATTATGTCAAAATCTTATGTAAAATATGACAATCTAAACCATTATTATAGAACCTTGGAAATCTAAGTCAACCTATGTATCTAAATATATGAGTCAATCTATGTAGCTAAGCCTAACTATGTGTCTAATTCACTAAATCCATAAATTTGAATAAACTATGTATTTGAGCCTAACTATGTGTTTGAGTCACTTAATCAGTAAATCTAAGTCAATCTATGTATCTAAATATTTGAGGGTCTATGAATAGTGAATATCTAAATCAATTTATGTATCTAAATATATGTGTATCAGAATATCTAAGTTTCTATGAATAAAGAATATATGATCCAATCTGTGTATCTAAATATCTAAGTTACTAAATCAGTAAATTTGAGTCACTGTGTCAGTGTGAATAGTGCATATATGTCCCCTTTTGGTGAGAGAGCTGAAATTGGGATAGGGTATCAAGCCAAAATCATATTAGTATGACTTTTATTAGTAGTTAGTGTCAATAATAGGAATGTAAAATTTAAGTGTTGGCGATCGTAGAGGAATCATTTATAAATTGAGACTAAGATAGACCCATGGTCTACAATGAGTTTGCTAAGAGAATATGAGTTTTATCATTTTTAGAGTCACATCGAGTAGTATAAATTTATAATCGGTATAGTGTGGGGGATATTATTATTGATTCCTATAAATAAGAAATAGATCAAAAAGTAGAGCTACAGTTCTTGAGATATCACAATTAGTAAATTTGGGTAATAGTTAGAGAAATTTTGCACATGGGGGTTAACTTTAGGTGGGTGGAATTTTTAAAACATGGTTTAAATGGGTTGGTTGATTGATTTCATAGATCATTTGAACATTTTTATTTTGATAGAATTGTTGCTCTAAGCCCAGAAACATGCTGAGGAAAGGAGGAGTGAATGTGACATGTTATGAGGAGGTGGAGGTTCTCATTTAGGTAGATGAGGAGGTCACTTTGGTAAAGATCCCCTCATTTCCCATGTGTTTCACTATTTTATTAAGCTTTATATCATTTTTATCATTATTTAGCTATATTAGGTCATGTTTTGGTAGTGTCCCAAAGATAGTGTTAGTGTCATGTCTACAGCATTAATGTCTTATGAACTGAATACTATGATTTTTAATTCTAAATTACATTTAATGATTATTTTAGCATGTTTATTTATCATTTAGAGATGTTAACATCTAATTCAATGTATTTTGTAGGTTTTTGTACATATAAGGGAGTTCCATAGTGGTCATATGATGAAGTGCTTATGTGGGTTGCCCCTAAAAATGATGAGAAAATAGTTGTGGATAAGGTGGTATGGGATATATGGCATCACTTACATCAATGCCCTAGGATTTTCATATGATGACTGTATTGTGTGAGTGTTGGAATGTCGATACATGTACTTTTTGGCTAATCACTGAGGAGATGACTATTACCCTAGAGGATGTGTACAATATACTAAGATTTCCCATTCTTGGTTAGTGGGTAGTATTACATGAGGTAGATGAGGATATAGTTATAGACTGAGCCTTAAGGTATTTTATGGCTATACCAGTGGGGACCCATCATCGAGGGAGTAATAGTGATATATTTTTATTTTTATTACAACTAATGTTTCATGGTTACAAAAAAAATTGGTTATGTTATTGGCTTCATTTATTGCTATGGATGGTAGTGGGGTATCCATTTCATATAGAATGCATGGGATTGTGTAGGATATAGAGGAGCACAAGAGTGTATGCTTGTGGGTTTGCACTATGCTAGCCCACTTGTATCATGATTTATACCATTTTACTTAGGAATTATGTGTTGGTGGGATCAGATCCTTAACATTATTACATTATTGGGCATATGAGTACATTATACTGGCTAAGTCTAAGGAATTTCCATGTGCATATTGGGCACACCCACAGGTATTTTCAAAGAGATGGGATGGCATAGCTCTCTTAAAATTAAGGATAATGATGCATTTTTTATGGATGTTAGATTGAGTGATACCCAAACACATTATTTGGATGCCCTATAGTGGATTTTAGGGATGGCCTGAGAATGGGATGTAGTTGATATGGATTTGAGTGATTTTTTGGTTGTATGATCAATGGACCATAATTTTTTAGAGGTTTCAGTATGACCATGTGACATGGTAGTTTTTTTTGGTCTAGGATGTGCCTCTTGCACCATGGGTGTGGGTAAAGATTATTTGGGCCCCAACAAGATCAGGTAGTAGGCTAAAACCCACAACGATTGAGTTGGATACTATTCCAATGATAGAGCAGGATCTTGTGATAGAGATACCTGATGTAGATGATGTATGGGTTACCGATGCCTTCTTATATGGTGGGGACAACATAAATGTTTGCCACTATTTTTGTGGGATGGGGTTTTTGTTGAAGATGTACTAGATCTAGTGCCCATTAGTGTAGTTGAGGGTATGTTTTCATTTATAAATTTTTGCATGTTTTGTTTATTTATTATTTTCTTATTAGTTTATTTAAGTTTATTTAATGTATTATGTTAATTTGGTCTAATTTATTTTATTGGTGTTTGTAGGTGAAGGACATGATGAGTACTTGGAGACCATCATTGAGGCTACATTATAAGAGCTAACATGACACATCCCTGATATCATGGATGATGGACTAGTGGAGAGAGTTATAGGAGTTGTAGGCATTCGTGCACACCTATTTGATTGAGTTTCCATTTACACTATAGTGTATAGGTAGGTAACAACATATAGAGATATGGCATATGTTGAGTTTTAGAGGTAAGTTATAGCCCCATCTGATGGTCTAGGTGGGGTAGGTGGCAGAATCATGGATGATTATATTCACCTATAGCAGGAGGATGTAGAGTTGGTGACTGAGGCACCAATGCTATGAGAAATAGAGCAAAGTCATAGATCTCAGTCTAGATATAGATCTAGAGGGGATGTGGGAGCATCCATCTCTAGTGTGTATGCATCTGAGAGTGAGGGTGATGAAGTCAGTCTTGGTGACTAAGCTTTGATTATTAAGTGACTATGTATCATTGTATTGAACATATTTTGTATATATGGACCTATCATTATATGGATATCATGTTACTTGGCATTTTGATTTGTTATATTTTTTTACTAAAGTAAATGTATTGATATGTAATTATGTTCATCTAGATAATGGTAATTGATTTTGATTATATAGAGATATTTTGAGTAGATATGTATATTAGACTAGGCATGTTAGTTGTTAGTATCGATGACATAGGAGTGTCATATTATAGGTAAGTATGGATCATGTGACTATGGTATGCACTATTTAAACCCTAATGGCATATTAAATAAGTGACCATACTACTCATAATGTGTAGGTGTATAAGTAGACTTTGGGACTGATATTGTTCATGGCACACTATTGGTATCTAAATGTGTAGACTTTGTAGTAAATAGTTTAATCGGTTGTCATATTAAAATTGTGTTCTAATCTCTTTGATCTTTAGAAAATATATTAATCAATTATTGTAATGAAACTATGTTCATATCTCTATGATCTCTGACAAATATCTTAATCAGTTGTCATATTGAAACTGTGTCTGATCTCTGTGATATCTAGAAAATATCTTAAAATATCTTAATCTATTTTCATATTGAGACTTGTGGTTGAGTTGTTTTCCTTTTTGTTACCATGCAGATGTAGGTAGGTTTATTTACATGAATTGGTTTCCATGTTTTTTGAATCTATGGTGTATGAGATATCACATAAGTAGGTGTCCTACAAACCACATGGATCATATGATGAGTAACCAATGGCTCCTTGAAAGGAACATCCTAGGATAACTCACTTGTAGAGGAACATGATCTAGGAGAGGGTAGAGAAGGAGATCTCAATGCCCTTTTCATGAATTTTATAATGCCTCTATCAACATACTAGTCAATACAATCTCTTAGTGCACAATAATTGTTGTCCCAATGTCTATTTTATGATAATTGTAATATGGTTTATTCCTTATTTTTTTCAACTGACGTGATAGATGGTGATTAATATGATTAAGTGTGATCATCCCCTATCTAATAGTGTAAACAAGATGTCATGAGGCCTATCTATGTCTAAAAAATATATAGCCCCTTTGTCTATGTCTTATGCTCTACTTACTATGGCAGATGCTTTGTGAAGTGGCTATTTGCATTTGTTGAGCATCGTGATTGGTTATTTATGTTCCACTTTTTCATTGATCATGGGTAGATTAGGTGCTTGTACCATTTGGGATGACTATGTCTATGAGAGATAAAAATCTTCATCTAACTCTGAATGTGTCTCAACTAGTCCCAACTTCTTCTTTAATGTCATAGTTATTTAACATATATTAAGAAATGATTTGGATGTATCAAATAATAATTTAGATTTAAGAGGGAAAATTAGGCCTCTATCAAAGATATATTATGTCTCTGAATCTATTGGTTGGTAGATCAATAGTTACATAGATGATTTGAACCATAATATGTAATCATTTATTATTTCTTATTTACCCTGGTGTAGTGAAGGTAACCTCTCATATATGACTTGAGGTCCCTTATTCTGAATATAATGCATGAGAAATACTTCTTCTAACTCATCGTATGTATGTAGTTAACCATTGGGGACTGAATGATGGAACCAATTTAAGGCCTCACCCTTTAAGGCCTATGAAAATAGTTGTAATAGAATCAAACTATGAGTGACATGTGCCATAGATTTTCTATTAACTTTGATGTGCAAATATGGGTCTCCATGTCCATTGAATTTAGGTAATATTGGTATCTGAAACTACTTTGATAATTTTGTATTGAAGATTTGTGTGGAATAGGATTAGCATGAATAGCATTATCATCAAACCAGTAGTTGTATGCTTTACTTTTCAAGGTGAGTCGGTGTACTTGTTGTAAAGTACCCATAGCATGTATCAAAGAGATGGCCTCTTGTGAAGGTATATTAATATCATCAAGGGCTTCATTTATACCATGAATATTATTATTAATTTTAGCCATTGATATGTACACTACATCAAACATTGGCAGAGACAGTGGGTTTGCTCATTGTAATCTTTGAAGGGTTGATAGTTTGGACCTAGTGAGAGGGAAATTGGCTATCACCCTTGTGGAGGTTAGTATGAGAAATGAGTTATACTATAGTAAGGAGGGGTGGGGGAGATACAATGGTATATCTTATATTATTAGTTGTTAAAGTAGTATCACATGTTAATGGAATAGAAAACACCTTTGTATCATTTTAATGTAAACTATGTAAACTATGAACATGAGTATAATTTGGCACACTTTTATCTGAAGACATATTCTTGCTTGAATTAGCATTTAATAAGTAATCAAATTCAACATTAGAGATGGATCAAGTAGAGAGAGGAATAGATTCAATATATTCTTCACTAAAGTCATAGTAATAATTTTTATTCCAAATTTCATCAAAATCATAATTTAATTCACTTGTAGAGGTAAGAGTACAAGAACTATCATTTTCATGCTCAGAAAGAGGAGTAGAAGAAGATCTTTGCTTTTTACTACTGTACAACATATCGTTATGTGTAGGTGAAATACAATGTGTATCTTCACTATCTATGAGTGGAATTTCCATGTTATTGGTATGTTCAATAATGGGGTCAAGGGTAGAAGAATTAGTAATCATGTTTTCATTTGGCATAGTATGACATGTAGTAAAATAATTAGAAAGATTTGAATTATCTATACTTGGCATGAAATCAATATGTTGAGCTTGAAATGTAAAATAAGGTGACAAAATAATATCATGTACTTTAGTTTACAAATCTATAAAAGGTGTAACATCATTTGTACTTGATGTTTTGAAATGAATTAGAAAAGGTGAAGAATATGCATCTAATTTGTCCTCATCATCACTTGCATTGTCATGTTCATAGTAATCATCATATCCATCATTAAAACAATAATCATCATCATTATAAATGAAATGATGCTTGTTATCATGTCCTAATGTACAATTTTGAAAATTGGTCCATTTATTTGTATAATTATGCAAGAAATTTAGAAATTGGTCAATTAGGTGAGAGGTAAGAGGATCATGAGAAGTCATTTTAAACTTGCCATAGAAGAGAATGTAAAAAATTAACATTAGGAAAATAATGGGTAAAATATAATCTAACATAGATATATTTGAAAATATGCTATATATTCAACCCAAAGTATAGTAAAATTAGAAATTGAGTTAAAACCCTAATGGCTAATGTTTGGATGTATAAGGACCTATTATCTGGATCTAGGGTTTGAAGGGTATTTAGAAAAAAAATTAAATAAATTAAATTCATGAAACTAATAGGACTAACATGGATCAATTAGGATGTGTAAAAATCAATTAAAAAATTAGAATTTTATAAACCCTAATTTAATACACAAAAATGGGGAAGGCAAACCCTAGGATAGAACTAGGGTTGTTAAGTAATATTCCAATTAAGTCAAGTTCACCAAATGATTTAAATTTTAAGGACTTAATAAATGTAAATCCTTAGTTTTTAAGGGGTTGAGTATAGAGCGTAAATAAAGATATATATTACAACTAGCTAATTAAATTAATTTACCTAAAATAATGAGTGTAAGGAGAAGATTCACTTATCTAGAGTAAAAACCCATGTCTCTGGATGGTAATGAAGCTAAAATAGGTTAGGAAGATATCCTGGAGCCTTTTGGTTTCTATAACTAGAGTTTTTACAACTTTAAGACATTAATGTGGTTAGAGGGACAGTAATGCACTATGCTAGTGTTCAAAGTACAAGGTAATGTCCTTTCATGGATAGGGGTCTTAAGACTTCTAGGGATGTTGCAAGCAAACTTTAGGGTTCTACATATGTGATCAAGGGCTTCTGATCATCCTTCTATGTCATTATTTGGTTGATTTTCCTTTAAAACCCTAGTGAATACCTGCACACACAAAATAAAAATAGAATTAAATGCAAAAATAAGGGAAAAGGTGGGTTATGGGATATTATTATCATGCAATGTATAACCCTTACTATTTTGATTATTTCCCAGATTAACCCCAATGATAGGGGTCTTAGATCTTATGTAGTTATCCCTTAGGGAATGTGTATAATCAACATGCATGGTATGTTAGAATTAATTTTGCTTAGACCCTTATTTGATAAAACATGCAATTTTAGGTGTGATGCTAAGTAATATGTAGATTAATGAGCTATACTATTGACTAATTTTTATGTAATTATGTGCCAAAGTAGTAAGTGTTAGATGTATAATGCCTTGTGAGGCTCTTTATATAGAAAGAACTTTAAATTGAATGAAAGACACTTGTTTGTAGGCCAATAAGGTGAAAAAAAAGACAAAATCATAATAAGATATCAAAAGTAAGGGTAAGGATCCAACACGCAATAAAAAATTAATCATTGGACAATAGCACGATGGTGGACACATGCACGGTGCACTACTATCCAGGGCCATGATATTATCCTATAGGTAAAAAATTGGGTTGTGGCTGAAGCAAATAGATTGGGGGCCCCTATGATTGGGATTAACATGACATAAGCCCACTAGAGGTGTAACAAGTAGGGAAAATAATTCATAGTAAATGCTAAAAGACCAAAATGACCATGCGTATAAGATCTTCATTCATTATTAATGACTTCCTATGAAAGAGCTACAAAAGACATATTACTTATATTGTTTGACCAAATTAGGGTGTGTACACCACTTAACCAACTCACCCATATATTATTGGCTACTAATATATAATGTATATATATATATATATATATATATATATATATATATATATATATATATATATATATATATATATATGTATATATATATATATATATATATATATATATTGTTATATAATATATACTATTATTATACAATTGTGTGTGTGTGTGTATAACACATATTAAGAGTTGTCCCAAAGTTAAAATTTATGTTGGAAGGGATATAATTCCATGTTTTTATTATGCGAGGTTTCATAAAGTGAAAGTATAAATTGACAATTTTTACTCACTCAAAACCCATGATCACTCAGCACATTAAGCAAAAATAATTTGCCATTCATTTTAGTAATCTTTTCATATTTTTGTATTTTAAATTAAAAAAATACAAAATTTAAGGAAAACCAACCAGCGAGCATTAAAAAAGGAAGACAACAAATTATAAAGTTTCTTCACTCGACTTAGTAATAGTACCTCATGAACAAGCAATGACTTGCATAGGCTAACAATGTTAGAAATTAAGCACCCAAAGGAACTTGCTTAGTTTTTTCAATAACTTTGAATAGTTTTTCCAAATATATTCCTACTTTTAGAAGAAACTTCTTTCCCCTTACACTTCTACACAAACAAAATTAAAGTATTAACACTTTCTAATCTTCATATACATGTCTATGTAATAATGTTTCGAAGCATTTTCAAGACACATCTTAAAATTATCAAATAAAATTGATATGTATATTTGTTTCCTTTAAAAAATTATACTTTGGTTTTATTTTATGACATTAAAATTAACATTATGTAAATAAAAAAAAGTCATTACAAGGAAACATGTACCATGCATGTACACTAACTACACAAAAATAAACTGAGTCAATATAATGCCATGCTAAGGTAACAACAATTGAATATATAATGGCATCCTTAATTTTATAGATAAAGGTAAAAAAAAATATTTAAAAAAAAGGCATGTAACAACCAAACATCCTCCAAAAAATGGCATGTACTCATGCCATAACACATTCTATGACAGGTAAATTATAAACATTGCTCTCACTGCTCAAATGAATTCAAACTATTTATTGGTCCACCCTTGGAGATAGATAAATTTGGTTCCTTGATAAGTTCACTCTAGTCATTTACACCTATTAAAATAATTTGTCATGATCTCCTTGTCATTCATCTCCAGTGTTTTTCCAATGATGGTCTTTTTGGCAGGTTTTGTTGTTAATTTATATAAAGTGTATATCATATCTACTAACATGCAAAAAAATGTTTTATTTTATTCCCAATCACATACACCTAACATCCACAATCATCTATGTTGAAAAATGGTAGGTACTGTAGCTACAACATAGCCCTTGCTAAATTAAATTTTCAATTAGGATTTTATTTTTTATGGGATTTTTGGTCCAGTCTTGAAAATTTAATAATTTGCATATATTTTTTTCAAGGATTATACATTTTAGTTTAATTGGCTGAGTTTTATACTCACGGCACTATGTTAGATAATATGTTGGTTTATCCTTTCCCAATGTGAAAGTATCCACAATATCAAGGTATCATAGACACCTAATTTTAGTATAGAGGTAGTTATAACAAGCCTACATCTTTCATATTTCCAGTTACCAAGGCATAATAAATGTGTACTTATTTTGATCAACTCATTCGATGATTGCATACATGTTTAAAACTTATGTATCAACTATATTATACTTCAAGATGAATATCCCTCAGAGACCATGAGCCAAGTGTAAATACATAATTTTTATTACTGTGTATTTGGACATAGACTCTTGTATTATATAAGATGCACTTGTAATTATATTCTTTATGGATGATGCACACCTTATGTGTACATCATAATCAATAACTTATTTATAATGACTTATTTATAAACAAAAATATCTTTAGTAGTTATCCTAAAAATAAGGTTTGTCTATTTTGAACTAATATCCCTAATAAACATAGATTCATTCATATCATTTACCTCATTTACTTATCTAGATGAGAAGCTGGAGGGTATGGGTGAAGGTTGATCTTGATATTGATTGAATACCTCTTTGATCTACTAGGTATCCATTTTATTCATATTGTATCATATTATTCAAATGAGGAGGCCAACTAGCTCTCCTGCAAATCTGAGTTTAATATATTGGCAATCATTAAACCTTAGTCATATATGTGTTTATTGATTTAATGTTTAATATCTATGAACATGCAATCATGGGTGATAGTCTTAAGGTTACTTCTTCACATATCCTAGAACCTATATTAGATCCACACATCATGGACCTACGTAAAAAAGATTGACTAACCATTTTAAAGGCCCCTTTTTGGAAGCTAGTAGTGACTAACCAATTTAAATATGTCATTTTAGAATCCAACACCAACTAACTCTATGCAATCTCCCAAGCAAAAAAAACCATAATTTTTTTTATATAAATTTTTTGCCCTTGGGCATTGAAAAAATCATTTTTTTTTTTTTATGAGAAGAACACAGTGGTACAATCATCTTCTTGATTTTACATCAACCAAATCAATTGACATTATAGTATTTTCTTTAAATATTTGTAAGGCTTAACTAGGTTTTTTTTAATATACCTCACATATGTGTATACACAACATATTAGTTTGTTGAGACACTTATTGATGACGGTTGTACTTGAGCACATCAGTTTATTCTTGACAACTTGGTAACCACTTACTAGGTTCATTGAGAAGAGGCTTCATTCTCCTCATGCCTTGAGATTCTAAGATTTATTACATACAAGTTTTAGTGTGTCGCTTATGATCAACATCCTATATTTTTAGAGAGATCCTTGTATTTAACATGATTTCCTTATTGACTTTCAGTAGTAATGGCTTGACACCCATATATTTTTTCAAGATAAAATGTAATCACTAACGACCTTAACAGTATTTTTTATTCATACACATATATTAAGTGAAGTGTATGGCACACCAATTTACCACAAAAATTGTGATTCACTTGAACATTAGAATTTTTACAATGTATAGTTTGAGAAGCATCATCTTCAACTCAATCATTCTCATGATCATTGTAGTATTTGTACTTATTTTACATGGGTACCGAACATGGCCTAGTTTTCAGGATCCATATTATAAGTTCTGTGTTAATTGTTTAATTTCCCTAATTTGCTCTAAATAGAAATATTTATGTTTTATTTTAACATGCCACTTTTCTTCTTGACAACTTGCCATCATATTTATTTGACTAAGTTTACTTAGGATACGTATCTTCAATTCATCCTCTCCTTTAACAAAGAATATATTAAGGGGGATATTAATGTATATTAGGACATACAATATCATATTATCTAAGATGCACTTGTAGTTATATTTATATGGATAATGCACATATTATGTGCAAATTATTATCCATAACTTATTTATAATGACTGATTTATAATTTATTATAAATAATAATATATTTAGTGTTTATTCTAAAAATGAAGTTTGTTTATTTTGAACCAATATCCCTAATAGATAGAGATTCTTTCCTATCCTAAATCATCTTACATATCTATATAAGAAGATAGAGAGTATATATTTTACTTATTTTATGATTAATGCAATCTAAGAAGATAAAACTATTGAAATTTAGTTTATGTAAAATAGAACATTAACCATAAAAATCTGAATGTGAAAGAGAGATTGATATTGTACTTAATATATTTAGAATTGACAAAGCAAAAAGGGAAGAGATGCACTTAGCTAATTTATAATCTATCTTACTCACTACATTCATCACAATTTATGACAACATTTTTTGTTACCTTTGTGACTACTCAATCAGGAAACAAGACCTCAAAATTTGTGTGGACATTATCAGTGAAGATCAAAACCCTACAATAACTAGGATTGTATAGGCTCTATCAATACTACCCTTGTTGATTGTAAAGGTATGTGTCACCTCATATCAAGGCATCTACACCTATAGATAATTTTGGTATGTGTGTTTACCCTCAATATTGTACACTAATCCTTATCTTTCTTCTCCTTCCTCTGAAAATATGATTTCACTTTCAACACAAGATATATGTTGAAAATGGGTTCAAAATATGGGTTGGAAAGTCCCAATCATTCCCTACTGAGTGACTATTTTATTATACTCTAAAAAGGGCTCAAATCACATGTAGTTATCCCACCAAGGTGTGTGTGTGTGTGTGTGTGTGTGTGTGTCATCGTGACTATTATATAATGCAATGCAATTCTTGGCTTTCAACACTTGAAAATATGCAAATTTTACCTACATTTGTATTCAAACTTGGCTCTAGGGCTTATCCTTTTAAGGGTTTTTATATGTATGTGCCTTTTTGATAATGTCTTAAGAACTTGCCAATGGATTTCTTGAGCTTGTTATGACTTGTCAAGATATGTGTTAGATGATTATAGCCTTAGGATTGATTTTTATTTATAGATGAATCTTTGATTTTTTCCCTATGATCAACCCATTGAACATGTCTAGGCTGACCTAATGGAGACATCCCAATTTGGTTTCTAGAAACTACTGATAGAGGAAGACACATGCAAAAAATTGTAATTATTTTACTATTATCAGTATTGTCCTAAGAGTTAAAACCAATGATTTCATATATGGCAATAATTTGCTTTGAGTTATGGATCATTATTGCATAAACTATGGTGGTCCTAAACATATGTGATGATAAATTAGGTTGGCCAAGAAAAAAATGGGTATATGGATAGTGTAAAGTGTACACAAGAGTCAAACATATATGTCCAAGTCCAAATATGTGAAGATGTATTAGAATTAATGTTTCCAAGTGTATGCCAAATTTATCTAACTATAAATGCACCCTTTTAGCTTAGTATTAAAAATACTAGATTAAAAGAATAGAAGAATAAATTTGGTACTTATGATTAACTGCACTTGGGGTTGACATATATTCCCCTAAATATCTCATTTTATCCATGAAAAACTTGTAAGAAAACATGTATATATCAATATTCAATCATGATAGAAAAAATGAAATAACCTAAATCATTAAATTACTTGAAATTGAAAAGTTGAGGAATAAATACATAGCAGGGTACATAAACCACGATACCATTTATTGAAATCATTTATATAATTCCATGGGATTATTATGCCCTAATGATATGTCATTACTAAAACCATGAGTTAAGAAGCATAAATGCATTGACCCTGATTAAGTATGGAGAAAGGATAGAAGTTGCACACTATAGAAACCTCAACTGCACTACTCTAAATATGATCATAAATCTTTTTTCGGAACCTCAAACAAGTTCATATGTAATGGTGGAACCTCAAAATAGGTTTTTATGTAAATATAAACTCCTCAAATCAACCACTGTAAATGAATTTTAGACCTAAATTTATTACATAGTACCATCATTCCCCATCAATACACAATCATAGAATTATAAAAATATTTGCATGAACAACATTCATGTCACAAATCTGATCCATCTATGCCTCAAATTAATATATATTGGCATCATATATTTTTAAATTTTCTCAATCTAATATCTCTTTTCAATTTGACCCATATAGTTTATCTCGGCCTATTCCTCATAGTCATATAAAATTCCCCACTTATGCCTTCCATATACCTCAATATATTCCATCTAAATCACATAATATGTCCCAAAGTTTGAAATATCTATATGTCATGGCATGAATCTATAAGACAAACCCATTAATGTCCCCCTTTTGAGGTGAAGGATGAAACCTATGAATCACTCATCTCAAAAATAAAAAAGATTTGCATCTTGTGTTACAT
Source organism: Torreya grandis (assembly GCA_037957365.1). Lineage (NCBI taxonomy): Eukaryota > Viridiplantae > Streptophyta > Pinopsida > Cupressales > Taxaceae > Torreya > Torreya grandis. The sequence continues at coordinate 1,900,902 of JARHVA010001552.1, forward strand.
ATAAAAATATAATCATGTAAAGCATGTACAATAACATGATAGTATATGTCATCATATAAATATTTTATCATCCAAACACATATGAAACATGGAATCCAAGGAAATAGACATGCAAGTGTCATTTCAAGTAGATATAACAATTAGACACGTAGTAATAAGTAATGTAAAAGATGCATGATAAAAATTATGGTGTTGTACATAGTAAAAAAATACATGATATAAATCACAAAATCAAAATCAATAATAGTCATATATTTATATACACACACATATGCACACAATATCATGATCATAAAGCATAAAACCTCTCAAGACACAACACAATTTTAACACAACATTGACCTGACACAAACATGATATAGAGTAAAGGATCCTATGACACAACTAACACACGACGTGAAAAAATAATCAATGCACTCATAGAAAATATACATTAATTATGTCATATGTAATAATCAACAACATCAAGTATGTATGAAACAAGTAATGTTAGTCCACGTAATCAATCAATATCATTATCAAGTATAGCAAAACACAATATACATAAGAAATAACACTCTAAAAATTTTACGTAATATTAGGTCATACATAAATAGTCTAAGTATCTCAATACAATCAATGAAATGACATAGGAAGATAGAACCTAAATTGTACCATGATGCCCCCACTGTGAAAATGTATCCCCTAGGTGCAATTAATGTCACTCATGTGTGTGTCCATATCTCATATGTAACTTATATGTCTTGCATATCACTCATGTATACTATAAAGCATGCACATAAAAAAGTGATATGTAATTAACCATGCATATGCATTAGTTGTGAATATTGTTAATACACACACATGCACACACGTATATATTAATTTTGAATAATTTTATGCTCTTACTAACAACTATCCCTTAATCGGAGGATCACATGTATGTCTTGGATTGATTGGTATGAATATCACCTATTTTGGGTGAGGAGTGACATATGTATCATTATCTAAATCATAAATTGATAATGCACTATAAAATATCCCACATCATCATCATAGTCAATGTGATCATGTAAATATTTTGTAGATCTAATAGCCATAGAAACTTGTGGACTTCATTGTATGCTAAGATAAAGTGTTGATGTTCATTATGAAACACATGTAAAAGCTTTTATAACTATCTCAAGATGTGATAAAGTAGGTAATATTCTACTAAGACTAAGTATATAGATGATTTAATATATGTTAGAGTAATGATCTTTGAGGAAAATAATTTACGTGTCTCTATTTTTCCTTCATAGGATGAACATGTACAGGTTGTTAAATAACCTTTGGTGGGGTTAGGTGAATAAATAACTTTTTCTAAATGAGGTACTCATATGGAATAACTATAAATTTTAGCATTAACATATCAAATTTCATATTGTGTGTATCGTATGTATCCATGAATGTCCTAATAACATGAAAAATGCCCTAGTATTAGGCAAAACTAAGAATCAAGTAGCAAAGGTTTTAGGCCATACCATAAATGGTAACACAATTCCCCAAAGAGGGTTTTGTCTCTTTACATCAAGTCATTTCATTGTAGTATTTGTAATAATCAAATATCTTTGTGTGCACCCATGACTAGTAAGTAATTTCATAGTGCATATGTTTTCACTTGAACCATTATCCACCATAATACTATGTATAGGGTATGAGTCAATGAAAGCATGTAAGAAAAAAATTATATTAGTAAAATCATCAACAACCTTATCATGTTCATCTAATGTGATTAAAGGTATTTATACTTTAGTATATTTAAGTGTACCAATAATAACATCTATAAGATGAGCCTCCTCATTTCTAGAAGCATAATAAGTCAGAGGATGATACACATTATAAATCATATGTGATTCGATATTATCCTTAGTTTATTAGGCTATATGTTTGATAGGATCCAAAAAATATTTTAAGCTTCACATTATTTTGTACAATAGAATCATTTGTAGGTGTATTAACATCATTAACCTCAATAGTGTTGTCCTTAATTAAATCTTTTATCTTATGTCTCGAACAATATCATCCATTTGTAGAATGTCCTGCTCACATATGTCAGTCATTATGCATTGATACCAAACCACTTAGGTTGTGATTTTATCATAACAACCTCCATTATTGAAGGGATAGATATGATATTGCACTCAAGTATCTTATATAACACCTTATGAGGAGGTTTTTATAATTTTGTAAATTTTGTCCTTTGAGGAGCTTATAGACAAACCTATTAGTAGGTTATGAAATTGTATTAACCATTGATTTATCCTAATTCTTAGCATCATTTTCATTAGATCTGAGAGTTGGTTTGCTCTTAAAATTGAATTTATATTATATTTGAGGATTATTCCCATACTTTAGCTTATTCATAGCAATTATCTTAATTTCACAGTCTTTGATTGTATGGCACATGTCATCAAAATATTAGAAGCTCTATAACATCATATACTCATGAATAGGATAAAATAAGCTTTGTTTTAATATGTCTTATAATTAATTATTATCCATAGGATTTTTCATTTTTGAGAGCATAATATTATAACAAATCACATAGGCGCCAATGGGATCATTAGGTCCTTGTTTAAAAAATTCAATTTGAGCATATGATACCTCATTTATATTGATATCAGAATGAGATAAGAATTGATCAAAAAAGGATTAAAAGAATTTACCGATTGGAAACTAAGATCATAATTTTTTTAAAAAGCATAATCTTTAAGACTCCTAGGAAAAATCTTCATCGGTAACTTATCATTAGAGGAATAATCTAAACATGTTGCATTGAAGGCTTTAGTAGGTTGTTCTAGATTACCTTTACCATCATATGGTATAAGCTTAGGTGAATAAATATTGTAAGAAAAATACAGTTATAAATATCCAAATCCAAAGGGTTGTGTAATAATTCTTAGTGCAATCTATATAAACCTTGTTCTAGCTAGGAAATCTTGGCTTGAAGATCGAGCAAAGTTTGTATAAGCTCTCGAGTAGTAGGCATAATAGAAGGATTAACACTATATCATGAAACATGGGTAACAACCCTAGGGGGTTAAAATGTATTTTTCATAGTAATATCTATAAAAATATGAGGATTAACTTATGTTTCCCCCACACCATGGGTGGGCATCACATGTGTAGCCATAGGTGTAGACATATTAATAGTAACATTAGGAGCAATTTTTTAGTAACCTATTTTAGAATTTTTATCTCTAAAATGTTGATTAGTATTATTCAAAATTTTACCATTTGATTCCTTAAATTTAGTTTCCTTAGTAAGCTTTTTATTTTCATCTCTAGTTGCATATAATATTGTATCAATCATGTAAGGATTCATTTTAAGATAATCAATAAGTTATCATTGATTTACATCATCAAATCCATCATGAAAATTAGTATAATAATTTATTTTATGAGTTTCCACATTAATTATATTTTTAATTATTATTATGTGAAGATAAGAAAAATCATATCCAAAATTCAAATCCTAATACAAGACAAATTTGAAACCCTTAAGAGGAAAAAACTAAGGTTTGTCATGCTCAATCCAAAGATTGGGTTCACTAAAATATTTTACTTATTTTTTTATTAATGGAGTCTAAATATGATAAAACTAAGAGAAATAGTATTTCCACAAACCATATATAACATTCAAGAGTCATTTTGGATAAAATTATGTACATATTTTTGGATCAACATTTTGAATCACACTTAGTGATCCATCATCAGGAAGAGAATAAAATGATAGAAGATTGCAAATTTAGATCTTACATTGATATGGAAGATGTTAGGATGAAGTTAGGACTTAATTTTTAATCAAATAATATAATAGAAGCTAAGAATGAAAAAGTAATAAAATAAATAACACTAAATGCCAAATTAAGATTTTTAATCTATTAAAATTGAATATTGGGAAGATAACTGATATTTAAAAAGATATTAAAAATAATGATAATTTAATTAAAATTAATTTTAATTTTTATAGAATTAAAATGATCCACTTCTTAAAAACCCATTTTCTAAATTAATGTTAAGGAAAATTATTAGAATTTAAAAAGTTTAAAATGGATTGAGAAGTCAAAATTAAAACAAGATGAAAAATTGTTAGGCTTTTAGTAAAATAAAAAACACAAGTCACAAAATCAAAAATGATTTGTGAGTAAGATTAAATTTTATATCAAGTAGTGACAAAATTCAAACCATTGATTAGTTATAATATTATCTATTGGTTAAACAAAGAAAAACAATTAAATAAAATTTCTAGATGAGAAAAAATAAATCAATGAAAAAACTAAGTATAAGGAAGATCGTAAAAACCTACACCTACTAAAAAAGGAGGGAAAAATTTATGAAACTTAAGTCTATAATCATGTTTTAAATTACCATTGAAAATGATTAAGTTTTGAATTACATATGACTATAATAATTAGATGAACAAAGTACAACATTAACTTATACCAAAAATTATAACACTTAGTTCGATTATAAAATAATTTGTCAAAAGATAGTTGAACAACATAAGAAATCAAAAATAGTTGAGGAACACAATTAGAAATGAACTGGGTAAGAAACCAAAGAGAGGAAAATAACTAGACCTGAAGTCAAAGTAAAAGAGAGTAGAAATCTAAAACAACACTAAAAACCTAGACCTTTCATACTAGGGAAGAGGGACAAAGTTGTTAAGAAAATGAAAAGAAAGAATGAAACACAATGTGAAATGGAAGGAGGAGCTAAGAGGTCTACTACTAGGATTTTTTGGAGAGGTAAACCAAAGGTTTCCGTGAATGGTTTAGACCTAGGCCCACATCTCTATTTAAATTATTGTCATTTTTACAAATCTCCATGGCTTCTCTTAGACAACACTATTATAAGTTATCTTCCACAGCTAAAACTTTGGTGTCCTTGATGCAAACATGATGCTCGATATTAATAAAATGTTATGTTATAGCTGACTTAATTATTGTTTCATTTTTAATATCAATTGCATGTTTCATAATTCTTGTGTTAATAGAATGCCTGGTTTTCCAATGTATGTCATCCCACAAAAGCAATTGATTTTGTAAACACCACTTCTGAGAGTAGGGTTTAAGTTGTCTTTTGAAGACTTGATCATTATTTTTAATTTTTTTGTGAGGAATGAAAATGGACTAAATGTTCTTCCTTATAATATTTGTTGTGATTTTTTTGGAGATGCCCTCAATATAAGGAAGATAAACTACTAGATTTTCAAAACTGACTTCTTTAGCATGAGGGGTCACTTTGGTAGTTCTAGCTAATCTAAAACATTTATTAAATATTTTTTTATTGTAACCATTATTATTAAAAAAATTAATTAATGGAATGATCTCCTCATATAAATTGTCCTTATCACATATTTTAAAATTTCTAGTCACTAGGTTTTTAACACCCTAGCTTTTTGGGAAGAGTGTTGATGTGATTGGGTAGGTAGAGTGTGTGTTGATTTCCTAAAGACCCTTCAATAAAAGGACCCATTTGATTTTATCAAAATGAGGACATCAATTAAGGGAAGGTTTTCATCTTTTTCTATTTATTTATTTAACTCAATGTTAGGTATAACATTATTGATGTGTTGATGTAATTCTTCCAATTTTTATAAACCATATGAATATTTTACATGCATGGGAACATATCTTTTCCACCATTTAGGACTTAGATGGAAATATTGGAGAGTTGTGTCTTTAAAAAACTCCATAAATAGGTTAGCAACCACTAGGTAAAGTCAAGATCCCATTCCAACACCTTCCATTTATTCAAAAATCAAACCCCTAAAAATGAAAAATGTTGATCTTAGACAAAGCTCAACTAAAGATTTTATTTATTCATCAATGTGTCTACCCATTACTCTGATAGCTTCCTCAATTGGGAATTTTTGTGAAAAGAGACACTAGATTAAAAATAATTAAAATAACTACATTAGAAACTTTAATATTTTAATAAATTCAACAAAATCTAAAGTCTTTAATGAAAGGAGAAGTTTTTCCTACTAAATGTCTAATTTTTATAGCAAGAAATGAGGCCAAGGGGTAATTAGGTGAATCAATGGTATCTACAATAGGTCTCAATGGAATCCCTACTTTATAAATCTTGGGAGTGATATAGATCCTAGGGTTAATTTCCTTTTTTGGAAGGAGACTTTTCTTAACATTATCATCCAAGGAGGAGAGATTAATAGCTTTTTTAATGTTTCTAGCTACTTTAGAAATAAGGTTAACCAAAATTTGATTATAACTTATGTTGTTCCTGAAGATGGTCAAACATATTAAAGTCATAGTCAATTTTGTCCATCACAAATGTAGCATTACCTTTATCTGCTTTGGTGATAAAAATGTTTTCATTGGAGTTAATATTTTACAATACATTCCATTATATTATGAAGATGTTACATGTAAGGGGTTTAAATTTCCATAACACCATGACACAATCTTATCTCAATTCTTTAATAGTTTCAATTGGATTGCCTTTTAGTGCATTTTCAATTTCAACTAAAAAATCTTCTCTAGGAATATAATTAGGTCCTACCATAAAATTTAGTCTCTTTTCCTTTGACTTCAGGTCTAGTTCTTTGCCTCTCTTTGGTTCCTTACTAGATTAGTTTCCAATCATGTTCCTCAACTATTTTTTGCTTTCTTAGGTTGTTCAACTCTCTTTTCATGAATTATTTTACAATTTAAATAAGTGTTCTAATTTTTGGTATAAGTATTTAACCCTAAATTATTTTGATATGGGTATTTAGGGTTAAGAATATAGAAATGATTAGACACAAGGGTGATAAACAAATCTATGGGCAAATTAATTTGCAAACTAAGATAAATAATATTCTAAATTTAAATACTGAGATATGTTAATGATAAATTAGAACTACTTATTGATATTGTAATTAATTGAAAACAAGATTACTTACCTAGTTTACTTTGCACATGAAAATCTGGGATAAAATAGGTTGAAGTGGACTAGATCAAGATCCTAAAATAGTCTTCAGTTTCTAAAATTTTGCATTTTGCGGCCTCATATGTTTGCATTGAATCTAGATAATTGTATTGATACTTGCATCTAAATTAGATGTAGGTATCCTATATATAATACCTATTGGATTTAGATGTGACCAACTAGATCTTTCTAGGGTTCCTGCCACCTTTCTTCTAGTGTATATAGATCATGCACATAAGTTTTTAATCTTCATCAAATGATCAAACCCTAATTTCCTCATCCTTGGAGTGACTATGGTAAAAATGAGATAGTGTCAAGCTACCCCAAAGACCTATCTATCAATCGATGCTACCTACATAGATAATAATATGAAGAGGTCCTTAGAATTATGTATTTATCCCCTGTGTGTTGGTTTGTGTGTACATATGGATGAAATTTGTGATAAGTACATATAGCGACCTAGCTTGTAAATTGGAAAATATGGATAATGGGTTGATCTTTTAATACTTTAGATCTATATGGATATTGATCCTATGACTAATATGGAAATAGGGATGAAAAGGGTATGTTTTTCACTTGAATTCTTGATTGAGTGCTTCTTTGGTAAGTTACCCTACGATTTCTTGACTATTTTCTAGGTGATGAATGAATGAGGGTTGATCTTATATATATACTAACCCCTTTTGAAAATATATTACACTAAATCACGTAGTCCAACCTTAAGATAAATTTCACTCATTAATTGGATAACTTTTGGGCACATGACACTTATTTTGAAAAGGGAAACTTGTGTCACATAGGCATCTAGTTGGGATGCAATTGTTTGGGAAGCTAGAAAATAAGTACATGTCTAAAACTAGTAGATAAGGATAATGATCAGGTTTAGATAATTTTTCATAATATCTAAGGCTTGGTTATCAAAATAATAGTGTCCAGACTAAGAGATATGCAATTTATCCCAAAGAGATATAGAACGTGATCCTTTTGGCAGTAAGAAGGTATTAGAATTGAAGGGTACAATCATTATAGGTATTTTTAAAATATATAAGACTAAGGTGATTTATAATTCAAATTTAGTTTCTATATTCTCCTCCTAATTTAGTAAGGAAATTTTTAGTTTAAAGAAGAAGAAAATGTGTACCTAGGTGTGTATAACACACCTTGTCTTTATGTGAGCCCCACTTGAGTGCTTTGTTAATGACTGACCTACAACCAAGAGCATGTTACAATTTATAGTTAGTGAATATAATCTAAATTGAAATAATTTGAAATTCTTGAAATTAGAAAGCATAAGGTTATAAGTACACCTATGTGTTGGTGCAACCATCTTGCCTTTTGGCAATTTGATTTGAAGAGACGTTTCATTATGAAGTATTAAAACTAATATTAGGACAATTTTAAGACTTGTAAGTGCATACGTGTGTGTGTGTGTGTGTGTGTGTGTGTGTGTGTTAAAGTACAACACGCCCCTAACCTTGGCAAAAATGTGAGTTTACACACAACCATTAAGATTATCTCAATTACATATCATAATCATACTTATAACCTGGTGAGTGTGTGTGATCCAATTAAATCATACTATATATATAGTGAGGGTGGATGATTTAATCACTTCATCCTATAAATCTGGTGAAGTTAGATGATTTAATGAAGTCTAACTTGTAAACTTGTAATATTGAGTGATTTAATCACCTCAACCTTGTTAAAAGGTGAACCAACTATTGCATTAGATTGACTCAATGTAGTCTATAAAATTCCATCTTGGGTATGATAATTGTCCATAGTAGTATTTAAAATCTAGAAACTGATTTGATTTTGAAATTGTAGGTGCCCTTTGAATGGCATTTGCACCTCATAAATGTCTCAAGTTGAAACTTAGGTATAATAATGGTATCAATGTATATAATGTTTCCATAAATATGTATCTAAATGATATAACTATGAATTTGGGAAATTTTTATTATAAGTGTGGAGGATACATCTTCATGACATGGCCCCCACTAAATCTAGAGAATCTAAGAACTAGTATAAGTGTGGAGAACATGTTTTTATAACATGCCCCCACTGTAATATGGAGATATTGAGTACTAAATAAGTATGGAAGTCATGCCTTTTTTGACATACCCCCACTAAAATCTAAAACTTTGAAAATATTAAATCCATGCCTCTATGATATACCCCCACTGATATGCCTCACTTTTAAGGTGAGAGAAGTAAAAACTAATAGGTACCTTACTTCATAAGGATAAGATAGCTATATAATATATGCATGGTTCATGTAACATATAAGAGTAGCATTTCTAGTTAGATATAACAATGAGGTACATAGTATGTGATCACATCAAGTCTTAAGATGCATTATGTAAATAATGGAAACTAGAGATTAATAGTACAAGTTTAGCAAGCAATCAAGCACACACACAAGATCACTCAAAAGAAAATCAAAATAAAAAATAGTCCAATGAGGCCTCATACCAGGGGCATGTTCAAATTATGCATAATCAAAGGGAGATGACTTAGTAAAATGTCTACAAAGCATAGAATGACATGTTCAAATGTCCACATACAACAAATAATGACAAATTCAAATATAGATATAGGCAAACAAAGGCACGGGGGTCACAATCAATGGAGTATATTGAAATGCTCTAGAAAACAATACAATGCAATACAAGGAAAGACACTCAAGGAAGTGAAAAAAAGAAAGCAAAAAGCATAATCATATCATACTAGTCCCTGGATATATGTGTCAAAAAAATGTTAAGTACATAGAATATCAAGTACATTGTGAAATATATAAGCAGGGATAAAGGCATGTGTAAGTACATAATCTCAAACATGATACTAGAAAATGATCGTAAAATAATGTAACCTAGGTATATCATAATCAAAGAAGTGAATACCCCTAACATACTGGTAATGTTAGTAGAAAGAAGGCCCAACATCTGTATATGCATATAATATGTGTAAGGTATGCTTGTATCACACTCAAAAGATATTTGAAACATATGTGTGTATATATAAAGAAATTATATGTTATCTACCAACGTGGAACCAACAACATAGATGCCAAGGAGCTAATAAAACATAGAAATAATGAATATTTTTGGTTTTTTTTAATTTTTTTAGTATTTTTAGAATATTTGATTTTTTTAGGACTAATCCAAGAAGTCTTCGTCATCAAAATGTGTAAAATCTCTTGAGACATTTTTCAACTTTTGTTTATAGAAACACATTGTTACCTCCTCAATGTTTCTATGTAATCATTTACTATAAGCCATCAGTATGGGAGGATGACCATATACATTCATGTTTTATGCAAATCTCCTTATACGTATCAATAAAGGTGATACAATAATTGTAGTATTTAACATTACATTCCAATTAGCTAAACAATGATGCATAAATTTTGATGTCAAATGTGGCTCTTGATTTAATATCCATATGATTATGGGGAACACTTTCGGTCCACATGTGATGGGTAATTAGATGTACCCATAAGATTTTGGCATCATCAAAGAGTATGTTAATTCATATATATTATGTCCCATCTATTGAATATATGTGATGCTACAAACTATATTTAAATTATTCATATCAAACTTGAGATGTTGACAATAGACCCCATCAATATTAACAATAATAGTTAGATATTTGTTCTTTCATCATTTTTAAGGATGGATTTATTTTGAAATTTTGGAAGTATTGTGTCCTTTTTATTGCTTAGTTACAATTGGTATGAGTTCTTCACTTATATTTTTGAATTTGGTTTTGCAACGCCTCAAATCAATTTGCATTGTGGCCAATAATCTTATGATAGTTACAATATGGTAATCCTTCTATGTTAGAGGTAAAATCACTAAGAGGGGGATGAATTAGTGATCCCAAATATTAAAATTTCAATTTAAATCCTTTAAACTATTAACCAATCAACATATATCAATTTGATCAAGCAATATTAACAAGAGAGCTCATTCATTTAATGCATACACAAGATCAAACACATAACACATATTTCCTATGGGAAACCCCCATGGGGAATAAAACCCACTCTCAAGTCTACAACACATAGACTACTATCCTATAATAAATTAAAAATAAGAGACTGATCAACTCTTTAGACTAGCAAACCTTGATCATGTCCTCGTGACCAAAGGTATTTAGTGAAACACCTATTTCACCAAAAACAATTACCCCTAAGGAAGACAAAGTCCTTTAGACCCTCCTTTGAACACCTCCACCTTAGAAATGATATCTTCAACACCTAATGATAGATCTTTGTTTAACTAACCCTTGCACAAACTCTCTCTCTCTATCTCATACATGCCTCTCACATAGGCATGTCTCAATCTCTCTCCTTTAATCAAACTATCCTCATATGCACACTCAAACCTCTTCACATATCCTCAAACTATAAGAGAACTATTTTAAAAATAAAAACATGACTAGTAGGTCATACACATAGTCAATAAACTATTTTGCTTATTAACTCAAGAAACAGGCACATTACCTCTCCTCTGATCCACAACTCTCACTTCCACCTTGCACAAGTCTTTCTCACAAGTCTTCCACACTAAAATATATAAATCATCATATTTTATTTCACTATATCTATAAAAATCATGAATTAACAATATCACACTATTTCCTATCAGCCACAACACATGCCTTCACCCTTAAGGCATCTCACATGGGTCACACTTAAGCACAATCCACTTTTAAACAGGCCTAAGTCACTTTTAGCTCCTATGGATACCCATTCACCTTTTTAATACATTTTCAATCAAATAAAGAACACACAAACACTTTCCAAATGTATGGACCCATTCAACATGATCTATAGGTACTCCTTAAGTTCCAACAACCATCACAGGACCCTTTAGCTTAAGCACAAATAGCTCAAACACTTCTCTGTACACATAGTCATTATGAGCAAACACATAATCACCTTATAAGCCTTTTTTCATACTAAATATGATTGGTAAATCCTTCATAATACACATAGAGAATCCTCATGGAGTCTACAACACTCCTAAATACCTAATTCATCATGAGATATCAAAATAACATCAAAATGAGCTCAAATAATCTTCTCAGGTCACTTAAAGTCCATGCATAAACACATAATAAACTTTTAACCTTCATAAATATGTCTATACACACTTTCATATATTTAAATCTATATTTTCATATGCATCTTGGGGTCCTCTACCACTTTTCTTTTTACTGCATGGTTAAATTCATTCTGGATCGAAAGATATGACTCAAACATCAAACATTATTTTTCCATTATTAAATTCAAATATTCAAATGTCAACAGTCATAGTTAGACTTTGAACACTATGCTTACATCTTGTGTCCTCGTTGCTCTGATCAAATACACATCATTGATCCCGTTTAATCTTTTACACATAAGTGTCAATTCTCAAGTGTTAAATGTCTAATAGTTGACCTTATCTCATGCAATCTGGAAACTTTGACACAATACGCTCCATCGATATTTTGTATGTAGCATAGTCTTTAACAAAGATAAACAACTATCATTTTGACCTCTTGACTTTAATATGCACCATTGATCTTTATTTCTATGATCTCCCACTCACCTTAGATCCTTGGAAGAAGCTTAATATTTATCTCTACTCAGTGTTAAACATAGAACACTTGGCACCATCTCATTGTTTCTTGACTTCTTGGAGCAAACATGCATCATCGATCTCTTCAAGACTTGCTTAAACTTTACCTTTTGCAAAATTGACTAAGTATGGAGACCATTTCAATTTGTCTAAGTAGCCAACTTTGAACCTCAATAAATTTTTCTATGCTTACATGCATGATCTAAAATTTGGACCATATGATCTCCTCATATAGGATAATACAACCATATGTCAAATTAATCTTGAAACCTTATCACGTGTAAGATATAATGTTCTGCCATAGAGCCAACTATGTCAAAAACTTATTTGGAAGGCCAAATTTGCTCATGCATATCTTTTGACGTGCTTCATCACATGATCTAAAATTTATCAAAAATAAAATAGGATCAAAACTAAATAAACCCATATAATCATCTTCTCCTAAAACATCCATATGTGTGAGATATGCCACCAAAAAAATGTTTACTTGGCTCTTTCTTGCCTCATGCAAATTTGGCTATGGAAAAACAATGTCAAATTGCCTGAGATCCCAAATTTGCACCCACGTATCTTTGACTAAAATTAGGTGAATGACCTGAGATTTAGATCATAAAAACTAGGGACTAATGTCATCACAACCATATGACCAATTCCCCCTGACTCATCCACTTGTGGTAATGGTGATGTCAACAAACTGCCTACTCAAATTTTCTACCTCTAGACCCAAACTATTTAGATAAAAATTATGGGCAACTAGATGAATTATACTTATGCACACAAGTACTCAAAATATAGTAAACATCTTAAGGACCTTTTTCACATCCTAAAAACACCATACTCATCCCTGAACATCTCTAACTATTCAAGAACTAAAGATCAACCAAGCCAACTTTAAGTACACTAGGACAAGCACATTACACACTTTGTCATTATCACTTAGGCTATCAAAGCACTTCATCTACTCACTAGGACACCTCCATGACATCACCATGACATCACTAATAACTCTCCAACAATTTCCTCCTTTGTCATTGATGTCAACAAACATCATTCAACTCACCTTCTCTCTCTTCAAGCACTCTCATAATAAGAACTTTCTCCCCCTTTGACACAATGACAAAGTGGGCACCAACTGATATTGTGGACCTAAAATACCATTAATATGAAAGGAGCATCTTAGAAAGATGATACAAACTCCCCCTTACCTTGAGCCAACCTTTTCATGTCTTGTCAACTTCCTTTTTCTCCATGTCAATACTCTCTTCTTCAACCAAGCACTGTAACCAATGAATAAATAACACATAAAAGAACTAAAATCCAATGGAACTCACCAAGAAACATATAAGATGGAATCCCCCTAATATTTCTAATACATTTCACCTTTTGAGAGGGATCTCCACACACCATTAGGAACCACCATACAGGCTTACTAGCCTTCTCTCTCAAACCACTTAAAGGACCACCAACAGGATGCCATCCCACATGCCAAATAGGAAACATGATCTAAAACAACCTGAGAAATCACCTTGAAATATTCATGCCTTTCTCTTTTGGAGAATTTACACAAAAATCACTCTTCTTCTTACTAGGCCTGTTTAGTCTCTGTGTAACCCTATCTAGTACTTTTAAAGCCTACAAATTTTAGAAGACACACCTTCAGGATTTGAAACTTCATATCTAGTGCACTCTCATGTTCCTCTTTAAGCACCCCAATTTTTAACATCTAAATCATCTTCTGCAATATACTTCCTTCATAAACCTACTACCCAATTAAGCCTCCAATTTGATAAAAACTTGAATAACTTGAGAACCGAAAACATTCAAATCTCTATGAATCTTGTTTTAAAACTTGTTTGGCCCATCCAAAAAATTAATAAGCCTTATATCTCAATTCATAAGGTAGACCACTTTTCTAGCAAAGCCTAAATCCTTAGAATCTCAAAATGAATAAGGTCAACACATCACCTTCTAGTCAACATCCACCTCTAAAACTTCTTTTACACCTAGAGATAACCATTACACACTTATATCTCAATATTTTAGATTCCACACCTTTGGTAACCCATACATCCTATAACCCATTTTTAGGCCTGCATATTCTTAAGCATAAATTGATAAACCTGAGAGCAAAAAAAATCTCTAATTTGACTTCAACATACCTTCAGACCATAAAAACACCTAGAGAATGCTATAATAATGTCAATAGACATTTATATTCAAAAATATCATCTTGAAATTTCATCAATCTCATTATGCCACTTGGAAACACCCATTTTAACCCTACAGACACTGCATAGATTCTTTCATGACAAAGAACATTAAACTAGGCTTAACCATGCATTGAAATCATATCATCGACTGATAAAAACATTTCATATTCTCTACCTAATGTTCACTTATCTCCATATACCAAAACTAAGTCATTAGCATCATGAACACACACCTTAGGGTTTGTAGACAACAAACCCTCAAGTCACTACCTTTCATCCGTTGGGCTAGTTCTTCCAAAAATTGAGAGTAAATATGACATATAGCTATGTTAATCAACAAAGTCCTTCATAGTGAGCCAACACATCTTCTCATGACCTTCTTTTTATTTAAATATTAATCAAGACCCAACCATCATCCACCATGCTTCTTTTTTCTGTAAAGTGTCTCCTTGAAGCTTAGAGAGAGACACCCCTTTTATATAGAGAGACTAAAAGTCCCAATACTCTAGAGAGTCCCATATCTCCATAATCTCATCTAAATTGTAGTCCTACTTGACTTTGAAAGGATACTTAACTTCATTCTTTATTTTAGACTTGTCAGTAAAAGCAGACAACATAAACTCTTATCTTCTCTTCATGTCAATCATGGTAAACAAACCATCTTTGGTCTCAATATGATCTCTCCTAATAGAATTAGGTTTCCAGACCCATTTATGATCCCTTCCTTTCACACTAGGATCTCCATACACCTTATTTTGCTTTGGGAACACATTCAACCTATTCTTGCAATACCTATCAATGTGACTAACTCTATGATAACTAAAACAAACAAGATCATTCATACCTTTTTCTTGATGATGATTGTGATATTTTTCTATCTAGATAGAAGACAAATTATCTTGGTAGTCCCATATCTTCTTTATATCTGATTCCTTATTTTCTCTTGATTGATCTTAGTTATGACTTTTCCATGCCAAGTTGCTCCTTCTTCCAAGGCTCCATGAATGTCCATACTTGAATGACTTCCTTCTATAGTCCTTAGCTCTATGACCATACTTATTACATGTATAACAATGACCATGAAATAAACTAGCATACCTTGAATCATTTGGTTATCTAACAAATATTTTTTCATTGCTCTTGACCTGATTTAATTTCTTTTGATCTTCTCCAAGCTTGTTTATCTTGACAACAAATTACTCATGCTCATCCATCAATGAACCGAGCTTGGTTTCCAATTGAAAAATCTCATCCTCTTTAGCTCTTAAACTTTAAATTATATCCATTAACTAACCTCTAAGAACTTTTATAATCTCCTTATCACTCTTAGCTTATTTAGCCATGTCATCCTTTATTCTACATGATTGTTCTATCAAACTTCCCTCAAGATAATTGACATGTGCTTCAAGACCTTTGACCATATTTCTCATCTTATGATTCTTCTTCTTTTTCTCCTTTAGTTCACCAAGTTCACTCATGAGCTCACCTTCTATATCAACTTCTTCTTCTTGTTATCTTCTATAATGTTATGGCAAGATTCTTTATAAAAAATTATTTCCTTTTCTTTTGAACACAAACTTATCTTGGCATCTATTAGTTGAACCTTGAGATCATTAATAATATTCTCATCCTCTTTGGCATATTTTTTCAAAGTAAATATTTTTTATTCAAGTGCCTTGATCACAGCCTTCCACTGTTGATTTTCTTTTTTTGACTGATTGGCCATCTTTGTACCTACTTAGGATCACCTTCAAGCTGTTAGGCTTCCACCAAAGGACCCACTCTGATACCAATTTTTAGAGGTACAATCATTGAAAGGGGAGTGAATTAGTGAGCTCAGATATTTCAATTTTAGTTTTAGTCCTTTATACTATTAACCAATCAACATATATCAATTTGATTAATAAATATTAACAAAAGAGCTCATTTATTCAATGCATACACAAGATCAAGCACATAACACATAGTTCCTACGGGAAACCCTCATGGGGAATTTAAAAAACTCTCAAGTCTATAACATATGGACTATTTTCTTATAATAAATTACAAAAAATAGATTGATCAACTCCTATATACCAGCAAACCTTGATCATGTCCTCTTGACCAAAGGTATTTAGTGAAACACATGTTTCATAAAGAGCAACTACCCCTAGAGAAGACCAAGTCATGACCCTATTTTGAATACCTCTACCTTATAAATGATGTCTTCAACACCTGATGATGGATTTTTGTTTAATTAACCCTTGTAAAAACTCTCTTTCTATCTCATACAGGCCTCTCACATAGGCATGTCTCAATATCTCTCCTTATTTAATCAAACTATCCTCATATGCACACTCAAACCTCTTTGCATATCCTCAAACTATAAGAGCACTATTTTTACATTAGGAACATGATCTATAGGTCATACACATATTCAAAAAACTATTCTACTTATTACCTCGATCAACAGGCACACTACCTCTCCTTCGCTCCATAATTCTCACATCCACCTTACACAAGTCTTTCTCACAAGTCTTCCACACTAAAATCTATAAATCATCATGTTTGATTTCAACATATATATATATATATATATATATATATATATATATATATATATGTATGTATATATATCATTAATTAATAATATCACATTATTTCCTATTGGCCAAAACACATGTCTTCACCCTTAAGGCATCTCACATGGGTCACACTTAAGCACAATCCACTTTCAAATAGGCCTAAGTCGCTTTTAGGTCCTATGGAGACCCATTCACCTTTTTGATACATCTCTGAGAAAATAAAAAACACAAGAACACTTTCCAAATGTATGGACCCATTCAACATGAGCTATAAGTACTCTTTAATTTCCACAACCATCACAGTACCCTTTATCTTAAGCACAAATAGCTTAAACACTTATTTGTACACATAGTCATTATGAGCAAACACACAGTCACCTTCTAAGCCTATATTCATACTACATATGATTGTTCAATCCTTTATAATGAACACAGATCATCCTCATGGAGTCTATAACACTCCTAAATACCTAATCCATCATGAGATATAAAAACAACATCAAAATGAGCTTGAATAATCTTCTTGGGTCACTTACAGTCCATGCATGAACATATAGTCAAATTTTAACATTCATAACTATGTATATACACACTTTCAAATCTTCAAATCTATATTATTAAATGCACCTTAGAGTCCTTTACCACTTTGATTTTTACTACATGGTCAAA
This sequence comes from Torreya grandis, assembly GCA_037957365.1. Taxonomy (NCBI): domain Eukaryota; kingdom Viridiplantae; phylum Streptophyta; class Pinopsida; order Cupressales; family Taxaceae; genus Torreya; species Torreya grandis. Next base: position 1,918,935 of record JARHVA010001552.1, read on the forward strand.
TTCATTCTGGATCGAAAGATATAACTCAAAAAACAAACACTGATTTTCCCTTATTAAATTCAAATATTCAAATATCAACGGTCACAGTTAAACTTTAAACACTATGCTCTCATCTCATGTCCTCATTGCTCAGATCAAATATGCATTGTTGATCTTATTTGATCTTTAACACATATGCACCATTGCTCAAATGTTAAACATCTGGCAGTTGACCTCATCTCATGTAATCTAGAAACTTTGACTCAATGCACTCCATCGATCTTCTATATGTAGCATAGTCTTTAAAAAAGCTAAATATCTATCACTTTGACATCTTAACTTTAATATGCACCATTTATCTCTATCTATATGATCTCCCACTCACCATTGATCCTTGGAAGAAGCTCTATACTTATCATTGCTCAACATTAAACATAGAACACTTGGCACCATCTCACTACTTCCTGACTTTTTGGAGCAAATGTGCATCATCAATCTCTTCAAGACTTGCTCAAACTTTACCTTTTACAAAATTGACTAAGTATGGGGACCATTTCAATCTGTTTGAGTAGCCAAATTTTAACCTCAATGAATTCTTTTGCATTTAGACGCATGATCTAAAATTTAGACCATATGATCTCCTCATATAGGAGAATCCAACCATATGTCAAAATTCTCTTAAAACCTTCTCATGTGCATGATATAATGCCATTAAAATTCTCACTCAGGTTTTTTTTCCATAGAGCCAATAACTTTGCTCATGCATATATTTTAATGCACTTCATTACATGATCTAAAATTAGCAAAAATAAACTAGGATCAGAACTAAACAAACCTATATGATCACCTTCTCTTAAAACATCCACAAGTGTGAGATATGCTACCAACAAAATTCTTACTCACCTCTTTCTTACCTCATGCAAATTTGGCTAAGTATGGGAAAATAATGTCAAAATGCTTGAGAGCCCAACTTTGCACCCACATATCTTTGACTACACTTAGATGCATGACCTAAGATTTAATACATAGTAACTAGGGACTAATGTGATCACAACCATATAACCAAATCCCCCTGACTCATCTACATGTGGCAATGGTGACATCAGCAAACTGCCTACTCATATTTTATGCCACTAGACCCAAACTATCTAGATAAAAATTATAGACAACCAAATGAATTCCATTTACGCACATAAGTACTCAAAGAATAAAAAATATCTTATGGACCTTTTTAACATCCTCAAAACACCATATCATCCTTGAACATCTCTAACCCTGCCAAAACAAAAGATCAACCAAGTCAACTTCAAGCACACTAGGATAAACACACTGCACACTTTGTCATTATCACTTAGGCTATCAGAGCACTTCATCTACTCACCAGGACATCTCTATGACATCACCATGACATCATTGACAACTCTCCAACACTATATAGGAAGAACTCTACTACCTTATATGTGTATATTGGGAAGTAAAGATATCATTTTATGTTCAAGAAACATAGAAAGTATTATATTTGGAGTATCTTGGGTTGCTCTAATTTGTAATGTCTATTTTGGAGTCTTATGAGATACCTACACATATTTACATGATTTATCTCTGGTTGACCCTTATAAGGTTGATTCAATGTTTTTAGCCAAGAGAGATGTGTGGAATAGCCATTTACATGATCATATTTTATTTTTACTTTGCCATTATCTTGATTTGGTTGTGTAACCTTTGAATATGAATTTAGCTTATATGTATCAGGAGCTATAACCATGAATAGGTTATATGAAATATTCTCAAGTAGATCAAAATTTATTTCTGCAATTTCTCATTTATCATATTGTGGGTTAGATCATAATCAATATCATAGTAATCTAAAACATGGCCATCTTGTTGATCGGTATTGACCACTAAAGGAAGCTCAAAGTTTTGATTTTATTTTGTTTTGGGAATTATTGGTTCCTTTGGTAATTTTTCCTTTGGTATTTTTTTTAGTGGTTAGTTCCTTATTTGTATCTAGAGGTAAATGAGCCATTTTGCTTGACCAACCTATTTCATAGGTTTGTATTTCCCATATTTGTGATGGTACATGCACAATTGAATGTTTAGGTACATCTTAGAATTTTTTCATATATGTGATGGTGTATGCATAAAATGTATGATGTTGGTTTTTCATTTTAGCATTTTCCATATATGCGATGGTGTATGCTTTAAAATGAATGATGTTGATATAGCTTTCATGTGTATTTGTATTCATAGAAACTATCAATGAAAAAATGCTAATTATAATTCTCATAACATAAATTGGCATTTGTATTAAATGAACTACTGAAATATGGTTGTTAGTATGGTTAGGTTGATGATCAGAAATAATTGCTATAATGCTTGCTTATGATAATAAATGTGGTTGATAACAAGCATTTAGTTTTAATTTTAGTGATCAAAACTTATACCAAAGAATTGAAAACAAGCAAGTTTTCACCTCAATACATAAAATCTAAAAGGAGAAATCGACAGGTGAACAAGATGGTTAAGATGAAGGGCACAATGCTCTTTCATTGACGAGGACCATAAGGCAACATGGGGAGGCATACAAAAATAATCCCTTTTCATGCGCTACACTATCGACCATAGTTGTGTTGGATAAGTGATTGGTTTACTTCATGGCAAGTGAGCTCTAAGTCCTTCGTTTGTGTTTAATAGGTAAGAGAGATGGGGGAATAGGGTATAATGAACAAAGGGGTAAATGGGTAATGAAAACCTTCTAGTGGGATGATATTACCTTTCTATAGGTAACCTGAGACCTTTCATAGGCAAGTCCATGACATAAGTCTTGTTTTTTTTAGACTAATCAATGTAGGAAGTTTGTGTATGCAATGTTTATTATTTCTTGAGTTCATGTGAAGCAAATTGATGTAAGAAGCTTCTAATTACATGCTTTATATAACAAAGTTAACATAGCCATCCTTTGAGGGAGTGGTTTATGCTTTATATGGTTTGTCTTTTCATAGCTATCCTTCAAGAGATTAGTCAAATTATTAGAGAAGTAATATGCTACATAGCTATTCTTCAAAGTAGCAGTCTACATTCATAGTAGTAGTAATATGCTATGCATTTGTCCTTCAAGGGAGTAGTCTACATTTTTATAGTGACCCAATAGATAAAGAATTTTCTTTATATCCCATGTTTTTTTTGTTTTTGTTTTTTTTTAGACGTTAGTCATGGACATGACTATAAAGGCTTAGGGGTGTCCCTTTTGAGGACAAAACTAACATACTTCAAAGATTGACAAAAGTGTGAGAGGGAAAAGGGTGAAAGGAAGATGTGTAAAATATAAGAATTTTTGCTCAAGGGATGAGCTCAAGTTAGACACAAAGTGACATGATGTTTGATTAGCAAAAGAATGGTCATAAATATAACACATTTAAAGGCTCAAGTTCTAGCTTGCCTTTGAGAGAGGACAAGTGATAAGCCCCTGATCCATATTTGTGAGTTATGATATATGGTCCAATCCAATTAGGAGAAAACTTACCCTTTTTTCTTTTCTCCATATTATTCACATGTTGATTTTCCTTCAAGATGATATCTTTGATATTGAAATCTGCTCTTTTAAATGCTTGTTATAGGTGTCCCTGATACACTCTTGATAGATTTGAAGATGGTTTAGAGTCGTAAGTTGATTCTCATCGAGCAACTCATGTTGGGTCAAGGGTTCTTGGTAAAAATCATCATTAGAGAGGATATCCTGTAAGGATATGTGAAGAGAAGGAATCTGGACCTCAAGACGCAAGACTACCTTGGTACCATAAACTAAAGAAAAAGACATAGCACCTGTAGGGGTTTGAATGCTAATACGATAGGCCCATAGAGTGAAAGGAATATACGCATGCCAATCCCTCCCAAAGTCACTGACCACTTTCATGAGAATTTTGGTCAAAGATTTATTACAAGCCTCTGCCTATCCATTTACTTGTGGATGATAGGGAAATTAGGAGCTTAGCTTGATTCCATAGGCATCATAGAGCCTCTGAATAGATTTTTTCTTGAAGGATTTACCATTATCTGTAATGATCTTGTGTGAAATATAATAATGGAAAATAATGTGATGATTAATAAAGTCAAAAAAATTATCAACTTTTATGGAGACAAGGGGAATTACCTCCTCCCACTTAGTGAAATATTCTGTCACGATGATGATAGAGTGATGATGGAGAGATGAATATGGATTAATCTCACTGATAATATCTAAACCCCATTGAGAGAAGGGCCAAAAATCATGAGCTACTTGAGAATCATGACTTGGTACATGAAGAATATTCGCGTGTTGTTGGCATTTGACACAACACTAAATGTAATCATAAGAATCTTGGTTGAGGGTTGGCCAATAATATCCAAGTTGAATAATGCATTTAATAATTGCATTTCCACTAAAGTTTCGACCACAAATTCTATCATGGACTTCCTTGACAGCATAAGGGACTTCAACACTAGTTAGATAGTGAATAAAGGGGCCATCAAAGCCTCTCTTATAGAGAAGACCCCATAGCATGGTATAACAAATAGTGATTGTGATAAAAGAACATTACCCATTACTACAAAGATCAAAGGGGACAACACCATAAGTGAGATATTCCACTAACCATTTGTACCAGACATCATGAGAATTGGTGTCTACATTACCAACAAAGAGGATGTTTTCTAAAATGTAAGAGGGTAATATCATATGATGAATGATAATGTAAATCTTTAAAGAATATGATGAAGAGGTAATGTTCAAGGCAAGAGAGGCCATGGTATTAGCAAACTTGTTTTTTGAATAAGGAATGGTTTACAAGAGATACTAGTTGAAAGAGGCTAACAGTGTGTCTACACGGTGTTTTTACCACTTTAACATGTCATTCTTACACTGATAAGATCTATTGACTTGATTAACTACAACCTGGGAGTCTCCAAAGATGTGGATTGACTTGGCCCCCAAGAAAAGGGTTGTTTAAAGCTCAAGAACCAAGGCCTCATATTCTGCCATGTTATTGGTGCACTCAAAATATAGTTTAAAGAATAAAGGCATGGGTTTACCATTAAGAGGAATAAGGATGACCCCTACACCCCATTTGATTTAACATTTAGACCCATTAAAAAATAACATCATTTGATAGATGGTGTCATCAGTGGAGAGTGTGGCAATGGATTCATCAAGAAATTTGACATTAGAAGGTTGTGTTGGAAAGAGGAGCATCAACCAACTGGTCTACAATCATTTGCCCCTTGATTGATTTTTGATGAATGAACTCCAAATTGAACTCAGTGAGAATCATAAGTGATTGAGCCATGCATTGGTTTTGATAGGTCTTGGATTGCATATATTTGAGGGGATCGATGTTGGTGATAACATAAGTCTTGTGATTAAGGAGATAGTGTCGAAGCTTATAAGCCATGAAGACTAAAGTAAGACAAAAAAATTTGATGTGAGTGTATCGAGTTTCAGAGTCTATAAGTGTTTAGTTTATATAGTAGATAACTTGCTCCTTATGGTTGTCATCCCTATGCACAATCATAGCACTGATGGAGTGATCCATTGTGAAATATAGAGATAGAATGGTTGATCTTCTAGGTGGAATGAGGACAGGTGGGGAAAGAAGATAACCTTTCAAGTCATCAAATTATTTTCAACACTCCTCACTCCACTCAAAGAAGACATTCTTTTTAAGAAGGTGATGAAATGGTTGACATCGATCTGATAATTGAGAGATATAATGTTGAATGGAATATAATTTCATTATAGACTGTGAAGTTGCTTGAGGTTTTTGGGTGGAGGCATTTCTAGAATGGCTCAAAACTTAGTAGGATCGACCTCAATGTTACGGAGAGAAATGATAAATCTTAGTATTTGATCAAAGAAGACCCAAAAGATGCACTTCTTTGGATAAAGATGAACATTGTAGTGTAGAAGACACTCAAAGATGATCTTGAGAATCACGAAATGGTCTTGGCAATGCTTAGATTTTTTGAGAAAATCATTCATGTAGTCTTCCAATATGGTGTGAAGGAGGTCATGGAAAATGTAGGTCATCATGCATTGGTAAGTAGGCCCAGCATTTTTCAATCTGAAGGGCATAACATGATGACAAAAGGTTCCCCATAGGGTAATGAAAGTAGTTTTATGCTGGTCTTTAGGAGTAATCAAGATTTGATTGTAACCAAACAATTTATCCATGAGAGAAAGCATCTCATGACTAATTGTAAGATCCACCAGTTGATCGATATTAATTAAACAAAAATTATCTTTTGGGTATGTAAGGTTTAGATTATGAAAAAAAGTGCAAAGATGAAGTCCCCTTGTGGGTTTGGTGATAGGGATGATGTTAGAGACCCATTGTAGGAAATCAATGGGTTGAACAAAGTTGATGAATAAGTGGCACTGAAGTTCATCTTTGATGAGAAGGGCAATGTGAGGATCCATCTTTCAAAGCTTCTAATGAACAGGTTTAGCTTCATAATTTGGGGTCTATACCAAGCATATCATTATATGACCAACTAAAATATTTATTATGATTGTTGAGGAAAGTGGCATAATCCTATTGTTTGATAAAATCTAAGGATTCGCCAACTTTAAGAATGTGAGGGTTATCTAGAGATTGTAAATTGATATCAAGAATTGATTCATTTAGCATAATTTATGTCTCAAAGGGGAATGACTTCTGAATATAGGAGCCTTTATCTCCCATGTAGGTAAGAATGGAGTCATCATCCTGACATTGAACTGTGTTGATTTTCAGAGAGTCATTATTGATCATGTCAAGATGAAGGAGGGGAAGGGACCTTGTTTCCCCATTGTGTTGATACGTTAAGGGTCCCAAGTGAATAGCATTCACAAAAAAAAATATATAAGGGATCGATACCTCCAAATTCATGTGAGAAGGTAGTAGGATAGGCGAAGGCAGAGAAGGAGGTAAAGGCTCCTCAATGATTAGAACATGGGGAACCTTAGCAAGCTTGGATGGCTCTTCAAAACCCACACCATACCACTTATTGGCATTCTTAATGGTTTTGTTGGTGGGATACTTGATGGGCGTATGATCTATGTGCTCATACCAACACAGACCAAACCCTTTCTAGGCACACCTATATAGATAAGTATTAGCAAAGCTAGGTTTGCCTAGGAAGGGGAAGTTGCATATGAAGAGTTGGGCAGAAGGGAGAGGATTTCCTTTGGTAGGAGCAATATCAATCCCCCCATACATTATATTCATGCAAACATTGGGAGGACCATATGGTATGACCATCCTAATGTAGGGATAATATTAGGGATGCATATGTAATCTTCCATACTCTTGTGGAGTATGGAACATATCTAGCATGAAGAGATGATATTCATTGAGAGTGAGGCAATTAAATGTATCCTCCATAGGATCCTTCTTGGGAATCTAAGTTATGGGGAGCTCTAAGCTTGTTGAAGCCTCAAAAGTAGGAGGAAGAGGAGATGCTTTTAATGGTATAAGGATGTCATTGGGCCTATAAGTCATGTTGCACATCTTAAATAGAGAAGGATCAGCTGGGATGATGTGCACCTAACCCTCATACTCAAATTTAACACAATGGTTCAAAGTCAAGGGCACATAAGTCATGGCTCATATCCATGGACGTCTAAGCAAGATGTTGTATTGTAACTCTCCTTCAACAACATAGAAGAGATCTTGAATAATATGAGGGCCAACATGAATATGAAACATGATCGTGCCTACTGGGGTGGCCATGGTATCATTGATAGAGTGAAGAACTACATCTGATTATGAAAAATAGTAATTAGGTATCTCTGATTGCTTGTACGTATGCATGGATATGATGTTAATATTGGCACCCCCATCAACCATGGCTCTTTTGACATGAGTCTGGTTGATATATGCTATGATAAAAAGAGTGGGATCCTAGTCATCAGGGTCATCAGGGCTATAATATTAAGAGAACCTACTAAAGTTGAGAGAGGTTAAGGATCATCAGTCTAAACCTCATCTACTTGAAGGGCCTTAATCAAGGCTTGACGATGTTGAGATGAGCTTTAGATTAGCTCATATAGGGACATCTTCATAGTTGTTTGATGTAGTTGCTTGATCATAAAGTCCTAAACCACCTCTGAAGATATTGGTTACATGGTAACCAAGATAGAAACCTTAGGTTTTTGAGGGGGAGCATCCTTCAAAATTAAATGAGCCCAAGGTGTTGTAACCTTCTCCTTTCATTTATCCTTTTAAGTCTGTGACCAAGTGGTCACACGAATTGATCTAATCTAAAATACTAGTGATGAAGGTGATGAAGGACTCTTGAGTGTGTCCTTGGGCTCAAGTTTATGAAAGGAAACATGAGAAGTCATGGGTGCAACTTTTAAAGATATAGGGAAATTTATGAGGGGCTCCTCAAAAAGAGTGTATATACCAAAGTGTTGTTAGGTGATAGCTGTGAGAGCTTTGTACCTCTCTGTATCATGTCTAGATGATTGGTGATATAAACAAATCTACATGTCATCAAACCAAGAAGGTTTTGGTCTAAGAGGCTGATAAAGCTTAATCAAGGGAAGGGTTATGCGATTTGATTACAATAATTGGTGCAAAAGAGAGGCGTGAGAGCCTTTAAATGGGCTTGCATTTGTTGTTGCAACTAGGGTCACTACCTTCTTTTGTTTAGGAGGTGTAGGAGGGGTTTTGTGTGGTGTATTTTTGGGTGAAGGTGTGACCATAGGTTTCATTACCATTTTTAGTGCTAGATGCCAAGATGTTGGAGGTTGAGGAACTGCCATCAGGCAGAGGCAAGAGCATAGGTAACTTTAACTTTTGGTTCCTTGAGGTGTGGGGTGATTTAACCAAAGTTCAGGGGTGTGTCCCCAAGATTGAAGGTAAAGTTGATGGCACATCAGGGCGATGAGGCTTAAGAAGCTTGACATTATTCCTAGGCATAGGAGGGTTCAAATATAACTTCACTTATGGATGAGTTAGATGGGGCACTGAGCGAATGCCTAAAGATCTAATTTGCTTTAGTGTGGTGGATGCTTGAGATGGAAAAAGTTTTGACATTGAGGTTTGAGCCTCTTTTGGTGGAGGAGAAGGAGCTTGAACCTTGTCAAACACCTTAGGGTAAATGGTTGTGAAAGAGTTAGCAATCAAGGATAAATTTTGTTGTGTAGGGAAAGGAGATTTGATGAAATCCTAAAATACCACATGCAGATCTTAGATAAAATAGGCTAGAATTAGACTGGATCAAGATCCTAAAATTGTCATCATATTCTTTAATACTGCATTTTGTGGCCTCCGATGCTTGTGTCAGATTTGAATAGTTATATTGATAATGGTGTATGAACTAGACCTAGGTGTCATTTATAAAATATTTAGTGGATTTGCATGCAACCAACTATAGACTTATAGGTTTTTTATCACCTTTATTTTGATGTATACAGATTGTACACATAGGATATCACTCTTCATCAAGTGATCAAACCCTAACTTCCTCACCCTTAGAATGATTATGGGAAAAATGGGTTAGTGAGCACATAGTGTCAAGTTTCCCCATAGACCCCTTTGTCAATGGGGACTACTTACATATCCAATACTCTGAAGAGGTCCTTAGACTTATGTAGTTCTCCCCTATGTGTTGGATTGTGTGTGCATAAGGATACAATGTGTGATAAGTAAATACATATAATGACTTGGCTTGTAACTTGGAACATATGGCTCATAGGTTTCTCCTTATGTACTTCAGACCTGCATGGATATTTTTCTTATGATTGATATGGAAATAAAGATTAATATGGAATGTTTGCTCACTTGAATTCTTGATTGAGTGTTTCTTGGTAAGTTGCCTTGTGAATTCCCAATATTTTCTAGTGATAATGAATTAGGGTTGATCTTATATATATACCAACCCTTTTGAAAATATCTCACACTAAATCACTTAGGCTAGCCTTTAGGATATGTTTCATTCATAAATTGGATGATTTTTGGGCACTAGACACTTAGTTTGAAAAGGGACACATGCGTCAACATAGGCGTCTAGTTGGGATGCAAGTGTTTGGGAAGCTAGAAAATAAGTGCAGGTCCAAAACTGGCAAAGAAGGATAATGATTAGGTTTATATCATTTTTCATATTATAGAAGGCCTGGTCATCAGAATAATAGTGGTCAAACTAAGAGATAATCAGTTTAGCACAAATAAATAATGAATTCGAGCCTTTTGGTAGCAAGAAGGTCTTAGAACTAAAGGGTACAACCATGATAGGTATTTGCCAAATGTACAAGACTAAGGTGCTATATAATTCATATTTAATATCTAAAATAAGTTAATGTCATAATCAGTTCACATAATTATTATATTCATTTATAATTCAAATTTTATCATTTTCAATGGTAATTTTAAACATGCTTATAGACTTAGGTTTCATAATGTGTTTCCCCCCTTTTTAGTAGGTGTAGCTTGTTATGATCTTCCCTAGACTTTGTTTTTTTGTTGACTTATTTTACTCATCTAATGGATTTTATTTTATTGTTTTATTTCCTTTCTTTCTTTATAAATTTAACCAATATGTAATCTTATAATTAATTAGTGGCTTGAATTTTGTTGCTACTTGATATAAAATTTAATCTTACTCACATAAATAATTTTTTGTTTTTAATTTTTTGACTTGTGTTTTTAATTCTATGAAGAGTTTGATAATTTTTCATCCCATTTTAATATTGACTTCTCTGTCCATTTTCAACTTTTTGAATTCTAAATTAATTTTCCTTAACATTAATTTTTAAAAATGGGTTTTTAAGAAGTGGATCATTTTAATTTAATAAAAAATAAAATTAAGTTTAATTGAATTTTCATTATGTTTAGTATCTTTTTCAATATTAGTTATCTTCTTAATGTTCAATTTTAATAGATTACAAATCTTAGTTTGGAATTAAGTGTTATTACTTTTTCATTCTTAACTTCTATTATATTATTTGATTAAAAAACTTAGTGCTTACTTCATCCTAATACCTTCCATATTAATTTAAGATATAAGTATACAATCTTATATCTTTCTATTATCTTCCTAATGATGTATCACTGAGTGTGATTCAAAATGTTGATCCAAAAATATGCACACAATTTTATCCAAAATCACTCTTGAACATGACAAAACTATTGAAATTCGAATCATGTAAAATAGAGCATTAACCATACAATTTTGAATGTGAAAGAGAGATTCATATTACACTTATTATATTAGAATCGACAAAACAAATATGGAAAAGATTCACTTAGATAATTTATAATTTATATAGCTCATTACATGCATCACAATCTCTAAAAATGTTTTGTATTAGCTTTGTGGCTATTCAAATTAGGAAATAGACCTCAAAATATTTGTAGACACTATAATTAAAATGATTGGTTTTATCCAGGATTTGTCAATACTCTCTCTATTGACTATGCAATTATATTTCACCTCATATCATTGTGCCTAAACCTATAGATGTTTTTTCTATGTGCATTTTCACTCTATATTATGCATTGATCTTTATTTTACTTTTGCTTCCTTTGAAACCCTAATTGTACTTTTAACAAAAGATAGACCTTTTAAAATGGGTTATAAATATGGGTTGGATACCCCCAACCACTCCGTGTTTAGTGACTAAGTGTTTTTATCAGTTTTGATATCTATTCTAAAAGGAAGAAACAAAAGTATGAAGGTTAGGGATAAGTGATTAAGTACCCAAAATGATGCACACCATTCTAGATGTTATGAGAACTCCTTTTTGGCTATGGAGGAAGACACATGTGTATAAGAAAACACTAAACAAAATATTTTTTAGTAGAGATATGTACAGGCTACCAAGCTACGTTCTTGTTCCAAGAAGCATAACACTTCCCTGGGATGATAGTCTGCTATTTAGAAATAGAGTTTTAAAACAAACATAAATGAAAAGAGAGAGAGTGAGAGTTAGAATATTGTTTATCGTGTTATATGTCTAAATGTGTCAATGAACAATACAGTGTAGGTTGGGTGGGGAAATTGTGTTTTGGTGAGGTTATTGGGGAGGATTTTGGGGGTTGTTGGTGTAAAAAACATAGTGACCAACGTCTATTAAGTGACCAGTGTTGATTTAGGTCACTGATGTCAATCTGGATAACCAATATCAGTTGGGGCAATGATATTGGTGGGGTTATGGAAGGATTTTTTGGGAAGGAAAATAGAGTTGTAGTCTTGTAAAGAGGTCATAAGGAGTCATGAGGAGGTAAGTAAGACTCAAGAAGGGAAAGGTAGAGGTTGATATGTTGAGGTAGAGAGATGAAAGTGGGGGAGTGTTACAACTCCTCCACGGAGAAAGCTTGGGTTTTATGAATAATTAAATAGTATATTTGTAAAACCAATATAAAATGAATATTTAAAACATACAAAAACACTGAAATGTACTTAGTTGGGTGTAATAGGTGAGTAGTTGTGCCAGATAGATGGCTTTGATGAGGCTTGATAAACTAGTGTATGAATAGATAAGTCAAAGCATATGTTTATGATCCATAGTGCTCAAAACACTATGCAGTTTATTAATTCTTGATCTGGAAAAATTTGTGTAGAGTGATGGTAAGCTTGGATGTCGATAGTGATGCTAGGATGTTTTGATAATGAAAGATTTGTGCCAATGAATGATTTTTTGACCCTATGGCCAATTTGTAAGTAGGCCTAAGTAATCAACATCAACAAGCCCATTGGCATTAGTTGAGGGCTAACCGACATCAGTTCCCCAAGACTAGGTAAAACAGGCTATATTTAGCCTTGTATCCCACTTCTTACTTTGAAAAATACATTTTCCCATTGGAAAATGGTCATAACACAAGGTTAAGAGGTAGTTATGTATTTTAAGAGTTATGAGGGTGTAAGAATAGGTCCTAGGTGGTTAGGATAGAATGACTAGGTCCTAGGGTGAGTCAGAGGGTGAGAACCGATCATAGGGCAAAGTGGCCAGGTGAGGTGACTAAAGGAGATTTAACCAATCTAATTAAATAATTAAATTAATTAGATGTGCCTAAAGGGTAAAGACATAGGTTAGGTAATTAAATAATAAAGGATCCAAGGGGTAATGTGACCTAGGTAATCATGCAAGGGATTAGTGCAATTCTAGTTTCTACATTTGCCCCTTTTTGTCTTGTAACTTGTATGCACAAGCTGCAAGACAAAAATAAAGGTTTGTTACCCCAAGGATGGGATGAGGTATCCCCCCTCAAAATGGGGACTGAAGGTGGTATCGGTGATCATTTTAAAAGAAGATAGGTGGGTAAAGTTAGGTGGGAAGTGGAAGTGTAGTGATAATGTGACACACATGCACAATACTTCATGCCAAAGTTGGTCAAATGGTCAACAGGTTAGGAGGATGCAAATAGAAATAATTGGTCCAGAGTATATATAAGTCATAGATGATCAGGTTAAAAATATTAAAGGTACATCTCCAATGATCGATGTGTCCCAAATATCCAAAAATGGTAGTGCTCTTGGAAGACATAAAATGGTCATAGGCTATAGGGACTAGTCAGGGTCGTGAACTACAATGCCTATGAAAAATCCAACTTCAAAGCAATCATAGTGCTAGCTAGATTCAATAATAATGTCATCACAAAGGGTGTGTCTAGTTGGGAAGATATATGTGATCTCCAAGTCACTCATCGTGGTTAATGGAGATATCAGTGAACCCCATGGTTAGTTGTCATGATTGGGAGATATGTGTGATCTCCAATTACCCCTAATGTAATCTATTTTGGACTATGAAAAGGTCACATGCTCTTAGTTAAGAGAAAAGTTTGAGGTAGGGAGGGTTGGAAATTGTTTGCCTATAATAGGATGACCGACATTGGTGAGGTTGCCAATGTCGGTGGCATAACTATCATCAGCTACCAGACTAATGTCGGTGGGTATCGATCGATGTCGACTACCTAGGGCATAGAAATACCAACATCGATAGCCAACCAAACTTGACAAAAAGGTTTTGGTGGCCCTCTCAAACCTCTTTTATCATTTACTAAGTGATAACACTGAGAGATAGAGTTTCATGTGTGAAAACATTGCTTTCTTATCGTGTGTGAGCTAGGTGGTGAGGTTTGAGTGGTGGAGAGGAGTTGTAGAGCATTTGAGAGTGAGTGGAGTGAGGTGAGTCCTTACAGGACACCATTGGACCACATGGATGAATTTTCCATCAAAATGGTTATACCTATGATTAGATACCCCATAGCCAAAGTGGGTACCCTATCACCTACCATCCCAACCTATCATCATCAAGTGGATGAGGTAGGACCACTATACACCCAATTTGTAATTAAATTTAGAATTTACAAATTTTTGAAATAGGGGGAAAAAAGGGTAGGGAGGAGGGGGAAAAAGAGTAGTTATAGGTTAGAAAGTGAAATTGTGGAGATTTGGGTAGGTTGAGGAGGGTCGAGGGTAGTTTTAGGGTAGAAAAGGGGTATAGGGAATTTTGACAGTTTAGCCCTATGACCAAACTAGTCATTTACATCGATAACTTTGGCCAACATTAGTCGACCCACAAAGGATTGGGAATGGTCTAGGGGACCAACATCAGTCAAGTAAGGATCGACATTGGTCATGGCATAAGCAAGAAGGGGGAGAGAGGGTTTTTAGGAGTGAAATTAGGAACTTAGGGAGTAAAGTTTGGATCCAAAATACCATAGGTTACGCACTAGAGGGTTTATGATCATTCACAGTGCAAAAGAAGTTAAGTTCATAAAGAAACTAGTTAGATGATAGTCACTAGGTGAAAATGGCCAAGCTAACCTCAAGATACCCCATGCCAATTGAGTGCTAACTACATAACCCTATGAAGGGTCTCAGGCTAATGTAGTTCTCCCAAAGGGGAAACTAGGTTAGAGGGAGGGTTGCTTGAGATCGACTCTAAAATCTGCTTTCAAGGATATGAGCAGATGTGACTCCTAGCAAGTGGGAGCATATCACTATAGTTGGACAAGGAGGCTTTTAGAAATATGATCTATTTGTAAGGGATGTGAGCTTGATGGTGGCATTGATAGAGTGGTGGGATCTAGCCACCAACACCTTCCATATTCCCATAGGTGAGATGATAGTCCTACTAAAGGATGTATATCAGATATTGAGGTTGTTGATACATGGTGTTGACTTGTATGCATGTAGTCAAGATGAGCATGATGTGCTCATGGGCACATTATTTGGAGAGCATGTCGGGGAGATAGAGTACCACTCTACCAATTTCACATATGAGGCTAATGATGATGATCATAGACTCATAGTCATGTTCATGATTGGAGTGACCATTTATGCATTACCAAATATAGATGATGGTATATTTCTAATGGCTTTGATAGGTGTACTAGCTAACATGTTAGAGAGGAGGATGGTGTTTGCTTGGGGGATTGCATTCCTCACATACCTGTATAAAGAGATATGGGGCATTAGATTGTGACATCGATACAACCTCTATGTGGGTCACCTTCTACACTATTAGGCCTATGAGCATATCATAGTGATTAACACTAGGCCTCCCTATCACCATCATTATAGGCTACAAAGTTAACTTTAGATGTTGGAGTTAGTCAATGGCCCACGTTTGGATAGATGGTGTGGTTAGAGATATTGAGTACTATAGGAGGAGGATGGATGCCCTGATACTAATTGATATCATATGAAGACCATATTTGACACTTCCTCTTATTTTGAGGCAAAGGATACAGCTGAGAGGTACCCAGAGTATGAGGTGGGTGTATGGCAAGAGAGCTAGGGATGTGGAGAGGATACCAGTAGATCACATCACACACCAATATGGGATTTTATAGGGAATACCTCCTGACATGCAATGGTATAAGAGGGATAACATAGAGCTTCCCCTACCACTATCATAAGAGATAGAGGGGCCTGAATTTGAGGAGCTCTTAGCTAGAGGAGTTGATGATATAGGTTGTATGGGGGCATATAGAGTGTGGTGGGTAGGATAGTATCCATGATCCCATGAAGACCACCTGTTGATATGCAAGTTATTATTAGAGAGAGAGATGTTGTGATCTAGGATAGGGACATAACACAAGCATAGGTATAGGTTCTAAAGGGATAGGTGATAGTGCTCTAGGGGTAGCAGACAATAGTCACAGGGTAGGCTTCAAACCTATAGATATAGCTAGTGACAGTGTAGTCACAGGTTTTGACTCTAGGTGGTTAAGTGATAGGTCTATAGGCACAGCTAGATGCCATGACAACAAAGAGAGATGCCTTGAGGGATATACAAGATGGTACCATTGTTATGACATGATTTTGATTTATATGATGATGATGGTATTATAGATGTTATTTATTGATGCCATGCTATTATGATGTGAGATGTTAAATGTTATGGTTATGGTTATGATGATGTTAGAATTTGAGTATGTTATATGTTAAGCATTATGGTTATGATGATGATGCTAAAATTTTAGTAGGTTATTAGAGCATTTCCCATATTTGTGATGGTACATGCACAATTGAATGTTTAGGTACATCTTAGAATTTTTTCATATATGTGATGGTGTATGCATAAAATGTATGATGTTGGTTTTTCATTTTAGCATTTTCCATATATGCGATGGTGTATGCTTTAAAATGAATGATGTTGATATAGATTCCATGTGTATTGGTATTCATAGAAACTATCGATGAAAAAATGCTAATTATAATTCTCATAACATAAATTGGCATTTGTATTAAATGAACTATTGAAATATGGATTATGAGTATGGTTAGATTGATGATCAAAAATAATTACTATGATGATTCCTTATGATAATAAATGTGGTCGATACCAGGCATATACTTCTAATTTTAGTGATCAAAACTTATACCAAAGAATTGAAAACAAGCAATTTTTCACCTCAAGACACAACATCTAAAAGGAAAAACCAACATGTGAACAAGATGATTAAGATGAAGGGCACAATGCTCTTTCATTGACAAGGACCATAAGGAAACATGGGGAGGCATACAAACAGAAGCCCTTTTCATGTGCTACACTATCGACCATAGTTGTGTTGGATAAGTGATTGGTTCACTTCATGGCAAGTGAGCTCTAAGTCCCTTGTTTGCATTTAATAGGTAAGAGAGATGGGGGAATAGGGTATAATGAGCAAAGGGGTAAATGGGTAATGAAAACCTTCTAGTGGGATGATATGCCGCCCTTTCTATAGGTAACCCGAGAACTTTCATAGGCAAGTCCATGACATAAGTCTTGTTTTTTTAGACTGATCAATACAAGAAGTTTCTGTATGTGATGTTTATTATTTCCTGAGGTCATGTGAATCTGATCGATGTGAGAAGATTCTAAGTACATGCTTTCTATAACAAAGTTAACATATCCATCTTTTGAGGGAGTGTTCTATGATTTATATGGTTTGTCTTTTCATAGTTAAGTAATATGCTACATAGCTATTCTTCAAAGGAGCAGTCTACATTCATAGCAGTAGTAATATGCTACGTAGCTATCCTTCAAGGGAGTACTCTACATTTTTTATAGTGACTCAAGAGATAATAATTTGCTTTATATCCCATGTTTTTTTTAATTTTTATTTCTTTTAGACGTTATTCATGCACATGAATATAAAGGCTTAGGGGTGTCCCTTTATGAGGACAAAACTACCATACTTTAAAGATTGACAAAAGTGTGAGAGGGAAAAGGGTGAAAGGAAGGTGTTTAAAATATAAGAAGTTTTTCTCAAGGGATGAGCTCAAGCTAGACATGAAGCGACGTGATGCTTGATTATCAAAAGAATGGTCATAAATACAACACATTCAAAGGCTCAAGTTCTAGCTTACCTTTGAGAGAGGACAAGTGATAAGCCCTTGATCCTTATTTGTGAGTTATGATATATGGTCCAAGCCAATTAGGAGATAACTTGCCCTTTTTGCTTTTCTCCATGTTAGTCACATGTTGATTCTCCTTCAAGATGAGATCTTTGATATTGAAATCTACTCTTTTATATGCTTGTTATAGGTGTGCCTGATACACTCTTGATAGATTTGATGATGGTTTAGAGTCGTAAGTCAATTCTCATCGAGAAACTCATGTTGGTTCAAGTGTTCTTGGTAAAAATCATCATTGGAGAGGATATCTTGTAAGGATATGTGAAGAGAAGGAATCTGAACCTTAGGAGGCAGGACTACCTCGGTACCATAAACCAAAGAAAAAGACATAGCACCCATAGGGGTTTGAATGCTAGTGTGATAGGCCCATAGATTGAAGGGAATATACGTGTGTCAATCCCTCCCAAAGTCATTGACCACTTTCATGAGAATTTTGGTCAAAGATTTGTTACAAGCCCCTGCCTGTCCATTTACTTGTGGATGATAGGGAAATGAGAAGCTTAACTTGCTTCCATAGGCATTATAGAGCCTCTGGATATATTTTTTCTTGAAGGATTTACCTTTATCTGTAATGATCTTGTGTGAAATATCAAATGGAAAATCATGTGATGATTAATAAAGTCAAAAAAATTATCAGCTTTTATGGAGACAAGGGGAATTACCTCCACCCACTTAGTGAAATATTCTATCATGATGATGATAGAGTGATGATGGAGAGATGGATATGGGTTAATCTCACTAATAAGATCTAAACCCCATTGAGAGAAGGGCCAAAAATCATAAGCTAATTGAGAAGCATGACTTGGTACATGAAGAAGATTCACGTGTTGTTGGCATTTGACACAACATCGAATGTAATCAGAGGAATCTTGGTTAAGGGTTGGCCAATAATATCCAAGTGAAAGAATGCACTTAATAATCACATTTCCACTGAAGTGTCCACCACAAATTCAAACATGGACTTCCTTGACAACATAAGGGAATTCAACACTAGTTAGATAGTGAAGAAAGAGGCCATCAAAGCCTCTCTTAAGGAGAAGACCCTATAACATGGTATAACAAATAGTGCTTTTGATAAAAGCACATTGCCCATTACTAGAAATATCAAAGGGGACAACACCGTAAGTGAGATAGTCCACTAACTATTTGTACCAAACATCATGAGGATTGGTGTTTACATTACCAATAAAGATGTTTTCTAAAATGTAAGAGGGAAATATCAGATGATGAATGATAACATAAATATTTGAAGAATATGATGAAGAGGGAATATGCGAGGCAAGAGAGGCCATAGTATTAGCAAACTTGTTTGTTAAACGAGGAATGATTTGCAAGAGATACTAGTTGAAAGTGGCTAACAATGTGTCTACATGGTGTTTTTACCACTTTAGGATGTCATTCTTACACTAATAAGATCTATTGATTTGATTCACTACAAGCTGGGAGTCTATAAAGATGTGGATTGACTTGAACCCCAAGAAAAGGGTTGTTTAAAGCTCAAGAACCAAGGCCCCATATTTTGCCATGTTATTGGTGTACTCAAAATCTAGTTTAAATAACAAAGGCATGGGTTTACCATAAAGATAAATAAGGATGGCCCCTACACCCCCTTTGATTTGACATTTAGACCCATCAAAAAATAACATCATTTGATATATGGTGTCATCAGTGGAGAGTGTGGCAATGGTTTCATCGAGAAATTTGATATTAGAAAATTGTGTGTTGGGAAGAGGAGCATCAACCAACTAGTCTACAATCATTTGCCCCTTGATTGATTTTTGATGAATGAACTCCAAATTAAACTTAGTGAGAAACATAAGCAAATGAGCCATGCACTACTTTTGATAGGTCTTAGAGTGCATATATTTGAGGGGATTGATGTTGGTGCTGACATAGGTCTTTTGATTAAGGAGATAGTGTCAAAGCTTATAATCAATGAAGACTAAAGTGAGACAGAGTGTTTTGATGTCAATGTATCAAGTTTCAGAGTCTATAAGTGTTTGGATTATATAGTATATAACTTGCTCCCTATGGTTTTCATCCCTATGCACAATCATAGCACTGATGGAGTGATCCATTGTAAAATATAGAGATAGAATGGTTGATCTTCCTTAGGTGGAATGAGGATAGGTAGGGAAAGAAGATAACCTTTGAGGGCATCAAATTATTTTTGACACTCCTCACTCCACTCAAAGAAGACATTCTTTTTAAGAAGGTGATGAAATGGATGACATCTATCTGATAATTGAGAGATAGAATGTCGAGTGGACTATAATTTTCCTAATAGACTGTGAAGTTGTTTGAGGTTTTTGGGTGGAGGCATTTCTAGAATGGCTCAAACCTTAGTAGGATCGACCTCAATGCTATGGAGAGAAATGATAAAGCCTATTAGCTTACCAAAGAAGACCCTAAAGATGCACTTCTTTGGATTAAGATGAACATTGTAGTGTAGAAGACACTCAAAGATGATCTTGAGGATCACCAAATGGTCTTGGCAATGCTTAGATTTTTTGAGCAAATCATCCACGTAGTCTTCCATTATGGTGTGAAGGAGGTCATGGAAAATGTAGGTCATCATGCATTGGTAAGTAGCCCCAACATTTTTCAATCTAAAGGGCATAACACAATGACAAAAGTTTCCCCATAGGGTAATGAAAGTAGTTTTATGCTGGTGTTTAAGATCAATCAAGATTTGATTGCAACCGAAGAATCCATCTATGAGAGAAAGTATCTCATGACTAATTGTAAGATCCACCAACTGGTTGATATTAGGCAAAGGGAAATTATCTTTTGGGTATGTAAGGTTTAGATCATGAAAATTAGTGCAAAGATGAAGTTTCCTTATGGGTTTGGTGATAGGGATAATGTTAGAGACCCATTGCAGGTAATCAATGGGTTGAACAAAGTTGATGGATAAGTGGCACTGAAGCTCCTCTTTGATGAGAAGGGAAATGTAGGGATCCATATTTCAAAGCTTCTAATGAATAGGTTTAGCTTCATAATTTATGACAATGTTGTGGGTTATGCTCATGGGGTCTATGCTAGGCATATCATTATATGACCAAGTAAAATCTTTATTGTGATTATCAAGGAAAGTGGCATAATCCTATTGTTAGACAAAATCTAAGGATTTGCCAACTTTAAAAATGTGAGGGTTATCTAGAGATTGTAAATTGATATCAAGAATTGATTCATTTAGTGTATTTTGTGTCTCCAAGGGGAATGACTTATGAATATAGGAGCCTTTAGCTCCCATGTAGGTAACAATGGAGTCATCATCCTGACATTGGATTGTGTTGATTGTTAGAGAGTCATCATCAATCATGTCAAGATGAAGGAGGGGAAGGGACCTTGTTTCCCCATCATGTTGATAGGTTAAGGGTCCCAAGTGAATGTCATTCACAAAAAAAATATAAGAGGGATTGATACCTCCAAATTTATGGGAAAAGGTGGTAGGATAGGTGAAGGCAGAGAAGGAGGCAAAGGCTCATCAATGATTGAAACATGGGGAACCTTAGCAAGCTTGGATGGCTCTTCAAAACCCACACCATATCACTTCTTGGATTTCTTAACAGTTTTGTTCATGGTGTACTTGATGGGTGTATGAGCTCTTTGCTCATACCAACACAGACCAAACCCTTTATAAGCATACCTATATAGATAAGTATTAGCAAACCTACATTTTCCTAGGAAGGAGAAGTCGCATATGAAGAGTTGGGCAAAAGGAAGAGGATTTCCTATGGTAAGAGCACTATCAATCCCCCAATACAATAGATTCATGCAAAGATTGGGAGGACCATATGGTATAACCATCCTGATGTGGGGATAATATTGGGGATACATATGTAATCTTCCATACTCTTGTGGGGTATGGAACATATCTAGCATGAAGAGATGATATTCATTGAGAGTGAGGTGATTGAATGTATCCTCCATAGGATCCTTCTTGGGAATCTAAGTCATGGGGAGCTATGAGCTTATTAAAGCCTCAAAAGTAGGAGGAAGAGGAGATGTTTTTAATGGTATAAGGATGTCATTGGGCCTATAAGTCATATTACACATCTTAAATAGAGGAGGATCAGTTGGGATGATGTGCACCTGACCCTCATACTCAAATTTAACACAGTGGTGTAAATTCAAGGGCACATAAGTCATGGCTCATATCCATGGATGTCCAAGAAAGAGGTTGTATTAGAACTCTCCTTCAACAACATCGAAGAGATCTTGAATAGTATGAGGGCCAACATGAATATGAAACATGACCATGCCTACTGGGGTGGCCATGATATCATTGAAGGAGTGAATAACCACATCTAATTATGACAAATAGTAATCAAGTAGCTCTAATTGCTTGTATGTATGCATGGAGATGATGTTAATATTTGCACCCCCATAAACCATGGCTCTTTTGACATGAGTTTAGTTGATATATGATGTGATAAAAAGAGTGGGGTCCTAGTTATCAAGGTGATGAATGATAATCTTAGAATCGTTGAACGAAACTAGGGCTACAATATTGAGAGAGCCTACTAAAGCTGAGAGAGGTTAAGGATCATCAGTTTGAACCTCAACTACTTGAAGGGCCTTAATCATATATTAACAATGTTGAGATGAGCTTTAGATTAGCTCATATATGGACATATTCATAGGTGTTTGATGTATTTTCTTGATCATGGAGTCCTAAACCACCTCTAAAGATGTTGGTTACACACTACCCAAGATAGAAATCTTGAGTTTTTTAGGGGGGCATCCTTCAAAACTAGATGAACACAAGGTATTGCAACCTTTTCCTTTCCTTTATCCTTTTAAGTCTATGACTAAGTGGCCACACAAATTGAGCTAATTTGGAATACCAGCGATGAAGGTGATGAAGGACTCTTGTGTGCATCCTTGGGCTCAAGTTTAGGAAAGGAAGCATGAGAAGTCATAGGTGTAACTTTTGAAGTGATAGGTAAATTTATGAGGGGATCCTCAAAAAGAGTTTCTATATCAAAGTGTTGCTAAATGATAGATGTGAGAGCTTTGCATTACTCTGTATCATGTCTAGATGATCGATGATATAAACAAATCTACATGTCATAAAACCAAAAAGGTTTTGGTCCAAGAGGCTAATAAGACTTAATCGGGGGAAGGGTTATGTGAGTTGATTGCAATAATTGGTGTAAGGCATGAGAGCCTTTAAATGGGCTTGCATTTGTTGTTTTAACTAGGGTCAATACCTTTTTTTTAGGAGGTGTAGGAGGGGTTTTATGTGGTGCACTTTTTGGTGAAGCTATGACCATAGGTTTCATTGACATTTTTAGTTCTAGAGGCCAAGATGTTGGAGGTTGAGGAACTACCATAAAGTAGAGGTAAGAGCATAGGTAACTTTTCCTTTTGGTTCCTTTAGGTGTGGGGTGATTTAACTAAAGTCCATGGGTGTGGCCCCAATATTGAAGGTAAAGTCGATGGCACAGCAGGTTGATGGGGTTTAAGAAGCTTGACATTCTTCCTAGGCATAGGAGGGTTCAAATCTAACTTCACTTGTGGATGGGTTAGATGGGGCACTAAGAAAATGCCTAAACATATCATTTTATTTAGTGTGGTGGATGATTGAGATGGAAAAAGTTTTAACTTTGAGGTTTGAGCCTCTTTTGGTGGAGGAGAAGGAGCTTGAACCTTGTCAAACACCTTAGGGTAAATGGTTGCGAAAGGGTTAGAAATCAAGTACAAATTTTGTTCTATAAGGAAAGGAGATTGATTCAATCCTAAAATGTTATATGATGTAGCTTCTTGGAGTTAAGAAAACTAATATTTCTTACCAACTGTGAGAAGGGTTTGGATAACGTTGGCACAGGCCTTACTGTCACTTTTATAGTCGGGTGATTTCAAAAGAGGGACATTGTTGGCAGTAGCCACCTTAGGCCAAAGAAAAGAAAGAGCCATAATAATATCCTCTTCAACTGAGGTAGGAGAATATATATGATTCTCCACTAGTGGAGGAAGGACTGGCGAAGCTGGCTCCTCAATTGGATAGAGCATCAGGGTAATTGCCCCTTTAATATATAGATAGGGGACAATTAAAGTGCACTCTTCCATGGGTAAGAGAAGTGGAAAAATGGGCTCAATGTGAGTAGGTGCAATTGGTCCTTCAACTAATATGGGATTAGACAAAATAGGCTCCTCTACATGTGAAAGAGGAGTTAACGGGGCACTGCCTTCCATTCGTGGATGAGAAGCAGACAAAGAAGGCTCCTCATGGGGAAAGAGAAAAGGAATGATATACCCCTCAACATGTGGTTAAAGAGTGGGTAATGCATGTTCCTCAGGTAATATAAGAATAGGAAAAATGTACACAGTGGGAATGGGCACAATAGGATCTTCATACAGAAGACTGATAGGCAGAGGAGGACCCACTTCTCATGGAAGTGGAAGAGGCAAAATAGGTTCCTATACCTGAAGGAGTGGGATAGGTATGGCAGGATCCTCCACTTGGGGAAGAGGAGAAAGTAGTGTTGACGCTGGAGATTGCACCTGGTGGCAGGAAAATAGGTTCCTACCCTCTCCCCACAACATGGAAACTCCTCTCTCACCCGTGGGACAGCGAATCAGGAGATGAGAGTCTCTAGGTATGGGCTAGTTCCCTCTGATGTATCTTGTTTGTTTTAGCGAGAAAAAATTTACGTACAGGCATATATACATATATAGCTATAAACTGGGAGGGATGAAAAGGGAAGAAAGTGCAAGAAAGCAAACAGCCTACTCTAAAGAGGTGATACACCAAAGTAAAGGTTTGACCCTCCCACATCCACACTCAGAATCAGACCAAACAATATGACATGCACTTCAGGCTTGGCAAAGAAACTAATTTACAAGGAAAGACAGGGAAAGGTCCTCAGAAAAATAGAGACAGAGACTCACCAAGGTGTTGTACTACACACACTGTAAGTGACTTCCCTTGTCTTTCTTCTCAAAAGAACTCTTCCCTTGTGAACTGCAAATTGGAGCCTTATAGATGGCTGGTCTATTGGCATTAACCTGTGAAAGCATCGAAGATAATGACTAAACACAAATAATACTCAGGACACACACAGAAAATCTATCCAAGATGGAGGCAAAAAACTATATTTTATTGATTCAGGTGGAAAATTTGCAGAGCTGCACTCTTTACAAAAATGGAGAAGATTTTTTTAAAATGACCAAGTCCATCGATTTATATGGAAAAGGCAAGAGGAGACTCATTGGCGCTTTGCTTGCAAGTGGCTGCTTGAGTCTTCATTGGGAAAGGGAAAAACACTATAGTTGACATCATAAATTCTGCTGGGACCATGCTTGTTGCCTTGTCTTTTCTCCATTTTGTCTTATCTAGTCTACGGCTTGCCTTCTTTTTTTCCAACTTGACGTCCTTGATGCTGGCCCAGACTGCTGACGAGTCTTTCTTGTTTTGCATGCGGCTTGTTCCTCTGCCAGTTAGTCGGGCTTTTTTCCATGTTTTGTGGGATTTTTCCCCACAGACTGTTGTTCACAGTCAAATTACCGCTCAATCCTCTAACTATCATGTGCGGTAATTTTCCTGCTGAGGACGGTTGTTCTATGCTTTATATTGGCCACATTGAATCCGTGTTAGTTTTCACGGTTTGCTTGTATGTTCCGCAGGCTTTAAAATCCCCACGGGTTATGTTCAAGCTTGGCTTGGTCTCACAGGCTACTTAAAGTTCTACGGTCTTTTTACCGCTCAATGCTATTCGCGATATTTTCACCGCTCAATGCTATTCGTGGTATTTTCACCGCTTAATGTTATTCGCGATATTTTCACATTGGCAGGCATTTCCTCAGCACCCTTCCTTATGTCTCCGTGTTTGCCTATGTCTTTGTTATTTTTGGGTCCCTTTTTTACTTCCTGGCACCTTCCTTCTGACCCTTTGACTAGTCTGGTGTTTCATCAGGTCCATTGGCAATCACGTAGACTGCCTTCATCAATCACGGTTTGCTCTTTAACTGCTCCTGGGCTTTTTAATGTTTTATCGGGCTTGCCTTGCTTTCCACGCGAGCTTTGAATTTTTGTCAGGCTCTAAACGGCTCCTGCGGGCTTTGAATTTTTGCGGACAAATTGTCCGCAAGAAATTCCCACGGGCAATTTGTTTGTGGAAATTTTGCGCGGCCTATTTGGTGTGTAACCTGCAGACAAAAAGTCTGTATAAATTCCACTTTAGCATTCCCTTTGTATTTTTTCATGCGACCCAACTCCTTTGCCTCTGCATTTGCGCTAAGCCATGCCCACAGGAATTTGGGACTTGGTTAAAATTTCATGAACTCATTTGAACCTTGGACCTCGACCCAGACTATAATGAACTTGGGTCCCTTTCATTACGAAGCGCCGGCCCTCCACTTAGGTGATGAACTTTGAACAAAGCAAGCGCTAGACTAATCAAGAACAAGGTCGTTGGACTAAAATGTTGAACTGAGCTAGACGAGGCCAATGGACTTCAAAGAAGATAGAACAAAAGCTGATAAACCAACCACTTGAAATAAAAGATTGAACCAATCATGTTGAAACAAGCAGAGAAATGCTGGCATTGAACTGAACCGTTGAACTAAACCCATTGAACCAAAAATGGTTCAATGGTTTGATGAATTGAAAATGGATGAACCAAGTGCTGAGGAACCATGCCCTTTGAAATTGAACTCACTAAACTCGCCAACTGATGAATTAGGTTGAGCCAATGCTTGAAATGAAACTGTTGAACCCTGAAGATGGACCTTGCAACCCGAAATTAACTGGCCATGCAAAGCAAGTGTAGAAGGTGACTGAGATTTCCCCTGTGGGAAAAATTGGTGAACAAGTAGAGTGGGTTGGACCAGCATCAAGGCAAAGACCACATCAATAGTGTGGATGTTGTGGTCATGTGTATGCTCGATTGTTGCCTGAACATGTTTTTGAGAAGAGGAGTGCTCAAGAAATGGCTTCTTAAAGACATTCAAATTTTGGTTAGCTAGCATGTTGGGGGTTATCCAAAACTACATCACCCTTATTGAGTATGTCCTAAATAATGTTCTTGAGGGTCTTATAGTTGTTAGCATCATGGCCTTTCACTCAATGATAGCCATAAAACTGGTCCTCCTTGTACTAGGTGGGTATAAGATGGGATGTATCAAACTGTATGTGGGGTTTGACCTGAGGAAGGGTAATAGCTCCTTGCCTCAGTAGCTTATCCAACATGAAGGTGTATGATTCCCCAATTAGAGTGTACTCTCTACATTCATACCATTGTTAGAATTGCTTCATTAGGTTTTGAGAAGTTACAAGCTTGGATTGATCTGCCTTTGCAAAAGATGCTGACTTAATGACTACCGCATTGGATGAGCCTTTAGACTTTTGGTTGAAATATGAAGATTTAGAGGAAGAGGAGTCACTAGGCTTAGAATTTAGGTTCTTATTATGTAACTTGACTCAATCTTCATTAACTACCCAAAGCTCAAGCTTTCATGCCATTGTGTAGACTGCATCGAATGTGCAAAAGGTTTGAACTTGGAGGGTTGAGGAGATGTCCTTAACGTACACTCTTGAAAAGATTTCAATGAGCTTAGGCCAAGGTAACAAGAAGGAGAGTTGATTAATGAGACCTCTCTAATGAGAACCAAAATCAGCTATAGACTCATCCTCAAACTATTGAATAGAATAAAGGTTTGTGATTGAGACCTTTTTAGAGATATTGATCGAGAAATGATCTAAAAATAGCTAAGCAAGCTAGGTGAAGGAAAACGAGGAGTGTCGAGTAATGGATCTATACCAATCTAGAGTAACACCCATAAGGGACATGGGAAAAGTACGAAGCAACAATGCATCATCATGTCTTATGAGGTAACAAGCATGTCTGAATGCTCGTAAGTGATGTTGTGGGTCTTCTTTGCTTTAAAAGTGAGTGAACATAAAAATCTCCCATTGATTAGCATAAGGATAGATAGGTACTAAAATATGGATAGGTTCATTACATATTTGATCATTTGAAAGAACATTCTTTGAACCTGAAATAGATGTCTCGAAGCTAGACATCTTATCCATCATCATCTTGATTAGATCTGGAGGGGGATTGGTTTGAGAGGCACTCCCCAAGTTATAGGGTCCCTGTAGAGAGCCAAAAGTAGTGTATGACATAGGCTATGGTGGATACATAGACACAACATACAGGTAATGAATCATAGGTTGAGGGGTTGAGGAAAAAGGGGCTTATCCCATAGGATTCAGAACAAAACCTTGGCTAAGCGCTACCACCGTGGGTTGGGTTATGGTGACACTAACTAAGGGATAGGTGGTTACCCTTGTATTAATCAGTGCAAGAGTAGCCAAGATTGACACAACTAAGTTCCAAAATAAGGTCTGACTTGGTTGAGTGGCTTATAATTGTGAGGTTAAGGAAACCCCAACAGAAGTTGGGTTTGACTACATGGTTAGAGAAATCAAAATCTAAGCATTGGATATGGTTGGGTTACTCATTGAAATGATTATTTGAATAATCATAAGGGGAATGGTGGAAACAACTAATGTTGTCTCCATCACTAAAGTGGGCATACCATAAATTAGATCACCAAAAGAGTTACGTGTCCAACTCATGACAAGGTAATGTTGGAGGGCTTTAGTGTTATGATCAAAGAATCAAGAAAAATCTTGATCACCCTCGAGCATGATGGGTGGCTGACTTGGACTGACATAGCTAGGGGAGCCTTCTATGTTAGGATTGTGCTCCATGGAAGGACTGAAAAGAGGAGGTGAAGGTGGAAGAGGTTGCTGACTTTTGTGATCAATGAAAAGATTAGCTTGCTTTCACATCAAGACCATGCAAAAGGGAAAAAAAATTTAACAGACCTTGTATCTATGACATAAAATCATAAAAACCCAAGTTTAATTAAAATAGGCAAGTGATTTTAGCTTGTTGTTTAAGGTAGACTGAAAATCAAAAAAATCCACAGAGACTAATATCGATTGCCTAACCAAGGTCAGTAAGTAGGAAGGATGTTGACATTGGTACTATGACAAAAGTCTGTGGTATACTTAGGCTATCAATGTTAGTAGCTTGACTGAGGTCAGTTACAATGTAACCCAAAAAGGCAAAAAAATCACTATTTAACAAACCTAGACACGAGATTCGAATATAATAGTGAATGTAATAGGCATGTGTGTCAATAAAGAACACTCAGGCAGACTGAAGATAGAGGTTAACAAGTCTAAAAGGATGAGAAGATTTGGTTTTGATACAAAACATCCTTACCAACTCAAAAGTATATCAAGCAACAAAAAGGCAAAAAAGATCATATAACCAACTAGCATTAATTCTTAAGAATTATTTTTAGTCTCTTAATGGCTTATGCCTTAACTAGATTATGTGAAGAGGAAGTTGGATAACGAAGGTCCTAGAAGCCATCTAGAGATGGTTTCAAGAGTTTTGGATAGGGATTTCTCCATATACCATTAGGTATGAGAGGCCCAAATCTTGGACTTGTGATTTAGTCCAGCTAGAACACTGAACTAGCTTTGTTTACCTGGTGATGAAATCTAGGTAAATCCCACCTGAGGATTTGGGGAAATTTTGAAATGTGTAAGTTGATAGGTGGTTTCGAGGTGTGTGAAAAAGTGTTTTACAATTCATTAACCATATAATTAGTTTTATGTGTGACTAATATGCAGTAAGCTGACCAATGATGCAGTAAGTTTTAAACCCAAAAGGTGAAGTGTTTTCTTTGGATGTAAAACAATGAGGAAAGGGAAAGAGTATGAATTTCACTACTTTGATGCACCTAAAATGAGGTAAGAAAAAAAAAAGGTTCTTTTAGCTTTGCACAAGATAATGATTTCGTTTAGAAGCAATAGAACAAGAGGTGAGAGAGAAGAGAATGTTTAGTTCATTCCCTTAAGCTAAAAATGAAAGGTGTGATATATTGATTTTATGCCAAACAAAAGGACAGAATGCAATAATGTAAACTTCACTATTGATGCACCTGTATTAATATCATTTTAAATGCAAATAATGAACCCAATATAAACTCTAAGGTCCCACCGTGCATGCCAAAATATTTCTATCAGTTTTGCTATCTATTCTAAAAGGAAGAAATAAAAGTATGAAGGTTACGGATAAGTGATTAAGCACCCAGAATGATGCGCACTATTCAAGACATTGTGAGAACTCTTCTTTAGTTGTGGAGGAAGACACCTATGTATAAGAAAATAATAAATAGAATTGTTGTTAACAGAGATATGTGTGGGCTGCCAAGCTACGCACTTGTTCCAAGAAGCATAACACTTCCCTAGGATGATAATCTGTTATTTAGAAACAAAGTTTTAAAATAAACATAAATGAAAAGAGAGAGAGACAGTTAGAATATTGTTTACCATGCTATAGGTTTGAATGTGTTAGTGAACAATATAGTGCAGGCTGGACAGGGGAATTATGTTTTGGTAAGGTTATTGGAGAGGCTTTGGGGGTTGTTAGTGTAAAAAACATAGTGATCAACATCAGTTAAGTGATCGATGTTAGTTTAGGTCACCGATGTCAGTCTAGATAACTAATATCAATTGGGACAATGATATTTGTGGGGTTATGGAAGGCTTTTTGGGGAAGGGAAATAGAGTTTTAGTCTTGTAAAGGGGTTGTGAGGTGTCGTGAGGGGGTGAGTAAGACTCAAGAAGGGAAAGATAGAGGTTGATATGCTGAGGTAGAGAGATGGAGGTGGGGGAGTGTTACAACTCCTCCATAGAGGAAGCTTGGGTTTTGTGAATAGTTAAATAGTATATTTATAAAACCAATATAAAATA
Source organism: Torreya grandis (assembly GCA_037957365.1). Classification (NCBI taxonomy): domain Eukaryota; kingdom Viridiplantae; phylum Streptophyta; class Pinopsida; order Cupressales; family Taxaceae; genus Torreya; species Torreya grandis. Next base: position 1,949,569 of record JARHVA010001552.1, read on the forward strand.
AATGTTTAAAACATATGAAAACACCAAAATGTACTTAGCTGGGTTGGATAGGTGAGCAATTATGCTAGATAGATGACTCCAATGAGGCTTGATGAATTGTTACATGAACAAATGAGGCAAAGCATATGTTTCTGATCCATGGTGCTCAAAACACTATGTAGTTTGTCAATTCCTGATCTAGAATAATTCATGCAGAGTAACAGTAAGTCTGGGTGTCGATAGTGATGCTAGAATGTTATGATAATGAAAGCTTTATGTCAATGAATGATTTTCTAACCCTATGGCTAATTTAGAAGCAAGCCTAAGTAATTAATATCAGTGGGCCCATCGATATTGGTCAAGGGCTAATCGACATCAGTTCCCTAAGACTAGTTCAAAAAGGCTATATTTAGCCTTTTAGCCCACTTCTTACTTTGACAAATGGGTTTTCTCATTGGAAAATGGTCATAATGCAAGCTCGAGAGGTCGTTAGGTAGTTAAAGAGTTATGAAGGGGGAAGAATAGGTCCTAGGTGGTTAGGATAGAATGACCAGGTCCTAGGGTGAGTTAGAGGGTGAGAACCAGTCATAGGGCAAGGTGGCCAGTTGAGGTGTCCAAAGGATATTTAACTAATTTAATTAAATAATTAAATTAATTAGATGTGCCTAAAAGTTAAAGACATAGGTTAGGTAATTAAATAAGAAAGGGATTGAAGGGTAATGTGACCTAGCTAATCATGCAAGGGATTAGCACAATTCTATTATCTACACTAAGTGTTGTCTATATTCTAATACTTCTAATAGGGCTCAAACTACATGTATTTCTCCCATCTAGTTGTGTGTGTGTGCACCATCATGATCATACTAGAATGAAATGCAATTCTTGGCTTTTGACACTTTAAAATATGCAAATTTGACCTACATTTGTACTCAAATTTGGCTCTAAGGTTGCTAATTTGATCTGTTTTTATATGTGTTTTCTTTGTGATAATATCTCAATAGAGCATTAATAGATTTCTTAATATTGCTAGGAGTTACCAAGATAAGTTCTAGATGATTATGGCCTTAGGATTGATTTATATTTATAGATGACTCTTTAACAATTATCCTTATCACCAACCTATGAAATATGTATAGAATAACCTAATGGAGACATCCCAATGTTAAAATTAGTCGTTACTAATTCCAAGACACAACCAGTAAAGGTAGACACTTACAAAATATTTTAATTGTTCTATAGTTGTTGGTATTATCCCAGGAGTGAAAATCAATGATATGCGATATGGAAATAGTCTACTTAGGATTATGGAGCATTCTTGCATAAACTAGGGTGCCCTTGAATATGTGTGATGATAAATTGGGTTGGATAAGATAATAAATGGGTAGATAGATAGGGAAAATTGTGTGTAAGATTCAAATTTGTATGCACAAGTATAAATATGTAAAGATGTGTCAAAATTAAGATTTTCAAGTGTTTAGTACCAAATTTATGTCTACTTTATGGTGAATATTGTTATTTATTGATTGGATATTGAACCCACTGGGAATCCATATATCTTATTCTTCACATAAGGATACCCACATCCAAGATTAATATATTGGTATTAATTTTACCTTAGTCAATATGTGTATATTGCTTTAATGTTTAACAAGTATGCACATGCAATCATGGGTGATAGTCTCGAGGCTACTTCTTCACAGATCCTAAAACATATAATAGATCCATGCACCATGGGCTTACCCACATATCTTATTTTTTTATGTCAAATATGGAATTAGAACATTTTTAAAAACTATGGGGTGTCCTAATCAAAGTGAGTAAGAGAGTTTTAAAGAAGAATTATTGAAGGTAAAATGGTGTAAATATATTTATTTTGACATAAACGGTGGGGAAAGTATAACAAGATTAAATTAGTATGATATTAACTTATATAATATTCATTAAACGAGTATAGATTTATCAACATGTAGTTTTTACATGTTAAGCTTGTTTGACATCCTTGGACATGGCACTCCCCTTTTCTAAACCTCCTCTTTTGCCAATATGGTGCATCAAGAATATTCATCAACTACGTATACCATATTAGTTCATCTTCCATTCTTATATGATTTTATCATTATTTATGCCCCAATAAATGTATAATATATGGATAAACAAACATACAACAAATTATCTAATGGTGTAGACACTTAATTTTGGTACAAGAACCTTTTCCTTAGTGTCTTTTACCTATTTATTTTACACTTAGTCTATTTGTGTATAATTAACCATTTTTTAGGACATTTCATATGCCACACCACTCTTTATTTGGCCTTTAAGCCTTATAAATGCCTCCATCATGCATCCATTTCAAATTTTAAGCCTTATTGATCTATTTTTTGAGTTATTTGTACCCATTCTAAACATTTGTCTCTCCAAGGACAAAATTTGTAGTTATAGATGAACCGCTGAATATACCATGTGTGGATTTTTTTGGACCATCAAATCTATCTTGTGTATTTTGGTGTGTCCTTCCACATTGGACTAATTTATTTTTCTTTTGAATTTCTTTATCACATGACTTATATAAAGTTAATCTCATAAAAACACCCATTTAAATATCACATCTAACAATAAGGATCGAGATATGGACAAGGTTTTCTAAGAGATCTTGATAAATTCCCCAAGAAGTCTCCAAAAACATTAGTTGGGGTCATTATTGGGATCTCTTATCCATCCTTCCCATTGATATCCCACTAGAGGACAACACACTTCACATAGACTACATTCTCTCTACCAGTTTACCAGAAGAACTCATACCAAAGGGATCAATCTACATGTACAACACCTATTCTATAGATGGTTAACAAAGCACAGAGATGGGGAAACAAATTAGGAGGAGGAAACAAAAAAAATTCAAGCTCTCCTCAAATCTTCTTCAATTTGTCATTAGTACAAGTCTCTTTATAGATAAGGTCATCGTATATATAGAGCAGACACTCATTGGGCATTTGCATGGTTGAATATATAAAGAGATTGATCTCCTTCATTGGGTACAAAACATTCGGGTTCCACTTTTGGGTTATATTCCTACAATACAAAAAGGAGAAAGGTAATACATTACATTTACCTTTGATTTAGTTAATGATAAACAAAATATTTTATGGAGAGGACCCTGGTTTTGGGGCAATGTTGCTTTTACTACATTTGATGACATGTTGGTTTCAACCCCACTCTTGAGCATGTCAGTACAATGGCGGTCTTGTTCAAATTACCATGATTACCTATAAAACTATGGGAGTCCTAGATATTCAAGATCATCGAAGACACTCTTGGTAAATATCTAGAAACTAATTCATAAATTGCAAACTAGAAGAACACATTTATTATTGTCATGTGTAGAGATGGACATATCACATGGTAAATCTAAGTTATCGAGATAGTGGTAAGGGACTTCAATTTCAAGAAAATACTCTAGTATAATAATTTTCCCTTTCAATGCACATAATTTCACACATATGGACATATAAATTCCAATTACTCACTCATCAAGAAGACTAAAACACATGCTTGCCTACATGAGGAAGAGAACACACATGGCTTAGAAGAAAAATATATATCAGATTGGGGGGAGATATAGTGAACATAGCTTTAATCACCACAAAAATGTATGGCTTAAATAGAATAAATAATATTTTGGTTGTATAGGGAAATATGACACCTGAGGTATGTACAAACATATTAGACATTGCCACCATTGGTTTCAGGTGCAAACACATTGGGTCCCCCTAATAACAACACCTAGGATCAAACTAGATGTTCTACAAGGTACTACGCTATTCCCTCAACATTATGAGTTGGGTATAGATGTGGGGAAAGAATCCCAAAGGTTGAGTTGTTCCTATAATTCTACTTATACTTCAACACCTTCCACAATGAGGAGATATATGGCCAGATCTATTACCCACGAGTTTCTACAATAGTCACGATATCTACAATAGATGAGAGGTATGGAAGTATCCATTATCTCTACCCATTTAGATATTGTAGGATGATTCACACATATTTCACATGCACAATAATATGTTGAGTGTGAAATTATATTTGGAACACAACTCACTATTTTTTGGGCCCTTAGTAGATCAACCCCCAAAAGTGTGCCCAAATGACCATTATATCTCACAACATTTGGGGTATTAGGATGGCCCTAAAGGAATAGTCCCTAAAGTGACTTTTTTACCAATATAATCCATGTGGATTATTACTACAAAAAAACTATGTGCATCAATGTGGATCTAAATAAATACTTACATAAAGCCTTCATGATCTGTCCTTCTTGACAATTAGCTCGACTAGAAAATCTAGAGGCTTGGATATTAGTTAGAAATCCTCCATGGATTTGAGAACCTCCATATCAAATCTTAATTACATTCTTGGGACACTTTTCTCACATTATTTAAACATGAAATTGGATATCCTAAATGTGTATGTGTTTTCACATAATATGAAGACCTTTTGGACTCATCTTAAGAGCACTATTATTCTACATATGCCCCACCTCATTCTAGGAGGAGACATAAATCTTACTACTCATCTTTCTAAAGCCTAGGGTAACTAAGTATATTTGATCCATTGGAAAAAAAATTGTGAACTATATGGAATAACACAGCTCGGTGGATGCTACACCCATGTTTATGGAAGTAATATGGTCAAACCATTGCACTAGATCATAGTGTATTTCACAGTGGTTGGATCATTTCTTGATAAAAAAACACTCATTCTTCAAATCAATGCCTACAAGGCCACTACTCTAAATATTTTTACATTTGATCACAACCCTATATTGATGGAACTAGTTCTAGGAGTGAAATAACCACCCTCTCCATTTAAATTTAATCCACATTAGTTGGCATATGAGTATTTCAAAGACCTAATCAAGGATATCTAGACTAACTTCTCTAAAGAACAATAATAACCTTCTATGGTCTATTTCCAAAGGAATCTCATTAAGGCAAAGGCTTATACCAAGGTTTAGAAAAAAAACAAATTTATAGAGAGTGAAAGGGAACTCATCATGGTGGAAAGGAATATCAAGGTATGTCTCAACTCATTCCATGAAGATGGCTTCAGGGTGAAAACTTTATAAGAACTTGAAAACTTGGAAAAGTAAAATGCTAGATTTCTAGCTTGGATGGAATCAAAATGGCAATTGAAGAGTAGAGTGAACTATCTCACTAAAAGGGATGATAATAAAAAATTCTTCCACTATCATGTGATGGCTCAATGAGCAAAAAACACCATTTAGAATATTAAAGACAACACTAGAATAGAATGCACATGGTTTACATCTATCTCTAAAGTCATTATCTCCCACTACAAAAACATCTACATAAAGCCTCCTTAGGAAAATTTTAGAGACGTCATGGTAGTGGCTACCTTATTTGACAGATGGGTGAGCGAACAAAAAAATCAAGACCTACTTTATCTAATTACGATGGAAGAGCTGCATAAAACCCTTCTCACTTTTTATCAAGGGAATGTACCTAATACAAATGGATGAACGGTTGAGTTCTACATTGGTTTATGGGATATCAATGTAAAGGACATTCTAATGATGGTTGAGGAATCCTGAGTATTTGATAAAATCCATACACCTTTCTTCTCCACTTTCATTACTAATATTCCCAAGGATGATAACCTATCTAGATTTGAGAACTACTGGACCATCTCTTTATGTATTGCATCTACAATATTATTTTTTGTATTATTATTACCCGTATCAAACCAATTTTTTGTGAGTTTATCTCCCTATAATAGTTTAGTTTATTAGATAATCGGCACATCCATGATGCCATTGGCACCACTCAAGAAGCTTTACATGCTATTAAAACTAGAGCTTAATCAACCTTAATTTTCAAAATTGATCTCTCAAAAGTTTTCAATCATGAAAATTGGATCTATATCTGGCTTATTCTCACACAGGTTGGTTTTGCATCATCCTTTACAAACTACATTGAAGACTGTTATCTCTTTATCTTATATGTTGTTCTAGTTAATGTCTCTACCTCTCCTTTATTATCTATTTCTTGTGGGATTTGACAAGGCTACCCCCTCTCTCCTCTACTCTTCCTTATCATTTTTGAAGCAATGAACTGTCATATCTCCCAAAATGCATAGCTAGCCACATCTTGGGTATTAATATTTATAATGTTACACACCTTACACATTTTTTTTTTTGGATGACATTCTTATAAAAAATCATCCATATTCAGATAGATCTGAAGGTTCACAAATGTGCAGAAGCACAAATAGTTTTGGTTAATCAACAATACACTCTTTATTCAATATATTCAAAGCATACATATAATTCAACCTTTTCTACAAGGAGGTTGCTCCAACTATACATCCTATAATAATCTCACTAAACTCTATATCTATGAGTTAGTTATATAACTCACGTACAAACAAATATATTAAGCTAAGCACCTAAACTAAATGTTGTTACATAACAACATTACCAATTTCTTTACCATGAGGTGAAATACTAATCACCATGGGAACTCTAAATTCCTTACATTCGCTCTCTTAGAGGTCACATGGGAGAATATAATCCACACAAGTACACAAATAAATAAATATTTAGTACAAATAGTCTTTGTCACTAAATTCTTCATTTTTGGCATGAGAGTTAGATTATTCTTTGTCATTTTATATTGTTGCCAAGGTCATGTGCTCTTTACTTAAAATTCATAAGAGTATGCCTTGGTTTTTTATAGTAGTACCATGTGTAATTTGCATTCTTATATTTGTGCACATATTTAGACTTCCTGTTAGAAGTGCTTAGCTTATTTTGTGTGGATAACACTTATTCTTCCTCTATAAATTTATTCTTCATTTTGTTTCCTTCATCAAGTAATGTTGATATGATGTTCTCTAAGCTTGGATTCAACTTACTTAGAGTGAACAGCATACTTGACATATTATTGGGCATGCTATTTAAAAGTATGGATTTTGCATCATTTTCCTTTATCTCATCATTTATTCTAGCCGAATGGTTTATGAGAGAATGAAATTTGTTGATATGAAACACTATATATTTGCCTTCATCCTTTTTCAAACCATACAACTTTTGTTTCATAGTTATTTTTTCACTATCAACTTGAGAACCGAATAGTGTGTTTAATGTTTCCCAGATATCTTTAAAAGAATTTTTAAAGTCCACATGATGTAAATAAGGCTTTGACAAGCGGAGGCCAATAATATCCAAAGCCTTCTTATCTTTGAATTTACACTTTTGAAGTACATCAACATCTGTCGATTGAACAACAATGCCATCTACAATAACCCAAAGATCCTTTTTGATTAACAATAGCTGAATTTGACTTTTCCATGTATGGAAGTCACTTCTATCTAATTTATCAATTGGGTTCATTTTATACATTTTATCCCTCCCACAAAATTGACTCAGTGGACATCAGTTTCAACCAATAATGCATCCTTATAATGATTTTTTTATTTATGACAATGACACTAAAAACAAAATACTTTGAATCTTTTTTATTTTTGACACTACTTGTCACTTTTGACTAAAATGACTATGACTTGATAATAAACTCAAACTAAAACCTAAATAACAAAATAAATACCATGAATGATTTTTTAAAATTGTGCCTGCATTGTAGTGGTTGGAGCATTGTTTGGAGGTCGAGATGGGTGTTAGATAAAGACAATGACAGTGAAAGGTTACAGGAGATGATATGCTTGTTAAATGCATGGAAGGCTCTTTTACATCTAGGTTTCTCATAATGGTGGAGGGTGTTTAAAGCTAGGAAATGACATAGAGATTGAATGCAATCCATTGAAAACCCTTCAAGTTAATGCATCACTAGGATGTTAATAATTAGTCCAAGATCAGGCCTATATATTTATGTTGTTGCTTTGGAATGCCCTTTATTGATTTTTAATAGCTACACTCTTTTACTAATGGGTCATCTTTTTATTAAATTACCTTCACGTCCCTCATTTTTCGTGCAAACCTTCTCTCATAATTTCTAAAATATATTCAAACTTTTTCTGGGTTTTATTCTCCTCCATCTAAGCTTTTCAGAACATTTTAAAATTCTAGTTTTCATTGAGGAAGATATCATAATTTTACTAAACTTATAATTCTAAGATAAAATAGAAAAATACAAACATATTTTTTTAAATATATTTAAGACTACCAACAAAATTTGTAGTGGTCTACACTGAAAAATAATTGACAAAATAATGCCTATCGAGTGGTAGAAGTAATTGATGTGATCTAAACTCAAAGGCTTTAATGATTAACAAGGCTACAAATTATAGAGACGTTCATGTAGACACCGCAAACGTGTCTGCACCTTGGTTCTCCCCCTTGTCCACCTCAAACCCCTATCCTAACCCTTGGCCTCCATTTGATTAAAATAACTTAAATATTTTAATCAAGTGGCCCCCTTTCCACCCTACCCTTGCCACCTTGGATCCTCCCTTGAATCCCTCCACCTTCCCCCTAGCATTTATTATGCTAAATCTCTTCATTATCTTCCCCCCATGCCCATTTAGGCATCTTCGTGACCGCTCTTCCCATAACCCCTCGCCCGGCGGCGTGCAAGAATGGGCAGAGGCTATTTTTAGCCTCTGTCCCCATTCTGCCACCGCCGATGTCGGCGACCCTTCGGCCGACGTCGGTGAAACTGCCGACGTCGGCAGCCTTCATTACCCCTTTCTGCATCCGTTGCAGCCCCTGGACCCTTGAGCTCGTAAACAGAATCCTCTTGGCGCTTTGGCATTCGACTCTCTTCTCTCTGGACCTCGTGCAGCAGCAGCAACAGGTGCAAAGGCTCTAGATCAGGGATTTCTTCTTGCAACAAGTCTTTCGTGGCTCCAACAACAGCTCCTCCGTTCTTCAGTCAGCAAGCCAAAGGTAAGCACAGTCTGGTGTTTCATTTTATTTCATTTCTTTAGTTTTCAGTTATCTATCCTATCTACTGTCTTCTACTCCCTCTGTTCTCCCCCCTGAGAGGCTGCAAAGCCTTCTCAGGACCTATCCTCTGTGTATCTTCCTCTTTCCTGTCCCTCTTTTAATCCAATCCCAGACAACTTCCTCATCCCCCTATCAACAAAGACCTTGCACAAGGCACCCAATCAGAACCAGAGCATTCCTCAGTCCATCTAAATTTGTCCCCGAACTCTGCCTCGACCCCGTTCACAAACCGGATCCGTCCACAGTCCAGAAAGCAACCCAGACCCGACTACAGGCCACAACCCCGACCAACGCCGGTCACTTCCCCAACCGACGTCGGCAGGATAGCCGACGCCGGCAGATCAGATAACCGACGCCGGTGACATTTCTGACCTCGGCGACTGTCTTCAGCCCGACAACTCCTTCAGGTAATCATTTTGTCTTTTCTTTCCTTCTTAATTTCTTTGTCACTTCTGTATTCTGGCATTCTGTATTTCCTTGGTCTTTTATCTGTCTGTTATCAGTGGGTTGACCTCCCTTGAGGAAGTTTTCACACTTCCGGGAACAAGCTTTTGCTTGGCAACCCACCGCCTATCCATTTAACATTTTCTTGTCCAAGTTTCCTTTTTTCTTGCAGGTGTCATTCCTCCACAGCCAAAGAGGAGTGCTCACAAGCGTCTGGATTACGGTGCGCGATCTTTATCCAGGTACTTCACATGCCTTGTCCATTTATCTCTTTAGTTTCTTCTCTCTCTTAAATCTGAAAAGCGAATTAGCGATAGAAACATTTCAAGGAACCCAATTTGATACCAACTATAAAAATTATCCATATTCAAAAAGAGTTGAAGGCTCACAAATATGTAGAAGCACGAATAGTTTTGGTCAATCAATAATACACTCTTTATTAAATATATTTGAAGTATACATATAGTTGTAATATCCCCAATAAATACCAGCAATCAACAAATACACATCAACAATATGAAATCACTACTATGGATAGAAGTGCCAAAATTAATAGAGATAAAACACAGTAATCTTGATAATTGTAGTAATCAAGGAGGAATCGTAACAGTGAAGGGGAAATCACAATAGCCAATGCAATAATAGGTATAAAATAAATCATTAATAAAGAACATTAAGGAGACTTCAAATGGAAATTGCCACACATAAGAGAAGAGCGCCACACTTGAGGAAGGTCACCCCATAACAATAATTAATATTCAGCATTGATAAGTAGCATTAATAGTTAGTTATTAGTTAATTAATAAACAACACATCATTTAATGGATGAACACCACCTTTGAAAGATTTACACCTTTTGGATAAAACATGTCTTTTCGATGGAAGGATTTGAAGCTATAAATAATAAACCATTGGTATGGAAAGAATCATCTGAATATGAATTTAATCATTTAATCTTTTTATGAATAGCATGCTCTATAAATATTCTCAAGGATGAAAACCCTTGTGATAAAAATTGTAACAATACAAGGATGAAAACCCTTGTGATTATAATAGCCCAAGGTTGAAAATGTAATATTCCAAATCAAAATATTTTACAAGAATTTAGATTACCTGTAATTCTGTTTAAATAAAATATAGATTTTATAATTGAAATAATAATTTAAATAATTATGTTGAATTTAATATAGAGTTTTTTGATCTCAAACAATAAAATATAATTCCACAAGGGGTTTCATCCTTGGGTTTGATAACAAGGGTTTTCATCCTTGTATCTAGATTACAAGTTTAAGGGGTTTCATCCTTAAATGCCATTATAAAGCAGTTTCTTATACAAGTTATATATTTGAATTCATTATTTGATGCTTCATACTTCCAAATCTCTTTTCCTTTAAAAACTTCTCCAAAAGGAGGCATCCCATCCAAGAGGCACCTCTTCACCAAAAGATGTGACCATTGACATTTCCATCAGTGTTTCCATCGATAATTTCATTAACATTTTTGTCAATTTTTTTGTTCACTTTCGGCAATAATTCCATTTCACACTTCCATTCACTTCTAACAATAATTCCATTCATATCCATTTAATGATTATTGTATTAAATGGTAGTGTTGCTCCTTGTCAATATTTTTTCCTTGGCAGCGATTTCTTCATGTGAAGTGGTAGTGCCTCTCCTTGAATTCAATGATCTCCTTCTTGGGGATATTACAAACCTCCCTTATTCAGATTGATTGTCTTCAAGCAAGTTTAAACCTGATAGTACACTCCAAAACAAACTATAATCTGCTCCAAGCTTAGATGTTTCTTTCCCCATCCTTGCAGAATTGATTGCATTATTATTAATCTTACAAGGGATTTTTACAACTATTATTTCCTATATCCCAGAACCTTATACCATTATAACCATTTTTGTAATTATTAATGAGCTCTTGGCTGAGCATAAGGATCTTGGGACCTTTATGTACTCCAAATTGATTATTTTTTGGGTTATTAATGCCCTGTTCAAGCTCATTTGTCACCAAATCTACCCTTACAATCTCCATTAATGACTCACCTCCACTATCCATGAAGATAAATCATTTCTTTGTGTTATAATGGAGACCAAGCAATGGTTCATCATTGATAAAATATTCATACTTTTTTTCACTGAGATAATAAGATGAATTTATGGTTTTCATAAGATGATTCCAATGTTTATTTGGATGTTCAAGTTCAAGAACCATCGCCTCTAAGTCAGGCTCAGAGAATTCTTTGAGTGATGTTGTTGGGATGTTTTTCAACACTAAAGATTTTACTTACACTAGCTACTCCTATAACTCAAGTTTGTTGCCTAAATCATTGTCAACCATCCAAATTTTATGCTCCTTCGGTAGTTGCTTTGTGATGACTTGTTTGACCAAATTTGACTACCATTCATCTTCTTCTAGTACACATTTCCCATATAAATGACCAAAATCTTTAAACGTCAATTCATCCCTTATCATAGGATTAAGATTCAACTATTTATTGTGACATGCATTAATATCATTAAAAATTAACTCAACCTCATCTTCTTCCTATATTGGTTCCTCTCATTGAAGGAATATGGGCATGGTTGGGCATACATAAGTCCTTGAGGGGAGTCCTTCATGATTGTTATTAAATGTATAACCCTATTATGCTTGTGATGATCTTCTCTCACCATTAGAATTTTGAGTTAGTGAGTTATTCAACTACTATAATTATTGAACTAATTGTGACATCAATGTATTTTTCCCTTGGGCCCATCAATCAAATTGTGCATCATTTATGTTGTTTATGTTAACCTTATGATTTGAATGCATAAATATTATCTAAACCCTCAGGATAGTAGGATGAAAAGCTCTAATACAACTGTAATATTCCTAATTAGAATATTATATGATAATTTAGATTTTCTAAAAATTCTTTTTTAAAATAACATTTTATAAATAAAAATATTGTACTTGAAATATACTAAATAATAAAATATAAGTCCTCAAGGGTTTTCGTCCTTAGGCTATTATAATCAAAAGGGCTTTAGTCTTTGGATTGTTACAATTTTTATCATAAGGGTTTTCATCCTTGAGAATATTTATAGAGTGTCTTGCTCATAGAAGGTTTAAATGATTAAATTCATATTCGATGATTCTTTCCATACCAATTTATTATTTATAGCTTCAAATCCTTCCATCGAAAAGACATGTCTTATCCAAAGGGCGTAACTCTTCTGAAGGTGGTGTCCATCCATTAAATGATGTGTTGTTTATTAATTAACTAATAACTAACTATTAATATTGATTATCAATGCTAAATATTAATTATTATTATTGGGTGACCTTCCTCAAGAGTGGCACTCTTCTCTTATGTGTGGCGATTTCCATTTGAAGTCTCCTTAATGTTGTTTATTATTGCTTTATTATAGACCTGTGATTACATTCATTGTTGTGATTTCCCCTTCACTATTGCGATTCCTCATTGACTGCTACAATTACCAAGACTATTATGTTTTCTCTATTAATTTTGGCACTTCTCTCCATAGCAGTGATTTCATATTGTTGATGTGTATTTATTGATTGCTAGTATTTATTGGGGATATTATAGAAAACCCTTGAGGACTTATATTTTATTATTTAATATATTTCAAGTACAATTTTTATATTTATAAAATATTATTTTAAAAATTATTTTTTATAAAATCCAAATTATCATATAATATTCCAATTAGGAATATTACAATAGTGCAACCTCTCTTACAAATAAGGAGGCTGATCCAACTACACATCCCACAATAATCTCACGAAACTCTATGTTTATGAGTTAATTATATAACTCACGTAAAAACAAATATATTAAGACAAGATCCTAAACTAAATGTTGGTACTTAATAATATTACCAATTTATTTACCATATGGTGAAATACTAATCGCCATGGGAACCCTAAATTCCCAACAATTCTTATCTTTGGGAATGGCTCTATACAAGAAGCAAAGTGTTTGGATAGAATCCTCAAACTCTTCTCTTCTATTATGAGGATGGTTATAAACATGTAAAAATATTATATTTATTTATACCACATCACCCTTACCACTAGGAACCTGATGTATAAATTATTTCCCTTCTCCACACATCCCTAATGCAAAGCATCACAAGATAACAGAAGGTGTTAGTGTGTTTGAGAGTTCATGGTAGCCAATTTTGGTTTTTTATGAGTATGAGAGGTCTTATAGGGTCTCCTTGGGTGTTTTTGAGTCTTTAAGAGTCTTGAGTTTACATTTTTCATAGCCATTTGGAGTTTCCCACCAAAAAGGAAAATTTGAAATTTTGAATTTAGAATTAAGCTTTGAGTGGTATTTTGGGTCTTGTATGGAATCCAAATGTTGTTGAATGTTTGAAAAGGGTCTTATTATATCCTAGGAGAGTGGGTTAAATGTTTTTCAATTTTAAAGACATGAATATCAATGTAAGCCAAGAAAATTGGATTTTTAATTGCCACCCTAAGTGGATTGGACAAAAGGGAGTTATTTTGCATGCTTTAGTGACATAAAAGAAGAGAAATGCATGTAAATGAGAGAGAGAGTTGAATTAGAGTATTAGGATAGGATAAATTTGAGTATATGGATTTATATAATAACAATAGACAAGAAAATACCAATAAATAAAGGGATCACAACTATGTTCTGTTCTAGGAGAAAAGTTTATGTATTGTCAATTCAAGAATTGAATGAAAAAACTCTTTATTAAATATCTTTTGGAATATAATGAATCTTGGAACTTGTGGGTAAGTTAAATATTGATTATTAGCCACTATTTTATATCATCTTGATTGATTATCAATGCAAAAACCAATATAAGATATAATATGTTTCAATCATGCAAGAATTATGTGTTTACACAGTTAAAGAATAGGACTAACAGTATTTGAAAAGGTTATCAAGCTTTATTTGAGTTTATATAGGTTTTATATAAGATTGAAAGATATTTAATTATATAAAGTAAATTTTGAGACTCTTCCAAGTGAGAATATTGATCTTAAGTCTTCATTCAAGCTAACACAATCATACACAAACACTTAGAATTCTATAAACTTATGTATTGGAGCCTTTTAAAGATTGTTCATGAGCAAATGACCATTGGAGAATGTGAAATAAGATTTGAAAGACCTCATACATGTCTTAGAAGTGTTTAAGGTTGTTTGAAACTCATTTTAGCCCATTTTGTAGGCTCTTAGCCTTACACAAGCTTGTGTAAACCAAGGCTAGGGTTTTCAACTTGAAAATTGAATAACTTGAGTTTCCACTCTTAAAATTTAATGAAAATTTGGATTATAAAATTATTTGACATGTTATACAATTTTTTGGAGGTTTTGGGTTGGTATAGTGTCGTACAGTATGGTATCTAGAATTATGTGCTTAAATTAGGCTTAAAATACCTAATTGTTAGGGAGGTGCATTGAGTTAGTAGGTCTCCCTTAAGATTTATGTCCTAAAACTTTAATTGAAGATGTAAGGGGATAAAGTGTATCCAAAAATGTGTTTATTTTGTTTGAAAACTTTGTATACTATTTAAAATCACTAGATTTGTGTAAAAAAGGGCTATAAGAGACTAGGCTTCAAAGAGGAAAGAGTGGATTGGTTGAGAGTTCAATATTGGAGATTGAGTATTATGGTTGGATGTGTATGGGAGATAAAATAGGTAGTTGAATTTCCATATGATCCCCAGTTGTGGATACAAGAACTTGGAACCATGCATTAGGTTTTTAGGTCTATGAATCTACAAAAATGGAGGAACAAGTTTGAAGCAAGAATGGAGAGTGAGGTCTTGAAAATTGTGTATTAGATGATTAAGTTGGTGATAATGAGGGAAGAGTGTATAGGAAGATGAAATATGATATGTATTCAAGAGATAAAGGAGGAATATATGTGCAAGGAGGCTTATGAGCCTAGAAAAGCTAAGAAATGATCAAGGGTGTAAAGAGGAAAAGAGTACATGTTAAGAGGCAAGCAAATCAAAGATGAATGCAGGGATAAAAGGGAAGATATCATATATGGGTATATTATGAGGTAAGTGTAGGCATCCCCATACATTAGGTGATATCATAGCCTACATTAAGTGGTATCATAGTAGGTAAGCTCTTGGAAAGTTTATGATTTTGAGTATTAAAGGTTGCTAATTGGAGGTTATAGGAATATGGTAGAAAGGCAAAAAGGTTTTTAAAACCTAGAAGGTAAGATTTTGTGGTAGAAGAGAAACCTTAAGAAGAAAGAAGAAATAATTTAATAAGATAGTAGTTTCAAGGTGGAAAAGACTTGGAAAGGCGTGTCAATTAACTAGATAGAGAAGAGAACATAGGGTGAGACACCAAGGCAAGGTGAAAGAGACTTGCTAAAGCAAGGTGAAAAATACTTGCTTGAGAGAATATGAATATAGATCAGGAAAAAGTGAGTAAGGGCTTCGTTGAGTTAGAGTACCACAATGAGAGAAAGAGGAAGGAAGACCCAAAGAGAAAAGAAAAGGGTTGGTTATTGAATAAGAGATAAGTGAGATAAATCAAAGGATAGAGAGGATAATGCTCTTTGTGGAACTCATGCAAAAAGAGGAAAGCCAATGGTATGACTGGATAATGATGAAGAAGAGAGTTAAATGGCCAATAAGGCTACTCATGGAGAGAAGAAGAAAGATTGTCATGAGAGACAATGAGAAGCAAAAGAGGTTGTTATGTAGGTATATCAAGAAGGAGATGAAGAAGTTCATGATGAATGATCAGGTTGGTAGACAAGAGGAAGGTGATCAACACATTGAGGAGAATGATATTGTCATGTAGGATGATGAGAGGAAATGGCTAAGGATCTTATAAAAGCAACATAAGAATAATAATATGGAGGCAAACAAGCCTCAAGATTTTAATTTTAATGATTTATTGTCATGTGTGTATACAAAACCAAAAGTAAAGAAATAATGAGGCCACTTTAAAGACACAAAACTTGAAAGCATGAAGGAGTACACGCATGAACAACATGCTTATGTTGAAGAATAAATTGATTAGGTAGCAATGTATGGAGATACAGTGATTTTTTACCTGAAAGAGGAGAGAAGATTAGAGAAGGAGATCTTCAAGAAGAAAGATGCCTCATTGAAGGCACAAAATAAATAGAATTGAATTATGAAGATGGATTCAAGAGGTATGAAGATCAGAAAACTAAATTTGTATTACATGAAGCAATCAAAGAGCTTGACCAAGAGTTTGTAGGTGATGAAGAGTTGTTAAATAAGCAACAAGACTAGTTATTTGTCTATGAAAGTTGGGATAAATTGCAAGTAGAGATGATAACTTTGGAGTATGCCATAAATAATGGAGAAAAGAAAAAAAAATGTTCTAGAATAAGAGTTGAAGACATGAGTCAATGGAGTCTAGAGAGAGAAATATTAATGGATAAGATAGCCTACATCTTGGATCAGTAAGGGTGGATACAAGAAGGACAAAGAGAGATTCAAAAGTATAAAATTTTAATATCCAATGCTTCATTGAGCTATATATGCATAGGTATACAAACTGATTTACAATATGAATGTGTCTAGCTCAACACATGATGGAGATGGAATCCAAGTACAAGTTATGGTACAAGCTATGAAATAGTACAATGAGGAAGAGGAGTTGATATGGAGAGAATTGATGCAAGAGGTTGAAATTGATCTATTAGAGTTCCTAACTCAAAGTTAAAATAAGGTTGAAGCTATCATAAAAGAACTAGAGGTAGAATTATAAGATAAATAAAAGAAGATGTCAAAGACAAGGAGTATGTTGCTCATTGGAACACTTAAAGAAGATGAAATTTTAGGTCATATAAGGGCAAAAAATTAAAAATAACCAATGAGTTGCAGGAAAGAAGATGGACAAGTATTGGTACAAGGTGAATCAAACCAAGTTGCAAGCCAAAGTAAGCCTAAAATTATGAACAAGTTAAATATATAATCATGTGAGTTAATCAAGGAAAAATTATTGGCAACTAATGATGCAAGTGAAGAGAAGAGGTTAAGAGAATAGGATAAATAACTTAAGAAGATGAATGGGGTACTTAGAGAGGTTTGGAATAAGAATACAAGAGCAAGAGAGGTTGGAAAGTACCATGAGATCCTTGAAGAGACTATCAAGTCTCATGAATGTAATTTGATATGTACTAAGAATATTGATGTAGGTATGGAGATGCAAGAGAGGGAGTCACTCCATGATCACATGGAGAAAATAAGAAATGAGGCACAAGAGCTCATGGTAGATCAAAGGAAAGAGGAGGATAGCCATGTTCCTCACAAAGGAGATGATTGGATGAAGAAAACATGTTTGGAGGAGGACAATATTAGTCCAAAGGAGATCCAAAGAAGGAGTAAGAGAAAGTTAGAATTGAGAGAGAAAAGAAAGGGTAGTCTTAACCCAAGAACCAATCCAAGTAGTATGTCAAAAGATGAAGAGAAAAGACTCATAGAAGGAGAGATACAAACAGGTGAGCAAGAGAGCAAGCAAATGAAGAAACAAGGTAAGAAATCAATCTATTCAATTGGTAATGATGTAGCTGAATTGGTTGAAGGTATGAATGATAATAGTAATATGAAAGGTTGCCAAGAAGTGTTGTGTTATGATAAACCTAAATTGGCTAAGGAGATATCATTTCAAGATGATCTAAAAGGATATAAAAAGACTCATCATGAGAAGGTGGAGAATGATGAAGAGGTATCCAAAGAAGATATAAATGAGAGTATGACAAGGGTGAGGGAAAAATAGATGCATAATAATCCATTAGAGCATGAAGATAAATGAGAGAACATTCTTAAAAAGATAAACCAGCAAAGAGTGCATGAATAAACCATGACAAAGGTGGAAATAAGCTTTGAAGTAGAAGCAAGAGTGAAGAATAAGAACCAGCCATTTTAGGTAGAGTATGATGAAGAGAAATCATAAATGGAAGATATGGAATATGAAGTAGGTAAAGATTTGTAGTAGATCATGTACTTCATGAAGGTAGAGGATAGGTTGGAAAGAGGGCAAGACAAGGAAAAAAGATAAAGACAAAAGGAATAGTTGAGAATAAATGAGAAAGACAAGAGGAGTTCAAAAAATCATAAGAGGAAGAATTGGAAATCAAGGAGGAAGTTGGACAAGGTATATTTGAGCAATTTCTAAAATTTTCCCACTTGGTGAGTTTGATGTAAAGCATCACAAGACATCATAAGGTGTTAGTGTGTTTGAGAGTTCATGATAGCCAATTTTTTTTGGTATGAGTGTGAGAGGTCTTATAGGGTACCCTAAGGTGTGTTGGAGTCTTTAAGAGTCTTGAGTTTGTATGTTTCTTAACCATTTGGAATTTCCTACCAAAAAGGAGAATTTGAAAATTTAGATTTAAAATTGGGATTTGAGTGGTATTTGGGGTATTGTGTGGAATATAAATGTTTTTTAATGTTTGAAAAGGGTCCTAATAGGTCCTAGGAGAGTAGGTTAAAGATGTTTCAATGTGTAAGACATGAAAAGCAATGCAAGCCAAGAAACTTGGATTTGTAATTACCACCCTATGTGGAGTTGGCCAAAAAGGAGTTATTTTGTGTGTTTTAGTGTCATTAAAGAAGATAAGTGCATGTAAGTGAGAGAGAGTGTTGTATTAGAGTATTAGGATAGGATAAATTTGAGTAGATAGAATTGGAGAGGAAGAAGAAATAAGAAAATACCAAGAAATAGGGGATCAAAACTTTGTTCTATTGTAGGAGAAGAGTTTGTGTATGGTCAATTCAAGAAATGAATGAAAGGATTCCTTATTAATTATATTTTGGAATTTAATGAATATTGTCTTATTAGAGTAAGTGAAATATGTATTCTTATCCATTATTTGATATCATCTTGATTGATTCTCAGTGTAAAAACTAATACAAGATATAGTATGTTTCAGTCATGTAAGAATTCTATGTTTACACAATCAAAGAATAGGACTAACGGTGTTTTTAAAAGGTTATTAATATTTATTTGAATTTTTTTAGGTTGTATACAATATTTTAGGATCTTTAATTGTGTAAAGGAACCTTTGAGACTCTAAGCTAACATAGTCATACACAAGCACTCAAAATTTTGTAAACTTGCGTATTAGAGCCTTTTGAGGATTGTTCATGAAAAAATAACCATAGGAAAAGGTAAAGGTTGGGAAGATATCATACAGGTATTATAAGTTTTCAAGGTTGTTTTAAACTCATTTTAGTCCATTTTATAAGCTCTCGGCCTTACATAGGCCTATGTAAACCAAGACTAGGGTTTTCAACGTAAAAATTGAATAACTTGAGTTTCCACCCTTAAAATTTAATGAAACTTTGGATTTTGACATTATTTGACATGATATATAGTATTTTGGTGGTTTTGGGTTCGTAAAGTTTCATAAATTATGGAATCTAGAACTGTGTGCTTAAACTAGGCCTAAAAAGACCTAATTGCTAGGGAAGTGTGTTAAGTTAGTAGGTATCCTTTGAGATTTGTGTCCTAAAACTATAGGTTAAGATATAATGGGATAAAGGGTATCCAAAAATGTGTTTATTTTGTCTAACAATTTTTTATACTATTCAAACCTACTAGATTTGTGTAAGAAGAGAACTATAAGAGACTAGGCTTCAAAGAGGAAAGAGTGGATAGGTTGAGAGTTCAATATTGGAGATTGAGTATTATGTTTGGATGTGTATGGGAGATAAAATAGGTAGGTGAATGGCCCTATGAGCCCCATTTATGGATACAAGAACTTGGAACCATGCATTAGCCTTTTAGGTCTATGAACCTACATAAATGGAGTAAGTTTGAAGCAAGAATGGAGAGTGAGGTATTGAAAATTGCATATGAGATGATGAAGTTAGTGTTAACGAGGGAAGAGTGTAGAGGGATATGAAATATGATATGTAATTAAGAGATAAATGAGGACTACATGTGCAAGGAAGCTTATGAGCCTAGAAAAGCTAAGAATTGATCAAGGGTGTAAAGAGGAAAAGAGTACATGTTAAGAGGCAAAAAAATTAGATATGAATGAAAGAATAAAAGGGAAAATATTAGAGTCAAGTGTATGCATGAGGTAAGTGTAATCATCCTCTTACATCAAGTGGTATCAGATCCTACATCAATCCCCATGATGCTTGCATAAAATATCTAGGTTTTTTCCTTAGGCCCACTAACTACCTCATTAAAGATTGGATTTGGATTTTTGAAAAACTAAAGTTACACATCACTCCTCAGTGCAATTAATGGATCTCACTAGTTGGCTAGTTGATTTTGATCAAAAGTGTCATTAAAGCCATTCCAGTCTACTAGTTATCCCTTGCTTTCCTCCCATGAATGATGCTTAACAAAATTAGAAAACTTTACCTACATTTTATATGGTTGGGAAACAAGGAGAATAAGAGCATTCCACTGATAAAAGAACATTCTTTTTCAACCAAAATTTGATGGGGGTTGGGGGTTAAAGGACTTGGTCATATTGTCTAAAGCATTGGCAGTGGAAGGGGTTTGGAACCTTTTTAAAAAATAGGGGCTATGGCAATGGAATTTTAACCAAAAATACATACAACCACTTCCCATTCTGGATTGGATCCACATGCACCCTAAGAGGCATTTTGGAGCATCTCTTTTCTAGAAAGCTATCATTAATATTTGAACACCATCGAGAACTCACTTGTTTAGGACCCAGGGGATGGGTCTAAGATTCACATTGGCAAGGACACGGTCTATGGTATTTCTTATGATTACAAATTTTAGGATGCAATGAAGGCTACTCTACAACAAATAAAAATATATACTCTTGTTGGTGCTTATGACACTAATTTGATAGACAAGTGACATTCAAGATAAAAAATTGTTGTGCATATTGGTCTCTTTGATCAAGAAGCACTTATGTGGGAACAATATAGATTAAGTCTTATAACAAATGTTATCTTCCTAACTGATCAGGATGGCAAATTATGTTGGGCACAAAATTCTGATGGAGGTTCTTATCAAGTTAAAATGGGATACAAAGTGCTCATGCCACAACATGAGGTTGAACATTCCCCTTGGTGGTGGAAGGGTTTATAGAAGATTTGAGCCCCCACCAAAAAACAAAAACATGTATATGGCTTGCTCTACATGATAGAATTTTAACTTGGTACGATCTTATGTGTAGGGGTTGGATAGGCCCAAGCATGTTCTTCTTATGCTAAGAATGCACTAAAATAATTGATCACCTCTTTATCCATTGTCATTTATCTTGTGAGGTCTAGGATGTTGATATAATATGGGGGATATGTCCTTCATGGGAAGGTGAATCATTTAATGATGCTTGGAATAAATGGTATACTCATAGAGAAATTCTTGAAATAATGATCACTCTTCCACTAGATTTTGTTGGAGCATCTAGGTTTGCAATAATAAGGTTATCTTCCTAAATAAACAACGAACACCTCTTTGAATGGCCTATAAATTTAAATACTCTTTGTTGCCTTTGGGATCTAATAGCATTAAGGAACAACACACTATTCCCCCATTGAATGTGGATCCTACTTTGCCACACTATTTTTGTGATGGTGTATCTCATGGGAACCTAGGGCATAGTGGGGCAGACATACCATATATTTCAAGAAAAAAAATATTTCCTTCAAGTTGGTACAAGATGTCACACAAGAAACTTTGTTGAAATATAAGTGATGGTCACTATGCTAACCATTTCCATTGATTATGAGATCTCTATTACACTTGTTGAAGATCTAGAACTGAAAACAATAGAAAATTATCTTTTTTCTCTCATAAAAATAACTTCTTCATTCAATTTTTTGCTTTTACAATCTGATTATTTACCTCAAGAGAAAGTACAATTCACTTGCACAAGCATAACATTAACCAGAAGGATCTTTTTTCACTTTGGTTGGTGTTTCTGAGTCCATGGTTCAATTTTGGTTCCAACGAGTGGTTGGACGACTATGTTCTTTACTATTTTAGTCATAAATTCCAATTTGTAGTGAATTTTTTAATATATTGACCCATTTTATGGAATTGTAACACTTGTAACTTTTGAACCGTAACTAAGATTTGAGTGTTTTTTTCAAAAGTGCATGTTTTTTAATTCTCTATCCATTAGTGTCATTAAATTGTAAAAATTTCCTACTTTTCTAAAGTGTCAAATGGGTGGGTCCTATAATATAATCTTTTAGGGGGTTGTCTCGGTGCCAATTTTGTGTACCCTTTACATTATTTTTACTCTTTAGTGATTATTTAGCATGGCTTCTAATTCTGGTGTTGACCATTGTGAGACTTTGTTTACACATAATTACCACACATGGAGACCTTGAAGGGAAACAATCATAAAGCATAAAAGATTATGGTCCCTAATGAAAAAAACACAACCACAGTTCACCCATGAATTTGAAAATTTTTAGCATCAATGTAAGTTTAAAGAGTGTATGGGCTTGATGAGGGGATATATGAGTGACAGTATTCTATTTCATTTTTATGGGTATGATTCTCCACTCAAAATGTGGGTAATTTAAGGGTTTGTTTGTGTTAGGTTGTGGAGCTAAAAGCTTCACTGATGCAGACATGGAGAAGGCCATTGGAGGGGTTGCTGAAGGTTGCTGAGCGTCAGAGCAACCGGCGTCAGTCTGATCAGCCGACATCGGTAGGATAGTGAAGAGAAGCAACCAACGTCGGTCAGGGATCGACCGGCGTCGGTCACCTCCAAGCAGACAGGGACCGACGTCGGTCGCCTGTGTGGTTCGACTGCGAGCTTATTACGAACAGTTAGCTAACGAACCAAGTGTTTGCATGATTAGAGTTATTTTTAGACTGAGAGCTGCGGATCTAATTATTGTAATTAGATGTCTAATCATTGTTTGGATGAGATCTATATAATAGACTCATGGTTGTATTGGAAAGGTGTTCTAGTTTGAGTTGAGCAAAGTTAGCTCCTTCTGTGTGTGAGGTGAGCAAGGGTGTTCCTCCTAGTTCCACAGCAGTACCAAGGTGGGTGCTGGTTTTGGAGAGTCAGCAAGATTCTTCAGGTGTGTAGGATCTTGGTCACAGGTGCATGGCCTTTATAGGAGATCTACATGGTAAGTAAGATCGTTGATCTGCAGGTGTATGTGTGTGCAAGGTCAAGGTTCACAGGGGTGCAGAACCAGGTTGATTTGTAGGTGTGCAAGATCAGATAGGAAAGCAACACAACAGGGAGCAGAATCAGGCAGGATCTACTTGGAGTACAGGTGTGTACTCGGATAGAGCAAAGAGGAAGGCAAGGGAGTTCCTTCCATAAGTATGGTCTGTTGAGGTGCAGGTTATTGCAGGTTCATGGGAGATCTACTTGAAGTACTTTGAGTACTTGTGGAGTGCGTGGAGCACTTGTGGTGTGCGTGGAGCACAGGAGGTGAACACCAACTCTGTGTTTGAGTTGTGTGTTGGGACCTGAGAGAGAGAGCTTTGAGGAGAGAATTATTGTTCACTTGAGGTGTGGCAAGCCTCTGAAGAGGTGGTGGAGAAGAAGTGGCATCTTCTTTATTGTATTCTTTTCTGTATAAGTATTAATACAAGTTGTGTATTGTCTCTCATATCATGTGTTATTCTGAATTCTAGTTACTTGTTGTTTCTGGTTATTTCTGCATATTAAGTTGCTTGGTTTGGTAATCAACTGTATGCTTCCAATGTTTCACATCCTGACAAGTGGTATCAGAGCTAAGGTTGCAGGGAGCAGGTTTTGTGTTTGGTTACAGGTCACTCTCAGGGGTTTCTGATCGAGTGGGAGTAGAGCAATGGCAGATGAAAGTAAGCTAAGAATGGAGGAGTTGAAAAGCACAGATGGTCACTCACGGTCCTATGGAAAGAAAGAGCAAGTAAAAGATTATTGTTGGTTGGTAGCAGATCAGCATGAAGGAACTGAAGAAGCAGATGTTGCAGGTCATATGGCACAGGATGCTCTGGGAGGTTTCTTGGATAAAGTTGAATCTTGGATAAAAGATTCGGTTGCCTCTTTCCATGCAGCCCCAGGTAGAGGAGCTAGTGAGCCTTGCCAAAGAATTGGCAAAGGGGAAGTGAAGCTGAAATTGCAGGCGGCCAACACACAGGTGTTGATGAAGGTCATGCATGTCCCAGGTTTGGAGATATGGCTAATTTCTTTAGAAAGATTGGGTGATGAGAGATGCACAAGAACTCTCACAGCGGATGCACTTGAATTAGCTGGTGGTAAGAAAATAGGTACTCTTTATCTACTTGTTTATATTACTGATTCTTCTTTTGTTGCAGAGACGTGGCTTCGTAGGCTTGGTCACATGAGCAGGAAGGAGATGCATGTTCTTAAGTAGAAGATAGATATATTTGACAGGCTTAAGAACTGGAAAGCCTTGGTGTGTATGGAGGAGATGGCAGACAGAAACCAGTGGATGGTGTTGGATACTTCTGAGCAGAGCAGTTTGGACATGGGTTTTGATTCAAAGGAGCTCGCAAGTAAAAAGTCATCACTCACAGGCGAACACAGATATCGGCATCGGTCAGGAGGAACCGACGTCGAATAGATAGGTGCCAATGTCAGTCATGTGCAGACCGAAGCCGGTGATGTCGGGCAAGGTAAGACCGACGTCGGTCAGGAGGACCGACGTCGGCAGTAGGTAAGACCGATGTCGGTTGGGAGGACCGATGTCGGCAACAGAGACACCGACGATGGCAGGGTCGGTAGTCAGGGACAGACGCATGGGAACTGACATCAGTCAGATGCAAACTATGGAGTGACCGTGGTCGGTCACTGTAACAGATTTTGGGTGGACAGCACGCTGTCAAGGAGTCTCAAACACCCATACGGAGGACTGAAGACGTAAGTAGGTCCTCAAATTCATTGTTCCTCTTCTTTATACATGTTGTTGATTATAGAGCAGGAAGGATCCAGGAAACAGGTGTGAGGTTGGCATGGATGAGGATGTGATTCCTTGGAGGAGAACCAAACAGGTGTTTTTGGGTAGGATTGCTAGCTGGTATGAAAACACAGAGACAAACGGATACCTTAGTTGAATAATAGAGAGAACGGATACATGAGACGAAAGACCAGGTTATACGGTCTTGAGGAGCTGCAGGATAGTGGTACAGGTTTTGACAGGTGGAGGATGAAGCATGGCTTCAGTCAATGTCAGGTAACTACTGTGGTTTGTCTTACCAGGTGGATGATGAGTCGCGACATCATTCTGTTGCTGTATGTAGATGGTATGTTTTGCTAGCAGGATTGTACATATAGGGTTTTGCTGAGCTAAGGGTAAGATTAGTTCAGTGGCATGTCATGAGGAGTTTGGAGCAGCAAAATTCTTTGACATGGGAGACATGGAGATCACAGGTTGATTTTGTCTCCAGTGGGAGCTGATGTGAATCAAGTGTTGGCGAGGTTCAGGATGCAGAGCCGGAGCACACTAAGGGCTGGACAGGTATAATGTCTGAAATCACATGAGGTCTGGTATAGACCTGAGTATTCCCATGCAGTGGGAGCTGTCAGAGAGTTAGGAGCCAATTCGGGGAAGTGGATTCTCAGGTATTTGAGAGGGACCAGCAGCAGGTATACATGTAGGGTCAGGACTTCACTACATGTGTTTGTAGGTTCGGATGTGGCAGGGTACTCAGATGACAGGTGATACACCACGGGATGTGTAGTGGGTTGTCTTCAGGATTGATCTTGAAGAGGGATACAAACCAGGAAATAGATTAGATAGAGTACAGGTACAGGTACAGTGCAGCTATTTATCTCCAAGTGGGAGATTTTTAGGTTGTGGAGCTAAAAGCTTCACTGATGTAGACATGGAGAAGGCCATTGGAGGGGTTGCTGAAGGTTGCTGAGCGTCAGAGCAACCGGCGTCGGTCTGATCAGCCGACATCAGCAGGATAGTGAAGAGAAGCAACCGACGTCGGTCACCTCCAGGCAGACAGGGACCGACGTCGGTCGCCTGTGTGGTTCGACTGCAAGCTTATTATGGGCAGTTAGCTAATGAACCAAGTGTTTGCATGATTAGAGTTATTTTTAGACTGAGAGCTGCAGATCTAATTATTGTAATTATATGTCTAATCATTATTTGGATGAGATCTATATAATAGACTCATGGTTGTATTGGAAAGGTGTTCTAGTTTGAGTTGAGCAAAGTTAGCTCCTTCTGTGTGTGAGGTGAGCAAGGGTGTTCCTCCTAGTTCCACAGCAGTACCAAGGTGGGTGCTGGTTTTGGAGAGTCAGCAAAATTCTTCAGGTGTGTAGGATCTTGGTCACAGGTGCATGGCCTTTATAGGAGATCTACATGGTAAGTAAGATCGTTGATCTACAGGTGTATGTGTGTGCAAGGTCAAGGTTCACAGGGGTGCAGAACTAGGTTGATTTGCAGGTGTGCAAGATCAGATAGGACAGCAACACAATAGGGAGCAGAATCAGGCAGGATCTACTTGGAGTACAGGTGTGTACTCAGATAGAGAAAAGAGGAAGGCAAGGGAGTTCCTTCCATAAGTATGGTCTGTTGAGGTGCAGGTTATTGCAGGTTCATGGGAGATCTACTTGAAGTACTTTGAGTACTTGTGGAGTGCGTGGAGCACTTGTGGTGTGCGTGGAGCACAGGAGGTGAACACCAACTCTGTGTTTGAGTTGTGTGTTGGGACCTGAGAGAGAGAGCTTTGAGGAGAGAATTATTGTTCACTTGAGGTGTGGCAAGCCTCTGAAGAGGTGGTGGAGAAGAAGTGGCATCTTCTTTATTGTATTCTTTTCTGTATAAGTATTAATACAAGTTGTGTATTGTCTCTCATATCATGTGTTATTCTAAATTCTAGTTACTTGTTGATTCTGGTTATTTCCGCATATTAAGTTGCTTGGTTTGGTAATCAACTGTATGCTTCCAGTGTTTCGCATCCTGATAGTTTGGGAAAGTAGATCACCTGCAAGCTATGCAGCTTGAAGTGGAGCTTCTTCACAAAATCTAGATGACTTTACCTCCATTTTAGCCTATCTCACTAAGTTTAAGCATTTATTGACACAGTTGAATGGGAGTAGATAAGATAAAAAGGATGAATATTGTGTGTACTTGATCTTGTCTAAGTTAAGTGGCCCATTCCAAATCTTTGATTCTACCTTTTTCTCTAGTATGGATGCCTTAGGTACTGCATTCAAAATGTCAGATCTAGAGTTTTTTTATGAGAGACTTACTAGGGAGGAATCCAAATTATCTCACCTTGAGTCTTCCACCTCTAAAAAAGCATTAGTGGCCTCACATTCTAATACTAAGGGAAAATATAAGGGTAAGTAGAAGAACACTCCTCCTCCATCTCAAAATGCACCTAAGCCGAACACTACTACATCTAAACCCAAACCATCTTCCAAATCCAAGAATAAGTCTAACCTATCTTACTCCTATTATGGGGAGACTAGTCATGAAGAGTTTAGGTGTTTCAAGAGAATGAAATCCCTAGAGGATGTTGTTAGGAAACACAAGATTTATATCTCCACTCCTTCTCCATCTTATGAGCATGGGAAAGCACTTAATTTTGTTGGGAGATCATAGTTACCTATTTCAGATAGTTGGGTTCTATATTCTAGTGCTTCACACTATATGACTTCTTCCAAGGAGTCCTTTGTATCTCTTGGTCTGAGTTCTACTTCCAACATTAAGGTTAGAGATTCTTCCTACATTTTTGTTAAGGGAAAGGGTGACATACAACTAGATAGTGGCCACATCAATGATGCATTGTATGTTCTAGACATCACCAACAATCTACTTCAGTTTATTAGATTTGTCATTTTGGTCAGGGTAAGACAGTGACTTTCACACCATAGGGTATTAAAGTTTGAGCTTTGTTAGAGCCAGACACACTTATTGCATAGAGTGTTGTTGATCACAGTTCTCAACTTTACTATTTTGAGGGTTTTGATGATACTCCTTCTATAGGTATGTGTTTAGTTTTTCATGCATATTATGATAGTATGCTTTGGCATGAGATATTTGGACACATAAACTATAGATATTTGAAGGAGTTGAGTACTCATAATATATTAGAGGGTCCTATAGTTTCATGTCTTGATGGAGTTTGCCCCAGTTATGCATTGGGGAAACAACACTAGGATCTGTATCTTAAGGGTATGTTCATGAGAGCTTCTTCACCACTTGAGCTTGTACACGGTGTTTTAATTTTCTTTCCTACTCCTTATTTTAACAAAGCTAAGTATGCACTTACCTTCTTTGATAATTTCTTGATGCATACTTGGTTTTATTTCCTCAAGTACAACAATGATGTCTTTACTCAATTCAAAGTATTTTAGCCTTTGGTCAAGAAAAGGTCTTTGAGTTACATCAAGATGATTCATACAGATAATGGGGGGAGTAATTTAGTCAAGAGTTCTCTATTTTTTGGAAGTCCATGGTATTGGTCACTAACATTCTATTGCACATACTCCACAATAGAATGGCCTAGTATAAAGGAAGAACTAAACTCTAAAATAGGTGGCTAACTACATGATGCATTCACATGATTTAACTCCTATCTATTGGGTAGAGGTAGTTAATTGTGTGAATTATATTTAGAATTTCACACCACATTGAGCACTTGAGCATATGACTCTTGAGGAGGCCTGGTCTAGAACCAAACTTGATGTCTCATTTTTTCAAGACTTTGGTAGACTTGTTTGGAAATTTGTACCAAAGAAGAAAAGGAAGGCATTAGATAAGAAGAGAAAACCTTTGATTTTTTAGGGTATTATAAAGACATGAGAGCTTATTATATATTAGATCTTGATACCCATGATGTTGTTTTTTTAACACATATATAGTTTGATGATCACTTCACATCTCATGACTCTTCATCTTCTTCTATGCCTTCTTATTTTTTGATTCACCTCCTCTCAAGGATTCATTCTTTGAGGAGCTAGTTCAGGAGATTCTTGAGGAGGTTATAGAGGATGAGGATTCTATTCACACTAATGTTGCCATTATTCCTAGGTAGGCATGTACTATAGTTTTTGAGGTATCACCTTTCATACAAGATCTTCCACCTTCTTAACATCATCATACACATTCTACAAGTACTAGAATTTTGTGTCAAGTATTCTCTAGGGATCCACAATCCTTTTCACAGGCTCATGGGATACAAGAGTGGGATGATGTGATGATAGATGAGTATTCTTCATTGATGAAGAATCACACTTGGGATTTGGTCACTCTTCCTAAGGGAATAAAGTTGGTTAGGTGAAATTGGATGTATCACACCAAGTATGTAGCTAATGAATCCATTAATAAGTATAAGGTACATTTAATTGCAAAGGGATTCTCACAAGTTGAAGGTATTGACTACTCTAAGACTTTTGCACCCATTGTCAAAATGGATTTTATTCACCTTGTACTTTCTCTTGTTGTAACATAGGGTTGGATAATATATCAAATGGATGTTAAGAGTGATTTCTTGCATAAAGACTTGCATGAGGAAATCTATATGGAGCCCTGTTGGGTTTGTTCATGATTCTTCTCTTATTTGTGGACTTAGGAGGTCTCTTTACTATCTTCAATAGGCCCCTTGGGCTTGGTATGAGAAAATGCATTCATTTCTTATCTCTGCTAATTTTTTTCACCACCACTTTGATCCTACATTTTATATTCATCATAGTGGGGAGGACATTATTATTCTTGTCTTGCATGTTAATGATCTGTTTATCATAAGCAGCTCTTCATATCATATTTAGACTATTCAGTAGGCACTTTTAGCATAGTTTGACATGATGAATCTTGGCCTTCTACATTTTTTCCTTGGTTTATAGATTTCACAATCAGATAAAGGGATTTATTTGAGTCAGTAGAAGTAAACCCTTGATCTTTTTCAGCATTTTGGCATGGTTGATTACAAGCCAAGTCCTTATCCTTCTCAGCTTAGAGTGACACTCACTGCCTCTTGTACTACTCCACTTTGTGATCCTACATTATATATGTATATGGTTGGGATTCTTATGTATTTGACCCATACTCACCCCAACATTTCATTTGTATTTGGGCTTGTATCAAGGTTTGTACATGACCCTCATGATAGTCATTAGTAGGCTACTAAGAGGATTTTATGATATCTACAAGGCACTACTCATTTTGGATTACATTACACTAGGGTTTCTACTTAGTTGGTTAGTTACAATGATTCTAATTGGGCAAGTTCCCTTGATGATAGGTGTTTCACTTCTAGTTACATATTTTGTCTTGGTTCTTCACCTATTGCTTGGTTGTGTAAGAAGTAGTAGGTTATTGCAATTTCATCTACAGAGGTTGAGTATAGGGCAGTAGTTACATCAAGTCAATAGATTCTTTGGCTTCATCAATTATTGACAGAGTTTGGCTTCACATAGGATTCACCCATTATACTTTGATGTGAAAACTAGAGTGTAATTCATATATCTTGTAACCCAGTTGAACATCAGTAAACCAAGCACATTGAGGTACATATGCACTTCATTCATCAACATATTCAGGATGACATTCTTAGCTTGGAGTATATTCCAACTTAATAATAGGTTGTAGACATATTTATGAATCCTTTTACATCACCTTGTTTCCTTGAGTTATGTGGCATGCTCGAGGTTCTAGAAGTTGTCTTTGGGGGTGTTCATGAGGACATTTTCCATTTTCATTTCATGGATACATATTGTACATGAACACCTTATCAAGCCTAGTTGTCAGGATTCATAATGTGGATATTCCAATATTTCTTATTTATCTTTTATTAGTCCTTAGCTTCACTTGAGAGGGAGTGTTAGAGTATGTATTTCATGTATTTTCTCACATCTGCTAGTGTATTAGTTAGTTATTTTGCCTTCTATTGAGTTTGTCCTATGTGATAATTTATCCCACATTGTATAGTTAAGCTAGTTCTCTATTTTGAATTGCCTATTTATGCAAGAGATTTCTTATTGTACTAGCATGTTTCATTATGCTTCATTTTGAATAATATATGATTTGCCTTATATATGCATATCATATCTGCAACTTCCTTGTGTGATGTTTTGTTTCTAACACTTCAGATTCTTGGGTTAGAATGCCTTTACCATTCCTAACACTTTTCACCACTATGTTTGGAATAAAAGATACCAATAATTTTATTTTGACACTTTGTGTTTGTGTGTGTGTGTTTTATCAAATTTTGAATTTATGTGAAAACCCTAAATGACAACACTATTGTGCAAAATCAGTTAATAATATAAAAATGATAACATTTATTGATTTAGAACTAATTTATTCTAAAAACTTACTAAAAATATCAAAGTGTAAAGATGAAACAAATACTTAGCTATAAATTATTCCTATGAGAGGAATCCAGGTCCAAAACTTGTTGTGTAGAGAGGTCTAGTGACTAAAATTAGGAATATGGAATTGAATCTAGGACTAGACAACAACCTTTATAAGATGACATTAGAGGGGTGTCACTCCTATCTAACAAAGGGTGCTCTTGTCCATTTGCAGTGAGGAAATCAAGGTTTTTAGGTTCTTTATCCCTTCACCTGTAGAGCTTGTATTTGGTGCGAGAGCTTGTAATCACTTACAGAGACCACTATGTAACTAATTTTATTCCAAAACCCTAGTTCTTTGACATATGAATACTAATATAAATCAAGGGTGAATAGGGTGACATCATTTAAATTTGGGTGAGACCTCGACACCCTGTGTTGAGTGTTGCCTACATACCAATACTCTGAAGAGGGATTAAACTTCATGTAGTTCTCCCATGCTACGGTGGTGCATGAATAACTAGTATAATATGCTAGATGATATTACAATAATAATGTGCTTAAATGCCTTAATCATGACTTATTCCATCTAAAATGTGTTTAGACTTAAGCTTTAGGCTACTAGGGATGTATGCAATCATAATTGGGAGAAATAGGTATTCTACTCTCAATGTGCAAGTGTGATTCTAGTGTTTTTCAATGTAGAAGCCTCTTGTGTGAAAAATGGTTTGAAAAGTATTTATATAGTTAGATCATTGAAAATACTTTGAATGAGGATCATTAGGGACATGGGTTGACCTCTCTATAGATTTGAATTTGGTAAATTAGCTTGGTGGGAAGACAGGAGAGGGGGGAAAGGACACTAGAGCGTTATACTATAGTCCCCTAGGGTACTATTTTCTAATGGGTGATTTCATAATTATAAGTGTTATGTAGGGCCTAAATATGTCTATGATTGTTAATAATAGGGTTGAATATATTCAAGGGTTGTTTATCAACTTAGAACAGTGTGCAAGGTGGTCAAATGTGATAAAAAGGGGTCATAAGATAGGTCTAGAGATAAATGTGTAAAAAGGTGGTCACAAGTGCATAATTTCAGCTTAATATTAATTTTATGTGTCTACATGTCCCCCCCTTTTATTAAATTAATGTATCAAAGTGAAAATACTAGAGTAAAAGGAAAAGAGTGTGTACCCAAACTTACCTATAGGAAGGAGTCCTAGATGTAGACCACAACATTGAACTATGCTCCATGCAAACCTGGAATGAAACATATGTAATATTAGTATTTACTTAAGATGAATATCAATAAGTAAAATAAAAAAATCTAGAGAGTGACAAGGGACAAATACACTTGATTGAGTATGCAAACTGTTATGCCTTGTAACAACCTCGTTGGTTGCTAACTAGAAATTATGTAAAACTTTTTTTACACATAAACTAATAATAGATTACACCACAATAATATAAGCAGTGATCAAATAAAAACAATCTAAGAGAGATAATTTTAAAGAAGCATGTGACATCAAACAGTCACTGATCATTATCAATACATGAAAATACATCATAATACAATCACAAAAAGTAATTAAAAATATCCAACCACTGTTGGTACAATACTCAGCCATTGTTGGTTGATCCACAACAAACAGGAAATTACATTTCTACACAAAATGTTTCCAATTGAGAATACAATATAGCATAATGTACAAAAATAAGATCATCATCCAATTCAGATGGCAATACAACTCGGTTAGCATTACAACTCAATTGGTAGTGCAACTCAGTTGTCAATACCACTCCACTAAAACGGTAATATGAAAAATTTGAGGCAAAAATAAAGTTCTACCAAACATTGGATCTTGCATTAAAAAGAAAACATATTTTCCTTCATACATTTACTATTTATTAACAAACAAAACACACGGAGCATTCCAACGATTTAGATAAATTGCTACAATTTTTTTATATAAAATTATTTTATATATACAAAGTCATATTCTTTATTACCCAAATTACTACATATTATCTAACTTATTTTACTTTCATTCCATATTAGAATGCTAGAATTTCATACAAAATTTTTGTATGTAAAAGGATCAGTTACTTTGGATCCATAAATTTTGATTAAGACCTTAAGATTCCCTCCCAAGCACCAAAACATCCTCAACAAATTAGATATTACAGAAATTCTTTTACTCATTTTATTCATTGCATAAAATTTGAGATAAAAAAGATTCAGGTTTTATGGTAGTTCGTGGCTATTCTTATTTCATATATATATATATATATATATATATATATATATATATATATTCTCAAACATATTCAGTTTGGAGATTTTGAGCCCTTCCATCTGCCTAAATGATATACATACATACATACATACATACATACATACATACATATATATATATATATATATATAGCTATTTATTTCCAATTATTTAGCACAAGATTTTATTTAGGGCTAGGCACAATCCTTTCAACCTAGGGTAGCTCGATGGTCAATATAAAAACCATTGTTTTATTCATTCAAAAAAATACATATAGTCAATTCATTGGGTTTCTATATTGGTTTTCAAACATAATCATGGGCATGTATATATCGAGCATAAAAAATATACAACCCATATCCATTTTCAAATATATTACACTTAGAATTATAAATTACAGAACCAACCTTGTAAGACAATTTGTCTAAAGGAAGAATACCCCTGGCTCTTCTTCTATTTCTGTATCTCCTCCTCTTCTATCTATGTATTTGTTTCTCCCTTTGTTTTCTTCACCATACATTCTCTTTATAATTTTCTCTTTCTTTCCATCCACTTCATGCATAAGTCAATGTTTTAACTTGAGTTCCATAAATTTCATTTTTTTAATATTTATTTTCATGCATAAATATCATTACTTTGTCATTTAGTAAAAATCCATTATCGTACACTTAAATTGAGCTTTAAATCAATTTATTTTATCATGCATATTGCCCCTTTACCATAATAAATTTAGCCTATTATAATTTCCTCATACTTTTAAATTCCCTTCATGCATAAGTTGATGCTATTCCATTTTAGTTTTTAAAATCTTTCTCTTTAGTTTTATTTAATTTCTTAATTTGTGCATGTAATGTTCTTAGTTTCAAGGCTAAGTTATTTGCCAAATCCACTTAAGTCATTCTTTAATGATAATTTTAGACTTTAATATTCATTAATCCTTCTATTGACCTATAATTAAACTTCCTCAATTTAATATAATTTTGGTAATTATCTCAATAAAAGATAATTCCACTAATTAATAAATCAATTTATAGCATATAACTAATGCCACTTGCATTTTAATCTTCTAATTATGGTTAACATAATTATTGAAACTCTTATACAAAAAGACATTAAACTAAAACAATGATATTTATTGAATATCATCTAGACCTATCACTGTTTTAGACAATATTTATCATAATACAACATTATATGATAATATCTATGCACTACAAACATAAATGAAATCACACAAATTAGGTCATCATAAGCATCAACCAAAACACAATCATAGCAGAATATGTAAGCACTCAAAACAAACTAACTATCTAGATCAAATAATGAGTTAAACAAGTTATTATGTTATGGTGTGTGTGTTGGGTTACTAACAATTTCTCTATCACTCACCAATCATCCCATCTACATCATCATCTTCGATGATGCTCTCCCTCTGTCATGCTATGAGGGAATGATCAATCCTGCATCCACCTCATGACAAATAGGTAGTTAGTCTGAGTCATCAAATGCATCAGACTAATGGTGCATAACTAACAAATATACTTCTATAATGTATATAAATAAGAAAGTATAATTATCACATCATATAACTAATCAGAATATCATTGTCTCATAACCAATATATGTCATATAGCTCAAATCAAAGTAATAATAATCAAATGATAACCACATAATCCATGGATTCAAAGGTTATAAAATTTAGGGTGCAGTCAAGATGTAACATCCTTCCCCCCTAAAATTGGTCATCGCCCTAATAACGCTTATTCAAACAATAGTTTTGAATAACAAATAGAGTTTAATAGAATCAAAACATAATATCTAATATCAAATCATACAAACAAAGTTTATGAAATTTAATTGAATAACTCATCATAGTTATCTTAAGTAGCACTATCCTCAGAGTATTGGTCCCACAAGACCTTGCACTATGATACTATTCTATGATGTAAATGAAGTTTGCAAGTGTCAGTTACTCTGATTGGTTTTATCATGACCTCCCTGGAGTCCAGAACTGGGAAGATAAACCTAATATATCTCAATAAAAGTTTCACTAACTTCCCAAAAATATATGAGATCATCATAAAATTCAAACTCATGACCAGGGAGAGTTACACAAAACCTTCCAACCCCTATGCACATCTATCTAACTGAATGAGTGTATTTCTCATCCTAGAGAAAAGTGTTTAGGGAACCTGAAAAGAATGATGTGTACAAGTTAATACTATTGCTACTCTATGTAGATTTAGATAAGTATAACATGTTGATATTATCACTACTCCATGAAGCTCCTGACAAGTATGATGATGAATAGGAATTAGAAATACTACATTTTCAACATATACAAAATATGAAATACCCATCCACAATATACTTGCATATGACTATATGACTAAATTTGACAAGTCCATCTGTCAAATCCCAGATTCAACAAGTTTGTCTATCAGATCCAAACTCAATAACTACCAAGTCAATGTGAGTCTAAGTAAGATACACTCCTATCACTTAAAACTCACATCCCTAATTCACCACTCTTCCCTTAGCTCTCCATGACCTAATGATCTCCATAATATGCTCAAGGTTCAATTAAACACAAATCTATACTAACAAATCATAGAAAGCAATACTATATGCTCAATGCTTACAGATGTACTAAAATACATACAATAAAATCATACAATCATTTTTAAATTGTATTAATTTTCTATTAGCCAAGCATAACTAGTATCATATTTCACAGCTTAGCCTATAATGTTGTATTCATAGTTAAGTGGAAAATAATGCTAAAATTACCATAACATACAAAGGCCAAGGATCATACCATCCCTACAATCTTATAAATGAGATAATGTCTCCCTATTTGCTTGACTAGTACTTAACAAGTTAAAAGTTTATATCAACTCTTTTAGACTACCAAGATGTTCTACACATCTCATACCCTACTTGTTCTTGAAGAAAGGTACATAAATAACTCCTCAAAACAACATACTTATAGAAGAGAATAATATCAGTCTAATCAAAGGTATATAATAGCATAGCAATTATAATCATCTAAAATTAATATAAATTCAAGGTTCACCACTCCTTATGGTCAAGTTCACAAGTTAAATAGAATAGCGACTCTAAAAGGTTACAAGTAGAAAGTAGAGAACTAACATCTCAAAAACAAAACTCCTACATACCCTCATAAATCAAAAATAAAACACCACAACCCAAGTTACCAAATTACTATTCATTTACCAATCTTGTAAGTGTAGTATCATAACCTACCTCCATAACCAGAAAGAAAATACTAACCACAAAGATGCATAAATACATCCAATCCTATAAATTTTCTCAACAATAAGTAGGAATATCCCACAAACTCAAGGGGATAAGATCAAAACAACATTTCAAAAACAAGTTTCATTTAAGGAAACACTAAATCAATTCATGTAAATATGTATCTTCTCAGTAACATAAAATGATGTAAAAGGAGAGTGAGAGAATTAACAACTCACCTCTAAGCTAACTAGGAGAGATGAAATTTTTTACCCAAGTCCATATAAATATAAGGGTGATAATTCATAAATAAGCACCAAACACAAAGGAATTCTCAACCAAGACATCTACACTCAAGTACAAGAAAATTCTCACTGTATTAGGTGGTGCCAACCTAAAATGATCTTATAGGATTTCCCACTCTTAGGATTTATATATATAAGACACAAAACTAAAGCATAAATACTTAAGTGACAAGCACTCCATGCTTTTAAAAACACTCACAAAACAAAACACAAATGGTGAAGGTGATTCGATTACCAAGAAAGATGTAATCATGCTCAAGATGCTCAATTTAAAAGATCAAGAATATAGTAGGGAACTCTTATTTACAACTCATGAACTATGTTATGCACTTACCTACCCCAAAACTTTAAATAACTATCACCAATGAGACACTCGATAAACCAACCCTTTAACAACTCTAAGGGAGTATAAATGATCCTAGGGTACACACTCAATGTATCACACACATATTCATAGATGTCCTTTCTGATAAAGAGAAAGATATGAAAATGATAATGGACTCATTAGGTCCTAAAATTCGATCCATAGCTCTGATACCACATATAACAACCCCGTTGATTATTAACTAGAAATATACATAATTTTTTTTAATACATAACTAACAAATATACGTCCATAATGTATAGAAATA
Source organism: Torreya grandis (assembly GCA_037957365.1). Lineage (NCBI taxonomy): Eukaryota > Viridiplantae > Streptophyta > Pinopsida > Cupressales > Taxaceae > Torreya > Torreya grandis. The sequence goes on from JARHVA010001552.1 coordinate 1,987,677, forward strand.
ATAGAGTATAGTTATCACATCATGTAAATAATTAGCATATCACTATCTCATTACTAGTATACATCATAAATCTCAAATCAAAGTAATAATAATCAAATGATAACCACATAATCCATAGATTCAAAGGCTGTAAAATTTAGGGTGAAATTGGGATGTAACATGCTTTTTTTAGTGTAAAAACTAGAGATTATAGCATGTTGTGTGTTTGTATTAACATTGAATAGCTTGGATTAGATTGCCCATGCCCTAATACTCATCAATAAGAGAGTGTGATCAATAACTCAAGTGTATTTGAGTCCATTATCGTCATCTTAGAGTAGTGGAGTAGCTTGGGATCCCTATATGAATCATGATATATTTATTTGGTGTAAAAACTAATGTAGATACTAGTATAAAAATTGGTGTAAATAATTAACCAACCACTACAAATGGAATAAGATTCAATTCTAGTTTTAAATTAGCACAAAAGTAGTTCACATAATGATAATAATCTAGGTATAGTGTATACATCATGGAGAATGACATGAATTTCCATTCCATCTATGAAACAGGTGTAAAAACTAGTGCAATGAGGAAGCAATGTGCCATGAAATTCCCCCAATTGATATCTGGTGCATATATATTCTGAGACTATGTTAAACAATAATGATTATGAGAAGAAACCTATATGCCAAATTATAACAACATGTCATGCATGATTGCCCCCAAACTAAGAAAATATGAGAAAAATTTGAGTAATTCTAGAAATTAAGACTATGAAACTGCTAAGTATTGTTCTAGGTAAACTGAGGTTTTGAGAAATTTTGGAAATTCTTAATTTTTTAGGCATTTAGACAAAAATTATGGGAATGCCACTAGAGAAGTGCTCTCTTGTCCAATGTGGCACTCCTATCCAAAGTGACTTTCTATGTATTTTGAGTCTGAAACTATGTCAACTGTGTAATCTATATTAAATCTTTCATGTATACTAGTCTGGGAATTATATTCTTTAAGAAAAACCTTTGTGAATGCTCCATCTTTTGAAGTGAGTTATTGAGCCTGTGCAAGAACTTAACACAAAATAAAAAGTTATATAATAGATTATATTGATGTAAAAATGGAAATTTGAGTAATATTAACATCACAAAAAAGCATGGCATCATTATGTATGTAAACTGAGCATAATAATAATGAAAGATGCATGTGAAAATAATCATTCACAAGAAGTGTGTTTAGATAGATGTGATAATGAAGCACATAAATAATAAAGTAACTGAGTATATAACATTGAATGGAACTACTTAGGAAGGAATGCATGATGTCCATCATGGAATTGGAAGGGGTTAGGTGCATAATGTCCATTATGTCATCCAAATCTGAGCAAAGAAACAAGCAGAAGTATCATGGCCATGACACACATAATTAAATTGTATACACACAAAACATAAAATGCATAATAGAAGGCCAAATGGCCACAAACAAGAGATGTTCAAATGCCATTCACTCTAGTAGAAGACATATACAAAGGCATGTTCAAATTCCCTTACATGTATATAAGGAAATAATGGAGGCTTAGATCCAAACAGAAGGACATGTTCAAATGTTTGCATGCATGGATAGAAGACATGCATAAGAACATATTCAAATGTCCTCACACACATATAATTTTTTATATATATATATATATATATATATATATATATATATATATATATATATAGGTTTAGTGTCACTTGGCAATGACATATTCAAATGTCCTCAGAGTAAATAGAGAAGTCCATACAAGATATGAAGTTAAAAAAACATTATAAAAAACATACATGATTATGCATTATGATCAACAAGAGCTAAGTTGTAATCTGAGTAATATTCAGTAACTGAGATAAGAAATAATATATTACAATGTTATTGAGTGAGTAATATCATAATATGTAATATAATTTAAAGTACTAAGCATGTGAGTATGATAATGTGGGTAAAGAAGGACAAAAATTGTGTTTACCATGCCCCCAATGAGCTATCTAATGAGTGTACATGTTGTAGGAAGCCTATTTGAAGGATGAAACTAAGTAGTAATAGTTTGAGCTCACTAGGATAAGAGCGAGGTGAGGGACACTAGAACACTGTGCTCCTATCCTCCACAACACTCATGTTTAAATATAGTTTCTAAGTGTGTAACAATAAAAACACCTATAACTACTTCTAAAAATGATGTCATGTGTAATATGTAGTCACTCATATAAAATGGTGAAGCATGTATGATATAAAACTAGTTAAACATATATAGAATGCACAACTAAAATAATGTATGACAATGTACTTATAACCATACATTTTACTATTTTACTATTTTTGTAATTTGGCATATATATGAATGTAAATATGATATGATGATCTAGAAATAAAATAACACATCCAAGGGATGTGGATAATCAAAAGGCAAATTAGGTGGTAGATGATTAATTTTCAATATCAGATCTAGCCAAACTCAAATAAATCATCATCATTATGGTCTTCACACCATTTGTGCTCTACAAATATAGTTTTCTTTGGTGTTACTCTAAATCATGTGCATCCAAATAGCATGTTACACAAATGTGTAAGAGGCCTCATGTACTATTCTAGGATATGTGAGGTTAGATCTTGTTGCCTCATTCTATAATTTGTGATTGTCATTGAATCCATTGTGGAGAATACAAACTATATTCCCATCAAACTTGAATGTGAGACACCTTTGTGATCTATCCACTATAGCTTCCATTTCTTGTAACCATATGTTACCAAATGTAGCCTCTACCTGAGTTCCTATGTTCATGGTAAATAGTAGGGTGTTCACCACCTTGGGACCACATGCAAATAGCACTATAATGTGGTCAATGGGATCCTAAAAATATATAACATGTTATAACTCATCATTGTTATGCCCTATATGCTGTAAAAATTCAACTATACATTTATTGGGCCTGAATCCTCATTAATGGATATATGTTGTTGGTATTGATCTTCAATGAAAACTTGAATAGTCAAAACATTACTCCTGTAATGTTTGTGGTTTTTGCATGTCTGAATCTATTGTGGGGCCTTTGCCTACTTAAGTGAAGGTTTTATGATTTGAATACTACCCTTAGCCTTATAGTTTTCAATTTTTTTTGTAATGTTGAGCATGTATTTGTAGCATGTCACGTGATTCTATGAAATGATAAAAGGGCTTACCATCCTGATTTGATAAATGATTAACAGATTTGTGGTAGACTATTGGCAAGGCTATCAATTTATTTTCAAATAAAATTTGTAACATCACATGTAGCCTACTTTATGCACTATTTGACTATATTCTAATAACTAGTTTAATATCCATATATGTGATGTTATTTACCGAGTCAGAGAATGGTGGTAAAATTGTATGTGGGATTATATCCAACTAACAATAAATGTTCTTTTTGTTATCTATGTCAATAATGAATACTATAATTTTATTTGTATGTACTAATATGATGGCCTTAGAATCATCTCGATATTCTACTGGGCCCATTGGTGTAAAATTCAAACCACATGAATAATCATCAATGTTCATTGGAGTTATGTCTATGTCTCCCTTTAATGTAGCCTCAGAATCACTATCGATATTTTTGATGTAAAAATCTTTAGGGTCCTATGAATTTATCAATAAAGGTAGTTATTGCATATGTTCCACATTGTCCACTCTGGGTGGTAATATCTATGGTGCAAAGGTATTGGTGGGCGGTGGTTGAGAAGTATTTATACTAGACTCACCAACCTCATTTGTGTGCATCTATTCTATGGGAATTATATGTGGTCGTAGCACTATAGTAGGTTGTGGTGTCCCCAATGGTGATAAACTCTAAGAATAGGTTTTGTATCCTTACAATATCTAAAGGGTTGATTTTTGGTTGGACATGTGTACAAATATACATCATGGATAAACTTGGTACATCGGTGCAAGGTATAAGGTACAACATCCATAGCATGTATCCATGGTTTACCTAATAGTAAATTATAATGTAAATGGTTAGGCATTACCTAAAATTATGTAGATAGGGTTTTTGGCCCCACTGTAATATCCATGGTGATAGAACCCAAAGCTTGGTGTGTCACATCATCAAAACCTTTGATATTCTTACATGTCTTTTTAATGGCTGACATGTTGATTCCCATAATTTTTATAAATGTAAGATTGCAAATATTAGGTCCTAAACCATTATCAATTAAAACTCTTCTGATTGTTGTGTTGTTAATTTGAGCTTGTATAAAGAATGGTGAATTCTGATCAATGGTGGACTGTGGTGGCAAATCATCACTGGAAAAATAAATTACATCCTCAATGTCCTTTAAATTATTCACAATATACATATAATAATGAGGTTTTATGTCACGAGGTATGGATGTTTGATTCAAAGCTTGGTAAAGAATATCTTTTAAAATGGTGGCCTTCTGAAGTAACTCTAGCATAGAAATCTTTGTTGGTGTATTCCTAAATTGGTCAACAATATCATATGGTTTGGCTTGATCTCTTGGTCCAAGTGGATTATGTTGGGGATTGGGGAGAAGGTGGAACTATCTGAATGTGTTCCTCTTATCTTGGTCACGGGGGTACCTAACCTTATCCAGTAATAATAGATCAAACCATAGGATCTATTATAAGCCTAGGGTGAATAGTAGGAACATGATATGAGAAAATATAGTTGGAGGGTCTAGGCACAAGAGGAACAAAAGGAACCCTCTGAGATCATTGTCATATAATAGTAATCGATGGTAATTCAAACTAATCCATATAATAATAATCTTCATATAATGATGCACCAATGTGGGGCAAAGTAACAAATGATGGAAACTTTGCCTTAATATGATGCATCAATGGGCTTACATACATTTAACATATTTTACAAATAATAGGCAAGGAACATGTAAATAGTACTAGGAAACTTTGCACTAGGAATCGATAGATAGGCTTAGTCATGATAATCATGATGAAGTACAATAAGTAGGAAATCAAGGATTTTGAAACCTTACTGGAGAAATGAAATCAGAAGGAAACCCTAATGGTAAGATAGGGTTTTTAATATTTGATAATAAGTAGGTTCACTAATATGTTTTATCAAATTTTGAATTTATATGAAAACCCTAAATGATAACACTATTATGAAAAATCAGGAGAATAATATAATAATGATAACATTCACTGATTTAGAACTATTATATTTTGAAAACTTACTAAAAATAGTAAAAAGAAAAGAGAAAATAAAGACTTAGACAGAAACTATGCCTATAGATTGAATCAGGTCTAAAAATTGTTGTGTAGAGAGGTCTAGTACTAGAATTAGGAATATGGAACTGAATTTAGGCTTGGACAATAACACTGGGAAGAGGAAACTAGAGGTGTGTCCAACTTAGGGCACTCATGTCGACTTGTAGTGAGGAAGTCAAGTTTTTTGGGGGAAAAGGAGTCAACAATTGAAGTTGGGTGATACCTCAACAACTCATGGGTTGAGAGCCACCTACATACCAATACTCCAAAGAGGGATCAAACTTCATGTAGTTCTCCCATGTTATGGTGTGTGAATAACTGAAGTAATATGTTAGGTGCTAGTGCAATACAGATGTGATTAAGTGCCTTAACCATGACTTTGACTTATAGAATGTATTCAAACTTGAGAATTGGAATATTAGGGATATATGCAATCAGAATGGGAGAAATAGGTATTCTCCTCTCAAATGTGTAAGGGTGATTCTAGTGTTTTTCGATGTGGAAGCCTCTTGTATGAAAAATGGTTTGAAAAGTGTTTATATAATCATATCATTTAAAATAGTTTAAATGGAGCTTATTATTTACATGAGTTGACCTTCCTATAACTTTGAATTTGGCAAATTAGTCATTATTTAGTTGGAATATGAGAGAGGGGAAGGACACTAGAGTGGTGCATTATAGTCCCCTAGGGTGTTATTGTCCAATGGGTGATTTCATCATGATGAGTGTTAGGCAGGGCCTAAAAGATGTCTAAGGTTGAAAATAATAGGGATGAGAACATTTGGGGGTCGTTCATCAATTTAAAAGAGTGTGTAAGGTGGTCAAAAGTGATAAAAAAGGGCCCTAAAATAGTTTTAGAGCTAAGTGTGTAAAAAAGTGGTCACAAATGCACGATTTTCGCTTAATGCTATTTTTACATGTCTATTATGTGTGTGTGTGTGTGTGTGTGTGTGTGTGTGTGTATTCATCCCAAGTCATTTGTCAAGTGGAAAAAGTATTAATCAAATTCAGAATCCTTCTCTACAATTCTATCTAGTCCCTTTATTGACCATAGTTATTGCTACACCTATGTCTAATTTTCTGTTCGTGTCTTTTACACATTTTTTCACACTTGGCCCACTTATGTATATTTGGATATGTTTAGGACATTTCCTACCCCACACTACTATTTCTCCAACCTTTGAACCTTTTATATGTCTTCATCATACATCCATTTCAGCTTTTGAGCATTTTGTTTAATTTTCTAAGTCATTTGCCCCCATTCTGGACATTTATCTCTGGAATGATAGATTTAATGATTACAATTGTTTGCCAAATCTATGCCATGTAGATGTGGAAGACAACCAAATTTTCCTTATGTATTTTTTTGGGTCCTTCCATCTTGGCCTAAATTCTTGTGCCTTTGATTTTCCCTGTCACACTTTTACATGGTTAGATTTAGCATGAGCTATTACCTAAAGATCAATATATATACCAAGTCATCCCAAGTCATTTTTCATGTGGAACAAGTATTAGTTGAATGTTCAATCCCTCTCCATAATTTAAGTTATAGCCTTCATTCACCATATATATTACCACACTTGCAACTGAGTCTTCCACCTTCATATTTCAATCCATTATGACATCAATCGCTTGTACCAAAATAGGGTTTAGGTGAATTTTCATTAGTTATATTTAACATATAGGGAAGAGGATGGATAGTCCTTACTCAATATTTTATTTACATGGCACATATAACTATAATGGGTTTGATTCCAATGTGCAGGACATGTAGCTGTAACTCCATTTTGGTTGCCTAACCCATAACCTATGTTTGTTTTTAATTGTGTATTATGGTGAACTAAGTTAAGATAAGAATAAGGCATAAAATTTGAATTTTGGCCTGTGAAATTGGGAGATTAAAGACACAAGACTATACGACATCAAACATCACACCTATATAAGAAGAATCATAATAAAAAATAGAGAGCAATTCAAATTTATTACATAGGTACATATTTAGCGATAATATAGGTAAAACATATTTGGTGACCAAATTAACCCATGGCATTATTGATGGTAGACTGACAGTTGTTGAATCTATTTTCTAATAGTCATGGTTTCACATTTCACACAGAGTTTCGTCATCACTTCCAAATCACTTCTGCACTCTCAGAATCCCAAGAGTCTTCCCAAGCATGTTTGTTTTATCACTTTCACTATTTTGATTAGGTAATTGCTTATGTAATTATTTCATTTATGTTTATTTATTATTTTTAGCCATGAGGATGATCTAAAATTTGTTCTTGGTCTATATTGTATCTTAGACCCCCTCATGTAATATTTGTATCATGTTGTATTAGATTTATTTACCATATACTACACCAAAAATATAAAACAATTTAGTAAACCCCTTCATTCTTTGAAATCTTATGCCTTTTAGTGGATTATATTAGGGTTTCATGTATGATTTATGATTTTCCAAATATCCATCCTATTTTACATTTTTTGATTAAAACATTGGCTTCTACTCACTTATTTTTGCTTTTGGATTACATTTATCCAACTTTGAGGTTTTCTAGGTTTTGATCCTTCATTTCATATCTAATTTAGTTCTAATTTTTGAATTTTTCATTTGTTTTAGGATTTCATAGAAACTCTCTCCTTACTTGTGCCTAGTTACTAGGTTTCCATTGGTTTGAATCGTGATGATTATATTTAGATTTTGTTTACTTTCCCTTATTGGCTCATGGTTGTGCTTGTGTTTCTTCTCTCGTCTCATGGGTAGATCATATTTACATGTTATATTTATTTATGAAAATTCATGGGGTGTATTTTTATTTTACATACACTATGTTATATATATTTATGAAAAGGTATGGGGGTATTTTTATTTTACATGGACTTACATTATTGTTAGACAAATGCTTATCATGGTTTCCATATTTCATTCACAACGTTTATCATAGAATATTAGATTATGGTTTAAAACATGATAGGGTTGTTTATAATGTTTTATATGATGATACCCTAGACTTTGATATCTTTTCTTCCCCTCTTATTAGTGATGGGCATGTTATTGTTGATTGTGTGATGATTTACTATGAGATAAACACACAATGTCACTATCCATCCTCCGAATTCTCAAGGTGGGGCCAAAAATAACACCTCTCTTCAGGCCTATGATCTCCTCGTGCTACTTATATCATTTGGATTCAATAACCTAAGCCTTACGATCTAGTATAACAATTTCAAAATACTCGTGCCAAGATATCCAATCTAGAATTACTTAAACAATCAACTAATTTCAAAGAAATATTGTGTGATGCAACTTTATCAAGTAATATCAAGCCCATTTATTTTTATTCTCTCTTTAAAGCTTTAAATAATAGTGATCACCTCAACTCCTTTGAATTATAAAATTTACCCTCTAAACACATTGTTGATCAAAACCTCCCATTGTACATTCAAGCTAAAATCAATCATTTGGGATTCAAAAGGGTCCTTGTAGATCATGGTTCAGGATTGAAAATTTCTAGTGGGACCTTACTTAATGTACTTAAAATTTATTTCAAGTCTATTACACCATCAAATATGATCATCAAAGGATTTGGTAATCAATCATAAAGCTCCTTAGGATCAATCGTATTGAACATAGTTTTGGGGCCTAAGACTTTAGTTATGAAATGTCAAGCAATATCTAATGAAGTTAGATATGATATTTTGATTGGTTAATCATGGATTCATGCTATTAATTTTAGTCCCACTACCTTACATAGATTCTTTAAAAAATTACACAAGAGCTATGTTTATAATTATCTTGTTGATGATATTCCTTTGTGGTACTACAAAGCTATAGAACCCCAAAAAGTTATTATTCACACCTAACATACCTCATCCAAATATTATAGCACCTCAACAACCCATTCCCACATAATGGATGTATACATATGATGTGAGAAAAAATAGTAAGGCCAATGAGCTTAGTTCTGCTCAAGACAATGAAGATAAAGACGATTACAAACCTGATGACATGGATGAGCATTTGTCAAAAACTAGATTTACACCATGTGGTCTTGGATAATATTATGATGAGATGAATACATTTGGCATTAGATTATTATATTTTAGTCCTCAAGACTGTGGATGGCCTTTCCCATTCTTTGTGCTTAATTACATGTCACCTTCCATGGATAAGGGGGAAAAATGTATGGTATAAACTTTTTAAAATTCTAATTGACCAATGCAACCTAGTGGTCCCATGCCAGTCATATTTGAAAAATGTGACATCGAATTCATATATGTAAAACCAAAAGGAACAATGAACAATGTCATAAATAAAGTGAGCTGGGGAAAAATGAACAATGTCATAAAAATACAATAACTCTAGATCTTAATCAATCCAGATTTGATTTTGTCTATGTAAAGGAAACTTAATTTGAAGAGATAAATTTTCAAATGGATCACTTGATGCTTAATGTTTACAATCAAGATTGTGATTTAACATCTTAATCTTTCAATCCTAATACTTCACCATTTGGTACATCTCATCAAAAAAAAATGTTACATCCCATGAAAAACAAAATTAACAAGAGTAGGCACATTCAATCACATTATATGACCATGATATACCTAACAATGAATCAAACAATGGTCCTTAATACAATCATCATTTTGTTGATTATCATCCTTCAAGCACACATGGCACTATGATTGACATAGGTTCAAGTGAAAATCTAATTATGATGTCATTTTTATCTAGTTGATGATATATTGAGTGTGATTTACTTAGTATGACTAAAATTATTCATAGTTATGATGGCATTTCACGCACACCTCTTAGTGGTATTACACTACTAGTCACAATCAATTCTCAAACCCTTCTAGTTTGATTTTATGTAGTATCATATACATGATCATATAATATATTATAATGCCCATTTGTTATTAAAATGAGATGAATACCTTCTACTTTACACCATTTTCTAAAGTTTGTGCATAATTACAAAGTATATAACATTTAGGAAACATCTTGTAAGATACCTATCCAAACTCAAAGATCACATGTGATCAATTATTACAATTCATAAGGAGTGAATAATTAAAACTCATGTGATACCTGCTACTATCTCACCACCATAAATTATGGTTCCTAATAAATCTATGTCTATGACATTTACTGTAAGAGATCCTATAGCTCTAATTCCCATAGTTGCACCTTCAAAACCTAGGTTTGTAATTATCCATGTCCCAAGATTGATTTATAACCTTTTATTAAAGATCATATTCAAGCACCTGTTTCATCATGACATATTTATATGGATGTTTTTCAAAATATTTAGGCTGATCCTTTCACCCACTCTCCACATATTTCTATTTAGGATTATTATTTTAGTTATTACTCATCTTGTGATTACTTTTCTAATACTTTGAGTAACACGTCTGATCCAGGATTTCACATTATAAATGAGATTTTTAGGTATATATGAGAGCCTACATATATTAATTCATTATTATATATTTATTATACTATAGTTTTCTTATTTTAATTATTTTATTTCATTTATATGTCATACCTTTAATGTGTTTTCCTCCCTCAAGTTTGATTGCATGCCTTCTATTTCTTCTAGATTTGACATTTTGGCATTTACCTTCTATTTTGCCTCAACATTCTTCTAGCCACTTGGATTATGTTGTTTGTTATTTTGAATTGGCTCTTTCCCTTTAATTATCAATCCTATTCCAAATGCTTATATACGTTTATTGATACAACATATATATTGAGACCTATTAAATTTTGAGGAAATATATAGGTTGTTTGGAATCTTTCTCTTCTTTTCGATTAAGCATGGCTTATTTTTATTTGTGTGCATCATTTGGCCTTATTATTTTACTACTTATTGTTAATAAGGTATAAAATGCAAAAAAAATAGAAAATACCAAAAAAAAATATCAATAGATATATATCACGCTTATCTATCAATGTTAGATGTTTTTCATATTCATTTTTTTACATGTGCTTCTTATGATATTCTTTGAATGGGTGAGATGCATGATGTATATTTTATGTATGATTATGCGATTTTAAATGCTATGTGGTTATTTTATTTTCCACACTTTGGGGGGAATTATCACATCAATGGTATGCCCTGTCTTAGGAACTTTTTATACAATGGATTTTATAGTGATATATTAATTGCTTTTCATTTATCATATTGAGCTATTTGACATTTATTATATCATATCTTTTTAGTAGCTACATCTTGTGTGTTTAAATAGATGTGTTCATTATGTGGTTATATATGATTGTTACTTTAGTTACATTATTAATTGTGTAACATTATATATTTGATTATTTGAAAGTCTATGGTTATGTGTGTTACTCATCGATGTCTTGTCTAATCCTTATCTATAAAGGATCATCAAGTTGTCATGACATTATGACTTATGAGTGATATGTCCTTGTGTGATGATTCCTTATATGTACTAAATATTTATGTTTTTTTTTTATGATATATTATGTGAAATTGTATTATTATTATCATGATTTATATCATATCATGCATATATTGTGTTGGTGCCATGGTCTTTACTATGCATGTTGTTATTTGTGGTATTTTTATGATTGGTGTCTACACTAACATGGTATATACCATGCATCTATGAAAGCACATATTACATATGTGTTAATCATTACTTTATAGTTTATCTAACCCTACTAGGGGCACAGTGATAACATTAGGCGAGTGATAGTTTTCCCTATCTTTCTTTGGGGGCATTATACCCTTCCATATCTCATCAAGTTTATTTTATATATATATATATATATATATATATATATATATATATATTATATGCATATTAAGCATTCATTGGGGTATTTTACTTTTCCCCCATCTACTTCATACGTATGTGAGGGTGCACATCTTTTTTTAGATATATTCATAGCTTTTGACCAGAGCAATTGAATCGGTTACATCAATGGCCATAATTGATCAATACCAAAATACTAATATTCCCACCACAATCAGCATTTTACATTCCATTTACCACACTATTCCCATCACAAACAGCATTTACGATCCCACCACAACTGATGTTATTACCAATATGACCACAACCAACCTTTTACATACCTCTAAGATTTGAACCTGGGTGGTGTATATAAAAACCAAGTTTCTTTACCAATGCACCCCCATCTATTTGATTAAAAGTGGTTATAGTTACATTATGTGTCGTAACCCCAGAACATGCCTCATCACATTAAACACAGGTTTCATGCCTAACCTTGACCAATGTCACATTGAACACTTGATCGACTTGAGGCTATGTTGTAACACCACCTCTACCACTGAAGCAGCTAACCCACCAGACATCTAACAAGGAATGATTCCTAATGATATGGTCAGTCTTAATAATGGATCCCAAGACCTCCCCCTTGTAGTGCTCAGCTCTTCACCACTGGGGTAAACCTGTTGGGCTGTGAGGGTACACATCTTACTATTGAGCTCTACATGATGATATTTTGTGATGGTTATATATGATTTATAAAATTTTCTAGATGATTTTAGATGATGAGATTTCATGATGGTTACATGATGTGCTTGCATGAATTTTTAAGAAATTTTAAAGCTTTAGCTATATACTATTATAACACATGGTGCATTTGAATATTTATTTTGAGATGAGTGATTATAACATAGGTTTTTAAATCCCTTGCCTCAAAGGGGGGGTATACATCCAGGCATATCTAGATTTTCAAGACTGAGCAAAAAAATTCAAGATTGAACAAATATTTCAAAGTTGGAGCAAACAAATTAGCAAATCAAGAGCACATGAAATGGTCCATTATCTACTTCCTTGATCAATAAGTGGAATGGGTTTTCAAAACTCATTAATAAGTTCTAGTTATGCTAGGACTTATCTAAAAAAAATTGATTAGAATAATCAGAACAGAGTTTTACTTTTAAGTTATGGCAACATAATTCAAGTACCACTAGGTGTATTTATTCTTATGCTCATCTTTAAAATAGTTTTTTCAAGTTAATACATTTAACATTGATATGATTTTGACTAGTTTTTATAATTGGGAATTATATTTAGTTATGTCAAATTTTCCAAGAAACAACAAATTCTTGTGGATGAAGCCTTTCTCGAGTATCATTTGATTCATCCATCATTACATATGTAAGTCATGATACTGCTTTAATTTCTTATTTTTATACTTTGGCACATGAATGTATTCAATCATGTATGGATATCGAGTTAGGGGCATTATATAGACACCTGATTTTGGTATAATACGCTTTTCCTTAGTGTTTTTACCCATTTTTGCACACTTGGTCCACATGTGTATATTTGGTTTTTTTTAGGACATTTCCTAACCCACACTAATATCTCTTCAATATTTAAGGATTTGGATGTCTTCAACATATATCCATTGTAGATTTTGATCATTATTTGTATGTTTTATAAGTTACTTTCCCCAATTATGGACATCAATGTATCCAAGGATAGACTAAACAAAAATAGGCAAACCACTGAATCTGCCCCATGTAGACTTAGTCAATTGACAAATATGTCCTATGTTTATTTATGGGTCCTTCCACCTTGGCCTACTTTATCACACTTTTGATTTCACTTATCACACTTTTACATGGTCAACCTTAGCATGTGTTATGTCCTGGATATTATATCTATACCAAGTCGTCCCAAGTCATATTTCAAGTAGAATAAGTATCACTTGTATGGTGAATCCCTCTCCTTATTTCAAGTTAGTGACTTCATTGACCATATCTATTGCTACACTTGTGACTAAGTCTTTCACCTTAATATTAAATGTTATTCAAGCTATTATTGCATCATCTACTATTATAAAAAGAGGGTTTATATGAATGTTCATTTAGTTGCATTACACATGTAGACAAGAAGAGGCAAAATCATTGCTCAAGATTCAATTTACATGGCATAGAATATCACATTGGGTTTGATTCTAATGTGTGAGATATGGAGTTGAAACTCCCTTTTGGTTTCCAACCCATAACTTGTATTTGTTTTTATTCATCGTATATTTATGGAAAACTATGTCAAGAGAAAAAGATGACTTAAAATTAAAATTTATACCTACAAATTCAAGAAAGGGAAGATACAAGAATGTACGACATCTAACAATGCATCTGCATAAAAAGAGTTAGAATCATTACAAAAATGTATTACATATTTAACACATAAGTATGTATTTGATGGCAATAGAGGTAAAACATATTTAGTGAATGAATAAAGACAAGGTATATAATGATAGTATAGCAGGCATCAAATTTGTTCTCTAATAATTAGGGTTTTAAATTTCACACAGAGCTTCATCCTCAATTCTAGACCATTGTTGCACTCTTAAAGTCACAATATTTTTCCCACTTGTGTTTGTTTGATCATTTCCACTATATTGTTTAGGTCATTGCTTGTTCAATTATTTCATTTATGCTTGTTTACTAATTTTAGCAATGAGGATGATTTGTATTTTATTATTGGATTGTATTTTATCTTAGATCCCCTTATTCAGTCATTTTATCATGTTGTATTAGAGTTATTTATTCTAGTGCTCTAAAAATATAAAACAAATAGTGTGTGGTTAAAGAATCAAACATCAAAGCCTAAACATATGTCAACTATAAATTAAGCTTATGACATTTATTCCAAAGAAATGATTGATTTATACAATATGCACAATACTTTGTTTAAACTTTTTAGAAAGAAAAATGTATGAAAAAACAATAATATTAATCGTTAATCAATATCTAAACTTCTTATGGTTATTGCATATTATTAAAAATATTGCTATAGTTGTGAAATACCCTAATAAATTATCTGATCCAAATGATCAATCAAGGATTTAAGGGGAAAAAACTATTAGTTAACTCCCTCTAAAACATTAGTTCATTATTTTTTAAATATAAAAATAATATAAATACTATTAAAAGTTGCAACTCATGTCAAAACTATCTTGTTTGATCTAAAAATTAATGTTTAGATGCTAGAAACATGACATTGTTTTGGAATTAATTTTGATGTGTTTTATAACTTATATTAAGAAAATGCCTATTTTGACATAATTTTTCATTTATACACACATTCATTGTAGTATTAGGGCATCACAATTGTAAACTGATAGAAAACAGAAAAATGTTTTCAAATTTCCAAATCTCCTTAATTGCATTAAAAAAAGATCTCAACATGATATAAACTAGATAAAAATTTAAATTTTGAGAATGTATACTAGTAAACATATTGGTAATAGCATGGATTGCATGTGCTATACGTTGTATAAATTAGGGTATGTATAGTGCAAGCCATGGATTCCTTATGGATTCACATTTGGTATCCATACAAAGAACAGTGGAAGATTAAAAAAAAGGTTTGGAATATTATGACCCTTGATATATCAAGGATCAATGATGAACCAATATAGACCTTGACAAAAAATAATCTAGCTATAATATTCTTCACATGGATAATCAATCATGAGATACTTTTATCCTAATGACAACAAATCTGACAATCCTTAGAAGACAACAATCTAGAATACCTTGAATATATATGGAGTTTACATGCCCATCACCTTTCATGATGAAAATTAGCAAATAACACCCCAAACTAACACGGATGGCAGATTGTAGACACCTGATTTATGTACAATACCTCTTTTCACTAATTGTGTCATGTTTTACCATACTTAGTCTATTTATGTACAATTGGCTACTTTGGGATACTTTCCACCTATGTTAGACCTTTTATGGCCTTTAGACATCTATAATTCCTCATGAACACATTGGATCACCTCATATATGTCAGTTGTAAACACTAGGATCCCAATCAATCATCTGCTACTCAACTTGATAATTGTTTTGATCATTTTTCCTACAAAGTCATAATTAACAATTTTTCAATTTTGATCAGGTCACAATCAATAATTCACTAATTCTAACCCTTTCCAATTTTTGGGTCCTTTCCACCTTGACCTTATTCCCACACCTTGATTATAACTTTTCACTATCTTCGAAGGTCACTTGTGTTTGTATGTGCTCTATAGAGTCTTATACACACACACACACACACCTTAGCCATTTGATAGTTAGGTATAGATCAAGTCTCACATTATTTGGATCTCTTACAAGCCAAGTCTCTAAAGCACATGTAAAAAATCTTATTGATATTTCTACACATTCAACCAAGGAATCAACACATCAAGCCTACATTTCATCACCATATTTCCAAGTATTATGCCATCACATCTTATACCAATATAAGGTCATAACAAAGCATATAATTACACATGATTATCCAGGGAGAGGAGGTGAAGTATTTTCTCTCATGTAGGTTAAAAACACTCAAACACTATAACTACATTTAGCCCTAATTCTAATATATGTATGATATGTGATTACAACCCCCAAGAGGGAGGTCAGGCCACTAACCCTTGCATATGTTCTATTCTTATGACACTATGCCAAATTAAGTCCAAAAAAGAAGATAAAATCTAGATATTTATGCCCATCAATTCAACAAATCAAAGCCAAAATCTTGATCACGTGTCTTTTTTGAAGTAGCTAAGAAATATATAGAACCTAAAAATAAGCAAAGGTAAAAATTGTAGTTAAAGGTCAAAATAATTAGCAAAGGGTAACAATCGGTGGTCAATTCTATCCTAGGTCATAATAATTAATCTATTGGTTTTATCCCTATTCCAAAATCATCATCAAATTTTAAGTTTGTAGTCTATTCAGCTTGAGAATCCATTTTCTTGTCTCAAAATGTAATTTCAGTGCTTGAGTGTGTTAGTTTTAATCAGTTATCTCTCTTGCCATTATTATTGCTTATCAATAAATCAAACAATATGTTAATTCATTATTTGTGGCATTAGGGCATCTTTAAACTTGTAGTTTACTATATGTATAGACATATACATTAATATAGTGTAATTTTGGTCTGTTTAGATTTTCATAGATAGGTATATATGTTTTCAACACCGTGGCCTATATTTATTCACATGTGTGCATAGGTGTCAAGTGCTAAGATAGATGCCATAAATTGCTACATTTATCTAGCCCCATAACCAATGACCTCTAACATGTGTGTTCAATGTCATGGTTTTGCATGTATTTTCATCACCTTTATTAATATGTCAATGTAATGATTGGAGAAATATCATAATATTGTAAAGAGGTAATTAAAAATTGCACGCATTGGTCCATTTTGAAAAGCATTTTTGTGAGTAATGGAAGCCTCATTTTAAGCCCATCTCTAGGGTTTGTCTTTTGAAGTGGCTTAACTTGCTACTATTATGACACTTTGTGAGGTGTTATTATTTAGATTTGTCTCCTAGATTATGTGACTTTCACCAAATATTAGCCATCATGTATGTGTCAATTTATAATTTTGTTAAAAAATAATCCACTAAAACTTTCATGCCTCCTTTTCTACTCAATATTATCCCTTTTAATATTATTATGGGCATAAAGAGATGAGCATTTTTATTTCCTAATTAAATAATGTATGTACCTTATAATACCATGACCTTCAATTGTTTATTGTGATAAATCATTTGTAAGGCATGTGGCAAAGACAAATATGCAATGCCAGACTCAATAGATGTATGACTTTATCTATGCTTTCTTTTTTTAGAAAGCAATCTACTAAATTTTAGTGTAGACATAAAAAAATTATTAGACACCTAATAATGTCATTTTTGACCAATCCTTAACACGCATGACTTGTGTGTACATAATTGACTTTTTCTCACATTCTCTCTTAGCCATTTGGTAAGATCCATCCTTATAATAACAAAATTATTCATAATATAATGTAAATCAACACAATGCAAGAGATATTGGTGGGTGAATATGCCCAAATGTGCAATATATTTAGAAATACAATAATACCCTTGATGTAGGGCGACATTATACAATATTCCTTAAGGAAGGAATATATCCACTATTCCACTTCAATGGCATTCTAATATATTTATAACAAATAAAAGACTTGACACTTATTTCATATCATGTACAATGATATTCATCTCCTTTATATAGACCTCTATTACTAATAATGGATGGGTACACACCTGATCTCAATGTAGGCTAGCGTATTACCCAATGTAACTAATTTTACAAATTACTCATTTAATCCAATATATTTGACCAATACAACTAACTAAGGGGGATTTGTACCACATGTCAACATATCGATTAACCCATATACATTATAATATCATATCCCTAGGTACATAACACCATTTATCTATCTATGGGTTTGACCTCCTCAATTTGTTGTCATTCACATACATTATCTCCCTAGTTTGTGCTTAATTATTTCATTATCCTAAACAAATTATCATTATTCTCCATATCATTGTCTTATTCATCTTGGATAGTTATTGAAATAGTTAGATGATATCAATTATCAATAGTGTCTAAATTCATTAGAGGTGTCTTAGTTATCCAAACAACTATTTTTCAAATTCAAACCCTTCTCTTAGGTCGGTCCCCAAAATTTTCACATGTCTGTTACCAAAGGAAATTAACCAAAGAGTTAACTATATAAACACATAAAGACTAATGTTAATCCTATCTAGCACTCACTTGACTGTTGCTTGGAAACTCACTTACACATTGAGTAATGTATCTACACATCTATGAGGCATTATCCTAAAGAATCCAAAATTGAAAATACCTAAAATAAAAAATCACTAAACTAAGTCTAAAAACCTAAAGCAATGTCAAGATTGCATATTGTAAAGTGTCAAAATTTTTGAATATATACCAATAGATTACTATTGGGCACACATCTACATAGGTGGGATAGCTACGCGTGGTTTAATCCATATTTAGATTATTGAAATATAGGCAACACTTAATCATATAGTGGGGTATGGTTGGGGTTTTATAACCCATTTTTGAATGTGAAACAAGTGTTAAAATTGGATCTAGGGTTTAAAGGTGAAGGAAAACAAATGTGAATTTGCACATAGGACTGAGCCATTGAAATCGAATGGAAAACCTCTTGATAGACATGTGTGCACGATATGGTAGAACAAACCAAGAAAACACCAAAGATAGTTTTCAAATACATAATTCGATATACATAGAGTCTTAGCATTATTAAATATGTGTAGGCAAATTCTAGCAGTCATTCTTTTCATCCAAGCAACCACATATTCATTTTAGGGAATTTATGATGATTATACACAAACACAAACTAGAACATAACATAAACAAGTTAAGCACCCTTACTTATTGGTCATTTTTATATAGTAAGTGCATTTATTTAATCTCAACCTACTTGTTAAATTAAAATATGTGTAATTTAGATATATCCTATATCATTTGAATATTCAAAGGTTTGATCTTGTTTTGATATCATTTCTACAAACATGATGAAACCATTTTTTTTTTCAAAACACATAAATCATGAAAACCTAAATAATCTCATTTAGTAAAATGTGCTAGTATATGAAGGCATAACATCCTCTCCTCTACAAATTAAAGTAAAGAGGAGAAAAAAAACCATTTGATTTTTTGTTTACAAACAAACACTTAACATCTTTTCTATTTTAATAAAGCTTATTATGTGAGTTGTAAAACATTTTGCATTCATTATATTGGGATTATTTAAAAGGTGAAGAAACTAATAGGCTTGACATGTAGTCATAATGTCAAACAATTTTATAATCATATATTACACTCGCAACAAATAATCACTGTGTCAATAGTTTTGAGAAAAAAAAGTTGTTTTCAGTTTTCCTTTCTACTTTTAAGTTTTTTTATTTATTTTTTGTTTTGTAGGTATCTTACATTCCCACAAGATATTTTACCATTTTTAATGAAAGATTCACAAGTTGTTTTCAAATTATTTTATCTTGTGGGAATGTAAGATACCTACAAAACAAAAAATAAATAAAAAAACTTAAAAGTAGAAAGGAAAACTGAAAACAATTTTTTTTCCTCAAAACTATTGACACAGTGATTATTTGTATTTTACCATTTTTAATGAAAGATTCACATGTTATTTTCACATTATTTTACCTTGTTCTTTTATTAATGAATATAAACAAGTATAAAAATAGAAATATTCAAACTACACAAAGTATATCAACAATCACACAAAATTAAATGCTATTTATGGTTTATTACACATGTTAAATACATAAATGACTAGTAATCAAAAGGATAAGAAGCACTTAGTTGGTTATAGCTTTGTATTGTTCGTTATATTTTGTTGTAGTCATCAAATGCACTGTGTAATGGCTATGTGTTGGCTCAAATCAGGTAATAGACTATGAAAACCATGCAAGATGTTTTCGATGATGTGCAGAAGTGTGTGGCTATCTAAATTTATTTATTGTGTATTGAAGCTATCTGGGATGACTTTGCTAATATCTACATGTTTAAAATCATGTTCCTACACCTATATATGTTTTTTATTTAATTAATAACCTTTGATTTTATGTAAATAATTATATATTCCCTCTCCTTACTTCAAACCCTAGCTTTTATACTCTTGTGATCAAGGAAACATAAAAAAGGGGTTAGTGGATTAGGCTAGATTGACTTCAAAAAATCCTCGATGATCAACTAAGTGTTGCCTACATTTCCAATACTCCACAGAGGGATCAAATTGCATGTAGTTCTCCCATTAATGTGTGTTCCATGTGGATGCAATTTTAAGTGTTAGTTTGCATAGCTCCTCCTTTGATATAAACATAGATATATATCTTTATAAAATTTAGATATGTAATATGTAGTAAGTTGGGTGTAATGTGCTCTAATGTGCCTTTCTATTAATCAGTGAGAACTTGTCACTTGCCTCTAAGGGCTTTGTATATATATAGTTCTCAATTTTTAAATTGCATAACTATTGACACTCAAAAGCTGACCAAACAAGATCCAAACATGTTAAAGAAATTAACCCAGAGAGTAATGTGACCCAAAACATACCTAAAAGATACACTAGGTTGTTTCTAATAATTACATATGATTATGGTAAACCATATCCATCCATATAATCTAAAACCATCCTGAAGCTATAGAAAAATCAAAGCCAATAGAACATGACCAAAGATCACTATGAAATATTGAATAAAGATAAATAATGTTTGCAATAAGACTATATTGTCAAATAAAGTAAATAAAAAGAGTGAAGACTAAGGTAAATGCACCAATAAGTTCACTACTCATAATTGAAGATCTATATACATAGAGTCACATGCAAAGCATTGTATGAATAAGGCTTCCACCAAAAATTAGGTATCTACAATTGCCCTACTTTAATCTAGTATTTACGTGAAATGAAAAATATAAGTTTAAAGGGATAAAAGAGAAAGTAAACCTATGTTGGTGATTTTGAACTTAGACTTTCCATTGCTTTAATTTTTTGTAATGTCCATGTGTACCAATGAGCAAATATGTATGCAATCATATAGATTACTGTCCAAATAAATATATGTATAGTCATAATAAAAAATCAAAATATAATCAAATAATGAATACAACTATATGTATGTGGTATTGTGTCACTCACAGACTATGCTCATGATATGAAGAGTGGAGATGTCATGTGTCTCAAATGACCCAACCCATATAGACAAGGTGATTTTAGTCTTGTTCTCTTCTTGGTTAGGTAATTGAACAAGCTCACAATCATTGTTTTTAGGAGTGGAACCCTGTAATAGGTTCGTATGTAATGGTGGAGCCCCATACTAGGCTCGTATGTAAAATTGGAACCCATGTTAGGTTTATTTGTAAATTTGAATAAATTGAATCACTTGTTGTAGACATATTTTAATTCAAAATGCTACCTTTAGTTGTTTTTAAACTAACATGACGATAGAAAAAAATTAATAGTACACACATGAACAATGTTCATGACCCAATTCTAATCTAATTGGTGCTAAGATGTGATAGAAAATTGCATAATCCATCATTCAATATGGTAATTTAGTTAACTTGTAAACCCAAAGTTATGTAACATGCGTGACATATGCCTAATTTGTATGAATATGTGTATATATACACTATAATCTATCCCGATGTATGTCATTTATATCATGATATGTATTAATTTTTATATATGTCTCATAATCTAAATGAATCTAAAAATATAACCCAATATAAATATTTGTTCCATTTAAATGTATTAACCAAGTTGAACAACTAAACCAATATGAATATATATACCAATAGGAATAATTGAACCAATTAGAATGAATTTGACCTAATGGAGAAATCCCATGCATGCCACTATTTTGAAATGAGGGATGATGTCAATGAATTAATCACATCAAAAGATGTAAATAACTAATCATATAACATATGAGCATATAATCATGTGAGGTGTGTGCATTCACATGAAAGGGGATGTCAACATAGATAAATTTGATTGTTAGAAAATTGTATGTGAAAATGTTTGATGTGTGTCAAGTGACCACATAATGTAACCATGGTTTATGATAAATGCATTTTTGAAGTTAGGAACTTGTATATTTGTTACCAATTATTAAATTTAATAGGTTTAATTAATGTTCATAATTTGGCTCATATGTTTATAGCTTGAGATTTGTATTGATTTCCCCTAGTGTGTAAACAAGTAAGACATGATGTCACAATTATTATTTCATCAACTTGTGGAAACCATTTCCATAGGGTATGTTGATTATCTTGTAACATAGTGATAAATTTACCCCTATGTAAGAATTAGTATAAGGAGAATATAGGTGTGAAATTTTTTGTCTTAAGATACAATAATTAATGAACATGAAAATATTACCATGTGAAAGAACATCTTATGTGTGATCTGATGCAACTGATGGGGAGTGAAATAGATGCATGAGTGTCAATATATTACACATTCCATGTCATAGCAGATTAACTAACAAATATATTTTTTGTATGTTATAACACAAAAATTACAGATTATAAAATAAGTCAACTTTTTTTAATTTATAAATTTCATGTGGACTTTTATTTAATTCTTTTTCAGAGATTTGATGTTCAGATACTCTATAATGAGAGGTGATTTCAATGCAATTTGAGTGGTTATAGAGTGCATTTCATGCCTAACATCCTTGAAGATTCATATGTTTTTTTTTCACTTTTTAAAGTACTTTTCAGTAATTTACAAAAAAATTATTTTGTAATTTCATTAAATTTTAGGATTTTTAGATAGGTTTAGTAGTCTACTAGAGGCGTCTATCCTATGTAAAATGTGTATGCATTATTTTAAATTTATCTGAGTTTTTTATTGGAGGTGTCTCCCATCGGAGTATACTCTATGTTGCAGGATTCTAGCCTATAACATAGGAGTTTGCGAGTGTTGAAAATTTGTAATATTGTATTTTTATTATTATATTTAGTTTCTACAATTGATATATGATTGATCTAATCTCATATTTTATGTATTTGTAAAGTGATATGCATGTGAGGGAGTTTCAGTGAGTCTAACATATGGAGATTGTACTAGGATTTGGTCTCATTGACACAGAGCAAGGTTAAGCCATATTGGCCACTTGTGTGTTATGCCCTATGTTATGTATCATATGATTGTGTTTTTTGAGAGATGGAAGGCAAACACTTGTAATTTATGTCTTCCTACAATGGAGATTACTATGACTCTAGAGGATGTATAATAGATTTTAAGATTATTAGTGAAGGGTACTCTCATTGTTGTAAAGGTGTAGAGGGACAGGCCTGAAAGGATGTGTTAATTGGTATATGATTTGAAATACCTGAGGAACACACTATATTTTAGATGATATGAATATATTATTATTGGAGATTATGTTGTCATATGTTCTACAACTATGAAAGTTTTTTTGTGTTCCATTGGTTTCTTTCATAGCAATAGATAAAGGAGTCGTAAAATTTTCATATTGTATGAATAATATTTATCTCAGTATTAAGGATAATGGGGACGTGTATTCTTAGGATGGCATCATATTAGCCCATATATATAGATATTTGTATAAGTTTACTATAGAATATTTATAGGTTGGCCAGAGGATGTCATGTAGCTATGGTGCATTAATTCTTGGTTTCACAATAGGTTTTGAGGTGCGTGAGAGAGATTTCAATATGGACATGTCATGAGATAGTTTGGTATTAAATAGATTATACCTTGACACCAAATACTTGGACACAAACTCACAAGGATGATTGAGATCTAGGGGATAAAGCTCACCCTAGTGCCATAGGTCTAACATCCATTCCTATAGTAGAGATAAATCCCCTGATGACTATTACTAGCATTGATGATGCAAGATGTATTTTTTAGTATACACAATGGTGAAGGTAGCCATGATGGCCCCTATTATTTCAAGTTGTATCAAATATAACCACAATTGGACCCTAGACACATCATGATGTGGATATGGGTGGTGATGGAGGATTAGGGTAGACATATGGACAACCTAATGCAAATTTTATAGATGGATGTAAGTATACATATGTATTTGGTTTAGAATGTTACCATGTTTTGTTACTAGTTACTAATGATTTTTGTAATATCATGTGACCTTGTAGGGGATGCCTATTAGATTATTGTTATTAATGGTTCGATTTGTACATTGATTAGGCATGTCTTTGGCAAGGCAGTGTCAGGTGGATTCTTAAAGCAAGGGGTTGATACCATAGGTGTGTATGCCCCTTTATTTAATTGAGTTTTTATCATTATCGATGATTATATTGTTTTTTTTGTGAATGATATAACCTCAGAGGACAATTACCAAGGCAGCATATGCCTCCATTAGTTGGTGGTACTAATTTAGGTCAAAACATCTTTTAAGAGTATGTACATTTTCAAAGTGAGCATGGAAACCTTCAAGGGAGACTAGTTATTTTTTAGGATCAAGAGAGACACAGGAGGTCTTGATCCTAATGTCATCATGATGATAATGGTGCTTTTTCATATATAGGATCTAGACTTAAAGATGATGAGAGTGATTTTGAGGGACATGAGCACTGTGTCCCCATTATTGAGTGATACATGTGTTATTATAAAAGCTTATTGGATTTTTATATATAAGATTTCATTTTATGTTTCATGTGATACTTGAGTGATTTAATTTATAAGATGATGTTACATGTTATTTAATTACTTTATGTATTTTGATTTTGTCATTTAATATTTATAATTTTATGAATGGAATGTATAAATGATATAACATTTAATGACAACACATATGTAAATTAACTAACCTATGACATCATGATAAATGGTAGTATCAATTGTAATAAAATCACCTGATCAACCACTCATAAATAATGTTACACTGTATTGATCTATATAAATGTTTGAAACCTAGTGATATATCCACCCCATGATGTTTCCTTGAGATGGTTTCTTTTATATCTCTTTTGGTGTATTGTTTCTTATTTATTCCACTCTTTGATCCTCAACTTGTTGATTTAGCTTTGGCATCCATAATTGTGTATTATGAGATGTAACTATATTCTTATTTATACTTGTTTATATCTCTGATATGTAAACAAGCCACCTTAGAAAGTGAATGAGATAGCCATATCAAAATTATATTCCATTTGTTTTGGCCATGATTGTCCCAATATTGCATTGCCTTAAAAACAACTCTCTTCACATATGATAATGTATCTATGGGTTTGAGGACTAAGAGTAATTGGTATAGTAGCATGCCTTATGACATCCTCATGAGTAGGTGTATGTTGTAAATCTCTCTCATTATATCCCAAGTCTTTAATAAATCCAATTGTGCATGTATTGCATTGTGTCATATTATTTAAAATAATTCCTTCTCTATGTTCACCTCTAATAAGGGCTCAAATGACCATTGATTCCTTTATAATAACATCCTAGGAAAGGTCAGTCATTATGGAATATAAGTTATAAGAAGGTCTTCTCCTAGTTGTACCTTCCATAGAAGCTTGAGTGACCATTAATTCCTTTATAGGAATGTCCTGGGATATCTCAACCATAGTGGAGTGAGTAGTATAATAACATGGAGAGGTAAACCTTGTTGAACTATTGTTAAATGTACCAAATGTAATGACCCCTCCATCCACAACTTGTTCAATAATTTGTCATAATGCATAACACTTATCATCTCTATGTCCATTGGTATGATTATAATTTCAAAATGATCTTGCCCCCACTCATTTAAGGTGATGATGAGGGTGATGGTAATTAAGAGGTAGTTTGATTAATATCTTGTCAAGTAATGTCTGTAAACTAACACTCGCCCTATCCTTGAAATTGTAAAACTTAATTGGTTGATTATTATTTACAGAAGGTGAGCTCATGCAAGTTGTTGTCTTATAAACCATTGTATTTAAATATTCCCTCTTATTAATACTTTGATTGGATCTTTCTCTTTATAAGGTGATATAGTTGGATTAACTTCTTTGTGTGAAACTTCCTTCTTAGGTGAAGATGCACTTTTAATGCTTGAAGTTTTTGAGTCATGCAAATGACATGTGAGATTAGTGGCATAGGTAAAAATATCCATGTAAATTCGCTCAAAATAAGGATAATATTTGTAAAGTGTTATTTCCTTAAGTGGAGACTTGAGATCCTTAGTAAAAATAAATTGCTTTTTCAAATATGAGGATTGATACATTAAACAATGTAATATATTTTTAGATTGTAAAATGTAATCTTCAATAATCTCATCATGACCTTGTTGTAAGATTTTAAGATGTTCCTATGTTAATTTAGTAACCTTATTCTTCTTGAAGTTGGATAAGAAAGTTTCTTCTAGCTTGCTAAAGAAAGGCTAAGACCCATTATGGAGACTATAGAACCAATCTAAGGCTTCCTAGTGTTGTTAAAATTTTGTGGAAAGCTTTTAATAATATTCTACCATATTTCAAGCATTTCCCAAAATAAATTACATAATGAGTCCAATGATTACTAGGATCTCCATGGCCATGAAACAATTGGAGCTAAAACATCGTAAATCTTTTAGGGTAATTATAGTTAATTACGCTTCTTATTACATGTTGTCCTAATACTACATTACATCTACATTAACATGGCATGATTTAGATTATAATGTGAGATGAATAAATTTCTTTTGAAGTTAGCCTATGGCATGCATCATAGAGATGATATGACTGGTAGAGATAGTAGTGGTTTGGAAAGACCAATTCATTGGTTTCATCATAACATATATATTAAATATAGGTATAATAGATTCATCACAAATATTTTTATCATTGCATTGCTTGGAGTCACACTCTATAAAAATGTCTTTGCATAACTTAGTACCATCATCACATCTTTGTTATAAAGAACAAGGAATAACATCACATTCTATTTATAGAGAGGAAGGAATAACATCATTTTTCATTTATAGAGAAGGAAGAATCACATATTATTTTTCAATTAAATCATCACATTTAATTTTATGATAGGAAAGAGGAATTTCGTTACATTTTGTATCACTAGAAGCATCATTGCATTTACAAACATCATAGCAAGGCATATCATAATGAGAATGAACATGGATATCATCCATTCATTGCTTTATGTATGTTTTTCTTAAGATGAATGCTAGAAACGTCAAGAAGTGCATTAGTTAGTTCATTGTTACTTTCCTCTCATTCTAGTATTTAATTAATTGAAGAGTGTAGAGAAGGAGTAGGACAATTGATTTCTTGAATCATAACATTGGTTTGTTTTTTTTTCTACTTCACTAGATACATAATTAACATACCAATATTGTTCATAATCATAATCATAGTCATTTCATTTATTTACACGAGTATAATATTCATCTACATAAACAATGCCATTAGGCATAAAAGCATGATCATTGGTCAACTCATTAGTATGAGTATAAGGTAAGTAATGGGTAGATAATAAGAAATCCATAAGGGCTATTAAGGGTTCTAGGGTGCTCACTCATTTTTAATTTACCAAACATTGAAATAGTACTAAACTCAAGCATAGAGCGTATTTCTATTAAGAAATCAAACCTATATCTAGGGTCTGAGGAATGAAAACCCTGGGAAAAAGACCACCTATAAAGGAGAAATTAGAAATCAGATCTAGATATATAATTCTAAAAACCCTATGAAGAAGGAAGAAAGCCTAAATAAACCTATGGTTTGACATGCTCATTATAAGGATCAGATTCACCAATATGTTTTACCTCATTTTTTATTTATGAATCTAAACAAGCATAAAATTATGAATATTCAAATTCCACAATATATATCAACAATCACACAGAATCAAAAGTTACCTATAGTTTATTACACATGTTAAATATAGAAATAACTACTAATATAAATGATACAAAGCACTTAGTTAGGTATAACTCTATCATATTTGTTGTATTCTATTGTAGTTGTGAAATGCACTATGTAATGGCTCTATATTGGATCAAATTGGGGAATAGACTATGAAAATCCTATAAGATGTTTACAATGATGTGTAGGTGCTTGTAGCTATCTGAAGCCATCTACTTGTGCTTGAGCCATCTGGGATGACTAAGTCGATATGTACTTATTTAGAATTGTGCACCTGCACTCGTAGATGTCTTCTTTATATTAAATCACCTTTGGTCTTACACAAATAATCTTGTCTTCCCTCTCCTTACTTCAAACCTTAGCTTTTGCACTCTTGTAGTAAAGGAAACTTGAAAAAGGGGTTAGTGGGTTGGGTTGGACTAACCATAACAAATCCTTGGTGACTAGTCAAGTGTTGTCTACATTTCCAATACTCTTAAGAGGGTTCAAACTGCATGTAGTTCTCCTGCTAATGTGAGTGTGTGCCAAATCACGTGGATGCAAGTCTAAGTGTTGTTTTATCTAAGTTGTCCTTTGATACAAACATGTAAAATAAATATATATCTTTAGAAATTTCATATTTACACTAAGTTATAAGCTAGGTTAATGTGCTCTAAGCATGCCTTTTTGTTAATCGGTGAGAATATGTCCTTAAATGCCTCTAAGGGATTTTTATATATAAAGTTCTTAATTTTTTATTTGGGGACCTATAGGCACCTAAAATCTGACCAAATAAGATCCAAATGTGTAAAATAAAGTGCCCCAAAGGGTAATGTGATCCAAAGTAGACCCAAAAGATATGTTGGGACCCGATAACTACAAATGATTCTAATAAACTAGATCTATCCGTAAATCTCAGAATTGTTCTGAACCTACAAAAAATCAATGCTAACAGAACAACACCAAGAATCCCTTTGACAAACTAAAGAAAGACAAATATAGTTAAAAAGAAAACTACATAGTCAAATGAAGTAAAGCAAAAGAGCAAAGGCCAAGACAAATGTGCCAATAAATTCTTTATTTACGATCGTGGACTCATATATGTAAATTCGTATGAAAAATATTTTATGAACAAGATGTTACCAAATCCGAGTATTTACACATGTTACTAATTATTTCTAATGTTTATTTAAACATCTTAACTCAAATACAAAATATTTTAGAAATTTTACATTAAAAAATTAAATATTGTTATAGAATGAAATATTAAGTATCTTAATTTGTAAGGTTTAATGTGAAAGAATTATATATACATTTAGAATTTTTTTTAATTACATTCTAAAAATAAATAAAATGATGCTCTTAATTTTGATCCCACCAATAGATATACACTCTCAGCGAAAAAGTTTATTTTATCCCAAAAATAAATAAAATGATGTTCTTATTTTTTATCCTACGAACTTTAAAAAAGGGACACTCTTAATAATTATCATAAATAATTAGTTTTTTATAATGCAATTTCTTTAAAAATGGTAGACATACACTTTTTTGACAGGTTATCGATATGATGAAGATTTTAGTGACGTTTATTTTATATTTAAAAAATCACAAGCCTTTGATAAGTCATCAATATGATAAAAGTTTTTATGACATTCAAAAAATTATATCTTTTCTGATTCGGACCTAAATTTAATGGTTGATTGTTAAATTCAGACTCAGTTTCCAACATACTTTATATTAAAAATAATTATTAATTTTATCAATATACATATACGAAGATCTCAACCGAAATAACAAAACGCCGCACTTTGATCATCAAAACATGTATCACTTTTCCAAAAAAAAAAAAAAAAAAATTGACCCTAATTTCAATCAAGGTACCCTTTGACCATTCTCTCTCTTCCCCAAAAGAGAATTGACCCTTATAAAGTAAAAATAAATGCATAATGCTAAAATTCTCCTAATGCAAGGGATAAACATTTCCATGCACACAATAATGAAGAAAAGACAAAGGGATAAGTGATTCGCACATAGTACAATCATGACCAAGATCAGGGTCATGGTGGCAATGATGAGAGCCCAATCGTATAGTTTATGTGGTGGCCAAGTGGATAGAGTGAATGGATGGCTAGAGATCATTTAATCTTATTAAATTTAAGGTTTAATTTTATTAAATTTCAGATATAATTTTCTTTCTATTAGGGTTAAACATTTATATAAATGTAAATATATTCTTGGAGGTTGATTTTTTGTTGTGTCGATTAAATTTTGACTTTTTACGTGTTAACGTTTGATTTTGAATTGTTGATAAGTATTTCACATCATTATTTTATTATTTAAATTTAAATTATTTTTAACAAAAGTTTAAGTATTTTAATAAAATTTTGATTCTTCAATATTATAGTTTTTTTTTTTTCTTTAATAGATTACTTTTATCATGTTCGTAAGATGATTCAATTTTTTTAAAAAGTTAATCAAAGATTAATAATACGTGAAATTAGCAATAAAGAATAAAATTCATTTTACGATCATTTCTCTTCGATATTATTTTTTAATATATGCATGCTCTCTTTACTCTTATATTAGAAATTGGTTTCTTTTCATTTTATTCTTTTGCAATATATATTTTTAAGAGATAATAAACCTACGAGAATTATAATTAATGAACTCTATAAAATGCATTATTAATCTCTTCATCCAAATAACATTGTGACATATTACCGATAAGTTTTGGATGTAATGTTGCTTGAAATTTTCGATATTATACATCTACTATTTAGATAAACATTTCCTCTTTTGTGTGAATTTGGAATAATACATAAAACAAATTACTAGTTTTTAGTAATTACTTACCTACTTTATCTCCAGAAGGAGGTGGTGTCTTCTTGCTCTTAACTTGTTGAAAACAGTCAATACCTATTGATTGGATAAGACATGTCATCTTAAAAGAATAGGCACATTGTTGATAACACATTGATAATGGAAAGCGATATTTAAACCACAATCAATTACATGTTTCCATTGATATTTGTCTTCCTTAAAAATCATCATTTATAAGAGTGATTAATTGAGATTTATTCTCACACATGTCTGAAGAATTATTGTATATGTAATTTTTCTTTTGAAAAGAATTTACATTCAGTTGCTTCTTTGTTTATACCTTAATCTCCAATTAAATCTTAAATGGAAATGTAGATTTAATGAGAAACTCTGGGTTAAATTGAGCACACAAATTTGGAAATCTAAAATAGATATGAACGCTTAGATTTTGACTTGGAAAATTTTACATTGTAAACTATCGATTGATAACAAGTTAAAAAAAATTAAGATTTCGGGTTTTAAATGTCCATTTTGTCATTATTCGGGAAGTATGAAACATATTTTTTGGGATTGTCATTTTACCAAGAGTCAACGGAAGGCCATTTTTAACGACTTACTAGTGATTTCTGAACATAATTTGAATTGAAAGGAAGCTCTACTAGAAGTGGATATGCGTAATGTTATTGCTAATTCTATTAGACAGAGTATTCTCATGCATATTTGGAAAAGCAGGTGTACATCAGTTTTTTGTAATTCTATATATCTTCAGGGAGCAGGTACTATAAGGCTTTACTCTAACATGTTTCTTCGAATTGAATCTTTATTTGTGCAGTTACAAAAGATTGTGAAGAAAGATGTGATATTAGGTGCCCAACTTCAACATATTAAACTATAAATGACACAACTGCGAAAAGACAAGATGCCAATGAAATCTAATAAGCTTCTTGCTTCATAAAATAGTATATATAGGGTTTTTTTATTGTTTGTTATCTGTTTGGTTCAGCGTCATTAAACACACTACCCACTTATTTCTTTGTGTGGTGAAGTTTGTCTAAACTTTTTCTTTTGACCGTATTTTGACTACTAATTCTTTATAATCTACATTTTATCAATATAGAAAAAAAAAAATGATGATATACAAATCAAAAAAATCGATCCCCTCTAAATATTCTTCTATCTAAAATTCGAAAACAAAAGATATAAATAGATCCACACCAAAACATAGTCCAAATTCTCTTTTTATATTAACACCGAGTGTCTATTATATTTAGAATAAAATATATTTAATTTTAAACCTCACATCAACCAGCAAAGCTTAAAACCTCAACTATAGATATGCATAAAAAGATAAATTAGTGGGCTCGCTGAGGTAAAAAGAGTCAAATAGATATGTATAAAAATGGTGTAAAAAAGTGACTATCCACGAGAAATTGATGGATGATAAAATAACCTTTTTGACCATTTAAATAAGACGTGATGTATTTGAATTAAGTACGTTGGATCGCCATTATAAAATCCCCTACTTTTTCATGGATTTAAGAGTTTGTGTTCTAACTTCTTATTGGAGAGTATGTTGATTGTTGTGTTTTATTTTAACATTCTTTGAAAATATTGTATTTGTTAGAATTATTTTTTAAAGTTTGAAATTGAAGATTATTTTCTTATCAGATATTTTTTAGTTATAAAATTAGAGATTAGTTTTTTGGTTTTTTTTTATAGATTTATTTGGCTCTTTCTAGATATTAATAGTTTGTGAAGATTAAAGATGTTTAATTTTATTTTTTCGAAAAAAATTCAATTTTTAGTGATGGGTTTTTATTTGCATTGCGAATTTCTTAAATCAGTGGGAAGAGCTCTCCTGGCCAATGTCTAAATTTATATGAAAGATCGATGATATCATAGACCCAAATATTTATATGACATCACACTCATTTCACACTTTATTACGTCTTTCAATATTATAATTGGTTTTCAAAAACATGTTAAATTACAAAAAAAAAAAAATTACAAAAATATTAAGAGAATTTATCTTTGATCTTTAAACTATGAAGAATCGATCGATACCATTTATTTTAAATAATATCTCTTATTCAAGACTGATATATTTTTAAGAATCACCATTTCAATATTCAGAGCACTTGTACAAATTTAATAATCATATAGTTCTCTACAATTTTAATATAACTTGGACTCCGGTGATTGTGCATGAGACCACTCTAGTGATTGCTTAATAGCCCACACCTTGAATAATATTTGATATTAATAAAATCGACTAGAAATACAACCATAAAGTTGAAATTTGATAAATGTTATAATACATATATAGTGGAATATTCTGACCACATGAATAAGTTTGAAGACATATCTCCAAATATATTTTCTATTGCTAATATATAATATAAAAAAAGGTGCAACATGCAATTTTCTATTGCTAATATCTATCATAGAAAAACGTGCAACATGCTTAAATTTATATCTTCTTTTTGTAGAAGAATATTTGATAAAGAATTGTTTCTATTTGCTTTGAATGCCTCGCACTTCATGTCATAATATATTTCATCATGCACCATCTATGGCCTAGATATCACGGGTATTATCAAGTTTGCAATATTGTTGCTTTTTTTTTTTTTTAAAGATTGGCATTGGGTAATTGTAAATTAAATTTGGGCGATTTTTTTTTTGATTTTTTTTTTTTTTTTTTTTTTTTTTTTTTTTTTTGGAATTTAGCATATTTTTATTGTTTTCTTTCATTTTTCGTATTTAGATTTATTGATGAGATTTACGACAATGTTTAGTTTAATTGATGTAGTGTGTTAGTTTTAAAAAAATAATGGTTTTACATGAAAAAGTAATACTTTGTTCATTCTTTTTAATTTTGGTGTAATTATCAAGCTTGGTGCCTTTATGACATGATTGGTACTCTCTTGGTATTAAATCTTTTAATAATCAATGTGTATGGGTTTTATTTTTATGGATATAAGTATAATTAAAGGTAATAATATTTACGTGATAAAGATCTTAAAAAAAAAGAGTATCTTATATGAGTTGAAATAAAATATATATATTTTATGTTAGTGGAGGCATTTTTTTTTTTTTCTCGATAGAATATTTTATATTAAATTATAATATATATATATAATGTTATGCATAAATATGTCATATTATTAATTGTGTATAAATAATAAATACAACCATACTCTAATAAATCGCTCAATATATTTTGAAGATTTATTTTTTTTTAAATTATATTTTATTTATAACAATTTATTATAATTAATTTGATATTAAAAATACATAAAAGATAGTTCAATTTAAAGTTTCAAAAGGCTTTGAAGTGTACATTTTTCAAACTATGTGAATGATATAAAATGCTCTATTCAAAGTGATTAAATAAAAGTATTATTTATTTAAAAGCATCCCTTTTGAAAATGAAATGATGTAAAGCCATTTTGTTTGGTAAGCATTACAATTTTTTCTATTGACATTCACTTTTAAACTTGGTATTTGTGTTAAGGATTATCATTTTTTTTCCTCGACAAAAGCCATTTTTCTTGGGCTATTTAAAACATTTCGTTTGCTAATCATGCTTTCCATAAAGTGATAGTAATATCACAATTATTTTCAAAGCTTTGTAAGTTTTGTAGAAGTATTGAGTTTTAGGTTGAGTATTGATAGTTTGAGCTTCTAATAAGAATTTTGAAGGTTAATTCATTTTCTTGATAAGTTTGTAAACATAATGGTAATATGATACAAAATATTTTTCGTTGAAGAAGGTTTGACATTATAATAATTTCGAGTCGTTTGATTTATTTTTCAGTTATAAGAAGGATGTTTGAAAGTTTTATATGAACAGTAAACTCTCGTTTAAAAAGGTTTAAAAGATTATAATATTAGCATTCATTTTGAAAGTTTTTCATTTGAATTTTAATCAGAGTTGAAAATTTCATTTCATTTCTATTAAGAAATTGCAATAAGATATTTGTGTATAAAAAGATAATATGTTTGTTGGTTAGTCAAATAAAATTTTGGTTGGTGAAATATTGAATTCATTGGAAAATCGTAAAATTGGAGTGATTATTGTGAAACATTGATGTTTTGAAATACTTCGTGGAGTATAGAAAATTCTCAGTAGTGCACAATTTTTTTTTGATAGGTGATTTTAGGGTTGGGGGCTCCCTCGCTCATTTTATTAAATGAAAAAATGAATATTTCAAAAGCCAAGAAACACCCAGTACTACAAAAGACAAACAGAACGAGAAGTGACAACAAAACAACCCCTAAGGATCAACCAAAACCAGCTTTGTAAGGCAACAATGAAAACAAACCTCAACTACCCTAAGAAGGGGATAACCAGCCAAAGAAGGTAAAGACCAAAGACCACCATCCAACCAACTATCTACGAACGACCACCAACATCACTCGTTGTTGGAGACCACCACTATTACCTGTTAACATTTTAACCTCACAAGCCAAATGTCAACCCTTATCATTTGAAACTCTTGATGGTCTTTACTTTAGCTTGCTTTTGATGCCTCATAGTGCCCTTGTTGAAGAGACAAATGAAAACCTAAAGGAGCTAAACTGTCATAACATGTCATTGTAGGGACAATCTAGAAGTTTGAGATGTGCTTGGGGACGCCAATTTAAGGCCTCAGTAATTAGTCATTTACATTCAAAAAGATCAACATGATCCTGACATTAAACACGGGGTTGCCAAGTGGTAAAACAACATTCTATCAAGCTAATAGGTCAACAACATGCGGGCATCTAATTGAGTTAAAAATTCAAGCAAGATTGATAGTGCGTGTTCGTACGTACAACTCAGGATCAATGATCTACATCAAATATTGGGACAAATATCAACGGTGCATGTTCAATCGTGTAACAAAGATCTAATAGTGGGAGTGAGGTGAAAAAGTCAGAGGATCCTAAGAATGAATGTAAAACTGACAGATGTCAAAATCATAGAAGCTAAGATAAGATCTAACGATGAGTGAACAAGGGCAGGGTTAATGGGTCCCAAAGATCCAACGGAGCGTGTTTAATCGTGCATTCAAAGATCAATGGTGAGATTGTAGTAAAAATTTTAGAGGATCCTAGGATTAAATGCATCAATGGTAAGTGGCATGATCATGACAAATAAGCAGATCAATGGTACACATTTGATCAAGTAGAAATGGGTTGATGACACATGTTTAATCACTCCAAGGAGATTTATGGTGTGCGTAAGGTCAAAAGGTCAAAGATCTAGATCAAATGTGAGGCCACCATGTGGCGCAAGCATGGAAGTAGATTAGACTGATAGCATGATCTTGAAAAGGGATGTAGAGCTGATAGATGGCATGATTTTGGAAGCCCACATAAAGATTAAAAGTCAAAGCTAAGAGTCTTCAAATGGAGGTCGAATACGGTTTAGGTTGAACTAAGAGAAAATGCTTCAAAGAGCTATATCACCATTAGAGCTTGATCGAATACCATTAAGTAGATGCAGCCATACAATCAAGATTATTAATGTCGAAGCTATATCACCTCTAAAGTTTAGAGGCATGATAGGTTTATTTGAACCTAATATTTTTTAAGAACGAGGATATGTAATCTATAGATCTACATCGATATAATAACTATATGAAAACCAATAAATTATATTGGTTTTCAATTTATGGTAAATATCTATATTTAGGTTGGAGTAGATGTAGATATAAATGAGATGTGGTAGAGTGTCTCATCCTTTGACACAATCATAGCTTTGAAAAATTGGTACCTATGGTTGCCCAAGGCAGTTATTATCTTGGCTTTGTTGGGTGTATGCATATGAGGATTTTATCCTTATAGTGAATGGGCATTAATGCAAAGGAACTTGCGAAGGATTCATGCGATGGGGGTGGTTACTTCTTATAATGGTCTTGACCTTCATGATCCATCCTTCCACACCAGGAAAAAACACTGTGACATTAATGTAGAGAAGGTCTCGATGAAGTTTTAAGCAACTATTGTGACTGCTTTTGGTAGTAATCTCAACCTTGATCATTATGACCCCTTCCCTACTCTCCCACATGTCCCTTCCTCTCTTTCTATCTCATCCCATTCTGTTATAAATTCAAGTTTTGAGCTCTTGATTTTCATCCCTCTCTTGGGCATGACTAGACTCTGCCAAGATTGAGCTTTGTAACCTCTTGAGATGAATAGAAGACTACATTAAGATTTCTTTATGCTTATCTAGTGTGTTTATGTTAGTCGATTTGCATATGTCGTAGAGCTTTCTCCCTTGTCAAGTCCTGATCTCACCTAGTTGGTAGTTTGTCATGTTATGCCTAGTGTTTGATGTCATTTGGTTAAAGCCAATAGTGGATACATTGATTGGTTAGTGCCTTGAATCAAGCCTATTCCATCACTTCCCTCAAGCTTTGATCAATTGATGAAACCTCTACATGAAACATTGATGCATAAGAGGCTTCAGAGTTGTAAATCCAATCATTTGTTCTCTCATTAGTGTTTTAGAAGATCAGGTAAGAGTGGGTGAATAATCATTCCAGGTGTATCACCAACAGTAGCTTAGGGTTTCCCTTTCAATTTTTTTTCCCTTTTTACCCCAACAATGAGTAAGCTTTAGTGTAAATGAGCTAAGTGATACATCAGAGGAGCTATCCTCATTAAAAATCCTAAAGGTCTGACCCAAGATTAGGTGACCCACAGCCTAGGGTCATTCCCATATTGGACTAGGTTTGAGCAATAGAACCTAAACAATCCTTTGCTCAGCTAAGGTGTAGCCTAAGCCTCCAATAATTTATGGCATGCTCGATGGGACCCGCTTCAAGTGCCTTGAAGCATTACTTAACAATGTGGAAGGACAACTTACAACCATCTTGGAGAGAATGCAAATAATATATCAATAGAGTTGCAGTTAAAAAAATTACATTGGTCACAACAGTTCTTCATTGCAAAGGTGAGATGGGTTATCATTCATGATTTCATTCATCTTCACGTGCCTGATGAAGAGTTATGGAGGTTTATGAGGAAAGCTTATGTTGTTCATATCCCTATGAATAGAACTTTGACCATTTCCAACTCAATCATGATCCATACCCATGCTATCCTACCCCATATTAGCTATATTTTCACTCCTCCCAGTCCTATGACGAGCCCTCTTATTACCAAGATCATCAAACCTACTATGAGTCTCATCTACCTCCTTTGCACCCTGATTACCAATTTGATCATTCATGGAAATAACATGACATTTATAAAAAACCTACTCATGCCCCAAGCCATTCCATATCTAGCCTTAAACAAGCTCTATTGGACCAAGAAAATAATATGACAAACATTAATATATTGAAGAGGTGTGGATAGGAAATTCCAAAACATGTCATTAGGGGGGTTAAAAAATTAGTGCAATAGGCAAAAGAAAGTTGGATGTATTTCATTGGGAGAGGTTATTCTAGAAATAGTAGTGACATGCTTAACATAGATGGACTCATCTCTAAGATTGCTGAGAAGCTGGCAGCCCATGAAGAACATCAAACACCTCATTACCCATTCTGCCTTCCCTCATTTACTCCATG
Organism: Torreya grandis; assembly: GCA_037957365.1. Taxonomy (NCBI): domain Eukaryota; kingdom Viridiplantae; phylum Streptophyta; class Pinopsida; order Cupressales; family Taxaceae; genus Torreya; species Torreya grandis. The sequence continues at coordinate 2,026,535 of JARHVA010001552.1, forward strand.
TCAGCCTCATGTTGAACTTCCCATCACCACTCATAAGCCCTCACCAAATGAGTTTCAAGGTCATTATAGTTCCCCCCAACTGCTCTCAACCTTCTCCTTGTGGAAACCTGTCCAAGGGAGAGTCCAAGAGGAAAGGCAAGTTCGTGTTGAAAGAGCCAGCCATCATGAGCAATCAAGGTTTGATTTTGAAGCCTCCCTTGCTAGGCAAATTGAAGCTATAGATAAACATTTGTACCAGACATTAGCAACTACAAAGGCAACATCACCTCAACTACACATACCTCCTTTCATTCCTCGAGCCAAAATGCACACTATGCAGGAAAACCATAAGCCCAAATTTCCATCTTGGAACCAAATCATGCAGTTAAGCAAACCCAAATTTACTCAATCCACACCCCTCCCTCCTCAAGAATCTAAGTCCTTTCCCTCATGGAGATCCATCCAAAGTGATATGCAGAAGGAGGAAGTGGTGATTGTTGAAGACAAGCAACTAGATAAAAGGAATGTGGTATACATTTCATCTCTCTTGGAGTCACTCCAAAGATCTTCTATGCCATTTATGGAGAGAACCCATTCTTGAAGAGGTAAACATTCAAAATCAGATTGAACCTACAGTCGATGATGATGATCTGGATGAGCTTGAGGAGGAAATGGTCCTTGGAATACCCCTTGGTAGAGAAGGACACCATTCAATTTTTAGAGATGCAGAGGAAAATGAATTGCAGGAGTGTGATGAACCTCAAAGAAAAGACATATTAGCTTAGTAATAAGAGGAGTTCCTTCATAACACAACATAAACCCTTTACAATCATATGACTGAAGAATGAGAGAATGAAACATGTACTTAGTCTATATCAGCTACAATTCAAGATGATAACCTCCAAAGGTTTGCAATTCGAGAGAAAGTATGCGCTCACAAGGTTGCCAACTTCATTAAAGATCAACATTACCTTCTTTGCTGTTAAGACAAATTTGATGATATGCATGAGACCTCATTAGTTGATGAAATTTTGAAATGTGAGCATGGTTTCATGGATTTTCAAGATGGTCATGAAGATATTTGGCAACAATTCACATATATTTACAATGAATATCAGGGACTCACACATCATGTAAAACAAGTTGAAGATACATCGACTGTTGAACCTATCAAAGATCATCCATAAGAGGAATAGGCACAAGGTGATAGAGAGAATGGTGAGGTGTTTACTATAATAATACATCAGGGTGAAGACATGAAAAATTAGATGCAATGCATATTTGAGGTAGATTTAGTACCTCTCATTTAGTTTTAAATAATTCTAAATGAGGGGCATCTAATCCATCTTGCCCTCATGACTCAAAGCCTTCAAACACACAACTGATCCTTTAACAAGGGGAGAAACATGCAAAATATTAAATTGCTAATTTGCTCTAATTTTATGTATTTAATCTTAACTGTGTGATAAATTTGTATTTTTGGTGAATAATTAACATTAAATTGTGCGCTTAATAGCCGCGACCCCACCCCACCCCACCCATGTTATCTCATGTTCTTAACGATTTGGAATATTTTAAATATTTAAGTCTTTTTAAAAAAAAGGTGGTTCATATTTATGTCTAATAATTTAAATTAAAGTCAAATTGACTTTATTTAATTTAATTAATTAAAAGTTAATTATAACTTAAGTTGTAACCAACACATGATAAAGGCTTTTTAAGAATTCAAAGAGGACATTATTCAAAGGGAAGTCATATATGCATAAGAGTTCTCATATATGTTTTCATACTACATTTTTTCTTTTAAACAAGTCTCTGGGGTGTACGATTGGAGGAAGATTAAATAATACTTTTTCTGATAGTGAAGTACTGCACTTACTATAGTCAGATATTACCAATTTTTATTTATTATTGATATGTTGATCATCTTAAAATATCCAAATTACAATATATTTGATAACCAGAGATGACATCAATCATATGCTTGTGGATCACTTATGTATTTTGCTAAAAAACATTGAACACTTTATGCACAAATGTTGCATTACATATTTATTTACAAACTATTTTGTGTGGGCTTGCAATGTATTTCCAATCGTAGTTTCAAATATTATATTTAGTCATGAAGATAATATTTTGACTTCTAAATAAAATTTTCTTTTCTTATTTACGTTGACTTGAGCCCCAATTGTTACTTATTTTATTTGTTGCAATTCAACTTTTTAAGTTTTATTAATAGTTATCTTTTTTTTTGGGTTAAATTATTAGTTGTTAATTTTCTTTTCTAATTTAATCCCTTTATTATATTTTAAAAGATTAGTTTAACATTGCTGTTTAGTTATGTTTTCATTTAGTCTTTTATTCACTTTCATTTTCTCATTATAATTTACTTTATGTGCTTTGGAGTTTCTCTTTGGGTACCTTTGTGTTAGTTTTTCTTTTTAATTAAGCCTTGCATTTTATAGTAGTTTTGTTCATCATTTCAGAATATTTTAGGGATGAGAATGAGAATGAGAAATAGAAGTGAAGTGAAGCAAAAAAGAATAGATATATAAATATTCAACGAGATTCTTTTTTGACCCCCCAAGAGTTTTCCTCTTATCATAGGGTTCATTCTATTAGACAAGGCCAATTACATTTCCAAATTTGAAAGTGAAATGATTTGATATATACATAGATGAGCAATTGAATGACATATTGAAATATTATTCTAAAGTGATTTCATGAGAAAATTGAAATAAATTATAGATTTGTATCTTATTGTTGTTATGTTTTATGAGATTGATTTGATGCATTTTATATAGAATAATCAGTTCCCCAGAGTGTTAACTCTATTTAATAAACATTAAAATATTCAATACTTAATATCTAAATTACCTTTTTATATGTTTAAGTATTAGTCTACTAATCAGTAGGTCCCTATGATTAAACCGATATACTTTCGATTTAACTTTCATGACAAGAAAAAATATTAATTAATTGACCCTTATAGATTTTAATGTCAACACAATCATTACTTTTTACATTTTTCAGAGTCCTATAAACCAACCCTAATCTTTAGTGGACACTAACATATAAATTAAATAAAATATATTCTCACTGATTGATCTAATTTTAAATTGTAAAATTGATAAATTTGGCCATGGATGGAGATTGTGCAAGAGTGACTATCTCCTCCTTCAAAGTGTATAATATTTTTTATCCCTGTGTTGTTGGCATTATGTTGCTCTCACTGAAAAGAAAAGAGGGTAAGGTTCAAAGAAAATGGATGTTGAACAGAACAAAGGTAGTTGGTTGGTTGGTATGTTCTTTTGTCTTAACAAAGCAGAATTGTTTTGGCACCTTTCAACTTTAGCTTTGACCCCTTTTTAAAAAAAAATACCCCCCCATAACCCCACCTCATGATCTGCATATTGAATCTATTTTGAATTCCACACACAACCGCAATCATTTTATATTTGATTCTTTTCTTTCACGCCCGCCTTTTAGGTGCTATCAATTTTAACTCTAATATTATATACCCAAACAAAATAATTTTCGGGTCCACCTATTTTTCTAATACTAATTAGGTGTATATTTGTTAAATCGAATCGAAATGAATTTTCAGGTCCAGATAAAGCAAATAAACATTTGTTTTCCACTTTTTTTGTTTTTTAAAATTTAAACTTTATCTCGAAAATGCTATTTATGTATTTATTTAGGTTATTTAGCTACTGTTATTTTTCCAGAGACTGTGTAGTAAGCTGAAGGTCTGTTAATGGTGGAAATACGCCAAAGAGTGAACAATGCCTCCTTCGTGGTTACATGTTTTTGCAGGTTCTGAGTTTAAATTTTCTTCCTTGCAATATCTTGAAGGTATCCTCGTTAAATTCCATGGCGTTTACAGTTAGATGCGGCATTTAATGTATAGAAGATGTCGCAGTTATGGTATACAAGCATTTCGATGTTCAGATGGTGAAACCAGTGGATAAAAGGACATATACACGAGCATTTTAAGTTTTGTTTAGTTTTCGGGGAAACATCTATGTTCAAAACCCTAGCCACAAAAAAAAAGATTTTATACAGGTGCAAATTTCAGTTTAATCTTAGGTATTTTCCACTTGAGAAACAAATAGTAGTGGTAAAAAAATTTCAGTTTGATTTCTAGGTGAAATTGTGGGCAAAAACCAGGGTTGACAATGCTTTGCAGCTCCCTGCTAGCTGGATTTTGATACTTAGTAACTAGAGTTTTTTAAATACAGCTGAGGGGAAAGTATTGTTAGCTTAAGTAGTTCTGGAGCTTTGCATTTGGTGATATAAACACAGAGCGGTCCTATTATAGTGTATGTTGATAGCCGAGGAATTTGCAATTCTGGTTATTTTAAATTTTTATACGGAAAAATTGTTGCTGGTTTTAAAATCTATGAATGGAGAGCAGAGAGTCAATGGGTTTGAGTGGTCCTGCGTCATTTGGTGCACTTTTGCAGCAGCAGCAGCAACAGAGAGTATTAAGCTCTCCACATAATAGCAATAGCAATAATAATAATAGTAGTATTGGTATGTCTGCACCTGGATTGGCACCTGCTACAGCTATACATGCCCCATCAGCATTGAGGCCTTCAGTGACCATTGCTTCTAATCCGACCAGTAATCCTCCATATGCAAGTGATTCATCTGCTTTGGTTGTTTCCCATGGCGTGAACATGGGGGTCGGAATGGGTGTTGGCATGGTGCGGGCTGGGCCGCTTAAGAGGAAGAGGGGGAGGCCTAGAAAATATGGGCCTGATGGAAGTATGGCATTGGCTTTAGCTCCATTGGCTCCATCGGTTCCCGGATCATTTTCAGCTTTGCAGAAGCGGGGTAGAGGGCGGCCACCTGGGTCAGGCAGGAAGCAGCAGTTGGCTGCTCTTGGTAAGTTTTTTGCCCTTCCTTTGTTACAAATCATTTTTTTACTAGGTCAAACGTAGTACTCACTCAACACCTTAATGCTTAGAAGCCACATTCTAGGGGTTTCTATTCTGCCAGGGAGTGGCTCTCATCGCTAGCGGCTTGACAGGGCTAGGACCCAGGTTATCATCTTTGTAACAAATCATTTGCAGTGTATTAAATTCGTGTTTATGCGTTAATGACAATGCCGTGGTGTATGATATTGTTTTTGTCTTTAGCATAGTATGCATTCACGCATTGAATTTTTTATTTGTTGGATGCAGGTTATTGGATTTTTGAGTAATTTATTCTTATTTTGGGTTAATTATGGTCTGTAACTGTACTTTGTATATCCGAGCTGCCTAGAACTTTTGTAAGAATTATATCCTAATTTTCTTTCTTTTAATTGAAAAAATTACATCAGTGAATAATAAAATATGTTAAAAACATTGGTAGTCTGAACAAAACTGGTGATCTGGTTGTGATTAACCAGATATCTATTGTTCAGACAGTGATACAACTAGCCAGATAACTATTATGCATATAAAATATTACCAGAGCACTTTGTAGACTGACATTTAACATACCCAGCTTATAGATAATATACTAGAGTACAAAACAAAAACTAGACAAAAAGATAATAGGCGATAATCATACAGGTAGACTGCTCAAAGGCTATAACATAAAGACATGATAACAATTTTTTTCTCCTATTATACGTTGTGATTTAATTGCATTTCCAAACCAGTAGAAACCTTTTGATTGCAAATTATCAGTATTGTATCTTCAAGAAACTTTCAATCATGGGAGAAAGTGTTTAAGGAGCATACTAGTGGAATGTCTTTTCTCTGCAGTTGAAATCGTCAAAAACAATGTGCTCCCAAAAAAGCTGCAATTTAGAACTTTAAATCCAGTCCATGGGATAAGTTGGATATAAAGCATGGTAAGAACAATTTTAGGCAAGTTAGATTTAGAGTCAAATAAGTGGCGTTAAAGCCTTTGGAAACTTAGTCTGAGCCCCATTCCAATATACGTGAGGTTACATTAATTTTATTTTAAACTGTTTGGGAATTTTTAGCTGTTAGGAAGAAAATGTTTCTATAGCTGTTATGTTTGCCATTCTCAATTGAATTGAATTATATCAGAATAGAATTACAGCAGCACTATTATATAAGAAAAGTGATATTGACGGCAGTTTGGCGGGGATACTTCTTTCTTATTATTTTTTCAATAGATCATTGAACTCTCTGGGCCAAAGATTGGTTTCCCTTATTATATGCTCATTCTGTTCAGTTGTAATTCCTATTTTACCAGGAGAATGGCTTGCAGGCTCGGCAGGGATAGGTTTCACTCCACATGTTATAACAATAGCCACAGGAGAGGTATGCGACGGTTCTGGAAGTTTTGTTGTCAAGCTATGTCAGTGTTCATAATACTTGTTTACATTTTTTGTTGTATGTATATTTGTGCAAAGAGACATGTGACAGGTTGACAACTTTTTTTTGTAAAGCCAAGTCAGTGTTCCTAGTACTTCATGTTTTTGCTTTGTATCTATGTTGTAAAAAGCATACTATTGATATTTTCCTTCGTGTTTTTTCAACCATCTTTTGTCAGTTATGGGTGTAGGAGTGGTGATTTTCAAAATTTGTTTTTAACTGGAAAAAGCGTTTCAAATGTTGAAAGATGGTATCCTAGATGAAACTTTTTATTAAGAATGAAATATGTTTGAGCTCTTAGTTAATTGATGCTCAGTTTCCAGTTCCTTGATACATGCCATGAAAAGTTTTTGGTAGTATGTTCTGGTATCATCAATGGGATCATTGGGTATTTATTTTATAAATTCTGACAATTGGTTGACTAATGCCATGAGATAACATTATGCAAAATCAATAAAGACCTCATGGTTCTTTGTATTAAAATAATAATTCTTTTAAATTTTCCTTTCATTGTCACCGATTGAAAACATATGCCTAAATCAGCATGAAGTCCAAACTAGACCTTGTTTGATCAACCTTTTGCACCCATTTTCACTGCATAACGATATGAATATTTAATGGCAGCTGTCATCCACATCTCCCACCATTTATTGTTTTTAAATTTTTCTTGTAAAGTGACTGTTTGAGACAAGTATGAGCTATATTATGGCTGTTGCTACTAGGATGAATTGGTCAAGGAAGTGGTGTCTCATTTATCTTCTAAAGCGACTGTTTCAGATTAGTATCAGATCTGTTTTTGGCTATTACAACTAGGATGAATTGGTCAAAAAAGCAGTGGCTTTCTTGGGAAGCATTGTTATACATTTTTATTGCTGTAGAAGAGTGGCATCTTGCTTCCAAAGGTAAAATTTTCTGTTTTAAGGTATGGTTTCATCCAAATTCTGGATCTCTTTGTGCTCTTATGCCCAAGTACTTATTTGTGCTGCATATTCAGAGGTTTGCTGTATGCACACTTGTTCTTGGCTAGGGTTTATATGCTCAGGTAAGTACCTGGTAGGGCTTGTGGATTATTTGAATGGTGTAGCAGCATATAAACTGATATGGAATCAATCAAATAAGTGCTAAGCAATATAACATCGTTATAGCAAAACACAAATAACACAAATCACTTCATATGGCTTTGCCAATCAGTTTTAGCAAAACACAAATAACATAAATCACTTTATACGACCTTGCCAATCAGTTTTAGCAAAACACAAATAACACAAATCACATCATACAACCTTGCCAATCAGTTTTAGCAAAACACAAATTACATAAATCACTTCTTACGACCCTGCCAATCAAACAAAAAATATTGAACATGAGGGTAACATGGCAATAGATTTCTTTAATTAATTTCTATCAAGGGGCTTATTTTTTGATTACAATTCTTGACTAAGTATTCTTCAGTGGAATGGATTAGGGCATCTATTGTAATAGAGGTTGAGTAATCTTTGCAGCATATGGCTAATAGTATTCTTGGCTATTGTTCTAAGTAGCCGATCTTGATATTGGTATGGATACGGATACACGAAAACGGTGATTTTTGGGGCCTAGATATGTTTTTGGATATGGCCGTATATATATATAAATATTAAAAATATAGCCATCTAAGCAAAAACAACCACATAATATGCACATATTAAACAAAATAAGTTAAATAACCACAAAACATACTAATAACTCAATGTCAAATGCCATAATATTCAATGGTCAAACTTAGATTAGTCTAAGAACAAGTATATAGTGCAAATATTACAATGTATGGACAGAAATAAAGACAAATCAGCTTATTCATTATTCACTATATTTATATTAGTCTTCAATGTCTTCATTGAAACAATCATGTGGTTCATTAGAACCACAAGTAGTAGCAGTGCCATTCCCACTAGCTCCACTATGTAGGTTGCGTGAAGCACTCTCTAGCTCCGTGACAAGCAATGAAAAGTAGACAAAAAAAGAATCCAAGTCAGTAGTCTCTGGGTCCACATCCCAACACTTTGTTGCCCTTGCTTGTAATCATTTTGCTTGTGTGTGAGAAGATGCAAGTTGGAATGCACATAGACCAAATCCTCTGCCTTTTTTGCTACCAACTTGTTGCACTTAACTGAGTGGATAAAGGTGTAGGTATCTTTGTTCCGCTTAGTTGAGAAGGAACTTGCAACCTATTGAGGCAATTTGTAAAGTCAATCAAAATTTATAAAAGTAAAAAGTTAAAACAAAATGGCGAACAGAAGGGTAGATAGTTAAAAAAAAATTAAAATCTCACTTGTGATAGAATTTTTATTGCAAGTGGTTGGAGGTGGGTTTATGCTTGGCCATGGAGGTACCACCACATATGAGCGTCCTTCTTGAACTTGTCATGAAGAGCGCCAAGGGAGTGACTCGTGGAGGTTATGAAATGTCTAAACTCTCCCATAAGTGTTTTTTCTACTTCTGGATCAGGGAAGAGTTTAGAGAATGTTGTTTTATATATCCCTGTATGGCGGGATCCTCCTAGACAAAAAAATGATGTCTGCACTATGGTATTTGGGAATCAAGTCAAAAGCAAGAAGATGCAATGGGTTGGTCATTTTGTTCCACCTTTCAATGAGATACAATTGCACTTCTTTGAAGAACCTCTCTGTAGGATCTTGCTCTTTGACATTTATGATGGATTTAATCTTCTCAATCATTGAGTCGATTCCATCATAAATCTCAACCAAACATGGATGATCTATATTTACAAATCTCAACATACTCATGATGGGCTCGATAAAACTAAGCAAATACTCTACACATTCCCACCACACATCATCAAGATCAACCCATTCACTTTTGTGGCTCTCTCAGTGTATGCTTGCCTCCATACACTCCAAAGGTGGTTGATAACTATGTTGCGCAAAGCCTCACGCACTTGGATAAGTCCTCTCAAGACGAGTGTGTGAGGAAAACTGAGTCTCAACAACCTAATATGAAATTAAAACAAATAAAATTAAAAAAAATTCAAAAAAAAAAATCCTACAAATTACAAACTTACAAAATTAAATTAAAATTATACATGATTTATGACTTATTAAAAGAAAAGTTACCCTTAACAACCGCAACTTTGAGAAGGCCCTGAGGATGCCTTGAGACATGTGATGGTTGCTTATGAAGATTTGTATCTCGCTCGTTGCCTCATAGACTTATTTGATCTAGTCAATTTTGGTGCTTAATTTTTGCAACATAAGGTTGAGGGAATGAATGACACAAGATGTCCAAAATATGTGTCCATCCCTTGCTTCAACCAACATGCCTGCAACTTTGCAAATTTTTGCGTTGTCCATTATAACTTGAACAACGTTTTGAGGCCCCATCGCCTCAATAGACTGTATCAGGTTGTCGGCAATGAATTGCGCATCCTTCACTTGTCCCACACAATCAACAACCTTAAAAGACATTGTCTCTTCAGGGCACAATGCTACTACATTAATCAATGGCTTATTTGTCATATCTTTCCATCCATTAAGAACAATGGACACCCAGGCATCGATCCACAAATCCTTGATGGGTTTATATGCATCTTTAACATGTTTTCTTTCTTTTACCAACAAGGTGGTGCACACCTTTTCATATCTTGGGCCGATGAATCCTTTATTGGTTTTATTAATAGATCTCACCATATCCTACCAATATGGTGATCTAACAAACATTGAATGACAGCCTACATGCGTAAATATAACGTGTAAGGTTCTGCTCTGCTATGTTCCTGGATTCATTTTGGGATGCCTTTTCCAATGGGCCTGTATCTTTTGTTCTCTTGCAACAAACAGGGGAATCCTCTTCCTCAGCAACTACAATGGATGTAGAAAGAAATGAGCATGATGGTGTCATGACATTAGCATGAGATGGAACAACATGTGGCTCAGTAGATGTAGATCCTTTTTTCTCAAAGGATGCTTCGATCATATTAGGGCAACAGAGGCCTTTGTTTCTTTTTGCTCTTTGATGTATGCAAGGATCTTTGCATGTGGCAAGCCTTTTCTTGGCCTTCCATTTATGTTTGGCCCACCACAAAATTTGATTTCGGAACCAACAATCACACACAAATGGGTTTTTACCCAACTATAAGAGCTCTTATATTTAATGTTACACTCTGAGCAAACTCAAATGTAATACCCTCCACCTGGCACTAGTTCTAACATCATCACGTACTTCCAAAGGGGCGCTTGTGGATAAATTTTGAAGGTTGGCGCTTGACCCACTGAACTAGCACTTGCAGAGCGAGACATTTCGGCAAATCCTTATAACCTTTGGTTAAAATAAATAAATATTGCTATTAAAATTTAAGGCATTTGGCATTTGTTGAAAGAATGTTTACAAAAATATAAAAAAAAGTAAAAACTCGTTACATTTTTAAATTTGTAATAAAAAAAAAACCACAATTGAAATTTACCTTAAATCAACAATCCTCTTTGTTGCAAGCTCCTTAAACTCCTTGGCGCCAAATGGGTAGTTGTAATAGTGTAGGATTAACAAAGGAAGGAGTTTCAGTTCGAGAGTGCAAATGTGCAATGAAGGTAAAAATGCAATGAAAGGTACGTGTTGTTTTTTGTTGATAAAATGAGTGTGAAAGTTGCTTTTAGGGTTGCCCCTATACTTTATTTTATTTTTAATTTTTTTTTGAAGTCCATATTTGAATTTTGTAAAGTGAAATTAAAATAAAAATAAAAATAAAATGATGTCTTGGCCACAGGATACGCCTTTGATATATCTAGGATCTTGTGGGGACCTACAGGGATGCTTAGATACGTCCAGGATCCTGCGGGTTTGCTTTATTTTTAATTTTTTTTTAAAGTCCATATTTGAATTTTGTAAAGTGAAATTAAAATAAAAATAAAATGATGTCTTGGCCGCAGGATACGCCTTTGATATATCTAGGATCTTGTGGGGACCTACAGGTATGCTCGGATACATCCAGGATCATGCGGGTTTGCTCGGATACGTGTCCCTTGTATCCGAGCAAACCCGCAAGGGACACGTATCCAAGCAAACCTGCAGATCCCCGCAAGATCCTGGACGTATCTAAGGCATATCTTGGACGTATCCAAGCATACCCACAGGGTTTTGCAGGATCTTGGATGCATCTAAGGTGTATCCTATAGGGATCCGGATCCGATATTTTTTAGATATAGATATGGGGGCCTACAAAGGAGGATTCAACTACATAGTTATTGTTCTAGCCTAAATTCATCTAACTAGATTGACCGAAGCTTTTAAGAACCCTTTTTACATCTTAAGTGATGTTATTTATAATGCTGACAATTACAAAGACTGCATGGAGGCCAACATCCTCAAGTGTTGGTTACCCTTTCAATTCTATCGTTTCGTTGTTCATTGCAATGGGATGTATTCAAGCGTATCTGTAGGATCTTGGACGTATCTTGTAGGGATTTGGATCTGATATGTTTCGGATCAGGGTTCGGGGGCCTACAGAGGATGATCCGGCTACGTAGCTATTGTTCTAGCCTAAATTTGTATAACCAAATTGATTGAAGCATTTAAGAACCCTTTTTACATCTTAAATGATGTTACTTATAAATACTGACAATTACAAAGACTCCAAGGAGGCCAACATCCTCAATTGTCGGTTACCCTTTCAATTCTATCTTTCTATTGTTCATTGAAATGGTGGTAGTAAGACTCAATGTGGAACACTATCATGCACCTGTCGTCATATGTTGGCTGTGGATGCTGATGTTTGTTGTGGGTTATTCGTATAAACCTTGGGGTTTATACAAGTATCATACACACTATAACATTGTTCAAATAAAGACAATGATACATGCAATAAGAGAGACAACACAATTATAAGGGGCACTGCTCCAAGTAATAATGGAAGGAAGCATTGCTCCAAGTAATAATGGAAGGAAGCATTGCTCCAAGTAATAATGAAGTGAAGCAATGCTTTAATAATGGCTGCTCCAAGTGAATGAGACAGAGGACTTCGAGAAGATGGAAGTTGTGGACAAAATGATTATGAGGCTATTATCTTTCCCATTTCTTTCTCTAGAGGTGAAGAACTGAAAGGACATAGGAAAACAAATTGTGTTATATCAATTTACAAGTAAGATTTTGAGCATCATGGCACTTTCTTGTTTGAAAATAAGATAGTGTGTCAAGGATATGATTGCATAAAGCACGAGAAAGAACTAAAATTATTTGCGTCTATTTTTAGGGAGCTGCCATGCATTAATTTATGAGCCAAGTGGTTCTATCAAAGATTGGAAAGAAATGTGAAAGGCATTCATTGAGAAATATCTAGAGAATTGTTATGTAGTTGATCCAAAAGAGGGATTTTGTGGTTGAAACAATGACAAGATGAGACTTTTGAAGGCTATTTGGAGAACTTGGAATATCTGATTTGGAAATGTCCTCATCATGGTCATGGTCAATGAATTGCATGAACAATGATTGTCAAGTGGAGATCTATTCCCTATATAGAGGGAAAATTAGGGTAGGGCAATCTTTAAACCCCTAATTAGGCCCAACTAATTAGAAACAAAGAAACTACAAAACTAGACCACTCAAAGGTCAGCCGCTCCATAATCTAATAAAAAATAACGACACCCAGAGTATTAGGGGCGTAACATGCTCTTCCCTTTTAGAAAAGTGTTTCCCTTAAGGCTTGACATCTGTAGATCTTGTTGCATGAACTGCTCATCTTCCTAAGTAGCAATTTGAGTGGGTAGGTTTTTCAATTAAATGAGACACCCTATGATTTCCTTGTAGTGCAACTACTTGACCTGTTCATGAAATATTGCTTCAAATTCCAAGATGATTTTGCCTTCTATGTCTAGCGCTGGAAGCTTTGTCTAAATTAGAATTTGCTTGCCAGTAACCAACTTGAGGTATGATACAAGAAAGACTAGTTGGACCCACGAGGAAGGTGGTTTAGCTCCAACTTGTAAGCCAGGTTGGCAATCTTGTGTAGCACATGGCAGGGACCATAGAATTTAGGTGCAAGGTTGTTGCACTTTAACAGATTGGGAGACATTCGCTTGTATGGTTGAAGCCTTTGAAAGATTCAATCTATGACCTCAAAATGTCACTCATTCATGTGTTGGTCTGCTTGCTACTTCATCATGTTTTATGCCATGACTAGATTCTCCTATAAGGTTTGGAGGACATTTTGTTGAGGCTGGATGTGGTTCTTTACTGCCTAAACCTTTAAATGAACTTGTAGATAGGAAGTTGGGGATGGTGTTGGGTAGTCATAGATTGCTTCAAATGGTGTCGTTTTAGTATAAGTGTGAATGGTAGTGTTATACCACCACTCTGCCAATGGAAGTTATTTGAACTGCAAAGACTGTTTGTTGGAAGAAAAACAAGGAAGGTTCCCTTCTAGACATTTGTTCACAATCTTGGTTTGGTAGGTAGAATCACAAACATGTCCAAAAATTATTAGTGAAAATAGGGGTTTGTCAGTAACAACGCTTCTAGGATATTCCCATGAAGCTTTTCCATTCTTCGTAAAGGCTTCAACCACCATGCTTGCTGAGAGTGGTGAGTTAAGCTACACAAATGAGTATATTAGGTCGATGACCATTAGGATAACACTTATACCCTCTGATTTAGGCAAACCTATGATGAAGTTCGTAGGAGACGTGGTGATTTGACTATTTCTACTTTCTTATGCTACTAGACTAAGCTTTCAACCACAAATATTTGGATGTCTCCTTTCAATCTGTCTTAGAAGAAATCCGTTTTGACCTTATGATAAGTTCTAAAGAACTCAAAATGACCTCCAAGTTTCGGAAGCATTCAGTTTTGATAGGATATAATGTTTCAGTTATGAGATCTTGCATAGGTGTAATCTGTTCTTATACCAAAGTGAGTCATCTCTCCATGCAAACTTGTCTGTTGTGCTCTCGTCCTCTGTAATCTCTTAATGAGTTGTTGGGTAGTGGGATCTTGTTGCCATTCCAGACGAGCTGCTTCCACTCGGTTTGTATGATAGAGGTTGTGCAAAAAAATTCCTTATCTTCCTCTTTCCTGTAAAGTGCAGCTGCTTTCAGATTTACCTTTACCTTTTTGTATATGATCTCGTCATGGCCTAATATCTCCTTGACCGACTTTTGTTATTCCTTCAACGATAATCTCTGCTCTAAAAATGTATTTGAGACTTTAATGATCAATCTTCTCTTTAAAAGTGTGATCCCATTAGGTATTGGCACCATTGCTTAACTACATGAAATATGGCCAACATTCATTTTTCATATTTCAGTGGATTTAGATTCTTTCCTTTTAGTTGTCTACTTTCAAAGGCTACTAGACAATCCTCTTGTGTCGTAACTGCTCCAATACCTTGTCTACAGGCGTCACATTCAAGTACGAACATTTTGTGAAAATCTGGGGTGACTAAATTTGGAGTGGACATGATGGCCTTCTTCAGCAGTTTGGATGCTTGAGTTGCTACATTGGACCAAGCTAATGAGTTCTTCAACAAGGCTGTCAATGTTGTTGCAATATGGGAATAGCATTTGCACAAATCGATGGTAGTATCTTGTTAATCCCGAGAAACCTCTAAGGCCCTTGGTTTGCTTTGGCATGGGCCACTTTGTTGTTGGTTTTATCTTCCACGGATCGACCTTAACTCCTTCATAGAATGCCACATGACCTGGATACTTCACTTCCTTGGACTCTAATAATCAAATTTTGAACTTAGACTCTTGGCATATAGCTGGTTATCTTCCAGAACCTGCAAATTTTGATCCACACGCCGATGATATTCCTATGGATTTTTGTTTTAAATGAGAATGTGATCAAAGCAAGTCATTACAAATTTCCTGTGAAAAGGCTTGAAACTAAAGTTCACAGGACTTTGAAATGTGGGAGCATTTGTGATGCTGAATGGCGTCGCTAAAAACTCACAGTGACCCTCAGGAATCGTGAAGTTTGTTTTTTCCACATCGTTCTCTTTTACATTGATTTGATGATAACTAGAACGAAGATCCTTTTTTGTAAAGAAAACTGCTCCATGCAATTCCTTTAATAGCTCATCAAATGACATGGATTGAAAACTTATCTTTGAGTGTGATTTTGTTGTGGTCTTCGTAGATTGGTCACATTCTCCAATAATAATCCTTATTTACCATACCCACCAAAGAAGCAGACACGTTTTTGCTGGGGTGAATGATGCCAGTGTCGAACACATCCCAAATCATTTTATTGATCTCACACTTGTGCTTATAAGGGTAGTGGTAAGGCTTGATGTTGGGAGGCTAATTTATTCAACCGAGTAGCATGGTCATGGTCCCTGATTAGGGGCAAACCCTTAGGAACGTCCTGGAAGATCTGTTTATGATGTTGAAGGACAACATATAATTCCTGTGGAATGGTTGGGAATTATTCACAAATTTCCAATGAGTAAAATTTTGCCTCATCTGACCCTGTTTTTTTTAATTATCTTCCTCATCTTGTGAAAGCTAATCACTTGTTTTGGAGGACTTATGAGACCATGGTGTCTGAAAGTTTTCCTATCTTAGTGAAGCTAATGAACATGTCTTGAAAATTCATAAAGATGGTGCCCAATTGTTTTGGTCGTTGTACTCCCAAAACAACATTTGTGCCACCAAGAGGAATAACACAGATTAGAGTCAAGAGTTTACTCACCCATATTGAGTTGAGTGTTGTGACACCACCACATGATATTGGGTTTCAATCTGCGACCATGAATTATTGGACATTGGATACACAATGCAGTCCAGATCCTTTGGCATTTTCTGACCAATAAAATTATTTATGCTTTCCAAATCCATCAAGACAATCGCTTGGTTTCTTTTGATGTATCCTTCCATCTTGAGGATTTCAGGTGTGTTGGTTCCTGATTATACATGGCATGAAGTAGTGCATTAGATCCTTGAAACCTTTGAGGTACAGTTCCCTTTGTTGACCATGGTTTAAGTTGTCAGACCTTGTTGACAACCTTGTATGTTGTGAGTTGTTCTGTGCTATAGATTATGCTTGCCTTAGTTTGGACAACTGTTCGAAGTAGTCGCTGCTCCAAGAAGTGTCATATTGGATGTCTAGGTTATGAACAAATTCTTCTAATGAAGAAGATGCTCCTCACAGCCTCTCAGAACATATCCACTGGAACCATTGGTAAGGTTCTGTTGTCAAGTTGAAAGAAGCAAACCACTTTGATATCTTGAAAAGTATGTGGAGTTGAAAGTATTGATCCATCTGGCTAGCCCATGATGTTACATCTGTGTCATCAAACTTCCAAGGCTCAATCTTTGGAATATTGTGCTTGGGATTGTAGTTACTGAAATTGCCTTGGTTGGGTATGAAGGGTTGTCCACTTTAATGGATGTGTTAGATCTGTTGCGAAAGTAGTTGTGGCCGAGAATTTGTCCTCCAAAGAGTGAGTTGGCTCCACTTCCAAAGTGGAATTTTTGTCTGCTTCTGTTTCCCATGTCGAAAACTTGTCCTCTTGTGAAATGGATTGTTGTCCGGGTGGAAATTTTGACCTTCTTTGAAGGGTAGTCTGGTTTCACTGTCCAAGTTTATGGTGGTCTGTTGCTCTTTGCCCATGGATGTACAATTTTTTCCCCAAAGGTTAATATTGACATTTCTCCTGAGATGGCCCGTGATATATGATCATTTTTTTCAAAAAGGCATTCCAAGTTGTTATCAAGATTATTGCATTATGTTTTGGAAACTTGTTAACTATTCCCAAAGGAAAATCTAAATAAACAGAATGCTGAAAATCGGGTCCAAAAACAATCATGGATATCTGTCCGGTAGGAGAGAAGAGAGGAAAGGGGAGCTTGACATCCCAAAGTGGAATATTTGGACACAAAAATTCTTTTTCTACAGAGTCACAGTTTGTTTCAGAGCCAAAAGTAGGCATAAATTTTGATTTTCTGAAGGGATTGGAAAGCTTGTAAGCCCAAAGTAGAATATTTGGAGACAAAAATTCCTTTTCTACAGTCACAGCTTGTTTCAGAGCCAAAAGGAGGCATAAATTTTGATTTTCTGAAGGGATTGGAAAATTTGTACATTTACGCCCTACTTGTTCAAGCTATCCAGGATACTTCAATTATTGTGAAGCATGTTCGCAAGCTCTGCCAGAATGCCATAGTAAAAAAGGGCAAGAAAGTCCTACCAATGGTGCTTGCGATGAGAATTTGTTTTGATGGAGATCTTGGAAGTGCCTTGATGGGTGTTAAGTTGAACTACGTTCTCATTCCAATAGTGTTTGTGTAATGGACTTACAATATTGCAAGAGCAGATTCACATCAATATTGCAATTTAACACATGGAATGAACAAGGTAATAACAATAAATCACATATAACAGCAGAATAGAGCAGTGCCATGCAATATAAGTTAAATGAAGAGCAGAATATTGGAATATATGACTGAGCCCACTTCTAGGGGGCAACCTCCACAATCCTTACCGTTAGAACAAAATTCGTAATATAATCTTTCAATACTAAACATTACCTCCTGTGTATACCATAATTAGGGTACAGGGAATACATAATCCAATTAGGCTGGCTACTCTTACTGAAATTCAATGTAGAGATTATCAAATGACAGTTACAAAAACTATCAGAATTTTGGTGCCACTTATCCAATTGAGCTGAAATTTGGAACATAGCTTGTATACTACAATTGCTATCACCGCTCCAAATTTGGTGACTTAATTCTTACCACAACTATTCCGCAAGGTCATGAACATTCTGCCAAGTGATGCAAGCATAGCCTAAAAGGAATAGCTGCAACTTTTCCATGGTAATTCCAAAATGGTTGGAAATTCGGTATAGATATTGTAGGTGTCATATGTTATGAACCCACAAAATTTCATCATCCAATTCCTTTCGCAGCAGTATTGCAAGTAAGGAAACCTCTTGCCAGTGTAATAGTTGGTATGCCTCCGCGGTGACTCCAAATGATCCAAAATTTTGTATGGAGGTTGTAAGTGTTAGGTTCTATAATCCCACCAAGTTTCAACATCAAATATCAACCTATGCTCTAGGCAAGGTGCATTATGCGAGACTCAACAAGCAAACTTTTTCCAACTAAATGGTCAGATACTAGACATGTGGTCCATCACAAAGCACAATCCAAGTTTGGTCTTTTGAGCTCCATGGGCGTCTCCCCCCTTAACATTGTGACACAAGAAGCGAAGCATCAATGAACAAAGATGCTACCAAGAAAGGAGACGACCGAATATTATGTGGTGTCGATAATTATGACCACAAATTAACTATCTCTAGGAATGGTAATGGCCTATTCCCACACTAAAATACGGTCTTCCCATCAGTGCATGCATCTTTTGCAGTGCTCACATGTGATAGAAATGAAGCAACAAACAAAGGATGCCATTAATGCTTTCAAGAGGAGATTGACACAATGGTCATATAATCTAATGCATATATCATCTGCCATGGGAACTAAGCGGTTGTACTATTGTTGAGGAAACCAAGCAATACGATGTCCTCAAATAAGAGCTCAAATGTCACAATCGACGCACAATTAATCCTGACAATGGGTACCGATCTATTATTTTTCCATCTACGCTCTTTCATAGCCGAATAATGATCACAATGGCTACCATATTGATGCAAATGCTGATTCATGGATTGAGAGTGAGAGTGCCTCCTATCTCCAAAATGAGGGTGTTGATGCGACTTAGTTGTGGATGGTGCATGCATTGATTTCTTATGCTCTGAAGAAGATTTTGTTGGTTCCTTTGTCTAGAAGAATCGACTAATGGTTCACGATTTGCTTCCTACTAAGCAATGGCAGAACAATCATGGTGATCCTTATATGTTTGTGTAGTCTCAGGCTTGCCAAGGCCTACTCTCCTTGGTCTCATTTCAAGCTCAATAGGAGTGATTACCTTGTCTATGTCTACCAAGTATAACCCATCTACTAAAGCAATTTGTGGCACTACATTTAACTTGAGAAGCCCTTTGGGGTTGGCAGATGGGAGCGGACGCGCCACAGATTGTCTTGAGCGGAACAGGGCTTGACGGGTACCTAACCACGTCCAAGCCAATGCCCAGTTGGGCAAGGCAAACCCTTTGTTGAGTACTGAGGGGTGACAAAAAGTGGGTTTACCAGGCACATACGGGTGTTGTCTTTTATATTGAACCCCTTGCTCTCATAAGTATTAGAGAGTTCCTTGGGTCGCACGGAATTAAATGCAGGTCAGATGCGATCGAAGCGATAGTGCACCTTGGGGATGGTGATGTGTTGTGAGCACTAGGAGCCCCTCAGTGATCGAGGTTAGAACTCAAAGGATGTTAAGAAGCCTACGCATATGTTGTGTCCTCTAGGATTGGTAGATGGGAGTAGATGTGCCACGACTTGCCTTGAGTAGATTAGGCCTCAACGGATACCTAACCACCTTTGAGCTAGTGCCCAAATATGGTAGGGCAAATCCCCTTGCCAAGTATGCAGGGGCGATGGAAAGTGGGCTTTATCAGGCACATATGGATGCAGCCTTTTGTGGTGGACCCCCTGCACTCGTATGTATTAGAGGATTCCCAACGTCTCACGGGATCACATGTAGGTTGGGCATAATAAGGCTCCACATGTAGAGTCTCCTTTCAAACTAGAAAATGCTGAATATTCTTTAAAGTTGAGAAGTTTTAAGTTAACTAAGTTTAATGCAACGTGAGCCCTTGTGATTTTATTGGTGTCACTTAGGTAAGAGATTTAATTTTAACTAACACAAAATGACAAAAATATATGGGAAAGTCATATGTTGTTTTGAGGTAGCATGCAAATGTAGTATTTATTGGTCCAATATTATTCCAAACTATAATTAATGGAACAAGGGGGTGTTACGCAGTGGGATGACATGTATGAGATTATTTTAATTTGATAAGTCACACGTAGGTGCAAGATTAAAGTTCCAAAATTAAATTAAAATATTTGCAAAATTGAAATAAATTTGACATGAGCGTCATTAATGAATTAGCTTGTATTGCATGGTGTAAATAATAAGATGCATACCAGTAGTTAAGACACCCCTACATTTAATGACAAACTCAACTGGTTCTAGAGGCTAATGTCTAAGCTTTGCAATTGGATTTATAGACTGAGGAGGATTTGGAAAGCCCTACAAAGGCTAAAAAGCCCTGCTTTGCCTGGTCCTCAGTTCATGAAGATTTAGCCTCAGTAGATGTTGATTGTATTGAAACTTCCAATTTCTAGTTGTGCCTCCTGTGGCAGTTCCGACTCCAAGCATATCTTCTGGTTTTGCAACAAAGATTGGGCTGCTTAGGTATGGCCCAAATCTGTCTACTGCTAGTTTATCGATACTCATATGTCATGGAAGTCTGCTTTGCTTTGGAGCAACCATTGCTGGAATGTTAATTTTGGCAAAGTGTGGAATTTGATTAGAATTGAGGTCTTTTATTCTCCATGGAAAATCCAAAATACAATTTTATCTGGCTTTCATTGATGCAATATTGACTTTGTTTGTACAGATGAAACTTCTGTGATGACCAATTTGTATTAAGAGATACAACTCCAAGCTGACTAACTGGCAATGAAGTTGGATTATCTACGAGTTCAGGGTTGAGATTTGACATCCACCCCACTCATCAATTGAAAATTTAATGATGGCCAAACTTTTTTAGCATCTATCATCTTGCATGTTTTAAATTTTTCTGGCCTGCAAGTTGTTAATGCATCTTACAAAACTTCCCTTAGGTAGATGGTTTGTCAGTTTCTCTAATTCAATTTGTTTGTTAAATTTAATTTTGTTTTCAAATACAGGTTTGGAAATATCTTTGCTGCCCGACACTTAATCTATTAAATCCTCAAGGATGACAAAGAAAGTCTTTGAAGTAGCTGTCACCTTAACCAGATCTTTTTCTACACTAAAGTGAACGAGACTTTTCTCAAAACAGAGTAAACGTTTGTAACTATTCGCTACACTAATTGTGAAATGACAACATATCTTTTGCAGTTAGCAGTGTGGAAGTGGAGATAATTCACTATTAATTTTAACGATAAATACATTAATCTTCAAAGTCAAAGTAAATGACTCTTAAGCATATTCTTGAGTCTTAACCAATACGAGTAGAACTGACAGTCAACACAAATTAATGGATGTCATTTTTAATTTTTGCCCAAATTGATAGGTGTAAATAATGACAGGAAAGTTTTATTGGGGAATTAAAATGCACGTCACGTCAAGTCTTAAGCCTATCTACAACAATTCAGAGCACGCTGGGGCAATGCCTCTTATTTTCTCTACAGAATCCTTCCAAAGACCTCCACTGGAAGTTCATAAAGGCCGCATTAGAGGCAATAAAGGTTACATCAGAGCCAAAAGGGTGGGCGGCTAAGACTTGAGAGATGTTAGTGTTCAAAGGCTTGGGACAAGTGAGAGGCAGTCCCAACTGTGAGCCGTAAATATCCCACATTTTCTTTGTCAATTTCAAAAAATGAAAACCATAAGGAGCAGGGGATAGCGAATAGGCCATTGATGTGTCTCTTACAGATCTACTGTACGATAATGGCTTGGCCATTAATGTGCTTCTTGCAGATGATGTTATGTCTTGGCCGAGTGTTTGGATTGCTTTGGTGGTGTTGCCATCTGCTGATAAGACTTCTGCCACACATGGGTTAAATGGTGAAAGCTGTTTTTGCTAGTTGTGTGGCTCTCATTCGGGGGTACAGAGGAGTTAATTTTTGATTTTTCTATTATGGTTTTTGATGATGGTGGTTTGTGGTTTTTACCAGTTTTATGCACTTCATTTTTTGAATTTTTTCATGTGCCCAATTTGGTGATCTGAATGCAAATGCCTCTATGGGCTTGCTTTTTTCAGGTATGAAATTTCTTTTACAATAATGTGTTATTAGTAGAATTTGAACAATTTTTACCAGAAAAGAACAGAAACTAAAAACTTTTCTTTCTTTTGCTTTAGACAACTCTAATAATGTGTTATTAGTAGAATTTGAACAATTTTTACCAGAAAAGAACAGAAACTAAAAACTTTTCTTTCTTTGGCTTTAGACAACTCTAAAAAAACCTTCGGATCAAAAACTGCAAATCCTTAGAAAGAAGTTTCTCTTCCTAATCATATGGATGCTTTTTCTTCCATCTGCGGATAAGACTTCTGCCACCCATGGGTTAAATGGTGAAAGCTGTTTTTGCTAGTCGTGTGGCTCTCATTCGGGGGTACAGAGGAGTTGATTTTTATATTATGTTTTTTGATGATGGTGGTTTGTGGTTTTTACCAGTTTTATGTACTTAATATTTTGAATTTTTCCATGTGCCCAATTTGGTGATCTGAAGGCAAATGCCTCTATGGGTTTGCTTTTTTCAGGTATGAAATTTCTTTTACAATAATGTGTTATTAGTAGAATTTGAACAATTTTTACCAAAAAAGAATAGAAACGAAAAACGTTTCTTTCTTTTGCTTTAGACAGCTCTAAAAAAACCTTTGGATCAAAAACTGCAAATCCTTGGAAAGAAGTTTCTCTTCCTAATCATATGGATGCTTTTTCTTCCAAACCAAAAGAAAACCATTCACATTCTAAATATCCAAAAGCTTTAGCTATCCAAATAAACTTAACACAATAAAGTGTGACGGGACTCGCTTTCTTCCATGCCAAGTTCCTTCATGACAATATAGGATGCCCTTGTCAATCTCCTCTGCTAAGTTGCCAGACACCAAGCAACTGTTATGCATAATTCCATATGAAACAATTTGATCCAGGGGCTGAATTGGAAATGGCAGCGGCTTCCATAGTCAGTTCCTCGTTTAGTTCAACAAGCTTTGCTATTAACAATTCTACACTGACTTTCACTTTATGCTTTCCCCTCAGTGAGCTGAAATCCCAGATGATCTGGCCATATTCCTGTGAAAAGGGAGCATAATAATGATCCATCGAGCAATACACACATTCCAGAGCTGCTCCATTTCTCTATCAATGCCCAACTCTTCCACTCTCCCAAATCTTATCATCTCTCTTCATTGCATATGTGGTGAAATTGCCTCTAAATTCATCAGTGGGAGTCTTAGTTTCCTTAATACATGGGAACTTAATATTACTTAACAACTGATCCAACTTCCAACATTTTGACACGAATCCTCTTCTCTGCTAGCCATTTCTCTGGCTACTTTCAAAGATATATTCGAGTAAATTTCTCAATTTGCACCAACTTTCTTGAAATACCTGGTAATCTCCTTTTCTGGGCCTAGTTATCTCTAAAGTTCTGTTTGTAATTACCTTAAAGTTATTCTTTATAATCTTGACGGTATCTCAGTGGTTATGTCCATTGGAAGATTTTTTGCATAATTTGTGTCAGTCATTCTTTGGAAGATCTCACGTGCTTTCAGCAATTTCTGCAAGTCAGATTGCAGTTAAATTTTTTTTTTCTTAACAATTTTAAGATTTCTTGTGTGCAATTTTTCATAAAAAGCCTGCAAGTGTTAGCTTTTACAATTAAGCTTGTCTCTTCAACAAGCCATTAGAGTTGTTTTCTGCACTTCTTTGTAAAATTCTGTTAAACACGAAATATACGGAGAAATATCCCCCTGATTGTTCTAGCAAACTGGAAAATAGCTCCAAATCTGGACTGCTCGGGTTATTGTGTGGACACACAGTCGCCAACGTCGGTTCTTCTGCTGCCGTCCGTCGATATCCTGCCGACGTCGATCTCTGTTTGTCGGCTTCTCCGCCGACGTCAGTTTTCAGTCGGCCGATGTCGGTTTCTGGGATGCCGATGTCGGTCTCTGCACTTCCCCTGCGGCCTGTAACTGCTAACGGCGCCCTTCTTTAACCTGTGATTCAGTTGGTACGGCCTGGTATTGATCTGTATGGATTCCGTACAGCGGCGAAATACAATATAGCACGCTTGTATGCTAGACCCCTGATTTGTAGAAATATGGTGCTAACACGAAAGATCTATATCTGGGTAATCTCTGAATCAAAAACCTAATGAAAGAAATACCTGTAAATCTCTGTGACAACTTCTGTATGAAGCTATCCCTCGAATTGGCAATAGATCGGATGATATTTCACAACCTCTGAATTGCACACACTGAAGAGTTGACGTTCTCCAATGCAAATGGAATCCTGGAACCCTTGGCTCAGTCTTCACAGAAAAACCTAAGCAAAAATCAATAATCATAAATCAATGGATAATCTGCCTCTCTCCCCATGAGAAACCCTTATACCCTCAAAAGATGTGCTTGCCCTAATTAGGGTTTCTTAATTAAAAATAGGCCAAATAATTAATATTTGATTAAATCAATCAAATATTAATATCTCCCTTAATACATGTCAGATCCTCGATCCGTTTGAAGCTGGTGAATCAGGGAGTGATTCTGCACATGACCATACCAAAATAAGGGCGCTCCGCTACATGTCAAATATCCCTAAATAATAGGAGCTCAGGCCAAATGTGTCCGAAAGAGCTCGAATGAAAACCACTGTAGAAATTCTGCTAATCGAAGCCAAGCCAAGCTCCATCAAGACCCTCTATCCATCCTCTCAGTATACGAGGGTCGCATGATAGGCTAATCATCAACTCTGAGCGATGTCACCTAAAAAGGGGACATGACAATCCGCCCCTCTTGAAATTGCTTGTCCCCAAGCAATCGTGGAACAATAAACCACTCGATCCACTTGGATCCCAAGGAAAAAGTTGTGTAACGTCCCTCATGTCACCAATCAACCCCTTTGAAGAATTCATCAGCATCAACAAGATCAAAAGTACAAAAATCAGCCACTGAGAAACTGCACTCAACACCCAAACAACTGACATCACTGACAAAATTATCTGAAGACCAACTGTAGATGCCGGTAGAAGAAACCACTCTGTGGAACTCAAGCCAACTAAAACATCAACTTTGTCAAAACTCAAGTCCCTGTCTAACTGACACTCACACCCAACTGCACTGCGGATATGACAACCATAGGTACCTGAGTCACTGACACCAAATCCAATCTCTGATAAACTGTCCTGGGTGTGCTGACACTGCAAGCTGTGTAACTTGCAACTACATATGCCATCTACAAAAGATGGTGCCAATCCATCCCATAACTGATCCCTCTGTAAAGGTGGCACAACCAACTGTACCACACTGTCATCTGTGTGAGAAGAATCAATCTGGAGACTCGACTCCACTGGTATCCCAAACACATCAGGACCAAGTACTCCCAAATCCTGAACATGTGTGTCAGCTCCAACATGTTCCTCAGCAACAACTGAAGGAACGTACTCACCACTAACACTCAATGTACTAACCTCAGAGTATACCTCCACATTCTGAATGACAGCATCGGACTCATCTTCATCTAACTCCGTAGAAGCTGCTGCTGAAACTATCACATCATCACAATCTCCAACTCCCTCGTCCTCTGCAACTAACTGAGAGTCCAAATCCCCATGACTAAGCTCATCCACATGTCTCTCAGAATCTTGGTGAGCCACCTTCATTGCCTCTACCTTAGGCTCTGAAGCCTCTGCCTCTAACTCCTCAGAACTATCCTGCTGTTCGAAATCTTTTGATTTCGAATCCTCACAATATGCCCATATTACATGATTTGCCTTGCCCTTAGGCCTCAAATGACAATCGTGATTGGCATCATATGGACATTTGCAGTATAAGCAAAGCTTTTTCCTGGACCCTTTAACAACGGATGCCACATACAGTGTTAATTTGTTTTCGAATGTATGGTCTGAAAGGATTTCATCCATCCTCCTTTGGGTTTCAACCAACTGGTTCAAACTTTGTTTCAGCTTCTTCATATCCTTGCCCCACAGTTTCTGAGTACTTGAAGACATCATGGATACTTCGCTGATTCAATCTACCCACTCTACCCAACAGGATGGCAGGACATTAGCTCTGATACCATTGTAATATCCCCTTCAAATAGGGAATATAGCAAGACAAAAGCTCTGATACCACTGTAATATCCCCCTGATTGTTCTAGCAAACTAGAAAATAGCTCCAAATCTGGATTGCTCGGGTTACTGTGTGGACACACAGTCGCCGACGTCGGTTCTTCTGCCGCCGTCGGTCGATATCCTGCCGACGTCGATCTCTGTCTGTCGGCTTCTCCGCCGACGTCGGTCTTCAGTCGGCCGATGTCGGTTTCTGGGATGCCGATGTCGGTCTCTGCACTTACCCTGCGGCCTGTAACTGCTAACGGCGCCCTTCTTTAACTTGTGATTCAGCTGGTACGGCCTGGTACTGATCTGTACGGATTCTGTACAACGGCGAAATACAATATAGCATGCCTGTTTGCTAGACCCCTGATCTGTAGAAATATGGTGCTAACACGAAAGATCTATATCTGGGTAATTTCTGAATCAAAAACCTAATGAAAGAAATACCTGTAAATCTCTGTGACAACTTCTGTATGAAGCTATCCCTCGAATTGGCAATAGATCGGATGATATTTCACAACCTCTGAATTGCACACACTGAAGAGTTGACGTTCTCCAATGCAAATGGAATCCTGGAACCCTTGGCTCAGTCTTCACAGAAAAACCTTAGCAAAAATCAATAATCATAAATCAATGGATAATCTGCCTCTCTCCCCATGAGAAACCCTTATACCCTCAAAAGATGTGCTTGCCCTAATTCGGGTTTCTTAAATTAGAATTAGGGTTTATTAATTAAAAATAGGCCAAATAATTAATATTTAATTAAATCAATCAAATATTAATATCTCCCTTAATACATGTCAGATCCTCGATCCGTCTGAAGTTGGTGAATCAGGGAGTGATTCTGCACATGACCATACCAAAATAAGGGCGCTCCGCTGCATGTCAAATATCCCTAAATAATAGGAGCTCAGGCCAAATGTGTCCGAAAGAGCCCGAATGAAAACCACTGTAGAAATTCTGCTAATCGAAGCCAAGCCAAGCTCCATCAAGACCCTCTATCCATCCTCTCAGCGTACGAGGGTCGCATGATAGGCTAATCATCAACTCTGAGCGATGTCACCTAAAAAGGGGACATGACAGAGGGGGTGAATCAGTATATTAAATATCTTTTACTTAATCTGATTTCTTTTCTTTAACCACTTAATCACACATTCAAGATATGCAATAAAACTGAAACAATAATATGCACCACACAAGAGAGAGAGACAGACACCAGATTTTTACGTGGAAACCCAAAGTGGGAAAAACCACGAAGAACAATCTCAAGTATATGAATGAGCACCAACTCAAATTACAAAATTCGCAAGCACCAACTTGCAGAAGCACCAACCCCTTTGCCGAGCACCAACACAACTATTTGTGAGCACCAATCCACAAAAGCACCAACCCCTTGCAAAGATTTGTAAGCACCAACCCATAGGAGCACCAACTCCTTGCAAAGATTTGTGAGCACCAACTCCTCTTGTGTATAAAACACGACTATCTCTCAATGTTGCTTACTCAACAAATGATAGAACTCTGCAATATCTCTTGCTTTTCTCTCTTCGAAAACAAATACAAACCATGCACTCTCTTGCATATCACAAATGGCTTCTCAAGCCTTTATTTATAGCTTTCCAAATGACTTTTGGCATTCACCCTTTGTGACCTTTCAATCCTCATGGAAAATAGTGCCAAACTTACATGACCCTTTGTATCCTTGCATTTGAAAAGTCACATGGTGACCTTTCATAAGCAAATGTGTCCTTTCCTCTTTTGTTGTGTTGTAGGGATACGCCCCCCGGCCCGACGCCTCCTGTTCGGAGACGCCTCCGGCACGGGGACGTCTCGGGTACTCCCGGAGGCGCCTGTTGGCATGCCGGAAACGTCCGACACGTCGACGGGTGCCTCTGGGATGCCTCTGGGAGTACCCGGGACGTTTTCGGCGCGTACCCGAGGGATTCCGGCAGAAAAATGGCGATTTAAAAAAAAAAAACCTCAGAAAATACTTTAAAAAAACCCTAAAAACTAAGCAACCCTAAATGTAAATCCAGTCCGAACCCAACCGTATAGAAATAAAATGTCTATAAAATAAACATTTAAGTATAAGTTTACATTTAGATATGGACATCTAGTTTCTTATGCTTTAAGTTATATTTTATTTATATACTTTCAGGATGTTTGAGAGGGGTTTCAGACTGCTAGGAGCTATAATGCAAATTCTAGGTTTTGGAGGATCCTGTCATATTTCAGAGTTAGTCAGATTCCAGGGTTTTAGGGTTTCAAACTTAGCCATATTTCAGGGTTTCAAGATTTCAAGGAGACATCATAGGAGGTATGAAGGCTGCATGAAGGGATGTATGCGTGATAGAATAGTATGAGAATATCTTTGGCAAAGTGCCACAAGCCGATCCCACCCCATTCCCTGTGCACCCCTTAAGGCATGCACTCGTGAGATTCAATGCACCGATGAGCCCTTGTGAGAGAAAGTGTTAGTAAATGATAAAGTTGAAAAATAATGGGAGTGGCATTCATGATTTTGTGGACAATCGAGATGATTTATTCTAGATTTGAATGTACATCTTGTTTTTGAAGTAATGAATGAATGGATATTATATATTTTTAAGTGTTTTATCATTTATAGACAAATATTTTCACACTATGTAGTTTCAAGTGTTTTACTAAAAAAATGAGTAATATACAATATATATATATATATACACACACAGACGTACCCACAACGTATCCAAATCAAGGTTTTTGAAAAATGACGTACCCACGTATTCGAGACGTCCCCGTATCCGTACCCGTACCCGTACCCAAACAATATAGCTCTTTTGTCTTTATCTTGGTGACTTTTCGTATTCTTCAAAGTGTTCCTTCATGGAAAAATGTGCCATACCCTCTTTTGTCTTCACATGGTGACTCTTGGAATTCCTCAAGATGACTCTTCATGAGAAAATGCGTTCCATTCCTCTTTTGTCTTTACCCCGTGACTCTTTGACTTCTCCATGGGCCCTCTTCTATGCAACCAAAAATATATTTGTTAATATTAAATAAATATTAACACACATTAGACAAGATATGAATATTAAAAACACCATTAAATGCAATGGGGCTTTTATCACCAATGATAGACCTTTGACATCAATGACAATATTTCCAACAAATCCCTGTTAAGTGTTAGTTTTTACTCTAAAACTTGTTTCTTCGACAATCCATTAGAATCTTAATAAATGTGTGGGTTGAAGCCATTTTGTGTCACAATCTTGGTGAAGTTTGATAGTGCAAGTTTTTTACACTTACTGACTTTTTGTTACCCAGACATAAAAAGCCTTGTATGCTAAAAGTTCAACAGCTTTACTGCTACTCTTTGCATTGGGTTCTGGAACACTGTGCTGGATTAGTAAGGCACATATTATACAAAAGGAAGTCAGCTGATTAAGAATCGTCCAGCTTAAAGCTCCATTCACCTTTGATGTGCTTTAGAGCAAGTAATGAAATAATTTAAAAGAAGAGCTGCTACTGGTTCGATCTTATAGGCTCAGGTCATGAAGTTAACAATTTCTGGGCTACTTAACATTAGGAAAACATGTAGACCTGTTGGAAAATTACCAATTTCTGTGATGTCAAAAGGATAATCTTGAGTAGTGGTTATCTTGTACCTTCTGCATTGGATTTTGTAGCTTGGTTATTTTCTAGTGTAATCTCTTAGTTCTTAGTTTTTAGGGTCTTTGGATTTACCTTTTTGGTAACCTCTGTTTTATTGTGTTACAGATATGTCTTCTATTCTTAAAGCAGTGTTTTTAGACACCCCATTATTGGTTTTATATTAACAGGATGGATTTTTCAGTCCCATGGGCTGACTTTGATCATTCTTGAATATTGATATAATCTATTTCTTTTGTTGTTTGTAGTTTGAGAACCCATTTTTTATAGTTTGAAAAGTTTTTGGGTTGCTGTTTGTCCTATCCTGGGTTATTGTACAAATTGCTTGATCTCACCTTTAACATGCAGTTAATCATCATAGGACTTTATACATTTTTCAGAAGCGACTTTATGAATGCAAAATGAAAAAAATAAAAAATGTATGGTAATGGTGCACGGTGAAGAACTGTGCCTATTACTTGCAAGCTTAGATTTTCTTAGGTTTATGTTTTAGGAAGCAATTTCATTAATTTCAGAGAAAAATGAAAATGATTTATAAGCTTCTAATCAATTGAAAAGGACTTTGTTTTAACATTTGGCTAAATGGGCATGCTTAAACTTAAAATGTGCTCATGTTATGATTGGAGTGCTAAGTTCGTCTTGCTTGTATCAAATATCACATATGACAGCAGACCCATTGGATATACTTCAGATAGATTGATGAATCTCAGCAGTTTGGGAACTTACTCTGGATTAAAAAGGTTGCTATTTATACCATTATTGTTAACTTAGCATCTTTCTTTTATGTGCAGGATGTTGCAACGAAAATAATGTCTTTTTCACAGCAAGGCCCTAGAGCAGTTTGCATTCTTTCAGCAAATGGCTTGATTTCTAATGTGACACTTCGTCAGTCTGCAACTTCGGGTGGCACTGTGACATATGAGGTTTGCTTTGGAGTTACTAATTAACCTTTAATCGATCCTTTTTAGACAGGAGGTTGCATTAATTAAATCATTTCTTGAGAGATTGACAGCCACATTTTGTGTTCAACTTTCATATCTGTTTTGGTTACTTTACCTTTTTTATAATAGAAATTTTGACCTCCTCTTTTTTAAATTTTAGGAACCATGTTCCATTCGATCCATTAAAATGTTTGACTGTCTGGAGTTATAAATTTTTCTTTTCTGTTTATGGTGGACCCTCCTCCCGAGGAAAACCTTTACTTCAGACATTGAGCCCTAGCCTTTGGGTTTCCAATGCTAGCTTTCTTTATGATATTCCAAATCAGCCTATAATCAGAGTAACCTCTCCTTCTCCTCCCTCTTGTTATTTTTTTTCTTCCAAGTAGACATTAGGAGAGCTATTCAGAAACTCTGTAGCAGCAAAACAGCAGATTATGAGGGGGTTCAGGCCGAATTCCTCATATGTATTGCGGAGTCGCTTTCTCTATGGAAGTGCTATTTAATGAGTTTGTTTGACCAGGGCTTCTTGCCTATTGGTCACAACACATCATCCACCCGATACACAAATTGGGAGATAGTTCATACCCAAATGACGACAAGGCTATAATGATTGGGCATATAGTTGGCAAACATTATGCTACGGTGGGGGATATGAAATTTTTGAGTATATGGAGAGCAGTAGTCAAAGAGCGAGGGGGCAAGCAGATTTCAGGAGAAACTTTTAAAGTATTGATCAATTTTTTACATGCACTATAGCTGAGGCAGTTCGTTAGTGGTATTTCAAAGTCTTTTGCTGCTTTGTATACTTTAGTAAGGCTTTTGACTTTGTCTCGAGACATGTTTTTCCATAAGTTGCATGATATTGGTGTTTTTGATTCATTCATTACTGCTAGCATGAGGCTCCATGAGATGATTTTGACCAATTACAGACTTCCCTTGGCTGCTTTCTCCCACTGACTCTGTTTGGTATTGACATGAGCTTGAGGACTTTTCTCCAACAACATACTACTTTTTATGTTTGAAAAGCATACCTTTATTGATATAAAAAAATTATAGTACAACACTAGTCACACAAAAAAGACGGGTAGAGAAGTCACAACCCGGAAAGAAGCCACACCAGGCGAAACAGACCAAAAGGCCATCAAGAGAAAAAAAAGAAGAAGATAAAAATCAAGAATGGCCAAAGCTCGTATTCACAATACGGCCTTTTTTTCCCTTTTTCTTTTGAACCTCAGTCCAACACTCTGGATGACTAAGATCCATCGGACTAGCAATAACCATCGGAAGCTCATGATTATGTTGAGGATCAAACAGGGGTTGATCCTTTTTAGATTCTGAAGTTTCAGATTCATGTGATCTTTTGATACCGCCTCCTGTAGCATTATCTACAAATGTCGTTTGGCAAGAAAACTCTGAACCTTCTTTCTTCCCTATGCCATTTTTAAATTCTTGTGACTTTGGTTGGAAGAGTGTGCTCATATGGTTGCCAGCCTTTAGGACGAGACTGATTCTTTTTCTTTTTGGGCTTGCTTGCATGTGGACAAACCCCTTGGAGATTGCCAGGTTGGTGGCAAGGACGACATTTAAAAGTAGTGTTTTCATAATCCAACATTTGGAGCCAATGGGAATTTTCATGTTTCAATTGGATTCAATCTGGAAGACCTTTGCTAAGGTTAACCTCAACACAAATACGGGCATAGGTAAACAACCTTTGTGTAGACCGCTCAAAATCCATCTTGATGAATCTTCCAAGCATATTATTACCAATAGCTTCACATACTGAGGGGTGCCAAAAGGGCAAAGGGAGATTTGGGAGCCGACCCAAACCGGCATTTTAGACATCACCATTGTTAAGGAATCAAAATTGAAAAACCACGGGTTAACAAACAACCCAACTCTTCCCCAAAACCAAGGTCCCTCAAGAACTATTTGATAATCCTCAAGCTATATAAACTGGACTATGAAAACCCTTTAGAACATAAATGAATCACACGGTTTTTGGTCCAAGTAGAATCAACCCATTGATGCAACTCTTCTGATCGAGGCTAGAAACCATTGAACCTACAAATAACTACAAAATCTTCAAAAGAAGAAGTTAACCTAGTTACCTTCGAAAGAGCGATCTCCACTGCTAGGATAGCATCCAATTTCTCCACAATTATGGGTTTGGGAAGATTGTAGGTGAGGCTGGAGCAAGAGAGGTTGTAGAGCAAGCGACGTCTCTATAAGAAGAACTAGATCCCTGTTTCCTCATATCATTGGCTGCGAATAGACCTGCCATACTTGCGCTTCTCTATACTACTTTTGAATGATGATGTAGTTCTCTTTGTTCACTTTGTTAATACTTTGCAGAGATAACTTGATGCCCTTGCTCATTTTTGCAAGTTTTTTTAGCTTATGATGAGTCTTCAACACCTCCAGGGGTGCTCTTTCCAAGTTTCAATTTCTCTACTAAGGAGAACCTATGGAGATCATAACTTATACCTACTTGGGAGTCCAACTTTCTAGGTTGTCTTTTAGTTTGAAGCTCGGCTCTTAGTTGCATTTGCAAGGGATATGCTTTACTTTCCTTCCTAGAGCACCGATGTTTTTTAGGGTCATATCTTGAATACCCCTTGAAGATGTGCCTCTTCAACTTTGTCACTATGCCTATGTTTCTTTATGGTTTAGAGCTTTGGGGCCTTAGTTTGGGATCAAAATTGACTGGGCTTGTATTGAATGAGTCTATACTCTCATTTATCAATGTTTGCTTTGTTGCAAACAAATGGTTCCTTAATGCATCATTCAAGCCAAGTTTCCCGCCCATTATCTTCACCTTGAGAGTATATTTAGGCTTACTTTCTATGTTCATAGGTTCATATCCTTGAGTGACTTAAACTTAGGTTGAGAAAGGTCCATTTATGGCCCTTT
Source organism: Torreya grandis (assembly GCA_037957365.1). Classification (NCBI taxonomy): domain Eukaryota; kingdom Viridiplantae; phylum Streptophyta; class Pinopsida; order Cupressales; family Taxaceae; genus Torreya; species Torreya grandis. The sequence goes on from JARHVA010001552.1 coordinate 2,060,295, forward strand.
GTTCTTCTAAAATGATTGTCTCTGTGGATGCCACTAGGCATTAGCATTGTTGGTGTCTTGAGACTGGTTCACTGCTTGAAGCTATTGGCATCTCTATTAATACATATCTTCCATTTAGGTACTCCTTAGATGCCCTTGCCTTCTTACTTCAAAGGAGGTTATCAAGAGGGTTGTCAGAGAGGATGTATACTTGAATGTTTCCTCCACAACAACACAAGCCCAAGTTGGCATTCTATGTTGAGCATTTCTTATAGATTGTAGTTGGCATCAACTTGACTATCACCAACATCTTTGGTCACATGGCTTAAGGATTCCCCTCAGCCAATTGAGGGCGCCCCTTTCTATAGTTATGAGTTGAGACTAATCACTGTATTCTTGGGACAATAGGATATGTTGTCTATGCCCTCTTTAGGATGACGAGATTGAGGAGCCTTTTATTTTTAAATGTTCTATTTACTATGAGATTTGAAGTAAATGCTACTATTTCTACAAAGATTGGGAATGATTCTTTATCCACATTTTTTTGCTATCCTGATGAGAGGTGCTTGGTCCTTTTTGTTCGGGAAGTTGTCATTCTCAGATGCAAATCCTTAGAGGGGACCCCTAAAGTCGTCAGGTTGATTGCTTCCTTTTATTGGCTCAATATAGGCATTGGAGGTGATAAGCTATTGTTGGATGTAAATGATTCACACACAAACGGGGACAAGGCAGTGAGACGACATTCCTCTTTGTGTTTTACTACTAGAGTGCCACAAACCCCTAAGTCTTATTCTAGGGACACCTCTAAGTCTCATTCTAGGTGGAATGATTCTGATTTGATTAGGCATGAAGGGACTCTGTGATGTTTGCAACTTGGGTCCAAGAGTGCTTTTAGGTCACTTGAATTTTTCCTCCACAGATGCATGACCCAAAGTTGGCATTCTATGCTGAGCATTTATTGCAGATTGTAGATGGCATCATCACTTCGCTTGTCTATCTCCAACTTCATTGGTCACGTGGCTTAAAGATTCCTATTAACCAATGGATGGTGTCCCTTCCTCCAGTTATGAGTTGAGACTAATTGCTATATTCCATGGGGTAGTAGGATGTGACATTGCTGCCTCCTCTAGGCAGTGGATACCGAGGGGCACATTATTTTTCAGTTGTTCTATCTACCATGAGATATGAGTTAGATACTGCTATTTGTACAAATATTGGGATGGTTCTTTATCCACTTTATTTTGATCTTGATGAGAGGTGCTTTGCCCTTTTTCTTTGGGAGGTTGTCATTCTTAGACACAAGTCCTTACAAGGGGCCCTTAAAGTTCCCAGGCTGATTACTTTCTTTTATTGGAGATAGTAAGCGACTGTTGAATGTAGACGATTCACACACAAATCGGGACCGGGCAACAAGACGACATTCCTCTATGAATTACTACCAGTGTCTTGACCCCCTTAATCCATTCTAGGTGGAATGGATCCACTTTGATTAGGCATCGAGGGCCTTCCCTCTTATTTGTAACTTGAGTCACAAAGATGTGTGTAAATTACTATTTTTTTCTCTACCATCAGAGGTTCATTAGTCTTGGATGTTAAGAAAGGTTCTAGTGGGATTACTTGACTTTATCCTAGAGTTGTCTAGCTTGGCTTCATCAGTCCTGAACATTCTCTTATGAGCATTATTAGATCTTGCATTGCCCTTTTTATGGTTATAGATGACGATGCCATTGGTTCTTTTGGTTTGAGATCACCTACAAACATGTGACATTGCTGGTCTCCTGTCCCAATCTGGGGTTTTCACCCTCATCAGCTCCAATACCCTTTATTGAAGGGTGCTCCATTCACAAGGCTATTTGTACTTGTGCTTAGTTCTTATGGTTCAAGGTTTAATCGCCTTAGGTTTGCCTTTCTTGTTACATTTGCATTTATTTAGTGCTCAATGTTCAGCTACTTTTCAAAACCTAGGGGCTTTTACCCTAGTATTCTATTGTAATCGAATGTACTTTTGGAGTCCCATTGACCTAATTTTCGGCTGTTGTGGATGTCAATATAATTTCTTTCTTTCTTTATCACCAATGTTGGAACCTGATAGTTTTAATACAACCCTTTGCAATTCAACTCAATGTTGGAGGTACATGTTTATGTGTTGTTTCTTTGGGCCCAAATTAGCAGAGGTGAATACCATCTAGATTCTTGGCTTAGCTACTCAAATGATTGATGATATAAATTGTGTAACCTTTCTTGTTGGTGATTTTTTTTGCTGTATTTGAAATCCCAATCTTTCAAATATATAAGATTAAATCATGGGCCATGCCAATATGCTAAAAAATGGCTACTTATATAGACTTGCACCACATAACAAACTTCCTATTGTTTTGATGAATTGTGGTTCTATGGGTAAAACTTGGGACACAACTCACAAAAATAATGGCGCAAAGGAGACCTACAAAAATATAGTAATCTATAGGTCTGAAGAAGCCCTACTGCTAAAATAGGTTACAAACAATACAATGAAATGATTTAACAATCAACAACAATGAGAAGAGAGAAGACTGAAACAAACATACTTGGACACTATAGCTGAAATATGAAAGTGGGAGTAGAGTCTGAATGTGGGACAAAAGCTATCCCGAGAATCTGATTGTGATCTGGAATTGAGTCATAATCGGCAGGGGGCTGATTGTGGCTAAGTTATAATCGGCAAGTGGCCGGTTCTGTTCGCCGATTGTGTCCTCCTGCACCTATTGTGTCTTGTATTGCTTTCTAGGCACCGTGACTTTCTGGACCTTCGTGCAGATTGATGCTGATTTGATTTCTAGCTTTGCTTTGTTGAATCATTAGGAAAAACTGTCTGGCTTCTTTCTCCTTTGATCTTGGTCTAATTCTCAATAATTTATGCATAAAAGATTGTGTGCAAGTAGTTGGCCCGGGCAACCTCTTGAAGAGTCGCAACTACATGTCCCACACACTAGGAATTAGGGATCTATATAGTTCCAATGATTGTGAGTGAATCCCAACCCAAATAATCAAATGCAACTATATGCTTTGATATGACCTTTTGGTACAAGATGCGATGGCTCAATGTGAAAGACTCATTGGTGGAATTAGTAGAACTCTTGATAAGGCTTGACCATTGTGTACTAGACAAATGGCTTGTAAAATATCCAGATTGATTTCCATGTTCGACACTTGATTGCTTGATATCAAATGGCTAGGGGTAGATTTGTATATAAGGGCCTCCATAAGGCACTAAGCAAATAGGCTAACCCTAGAAGATTGTGATGAGCGGAAATCAAGGTATAGGGAATCATGCCAAGGCGGAATGGGCCCACTAAAAGATGAGGGTCAAAATACGCAAACTATCGATTTTGACCCAAAGGGGAAAAAGGCGCAAGCTGAAGATTAGGCTGAATAGAGGATGGCTGACTAGGATCTTCGTGTTGAAAATTGATAGATTTGAGGTGTTTTTAGGAAATCTAGATGAATCAAAGTTTAGGGGAGTCTAATGTGGGCCGAAGGTGCTTGGAAACAGCGAAATGTAGACAAATGGACCAAATATGATAAAGCATGACAAAGATGCAATGGAAAAGCGTCTTGTACCAAAATTAGGTGTCTACACTGACATACCATATACCCGTGGAACAAACCTATGGATAACCAATGATTACATACTTCGAATAAACAACCTAATCTACCTTATTTTAGCAAACATGAAAACCATTTGTTTGTTCAAGTAAATGCTAATTTATATTATAGTATTATACCTCCCCTTAAAGACTAAATTGGATATAAATTAAATGATTTAATCATGACCTTGTATCATTAAGACCTGACATGAACTTAATCAAATGTGCAACCTTGTTTCCAATGTAGAAAACATTGCCGGGTGTTCCTATGATTGCCATTCCATCTCACCGGAGTACATGGGTAACTAGCTCATGTAACTGCCGAGTAAATTAGGAAATGGTTTTGAGTACTTGGTTCACATTGTTATACCTTGATGTGTTGTCTTGTCTTGAATCTTTCATTCTTCACCTGTTTATTGGTAGAGTGATAAATTCCAACACAAACTATATTATCATATTATATCCAAGACTAAACAACAATATAGTGCCATGTTATATCCTATTAAAGGATATTCTTGCATCAATCTTTTGAATGTACGACACCTAACATTCTCCAACCTCGAAGTATCTTAGGACATATACTGCACACAAAGCTATGATGCCTTAGCTCTATGCCCTTACCACCTACTCCAACTTTGAGTCTTTGAAGTATCTTGGGACATATATCACACACAAAAGTATGCTGTCTTATCTGCATGCACCTGCCACACACTCCAACCTTGAACGTCTAGAGGTGCACCTTTAATGACAACCCACCATAACCATGGTGTCCTATCTGCTCCAGATTGAACAAATTGTCCTTAAAGGATCTATCATTCCCCTTTTTGTATCATGAACATTTTGTTAGCCTCCAAAATTTTCCAGTGATGAAAGTCCCATCACTAATGACCTGACATGTTCCACTAAAGTGCTTGTTACCTATGCCTTTTCCAGTGATGGAAGTCGCATCACTAATGCTCTGACAGGGACCACTTTTTCAAATGCTTATTAGCTATGTCATTTTCAAAGACACTCTTCAAGTCCACGTCCATTATTGAACGCCACTGGCCTCCATAGATTGTAGAGAGCTACTAACATCGAAACACCTTGTCACTGGAACATTTCGTCTAATGCACTTCTTCCACATCAGAACACCTTGTCACTATAGCATTTCATTTGATGTACTTCTTTCACATCAGAACACCTTGTCGCTGGAACACTTTGTTTGATGCACCTCAATGTCATCAGAACCCCTTGTCATTGGAACACTTTGTCTGATGCACCTCAGCGTCATCAGAACAGCTTGGCACTGGAAAACTTTGTTTGATGCACCTCAGCCTCATCAGAACACCTTGTCACTAGAACACTTCGTCTGCTACACCTCAGCACCAGAGTATTCTCCTTTGCACCCTGACCTTGACCTGGTACAGTCCATCTCAGTGGATGATATATTTTTCTCGTTTTTTTACTGGAGATAAATACACCATTTTACCATGAAACTATAACAAGCTTGCAATGACAAGACATCATTTGTCAGGAAAATATGCCCATCAATCCCACTGGCCATACTCGCAACGAACTCGTAGCCTTCCAATTGTGACGATCTTGTTGCTCTTCTTTCTTTCCTTGCACAAATCATGTTTAGTAGCTTCCAATTCAGGCTTATCCTCTGGGCTCTTCAAATGTGCTTGGTCCAAATACCTGCAAAAAAAAAAAAAAAGTAAGAGCAAATTTTACATGCTCACCATCTTGCACCATTTTGTTTCCTTGAACATGCAGGTCGGCTTTCCATTCCTTGTAGCAATTCATCCTTCTGAATATATTTCATCATGGCATAATACCACTTTGGTTTCCATTGCTGGCTCCGCTGAATTTCCCTCTTGAACTTGAGTCCTCTGATGTTACTGGTTCTGAGAATTGTTCCAACACCATAACTTATTCTAGAATTATCACCAGTTACCTATGGTACATACAATACTATTTATAGACTTACCAAAGAAAACATAAAAGACACTTATGGTCTCCTTCTTGATCGTATATTCTTGATAGTGACTTCTTTTGACAACATCTGTTCCACCAGCTCTATCGCCCTCCTCACTAACTGCGGTCTTCCTGACTTTAAGCACACAACTGTCAACAAGAAGCACTACTTCAATAATCTTTGAAGCCATTTCACAACCCTCAAAAATTATTATGGGATGAATTCCCCATTCTACAAGTTGCTCTGCCTACTCTCTGCATTTGTTGTAACAACCACACCTATTGTCCCATCGTATGATAAGAAACTGCAAATGTTTTGCTGCCCCAAATTCATACACAAGATGCTTGTCAGCAGCATCAATACACTTCATATAAAGATCATTGAATGAATCTTTTTTTATTTCATAAATCCATCTGATCCTTACTTCCATATAAAAAAATGTGCACTAACCAATAAAGTAATTAGTCCACATATGTTTTTGTCTACATAAACAATTTTCAAAGCAATACAAAACAAAACAACATTGCCCTTTTTATCATGACTTTTCATATGGTTTTCCTCAATAATTCTGTGCACCATGAAACAATACACATGGCTGCACATTATTACATTATGCAAACCAATTTCTTATCTTGCATGCCTATGTATACTTTTGTCATTACTAGGATGAATGTGTGTTGTGCATGGAAATAAGGAACTTAATAAGCCCATCCAAGCCACATGATCATCTCCCCAAACATCTTCTTCGCCCTTGAAAAATATATTTACGCTCATGAGCTCCTGAAAATATAATTTCATACAAGTAATGACCAAAATAAATCAAATAACAGATTTCCGGCAGATGGCAATATCTTTTTCTTCATCCCAGTCTATTATAAAGACGCTTTTCCTTCCTGGTTACTTGTTCGATCCTCCACCAGATTTGCAGCAACATCACCATTGACTTCACCTTCACCAGACTCGTCCATTCTCTACGCCATCAATCAATTTGAAGAATTTCACCGGGTATTATGTCCAAGGATGCTGCCTCAAATTCCATTTTTCTGTCCACAACAACAACATCAGCTGCACAATGCTGAGTTCCACAATGCTCCAGCTGCCTCTTGCCTGAAACCTTCGTGGTGAGAGAATGTCAGCTGCACCAATGATTCAAGTGTAGCTGCTTCTTGGCCTACAACAGTATTAACTTTGCTGTTCCCATGAGTAGCCAAAGTAGCTAAAACACAAGCAGCCTGTTCTTAGACACTCTCAACTTTGCACTAACAAGCAAGCATGACTAGGCATGAACCCTACCAGCAAGTGCACCTTCCATGCTGCACTTGTCATCAACGACTAATTCACATGTGCCTTCATGGCATATGCAACTTTGTTGTAAATACAAACATAAACACTTGATCATGATCATCAAGGTTGTCAAAGAATATTTCTTCAAATCCATGCCTTTCACTGTGATGTATAAAAGGATGTAATCATCACACCTTTCCATATGCTTGTCACATAATTACTTTTGAACCATGTAAAAGTGCCTAATGTCCTCCTCAAATATATGATATGGAGTCAATTCATTACCTCCGCCAACCAACATTGCCTAGGAACTCCTGCAGACCAGTCACATGTTATGGTTGCACACAACCATGCCACAACTCACAATGCAGCTGGCTGCCCGTGCACCTGATCTGATCTGTGCTTCACACTCCCCATGCACCCACAGACTTCAGAGCACCAACATATATCAGGTAATCGAGATCATCCACAGTGCTGCATTTGACAACACACCCCCATTTCCTGTATAACAAGACATGAATATTCCCTTCTTTACTGTTGTCGAGGCTGTGCTTTAATTGGGATTCTTTAGACATGCAATCCAATACACAGCAATGCAAATAAATTGAGTAACTTTATAGAAGACACAAAATACCGACAAAAATATTCTTCCTGATGTAATAATTAATTATTTCCACATGATTATACTTTAGTCAAGTCTTGACAGATCTCATTTGCAGATATGTCCTTGAAGTCATTAAGAAGCCTCACAAATAGAATCACAAAGCATAATTCAAAGAAACAAACGTGACTCTTCTACAGACAATGCTCCTTTGAATGTTTTGAAAACCCAAAGTCACAGGCTTCTGAGTGAGGCCTCAAAGCCTGCTCTGATATCATATAAGATTAAATCATGGGCCATACCAATACATTGCATAATGGCTACTTATATAGACTTGCAGTAGACAAAAAACTTCCTACAAACTATGTACCTGTGTAACAAACCTATGGATAACCAAAGATTACATGCTTTGAATAAACAAACCTAATTTACCTTATTTTAGCAAACACGATAACCATTTATTTGCACAACTAAATGCTAATTTATCTAATAAAATATTAATTCCTTAATGTTTACAACTTTTACATTAAATAGGAATAGTCAGCTAGATGGTATGGGGATCCTCGTACGTGAAGCGTGACATGGAATATGTTGTGCGGGGATTATAATTCGAGTTTGTCTTAGGGAATTCCTTGCTATATTGTGGTGTGTATATTGAGTCGCATAATGCATAACAGGCTTTGCAGTTGTTGGTTCCAATGGAATTGGGTTGTAAGGTGTAGGCCAAGAAAATAGAATCCAAGTTTTAAATGCTTTCTGTTAGTCTGTATCATATTATACTAAGCACATTTATATTTGATAATAGAAGCTGTGTTGTTCATTTAAGTGGTATTTAAAGCTCGAGACATCCCTAAAAGGTTTGACTTAATTGCTTCATTTAGGATTACTGCTTCTACAGGAGATTATTGTGATAACCGGATAGGCCCTGACAGGCATCTGTAATGAATAAAAAATGTAACTTATGCAGGTTTGGTCATCTTAGTTTCTCACGAAGAACAAAGAAATGAGGCTTTATGAAGGTTGAAGTCTATTTTTTCTGGAATCCTTCACATTGAGCAATAGAAGAATTTTTCCCCTCAACTTCCAAGATCTGTAGCATCTTTATGTTGAGAAATTTCTGTCAATGAGCAGGATACTGAGTGACGACCTTTACATTCCTCTTATCTAAACATCTTTGTTCAACAATGAAGGTTAAATCATTGCAAACACGTTCAACTAAGTTTTCTAACTTTAACATACTCCCAAGTGACAAGGAAATTGTTGGTTAGTCAGAGGCCCTTTACACTTGAAGTTATACAACAAAACATGTGAAGTAAAGATATAATGAACCCGGGATTGGTGCCCTGTTAAGTTTGAAGGAAAACAAATTAAGCATACATAGCTATTAGGATTTCCTGTCAAATATCCACAATGGTGCCAAAAGAAAGCAAAGTGAATATCTCAAAACTAGTGATATGATACCAGGATACAATTCCGTCATTACATGTGTGTATAGAGAAATCTTTAAGAATGGACAGCACAAGAAATGGAGAAGATTGCATGTGCAGGGTGACACAGCTTTCCCTGGAAGGTCACATTACAAGATTGTTTGAGCAAGTATTGTTTTGGCATTAAATTTAGTGTATCTTGTCATAAGCAGCTTATTCTTTTAGCCAATGTCAAATCAATACTCTTGGGAAACTTTGCAAGCACAAATCCCCTTTTGGTTAGAGCTGGTCTGAAGCTTCCAGAATCAAAATGTGGGTTGGAAACTTTGCAAGTATGAATCCCCTCCTCCATGCCAATAAGGTGACCTCTAAGCTTTTCATCTTGTTAACTATAAGATAAGGCCATTGACATAAGCCAATCCATATGCCCTTGATCGTGGTTAGTGTGATTTACAGGCTTCATATCTGTAAATTAATGAATTGGATGCTTTTGCAGCTATATTATTCTTATTATGAAAGGAAAACTAGAGCCATTTGTAACACCTAAGTTTTTGAAAAAGTAATGTTGTGCTGTCATGTACAGTTCTGTCAGAACTGTTCAAGACAAGCTTACCAGGGTGTTTGAGCTGGGTAGTCATTTGCAAAGTGAAATGAAGTTCAAATGGAGGAGATACGAAAATAGCAGTCCTTTGCTACAGCTGGGATAGAGCAGGATGGTGATAGGAGATGCACGATCTTGATGAAAAGAGGGCAGAAAGGAGTGATGGTTGTATTATAAATACATATCATCACACCAGCTTCAGCACCTGTCATTATTGTGTTGCCTCACTTTGGCGTTACATTTCTCACAGCCATAGAGAGTTTGTATCTGCTATTATCCATGAAGTTTCTTTTTATATTGTAGTTAAGCTCATTTTTGTATCTGTGCAAAGACGACAGAGTTGTAACAGTTGATGTTACTTATTTGTGCAAGATACATCATTATTTCCTATGTAAGCTCTTGCAATGTTCACACTACCAAATCATTGTATGGGTACACTTATAATTTTTTATAAAATAGAAAATTGGTTACCTTCTGCCTGCTATATCGCTTAGGAATTTCCTAGAGCAGTTAGTTCATCTTCTAAATTTTTTTAATCATTAGTTCATTGTTCTTTGTAAAGCTGGGTTAGATACTGAGCTTGCATTGGTCCATAAATAGATGAAAGCTTTACAAGCAGAAAAGACGGGATACACAGTATAGAAAATAGGAGAACGAAGCTCCTAAGCTATATTAGGGGTAAAGGCATTTGCGAAGACAACATGCGTCCACCCCAAGTCTCATCCTCTTTAATGAGGTTTCAACCTGGGCAATCATGCAAAATGTGAGGCCACAACTTATCGGTTCCATGATCAATATACTCTGAACATTAATCAGCATGTGTTCAATGGCTTTCAAGCAGCACCCTACCTGGGATACATGCTTAATATTGTAGACAACTACATGCACATTATGGCTAGGGTTAGCAGTGATTGCCAACGTTGCACCTTGAACCATTTTTACTGGCTTGGAAAGAGTGCAGGAAGATATGAATAATCAACACCTTCAGACAAGCCAATACATGCGCATGATGGAAACCGGCATAAGAGACCTGAGGGAAGGTATTTGTTGCATCAAGGGTAACTTTACCAACATCCAGGCCTAGTGGTTTGCCATATCTAAAAGGGAGAAACACAAGCAATGGAGATATTTCTCATGCTGCAGATTAGGGATGTTACCACAAATATTTGAGCTTTGCTGGGTAGTTATTTGATCAATGTCCACATGACCAGCAGTTTGAATGATCTCATCATCATTCAAGCTCCACTTGCACCCCTCAATATTGGTAGATGGATGGAAGAGTGATTCTAGACTTTTCGTCAAAGACTAAGTTTTGTTTTTGGTTTCTTGCAAAGCTCTTAGTAACGATGTCTTACTTGTATGGCCTTTTTTGATAAATATAATTACCATATTATCAAAATAATATGCACTCTTTTGTTTTCTTCTATAGATTGGTTCTCATTTGTGTTAGCTTTCTCTTTGATTTATGGTTCTTATTGGCCATAAATATTTTTGATTGGCAGTAGTGGTACTATTTTTACATCCTTGTATGTCGATCTCATTTTGAATTATGCTTTGCAACGATTAATACCATAGTATTAAAATCATGGAAAACAGCGAGTAACTGAAAATATGGCTGCTGAGAAACTGCTGCACTACTCGCCCACTAAGTAACTCGCGAGTCTGAGTTAATTACTCAACTACTGTTAAATAATAACAGTCGACAGTCAAAAATGTTATTTTCACTTTTGCGATTAAAATTTCTCCTTTTTTTCCTTTGCTAAAACAAGCTTTATCATTTCCCAGTTGTTGTGACGTGATTTCCATCAGCTTTGAAGGTTTTTGATGGTATTTGAGAGGAAAGACTCTAAGATTTAGATTTATTTTAGGTTTTTCGTATTGATTTTGTTTTCCCCATTTTAGATCCATAGGGTTTGAGATTTTGATTTTTTTGCCATTTTTTTTTTCTTTGATAGCAGCTAAGGTTTTAAATTATTATTATTTCTTTGTTTTATAGGTGCTGTAGTTTATACTTGGCAATTTGTAGTGCTATACAAGAATGGCATCCGGCTTAGGGCTATAGTAGGAGTACAAAGTCTGATGACCCTGCTTGGAAGCATTGTGTAGAGGGTCCGGAGTACAATACTGTGATATACAATTATTGTGCTTTTCTAATGAGAAGAGGCATAATTGCCTCAAATATCACCTTACACGATTCCAAAACAAAAATGTGTGATTATGTGACAAAGTAGAACCGGAGGTTACAAGAGAGATGGATGCTGTCCTTGCTCTTAATGAAGAGAAAAAATGAAAAAAAGATGACTGCTGCAGTAGTTGCATTCATAATGAATGCCCCCTTGATTTTGATGACTTAGTAGGCTTTTCTATTGGCCCAAGGATTCAGGGACAGGCCTCATGTATTGGTGATAGGTCGGCTTCACAAGGTTTCTTTGTTTCTTGCAATACTCTTGGTGCACAACCTTCACTTGAAGGTACTGCTTGGAACTGGTAAAAACATAATGAGGAGAGGGCAGCTGCTGCAAATATCTAGTATTATAACAGCATACTATTCAATGTGGTGAGAAGTCAATATTGGGAGGCACTGACCATTGCTGACAAGGGGTTCAAGGCACCTACTTCTTATGATGTGAGTGGCCTATTGTTGGAGTAAAAAATACACAGGGGATAGTAGATGAGAAAGAAAGAATATGATGCAAAAAGAGCTGCAGTATTTTGTCCGATGGGTGGAAGGATGGAAGGAATTGTGCTCTGATAAAATTTCTAGTGGCTTCAAGTGGGCAGTTTGTGTTAGTGAAGTTAATTGATGCCTCCTGCCAAGTGAAAAATACAAAGATTATGATATGTTGGTTGAAGTGGTTATGGAAGTGGGTGTGGAGAATGCCATCTAAGTTGTGACTGACAATGCAACAACATATGTAGCAGTAGTTAAACTTCTTGAAGAGAGGCACCCTACACTTTTTTGGAGCCCTTGTGTAGGCCATTGCATTGATCTCCTACTTGAGGACGCAGGGAAAATTACATGGATGAAAAGTGTAGTTGAAGAGGCTAAAAATTTCACAAAAAAAATCTACAATCACCCTTGGGTGATAAGGTTGATGAAGGAGCACACCAATGGAAAGGAGCTTATGTGATAGGGAGTCACATGATTTGAAAGCCATCACATTGTAGTCTCACAAACATCTGCCTACTAATATCTTTTAAGCAGATCTTTGTGAGTGCAAAAAGTGGTTGGAGTCTCTCTATTGTAGGGAGGTCGAAAGGGAAAGGGTCATGAAGACCGTTTTTGATGTGTTTGAGAAGAGCACAAAGTAGATTCTTAAGGTAACTTTAAACTTATCTAATTTTGATTTATAATTTTTTTTAATACATTTTGGGTTCAATTTATCTCATCTATTTTCCATAATTTTTGGGTTCAAATTTATGTTAAGTTTAATTTAAAAATTACATGCTTAAGAAGAAATGGAATATTGCGTTGCAAGTATATATAATTGATGTTTCAAGCCTGCTGCTAGGCCCATCGTCAGGAGGAAATATCCACGAATAATGAGTTGCCCAAGAATACCAATAAATAGTTATTTATCACCACGTAACCACAAGGGTCAGCCAAGCTATGACGAAAATGAAACTTGTGAACTAGCCAAATGAATAACCTGTTTCCAACTATTGCTTAAATTCCAACCATCATCTCTATTTATATTATTTGGATTCTTCTCGATTTCCACAGCCTCTCGAATCCTCCTTCTCAAGTAATGTTCTTCTTTAGTGATAACTTTGACTCCATCCATGCAGACATGATGACCGGTTTTAAAAGAGTGCTCAGCTAAGATGGATTTTTTGAAACGGTTATATGTGAGGTCAGCACAATGTTCTTTAATCCTAACTTGGACAGAACGTCCAATTTCACCAATATATACTTTCTCACAGCTGCACAAGATAGACTAAATTCCTTTGTGGCAAATAGTGTCAATCTGGGCTTTTGCTTTATCAAGCATATTGCTGATTGTATTGAGAGGGGAGAATGTAACTTTGATGTTTCTCTTTCTAAGGATTTCAGCCAATTTGTCTATTGTCTCCATATGTATGGAAGAGAGACCTTGCTTAAATTTTCATCTTCATGTTGTTGTCTACGAGGTTCCCTTAGGACATTCTGGGTTACTCGTTTGACTTGACGTTCATCATAACCATTCATTTTTAAAACCGTAGATAGATGTTCAATTTCTTGGTCCAGATGTTCTTGGTCCGAAATTCTCATAGCACGTGTGATAAGGGTGTTGATAATTCCAAGTTTTTGACCTGGATGGTGATGAGAGTTTGCATGTAAATATCTATCTGTATGAGTTTTCTTTTTGTATACGCGGTGGGCTAAAGATCCATCAATATTCTTTATGACGAGGACATCCAAGAAAGGTATTTGATTATTTTCTTCTACCTCCATGGTAAACTTAATGTGGTCCGATTTGCTGTTTAGAAGATCAAGAAATGAATCCAAACTTTGTCTTGCATGTGGCCAGTTTGCAGTAGTGTCATATACGAACCTCTTCCACCATTTTGGTTTTAAGGAGCTGTCTCAAGGGCTGTTTTCTCAAAGTATTCCATGTATATATTCGCCACAACTGGAGAGAGCATCATATATGATTCCTCTAAAGCTGAAATGGGTAGATTTTAAACAAATTTTAACCAGAAGTGCCGTCTCCTCATCCGTGATGTATTTAATGATATCTATGGCATTATTCAAGGGGATTTTGGAGAAAAGAGAAACGACATTGAAACTAACCAGTATGTCATCTTTCTATGTTTTGAGGTTCCTCATTTCTTTAACCAAGTGAGTGGAGTCCTTGATGAAAGAATCCGTATTTGCTAATGAGTCTTTTTAGTTTAATGGAGAGAAATTTAGCTAGACAGTACGAGGGGGAGCCAATAGTATTTACAATGGGTCTCAGCGGGGCTCCAACTTTATGGGTTTTTGGCAAACCATAAATGGGAGGGATCAAGCTATTTTTTGGAATAAGTCATTTCTGCACGTTCACACCAAGTGAAGAGTTCTTGATAGCGCATTCCACCTCCTTTGTAATCTTATTGCTTGGATCCTTCTCAAGTCTTTTGAAGCTTCCGGATGTTGTTAAATGGTCCACGATTTTGGTCTCATAATCAGTAGTGTTCATGACAATGGTAGCATTGCCCTTATCTGCTTTGAGTATAGTAATATTATTATTGGCTTTTAGATTCCTCAGTGATGGCTTCTTCTTTACTGATGTTTTTATTAGGCAGTTTAGCTCTTCTTATTGTAACTGAACATTCTTGTCGAACTTCTTCAGCTATATCATTTGGCAGATCTTTGATAGAAACCTCCACCTTGCTAATCAGGTCCTCAACTGGGATGCGTTTAGGTGCAATTGCAAAATTCAACCCACACTCCAGCACACTAGATGAGGCATCGTCCAAAACTACATTGGACAGATTTATTATGCTGGTCTTCTTGTCAGCTGCTCCTTAAGGTTTTTGAGTTTTCTTTAGCTTGTCAAACTTTATGTTTTGCCTCGTAATCAAATCATCCAGCGTCCTTTGCATATTTCAAGCTGAAGCTTATTCTAATTGCTGCCATAAGTCTAGGCATACACTATTCGCAAGTTTCAGGTGGAGTTTGAATAGTTTCTCAGATAAGACATGTAACGTGAATGGCCTCAAACGGAATAACTATTTATTGGTATTCTTGGGCAACTCATTATTCGTGGATATTTCCTCCTGAAGATGCACCTAGCAGCAGGCTTGAAACGTCGATTATATATACTTGCAATGCACTATTCTGTTTCTTCTTAAATATTTCACTACGTATACAATGAATAAATTACATGCTATTTTTAGAGGTGATGAAGCCTTTGGTCAGAGTTCTACACTTGGTGGATGGGGAAAACAACCAATGGGTTATTTGTATGCGGTCATGACAAGGCCAAGGAGGCCATAGCGAATTATTATGGGTTAAATAAAAGAAAATATGAACCCATTTGACACATAATTGATTGGAGATGGAACAAACAGCTCCATCAAAATATATATATATATATATATATATATATATATATATATGCAATGATGTACTATTTGAATGCTAATTTTTCCTTCTTTGATTCATAAAGGCCAATGAGGAGATTATGGGTGGCCTCAATGCATGCATAAAGATGATGATCCATGATGAACCTATTAGAGACACAGTTCATGACAAGTTGTAGGTTTACAAAATTGTAGAGGGTAGGCTCTTGGCTTTATGCATTCGAAGGAGAATGACCCAACAACCAGAGAAAAACAAATTGAGTCCTTTGGTCATAGTGTCTTTATTCGTGGATACTAGATTTATTTAATAAATGCAAGCCTAGTTGACTTATTAAATTATAAATATCCTATTTGCAGATTTGTAGTGGGAAGATTATGGTGAAAAAACACCAAATCTTCAGAGCCTAGCCATCCTTATTTTGTGCCAACCATGTAGCTCTTTTGGGTTTAAACGTAATTGGGCATGTTTGAGGCCATTCACACAAAGAAGTGCAATATGTTGACAACACAATGCTTCAATGAATTTGTTTTTGTGCGATACAATCTTCGTCTTTGCATGAGACAAGTGGAGGGGCAAGAGATTTGTGATGCGATTAACTTTGATGATATCGATCCATACTCAGATTGATGAAGACATGCAGTCCATGTTTGTTGAGGAGAACATCACATATTTTAAGAGGGAAGTAGTGGAAGGGGCATAAAAAACAGAGGCGGAAGCAAAAGCATCAAGAGGAGTTCATGAGAATTATATGTTTGTGGATGATTTTGTTCTTAAGGAGTAATCTTTACATTCCACATCTAGTGCACAACTAATGAGTACAAGGAGTTGGAGATGATATTGTGGTGCATTGATGAACATTGTACTATTTCTTAGTTTGAAACTACTATTTTTTGGCCTAAAGCTAATAGAAAATATATCTATGCATTATCTACATTCATTTTATATGCTTCTTAACAGTGTCTTTCATGTTATTTAAGTTTATTTTATGAATGTATATATTTTTTTAACTTGGGGAAAATCTGCTGAGTAATTACCGAGTTGCTAGTCCAAGTCAATATTTTGGGGCAGCCAAGTACAATTTTTTGAACTATGTAGTTAATACAACCCCCATATTCAAGTTAAACCATTATTGTACTAGTGACAAAATAGGAAATAATATTTGGAAATTTCAAACCTAGAATTAAGACTAACTGATTGATGAATGCGTGACTTTTTGCAATCAAGAGAACCTAGGAGCTCATAATATTGATAGAATATTATCCTACAATTGTACCATTTAAAAAATTTCGATGGGAATAATTGGGCAGAAGCCTTGGCCCTCCTTGAGAGAGGCTGACGATAGCTAGGGAAGCAGGCTGGCAGGACCTTTGGGTGGAAGGAGACTCAATGATTTTGATTAATGCAATGAGGAGTTGTACTTGTCAGTCATGGAAACTATATGCCATAAGTCAAGAAACTCTTAAGCATGGCCAATTCATTCAAAAACATCAGATTCACCCATATCAAGAGGAAGGGTAACCAAGCAGCAGATTTTGCAGCCTGTCAGGGTGTTATGCTCTTAGACACTCACAAGACCCTGGAACATAGACGGTAGCACCCTTTTCCAAGCAGGATACTTGGTATTATAAGGAATGACTACAGAGAGAATATGGTTCCATAGCCTATGGATTTGCCATGGCTAATTTCCAATACTAGGTAGACATATCATGAGATACATTGTTGTTTCTGATGAAAAGGATCCAAAGGGCGAGGAGGAACCAGAGGTGGTAGAGGTTTCCTATAAAGAGGATGGTAACAATTGGGGCCATGGACAGGCCTAATTATTGATACAGTACAAGACTTGTGTGAAAAATATTTGTCCTACTTTCATTTTGATGGCATTGTACTTTGTCAAGAACAGAATTGCAAAACCATTAAGATCTACAGTATAAGACCTGTCCTGAGACTATATGAAGTGATGAAAACAAACGTATTTAGATATTTTCTGAATTTTATGTTGCAGTCATATTCCCCACCTGCACCGTCTTCTTTCCAGTAATGTGAAAGCTTGTCTTTCTTTCCTACAGTAGCTGGATGGTCGTTTCTGCCAGATCTGTGTGCATTGTTTGTCCCTATTTTTATGCAATCAGATTTTTTGCATTAGGAAGATAAAGATATACAAGCATATTAGGCAGTTCAGATTTAGCTTTGTTTTTGGCCTGGATTCTTTTTTAAGTCATTGGGATAGCAGTGCCATGAGAGACACAGACCAGGCATTGACAAACAATCTTTGGCCAACAAGCTTGAGATATGACAACCATGGAACTGTTTTGCAGGGCATGCAAGTATTTGATGAGAACAGGGGGAAAATATATGGTGGTTATAATGGATGATATTCTGCAAGAGGTCCAAATGCAGTGTATAGCACACCATCAGTTTTATTTTCTTTATATTACATGTGAAGTAATGAAGGTGTTTGGTAGTGACCCTACATGTGCAAATTATCTATGAGGTTTGATTACAAAGCGTTTTGGGCACTCATAGGCCACCTCAAGACAATTCAGGAATTTACATCAAGGCCAGACATTGCAGATGACTGTTTTCTTTTGGCATCAAGATGCATTAGACGCTGCCCACATTCACTAAAATGCTCAAGAATTTTCGCTTCATTGGTTGACCATGCAATGACTGGCATCACAATACAACACAGGGAAGCATACCAATCAATTTTGACATTTTAAAGTTTTTAACAGATATCTTTGATGTAGCAATGCTTCCTAATAGAAGTCAGTACTGTTCAGTTGTTGGTAATGTTATGTTGGTTCATGGTGCAAATCTCAATTGAATTATAGCTTGTTTGGCTGGAGTGCTTCCAGAGTATATACTTGAAGAGGTGATATATGTGCTTTTGGGGCATTGACACGGATGTGCAGAATCTTTATCATCTTTAGCCTCTGGTCAGAATACTCCTGGTCTAACATGCTTCCTTGAAGATTTATCAGGTTTTCTCTGTTGCAACAAATCCATTTAAGTACAAGGAACATTTCAGCCTCTTAGATTGTCTTTCTCTTGACCTTGAGAATAAGCACACATTAGAAGAGTTATTTGTTTTCATAATGGCTGTAAATTGTGTAATGATGGATTAATGTTTTTCTGAGAAAAAAAGGTCACTGGTATTCAGTTTTTTATAGCATTTATTTCTCTATGCTTTGCACATTTGCACATTTGCACAGGGAGGTTCAGGCCTAGATGACCCTGCATTGGATTCACTCTTAAGGCTACTTCTGCTGAATCCTTGATGTGCTTTGGGTGGGTTTTGAGGTTCAACCATCCATTTATTTGGGGTGCATCATCAGGTTTGAGGTTTTTCCGCAAGAATGGGTGAAAAGACACGGAAGCTGAGTGATCCACTTTTAGCTCATCATATTTTGGACCCAGGACATGACAGCTTATCCGTAGTTTTTCCAGCTTTGCATAAACAGTGAAAAGAAAATGAAAGCAATTATCTTATATAAGAAATCTTTATCATTTAATCATTTTAGGCTTTGCACTTTTTTGCTTGTTGGCTCGAGTATTCCTTGAGTAGATAAGGATACTTGTTTCTTGTGGTGAGCTGATTTGGATTTTCATTTTTTTGGGTCTGGGGCCCCTTAACCCCAGGCACCCTCAGCCAAAAAAAGAAATCTCTATGGGTCGTTATTGTTTGTAGTTCTATGTTACTATCTCTCTATTTCTCTTAAGGATACTTGTTTCTTTTGGAGAGCCCATTTGAACTTTGTTTTTACAGCTCTGGGGTCCCTTAGGCACTCTTAGGCAAAAAAAAAAAAAAAGAGACTCTCTATGGGTCGTTAGTGTTCTTAGTTCTATGTTACTATCCCTCTATCTCTCTTACTTTTCATCATGTTATATTTTAGTGATGCATTGTATATATCTGCTTATCTATTAACCTTCTAAAAGAGATCTTCCAAGGGTATAATAATGAAAGCTTGGATGGACTTAAAGAATATTTATCGTTCAAAGATCTGTACTAACAACAGAAGTCTTCTTGCCTTGTAGTTATCTGCTTATATGCAAATGTTCTCTGAAACTACTGGAATCCCAACATTAGTCAATTGTACGTGGAAGTTAGGACTTATTTTAGTCATCTCAAATGTGCTTTCTACTGTTCTGTCTGTTTTATCAATGTTACTGTATGTCAAGTTAATGGGCAGTGGGAAAGTCTGAATTCTTTTTAACATGTCTTGCCTGCACCTAAACTTCCCTGACAGAATTTGTTTTGCAGCAGCTGGATGAATTGGAAGATGGTTTGTTCCGAGACCTTGATCATTCTTCCTTGTGTTAACTATCCATTCCTATGAATTTCTCTATTCGGGGTAGTGATGAGGACACAGTAGTAGGCAGAGGAGACTAGGCAAAGGCTGATGCGCAGAATAATTAACATGAATGTATTGAATGCAGCTGAAAATAACATCAACTGGGACTGAACAGATGTTTGCATGTGTTAACAAAAAGGGTAGATAAATGTAGAATGCTATAAATTGACACTGAAGAAGGAAGGAATATCACCATTATTTAGGAGGAAAAATCACCTTGTTTCTTTGACATACCTATTCTTTATGAAATAGAAGGCGATTTTATGTGTCATATTTACATGACAACTTGGAAGCAGTGATGTCGGATGATTTCGGTGCAACGAAGCTTGTGAAAATTAAAAAATAAATTTAAAAAAGAGATGAGCATTTCTGAGCTGTTCTTGGAGGAATTGGAGTGATCTCCTAGTTCACAAAGTTCACAGGTCTGTATTCTGGGTATGCTAAATATAAAACTCTCTCGAACTGGATTTGTATCGCAGTTCCTGAAATCTCTCGAACTGGATAGTAAGATATATTTTTTGCTTATATTGCTGATCTCTAGATGATTCTATATTCAAGAACATGTCATTTATACTATGGCGTCTGTCTTGATGTGAAAATGAAGCATTCTTCATATTAAATGATAATTTATGATTGTGAAGGACCAGGTGGCTGAATGTGACCCCAGTTTTGAGACTATTTGCTTAGGTGGTGGCATGAAGAAGGTTTGGATAGTAATTCCAATGGTGTTTGCCTGCCATTTCATGGGATAGTACTTCCCCAGCAAAATCATGTATATATAAATTTTAAAACCATTGGCATTCATGGATGCTGAAGATGTTTCTGCATTAATGTGTACAGTGGTGCACTTTTTTTTTTTTAATGTTCTGTTCACCCCTTCTTTTGTCTTTCGAAACCATATATCTTATGTTCCTTTTATTAACAACATAACAGTTTCATAGAAGTTGTGCCTTTGAGAGATTCTCTCCTTACTAATGCAAGGAGAGCTATTGTCTCCTTTTGCATCTATGTGCAAAGAGAACGTCTTCTTTTAAAGTTAAACCTTCAATTTTAGACATAATACGATACCCTAAGTCTATCCCAAGCTCTCCTAACTGCATGGAAGAGTAATTTCCTAGAGAAAATAAAGTGCAAGAAAATGCATAATTTTTCATTCTTTCCAATAGGCCCTAGTCATCCAGGTATCTTCTAGCAATGTCTTTACAAGGAAAAGGGCCGAAAAAAAGCTGAATCTATTCTTCTGGGCTCCATTGTTAAAAGTTTAGACGTTTTGCACTGGTAAAAGGAGTGAAACACTTGCTTCTTATTGGCATATAAGTAGCTTATATGAACCCTATCTTGCTCAATTTATTCTTGACTACCAAGCTTTGCTAAAGAAGCAACCAGCTCAATAATTTCTGCTTGAACACAATTCCAGTCTTCCAGGTACACTCCCACCTAAATGGCCATCGCTTCTTATCTTGGACTGGCTTCTCATCAGTATATACTACAGGTAGCATATATGAACCCTGTCTTGCTCAACTTTTCCTTGACTTCTAAGCTTTTCTAAAGAAGCAACCAGCTCAATAATTTCTGCTTGAACACAATTCTAGTATTCCAGGTACTTCGCTACCTGAAGGGCTGTCGCTCCTTATCTTGGTTCTCCACATTTTTAGGTAGTCAAGAGGATACGTGGATCTTGTGCCTGATCCTAGCATGAAGATCTTTATTTACAAGGCAAAAGAAGGATTAGAGTATATCTTTACAGGCCCTGAACCATCCTTTTGCAGTTTTAAAAGGCTGTTATGAGGAATAGCCCCACGGAGCTTGGGGTAAAAGTTATGACTCGGCTGGTACGAATTATTTCATAGAGAGAATGTTTAGAGGAGAACATAGATCCAGATCTCTGGTGCAATTTATGAATGAGTGGAGGATGATAACCAGGGTTTAATAATTCTTTCAATTTTAGAATTTCGACACACTTCTATAACCATGCAAACCTTTCTGTTTCAATTATTAAATTGGACCAGCATTAAAAATTCTCCAAGATATTCAATCACCAGTTCGTTGAAAGTTTGGATTATTAAATGGGACCAACTTTAAATTTTTTCTAAGATATTCATTCACTAGAATACTGAAAGTTAAAGTATTTAGCAGCATTACAGTTGGAATTAGATACTGAAATGGAGTATATTGGACTGTAGTGGCAATGATAATTACCAGGCTCTTACACCATTGACAATCAACAATTTGATGCTTTCCTTTTGTAGGGCCGCTTTGAGATACTCTCCTTGTCAGGCTCTTTCTTGCTCACAGACAATGGAGGAACACGCAGTAGAACTGGTGGGCTGAGTGTTTCATTGGCTGGTCCTGATGGCCGTGTTATTGGTGGAGGGGTGGCTGGAATGTTAATGGCAGCCAGTCCAGTGCAGGTAATTAGAGTCTGTCGTTTTTATTTTTGCTTGTTATGTTTGGTAGCCAAAATTTATGCAACTTGCAACTTGATGCGCAGGTGGTGGTAGGGAGCTTCATTTCAAATGGCCGAAAATCTCAGGCCAAGCCAGCAAATCCTGAGCCTTCCATTGGCTTGTTACAGGCGGGGGATTCTGGTGGTCCAGTAGCTTCTATGCCTATCTCTAGGGGTACTATGAATGATTCCTTGGGAGCTAAATCTGCTGGTCCCAGTAGTCTTATGTTGAATCCAGGTACTGGAGCTTCTATTAGTAACAATGCTGGTCAGCAGCCGGTTCGGAACGTTGCCAATTTTCAGTCCATGGGCTGGTCAGGCTCACAGTCTATGAGTGATGTAAGGCGTAATACTGATATCAATATCCCTTTGCCTGGTGGTTAACTGTATCAGAGTCTGGAATCAGTTTCCCTGGCTAAATTACTGACCATTTTTTCATGACATGGTCGACTGCAAAGGGACTCAAGGCTAGGTGTGAATTATCATTTTGATTGTTGCTTAAAAGATCATTAATTTGTGTGTACTTTTGAGAACTAACCCAGAAAAGATGTAATCTTAGGAGAACAGTTAAAACAGCTTGGCAAGCTGCACTCCATTATTTATGATGTAAAGCTAAAAAGCTATGATTGCAGTTCATATTGCTTTTGTATCATTGATGAGCCTGTTTTCGCTCTTCAAAACACTGCCATTGACAGGGCACATGTTTTTTGGGGGTGTATGTGGATGATGTATTCCCCTTGATTTGTGATTTGCCCTTATGTTATTGCAGTTATCATGTGAACTTGGATCCATCGACTTTGACGCATCTGACTTCTTATATTTTACACCTTATATTTTATGTGATTCATGCACAGCATTCACTGACATTGAAATGGAAATGGAATCCTTTTAAGGTCCACGATGCCAGGAGCCTTGGTTATGGTCTGCAAGATGGCTTACAGCATATGAGATCACCTTGTACTACCAGTATGCAGGAGGCACCTAACTGTGCTTCTAATACAAGGCATACATACTTTACCTCCCGCAGGATTTGAACTTGTGACGTCCCTTTCAAGAGCACAAGTTCTTCACCATTAGGCCGATTCAAGTGAATTCAAACTATTGAAAATGCATTTCGAAATATGAATATGGTGAAAATGCATTTTGAAATATGAATTCGAACTAGTGAAAATGATTAAGTTAGCTTCAGATTGTCAGCTTCCAAGTCACGACCTAGTTATTTCTAATCTTCCAAAGAAAAGATATTCATAATTTGTTAACCATCAAAGTTTCTATATCACGACCTAGTTATTTCTAATCTTCCAAAGAAAAGATGCTCATAATTTGTTAACCATCAAAGTTTCTATATTTGGAATAAAGTTGTAATCAGAAAAAAGGGATTTAGATAAATATAGGGGGCAATTCATAAAAAAATGTGTTCATGTTAGTTTTCAGCTTTTCTAATCTAGAGATGTATAGTTCTCTTTTCCAAGGCTCAGCATTGGGGATAATTTGACCATCTTGAGTGTCTAGATCATGGAACTCCAGTTTAAATGTGCAGCACTTATTAGCTTACCTTCAACCATGAGTGTTTTTCGAGATAAATTTTCCCTGTTGATGAGATCGAGGAAAATATTTTAAGAAGTTTTTGCCTGTTGATGAGATCGGGAAAATATTTTAAGATGTTAGAATTGTTTTGCCATTTTGAGATTAATTAGACAATCTATTGATTTGGATATTATGTTTAGTTTGAACAAGAAGAAGAATAAAACTATAATAGTAATAAATACAATACTGAGTTGCAAGGATGGGAACATCTGGGGGAGTTGTTTTGGTGAAATCGATTTTTTTAAAACCAACAAATTAGGATTAGATTTTTTTAGAACCAGTGGAAGGCTGACATTCTTAAAAAAAAAGACTTTAGTGGGCTGTGGATGATGAATTTCAAGGAGGTGGGAGGCATAAGAGTCATCGACCACCTTGTCTTTAACAGTGAGTAAAAGTATGAAAATTCAGATATTCTCCAATAGAAAAGTGGGAAACAGGAGGCACAAAACTAAGAACCATGCTCTTTGTGATCATCATTACGCTTTTCCTTTATAGACAAGTTTTCCTTGTCTTTGTCTTTGTCTGAGTTGTCTTTGCCTGTCTTACAGTTGATTGGGCCATATTGAACTGACACAACCAAATTTCTTCTCTTTTCAGAATGGTAAATAAATCCTAGTTGACATGAAAAAGAGATAAGAGTGGGGTATACATATAGCAACAAAAAACCTATTCATCTATATTTAATGTAGCATGAGCCAGAACTTTTCAGATTCCATCTTGCTCAGAAGTACATAAAATATTAATTGAAAGTACCTGCAAACTCCTCTAATTTCCAATCTGCTCGAGTGCCAGGACATATGAATAAGGCCAATTTTTATTTAAAAAACTAACATTTATTAGGATGATGAGAGTCAATGCTTCTCATAACAACCCTTACAATACTATTCATCATTCCCCTGTTTTGAAGGCCCTTATGCTAGAAACTATTTAACAAATAAAATTTAGAAACCTTTTCTTTAACTGATCAGAATCTTGCTGATTAAAGCCCAGATCATTGAGAAGCTGAGAGAGAAGGAAGCAATGTTGCAGAATGCATCACCTCCTTGCATTATAAATCTTCTCAGATTGCTATATGCATGAACTTTGAAGGCCGAATCAATTCTCATATGGCAGAATTTCTCTCTCTAAATTCATGCCACTGTTTTTTTACAAGTGAGGCAGTTAGGTTTTTATAAAAGATTTATTAGAAGATCTTTAAGGCATGTCATGGTTAAAAACATTGTACTATAAGATTAAATGTACAGGTCATGAAAATGTCAATGTGTGCAAATATAACTTTCCCTTGAAAATAATTACAACAAAATGGGTTTTTTTTGAAATTGTATAAAAATTGACTTGAAGAAGATATGCATCACGCCAAGTACTTTGTACAACAAACATATAGCTCAAGAGAATGGAAATCTATTTTGTGTAACTCTATTTGGAGAATAAACAAAACAGGGTAGATGAAAGTAAATTTAACTTAAGAAGATATTCATCACACTAAGGCAGATTCATAACACTATATGATTCACCAAAAACCCTATACATACATACATGTTAATAGGCCATTCATCAAATTGTTTTCCTATGGTATAATATTAAATTTTAATTAGTTTATATGATCATTGAAAAGAGTTCTAATCTAGGTATCATCGATAAAACTATTTTTTAATAAGGAATTTTTGAAAGCTATTTAAATTATGTTCGAGTTTAAAGGATTGCATTATAAAGAGAACAAACATATAGCTGCTGAAGATACTTGTGCTTATTAATTAAATGCATCATGAAAATTATGGAAAAGTAAAATAAGTTGTACAAAAATAATTTTTTAATTCATTTGCAAATGTAATGTGAGTATGAAGTTTATGGAATGATGATGGGTGTCTTAGCAGGAAATGTTAAGAGGCTGCAGGGTAGAATATTAATGAACATCACTCTAGATAGGTGCTCAAATTAGTATTGATATGTTGTCAATAAAGAATGTTTGGAAGACTATATGTTAGCCAACATGGGAGGAGTTTGTTGGTGTTTGAATGACATTATAGTATAGTTATTGTAATATAATGATTTGTGCAAACATTTGTATAATTGTGATTATGTAATTTATCTTATAAATATAAGGTTTTTTCTAAGCCATTTTATACCAAGATATATTCAGAGATTGTTTCAGTGATATTAATGGAGTTGTTGGATGTCAGGGTGGCTACTTTTTTTCTATTAAGTGTAATTGATATACACATGGGCATTAATCATTTCGATGCACACTAAGTTATTATTGTGTTTGAGATAAAAAGATTTTTAGAGGTTCAATTATTATATATATAATATCTTTATTTTCCATTCCATTTATTAGCGATTTGAAAGTTAATTGTACATATTATATATTAGCAATAAGTTTTGTAGTCAAAAGATTTAATTATTTCTTATAAACTTAACTATCTTTATTACTTATCAATAGTCCTTACCCACATATGGTTTTGGGGTTTTGACTTTTTCAAATTAAACTTTAATGGTGCTGTCAGAAATAATCCGTGATGGTTGAGGGTTTACTATGTTGATGGCTCAAATTAAAATACTATAACTTAAGTTTTAATGTTGAACAATGTGGGATTGGCAATATGAGAATTGAAGGTGACTTAATGATCATTATCAGAGCAATCATAAACCATGGTTTGCAATGTTGAAAGTTTGAGAACATTCTCAAAGAAAAAATGGCAACTACTAATAATGTTCAATTTGTCAACGACACAACATTGCTATGCAGAGACTAATAGAGTCGGAGTTTATTTAGCCAAATTTAAAGATTGATCAGAATTGTGACTTGGTTATGGAAAATGTGATAGATGGATGGGGCTAATGGATTGTTGGGCTTGGGACTCACCTCAAATCCCTCCCCAACTCCAAGATCCTTTCTGTATGGAGCTAAGAGGGAGAGGAACCAAAAAAATATTATTTTTGCCATTCATCTAGGACAGGCATTGCAGGCGATTGGGATGATTTTATGACAAATTTGTTGAAGTTTCTCCTAGATAGGATTGTTGTGCAAATCATTGGCCTAAGCATAGGGGTGGTTTGACGAAGACATTGGAAATCACAACTTTTTGAAGCTACGAATTTTAGCCATTGCTGGAGCAGAGTGCAGGGGTTTGGTCTCAATTGTGTCTTTCTGTGAGCTGGAGAAAATGTTCTTCAAAATATTCGACCAAGTGGAGAAATTGCAAAGTTTTCAAAGTGTTCGACTAAGTGGAGAAATTGTAAAATCTTCCCTCCTCGGCTGGAGCTATGATAGAAATGGACCCCCTTCAAGTTTGCTCTTTGATGTCTTGTTATTACTAAATTTTATGTTTTTAAAAATGATTGGGGATCGAGATATAGTCTAGAAAGTTGGAGCTTTTACAACTCTATCAGGATGAGCTGTCCCTATTCAATCGACTTTGTACATGCAAAGGTAATGGATTCTTAAACCATGAAGGGTATTAAACCTGAGTGGAGATTGGCAAATCACTTAGGGCCCACTTCTAAATCTCACTGTCGGACCCTACTAAATCTCATGTTATGGAAAATAAAGTTGCAGACATGGCAATAAAGGCAGTTCGTCTGTTGACACAAATAGCAGGTCTGCATATGGAGGTAGGGGATGGATGTGTTCATGGCCAGGGTATCGCTCATTCAGGCCCCTATGGTGCCTGACCATTCTGTTGTGGTAGTGACTCCTCCGCTTTCTTTAAGTCTAGGACGATCTCTCTTGTGTTTTGGTCCCATAAGGTAATCCCACCCAATATTGAAATTGTTATTGAAAAAGAAGTTCAAACCGAACCAGTCTCAAATATTGATATTCAAAGAACCAAGTGCAAATCACATGACATGCCCTTTGATCGAGGGATGGCCTACCATATATATTGAACAATGCTATATTTTTTATATCGAGGTGGCTGGATGATAAGCCCCCAGCCTTACCATTCCACCCCGGCCTGTGGCCTACCTACCATATAAATTGATTAAGCCATATTAATAATGTAATACAATATGAATTCCATAAGGGTAGGATAGATGTTCTCCCTTTAACAAATTAGCAATTAACTTGTGCATTGACACTTTTGGCTTTATTACTTGGTGGTCGAGTTCCTTTCCCTATTTTGATTTCAAATAATTACCTCCCGTGTATAAGTTGGAGGGACTAGAAAGAATTTTGGGATAAAATTGAACATTTTAAGAGAAATTGAATCAACTTGATATTTGTATTCACATCTAGAATCAAAATTTGTGAATGATAAATTTTGAAGTGCCTAGTATGTAGATGCAATGGTTTGGGATTTTAGAGCAAGAGGATATGCAAATACTTAAAAATATTCTAGGCTCCAAAATCAGCCAAAGTGAGTAAAAATAGGGTATATATGCAAACATTAAAGATATTGTAAAGTTTGTTGTTCATTTTTTTTGGTAATGACTTATAGAATAAATTTATTGTTCTTTATGAGTATACACATCATTATACTAGTGGTTGCCTCAAAGGTGCAAGTTACATTGGGAGTGGTGTTACATGATGTTTTAGTGAAATAGGGTTTTGAAAAGCGATAGAGTGTAAGTCGATAGTTGTACCTCATTCGAAACCCTTAATCACTGACCTTGTGTCGCCTTTTGTGCACACATCATCAAGCAACAATAATTTAATATTTCTGGAAGAGGTAATATTGGAAAATTAGGTGGCGTATTCCTTCATATGATGTGGGAATGAGTTGTGCGGGAGGAAACATTCCATTTCAAAGTGAGCTTGACCAACAGTGAAGTAGTGGGAAGGGAAAAACCATATAGAACATGAAAACGGTGAAAGATTTCAAGGTGGGTTGTGGGGTGACGGTGAGGGGTGACAATAGGTGTAGTAATATAAAATGTGAAAATTGGTAGCTTGAGTGTGGCTAATGACACCCAACCCATAGGTCTTTCTTGCTTGCTCTCATGACCCTCCTAGGCACTTTTTCACTGATTCTTAGTCATCCGTAGCCTTCTAGAACCTGATTCCAGTTCGACCAGACTGCTTTTCCCATGACAAATCCATCCCCCAGGTCTCATACCCTCAGGACAATAGCGCCCAATTTGGACTATGGCACCGGATCCTAGTGTGTCCATTTTCGACGCTCCTATCCAAGTGCATTTTTAACCACAATGATCATTTCCTTTCTAGTCCCCTTCCTCATTGTGTTGGTCTAACACAAATACATTCGACCCATGACCAAAAGATCCCTATAAAAGCCCATTCAAAATTCATTTAGAAGGGGTTGACAAATATTATAAAACAAGCAAGAATACAAACAAGACAACTCAGACATACTTCCCTATTCTCTACATACAACCATCCAATACAACTACAAGCATATCCAAATCCTTACACCAGTCCTTAGCCACCTCAAGTACACCCAGTTTTAGCATTTGCATCTTCATACACACTATTGCACAAAGCACATCAAGTGGGAGAACTATATATTGCTTGATCCCTCTTCAGAGTATTGGTATGTAAGTAGCATGCCCACACAAGGGGTGTGAATTCATGTTCAATGCATGTTACACTAACCCCCCATATTTTATCAAAGTTTGTCAAAGCATCATGGAGTCTAAGGTTTGAAGACAAAATCAACTCTAGAAGGAGTTCCACAGACATCTCACAGTCAAAATTTCATAGGCAGGCTCACACAGACACAACGAACAAAATGTAGAAAGCTCAGATCTCTTGGACAACAGTGACAAGAGGAATATAGCACTGGACCCTAGGGTGTCCTATTTTGGAGCTCCTATCCAATCATAAAATGAAGGTGAGATCTTGGTTTGTGAGAATGTCTCAGTTCTACATAGTAAATTTCAGACTCTATTTTAGTCATATCCGTCTGTTTCCATCTAAGTCTTATTTTCTCTCCTTTATCAATGTTCAAATTATAATCAAATTATATAGACCAGTAGCTTAATTATTGCATATTTATTTATTGGTTTAATTAAATCAGACCCTTAACTAAATTATGAATAATACACCAATATTTCCAAAACAGTTAAATCATTTGGTGAACTTGACTTACTTTGTTTATGCATAAAAACTCTAGAAACTTTAAGGTAAAATTTTCCAGTATTTTTCCTATATTTTTTTGATTTTTTACTTGCATAATAAAATAAAAAATTAGCATTAAATTTTAATTTTTTTTAGTAATTTTAAAATAATTTTATTTCAAACCCTAGTTGCCCATACTAGGTCTTGGTATTTTTCTAGTATTTTTTTGATTTTTTAACTGCATAATAAAATAAAAAATTAGCATTAAATTTTAAAATTTTATAGTAATTCTAAAATAATTTTCTTTCAAACCTTAGTTGCCTATACTAGGTCCCAAAATCTTCCCAATATTTTTATTATATTTTTTCTGATTTTTTACTTACATATTTAAATCAAAAATTTGCATCAATTTCTAAAATTTCTCAATAATTTTCAAAATAATTTCATTCAAAACTCTAGTTGCATGTACTAGCTCCTATTTGCTTCTTGAGGTATCACCTTACATGTTTATGAGCATTCGTATCTTTTTAATGCATATCCTAGTTCATTGTTTAGATTATATTTGTTTAATCTGCTCCATTTTTCAAGTTGTTTTCCTTATGCCATCTAAGCTTCTTGCATCTCTTCCTTTGAGACGAAGTGCAAGACTTAGTGGCAACTCTCCTAAATTCACCTAGATTCCTTCAACTCAACCATATACCATGGATAAACAACCAACTCAGGTTCCTACTATAAATCCACCACATCAGACTCTTGATCACCTTCCACCAATTATTGATAATGAAGTTATCCTTAGCAAAGATTTGATCCTACAAAGTTTTCAAAAAAGACTCAAGGATCAACCTTGAGATCATACTCTTATTTTACAATCTATCATTGAAATCAAAAAGGCTAAACAAGTTTAGTCTTCCATTCCTTCAGAGCAACCAATTACACATGACATTATGGGGGCAACTATGTCTCAACAACCCCCTGTAGTAACCTAACAGTCCTCTATGCCACCAACTACAACTAGTACATCTTTGTCTCAAGATGTGGCAACCCTTGTGCAAGAAATAATCTCTTCAATCCAAGGTGCTACATCTTTAGCAAGGTGCCTCTAAACCTACGTAAGCTTCAGATTCTTTTGCTCTATTGCATACACCATTGACACATCACATTGGTTCTACGCCCTTACCACAAGCTTTTGTTCAATGCAAGATTACTCTATATGATGGCAAGGGTGACCCAGAGACACATTTGAGAGCTTTTCACGTAGCATACTTGGACTATGTACCAATGACTGACTACTTACCAAGCTATTTCCACAGAGTCTAAAAGATTATGCTTTACAATGGTTCTATAGTCTACCGAACCAATCGGTCAATGCATTCAATCCTTTAGCTAACATGTTTCCCGCTCATTTTAGCATCAACATTAGTGATAAAGTTTCATATGTCCAAGTTGCACAATAGAAACAAAGGTCAAATGAACATCTCACAGATTATGTTCTTCCATATAAGACTATCTTGGTTAAGATGACTAGCCCCATGGTCAATCAAGAGTTACGATATCTATTCAAATAGAGTCTTCTACCATCTTTGCATAAGTTAATAATGTTCAAAAGGTTCTCTTCATTCATTGAGTTATGTCATACACTAAAAAAAAGGGAAGTCAAGCTAATTTCAATGGGAAAACTCAAGTACACAAGTATATCAGAAACAACAAACAAGAGTAATAACAAAGTCCCATACAAAGT
Organism: Torreya grandis; assembly: GCA_037957365.1. Taxonomy (NCBI): domain Eukaryota; kingdom Viridiplantae; phylum Streptophyta; class Pinopsida; order Cupressales; family Taxaceae; genus Torreya; species Torreya grandis. Next base: position 2,091,961 of record JARHVA010001552.1, read on the forward strand.
GAAGGTCAATGATAGCAAGAGTCATAATCAACCTACAGTTAATGTAGCTTCATAGCCCCCTTAGTGTGTGGTTTTATCAGCACCTCCTCAGTGAACCTTTACCAATCTACCAGTTGCTCCAACCAAAATTTTACAGCAGCTTTTGGAATGTAATATCATATCTCTCCCTCCTATTCATGAAGTTGATCCAACAAAGCCTCTTTTGCGGGGATATGATCAACATGCATTTTATGAGTTTCATAGGGTACCGGGCCATACAACAAACATATGCATTAGTTTGAGACACAAGATACAAGACTTGATAGATGGTAACATTATTGATCTTAGCACTTCAGTTGAGTCTCCTCGGAAAAGTAAACACATGATAAAGCTTTGAAAATATTCTTAGATCCTTTTTCACAACATTCTAAACAAGAGATAGGGGACACATCAGGGGTTCACCATGCATATCCCCCACCAGATATATACAGAGCACCTTCAGTTGAGTTACATCCTTTGAGCAATATGATTGGTGTATATAATTCTAAAGTTCCAGCTACACCTTTGATCTCCTTCTCAGAGTAGGAGATAGTTGAAGATGATTCAGATTATCATGCACTCTTTATCAGAGCTTACATTCATAATCATCCTGTTCATAGGGTTTTCATAGACAATGGATCTAGTGTGAACATGTGCACTATGACACTATTGCATCATTTAAGATATTCAGAGCAGGATATTACACTGACAGACACAATTATTAGTGGCTTTAGTGGGCACATACAGAGTTCATTGGATGAGATTGTACTTCCTCTATAGGGTGGTCCAACACACATAGCCACACCATTTACTATTATTTTCAGTGCAAGAGTTTTTGATATGCTACTTAGTCGACCATGGATTTAGAAACTCTAAGCAGTACCTTTTACAGTTCATAGATGCGTGAAATTCATTCATGCTAATTAGGTTGTTACTATTGGTGGAGTTTCATATGAATTACCACTCCCCACTTCAGATCCATCTACTACTTTACAGTCATTAGTTTCCATTTCTCCATCATTTTTAGTTCTTCCTCCAATTTAGACTCAGACACAGTTGAGGCCTCCATCACTAGCACAAAGAGTTCACACACTTCCATAGAGGTCTCTTTTAGAGCAACTATAGTTTTAGGATTTTAAATAGCTTTAAGCTACAATGTTCACACCTAGGGTAATATCATTGAGATCTCATACCTCTACACATAGAGCACATATTCAGAGAGCTTCTCTTCCTACCAGATGGGTCCCTAAGAGCCCTACAATTGCATCCACTTCTCAGAGTTTTAGGGGGACCCCACAATTAGTTTATATTTTAGATATTTTAGGGCATTTACAACATACACAACTTTCAGACCCACAATCTCAAACCTTCCATCATATTTCATAATCATGCACAATCCCTCTCCTTGATACATGACACCATGATAGGGAGTCTTGCATGAGACTCATTGGTTATTATCATTTCTTCTACATATTACTTGTACATAACTTCTTTTCAATTAATTGTACATAGTCTTCTCATGCTTGAGTGTACATAGCTTCAAATTTCAAAAATCCAAAAACAATACAAAATATCAAAAATATACAAAAATAACTCAAAACACCGAAAACATTTCAATTTTATACATCATCCATGCTTTACATTTCTACTACCATGCTAAACTTACATTTTCTATTCTATGTTATTGTTTGTCGATTTATCTACATTACCATGCTTAACTTGATCTTATTTGAGTGTGTGCAGTGACATCTAGATCCTTGATTGCTTCACTCTACTTATTGAAGGGGTATCCTACTTCTACATTCAAAACACATATCGATATACATACCCATTGGGGGCATCTTCTACATGACTACACTATCTAGGTTATGCCATTCATACACCACACACTTTAGTTATCATGTTGATGTATATTACTTATTAGATTATATATATATTATTATATTGACACTTTCTAGTATATAACACTTGTGTATTTCTTGGCATATACCTAGTCTTGTACTACATGTCTTGCATACTTTCAGTTTTTTATTTGATTAGTTAGATGCGATTGTATTCCTAGTATTTTATATGCTTTCATTTCTTGATTTGTGTATCTAAATGTGATTGAATTTTTTAAATTCAGTTTTGTCTTGTATGTGCCCTAGGACATTTACCAATGTCCTTTGCTTTTATTCTTGTGTGTACCTTAGGGCATTTGTCATGTCTTTTTCCTGTACTCTTCTATGCGATTCTGACTTTCACACCAACCTTGATTATTTATAATTATATATGTATGTGGAATTTGAACATGTATTGTATGCTTGCTTTCTAGTGTCCCTTATTTTCTTGGTCCCTTGGCCATTCTTTTATGCTTCTTGCTTCTTGCCTTGTATGCTTGTTGCTTGATTTCTTTTCGATTGTTTACAATGCCATGATCCACATCATGCATTATCTTGCTTTCTTAGATGCCATGATGGACATCATGCTCCATCCCTTTGAAATGGTCTTAACATAATGGTAGCTTCCCCAAGGTGAATCAAACCTATCCCAAGAGTTTTCATACATGTAAAGGACACAAAATCCATTTTTTAGTTTTCTAAGCCTGGAGAGCTAAGAAAGGCCTAGAGTGATAAAAGAGAATGGGGTGACAAAAATAATTTATTTGGGATTTAGGACCTAAAATTTTGAGGATAGATGTGACATGGGTGAGCTATATAAACCTCTCTCAATTTCTCTGGTTCACCCCGAGAACTCAAGAACCATCATCAAATCAAAAACAGGGCAACAAGCTAGCACTTTTTGTAATCCTACCTATTTTGATATGAGGAAGATGATTCAAGAGGTTTTGGGTTGATTTGAGGTTGTATGATATGATTTCTAGACCTAGGGTGTGCTTAAGGGCTAATTAGGCCTAATTGAGGGGAGCCTAATGAAGTGTAATTTTGGAGTGGAAAATGAATGTGAAACTTGACACACACCTAAAAAGAGGTAGAGGATGGATGAAAAGGTGATTACATATCTAAAAGAGTACCTAGTTTGACCAAACCAAGGAGAAATGACAAAGAAAAGGTTACAAGTCTCATACGGTCATTAAAAGCTTAAAAGGTAGAAATGAATGTTGAAGTGTGTTTGAGTACTTGAAATGGTTCATACCAGGTGTGATATGATAATCTAAGACCATCCATGTATTGATATTGGATTCTTGAAACCTAAATCAAGATTTAGCGTTTGAGACCTAAGTGAATTGCCTAGTGGAAAACTACTAAAAGAGTTGTATGGTAAATAGAGTGAGACAAATGATTTTTGGAGTTCAAAGGGTGAGATATTCATGGAAAAATAATAAGAGGATTGGTTATACACCTAATGGAGACTTATAGAAAGCTTCAACAAAGACCTACAATCAAGAAGGCATGATCAAAATTGAGAAACTCAGTTTGGGGACATTTTCCCTAAAAAACAAAAATAGAGCTCCTATCCCTTTTTGATGATGTCAAATATAAATGTTTTAGGGGGTTTAGATGAATTCTAGGTGTCCCATAATGAATCCCTTATATAGGGGTATAACCTTGCAGGAGGAGGATGTGTGACTAGTGTAGGGTGGTGTTTGAGGGCCTCAAAATCACACATTTGTTCACTACAAAAAGGTTGTGTTTATAGTAGTCTTCAAGTTGCAATTGATGATAAGGAGGATGTGTGACTAGTGTAGGGTGGTGTTTGAGGGCCTCAAAATCACACATTTATTCCTACAAAAAGGTTATGTTTATAGTAGTCTTCAAGTTGCAATTGAACTTATGGTATAAAGAAACATGTGGGAGCATATCACTATGAATAATGATTCCATTGAAGTAATGAAAACACTAATGGTTGAATGAGTTAGAGAGAAGTTGGAATACTAGGCCTTGATCTTCACCACTACTTATGGGTGTGCTTCACCTTGAAAAAGGGCTTACCTACAGCTAACTATAGGTGCTTACTTGTAAGATCAAAAAGACTTATCAAGGTGCTAAAGAGTAAAAATTCACTACCAAGTGCATGGACCTTATAACCCCAATCAAGGGTTTAAAGTGAACACAAGTCTAGTGGAGAAACCATTAAGAGTACCTAATGAAGACAACCTACAACCAACAAGGAGGTCACATGCTTAATGGAAGGATCCAAGATATTTTATTTTCAAAAGAGGGATGATTGAGTTTTGCTATCATGAAACCATTTCAAGGACTCTTGTTTACCTCACCATTCACACTTCTTGTTTGTTATCAATGCTATCCTAACATCATAACCTATAGCCCTAGTCTGTACAAAGATAAATCGTCATAGAATATATTCAAATACATGTTAATAAAGGGTTCATAAGGTAAGCATAAATCAATATGGAGCTAAAGCAAGGAATCACTTCAAGGGATAATGAGGCAAATGATAGCCTACAATCATCTTAAGGCTAAAAAGCTTTCAACTTGACAAGAAAAGGATAAGAGCTTGGTATATAAAGTAAGTTCCATGACCAAGGTTATATAAAGGAATAAATTAAAGAATAAATGAGTTATTAACCCCATAAATGTTATTGAGATTATCCTCAGGGACATGGTTCTACAGCCATACATAAGCTTACACCTCAAGCAACCAGGCACAATTAAAGCATTGTTAGAGAGTAAAACATGCCATCAAGAACATATGAGAGTTGTTCTCAGGTGTTAAGTAAGGTCTCATTGGAAAAAATAAGGATAATATTCCCATAAAATTCCCCCTTTGCTTGTAATGTCAACCTATAGCATTTTATACACAGCCATATGAGGTCATTTTTGGACGTACATGGAAGGTTAAAGGCAATCCAATGAAGATTAAAATCATTAAATAATAAGATATATGAGAATTTAAAACCAAATTAACATTATTATATCTCAGACCAAGTAAAATAGGAGGAAGACTCAATTGTGAAATTTGACCATGCAAGCATACGCCACTAGCTTTTGCCAAAATGGGCCTATAGGCCAAAATATGTAGGTTTCACTCATGAAATTTGATAGAAAAGCTCATTATGACCTAATATACACATTAAAATTATTTTTTAGGTTTTTTTACAATGTTAAATATTCACTATTTTAGTACAGTGAACCCTATGTCAAATCACGATCAACATTAGAGCATGCCTTATAAGAATTGGCCATTTTGGGGAATCTACAAGTTGAGTCAAAGAATGAAATTTGGTAAAAATAGTATCCATGACCTAAAAAATTAAACCATGCCATCCTAAAGGTCCTATATATATTTAAAGTATCCTTTTTTCTTACACATTCTACATGTAGTTAAGAGGGTAGCCATTGGAGACCAAATGAAGTTTTATCAGTTTTGGGTGCCAATAAGTAGTTTAGGCCTTAGAGAGGTATTATAAAGGTATAATATGATGTTTTAAACCTATAATGTCTTATATAAATTATCACATTTAGAGGTTTCATGCAAAAGTTTTAAGAAATACATGTTTTGGCATGAAGGAAGCATGTAGGCAATTAAAGGTAAATTGTGGAAAAAGGGGTCTTCAGGACAAAGTACACATAAAAAAGACTTAAAATTTGGTAAAATTTGTAATAATTACATAATACACCTATAAATTATATTGGTAAGGTCATATGAAAAGTTTAAGTGCTCTCATTTTTGTCACAGTCCCACTTATGTCTCATAATGGTCACTATTCATGCATGCATACTTTTTGGAGTTTTAAGGTGTATTTGAGGTTTAAAAGATTAGATAAGTATTTGAAAATAATATAAATATGTTTTTAATAATTTTAAACACCTTTAAATGGTGTATACACTCCAAACTTCATGCAAAACCCACATGCAAGATCAAATCCCCACAGGCAGTCTCAAAGGCATAAAGGCAAAGTTTTTTTATCATTAGAAATGTGTTATAAGATGTTTAAGGTGTAATTAATATGTTTTAAGAAAAATAATATCAGTGTAAATTTCAAATTATTCCTTTGGAGGAATTTAAGCTTTTTCATGCTTGAGACACCTAGTTTTAGCCCTTCTTCAGATGCTCATTTATTTCATACCATGAAGAGTTGGGCCAAGTGATTCTAGTATGTTCTGAGTAAACCTATGTAATTTAAATTAATTATGATTAATTTTGGTTAAGGGATTGAGTTTTATGAACAATTGTTAAGAGTGTAAACATGTCCAGAATGCTTCCAAACCCTACATGCAATCATCTTTACGTGTGTATCTTTTCATACCATCTTCATGGGAGCCCAATATTTTTAGGAATGCTTAATGGGTATATTTAATATATATCCATGTAAATAAGTGATCTAATGGGTGTCTTATTTTATGAAAAATCATCTTGAAGGTGAGCTTGTTTGAGCTTGCAAAGGAGCTTTTTGACCAGTTTTGTGTCTTTGGACTCATAAGTCCATAAAATGGACTATAATAACTTATGAACCTATTTTAATGTGTATAATAATCCTTTCATCTCCTGAACAACCTATTTTGTAGAAGAATATGACACATTTGGGTGCATAGGAGGCCTAAAATGGCTCAAAAATGCTTACTTTTACAAGTCTTCAAAGAAAAAATGGTCTAAATCCATGGAAGAGGTTTAATGGGATTAAAACATCATTATATGGAACTTGGAGCTCTTCAAAAAAATTTATATATTGTATTTCTAAGCTAAAGGGTCAAAAACCTAGTTTTTTGACATTTTGTACTTTATTACAAGTTTAATGGTGATTTCCATCAATGTTGCAGATATTGAAGGTTTTATAAATATCCATTTTCTTCCTCATACACATTTAATGGATATCTAAAAGTCTTATACAGGTCTATAAGTGATCTTCAGGGTGCCAAATGGCCTTGGGAATAGGCTTTAAAGCAGCTGATTCAAGATGGCTCAAGCTTGTGACCTCCATCAATGGGGTCTATGAGAGTTGTAGGTTTCATGGAGTTTATTGTAGGTTATAAGAGAATATTCAACTTGAAAATAGAAAATAGCCTAAAAAAGTAAACATGAAACTTAACCTCCATGGTTAGTTAAGCACAAAATGCAAAGTCAACTGACTTTTGCCTAACATCTTCTAGAAGAACGAGTGGAAGGGGGTGCAAAAGTCCAAGGAGAGTTTGGAGGTTGAGAAGGAAAGTGGAGCATTCATTGAGTTTGTAAAGTCTTTGGAAACTTTTTCCTTTTAGTGGATCATGACATCATCATCCTCAAGAAGTTCTTATCTTCTAATGTGTTTCTAAGCCAATGAGAGGGCTTGAAGACTATTTGGGCTAATGAAGGTTAATTTGTTGAGTAATAATTATTTCTAATTGATCTAAATATGGTTGATATTTCATGGAGGGTTGGTATGTCTCATTTATTGAATTCTATTTGCTTGCTTCTTCTTCTCTCTCTCTCTCTCTCTCTCTCTCTCTCTCTCTCTCTCTCTCTCTCTCTCTCTCTCTCTCTCTCTCTCTCTCTCTCTCTCTCTTATATCTCCCATTTCTCCCCCATTTTTGTAAGATATTCTCATTTGAAAAGGAAAAACCCTTTCAAAATTTGTAAGAAAGACTTTTTGAAGCAATAAAGATCATTTTAAACCTATCTCTTACCTCTAAACTATGTTTAGCAAGCTTGTGGATGATGGCCTTGTGAAGAAGTGTTCTTCCATGTCCATTGTCCTTCTTTCTTGCCTATTTTTAGGTGTTTTAAAGCTAGTTGTAGGTCTGAAATTGAGCTCTTTCCTCCATTAATGGATGCTTGGTGTGAATTTTAGAATTCCTCTTTTCTTAATGTATTATTTGGTGAGCCTAGTTTAAGAAATACTTATGCAAATTAGCTAGTTTTTGAGGTTGTGTGAGCAAAATTATCTTATGTGGAATCAATGTTTGTTTCAAGCTTAATTGAGTATCATTAATTTAGTGTATCACCCTTTTAGTATTATTATTTACCCTATACCTCCTCTCTATCTGTTTTCCAAGTAGAAACATTAGTTTAGGTGATCTACCAAAAGGAAGTTGGCCTTCTCTGGAGGTTCAACCTCACTATAGGATACCCACAACCTAAGGTTACTCTAATATTGTAGCTGGGAGTGAGAGAGCCTAAAAAACTCTCCCACAAGAGTGAAATTATATGCTATAACATAACTTAAAAAAGACTTCAATATAATTTATTCATAATTAAGAAAAATAACACAAAGTTTATCATGGGTGGGGGACCATTTAACACATTACTTAATACTTAGTTAATATCTTAACTAATTCATCATACAATTAACAAACACAATAAAATAACTAGAAATGAAACATATTCTAGATGCGACATTTACAACTGAAATTCCATATTTTACAAAATATATTTTCTCTCAAACTGATTGTAAAGTGAAAGTTCACTGCATACTTGTTTTATAATTTTTAAACATATCCTATCAAAAATTTCAGGTTTATACAAAATTCTTTTCTACCAATGCACACGTCATCCATTTTTTTATCATTTCTAAAAAAATGATAAAGTAATTGCTTAGAAAATCTAATTGAAAAAGTAGAATTCAGAGTAACAGTGTATGATATAAACCAAAGTGTCAAATCCAAACGTGTTAAAAACCATGATCAAATAAAAATAAAACAAAGAATCAAATTCAACATTCCTAAATTGAAAGTATTATGAAATATTTGAAAATAAATAGAAGTAGCACACATGAATGTAATCAATTTTCTTCCCCTTCATCTAAAGATATCAAGTTAATTAATGGGACAACTCTGTCTATATTGTAGTCAATAAACTACATTAGAGTCATGGGCATCTTAATCTTAGTGAACCCTCCTGATTTATCATCAAATTCTAACTTATATATTTATCACATGTGTCATCACATGCAATATTGGAGGGTTTTTGATACATTTTTAGATAGAAAAGGCATAATTTTAAGGTAAAACAATAACATTAGAGGCTTTTAACTAGAGTATTACATCATCTTGGCGTAATGGGTTGGAAGGTGTATCAATTTCATTAACAAAACAAGGTAGTTGGTGAGGATGAACTGTTGGAATACCATGCCTAAAAGGAAAATTATGCTAATTTATTTTTTGAGAGGCTCATCAAACATGAATAACACATGATACGAAAGCATTATGGGATGTAACATTAAAAACATTCTATATAAATGAGTCAATGGCATCAATGTGAAGGAAAACCTTAATATTGTAGATAAAGCCTTAAGTAATGCATAAAGTGCCCTTTGGGTTCTTAACGGTCTGTATCTATATTCACTGCATATGTGTGGTTCATTTATTTCTTGTTAATTATCTCTATCCTAAGCCTTATCACTTCCAAAATTGTGTGATCCTCGACTCTAACCTAACATATTTTCTTAATTTTAAATAAACATAACTTAGAAGACATCCATAAATTAATCATTATGTATAAATCAAAACAAATGTGAATTTTGATATTCATCATACATCCACTGTAAAATATCATTACTATGCTATCATAGTCAAATAAATTGAAATGTAATTAACACAATAAAATATTCACACAGTCCTTGAAAATGAAACAAAATTGAATCATCATTCCCAAAATGACTTGAATAATTAACTAAAATAAAAACTATAGCCAAAACATGCATAAGAGAAGTGTGTTCAATCATCTATTTTCTTATTATCAAATTGAATCATATAACAATGTTCAAATATTGTAATGAAAATAAAGTTGTTTTTTCTCAAACTAGAATACCTTTTCAAGTTTATCCATTATAGGCTTATACATTTTTAAAACATACACAATCAAAAAAATTATTTGACTTCAATAATATAGCCAAAATGTATTATTTGAGAGTAAATTTCATGTTGATGAAGCTACATAAATTATCACAAATGTTATGTAATAGTTTTTTTAAGAACAATACTATTGATTTATAGAATAAAACCATTTTTTCTATATGAAATTAAACCCAAAACGTTATCATTATTATTATTGGACTTAATTAAACTATAAATAATTTATATTAACCAATATTAATATTAAGGCTTCAAATAAAAACCATGCAACTTTAATGAAGTCATTTGCCTATAACTAGAAATAATCACACTACAAATTGTACCCACGAATGGGGAAAACTTGTTGTCATAGGACTGAAAATACTTCATCAAGAAACTAAACATCTTCACATGGTAAAACCATTTCTTGAAAATGTCTATTTGATTCTCGCTAGAGTTGTAATGCAATGTTTTTTAAACCATACAAATGGTTTATGTTTTTGTAAAATATAACACAAAATGCCTAACATTTTACATATCATAATTGAATAATCTGAGTAAGTGAATATCTCTTATTATGTCTATAGTTCCCTATCCAAATTACAAGAAATGATTTAATCAGAAATAAAATTTCACATGACAAAAATGAAATGTATGGAAATGAGGCTTTCAAGCTTGCCTAAAATTTCTTCGTTGAGATTCCAAACGAAAATAAATGCATATAATCCTATCAGAGCTGAGGCAATATTTGTTGGCTACTTTTGTCAATGATAACAACCTACAAAACTTGTTTTGTTTTGATATGCACAAATAAATGACAAATGAAATCATAAATAGCTTCAAGGAAAACAAATCACCACTTTTAAAGGAGAATTATCAAGTATTTTTCACAATATATTCTTCACATTGACTTTTTATGGTATATGTACATGTTGAAAATGACATGTAAACGTTGTGCACTCTACCTCTCAAGGTTGAACTGAGACAACTAATGCTGAATGATATGATGGTTGAGATATTGATCTAGTTGATTTGGTCAAAGTGGTTGAGGTGCTTGAATAGGTTGAGCTACTGGAAGGACTATTTTTTTAGGTGAACTACTCGTATGAGATTTTGAGAAATGGGTTGTAATAAATGCTCATGTCTATACAAAAATAATTTAGTTGCATCTAAGTGCTTAGTGAGGGAAATGAATTGTGGTGTAATAATATTCCAAAAATATATGGATTCTATAAGAACTAGATAGCATAATTCTTTGTCTATATTATTTTATCTAAATGGGTTGAAGTGAAGTTGGATTAATCTGGGAATTTGATTAGATTTATCAGGTTGGGATTGAATGAAAAATGTCATCTAAAAATTAAATAAAATTAGATGAGGCTAGAATTGAGGATGAAAAAAGAACTCAAATTTGGAGGTTTCAGGTTGACAGGATAAGAGGTGAATTTATCTATCTAACTGGGCTTTGAATAAACTAGTTTGCATATCTAGAGCATTTAGCTGGCTAATGATAATACTGGGTAAACATGTGGAGTATAATACTTGTATCCTAAACTCAAAGTGTATATTTATTTGGATGTTCCATGCTAATATGGGGGTTTGTACTTGAGGAAATGTTCCTCCTTTATATAAATGTGTTTGTTTAGGAAGCATCATCTAAGGGCAAAGATTTTTTGAAGTTTTGATTTTTGTTGTGGTTTTTAGAAGAGGTGTGTGGATATTTTGTGTTCTTTTCTAAAGTACATGTTTTTTTATTTTAGTATCTAAGTGGCTAGATACTTGGCTCAATGAAAGGTTTTTTTTAAAAACTGATGTTTTAAAAAATGATTAAAGAAACTAAACTACTGTTGCAAACAAATTTATGAAAACAAATAAAGCAAAATTATTTTTTATTTTTTCCTAGGATATAATATGCGAATGCTAACAAATTTAAAAATTAGAACTAAACTATATGAATTTTATTTTTTTAAATTTTACAGTTTTTCTAAGGGCACATTTTTTTTGTACTTGCTGAAAATAAATGTTTTGATTTATGTTTTTCAATGAATACAACTGAATATGAATAAATAATAAAAACTTCAGATGCACAAATAAAAATTAAATTTACAACTTTAGATTTGTATGCATTTGTGTTTATTTAACTCTGAAAATAACATGCAAGACTGCGTGTTTTCAAATTTCATATATGTAAGATTACGAAGAATTAAAAATTTGAAATATAAAAGAATATGAACAACATTTTATTTTTTGTATTTTTTATTTTGATAAGCAAATAAAGTAATTAAAAAAATATAATAACAAGAAATACAAATAAATAACAAATAAAACTAAATCCCCAACTTGATCAAATTAGAGGACATGTGGAGAAGAACTTGATTTAGAATTAAAATTAATTTTTTCCCCAGGCTGTTATCTCCTTGGTTGTTATTTCATGATAACCCAAGGGTTATTGAACAAGATAAATGTATGAAGCAATGAAAATAGAGTCACAGAGTGAAGAGAAGAGGTAGTTGGTCTATGGATGGTTATCACAAACAACAATGTTATGCTACAAGTTCATGAGTTTATTTCTCCAATTTGATATGGTAACTAGAAGGTTGCTATGGGATTTACACTGATTTATCAAGAAAGTTACAAAAGTTAGACTATAGCTCTTGCAAAACTTGTATATTCAATTCTCAATATAATTTTTGGATATGAATTTCAAGGTAAGAAGAATTATATTAAGAGAAAAGAAGATGTTTCATGTGGGAGTTAACAAGATCTAGATTGGAGATTGTTAAAGTTGATTTAGAGTGAGTTAAAATTGGATTAGACATGACTTTGAATGAAATAAATTATTGGAGAGTTAAGTGTAGAAAAATAAGAACCAAAATGAAGGGTCAGACATGTAAAATCTGTTGAAACATACATCCTAAGAATAGATTTCAAAGTGCATGCAATAGTGGAAAAAATGTCACTATATGTAGGAAATAGCTATGCAACCACTATAGGGGTAATCAAATCTACCATGGTGGTTGCATAAATTACTGAGGTAGTTGCATGAACCACCATAATGATTTCATGACTATCATCGTAGTTTTGTTGTGTTAGCTAAAAGTTCCATATTTGGAAGTTTAAAGCTAAAAAAATATAAATTTGGTACTAAGGTGAAGCATGTAGAGATTATAAATTAAAAAAAAAGGGATAACATAGGTTTGAGCATGTTATGTAGGTCCTTGCATCATCATTGGATATTGTGAAATTGTGCACCATGAAAAATTTGGTGCATACATATTTCCCCCTTAGAGAGGCACCTTTCCATGAGTTGGTGAGGTTATTTTTATTGAGTGATCATGCACCAAAAGGAAAGTGAGGGTTATAATATTTACCTCACTGACTTGTGTGTCACAACGAACCTATTCGAGACATACTTGTGATATATAAGCGAAAATGTGGAAGAAAGTGTAACATTATGCCAAAAGTGGAATATGTACTAATTAATCAAAAAATGGACATGAATTATTTATAGTTTGTATGGGGATAGAAATGCTACCTAAACCATCCTATTGGGGGGATTATCTCAGTTTCATGTGAAGAGGCGTTAACTTGAAAAAGTCTAAAACATGAATGTAACATGCTTTGTAATGAAACTTATTTAAAATAAACACAATGATTTTAAAAATCTAGGTTGTCCTGCATTAGCTGAGGCATAATTTTTTTAAAAATTTATTAAATAAAAAAAAAATAGATTTTATAGGAGAGTTTTTCCAAAATGATTTTTTTTGAACTAAAGTAGTAAAGAAACTAAGCTATAAAAATAAAAACTTATCCAATTTATAAATTATTTATGCATTAAAAGTTTCCTAAACTTGATACTCTAGATTATTCGTGATAGAATTATGTGATAGTACAGTCAAATTGATGACCATGAGGAGAGGATGATAGGAGTACTAGTGACAATAGGTGGTACATAAGCATGAGTAAGTTTTTGTAACTTTTGTTTGTGTAGTGCTTTTTCCCATTGGGTTTTGCTTATATGGCCTTATGGCCATTCTATGTCAATTAAACTTCCTTAGGTTAGTTATAAAAGGGTCACATAAGCTAATTATATTTTAATGTAATTATCTAATTAGGAAAATTAGAAGCTTCCTCATGTTTCCCTAATTTTTCTTATATGTACCCCACTTTTTCATTTTGGAAGGTTAGATAGGTTAATGTGATTTTATGCAAGCAGGTCATATTTTGCAATATTATTGTTGAAGACAAGCTTCTTCCTCTGCAATATATATATATATATATATATATATATATATATATATATATATATATATATATATATATATATATATATATATATATATATATATATATATATATGATTTCATTTATCCATACATAGATTTATTCAATATTCTATGCAAAGATCTAAGATCATGGCCAATCTGACATGGTATCAGATCCATTTTTGCCAATATTGTAAAAATCTTTGTGGTGAAATCTTGCTACATTCACTATTCCAACAAAAAAAAGGGTTTGGTGGGATTTCTTGGAGAAATTATACAAAACTTTCTATTGAAGCTTCATATCTTAAAAAAAACTATGCCATTGGTTTTAGAAGGTGCCAAAACCCTTGGATAAACTATAAACATGACTTAATTGTAGAATAGTTAATTTTTTCCTCTTTTTGGCATTCCAAGGCCACATTTTTCATTTCCTACAAAAATCCATACTTCTTGTGTTGATATGCAAAAATGCCTTCTAGGTTTTCTTCCTTAGGTCAAAATCTCAAATGGGTCTCTTGTATAATTTCTAGTGCTAAAGTATTTTGGAAGTCTTTTAGCTTGCCTCGATTTGCATGCTATCAAACCTTTGCATTACTCAGATCTATAGGTGATCATTACTTCAGCTCTGCAGTTGATTTTCTTCATATTTCATACATTGGAGAGTTTTCTAACCAATCCAGGATTTCAAAGGGCTATTACTAAACTAATAGACTAACTTAAACTTATGGAGTTACTTGCAAATTCATGAAGTTAATTAAGCAGGGTGCCAAAACCTAGATTGCACTGCGAAAGACCAACTCAGACTTGTGGAGTTATTTTACTTGTAAATTCACGAAGTTAAGGAAGCAAAGCAGTTTGGAAAACTTGGATTACTCTTTCAAGATCAACTCAGGTTTTAGAAGGGCCATTACTACTTGGAGTTAGAAGTAAAGTAGTCTGGAAAACCCGGATTACTCTTTCGATATCGACTCGGGTTGTTTCCATTTTTGGAAAGGGTCTAAGAATGTGTAGAAGAACTTGTAGGTGCCATAAATTTAAATCTGTAGCTCCGTTTTGGGTGCTATTTTTTTTAAAGTGCATATTTTTTCAATATCTATGCATTGGTGATATTGTTTTAGGCCCTTTATAACATCATATTTATTCATGGTATAATAGATTAAAACTCACTCTACCTTTATTGGATGTATTATTGGTAGCACCTGACATCCTTCTTATACTCTCTCACACTAATTACTCATATATGTATTCTTGATGGTGCCCAATGTCTAATATTGAGTGTGTGTTAAATTGTAACTTAAGGGGGGTCTTGTTGATAATTCAAGGGAGTACTTGTGTTGTGTGTAATCTATTTTTTGATTTCATCTCAATTATGTAAATTGTCTCAATCTAATCTACATTAATGAATCTAAACATTGAACCACTCACACCATTTGACTATCTCGACTAGAAGTCTAAAATGCAACTCGCTTTGAGAGGTAAAGGACTCTATCAGATCACTATGGGTGAGGAAACTGAGCCATCTATAGATACAAAAAATGTTAAGTGCTATAATAAATGTGACAGGACCTATGGTTTATTATGCCTACCAATGTTTCTTGACCTCCTATTTCATATTGAATCTGCAAAAACTTCCAATGAAGTCTAGACCATCCTAGACAAGCTTTTTAGAGTGTAAGACATCATGAGGGGTCATGACCTGGAGAATAAGCTCATCACATTGAGCTCAAGTGACTATGACACCCTACAAGACTTTTTTATAAAGTTTAAATCATTGAGACTGTAGTTGGAATAATGTGGCATTGAGAAAATAGATGACTAATTGATTCTATCCATGCTTGCAAAATTGGGTCATGACTATTCAGTTTTCATCTCTACATTTCATGTTACCAAATGTGCACTTAGATCCACTTGAAAAATTCCATCATTCAATGAATTTGTATCCAATCTAACTTAGAATCTAGATAATTTGGTTCAAATGAGTGCACTAAAGTCTTCAAAATCACATGCCTTGATTATCAATCAGGTCAAGAAGAAGCCTTCTAGTAGTGGCAAATAGGAGAAGAAACAATATAAACCAGATCATGAGCACAAGAAGAATAAAAAATTAGATGGCAAGCCTAAGGCATCATCAAATGAGTCCTCCTCAAGTGGGAAACCTAAGAAGGAGAAACCCACATACAACTTTTGTAAGAAACTTGGTCATGATGAATCTCAATGCATGAAATAGAAGATTGACACCTTGACTAAGATGCTTGAGAAGAATAACATTAGTGTTCCTAAATCCTCAATTCAGAACACATTCACACAAGATTATTTAAATTCTAAAGAAAAAAAAGGGTAAAAACAAGGGTAAGGCACTTGTTGTAATAGTTTTTCAGTGTTTGACTTCGGTTATTGACTCAGGTGCTTCCTATCACATGGCATCCTTAGAGGATCTATTTTCAAAAATAGATCCATATTCTATGCCTTCAATTCTCATGGGTGATGAGACTTCAGTAGAATTCAGTGGTAAAGGATTGGCTAAAGTACGTGACAGGACCTTTAAGGATGTTTGATGTGTTCCTTCACTATCCACCAATCTTCTGTCAGTGTACTAAATCACTCACATAAGTGTAGAGAAATGAGTTGAGTTCAAACCTAATTCAATGGTTATCAATGAGCTACGCATTGAAACTATAATGGCCTATAAGAAGGCCAATAATTATTCTAGGCTATATACCTTCTCATAATTTACCCTAGATCAACCCTCAGCTACACTACTTACTCATGTAGATGGAATGAACAAACTATGGCATGAATGGTTTGGAAATTTAAACTACCATTAATTGGAGCAACTCAATCATCAGGACATGGTTTCAAGGTTACCTAAAGTCAAATTCTTAGATGGCCTATGCAATGGTTGCATTCTTGGCAAACATATAGAAGATAAATATGACAAGGGCAAAGTAAGGAGAGCCAAACAGAAGCTATAAATTATCCATAGTGATATAGCAGGTCTATTTCCAAAACTTTCATTCAACAAGACTAGATACATACTCACATTCATCGATGAATTTTTTAGGTACATCTAGGTTTTTTTCTCAAAAATAAGTCTAAGGTCTTTGATCACTTCAAGGACTTCAAGGCACTTGTGGAGAAGTAGTTAGATTGTTTCATCAAAATCTTAAGGATTGATAATGGTGGGGAGTATGTCAATAATAGGTTTGAGTAGTTTTGCACATCATAGGTGATTTAGATGCAACACATAATTCCATACAGTCCTTAGCAGAATGGAATGGCTGAATGTAAGAACCATTCTTTGAAGGAAATGGCCAACTGCATGCTTCAATCAAAGTTTATTGTTCCTCAATTTTGGGTCGAAGTAATCAATTATGTGTGATACATTGAGAACTATGTTCCACACAAAGCCTTAAATGGAATCACGCCTTTTGAAGCTTGAGATGGTCACAAGCCCATAGTGGATCACTTTTGAGTGTTTAGATCACCAGTAATGGCTTGTGTTCCCAAGAAGAAATGTAAGGCAATGGACCCTCAAAGTCAGTCTTGTATCTTTGTGGGGTATCTAGAGGGTGCTAATGGATATAGGTTTCTCCATCCTGAAACTCATGAGTTGTTCATAGAAATGATTGTCAAGTTTTATGAGGGCCTACTTGAACTCACTACTGGCACTCTAGACTCTTCAAAAGTCTCATTAGACATTGATTCCACCTCAGACAGTGACTTAGATCCACCTCAAAATCCTCCTAATGATTAGGATGACTCTTATTCTTCTTCAATTTCAAGTGATGAGAGCAGTGATGAGGATTCTTCTCCTCCATCTCAAACTCACACTTCAAATGATGATGACTCACCTCCTAATTCTCCAATCTCATATAATTCCAGTCCCACTTGGGCCGAACAAACACTTTAAAGTGTTAGGAAATGGGTTAGAAATCCATCAGATATAAGGCAGACATGTTCACAATTTTAGGAGACTTCACATGCCTACCTAGCCATTACCTCAGATTCATAAAATTTTCATGAGGCATTTGGCATTACAAAATGATATTATGCTATGTAGGAGTATAGTTCCCTAATTAGGAACAAAGCATGGGACTTGGTCCCTCTTCCTATAGGAAGAAAATTGGTTCATTACAAATAGGTTTATTGGACTAAGTATAGTGAAAATGGGTCTATTGATAAGTATAAATCTCATCTGGTTGTAAAGGTGTTTTCTTAGGTGCCTGACATAGACTACACTGAGACA
The DNA here is from genome assembly GCA_037957365.1 of Torreya grandis. Classification (NCBI taxonomy): domain Eukaryota; kingdom Viridiplantae; phylum Streptophyta; class Pinopsida; order Cupressales; family Taxaceae; genus Torreya; species Torreya grandis. Next base: position 2,110,200 of record JARHVA010001552.1, read on the forward strand.
TTTACTCCTGTAGCCAAGATGGTGTCTATCAGACTCACTTTAGCCATTGCAGTTGCAAATCAGTGGGATGTTCACCAAATGGACATCAAAAGTGATTTTTTACATTGTGACCTCAAAGAAGAGATCTTCATGGAGAAACCATAAGGATTTGTGGAATATTCTTCCTTGGTCTATAAACTTAGGAAATCTATCTATGGACTCAAACAAGCCCCTTAGGCATGGTATGCTAAGATGGAATCCTTTCTCCTCACATTTAGGTTCACCAGATGCCACTCAAATTTGAATGTCTACATCTTATGATAGGATGATTCTCTATTGATCCTAGTTCTTTATGTGGATGACTTGTTAATTACAGGGATCTCATGATCATCCATCTCAGTAATAAAAAAACTACACTTTTAGATATATTTTTAATGATAGACATGAGGTTGCTGCATTACTTTCTCAAGATTGAAATAATTTAGTTAGATTTTGGGATAACTTTATCACAATCTAAGTATTCTCTTTATTTGCTTATGAGGTCTAACATGGTTGATTGTAAACCAATTGCTACTCCCTTCTTATTTGGTGTGAAGCTTGTGGCTGATTGTCCTACACCATTGGTTGATGCAACTCTATATCGACAACTTGTGGGCAGTTTTATCTATCTCACACACACTAGACCTAACATATCCTATGCAATTGGCATGGTCTCTCAGTTTATGCAAGAGCCACATGAATTGCATTGGAAAGCAGCTAAACATATTCTACACTACATTTAGGGTTCACACAACTATGGGATACACTACGAAGTAGGAACAAAGGTTGATTTGATTGGATACACAGATTCAAATTGGGTATTTAGATTTGAAATTCCACTTCAAGCTATAGTTTCTCACTTGGTTTGGGTCTAATAAGTTGGTCAAGAAAGAAGTGACATGTAATTGCTTTAACATCTACAAAGGCAGAATACAGAGGGGCTATCAATGCCACCACTGACGTTATATAGATTTAAGGGATTCTCACTGAGTTTGACATTCATTTTCATAAGCCAACAATCATCTACTATGACAACCAAATCACCATCCAAATTTTCAAAAATCCAGTTCTCTATCAAAGGATGAAACACATAGAGATTCACATGTAATTCATCAGGGAGCTTATCCATGAGAAAGTCATTGATCTTCGATACTGTCCAACATCAGATTAGATTTTAGATATTCTAACCAAGCCCTTCATAGAGAGTAAATTTGTTCATTTATGAGCTCTCATTGGGGTTAGGGCTATTCCACATTATTCTTCTTCCTATGGAGGTTCTTGACTATGTACTTGGGTACCTCATTAGGATTTCAATGCCAAGACCCAATTCTTATCTCACCTAAGCTATGCTTAAGGGGGTGTTGGTGTAGTGATTTTTCCCATTGGGTTTTGCCTACATGGCCTTATGGTAATTCTATGTCAATTAAGCTTCCTTAGGTTAGTTATAAAAAGGTCACATAGGCTAATTATATTATAATGTAATTATCTAATTAGGAAAATTAGAGGCTTCCTCACGTTTCCCTATTATTTTTATATGTACCCCACTTTTCCATTGTGGAAGGTTAGATAGGTTAATGCGATTTTATGTAAGCAGGTCATATTTTGCAATATTGTTGTGTGAAGATAAGCTTCTTTCTCCTTTGTAATTTATCTATGATTTCATTTTTTAATACATAGATTTGCTCAATCTTTTGTGTAAGGATCTAAGATCGTGGCTAATCCGACAACTTTTATGTAAAAACCTAGGTTCAATAATTTCCTTTAAAAAATGGCCTAAGTTTAATGAAATTCAAAAATTTCAAATGTTAAAATGTTCATGGTAGGATGCATGCTATAAAAGTGTTTTTTTTAATTTCATCAAAATTTTACTTGTTTTAAGAATTTTTTGGGTTTAAGGCCATGACAGGTGAAACTATTGGTCATGTGGTAAAAATGCCAATCTTTATAGAGTAGTGGTTACACTTTCACATTGATGATTGTGCAATCACCAATATTATCAGCTAAAAATCTTGTAATTACCACATTGATTGTGTAGCTACTAATTTTCAAAGACTATCCATTTTATAATCACCATGGTAGTTTAAAAACCTCCTCTTACACATAGTCATGCTTTCACTATGGTAAGGGATATAATGAATTTTTTGACATTTTAAATAATATAGATCCTATTTTTGTGATTGTAGGGGGGTTATGTGCACTAGAGTAGAGCTAGAGTACATTAGAGGCTACCTAAGGTTATCAAAATATTAATGATAGATAAGTAAATCATTATTGAGAGGATATGGATTTGAATGGTAGCATAGGTGAATATAGTTGCTCTAACAAGCAAGTTACCATATGACTTGTTCACATATTTGGATGTAGACTGTACCATTATCTAGTTCTCACATGTCTTAGGAGGGTTTATAATCACACTAATATATCTCTACATGATTTTTGAATTATTGATTGCTGGGAGGATAATTACACTTAGGGAACCAATGACATATTAGAGGCCTTGGGATGGATTGAGTACTTTGACAATTTGAACACAATAAATGTGGGTGTGAAACTAGTAGGTGTTAAGAAACCAATGATCCCCACCCTTTGCAAGGTGATCATAAACATCTTGGCCTCATAGTTGGTAGGGGAAAAGGGAATAAACCTTTTATTCTATTGATAGGATTTGGTTTTTAGGAGCATTGATGAATGGGTACATAGGTTTTTTACATGGGCACATGATGTGCTTTCTCAGATGTATATATATTTGTATCGTATCTCCAATCTAGGATTTTTTTATATTAGTCACCCAAACTTGGTAATGTGGTAGGTGTATAAACATATAATATTTTACTAGAGTGTTATTTCTATTGAAGATGCACTTCAATCACTAGAATGCAAGGTGGTAGGAGAGGAGGAGGGAGAAGGCCCTAAAATTTGGAGGAGAAACTATTCAACATCCAAAAATAAGAGCGGGGGTGTTAGGTAGGTTACTGTAATAGTGGTCCAAGTGGTACATGGTCTAACATGTGGAGATCAACAACATAAGTGACAACCACAACCAAAAACCACATCAATTAATAATATTTGTAAGAGAGGTATGGAAAAAAGGAGTATTAAGAGAGGGAGAATAGGCTACATCAGGCGATGAGTGAACTACAAAGGATGAGGAGGTAGAGATGCTCTTTGATGAGTAATCTAACTCTAATTGGCATGAGGGGAACCCAGGTAAGCCAAATTTTTATTTGATTTTTTATCATAGTTTTAGCTAGTTAGTTTGCTTTATTGATTTATTCTATGACCATACTCTAATATATGTTTGTGTGTGAATGTGTTTTAGATTCCTTGTTAGAGTGGTATAGATTATTCAATATTCCTTTGTGGATTTTATCTACATCATTTCTAGTCTAAATAGGGAGTATGTTATTATAGATCTAGGTCTACATGTGAGCATGGGTTGACACTTACATATTTTACCCTACCTATCATAGAGTGGATTTGATTTGTCAGAGGACCAAGATTATTGCCATGTAGGACAAGGTAACAAGGTTAGAGGCTCAGGTTAAGACTCTAAGTGACCTATTTACCTTGAGAGGTGGGAAAGTGTATACATAATATTTTTCACTTGATCATTTAATGATGTTTTCTCTTGTAGTGACTTGTCGAGCATTGATCTTTCTGAGTGCACACTTTAACACTATGAAATGGGTGGTAAGCATTATGATACTTTGTGAGAGATGTTTCTATTATATCATGATTACACCATTACTAATTTTAGTTTGGATTCATTAGAGAGTCTTTCCATCTACTTCTTCTAATCTTGTCTTTGATTAGTTATGATAACTTCCCCATATCTTAAGACATTGGCCAGGTTGATACTATATATTTAGTAAATTTTACCCTTCACATAGTATATTGAATAACCTGATATAATTCTCAACCTATCTTTTTACATCTATATTGTATCAATCTAGTTGATACCATTCAACATTAGCCAAATTATTTCAACAATATTGATCAGGTTGATAATATCAACTTAATGTCTAGGGTTGGTTTAGGGTATTGGATCAGTATATATATGGGAAATATTTCATTCCAAACATATCATATACACTTTATTCTCTTTGATTTCACTCTCACTTCTACCCTAAGTCATATTTGGAGGATTTTGTGGTTTAGAACCTTATCTTGTGTTGTCTTTGAAGATAAAAATGAAAAGTCATTAGGAGTTCCTATCTGAGGATATCTTATATCCAACTGTTTTAAGTCTTCAACCCACAACATCTATTAAAAATCTCAACTTGAGCCAAGGGGGAGATTAATGCATGATGGGTCTAGCCCAAGGTAAATATTTATATCTCTATACTCTTTCCTCTATTTATTTAATAGATTATATGTTGCTTATTTCTTAATGAATGATTGTGTGCATATCCTTGTTTAGGCTTTCTCTACACCAAACATGTTAATATAGTTTTAGGATTGATTAGAATTATCATATTTCACTTTAGGTTGCATATACCCCCATTTATTTAACCATTACACCTTAACCAATTGCAATCATTACAACCCTTCCCCTTAGTCTAGTTTACTTTACTTTCATGCTTACAATAATTTATTACAAACAATTTTAATTTCATAGAGGTCTAGTGAGAGATACAACTTTGTGTTATAGGTTTAGGTTTTGAAACCCTTTCCTATTGATATTTACATTATAGGTAACCGTATGCTATATTTTTGGAATTCATAAGTAATTATCTGATCATCCAAGTATCAAAGGCTCTATTTGATTAAACTTATTCAATTCTAAGTGTATTTAGATAAGATAGTTTTAGGTTAATCTTAAATCATGTGTACATTCTAGTAAACTCGATGTGAATATTATCCCACCATTGGTTGCATTAGATTAATGTTTTTATTTCTAGATTCTTATAAAAACATATTTCAAACCTTCAGCTAATTATGTTGCCAACCCAATGCAAATAACATTTTATCTACCAATGGCATCATTTATTTGAATACCATAATGTGTCTTTTTAATTGCATTAGTTAGGGTGATACAATTTTTTTTTCTTATCTACCACTAGCAACAATTATTTTCCAAACTGTATTGGCCAACCTAATATAGTTTGTATTTGTAGTTGAATACATCAACCTAGCTAATATAGTTAATTTTCTAACTCAGTAACTAACTGTATCAGATAGTCTGATACTGTTAGTTTACTATAGCCAATATTTTTCATGACCATCATTAAAAGTAACTCCTAATAGTGAAATTAACATATGCCTTTTATCATGGTTGAGGATCCCAATTATGATACTCCCACTTATGATGATGCCTATAGTGGAACCAAAGTTTATCCATACAGTCTTCCCATCTATGATGATCTCCCCTTATGATCCTAAATATCCTTACACTCAGTTATTATCTAATTTTTGTGGACCCTTATTGTCACATCCTAATTTCTCTCTAGCTGAATAACCTATTGATCTATAGATTAATATGGTTAATTAGTTGATTAACTAATATTTGATTAAGATTAATGACATATGCTGATTGTGAGATAATTTATGTTGTTTAATTTAAATGATTAGTTTGCTATGAGTTAGCAATAATTTTATATTTTGTATATTGTGATCATGTTTATACATCATTATTTTATGGATATAATGATGTTTTAGGCTAACTAATTTTATTGTTATGAGGTGGATGCATGGCATATTCTTCCATCAAAGTATCACAAAGGGAGAGTATCATTAAAGAGAGTGGTTAGATGGAGACGTTGGGGGTCGAAAGAGAATGAGGCTTCAAATTGTGCAAAATTGTTGTGTCCCCAACAGAGAAAATGGACAAGGAAAAGAACTAAAATTGCTCATTCTTCTCCAGCGGAGTAAATGGATAAGAAAAAGAACTGAAACTACTTGTTCTTCCCTAGTGGAGTCACCAAAAACTGCTGGATGAATATTTTGTCACTAGCTAACTGATGGGCAAAATAGGTTATTTCAACCACAACATAAGGAGATTGATCAACCAAATGTGCAGGTCTACCACATTAAAATGGGACAAATCTCTCCTCTGATCAAGGGGAGGTTCCCTATAAGTATGAGGTGCTATATACTATATATATAAGCAAAAAATAACACTCAAGGGTAGGATACCACCATCCATCTCTCTTTTTTCAGAGATGATGTTCACAAATCAAAGGACAAATCCTAGTGAAATGATAGAAGGAACTTCTCTTCTTTTAAAAGTGATATTTAGTAAACAACATGAATTCTTTTTGGAAAGTAATGGTAACCACAAGAAACCCATGAAAGCACAAAGTCTTTCATTGCTTCCCTCACTAAAATAGGGTGTAGTAACACATCAGAATGAAGTATAGTACAAAGTATCAACCTCAACTACCAAAGAGTGAAATACGAAGGACAATGGTGGCACAAAGTCATCCCAAGATCCTTTAAATAGAAATAGAAAATAAACACACTAAAGACAATTATGGTAGCACAAAGTCTCTCCATATTTGGCTTCAGGACCCCTTCCTAGTTACTTCCACTAGTCTTGCTTATTTAATTTAATGGACAAGAATGAATTCAAGAAATATACATAAGAACAATTTTATCAACAACACAATCTATTCCAGTACAAAGTCTAAAAGGTCACTTGCTTTTTCATTCAGATAACAAAATACAATTAACAATCTGAGCTCAAAGTCTTAGTAATGCCTTTCAATTTGGGTAGAGTTTTGCTTCTGATAACAAAAAGATCTCCCTTGCATAAAATAAGAGATTAAAATATATAGCAGCCAAGAAAGACTTGGCACTTTGTTTCACAAAATGGCCCATGCTACATTCAATGCCTTGAATGCATTTTCAATTCTATCAAGGGGCCATGCTAGAATAAGACATCGACCTTAACTGTGGTGTGTCAATTCATCTCAAATGTCCCCTCCAAGGTATGGGCCACCTAGTCCTCTTCCTGATATTTGCGTCACTGTCCACTTCACTTTTACTCGATGGATAAAAATATGCTGTGTCCTTGAGTGCTCGTGCTCTCTGATGTCCACCTGGTGGATTATTTCACCAAGTAGAAATAACTCCTACATAGATATTTTTGGTCTTTTCCTCTTTCCTTGCCACATATTTTATCCTTTTCTTAGCGATCTAAGCTCTCAAGTTATCTTCTCACTTTTTGATGGCTCTTTCTACTTCTTCTTTGGCCGATCACTGAGTTTGTTTTCAGGTCTGCACCACATTTGCAAATAAATGGGCATTTTGTTACCTTGAATTTGACATTCACAGGGACATCACTGGTTGCTAGTCACTTGAACCACATTAAACTTTGAACCTTTGAACCATGAGAGTGCATTGGTTTAATGGTTCAACAGTTTGGGCGATCCTATCGGCTCCTTGGTCCAATTGACTAAACCATCTCTTCGAACTTGTCTCTGGAATCTTCTACTTCCTTCCTTTGCTTGAAGCTTCCTTTCAAACTTTGAAATTCTTTGAACTTTTGAACTTTGAACCATTTTGGTTCAAGGTTCAACGGTTCATTCTCTTTCTTTGAATCTTTTGTTCCTTCAAACTTTTTGGATCCTTTTCTTTTATGTTGAACTTGTTGAACCTTTGAACTTTGAACTCTTTTTGTTCAAGGTTCAATGGTTCAATGATTAATTCTTTGTTCTTCGAATCTTTTGTTTTTCTAAGTCTCTTGAACTTTATTGAACTTGTTGAACCTTTGAACTTTGAACTTTTTTGGTTCAAGGTTTAATGGTTCAATATTTCTTCTTTGAAGTCTTCTTTTCTTTGTAATCTCTTATTTTATGGAAGGGAGTCCTTTTGTGCAAGATGGAGTCCTTTATAGTCAAGCAATCTCAACTGCTTTGGAAAATATCAAAACATCAAAGCATCACATTACCTCATCAAAGATGGAGTCGTTTATAGGAAGAAATTTAAAGGGATATACTTAAGTTGTGTATCCAAAGAAGAGGCTTTTCAAATCATGTCTACTTTTCATGAAAAGTTAGATAGTGAACATCCTTCAGGGAGATCCATATCCCACAAGATTCTCAGGGCTAGGTGCAATTGGTTGATCATTTTGAAGGATGCTCGTAAACATGTGAGTGAGTGCCATTCATTCCAAATTTTTAGCACAAAAGAGCCAAAGGCAACCATGCCTTTACAACCTGTGATGGTAGACAAACCTTTTACACAATGGGGATTAGACTTAATAGGAGTTATTAATCCCAATTCATCTAAAGGCCATAAGTATCTCTTAACTACTATATATTATTTCACAAGGTGGACTAAAGATATAACCACCAAATAATGTAGGACAAAGGAAGTGATCAACTTCTTGGAAGAAAATATTTGCACCAAATTTGGAATCCTAGTTTCCTTAGTTTGTGATAATGGATATGCATTCATATCCATTGAAATGACCAAATGGGCTTATGATAATGGCATCTCTTTAAAGTTTGCCTCTAATCATTATCCTCAAGGAAATGGATTTTTGGAATCTATGAACAAGAATCTTATGAAGGCCATAAAAAATTATATTACAAACAAGCCCAGAACATGGCATAAGCTCCTTAAGTATGCATTGTAGGCTGATAGAATAAGGATAAAGTAGGCACTCAAGGATTCACCATTTATATTGGTGTATGGTTAGGAACCTATCTTCCCCATCACCCTCAAATTACCTATGTTCACATTCATGTAAGAATACATGGAGGAAAGCCAAAATCTTGCTAATTCTAGGCTATTGGACATCATTTAGATGGAAAATGCTAGGGAAAATACATTTTCAAACTTTAGCAAACATTAAGAAACTATGAAAATGTGGTTTGAAAAAAGGTCAAAGGTGAAGGTATTTAGATAGGGAGACCTAGTTCTCTTTTGGGGCAAGGCATCAGAACTTAAGGGAAAGCATGGTAAGTTTTCACCATTATGGATTGACACATACCAAATTGTAGAGACCTTAGGAAACAACACTTTTAAGTTAAAATACCTTCAAGGAACATCGAATTGCCCACCAATGGCTAATATCTCAAGCATTACTTTGTTGTTGCTCCACCAAGGGTCTTCATGGAATAACATCTTTAAGATTGCTTAGAGTTAAAGTAGGTAAGCTAGTTAGTTTCATTTCTTGTTTTATTTTCTTACTTATATTGTATATATTTATTTTCTTATGTTTTTTTGTGGTCTATTTGTTTTGCATTTTATTCTTTTTTACTTGGTTGTGCCTCTTTGTTTTAATAAAGTCTCATAGACTGTCCTTGCTTAGAATTACTCAAAGTTCAAGTATTTCAAGTGATGACATGAATCCTCTTCAAGAGGTCCTAAGGATGTAATATATCATTATGTTATAATATAGGGACTTTCAAAAGACTCACATAGAAGTCAATTACCCCCCCAAGAACCCAATACATTACCTTATTATTATCATCAAATTGTGCACCCTAGGACATTATATAAATCTCCTTCAATTTGATGAAAAATTTAATCATCCCTCAAGTTTTTTGGAACGTATAAGAGAGACGAGTCTCTAGGATTGAAAAGGGCTAGCTCTCTATTTATGAATTGATGTGCTTATGCCACTAAAACTACCTATTATGGGTGAAAAAGGAGAGAAATATACATAAATCAAACCTGAACTAGGAGGTGATACACCAAGAGTTTCTTCCATTCATACACTTGGTATTTTTATAATGAACTAAGATAATCAAACTAGCCTCACACGATTAATGGATCTCTTTAGCATGAGTGTTTCTCATCAAGGCAAATAACAAATCAATAAATGAAGGTAAGTGAAGGTTAGATATGACACTACCAAACTCATACATACTTCAAAATTATATTTCAGCAGCATACACTTCATGAAACTTATTAGGAGAGAATTCATTTGTAATAACACATTCAAGGATTGCATGAAACAAGATGAACTCAATCTATACTTGACTTTCAAGATGGATCACTTCAACACATAGTGAAAATGGACTTAGAGTATAACCATCTTAATTCTCATTAGATTAAGTACAAATCAAGGTAAAATTTTTTAGGGCTTCACCATACCAAGATTTAGAATTCTATACAATAGCCAAAATGGCTTATATTTATAGAAATTAGAGGAAGAGAGAGAAAAGAGAAGTTGAAAAGGCATAAAGGACATGTGTCACCAAGTTAATATTAGTTAAAATTTCATATATAAGAGAGGTGGGGTAATCTATGCCTTGTCGTGAAGATGTACATGTCCAAACAAGTCATAAAGATAGTGAAAAGTGGCATAAAACCTACAAGTTTGGCATAAGAAACTGCCTATATGATTTGTCTTCCAAAACTACCATTATCCATACATATGGTCAAGTATGGTGATTATTCTAAGCAATATGGGTTACCAAAAATTTTCCACATGCATTGGATTGATCTCTAACCATCCCTAATCTTGTGGACATGCAAAATCATCACTAACAGTTTCAAAAGGGCTCTTTTCCATGGACCTTCTCCACTTGGCATTAAAAATCCTAAATTTTTATAAATGATCCATGAAAAAGAGGAAATGACACTTTTATAAGGCTCCCATACTATTAGTTTCAAGAAAACAACCTTTAAAAGGTCCCCCTAATTGCTTTTCACCACTTTCCCAAGTGTTCACTAGTTTAGTTCACTGGACTGGCTGAAAATGAGAGTCTAGTTGGGACACTTAGAATTTTAATCATGAGATGAAATGGATTTTCAGAGTTGTCTCAAGTGTAGATATTCCTTTCAAATTTTTTTCATCTTCTAACTCCCTTTGTAGCTTACATACTGCTTAAAATGGCTAAAACAAGCCCTATTTTCCCCTGATCTATATAATTCTATAAAATAAAGTCACATTTATGGGATCCTATGAGAGTAATTTACAACCTACAGGTGGTTTCATGTCCATCCCATTTCATTTAGATTCTTAAAATGCTCTATCTCTCCAATCGGGTCACTATGAGGGTTTTGTAAGGGTTTTGAGTGACCTAGACTCTTAAAATTTGTTGATAAAGGTTAGATGTTAAAATTACCTCTAAATACCACTAAGGGATCCTCAAATACCCTCCCTAAAATATCCAAATGCCTCAAGGTTCCATGCAAAATATGGTGGGAGGTATGAGTGTCAAAAGCTGACCCTCAAATGGCTTTCATGCCTCTCGAGAGGGTCTGAGTATGTATGGAATTTGAGATGGATTATAATGGATTTTATCAGACAAATAAAATATTCCCATCTCTAAGATTGACCTATCAGCATTTTAAAATCATTTGGAGAGCTCAACAAGAGCCAAAAAAAAAAGTTACCCCTATTTTGGAATAAGAGTTATGCCTTACCAATAGGCCTATTTGTACTTTGTGAACCATAAAATGATAATTATCACCATTATTACATCCAAATAGAATTAAAAAATCATATTTAACTCTATAGGCATCACACAAAACATTATAGTACCTGGATAAGCTAGAACTTGAAGTGACATCTCATTAGGGGTTGGGTTTTTATGCTTTCCTACTAGGTCTACCTACAAACCTCCTTGTCCAGACCATCTCATTAGTATTAAAACCTCCAAATATTATTCCTCATTTTCTCCCATATGTTACCCAACTATAAAAACCTCACAAATTTATTATAATGACCTTTGGTTCACTATCTAACTCTTTTTCCAAAAACTGCCAACTTCTTGCATGAGAGGAATGATCTACCTCTGAGATAAAATAGAGGGTATTAGTCCTGATTTAATGGGAAAATTGAAAATTTTTGGATATAAAAAATATCCTGATGACCACTTGTATCTAAGGATATATCATATTCCAAGTCTAGGTGGTCTAACCAACTCCATTTTGCCAAAAAAGGGGTAAAAAACCCTATTTTTCTATTTTTTGGGTCCAAATATGCTTATATCTGCTCATTTAATGAAATAACCATGATAAAATTCTAATAAAACATGTTACCCATATTAATTACATTATCATGAAGCTTTTTAAGTCTTTATAAAGCCTTTTTGCTATTGAGAATCACCACTTACCCCTTGGAACAAGGTCCTTTTAGCCTAACTATATGGACTGAGACAAATTTTATATAGGTGAAAGGGTACTGATCCAAAACTCAAAATATTTGGTTGAAATATAATTAAATAAACAAGAACAACACAATTGTAATAATGCTATCTCTGAGAAGAGATGTTTTATTAATCAAATTTGCAGACCCAAACATATGCCTATCTCTAAGAAGAGATATTTGATTTCAATTTTGGGTTACATCTTCATTTATACATGTTTTTAAGGTATGTGTATGATATTTAAGGTTACAAATATCGAGGGATATTAAGTGGTTCTAATTCCATGATTTACATCAATACAAAATTTGAGGAATTTCTATTTTTAGAAACTTAGTATTTTTAGATTGCACTACTAAAATTGAAATTTGGGGCACTTAAATTTATTTTTCAAGGGTCAAAACACACCAAGTGAATCTAGGTGACATCTCAAGATTTTACCCTCAATATTAGCTTTCCAACGGTTTGAATGGGGAGTCAAACGGCGCTATGGTGCTAAAGTTATGGCTCCCATAAGTTCTACCACCAATTGGGGTAGAACCATCACTTGAATTATCACCTGAAATGTTGGTCAGATCATTTTTGTGCATGGAGGATGTTTTAGGCATGTAATATCCATAATTTTATCATGATTAATCCTCATTTAATTTAATAAAACTCCCCTTTGCTTGCTAAGGTACCAAACCCTCATAGGCTCCTCCCTTGCTTATGTCCCTGCTTGATTATGACAGTGGGCAGGGGATCTCCTTCGGCAAAGCCTTTCTTATGGGAGTAATTTATTATGTCAATTTATTATTCTATATTAATTTATCCTCATCCTTTTTCCAATTTGGGTCATTCTTCTCAAAACTAGCATCTTGACCTTCATAGGCCTACCAACTATTCATTGTCTTTCCTAACTAAGATAGTCTTAGATTCTTGCCTATAGGTGAGTTTTACTTCTTAAAAATCCATACAAGCCATTGTTTTTCTCTCTCTAATCATTCTATTGTGTTCATTACATATTTTTACATGTTTTTCTTGAGTTTTAAAGACCTCATTAACCCTTGATTGAGACCATCCTTCAGAAACAGGCTGTAGGTGCCTATTTTGCTTGGTTGTAGGTTTCATGGTGGCTGTTTATAACCTCACAAAGTGTGTATAATGTCTTTAGTTGCCTTTCTAGAATTATACCATCATTTAATCCTATTTTCATGTTCCATTTTTCCTCAAAATACCTTATTTTCTCTTGATCATCACAAATTCCTCATCCTAGGCTAGAGGTTTCTTGTTCCTAGTCATGTAGGTTGTATTGGAGAATTTGAGTTATGTTTAGGAGTGTGTAAAGCTTATGGAGCTTATAACTACTCTAGTAGTATTCATACTAAGACTTAACTTCTTCATGGATTCCTTAAACACCATCCTTTGTGCTAAACATTGAAACACTGTCCTCACTTCCTCTCTATCCTGTGTACGGATAGGGGATGGTCCAAAAGGTCAAAACAACAGTTGTGCCCCTTCTCATGTCAAATCTACTTGGACTTAAATTTTGGGAACCTTTTTAGTTTTTTACCATTATTAGGTATGTAATATGATTTATCAAATGTTTTTAAAATAAGTACTCATCAAGATTCCTGTAGACAACACTACCTACTTTTAGTGATTTCTTGGCAACTTATAGGGGTTTACAATCCATTTTCCACTTGCTCTTTAGCTCCCAAAATTGTTAGAGGTGTTGTTTTTAGGTGGGATTAAAAAATTAAAATAAGGGTATATCATAAAGTAATCACACACTCACTTTGTGGAAACCACAAGAATCCCTAGGACCTCTATTTGGCCATTTTAGGGATTGGGTCACTAAAACAATCCACTCTCCTTTTGGAGTGAACCATCCACTTATAGAAGATTTAAACCATCCTAACATGGAAAAAAATACTCTTGGATATGATAGGTACCATTCATGAGTTCCACCATGTTTTTCATTATTAATGCTCCATACAAACCTCCATGAAATAAGCATAACCTGACTGTGAGTAGACAAGGCAGTAAACTAGGTAAAAAATGGGTAATTTGACTTTGGAAGAATGCTAGTTAGGCCTATCACAAGATGGTTTAATGAAGGGAATATTATTAAATGAATATCAAGAGCAATATCACCACCATGAAGCTCCTTGGACATTGGAAAACATAGGATCTACACACCTGTAGCTACAAACTTAGAAAATAAGCACCATTTGAGACCTCCTTCACAAGTAATGAAGAGTGATGTGTTAGATGATGAAAATATCATGAAGAGATATTTATTATAGCCTAAAAACATATATCCAAGATCACATAGCTCCATGAATCCTTGAAAGTCAGAAACAAATGCATAACAATACCCTTCTTGGATGTAATTCTATAAAAAGCTGTTTAGATTATTAGCAAGGGTTCATAAAGTATAATGCACCAATATAAGACTTATTTACTTGAAATTTAAGTGGACTAAGATTATTATCCACCCTCAAGACCATTCTTATTGATTCCACCTGTATGACCCATAGTGAGTGTTTGAACTTGACTTTCATTTGCATACCAAGAGGAAAATAAGGAAAATTGAGTTGAAGATGAAAATTTTTATGTAAAAAATGAAAAAAAAGCATGTATATTACCTTTATGGAGGTAAAAAGTCACACCACCATGTTTTCTAGGTGGCACACTTCCCAAAGAGCTATATAAGTGTCTTTTTCTCACTCTTTAGCCCAGAAAACTACCCTTTTCTAAACAATCTACTATTTATTTAGTTATGTCAGATTCCTAAAGACTTATAAGGACACATGGGAGATGAAATCAACATTTTTAACTTTCAAAAATCCCAATAAACTTGTACAAAGCATTAAATACACTTAAAATGACCCAAAAATGATAAATAGACCTAGGTGACTAATAACCAAAGGTAGTATAACATGAAATGACATTAATTGACCCTTGAAATACCTTATAACATAGATTTAAACCCATATAGACCCAAAAACTCAAGTTTTTACCTACAAGTGGCCTAGTTTGACTAGAAAGTCAAACTTGGTCTACACTAAGACCAAAGTTCTGTTGTGAGAAGAATGATGTATGTGGAAGAAGAGTTTAATAGTTAAGGCATATGAATGCTTGCACTTAAAACACATCCTTTTTTGAGATTAAGGTTTCAATTAAAGATGATTATCTTAAGACCAAAAAATTTGACCAAATCCTTAAACCTGGCTATCCTAGCTCCCAACCTTTATTGAAAAGCAAAAAGACACAAAAGGAACTTAATGCTAAATCAAAAGATGCAAGTCAAAGGTGATTCAGGAAACCTCCACCAAGGCTATGGATGCTTAGCTAGTAGTGGTGAAAGGCTATGAGTGAATCCAAATGTATCTTTATTGGGGATATGAATGCCTAGTTGGTAGCAGAGCAATGCCCAATCCTCCCCTGAACTAAGAGCAACTATTCATAAAAGAATATCTAAATATTACTGAAATTCAAATGCAATGGTAAAAAAATATGAACCTGAATGTTGCTCCCTAAATTCTCATGACAAAAAGTAAGTGAAATAAAACCACACACACAACATGTTTAGGCTTGGACATGAGGATTTGAATTTTTCACATGTGAAGCTTGTTTCAACATTGAATTGAACTAAGTAATGATATGTGGATCAAAGGAGATAAAGGACTTATGTGTTGATTTTAAACCATAGTCTCAAGGTTCTAACATATTTCTATGTTTCCCCTATAAATCACCATTATTGTTGGGACCAACATACCCCCATTTTTTCTGCTTTGCAAAATAGGGACTCTTGTAAATGTTTTACAACATCTGTATCCTAGTCTAGCTTTCATGAGGTTATTCTTTTAGAATTCAAAGATCATCCACCTAAAAATGGATGGGTCATTACGTGTTTAATTATGATTTATGATCTAACCCTACTAATTATTACCCTTGGATGGCTAAGTACATGTTTCATGGAGAAAGATAGGGTTTTTGAGAAAAAAAACCTAAAGGTTCAAATTCAAATTATTGTGGGAGAAAATTTAGCAGGAATTGGTCCTTTTAAAAAGACCCTAAGTTTAATTTTACATTAAGGCTTGATTATATTTTTAAACATACCCAAACATTGACATAAAATAATACTTAAGTCCCCTTTTATGTTCCTTACCCCTTTTAAAATCCCTCCTAACCTCATTAAATGTTATGTTCACAAACCCCTTTTCATCTTAGACGTATAACTTATTAAGGTTTATACTAAGTTTTAATCCTAAAATGTCTTGGTGATTATTCAACATAGATGACGCCTCAAGGATCCTAAAATTTAGCCTAAATCACTACACATATCATGCACTAATTTGATGTTTTAACTTAGATGCAGATCTAACAGTCCTTACTTCCCTAGATCCTTGATCCAATAGCACAAGATCATCCTAAGATGAACTACATACTAAACCCGCTCAATATAAATTTTTTTATGACATTTACTTTAACCATCATGCTCCCATCATTTAATTTTCATGAGGATGTCTTTGATGTTAGCGAGGCCTTCAAAATAAACCTTGTCCAAAATTTTATCCTTAGTCCAAAAGGGGCCCCTCTAAACATTTAAACTGTAGGCTTATCACATTAAAACTTAGATCATAGTGTTTTTTAATTCTAAACCCTCAACTTAATCCTATGTTCATCATAGACTAGCTTAATGTTCATGTATCTTATAGGATTAGACTATCCATGTTCACCTGGTGATCTTGATCCAATGGTGTGAAATCAAAGATCCCCGAAGCTAGGTCAATCAGAAAAGACCTCTTAGATCATAATCAATAGTTCACATTCATCACTTAGCTTGATCTAATGGTCTACATTGACCCAAAAGTCTTGAGAACACCAAAAATGTGATGCATGACACATTGTCATTCTGCCAAAAGAACCTCATAAGCTTAAATTTTATAGTCACACTCCAGTCATTTGACATTCATGAAGATGTCTTTGACATTAATGAGACCATCAAATTTAATGATAGCCAACCTCTCAACGAATCAGCTTTGACCTCATAGATCATGATTTATGGTTCTCACTACATCGCTAATCTTAATCCAATAGTGTGAAGTGAAGGTGGATTTTTCCCAAGAAGTCCATAATGCACCACTTGGCATAACTGGGTCATACAGGATCTAAGCGACCAATCAAAGAGGACCTCAAAGATTTTAATCAAATGCTCACATTCATCTTATAATCCTAATCCAATGGAGCGACATAAAAAGGATTTATTTAAAATCCAACAACTAATTTTCAAAGGATTCCCATGGGAGTGTCACAGGAGCAAGCTTAAGGAGGTCCACGTAAATGCCATATAAGCACTAAATGTCAATCTTAAGATTTGGCATGCCTAAAAAGATAGGATTTGTATAGGTGGTGCCATCCAAAATATCTGAGACATGAATACATTTATGAAATCCATCACCTTTACCATTAAAGCCTCAGAAACCCTACCAGACCAACTTAAAGCCCTAAACCTTGACTTAAATCCTCAAAACTTTATTATTAAGGATATAATTACATTAAGAAATATCAAAGTCTCATATTGAGCATCAAGATAAGTCATATTCCAAGGAAATTGAGATCATGGTAGTGGTAAGACAATAAATGAAAGAAGAGATAGACATGTATCTATCTATGGACCGTGAAGGGAGATGCTTTGAAGATAATGAATTAGATAGAGGGGCATTAGCCAATGGCATGAAGAATTGATCTGAGATTTTCTTCATAATTGAGGAGCTATAACCTCTATCATCTGATGAGAAAAGGGTGGTATTCACCAAGAGGAATTTTTAGGACCTGGTTATAATCTAAATGATAGGTCTTCATCAAGTTGCTGCCAAACTTGAGGTATTGCATTGATATCCTTGTACCCCTATTTGTTGATTGTATAATAGATAATGACTAGATCATCAAAGAAGGAGGGTCAAATATAATTTCCTATATTACCCTATTAGCTTTTTAAGGCTACTACAAGCTCCCTAGAGCTCACTTAGACCTCCCCTCCATCAAATAATGGACTACCCAACATAATCTAGATATTATCCTGAGACCTTGGTTAATCCAAGGAACTAATGTATCTAGGAGCCTTGATGGTAAAATCCCTATCATTCAATTTAGAGAAGGAAGTAGTATCATTATGAACCTATTGTGTAGAGCTTCAGGTGTAGCCACCATAACCTATGTTGACCCAAAATGGGTTGCCTACATATATTTCTTGGTGGAAGGGAAGCTAACTCCACTTATTGGAGAGTTGATTAGCATCCAATTAAGGAGTTAATTTTATGGTATCAAGATAAGGATAATCCAATAATTCACCATGATGTCTTATATTTTGAACTCATTAATGACATCCACTCATATTCTTGGTGTCAAGAATTGGTCCTCTAGTAACAAAATTACCATTTCTCATCACTATGTGAAGTTGCACATCTTCAAGTATAGAGTTCATATGTAGTTCATTTGTGATTGTATATACCTTAATTTCATCAAGAATATCATAGGGAACCCCATACCTAGGATGCACCCTCTTGTCAAGAAGTATGTTGAACTCATGGGATATATTTGGTACTATTCGGACTGCACCATTATTAAAATAGAAGGGATCATGACCCAACCATTCAGGTTACTTGTTTATGTTCCCCTCAAGTTGGTTGAGCAAGAAATTACTCACAAAATATTCCAAGGAATTAATAATGTTTGCAGGGAGAAGCGGAAGGGCATGTTGCATCCTTTCCCATTCTTTATTGGGAAAATTTTGATCTAGGATTGGAAACAACTAGACATCATGTCCAAACATATGGATGCCTTTCAATTTTAGAAGGATGACCTAAAGGAATGGGATTGAAATAACAAGGTTGTCCCTCATTTGTAGTAAAAAAAACTAACCAAAGTAACCTATGAGCATGGGGTTAGTCCATATGACCATTTTTACACCAAAGCCATGGACTTTGAGCAAGACCTTGTTAGGTGTAGGTAGCATGGTTTCAAGCTTGAACATAGACTACAAAGAGAGGAGAAACCAACTAGGGAGAGATGGAAAATGAACCCATTATAGTATCGTCTACTATCTTCCACTTCTAATTCACCTCTAAGTCAGCCACAACAACAAACACTCCAAATTCAAGGACCTAGTGACAAGAAACTAGAAGAAAGGCTAGGAGAAGGCCCTTCATCATCAACCTAGCCTCCAAAACCATCTTCTCCAGTGGAACACTTTGATATGGTTGCCCTAAAACCATATGAGATGGTGGATGAATTCTTCAAAGAACTCTTAGATACCTATGGGTCAGATCAAGAAGATGAGGGATCCATATTTGAATTGGCACAAATTAAGTGACCTCAAATAGGTGAGGGAAAAAAGAGAAAATAAGTGGCATTGGAACTAGTCCCTATCACACAAAAGAAGAGGGAAGCTAAGTTGGCCCTTGTCCTTAGGTCATCCAAAAGACCAAAGGTGGCATGGACCCATCCGACCAGTGAAGTAAATTTGTTCAATGATGAGTTCCCCATACATGGACCTATCATTCCTGACTGGTTCATATATAAGAAACTCTAAAAGGTTCCTTCACAATCAAACTCACTAGCAATTACCATATCTACAG
Source organism: Torreya grandis (assembly GCA_037957365.1). Taxonomy (NCBI): domain Eukaryota; kingdom Viridiplantae; phylum Streptophyta; class Pinopsida; order Cupressales; family Taxaceae; genus Torreya; species Torreya grandis. The sequence goes on from JARHVA010001552.1 coordinate 2,129,893, forward strand.
GTGAAGATCCCCTTGACTATATCAAACCCTAGATCAAGGATCTCATGAAGGAACAAGAAGAAAGAAGAGTTGTTCAAGCAACCAAAGAAACTGGCAAGAAAATAGAAGATCCAGGAGCATCGAGTGGAACTAGGATTAAAACCCCAAATACACCCAAAACCTATAGACCAGTGACTACTATCATGTATAATATAGATACAATAGGGTTTGAAAGGGTGAAAACTAAGAAAACTACCATTGGCATCGAGGAGTTCACCTTTCAAAAGGTGGAACCTTTTATAGGCCTAACTCTTGTGTAAGGGTAGGTAGTAGGGAGCATCCCATCCATCAAGAGGATGTGGCATGTTTGGTAGTGGCCTAATCATAAATGACCTTGGTTGGAATCTAGGGGATGTAGTAGAATATCACCAATGTTGAAAAGGAGAAGAAAAACTTGGAAGCATAGGTTACATTTTTAGTCCCTGAGGATATAATGAAACTATTGGATAAGTCCTTCTTTGACACATTTGAAAGATTGAAGCCCTAAAGCTCAGATCAAATACCTTGACCCATAAAATTAGGAAATCATAGGCATTAATCACTTAGTGGAAAAACTCTAGAGATCAAATAACTAAATTAATTAATGTCCATCACACCAAGCAAGTCCAAGGCATCAAGATCATCAAGTTGAAACATTTGCATGCCCTCCTAGGAATCATTGAAGATAACATATTGGACTTGAGAAAATGGTATGATAGTGTCAATAGCTTCATTGAGGAGGATAAAGGCTTGATAGTAAGAATGGAGAAGCTTTTAAGGGAACCATTGGTAAACCCTTCTAAGACCAAATCCACAAGCTTGATAGATGATGAAGAGTTCAAGCAAAGGGTCAGTGCTTTCATCCAAAAAATCAAGGAAAACCAAGTCTAGTATGCCAAAGATAATCAAAAGGTATTTGATACCATCATGACATCATGGAGGTAGATTGCAGAGGCCTAATGCATTCAAGAACTTAAATCCAAGAGTGATAAAGAATTTAACACATTGGTAGGTTAAGAAAAGGATTTTTTAATGAAACCTGCAATAGATTTTTAGCTAATCAAAGAATAATATACTAAGGTAAATAACTTCCTTAATAAATAACCCAAGGGAGCCACCAATGTAACATAAAAACATTATTTTATAATATCTATGCTAGTGTGTTAGCATATATTAGTCCTTTTGTGAAAGTTGGCATCAAAAGACTTTTGTATTGTAGTCTTTGTATTAAAGACAAATGTCCTTATCATACCATGGATGTTTTGAGAAGATAATTGGTATACCACCTATGTTTCCTATAAGTAGGCAAAGGTTACCATTTTGTAAAGAGAAAGACTTTGAGCAATTTGTATACAAAAGAGCATTGAATACTGTTGGGGATCAACCAACAATGGATTACACTTGTGAAAGCAATAAACGCGGAAATAAATCAGATAGATAAGTAACTAAAATGATAAATAGCACAGAACAAGATATACAAGAAAACACCCTAAAAACTTGTATTAAAAAAAAACTCTTTACAATAGGAATACAATTGAAGAAACTTCGTTCTTCCACACCTCTCTCAGATGCACACAAGATCTCTCACTAGATCTCTATTCCTCAAGAGCTCTCTCTCAAGTACAATCAAATCCAACAACCTGGATTGATGCAACTCAGTACTGTCCTTCAAACATTCACAATGTTCTACTCATACTATTCCACACACTAAGCTAAGAAGATCTTTCCTACATATAGAAATAGGAAACTTGAGCATGCTCTTACAACAAACAGTTAAGCCTCTTCAACAAGGGCTCTAAAAATAATATTGCTAATAATAGAGACGCGTGCTTGAGTCCACAACTCAAACTTATCATGCAAACACTCGCTTTTGTCCACAAAAATAGCTTTCTGGACACGCAGGTAACCGACGTCAATTCCTGCCTGTTCGCCTGTGACCATCGTCGGCCGACCCTACTGCCATCGTCGGCACCTCTGCAACTGCCTGTGACCGACGTCGATCGCTCCTGACCGACGCTGGTGTTTGTGTAGACCCGAACCTGATAATGAATGCTCCTTGGTGAAGTTTTTAGCTCCACACCCTAACAATCTCCCACTTGGAGATAAACCAGCTGCACCAGTACCTGTACAGCAACATCTTCTAGCTCCTCCATCTTCAACTCAATCATGAAAACCAATAGAAGTTGAATGAAGATTCAAATTCTCCTTAGTAACCGGCTTTGTTAGCATATCAGCAGGATTCCTATCTGTATGGATTTTCTCTAGCTTCAACTCACCATCTTCTAATACCTGCCGTATGAAGTGATACCTTAGCTATATGTGCTTTGTTCTTGAATGAAAGGCCGAATTCTTGGCCAAATGGATTGCACTCTGACTGTCACTGTACAATTTGCAACTCTCATGCTCCCTACCAAGCTCATCCATGAACCGTGTCATCCATATCATCTCCTTGCTAGCTTCTGTAGCTGCAATGTACTCTGCTTCTATAGTTGACAAGGCTACAACCTTCTGCAACTTAGATATCCAGCTAACCGCCATTCCACCTACAGTAAAAACATAACCTGTGGTGCTTCTCCTGCCATCCAAATCACCTGCCATATCTGAATCTACATAGCCATGTAGAGAAGTATCTGAACCTCCATAGCACAAGTGCCTATCGCTGGTTCCTCTCAGATATCTAAGGATCCATTGAACTGCTTTCCAATGTTCCTTACCTAGATTGGCCATATACTTACTTACCACTCCCACTACTTGGGCAATATCCGGTCTAATACACACCATTGCATACATCAAACTTCCTACCGCAGAAGAATATGGAACCTTACTCATGTACTCTACCTCTTCATATGAATTGGGACATTGTTCTTTACTTAACTTGAAATGTCCAGCTAAAGGTGTGCTTACCGGTTTAGCATCCTGCATATTGAACCGTTTCAACACCTTGTCCACATAATCTTCTTGAGACAATATCAACCTGTGATTTTTCCTGTCCCTCTTAATGCTCATGCCAAGGATTTTCTTAGCTACTCCCAAATCCTTCATGGCAAACGTTTGAGCTAATTTTACCTTAAGCTCTAAGATATCCTACATGTGAGACCCTGCAACCAGCATGTCATCTACATACAACAATAGAATAATATATCTACCATTATCAAATCTCTTGAAATACACACAATGGTCTGATTGACACCTACTGTAGCCATGCTCAGTCATAAACCTGTCAAATTTTAAGTACCATTGCCTAGGAGCTTGCTTGAGGCCATACAAGCTTTTCTTCAACCTGCACACAAACTTCTCCTTACCCTTGACCTTGAATCCTTCTGGCTGTTCCATGTAAATTTACTCATCCAAATCTCCATGAAAAAACACTGTCTTAACATCTAGCTGCTCAAGATGCAAATCCTCAAAAGCAACCAAAGACAATACAACCCTTATTGAAGTCATCTTAACAACAGGAGAAAAAATCTCACCAAAGTCAATACCTGGCTTTTGTGCAAATCCTTTAACAACCAATCTGGCCTTATATCTCATATGTCCATCCTCACCTTCCTTTAACCTGTAGGTCCATCTATTCTTCAGTGTTCTCTTACCAGCTGGCAATTCAACCAAATCCCATGTTTGGTTCTCTCTTAAGGACTCCATCTCCTCAACCATGCCACGCTCCCACTTACTCCTGGACTCCACCTGTAATGCTTCTTCAAAACTCTCTGGTTCTCCACCATCAGTTAGCAATAAATAATATAAGGAAGGAGAATATCTAATTGGAGGCTTACTTACCCTTTCAGACCTCCTGATGGGTGTCTTGGACTCGTTCTCAACACGCTGTCCACCCAAATTTTTTGACAGTGACCGACCTCAGCCACCTGTAGACCTGTTACTGGTCGACGCTGGTTCTTCCTGGCCGACGTCGATTCCTGGTCTGCCGACGTCAGTCTCTATATGACCGACATCAGTTTCTGTACTACCGACGCCAGTTCCTAACCTGCCGACGTCGGTCTCTGTGTTTTCCTGTAAGTGATTATTTCTTTTTCCCGCAAGCTCATTTTGGACCATAACTTCGTCCAATTCACCATTGCTCTGCCCAAATTGATCCAGCTTCCTTATCTGATCACTGTACATCACTCTTTCATTGAAAACAACATCACGGCTCCTAATTACCTTGTTAGTTCCTAGATTCCAAAATTTGAAACCAAAATCATCTAAGCCATAGCCAATAAACGTGCACCTCATAGACTTAGCGTCAAGCTTCTTTCTATTTTCCTTATCTATGTGCACAAAGGCTTCACAACCAAAAACTTTGAGATATGAGAGATCTACCTTTTTACTTGTCCATGCCTCTTCTGGAATTCCACCATCCAGAGCTGTAGAGGGTCCTCTATTGATCAGGTACACTGCGGTGTCAACTGCTTCTACCCAAAACTCTAAGGGCAACCCTGCATGCAATCTCATACATCTTGCACGCTCCATAATAGTTCTGTTCATCTTTTCAGCAATACTATTCTGCTGAGGTGTCCTTGGAACCATCCTTTGCCTTTGGATTCCATGAGTGTAACAATACCAGTTAAACTTTAGACTGCAGAACTCACCGCCATTATCAGATCTCAAGCACTTTAATCTTCTGCCTGTTTCATTCTCAACCATGGCTTTCCAAATCTTAAAAGTCTCAAAAACATCAATTTTTTTTTAATACAGTAGATCCATACCTTCCTTGTAGCATCATCTATGAATGTGACATAGTATCGTGATCTGCCAATAGAGGCTACCTGAGCCGGTTCCCACACGTCTGTGTGAACAAGCTGTAACTTCTGCCTTTTCTTAGTAGACCCAGTCTTGAGAAAACTAACCCTTTTCTGTTTTCCAAATACACAATGCTCACAAAATTCTAGATCTATGCCTTTTAAATTTGAAAGCATACCTTTAGACTTAAGAATAGACATCCCCTTCTCACTCATGTGGCCAAGCCTTGAGTGCCACAATTTAGCGTCCACATCTGAAGTAGATAAAACTGAAGGAGATTTGTTAGTAACACAATTACACAAATAGAGAGTACCTTCTCTCTTATCTCTGGCCATAACAAGTGCACCCTTGGTCACCTTCCAAGATTCTGCTGTGAGAGTTACTGTACAATCGTCATCACCTAGCTTACCTGCAGAAATCAAATTTCTCTTCAAGCTAGGAACATGCATCACATCTCTCAACACCCATGTGTTGCTATTCTGCATCTTTAGCTGCACTTTACCTTTGCCAATTATTTTACAGGGCTCATCATCCCCTAAGTACACTATTCCAAAGTCTCCATGGATATAGTCACTGAAATATTCCCTGTTAGGAGTAGCATGGAAAGATGCACCCGAATCTAATACCCAAGATTCTATATTATTATGCAGAGAGAAGATTAAAGCATCCTGTGCAATACCTGCAATCTTGGCTTCTTTCTTTCCTTCGTGCTGGTTGTCCTCCTTAGGCTTTGACCAACAATCTCTGCTTATGTGTCCCATCTTTCCACAATTCTAGCATTGTAGCTTCCTGCCATTTTTGGATTTAGATCTGCCTTTCCCCTTTGACTTGGATCTTGCTCTGCCTTTCTTGCTCTTTTCTTTTTGCCTTCCCCTGCTCTCAAAACTTAAAGCGTTCCCAGATGCCTCTTCTGTGCTTTTCTTGCGTATTTCCTCATTCAAGATAACACTAACAACATCCTCTACTTTCAAAATATTTGATGCAGATGCAGTATTACTTACTGCCATTACTAAGCCATGCCAGCTTTCAGGCAAAGAACATAATATCAAAAGAGCTTTTATCTCATCATCAAACACTATATTCACTGAACTTAATTGATTCACAATACCATTGAAATCATTCAGATGAGTAGAAACAGATCCACCTTCATTCATATGCAAATTAAATAACTGCTTCATAAGATATACCTTATTGGAAGCTGAGGGTTTTTCATACAAATTTGCTAACTTAGTCATCAACTCTACCGTAGACTTTGCCTGTGATAAATTGGATATCACAGTGGATGCTAGAATCAGTCTTATAGACCCCAGAGCCTTTCTGTCAAGAACTTCCCATTCTTCATCCTCCATGTCTTTGGGCTTCTTTGCAATACCTCCTAATGGTAAGTAGAGATCTTTCTGATACAGATAATCCTCTATCTGCATTCTCCAGTGTTGGTAATTTTTGCCATTAAACTTTTCCATTCTCAACTTACTTTCTTCTGCCATTGCTTCTCCCACTCAAACAGAAATCCCTACAAAAACCCCTGTGAGCAACCTGTAATCCAAACACACTACACAGATCTGAACCACCTGTTAGTGAACTTGGGCTCTGATACCACTTGTTGGGGATCAACCAACAATGGATTACACTTGTGAAAGCAATAAACGTGGAAATAAATCAGATACATAAGTAACTGAAATGATAAATAACACAGAACAAGATATACAAGAAAACACCCTGAAAACTTGTATTAAAAAAAAACTCTTTACAATATGAATACAATTGAAGAAACTTCGTTCTTCCACACCTCTCTCAGATGCACACAAGATCTCTCACTAGATCTCTATTCCTCAAGAGCTCTCTCTCTCAAGTACAATCAAATCCAATAACCTGGATTGATGCAACTCAGTACTATCCTTCGAACATTCACAATGTTCTACTCATACTATTCCACACACTAAGCTAAGAAGATCTTTCCTACATATAGAAATAGGAAACTTGAGCATGCTCTTACAACAAACAGTTAAGCCTCTTCAACAAGGGCTCTAAAAATAATATTGCTAATAATAGAGACGCGTGCTTGAGTCCACAACTCAAACTTATCATGCAAACACTCGCTTCTGTCCACGGAAATAGCTTTCTGGACACGTAGGTAACCGACGTCGGTTCCTGCCTGTTCGCCTGTGACCATCGTCGGCCGACCCTATTGCCGTCGTCGGCACCTCTGCAACTGCCTGTGATCGACGTCGGTCGCTCCTAACCGACGCCGGTGTCTGTGTAGACCCGAACCTGATAATGAATGCTCCTTGGTGAAGTTTTTAGCTCCACACCCTAACAAATACAACTAAGGAATTCTAAAAAGATTGTCTGAATAGTTTGTTGAAAGCCAATATTGTCTCTCAATTGCATGTTATTGTCTTAATTTTGAATGGTTCTCTACATTTTGGGATACATTTTCTATCATAGGGATGTTAATTTGTGCTAATGCTAGATTAACTAAAAATATCTTAGGTATAATTCATTTTATTTGCTCTACATTTGGATGTGCATATGCTATTTATGTTACAGTAGCAAAATTTTAAAGTAAACTTGGTTCTTACTTGTGGTTTATATATCTCTTTTGAAGCTTGCTTGGTTTATGATATAATATGAGTTTATACTATTTTACACAAAAAATTGGTTCATATATGATCAAATTAATTAGAACTTTGTCATAATATTTGAGATGGGAATTTTCAATCACACTCTCTTTTTTGCCTTACCCTTCATTGTTCTATTTTTAAAATCAAAACTCACCTAGTTTAAAGATCATTGTTAATATCCATTTAGATTAACTTGTGGGCTTGAATTGTCTCAAAGATCTAGACCTTGGTGGCTCCCAACCACCAAATTAAATAAATATTATGGATAGTTCCCATAATTTTCTTCTATTTCACCACAAACATCACAAAATTATCACAAACTATAACTCATGCCTTGGATTCTTTGAATCCTAAAATAAGAAGTGTTAATCAACACTTAAGAGCACCTGTGAGGTAATTAAAAGCATCAACACAACCCTCTAGTCAATCCCATAATAGTTTTAGTTGAGAAGAATGACTTTGAATCTATGTAACTAATGGATAAATTTAAGGCCTCTAAGTCTTTTCATAATAGGCATGCAACCCGAGGATGTTGCCAAAAATGTTGGCCAATTTTGGCCCACATAAATTTTTTTGCCTAGATGCATCAGTTTCTAAATATCTTGGTATGGAGTGATCAACTAAGTAGAGCTACTTATTGAGGAGGGTATCAAAGGTCACTTACAAAGCTTTTGAAACACTTTAAGATAAGCTTAAAGTGCAATTTATTGATCTTTGACAAGCAGGTCTTGAAACAGGTCCTAGAGTTGCAAAGTAAAGAGGACCAATAAGTTATCATGATGTTTTAAGCATTAAGAAGAATGAATCAAGTTGTAAAAAGTCTTAGAGGTCTATTATATCCTTTTAAAAGAGATAATAATTCAATCACAAGTCCAAAAGAACCAGACCATCATGAGAATGTCATGCGGAAATAGACTGGTCAACTTGATTGTGCATTTGATAAGTATGTTTAAAAATCCTCTCAAGGATAAAAGGCCATATGGACATGAATTTATTAATGCCTAGATCATCTTATAAAAATTTCATAACTTGATGAGTTATCTATCTCAAGTTATAAAGCTTAAAAGTTAGACTTGCAAAATGAAACGTTTATGGGGATGTTAAGTTCAAGTTATGGAAATTAACCATTTAATTTAAAAATCATTAAACATTCATATAGACATTAAGTTTAATATTATTGAAATAGTCATTTAATTTCAAATGCTTCAAGACCAATGGTTGGCATTCAATTGTATAGAAGATCTAATAGCATGCATTGATTAACAATGCTAGTGGGTCCCAAAGATCTAAAATTGAGCATTTGATTGTGAAATTGAGATCAATAGTGAGCATCAAGTCAAAAGGTTAATATAAGTGAGAAATTGACAAGTGTAAAATCTCAGGTGTCCTAATAAAGGTATTATGATGTGCAGTGATTGACAAGGTTAGTGGGGCCAGGTAGATTAATGATGCACATATGATCATACCCAAGTAGATCAATGGTGAGCAATGAGTCAACAAGTCAATGGATTTCTAAGGCTAATAAGAATTTTCTAAGTGTCACAAGCACATTAATCTATCAAACAATCTAGTGCTAATTTTTAATCATATAAAAGTAGATCTATGTGTGTGAGAGGTTAATGAGTTAGCAAAATCTAGATCATGTTAGATCATACAAATTCAAGATCAATGGATAAAATTGAAATTCAAAGCTAGTAACTTCAATTAGATTTCAAATATGTGACCAAGGTTGAACCAATAATAATATCCCAATAGGAATATGCCTCTATTGGAGCTCAATCAAACATCATTGGGTGGACATAGTTATATAGTCAAGGTTGATTGATGGTGAAGCTCCATTGTCGATAAAAGGTCTGTCATCATTAAAGCATATCTCAACACCTTTGGTCAAAGATTTAGAACCTATCAACCCCATTTTTCAAAGTTTTAGTAGTAATTCTATGACTGTGCATATGGTAAGTTCTCAGATTCTACAGGGTCTAGAGATATGATAGGTCTATTTTAGACCTAAAGTGGAGTTCATGAGGTAAGCTATGTGATATATAGGAAAACTAATATAGGAGATTGGTTTTCCATTTATATAAAATATCTATATCTAGGATGAAATAGGGGCAAATGTGTAATCATGAAGAAGTGTCTCGACTGTTGATATGATCATGTTTTTGACAAATACGTACATACAGCTGCTAAAACTAAACTTTTGGCATGTCTCTATCAATTACATGGATATAAGGACCTTGCACTCATAATGAAGCAAGTGGAGATAGTGTAGAAAGCCAAGATGGAGATCTAGTGGCAAAAAAAATAGTTGTAGCATTTAATAGATTTCAGGGTGTCTAAGGGTTTTCCTTTATATGCAGGATCATGACTCACTATATTTGGAAACTATTATCTTCTATTGCATTTCTTTTAGCCAATGAGAGGATTCGAGGGTTATTGGGATAAATAAAAATATAACTTGTTAATAGAGAATTGGGGATGATTTGATAAAAAAAGGTGGCAACTCAATTAATGACTTCTACACTCATGCTCCCTATTCTCTCTCTCCCTTTTTGATAAATTACCCATTCTTTCCATTTTAAAGGCTCTCTCAGTTTTTAAAAGAAAATATGTTCTCTCAATTATGGAAGCGTAGAGACTCTCATTTGATAAGGCTAGACCCTGTCAAAACTTGTATGAAAAAACTCTTAAAGTAATAAAGATTTATTTTACCTATCTCTTGCCTTTGAATTGTGTTTACTAAACTTGTGCATGATGGCATTATGAAGGAGAATATTACATGCCTATTGTCCTTCTTTCTTGACTATTTTAGGGTGTTTTCTAGTTAATGTAAGGTATTCATTTGTGTTCTTTATGCCATTAATGTAATCTTAGTGTGAGTCTTAGAATTCCTCACTTCATTCATTGCTTCCTAAACCTAGTGTATGAAATACTTATGCAATTAACTGGATTTTGAGATTGTGTGAGCTAGTGTTATCTTATGCTTCTTTAGTGTATTTTCATGCTTGTGTGAGTTATCATTTAATTTAGTGTCAGGGGATCTGGCTCTACCAATTAGAGCACAGATGATTACTTCTCGTATTAGCAATTAAACACAGAATTATACCAGAATGATAAAGTAGCTAGAAACTTGAGACAGCAAAGAATTTGAGAGACAATACACACTCTTGTATTAAATATTACTAGAAGAAAATACAATAAGGAAGATGCCACTTCTTCCTCCACCTCAAAGGCTTGCCACACCTCAAGACCTTCTTCCCTCTCTCTCTTGCTCAACACAACAACTCTAAAGCCTGAGTTGCTATCCCTCCTTGAATGCTTCAGCTGATCTCCTTGACCTTACACCTGTAGATCTCCTTGACCTTGCTTGCTTCAATGCTTTTACTTGCCTTCTTTTTTTGATTATTACAATACATGCCTTATGGGTCTTTAAATAAGATCCCATGCTTACAAAAATAGAACTCAAGTTACAATAATTAGACACGCAGCTTGTGACTGTAATTAGTCATTTGACATTCAAACACTCGCTTCACTTAACTGACTGTTCATCAACAACAATTCTGGAAATACACAGGCAACTGACACTGGTCCTTGCTTGTCTGGTGCTGTCGATGTCGGCTGACTGTCTGTCGTCGCCGGTCTCCTTCTCCACTGCATATGACCAACATCGGTCATACTGCCGATGCCGGTGGCTCTGGTTCTTCAGCATCCTTCCTTGTGTCTGTAAATAGTTGAAGCTTTTAGCTCCACACCTTAACAATCTCCCACTTGGAGATAAATAGCTACAAATTATACCTATACCTGTACACCATCTATTCTATTCCTTAGGCTCTGTATCCCTCTTCAATGTCACTCTTGAAGACTAACCACCACGCAAACCTGTGATGTAATACCTGTATCTTATGCCACAAGAATTTTGTTGCTCCCAAATTCTCCATGACACACTTCTGAACCAACTCTACCCTTAGCTCAGAAAACTCCCTGTATATGAAACCCTACAACAAGTGACACAATACAGTAACAGGATAATGTAGCTAATATTATCCAACCTGGTAAAGATAAAATACAATGGTCAAACCTCCATTGTTCTGCAGCCTACTCAAGACCATATACCATAGCCTTCTGTTTCATGTGTCCATTCACTCTCTTCTCTAAAATGAGAATCCATCCCTCTATCCAGTGCTTTTTTCCAGCTAACAACACTACCAACAAATACCTGTTTGGTTCTCCAAGGACTCACACTCCTCATCCATGCCAAGCTCCCACTATTTTTGGATTCTACCTGCATCGATTCTTCCATCTTCCTAGTTCATGACTATCAATAAGCAATATAAAGAAGGTGAACAACGAATATGAGGTTCACTTACCATTTTTGACCTCCACATGGGTGTTTGAGACTCCTTGACAGCTGACTGTCCACCCATCATCTGCTCCAGTGACCGATCTCGGCCATCTCCCTTTCTGCTCCCGACCGATGTTAGTTCCCTGCACTAACCCTGACTTTCGACATCATTTCCCTGGCTGATGTCGGTGTCCCTCCTGCCGACGTCGATCCTTATGATCGACGTCGGACTTCTCCTACCCGACCTACTGACCCTACTGGTCTGCACATGACCAATGTCAGTATCTGGATGACTGACGTCAGTGCCAAGCAACCGACATCAGTGTCTATGTGTTCCTGTAAGTGATGAAATTTTCATCCACGAGCTCTTCTTGGATCAAACCTCTGTCCATGCTGCCCTACTCATATTTATTTAGCCTCTGTGACTGATCTCTGTACTTCATCTCCTCCATAAACACCAAGGCTTCTTTGTTCCTGTCAAAAGCATCAAATTTCCTCTTTTTGCAATGAACTCTATCAATGCTTTCCAAATTTAAACACATACCTTTTGGATCAAGAACTTCCATTCCTTTCCTATTCTTGTGACCAAGCCTATTAGGCCATGTCTTCGAATCTACACCAGAAGTAGAATCAGTAATACAAGTAGACAGATAAAGAGTATCTACTTTCTTACCTCTTTCTAGAACAAGTGCTCCCTTGGTAACCTTCCAAGAATCCGCTGTGAGGGTTATTGTGCATCCCTCATCTCCCAACCTTCCTACAGAAATCAGACTCTGCTTCAGAATTGGAACATGCATGACCTCTTTCAACACCCATGTGTTGTCAATCTGCAATCTCAGCTGCACTTTCCCTTTGCCAACTATCTGAGAAGGCGTACCATCCCCTAAATAGAGCACTCCAAAATCTCCCTGTTCATACTCATAGATCAAATCTCTATTTGGGGATGCATGAAAAGATGAACCAAAATCTAAAATCCATGATCTTACCTGACTATTTGAAGAAAGTATGAGAGCATCCTGCATCACAATATTTGCATCCTTTTCTTCTTCCATACTTGCATGTTGATTCTCTTTATCTCTCAACCAACACTCCTTCTTCGTATGTCCTTTCTTTCCACAGAACTAGTAGGTAATACCTTTGGACTCGGATCTCCTTCTTGACCTTGATTTCCCTTGCTCAACCTTCTCCTTTTGCCATCCCTTGCTTTTTGCACTTAGAGCATTCCCTGATGATTTATCTGTGCTTCTCCTGCGTATTCCTCATTCAAGATCACACTCACAACATCATACACTTTTAAGATTTTAGAAGCAGATGCAGAATTACTTACTGCCATAACCAAATCGTACCAACTTTTAGGCAAAGAACATAAAATCAAGAGAGCCTTTACCTCATCATCAAAAACAATATTGACTGAAGCTAGTTGGTTTACCAAACCATGGAAATCACTGAGATGAGTATGTACCGATCCACCTTCCTGCATTTGCAAAGTAAATAGCTGCTTCATAAGATATACCTTATTAGAAGCCAAGGGCTTTTCATATAAATTTGCCAAGGACTTTATCAACTCTTCCGTTGTCTTGCACTGTGATAAGCTAGAAATCACAGATGATGCAAGGCTCAACCTTATGGAACCGAGAGCCTTCCGATCAAGAATGTTCCATTCTTCATCCTTCATATCTGTGGGCTTGCATGCAACCCCACCCAACGGTAAGTACAAATCCTTTTGATACAGATAGTCTTCAATCTGCATCCTCCAATGTTGATAATTCTTGCCATTAAACTTCTCCATTCATAGCCTACTTTCTTCTGCCATTGCTGAACTCCCACTCAATCAAAAAACCCTGTGAATGACCTGTAATAAAAAACAATACCCTGCTTCCTGCAAACCGTAGCTCTGATACCACTTGTCAAGGGATCTGGCTCTACCAATTAGAGCACATATGATTACTTCTCGTATTAGCAATTAAACACGAAATTATACCAGAATGATAAAGTAGCTAGAACTTGAGACAACAAAGAATTTGAGAGACAATACACACTCTTATATTAAATATTACTAGAAGAAAATACAATAAGGAAGATGCCACTTCTTTCTCCACCTCAAAGGCTTGCCACACCTCAAGACCTTCTTCCCTCTCTCTCTTGCTCAACACAACAACTCTAAAGCCTGAGTTGCTATCCCTCCTTGAATGCTTCAGCTGATCTCCTTGACCTTACACCTATAGATCTCCTTGACCTTGCTTGCTTCAATGATTTTACTTGCCTTCTTTTTTTGATTATTACAATACATGCCTTATGGGTCTTTAAATAAGATCCCATGCTTACAAAAATAGAACTCAAGTTACAATAATTAGACACATAGCTTGTGACTATAATTAGTCGTTTGACATGCAAACACTCGCTTCACTTAACTGACTGTTTGTCAACAACAGTTCTAGAAATACACAGGCGACCGATGCCAGTCCCTGCTTGTCTGGTGCTACCGATGTTGGCCGACTGTCTGCTGTCGCTGGTCTCCTTCTCCACTGCATATGACTGATGTCGGTCATACTGCCGACGCCAGTGGCTCTGGTTCTTCAGCATCCTTCCTTGTGTCTGCAAACAGTTGAAGCTTTTAGCTCCACACCTTAACATTTAGTGTATCTACCTCTTAGCCTTCTTAGGATACCTTTAAACTTTTTCTAACCCTTTTCTCAGTGCAAACATTAGTATAGGTGATCCATCAAGAGGAAGCCAATCTTCTCTAGAGGTTCAATGCCACCATATGTGACTCACAACTTGGGTTTGTTCTAATAGTGTGGCTCCATTTGAGAGAGCCTAAATAACCCTCTCCAAGGGTGAAAATTGATTTCATAATAGGAACCCATAAATGGAATCTGATATGGACAAGATTCTAGACTAGGTTGTAGGCTAGAGTATCTAAGATTATGGGAAGATGTGTAAGAATGAGGTGTATAATACCCACAATTATTAAGGTAAAACTATTATTTCATGATAATATTGAGATTTTTTTTTTCAATATGGAGAAAAAGGAGTAGGAATATGATGTAATGATATGCTACATTGAAGGTTTTATCATGTGGACCCCTAGCTAGAGAGTCATCCTACTAAAATAACCAAAATGAAAAATAATAAAATACAATGAGGATTTTATTACTATAAAGAGGGAAATGTGAGATGTGATATTTATATGAAGTAGAATTTGATATTTAAATATTTTAATGATTCATCAAATTCCTTACCCTTCAAAGTGGATAAACAATTTTTTTTGTTTTGAGAATCTTTCATAACCAAATACGTGCCAAACTAGTTAGGTCTAAATTTATTACCTTATCCTTTATTTTTATCAAATATATTGTCAAGTCTTAGGATGGGGTCATCAAATTAGATAGGATTTTCCTAAAAATTATCATTTATTGACATTACTCTTCGTAAGGCATGGAATTTTTTATGTGTCCTATGGTATCTGATTGACAGAAAGCAAAATTTTCTGAGAACTTGGTGAAATGTTTTTATGATCCTCTACTTCCTCAGGGGAGAGAGAAGATACCAAATTGAGGATTTTTGTCTATTCTTTATAAAAAATGTTAACTTTTATAGTACTATTAATTAAGGATATACTTCCTCTATTAAACATTTGAGGGTTAGGAGGGAGGTTAGTAATTTTGTTAATTGTCTCAATGTCTTAACAAAATTTTGTCCCCTTATAATGGGGTAATCATTGATCACATCGAGGGGTGGATTATCAAGTTTTTATGAGGTTTTTATTCATGCCCAAATAATTTTACTATGCCAATATAATACATTTTGATAGTGGAATTAATGGTTTCCAAACCAAGGGGTTTGTGGGGGCTATAAGTCTTGACACCATGTGGGATAAGTGGGAGCATGATGGGTTCATATTTATCTAGGATACTAATGGTTTCAGCCATTGATTTTTTTGAGATGCATCATATAAATATTTTCTTCACTCACTTTGTCCATTATTTATATGATTTTTCAATTAGGATTTTGATTTAGTGAGCCTTTAGGAACTTCAGAGCTTTATTTTAGAACACATGTCATAGTTTTAATGGGATATTTTTTCGTAGTAGGCGGAGAAGGATTTTTTACTTTATATAGAGGAAACTTATCATTAATATGAAGACCTAGATTTTTATTGATGTTTTCCTTATAAAAATAGAATGGTTTTGGATCACCTTAGATTAAAAAAACCTTTCCTAGATGCAAGAATAAAATTTTATTGGAACAAATTAGAGGGGATTACCTTCATCCTATGGACAAAGGCCTTCCTAAAATCATGTTGTAATCTATGTCCTTATTTATGATGTAAAACATAGTAAGCACTATTTTGTGTCATAAAATGACATGTAGCACTATGGCCCTAATTGAAATATATTTGTGGCTGGTATAACCTCAAAGGATGTTCCTAGTCATGGAATAAATGGTTTCTCTATAGCCATGATTTTTAAGAAATAATAAAGGGACTATGTTGATTATAGCCCCATTATCAAACATGTATATTTTAACATGTATATTTTAAATAAAAACCTATAAGTACAAGAGAATATATCCTCTTATATCCATGTCAACTTAGGAGGTAGGTGCTAATGGTCAAGGAATATCTAGCATCCATAAAATATCATCTAGGAGGGTACATGTCTAGATATATATGGTTGATATGGGATTTTGGAGGTGGGATTACACTATATAAATGACTAAGACCTAAGGTGTCAATTAATGATAAATGATGGGTAGATGCATTATTAAGCAGATCCATGAACAAAATATGGAAAAGGGTCTTGTGAGATAGACTATAAGGTCATAATTACCCATGGGTTTAGGTTTGAATTGAACATCAGTCTCTAGTATATTGGTGAGATGGGGAGTTTGTGGTTGATACTCCCTTGTGTGAGTGATGATATTATAATCCTCCTTAGTTTATAACTAAATGACAACTATTAGCCTTGCTTTTTCCTAAGAGCCTAGGCAAAAGGTCACATTGGGATTTATCGATGTAGAGGTCAAGGCTTCAACTTGTGATCCCCAACTAGCATGGGTTGGTTGGTTGGATTATTTTGTGGTGAATTTTTATTTTCATGTTCATGATGGTTAGGGAAAGAATTTGGGTAAATATTTAAGTTAAAATTTTGAGGTACCACAGTACCCATTAGGAAATGTTGAGGGTTTACATTCAAACTTCCAAAAATATATTTATATCTATAATATGGACAGTAGGTGGAGGGTTTGAATTTCTCACACATACACTATTATTATTAGTATTATTATTATTATTATTATTATTTTGACTTGGATTATTATTTAAAACATTGGTCTTTTTGGGTTGATCCATCACACTGTCCATGGTAGAATTTCCATTACAATTTAGGATCTTGGTGTTTTGATTATTGTTCTGATAACCCATAGCATTTTGGTTTGGAGCAATGATTCACAAATTTGATCCATATATTTTATGACCACTGTATATGGTCACTTGGTCAACATTAAACACACTTTATAATGATTCTTCATAAGATATTTAAGTAATTTTTTGGACATATTCCATAGTTAATTTATTAAGAAAATGAAGAAAATGATCAAAAAACTATTTTTGCTTCATATGTGGGGAATTGGTAGAGGAATAAATTGCTTGTCACCAGCTTAAAATTAAGTGGGAAATAGACTCATTAGGTTTTTGTTTAATTTGTATAAACTCCCATATTTTAGTCTGAATCAATTTGTTCAAATCAAATGATTATAAAAATTATACCATAAATTGGCAAAAAAAATGGATGAAATCCTTTTTAAGGTGGTAATATTAGTCTAGTTTGATTCCCTCAGGAGTCCTAGGGAAAATTTTTGTTGTTTATCCTTCACAGCGTAATAGTTATTTAATAGTTATAGTGTAAACCTTGACATGTGTGTTTGGGTCCCCTTCTCCTTTATATTTAGAGAGTTATGATAAGGGGCATTTTTAGAGAACCCTTTGACTAGTATGATCAATATGTTCCTTTATGTATTAAACATATTTTCCCATGGTGATTAAATACACTAAGAGAGTGTTGGGATAAACTTAGAGAAGAGGCATAAAAATAAGAAGTGGACATAAAGCCACTAGGGGTGAAATCTATTGATTGAATGGGAAGAGTACATAATATGCCGAAAAATACTCATCTAACTATGTAAATTTGGAGAACATATGATAACATGGCATTAGAGAGTTTGAAGGAGGTGCAAAAATTCATGCTTGCATAGGTGGAGCGTATATGGGCTCCATACTAGTAGGTACATAGTTAGGAAAAACATGCGTGGTGGTGTACTAGCTGCCATATTGGTTAGAGTAATACAAAAGAAATAAACACCATTAATAATGTGAGTGGAAGGTTGATTGCGTTGGGGCACATTTGTTGTCATAAAATTGATGAAACTAAAGATAATAAGGTTTCTTAGGTTTTGGTTTGGTGTAAAATTGGTTGGAAGAGAAGTGGGTTGACACTTCAATGGTTGGTAATATGTTTTTGGAATAAAAAAAAATAGGAATAACCTTTATTATTTATTTTTTTTGTCATTCCTTGGTTCAAAAGACCAATTTGAAGAGAGGATTAGTTGATATCCATATTACAAACACATCTTACCAAGGTGGAGATGAGATTATTTAGAGTATCATTAGTAGTGGGTTTGGGGGCCTCTTTCATAGGAGGCTCTAATGGAAGAGGATGATAGCTTGAGATGAATTAGTTTGTATTTGATGTCTTTAGAGGAGTCATCAAGGGTTGTTTAGGTGGTGTGAAAATAGATTGATTATTACTCTAAGGTGGTGAAGGTAGTTGTAGCTTTCTCAATCAATCTTCTTAATTATGAACTCCCAATATACTAATTGAATATTTACATAATTTAATTGTCATGAATTTATAAGTTAATGTGGACTATAGTCATAATGTGTGGGTATAATCCACCTTTTATAGTTATAGTCATGTCATTAAAGTTGTGGCAGTTACTAGTAGTCTTTAAAGGATCCTAAAAATATTGACTTACCACATGAGATTTGGTTTGTAGTGTTGAAGGAGAAGGGTTTTAAGAAAGATATTAGTTCTTAGTGTTTTGATGTGGCATGTTAATCCAACTAAATAAATAAGGTTCAATTTAAGGTTGAACACCTATTATATAGGCATTAGGATAAAAGATCTATCAAATTCCTCTCTATACATATTCAGGGAGAGTGTAAACACCCACATAATAACTATAAGGGGAAAAAATATGGATGAAATAATAAGAAAAAGGATAAACATAAAAAGATAATGATTTCAATTTCAGTTCACTATATTTATACATGTGGAATAAACACACTAATATTATGAACTTAAACTCTTGAGGTCAGATATAGACAACTAAAGAAGAATGATATGATGGTTGGGAAATTGATCTAGTTGATTTTGTTGAGGTGGTTGAGGTGATGGAATAGGATAAGATAGAAGGGATAGTTGATTTGGGTGAGGTACTCTCTTAGGGTTTTGGGAAATGGGTGGTAATGGATGCTGTACCAAAATAATTTAGTTACGTCAAAGTGATAATTGATGGTAGTGAATTGTGGTGTAATAACATTCCAATAATTTCTTAATTATAGAAGAACTAAGTAGGGTAATTATTGGTCAATATTTCTTTCATTGAATGGGTTGAAGTGAGGTTGGATTACTATGGGTATTTGATTGCATCTATCAGGCTAGGCTTACCTAGATAATTTCATTTTAATAGTAAAAGAAACTAGATAAGGCTAGACCTGAGGATGGAAGAATAAGTCAAATTTTGAATTTTTGGGTTAGATAGGCTAAAAGGTAACATTCTTTGGCTAACTAGGCTTCCAAAAACCTAGTTTTCTTGTCTGTAACTTTTAGCTCGCTAGTGATAATATTGGGTAAAGGTGTGGAGTGGAAGACAAATAGCCTAAAATTAGTACCTATATTAATTTGGATGATCTATGATAGGGTGGGGGATGGTACTTGAAGACATGTTCCTAATTTGTGTAAATGTGCATGTTATGTTATTAATCACCTATTGGAATACTCTAATATATGTTAAATTAGATAAATATTCTATTTAGATAGTTCATACTCATTACACTTGAATTACTATTACTTGCATAGTAATTACACACTCAGACAAGAATGTTAATGTTACTATCTGAAGGTTGACATTACCACATTTGCTTAAAAATGACTATTTTTAAAAATTAAACCCTTCCTATAGATTGACCCATTCCCATAACATTTCAGTGGTGTGGGAAATTACCCAAATGAAACTCATATAAATACAAATCAAACCCACACTTATTACTCACATGGAACTTATCTATCAAAAATATATACACTACTGCACACTGAATAAATACACCCTATTATTCATGAATTTAAAAACAAGCACTATGAGCAGTCATCATTCAAGTCTCAAAAAACACATCAAGCAAAGTAAAGATCAAACATTGAAAAGATCAAAACTAGATTTATAGGCGCGTTCATATATCAAAATAAAATAATTTCACATTCACACTAAGGGGAAGAACTACACATGGCTTGAATTCCCTCTTTGAAGTATTGAATAAGTAGGCATAAGTAAATCATCAATAGGGTGATTAAGGTAAACTTAGCCAGATTACACTTCCTCACTTTTTATAAATTTTCATCCTTTCTAAGTATACCTTGAGTTTCAAGGAAAAGGTAGTTGGTTTTTGGAGTATCACATGTTGTCGAAGATAATACATCGTATAAAGAGAGGAATGTCAAACAAGCAATCACATTGGATAATCAAAGAGAGACAAACTTTCCCAAGATAAAAACATCAACCTGAGATAATAATGTTGATGTTACTACCTAGGCCTAACAATACCAACCCTTCATGCACAAAAATAGTTCCAGATTTGAAAGAACCACATGCCTGCTTTTAGTCTATTTCCACTGTTAGAACATAATCACATTTAATTAGTAAAACACTAACGATAATTATATTGATCTCATTAATAATTTTAATAGATAGTAAGTTGCATTATTATAACACTCTCAATCATTTACATTTAGATTTATACTTGATTTACATATATTACAATTTGAATTAAGTATACAAGTTTAGCCTATTGGGATTCACACAAATCTAAAAATGGGATAGAAGTAGGAATTATAGTAATTAGATGTAGTTATTATTTTTATGCATAGTGACTTTAAAGAAAATATCTACATGTCCTTGCATCTCAGGTCTGTCAATAGTGAACAATATAGCTATGTATGTCGTTTGAAGAAGTCCTTGTATGGTTTGAGTCAGACTCCTTGAGCTTGGTATAAAAGAATTGACAAATTTCTACTAAACTCAAGTTTTACATGGATTTAATTTGACCCTATAATGTACACAAATAAATTATATGGGAAACACATGATTTGGGTTCTATATGTGGATGACATAATCATTGTTGGGAGTTCAACCAAATAAATCCATGGTGTGAAAGCACATTTGATGAAGTATTTTGAAATGACAAATTTAGATTTGTTAAACTATTTCCTTGGAATTTATTTTCATAGTTAAGAATAGAATATTGTTAATTTATCCAAGTATGCTCAAGACATACTCCACAACTCCAACATAGATGACTACAATTCTACACCAACTCCTTATTAGTTTGGTATCAATAGTTTTGACATTTTTTCTTCTCTTTAAGTTTATGGTACACTTTATAGGAAATTGGTTAGAATTATTCTCTATTTGAAACCTATAGATGGCTAATTTTGGTGAAAGACCCTTTTCCATAGTGTTTTTAATCCATTTTTTTACACTTTTTCCACTCACATATATATGGATATTTTGAGGACATTTTTCTACCCTAAACTACTATGAATATTTTTAAGATGTCAAGATTGATTTTAATTTTTTTAGATTTAATTTTTATAATTATGTATTATTTCACATGTTTTGATCCAACCCCAACATTTACTCACCTCTTTCAGGTTTCATATTGCATTTACATTGGAATAAATTGGTGGATACACCTTGGTTCTTTGAAAATACACATATTTTTAGATTTTTCAAGGTTTTATCCTCCATCTTTCAAAATATATATATATATATATATATATATATATATATATATATATATATATATATATATATATATATAATATTTTAATCTTATTTTTTCTTACCACATTAGGTTTTATTTCTTCATATTTTTTATCATTATATCTTATGCCTATAAAATTTAGACTTACACATTCTACTAGATGTAGTGCTATATTGAGTACTACTACTTGTGGTTTGACCAAATTACCATTGTTTGTTACTAAAAATATATAAAATGGATACTTATAATGATGTTCATCCTTACATTATTAATAAAAATGAGAATGGTTAATTTAGGTGATGAAATGCCTTTCTATAATGCTACTTCTGATGCTAGTGAGGATAAAGATGACGTTTCTAATAATACACCTCATATCTATTTTGATATTCCAAAATTTGAGGGCATGAATGAAAGAGAGTTTGACACCTATAGTGAAATTATGTCTAATTAATAGGATTCTATGATTTTCCTAGCTATTGAAGTGCGAAATAAAAGAATTGGGAATAAATAAGACTTGCCTGAGAGTGACCCTATATATGTATTTGATGATACTACTCTATCTCTTCGATGCTTTATATATACATTAGGTGATGAGGATAGTACACCTCATATTACTATTGGTAATATGCCTCCACCTAGTGTTACACCCCCACCCTAGGTAAATCATTCTATTCCTATAAAACATAAGGCTTATATGGTTCCTCCTACTATCAATCCAATGACCAATGTGCCTCTAAAATCACATTTTTATATTACATCCCTTGGTTTTAGACATATTTAAAATACCAATAATTACCCTATTGTAACTAATGACAACCCTCAAAAGGCATGAATTCATACATACACACATATTGATGTAATCATAAACCTAGTGGCACATCTACTGATCTAGTAGTATAACAAAAACTTGATGGTATGTAATTTAAACTTACACAATAATATAAAACATATAACAAACATAGCCATGTGATTTAATCTTATAATATATTAAATAACCCATTGGATATGAAATTTATTATTCACCCATTTCCTCCTTTGTTTTTAGTGCTTAAGTTTACATTATATAGTGGTAATGTCAATTAATCACACTATACTAGGGATTATTTTACATCCTTGTTGAGTTTTCAACATGATTATTTACTTATGACAAATAGTTTTTATGAGTCTCTTTAAATATGCTTTAAATGCTTTTTACACCCTACTTGTGGGATCTATCCATCAATTCAAAAAATTAGCTGATATGTTTTTATCAAAATTTTCTATAAATAATAGTCAAAATATCACATTTTATAAAATTTCTAAAATAAAACAAGGATCTAGTGAATGTATTACTAAGTATGTAATCAAATTTTAAACCATGCTTTTAAAAATGTCACATCAAATCCTTGATAGTGGGATTAAAAGTATATTCTTAAATAGTTTGCTCTCCCCAGTTAAGCATAAATTCATGTTTAATAATTATGAATATTTTGATGAGCTTTTCCATGCACTATGTAATGTTGAGAGTAAAATTAAGGATGTAAATATGTTAAAGTATACATATATAGATTCTAATTTCACTACTTATAAGTATTAGGTAAAGATAATGTTAAAATCTAAGAATAATAATGCACCTAATTTTAAAAATAATAATTAATCCAAAACCATAAACTTGGTTTCGAAAAAAATGATAAGCTTATCTTCCATGCTTCTAGAAATGACCAAAAATTTATAATGTTACCAAAACCACCTCAAATTTCTCTTAAACACTTGATCTAATGTAATTTGATTTACTTTACCTCATCCATATCAATTAGATACTACTCAATAATTTCTTAAAGGGTATAATGCAAACCTATATTGTAATTACCATTGAACTTTTGAACGTTCAATTAATCAATGCTTCAAGTTAAGACATAAGATAAAGATTTCATAGATAACAAAAATACAAATTAAAGGCCAAAATTATACATTTAATGAATATGGTGTAACACATAATCAACACTTAAAAATATTTAACAATCCATTATTAAATTATAAGAATAAAAAGTAAGATAATGTACCTATGACAACATCTATACATAATTATACTATTCTCCATGAGTAAGAGATTAATGAAATCATTAGCATGGTTTTGAGCTCCCAATGGAAAATTTAGTCAATACCTAATGATGCATCAAATAATGGTCATTTATATATTCATGGTTTAATGGAATAAATTCCTTCAAGAACATATAACATTCTAGTTAAACATGGTTCTAGAAAAAATCTAATTATGATGTCATTTTTATCTAGTTGAGGCTAAGATTATTGATATTCAATTAGTACAACTTTGATACTTCACATTCATGATAAAATTACACTCATTGCTCTTGGAAGTATTATACTACCAATCATAATCAGTCCTTGGACCTTTATAGTTTGGTATTACATAGTCTCATTTACAAGATTGTATAATATATTACATGGATGCCCATGAACTATTTAAATGAGAGTGATACCTTATACACTAAACCATTATCTCAAGTTTGTGCATTATTATGAAGTACATAATATTTGGTGCACAAATTATGAGTTATGTTTTTGACCTCAAAGATCACATGTGTGATCAACTAGTACACTTCGTAAGGAGTTAATCATTCAACTACATGTGATACCTATTATTATCTCACTATCATGAGTTATAGTCCCTAAAAAAATTGTGTTTATGATACCAACATATACTTTAATAGATATTAGAGATGTGGTTCCCACTATGGCACCTTATAGACTTATAGTTCATAATCATTTATGTCCCAAGATTGATTTACAACCTCTTATAAAAATCATATCCAAACACCTATTATGTCATCACATATTCTTATGTTTGTTTCTCAAGAGGTCCAGGTAGTTCCTTGAGCTTACTCTCCACATACCTCTCTTTGAGATGGTGATTTTGGTTACTACACATGTCATGCATATTTTTTTGATACTTCAAGTGACACATATAATTCTTATTATTCAAGATATCACATTATATATGATATCATTAGAAAGCTATGCACGCCAATATCTTGTGCTTCATTGGTATATCATTATTTTACTATTTTGTTTACTATACATAGTTTATTTATTTTATATGTTGTATCTTTCATGTGACTTCCTCCCTTGACTTGATTTCATGCCTTTTATTTTGTCTACATTTTACACTTTTGATTTTTTATTCTATTTAACTTGACATTATTCTAGCCACTTGGTTTGTGTTTCTTTCTATATTGTATTGGCCCTTTCCCCTTGATGTTTTATCCTATTTCAAATAATTACACATATTACATGATGATGACATCATATATATCAAGACCTTTCGTATGCATTGATTTCTAAAGAAAGTGATAGATTGTTTGGAATATTCCTCTTATTGTTTTATTGTGACCTTTGACATGTTTATTTTAAATTATATATTTATTATACCCTTTGGCTTATATTTTTATTTCAATTAAGATTCACATTATTCTTATTCTATGCAACTATTGTCTTTCTTATTTTAATATTTATTATTATAATTATTAAATTTCAAAAACAATAGAAAGTATAAAAATAAAAGTAAATATGTTTTATTAGTGGATGCATATCATGCTTATACACCTCTGCTAGAGGTTTTTCATATTTATGATTTACACACATGATTCTCATAGTATTTTTGAGTGGGTAAAATATAAGATACTATAATCATATAAAATGCAAAATTAGATGACTTAGGCATGGATAATAGCACCCAACCTATAGGTCCTCTTTCTTGCTCGCTCAACCCTTCTCAGCTAGACTTTCACTGATTCCTAGTCACCCATAGCTTCTCAGACTTAGATTTTTGAGACCTAGGTAACACTCTCAGACCCAAATCCATCCCCTTAGGTCTCATCCTCCTAAGACAATATCACCCAACTTGGATAGGATCACTAGAATTTAGGGGTGTCTTATTTTTGGTGTTATTGTCCAAGTTCACCTTAGCCTCAAATGGTCATATTTTCTTGATTCCTTATCTTTTCCCCTATCCGCCTAATACAAGCTCATTTAATTGACGATCATTAGTTTTTATATAAAAATCCATTCGATGTCCATGTAGAAGGGTTGACACTCATTCATAAGAAATAAGCAAGAATACAAGCAAGTAAACTCAAGCACTCTTCCTTATTCTCTGCATACAACCTTCTAAAACTAATTCAAGTATATTCAAGCACTCATACCAATCCTTAGTCATCTAAAATACATTCCATTTTCATATTATAGTTGCATACATCACACAATTACACCAAGCACTTCAAATGGGGTAACTACATTAGCTTGATCCCTCTTTGGAGTATTGGTATGTAGGTAGCATGCCCACACATAGGGTTTGAAGTGCATCTAATGTATCTTTTACACACTAACCCCTTCTCTCTTTCCCAAGTTTGCTACTTGAGTTCAAGTACTTAGATTTCCTAAGGGTTTTGAAGATTGAATCAGACACATAGTGAGCTCCACATAGAATCAAGCTTTGATATTTCACTACCAAGGTGTTATAAGCCTACTAAATAGAACCTAGAAAAACCAAACCACTAGGATAACAATGTTAGAAGTGGACAACAATGCCAAAAGTGGACAACATTGTCAAAAAGTGGACTACAGTGCTAAGTAGTAGGGTGTCCTGAGTTTGGCACTCCTATCCAATCCAAGAATAGAGTTTTAGGTCCTATTTAATATATTATTTGATTTGTACAGAGAAATTTCTAGATCCTACCTCATATATTTTAGCCCAGAATAAGCTAAGTTTGATTTCTTTACACTTCTTACTATTTTTGTAAAAGATAAAATACATATCTATTTACATAAATCAGTATGCTAATTAAGACACATTATTTACTAATTTACTTTTACTTAGACCTTTATTTTCTTAAGAATTAAACACTTAATTACAAAAAAGAATAAAACATTTGGTGAACCTGACTTCAAATTTTTGCACAAAAACCCTAGGGTTAATTATTTTTGATTTTTTGCAATAATTTTTCCTAAATTTAAAAATCATAAAACTATAAATTAATTGAAATATTTTCAATAAATTTACTCAAACCCTAGTTTTCACATACTAGGTCCTATTGCGTACAAATACTTTCAAACCACTAGGAAAAATATATTACTAATTTTAGAAATATTTTTAGAATTTTCCTCAATTTTTCAAAATTAAAACTACAAATTTTTGATATTTTTTCAAATTACTACACTAATTTTTGAAAAATTCATTTAAAACCTTAGTTTCATCAAATACATTATCAGTTATTCTTCAATAATTTTTGCAAAATTTTCTAAAAATTTAGTTGCATATTTAACTTAGAAAAATCAATTTCAAATTCCAAAGTTCATAGTATTTTTCAAAATCCCTAGTTATATATACTATCTCCTTTTTACTTGTTGAGGTATCACCTTACATGTTTCAAAGTCCCTCCTTGGATATTTTCCCTCATGGTGAAGTGAAAGACTTAGTGGCAATCCTCCTGAGTTCACCTAGATTCCTACAACTCAACCATATACCATGGATAAAGAACCAATTTAGGTTCCAGTCATACATTCTACACATCTAGATTACACCAATTTCAATGAGGATAATTTTGAGAAAGAGAAGTATGAAAATAATAATGATGATGTACACACTAATTCTCATGCTCCACCACATTGGACTATTGATCCACTTCCACACATTGTTGATAATGAATTTATACTCAACAAAGATTTGGTTTCACAAAATTTTAGAAAAGGACTTAAGGAATAGCCTAAAGATCATACACTAATTTTATAATCTATCATGGAAATAAAAAAGGTTAAGCAAGTTGAATCTTCCAGTCATTTAGAGCATCTAGTTGTAAATGACACTATGGGGGCAACCATGTCTCAGCCACCGCCTATAGTAGCACAACCTTCTTCTATGCCACTAGTTGTAGCTATTACATCCCTACCTCCTATTGTAGCAACCCTTGTGAAAGAGATAAGATATCTTCAATCCAAGGTGGAATATATTGAGAAAGGTACCACTAGACCTACATAGGCATTGGATTATTTTGCACTTCTATATACACCATTGGCTTGTCACATTGCTTCTACACCCTTGACACAAAGATTTGTTCAACCCAAGATTACTCTTTATGATGGCAAGTGTGATCTAGAGATACATTTGAGAGCCTTTCATGTAGCATGTTTGGATTATATACCCAATGATTGGCTACTTACCAAATTTTTTCCATGGAGCCTAAAGGATTATGCTCTACAATGGTTTTATAGTCTACCAAATCAATTGATCACAACATTCAATCCTTTAGCAAACATGTTCCTAGTACATTTTAGTATCAACATTGGTGATAAGGTTTCATATTCATATATTGCACAATAGAAACAAAGGCCAAATGAGCCTCTCACAGATTATGTTCTTAGATACAAGACTATTCTAGCTAAGTTAACTAACCCATGAATGATCAAGAGCTATAAGACATCTTCAAACAAAGCCTTGTATTAGTACTACATGAATCTATTATGTTCAAAAGATTCTCTTCCTTCACTGAATTATGTTATACACTTAAGGGAAGAGAAGTGAAGTTAATCTCAATGGGTAAATTCAAGTATTCAAGTACTCCAAACACAATATATAAGAGTAATAGCAAAGTCCCATACAAGGTCAAAATCAATGACACCAAGAATTAGAATTGAATAACAGTCAATGTGGCTTTAGAGCCCCCTCAGCATGTGGTTTTATCAACACCTCCTCAATGTGCATTTACCAATTTACCAGTTTCTTTAGCCAAAGTTCTATAGTAGTTATTGAAATGTAACTTCATAACTCTCCTACCTATTTGGGAAGTAGATCTAGCAAAGCCTCTTCCACAGGGATATGATCAACATGCATTTTGATATTTTCATAGGGCATCAAGACACACAACAAATAGATGCATTAGTTTGCGACATAAGATACATGATTTGATTGATGATAATCTACTTGATCTAGGTACTTTAGTTGAGCCTCCAAATACTAGATAAGGCTTTAAAAATATTTTTAGATCCATTTCCATAGCATTCAAAATAAGAGAAAGAGGACACATCAGGTGTTCATCATACATACCATACACATCCTCCACCAATTACATACTAGGCACCTTTAGTTGAGGCACATCCTTTGAGAGGTGTGATAGGTGTATATGAGTCCAAAGTTCTAGCTAGGACTTCAATATCTTTTTCAAATTAGGAGATTATGGGGGATGATATAGGTTACAATGAACTTTTTATCAGATCACATATCCGTAATCAACCTATCTGTAGTGTACTCATTGACAATGGTTTCAACCTTAATATGTGCACCTTCACACTACTACAACATTTGGGTTATTTAGAGTAGGATATCACTCTAACTGATATAGTTATCAGTTGTTTTAATGGGCATATTCAAAGTTCATTGGGTGAGATAGTACTTCCACTATAGGTTGGTCCTACATATGTGGCTACACTATTCACTATAGTTCCCGGTACATGAGTTTTTGACATAATATTTGTTGACCATGGA
Source organism: Torreya grandis (assembly GCA_037957365.1). Lineage (NCBI taxonomy): Eukaryota > Viridiplantae > Streptophyta > Pinopsida > Cupressales > Taxaceae > Torreya > Torreya grandis. The sequence continues at coordinate 2,159,250 of JARHVA010001552.1, forward strand.
TTCAAAAACTTAAGGTAGTACATTCTATAGTTCATATATGTGTGAATTTAATTCATGCTAATTAGGTTATTATAATTGACATAGTTCTTTATGAGTCACCACTCCCCACTTTAGAGATATCTACCAACTTCTAGTCACTAGATCCAGTTCTTCCACCATTTTTAGATTCTCCTTCAACTTCTATTCTAGTTCCACTTTAGGTTCAACCATAGTTACAACATCTATCACTAGTGCAGAGGGTTCATACACCACCATAGCCTTAGGATTCTAGATATCTTCCAATGATAGTATTCACACCTAGAACAATTACACTAAGATCTCATATAGCTACATTGAGAGCCCTTGTTCACAAAGATTTTTATCCTACTTTCAGATGGGTCCCTAAGAGCCCTATAGTTACATCAACTTCTCAGAGTCACAGGGGGACCCCACGTTTAGTTTACACTTTAGATATTTTAGAGTAGTTACAATGTACACATATTTTAGCTACATAATCTTAGACACTCCATCGTGCCTCACAATCATGCATGATCCCATTATTTGAGACAAGATACCACAATAGGGAGTCTCATCTTGAGACTCATCAGTTAGTATCATTTCTTCCTAGTTTTACCTATATATAGCTTATATCAAAATACAAAAACAATACTAAAAAATCAAAATACAAAAACATTAAAATATTTTCAAAAATACTAAAAACAAATTTTGATTGTATGCATCATCCATGATTTACATTACTACTATCATGCTATGACTTACATTTGTTGCTGCATGCTATTGTATGTCAATTTTATACATTACCATGCTTCACTTGATCTTATTTGAGTGTGTGCAATGGCATCTAGCTATTTGATTGCTTCAATCTACCCATAGATGAGGAATTCCTACTTCTACATTTGAGACATACATTGTTATATATACCCACTAGGGGTATCTTTTACATAACTACATCTTTCAAGTTATGCCATTTCTACACACCACACTCTAAGTTATCATGATGATGTACATTAATTTATAACTTACATAGATATCATATCAACATTTCACTAGTATTTAAAACTTGTCTATCCCTTAACATATATCTAGTCTTGTACTACAAATGTTTTTCATACTTTCACATTTTCTTTGATTAGTTAGATTTGCTTGTATCCTTCCAATTATTACATGTTTCTCTGCTTGCTTAGTGTAGCTTGTGTGATTATATTTTTTAATTTTTGTTTGTCTCTTGATTATGCCTTAGGATATTTACCAATGTCCTTTACTTCATTTTCATGTTTGTGCCTTAGGACATTTGCCAATGTCCTTTGTTTTTACTCCTCTATGTGCTTGTGGCCTATGTGCCAATTTTATTTATTTCACTTATATGTGTATGAGGCATTTGAACATGCCTTCAATGCTTGTTTCTAGTTTGAGTGACATGTGCCCATGTCCCTTATTTACATGCCCCCTTGGCACATCTAGTATGCTTTTTGCTTGTTGATTGTCAAATGTGTGCAATGCCATGATCCATATCATGCATTCTCTTTGCTTAATTAGATGCCTTGATGGACATCATGCTCCATCTCTCTAACTAAAAACTAACAATTAACAACTAATAATTAACATTTATAGTTCTAATTTAGTTTATTATACATGCTTTCACATTATTATATCTATCTAGGCATACCTTTATTAATCTAATAATCTCTTAGTATAAACAATGCTATATCTTGAAACATATTGTCAAACATCAAATGCTATATCATATATCTTTTTAGAATTAACACACTTAAAAAACTCTTTTATTCTAAGGGAAGTCATTAAGGGTTCATAATTCCTACCCTCAGAAGAGGGGTCATAAAATAGGGGATTTATCATAGAGATAAAACCTCTTAGCAATCGAAACAATAACATTCAGAATAATCAACATAATTTTCTCAAATATAGGGGTTATCATGTGCAACATGATGGCTCTCACTTTTAGTTCAGATTGGGAAGTTAGTATAGCTTCTAGATCAAAATCCATGTTCTAAACATCAGTGATTGGGGGTAATGTGCACAACACATTGATATTATTTTATTTTTGAGTTTAGTTATTCTAAGCATTCTCAAAATTTACGTGCCTTACTCCATCTGTAGGTGGTTGGCATCACATTTGAGTAAAAATTTCATACAAGTTTAGCTTTTTTGAGTACCCAAGTTCCTAATTTAGCTTTCATATAATCCTAGTGTTGACCAATTTTTGACCCTACAGATCAAAATTGGGCACCCCTGTATGAAAATTTGGCCTTTAGATCTTTTAGGGGTAAATATCATGTCATAGAGTGATCTCATGTTTATTCAACATAATATGAATGCTATTAGCTTTGATCAATTTTTTTCTAGGCCTTTTACTTTGCTTTGGGTCATTATACCAGGTATGAGTAGAGTTTTAAAGAACATTTTCAAAGTGATATATCTTGTACACATGATAGTTGCAGAGGAAGCTAATCATGTGCGTTTGTTCATCTTGGTTCAAAGTTCTTGTGTACTAAGTCTGAGGTCCTTCATCAAAGCACAAATAAATTTGTTCATGTTAAAAAACTTACTTCAAAAAAAACATTTTTAGACTTAGTCATTCGAGCTCAACCATCCACTTCAAGTTTTCTTGTTAGGTAAAATTCCTTCGGAGGAGGTGTTCCACACAAAACCCATAGAAAAAGTGCAAGTGTTCTTTCTTTTAAAGGTTCTATTTTTGGGTTTTTTGTTCAAGTGTTGGGAATTATCTCAGACATTTTATTTGAAATAATTTCCTTGAAAGATATATTTTCAATCCAAAGGGCTCATTTTAAACTTTTTTGAAGGTTACTTCAACTTTTTTGAAGGGCACCTTCATCTTTCCAAAAATGTCATTTTCAACTTTTTTGAAGGGGTCACTTCAAATTTTATGAAGGGACGTTTTAAAAAATCCAAAAGGTACTTTACAAAAAATCTAAAGGGAATTTTCATAGGAAGGTGGACCAAATAGAAGTTTCAAAAGGTACATCCCAATCTTTCTAAAGGGTATTTTTCAAGTAGGGTGCCCTATTCAAAAGTTCAAAGGAATTAATGCAGAAAAAAGGGCTGAAGGATTTGTTTTAGGAAAAATCCCAAAGGAGAAGACCCAATGCAAAGAGCCAACTAAATTCTCTTAGGATAAAATGTCAAAATGAATGCTTAGAGGATTTTCTTCAGGAAAAAATCCAAAAGGAATTTATTCAAGAAAATTATTCATAGAAATTATCAAAAGTAAAAAGGTTGAAGGAATTCTTTTAGGAAAAGTGGCTGAGACAAATATTCCTAAAGGATACCTCTAAATCTAAGTTCCATAAATAGTTCTCTGAAGGATATCTTTCAAGTAAAAGTGTCCCACACATTGATTTTGAGGGAACTTTCCATGATTTGAAGGGCACTTTCCATAGTTAAAGAACACTTGGCAAAAGTCCAAAAGAAACTTAAGTCATAGGGAATGTTTTGAATGAATAAGGAAGGTGATGGCCCCGCAAACATCAATTTCAAACTATATAAAATAGCCATTAGATTCAAAAAGACTTGCTGGGAACTTGAGAGAAAACATAGAGGTAAAAAATGGCAAGATATTGAGCATTTGGTGTAGACAAAAAAGTGAAAAATATATAGGTCGATGGTTCAAATTGTTAATGATAGTTGACCAAATCAAGGAGCTTCCACAAAAATGACAAATATAGGTGTCCATAGGGTAGCTAGCAGTTAGGAAAAGCATTTTATAATTATCTCCATGAGTCCCATTTACTTCAAATAGTGATATGTGTCAACTCTCTTGTTAATAATTCTAAATATTCATGGATGGTATTTGATGGAGGTAGTTTCTTATGCCAATTCTGAAGGTTTTATGCCACTTTTCACCATTCTTATGACTTGTTTCAGATAAGTAGACCTCTTGACATGGAATGAATCACCTCACCTCTCTTCCACATGCAAATTTAACTAATTTTATCTTGGTGACACATGTCCTTATGCCTTTTGGACTCCCCTTCTCTCTCTTTTGGCCATTGTATGCATCTCTCCACTTGGGTACGGTGAATCCCTACCAAAATTTTGTATTGAATCAATAAAGATAGTTGTTTTTACCTCATTAAAGGATTATCTAAGTGTATGTGATGGTTATTGTCTTGTGAAAGTGTATCTTAACTTACCTTCACATTTCAATTTTCCTAGTACCTTGTGAGTTCAAAGACTTCTCTTTATAGGTTAGCAAAAAGTGTCAAACGGAGTTGTAAGTGTAGTGAATAGCTTTTTTGATAGTGTTTCTTAGAATGCCTATTGTCTAATTTTTCCTATTTTAAGTCAATTCTAAGACCCCATGTTGAAACATCGATGTAAAAATAAGGTTGTTATTGGATGTAGTGTATGTTAGGCTTCTCTTGGTTTAAAGTACATGTTAAGAGTGTGAGTAGAGAAAACATTTGGTGCATCACCTCTAGTAGAATAGGTTTAATTTTCATGATATTCTTAACCCCTTTCTTTCCTTAAGTTGTTAGTAATAGGAATATGAGCCTAAATGATGCATCAAGGGGAGCTAGCCCCTAATCTAGAGATCCACTCCCAATAGGGATACCCACAGCCTTGGGGTGGTTCTATTATTTCACTTGAATGAGGAGAATTTAGTCCCATCTCCTCATTTGGTGAAGGTTCAAGTGATAATGGTTTTTGGCATGCCTCGTGGGACTACTGAATCCATTCCTTGAGGAATTTTGGTGTTCTCCTTAAGATATCAACCTTTGGAGGTAATTCTAATAAACATCAATGTCGACTCCACATACATATCTATTAGTTGAGAAACCCAGGTATACCAATTGAAGTTATTTTCTTGTTCCATACTATTTTGTGAAGTGATTCATGGATATTTGTGTGTTTGATTTTGTTTTAACACAAGTTGAGGAGTTATGTCTAGCTTTGCCTTTTTCTCTTGATTATGAACAAGTTCTTGTCCAACCTTGTCATGATCCTCATCAAGAATATGCTGCCAATGATCAAACCTATCAAGTTTGTGCTTCATCTAACCCAATTGTCTCTCCTCCAAGCCATTCCATTACTAGTTTCCAAAAATATATGTTAGACCTTGACACTAGGTGTGGTTGTGGTCAAATTATCCCCAACATTTTTGTCAGGAGTGTGAGGGAAGATTTGGAGCAAGTTAAAAAGGAATTGATCCCTATAGATAAATCTAGTTGGCTATGTATTTATAATTATATGATATATATTTTTGGTTTGATCTTCCACCTAGAAGAAAGGTTTAGAACTTATGAACAACCTCGATCTTGGTAGCCTCAAGGTGTCCCAATTTCTTTATCCTTTCCCCAAAACTTTTCCTCTTGGAAACCCATTCAAGAAAGTGGCCAAGGGAATGAAGATATCATGATGGAGTAGGATAACACACTTGGGGAATATTTTGAAGAAGAAAAACTAAGTTTTGAAGCTCACCTTGAAAGGGAAATTGAGTTGGCAAATTAGATGTGGATGAAACCTATCATGGTAGCTAAAGGTAAACTATATAAACCCACTTCTCCAAATTGTAATCAAAGTGCCAATCCCAAGGAAAATATAGGTTTCCTAGACATATCATTCACTCCTTCATCAACCTCTCAATCCCATGAAGCTATCCTTGAACCGACCTTCCCTAGATGGAAAGATGTGATGACAACCCATGAGAAAAAAAAAAAATCATGCTTAAGTGGAGAAGTTGTTAGGGAAGAGACATTTGGAACCGTTAAAATCCATCCCACTCCTCCTCAAGATGCTATTGAAACCATGCTTCCACACCTTACAACTAATCAAGTTTCCCCTCTTAATGTTAAGAATTGTATTGTCACTTGGGAATCCCCTTTGGCCAAAGTCACTATTTTTGAAGTGCTTAAGGTTAATGTCACTAGGAGGGAGGATGAGATCAAAATATTAGATTGGATTGAAGATGGAGAAGGGATATATTATGATGAGGAGAGGTCAGGTTGTGAGGATATGAAGTAAGATTCCCCTTGTGTTGGAAAAGATGCCTTGAAACAAGTTTTTTGGGACTCTAAGGAAGAAAAAGAAATGGCCTATTTTGTCTCTCGTTTTCATGATCCAATATATTCAAAGGATGATGACCTATGGTAAATATTTTAGAGAATATGTAATGAAGTTAAATCTCTCAAAGAACCTACAAATCCCTTGGAGTTGACTAGTCATGGTAAGAAAGAAAATGGGGCTTAAAAGGAGGACATGTGGCAGATTTACATGCAAATGTTCCAAGAGTATGAGGAGGAGGAAAAGACCAAGCTCTTAGATAAGCAAGCTCAAGATGATAGAAAGTAAATACACGTTGAAGAGAAACATCATGGAGATATCCTATATCATAATAGAGCAATCTATGATGATTTTAGCCCTTTTGAAAATAACTTAGAGCTTGTCTCTACATCCACCTATGCAACCACCTCCAATAATCTTCATGAAGAATACAATAAATTAACACCTTCAAATGGTGATGATACAATGTTACTTAAATAGTTTGAAGAGATTATAGGAATGGAAAAGGATGATCATATCCTTCAAGAAGAGATGAACTTGCAATAAGCTATTCTATACATGGATTTTAGATTTGTCATGATAAGATGAAGGGACAACAGTTTGAGGCATGATTTGAGGTTAAAGAGGACCTTGACTAATTTGAGAATGCATGGGAGATGACTCCATTGAATTGTGTACAAAATCAAAGAGCAAAGAGGAATCAAGATTCATCTAGTATCCCATTCAGAAAGAGACATGCCTGACATCCTCACTCATCTAGTGAGGAAGGAAACCTAAGATCCCTTTTGATCTAGGAAGGGAGGTATGAGCAAGGTGAATGTACATATTTGTTTCCTTTTTGATATGTTTATTTTCCTTAAGTGCTTAGTATCACATGTGTGTTTTCTTTAGTCTTTGTTGCGTGTCTCTTTCCTTTGTGTGTTTGAGGTAGTCAATGGTTGTCTTGTTGATCAAGATTTGAGTCAATAGTCAAGATATATTGTTTACCTTAGTCCTTAGATGAATCCTTGCCTAATGGACTATTTAAGCTACCATTCTGGTCAGTATAGTAGGCATACTACCCTTATGAGTCACCATTTTATTGACCAATTTTTGACCTTGTAGGCTAAAATTGGGCACCCCTATATGAAAATTTTGCCTTTAGATATTTTAAGGGTAAATAACATGTCATAGAGTGATCTTAGGTTTATTCAATGTAATATGAATGCTATTAGCTTTGATTACTTTGTTGTTTATGTCCTTTTACTTTGCTTTGAGTCATTTTCATAGGTATGAGAAAAGTTTTAAAGAACATTTTCAAAGTTCTAGATCTTGTACATATGACAGTTGTAGAGGAAGCTAATCATGTGGGTTTGTTCATCCTCGTTCAAAGTTCCTATGTACTAAGTCTGAGGTCTTTCATCGAAGCACAAACAAAGTTTTTCATGTTTAAAAACTTGCTTCAAAAAACATTTTTAGACTTAGTCATTTGAGCTCGGTCATCCATTTCAGGTTTTCTTGTTTGGTAAAATTACTTTGAAGGAGGTGTTCCACACAAAACCCATAGCAAAAGTGTATGTGTTTTTCTATTTTGGAGGTTTTGTTTTTGGGTTTTTTGTTCAAGTGTCAAGAATTTTCTCAGACATTTTGTTCAAAACAATTTTATTGAAAGATATCTTTTCAAGCTGAAGGGGTCATTTACAAATTTTTAGAAGGGAACTTCAACTTTTCTGAAGGGCACCTCCATCTTTTTGAAAAGGTCATTTTTAACTTTTTTGAAGGGGTCACTTCAACTTTTCCAAAGGGATTTTTCAGAAAGCTAAAAGGTGCTTTAAAAAAAATTTGAAGGGTATTTTCTCAATAATGTGGACCAAATAGAAGCTTCTAAAGGTGCGTCCCAATCTTTTTTAAGGGTATTTTTCAAGCAGGGTGCCCTATTTAAAAGTTAGAAGGAATTAATGAAGAAAATGGGGCCAAAGGATTTGTTTCAAGAAAAAACCTGAAGGAGAAGACCTGATGTAAAGAGCTAAATGAATTATCTTAGGAGAAAATTACAAAACAAATTCCCAAAGGATTTTCTTTAGGAATAAAGATCAAAGGAATTTGTTGGGAAAAATTGTCCGCAAAAATTGTCAAAAGTAAATAGCCTGAAGGAATTCTTTCTAGAAAAGTGGTCGAGACAAATCTTCCTAAAGGAAACCTTTGAAGATAAGTGCCCCAAATAATTATTTGAAAGATATATTATTAGAAAAAGTGTCCCACACATTAATTTAGAGGGAACTTTCCATAGTTAAAGAACATTTGGCAAAACTCTAAAAGAAACTTAAGTTTGAGGGAATGTTCTGAATGAATAAGGAAGGTGATGGCCTTATAAATGTCAATTTCAAACTACAAAAAATAGCCATTGGAGTCAAAAATACTTGGCCTGAGAGAAAATATAGAGGTAATAAATGGCAATATTATGAGCATCTGGTATAGACAAAACAAGCAAAAAATAGATAGGTTGACGGTTCGAGTTATTGCTAGTAGTTGACCAAATCAAGGAGCTTTTATGAAATCAATAAACACAAGTGTCTAGAGAACATCTAGTAGTTAGGAGGAGCATTTTATAATTTTTTCCATGAGTTCCATTTCCTTTGAATAGTGCTATGTGTCAGCTCTCTATTTTTAGTTTCAAATGTTCATGGATGGTCTTTGATGGAGGTAATTTCTTATGCCAATTCTAAAGGTTTTATGCCACTTTTCACCATTTTTATGGCTTGTTTCATACTAGTAGACCTCCTAACATGGAATGAATTGCCTCACCTCTCTTCCAAATGTAATTGTAACTGATTTTCACTTGGTGACACATGTCCTTGTGCCTTTTGGACTCCCCTTCTCTCTCTCTTCCTCCAAGTTCTATAAATTGGGCCCTTTTGGCCATTGTATTCATCTCTCCACTTGGTTATGGTGAAGCCCTACCAAAATTTTGTCTTGAATCAATAAAGATCACTATTTTTTACCTCATTCAAGGATTCTTTAAGTGTATGTGATGTTTATTGTCTTGTGCAAGTGTCTCTTAACTTACCTTCACATGTCAATTTTCTTAGTACCTTTTGAGTTCAAATACTTCTCTTTGAAAGTTAACAAGACATGTCAAATGGAGTTATAGGTGTAGTGAATAGATTTTTTGATAGCGTGTCTTAGAATGCATATTGTCTAAGTCTTGCTAACTTAAGTCAATTCCAAGACCCCATGTTGAAACATCGATATAAGAAGAAGGTTATTATTAAATGTAGTATATGTTAGGCTTCTCTTAGTTCAAAGTACATGTCAAGAGTGTGAGTAGAGTAGACATTTAGTGCATCAACTATAGTAGAATAGGTTTACTTTTCATTCTATTTTTAACCCTTTTCATTCCCCAAGTTGTTAGTAATAGGAATATCAACCTAAATGATGCATCAAGGGGAGCTATCCCGTAATCTAGAGATCCACCTATAATAGGGATACCCACAGCCCTTGGGTGGTTCCATTATTTTAATTGATTGAGGAGAAGTTTGTCCCATCTCCTCATTGGATTCAAGTTCAAGGGAAAACACCTATTACATCATTTTTAGAGTGGCTTTCATACAATCCTAATCTCCATCTTTTAAAATGGCCAAGAGTGGCCTAGTTTTCAACACACATTTGGCTATCCACACCATAGTGTCAGATTTATAGCACATTCATGAGCTCCACAAGCCATCTCATATGACATATATTCTATATTGGTATTACTTCATAGTTTTACTTCACATGGCAATGATGGAGCCAAAGGGATAACATTTGTATTCTTGAGCCACCCATTTAGAGAGATTGGACACACATTCCAAACATCGATTAACACACACACATGATTTGTTAAAGTCACTTAATTAGTGATAATAGATTTAAAGGGCCAACCTTTGCATTATTGAGCCATATTATTGGGAATTGAGCACTTGGCTCTGTTCATGATAGTACTCTTGATTCAACACATACTTAGCATAATCCAACATCACAATAGGTTTTGTATTGGTTCACATACTTGGTGAGGTGTATTCATCCCTCTCTCTTCCTTTACTTTGTTTTTGTACATTCTTATTTGAGACATAAAATATCTAGTAAGAACAAATCTACTTAATGTTTTTATTTTTAGATTCACACATCATAGCGTGCTCTCTCTATGCACATCCAACATCACACAGCTTCATGAGCTTTCCCCTTATAGGTAAGTTTAAGTATGCTTTCTAGTTTTCCTTTATATTATTAGTTTGATTTACTACATCACTAAAATAAAGGGGGGAATAAACGTAATCATATAAAATGTGAAATTGGATGACTTAGGCATGGTTAATATCACCCAACCTATAGGTCCTCCTTCTTACTCACTCAACCCTTCTTAACTAGACGTTCATTGAATCCCAGTCACTTATAGCTTCCTGAACTTAGCTTTTTAAGACCTAGGTAGCACTCTCAGACCTAGATCCATTCCTCTAGGTCTCATCTTCCTAGGATAATAGTGCCCAACTTGGACATGCGTGCTAGAATTTAGGGGTGTCCTACTTTTGGTGCTATTGTCCAAGTTCACTTTAGCCTCAAATGGTCAAATTTTCTTGATTCTTTATATTTTCCCCTATCAGCCTAATACAATCTCATCTAACCCATGATCATCAGCTTCCCTATAAAAGGACATTCAATGTCCATTTAGAAGGGTTGACACTGATTCATATGAAAAAAACAAGAATAAAAGCAAGTGCACTTAAGCACTTTTCCCTATTCTCTACATATAACCTTTCAAAACTAATTCAAGCCTATTCAAGCACTCATACCAGTCCCTAGTCATCCAAAGTGCATTCCAGTTTTACATTATAGTTACATACATCACATAATTACATAATGCAATTCAAATGGGAGAACTACATTTGCTTGATCCCTCTTCAGAATATTAGTATGTAGGTAGCTTGATCCTAAGTTTGACACTCCTATCCAATATGGAAATAGAGTTTTGGGTCCCATTTATGACAGTTTGCCATACCTACATAGTAATTTCTAGATCCTACCTCATTCATTTCAACCAAGAATAAGCTAAGTTTTATTTCTTTACACTTCTTACTATTTTTGGAAAAGGTGAAATACATATCTATTTACACAAATTAGTAGGCTAATTAAGACACATTAATTACTTATTTACATTTACTCAGACCTTTGTTTACATATCTATTTATTTGTTTCTCATAGTATTTTTGAGTGGGTGAAATATAGGATACACATGATATATATGATTAAATATTATCAGATTCTATGCATATAATTTATTTCCCATACCCTTAGGGGACAAGATCACATTGGTGGTATGTCCTATATTAGGGGAATCTCTAGATATTTGAAATGATGATGATACATTTCTTACTTTCTATTTGTCACATTGATATATTTTATATTAATTATATCATATATTTATATTAGCTACATCTTGTATGTTTTAATGGATATCTACATCATGTGGTTATATTGGTTCCATTGTGTGTTGTGTATAATTATGTGTTTAATTGTTTGCATGTATATGCTTGTGTGTGTTTTTTGATGTCTTGTTATGTATTTCTCCATGGAGGTTCCTATATTTTTAGTTTCATGTAAAATTTTTGTATCTTTTGAGTCATATGCCATTAGTAATGACTCATTATATTTAGCTACATAATTATGTGTGATTTATGTGATATTATATTAATGTTTCCATGATACATATCATGCATATACTATGATTGGTGCCATGGTACTTATCATGTACATTAATATTTTTGTTATTAAATTTCTTGGTGCCTATGTTTATATGTTCTTTACCATGTATCTATTGGGGTACACTATTATTTGTTTTATTCATTGCTTTATCTAGCCATGCTAAGTGCAAATTTTATATGTTATGGCATACCATTTTCCCCTGCCTTGCTTTGTCACTTAGAGGCATTAACCCATCAATATATACCAAAGTTTATTACCATGAAATATATATTATACATGTAGAGTATTCATTGGGGCATGTTTATTTCCCCCATTTATTTCACCTTTATATGCAGATGCACACCTTATTATTTAACTTTATATGATGATATTTTAAGATGGTTACATACATGATTTATATGACTTTTCAATAATTTTTAAAGCTTTATCTATGTATATTTTATAACACAATATGTATTTAAATATTTATTTTAAGATGAGTGATTGATGTGTAATTTTTTGAATCCAACAAATCAAAAAGGGGGTATATGTCCAAATATTTAAAGGTTCTTCAAGATTGAGAAAAATATTAAGATTTTTTTTTTCAAGATTGAATAATAAATATTTAAACAAAAGTTTTGGTGAACTTGAGTGAAATGATAACACTATAAATGTTCCATTTTTATATTTAGTTCCATTTTTATATTTATATCACCAAGAAATGGGCTAGGTTGTCATAAATCCATGAGAAGTACTAGCTATGCCTAAAGCTGGTCTCAAAATTTCTAATTAGAATACTTAAAATAGAGTTTTATTTTCAAGTTTTGATATCATTGGTTTGAATACAAATCAATGTAGTCATTCCTAATCTCATCTTTCAATTTTTTTTTTTTAAAGTTACTACATTCCACATTGAGTTTAAATTTATTATTTGTTACAATTATCTATTATTTTTAGGTATGTCATACTTTCCAAGATATAAAAAAATCTGCATGGATAGAGCCTTTCTTAAACACCATTCAATTCTTAAATACTTCCTGAAGTAAGTCAATGTACAGATTTAAATTTATTATTTTTATACTTGAAGATGCACTCCATTCACTCACATACACACATTAAAGTAGGGCATTATATACACACCTAATTCTGGTACAATAGCCTTTTCCATAGTGCCTTTTACCTTTTTTTCACTCTTCAACCAATTATGTATATTTGGCTATTTTTAGGACATTTACTACCACAAAATACTCACTCTTTGGCTTTTTATCCTTGTATATGTCTTAAAAATTCAGCCATTTCATAATATAAGACTTATTTTTCTATATTTTGAGATGCATGCACCCATTCTAGACATCTGTCTCTCTAGGAATAGATTCAATGACTACATGTATACCTTTGAATCTATCTTGTGTATTTTTATGAGTCCTTTTTCCTTGGCCTAATTTATTATGCCTTTAATTTCACATGTTATAATTTTATACAATTAACCATTGCACATGTCATGTCCTAAGGAGTCCTACATATAAAAAATAACTCATAATCATTTACCAAGTGATAATTGAATGGAAAACCTTTCTTAAGTTAGAGACTTTATTGATCAAATACTTTTCTACACTTGAGAGGGAGTTCTCACATTAATCCAAACATAGTCATTCACCACTTCACACTAATATGACATCATCCACATGTATCAAAATAAGGTTTAATAAAATGTTAATTTAGTTGCATCAAACATATAGGTAAGAGGAGGTTAAATCCCCTACTCAACATTCCACTTACATGGCACTAGAATTATTTAGGGTCTAATTTTGAGTGGGTGGGATATGCAGTTAAAAATCCCTTGTGGTCTCCAAATAAATATTATGTTTTTGTTATTATTCATAGTGTGTTTGATGAAAAATAGGTCAAGAGAATAAGAATACATAAAATCAAATTTTATCCCTATGAATTCCATTAAATGAAGACACATGATTGTACAACATCTGAAATTGCACCTATATAAGAGAACTAGAAATTTATAACATAACACAATACAAATTGTGGTGCAATACAATAGATTCATTGATTCTTTCTTGGTGTGATCATTTCATGATTTTTGATATTGTATTCAATTATTTCTTGTTCATTTATTTAATTTATATTTGTTACTTATTTTTAGCCACTAGGGAAGATTTGAATATATTGATTTGAATTATTTCATGTTATATCTGTTGGAAATATTGTCATTGATGTCAAATGTATAGTATTGGTGATAAAGGCCCCATTGCTTTTAATGGTATTTTTAATATTCATATCTTGGCTAATGTGTGTTAATATTTATTTAATATTAACAAGTATATTTTTGATTTCATATAAGTCAAAAGAGGGTCCATGGAGAAGTCAAAGAGTCACGAGGTAAAGACAAAAGAGGAATGGGATGCATTTTCTCATGAAGAGTCATCTTGAGGAATTCTAAGAGTCACCATGTGAAGACAAAATAGGGTATGGTATATTTTTCGATGAAGAGAGACTTTGAAGAATATGAAAAGTCACCAAGATAAATAAAATATGCATTTTATTATGAAGAGTCACCATGTGACTTTTCAAATGCAAGGATATGAAGGGTCATGCAAGTTTGGCACCATTTTCTATGAGGATTGAAGGGTCAAAAAGGGTGAATGCCCAAGGTGATTTGGAAAGATATAAATAAAGGCTTGAGAATATATTTGTAATATGCAAGAGAGTGCATGGTTTGTATTTGTTTTTGAAGAGAGAAAAGTAGGAGACATTGTAGAGTTATATCATTTGTTGAGTAAACAAAATTGAGAGATAGTTGTGTTTTATACACAAGAGGGGTTTGTGCTCTTATGAGTTGGTGCTCACAAATCTTTGTAAGGGGTTGGTGCTCCTACAAGTTAGTTCTTGTAAATTTTTTAATTTAATTTTGTTCTCATTCATATACTTGAGATTGTTCTCTATGGTTTTCCCCACTTTGGGTTTTCACATAAAAATCTGGTGTCTCGCTCTTTCTCTTGTGTGGTGCATATTATTATTTCAATTTTATTGCATATCTTGAATGTGTGATTAGGTGGTTAAAGAAAATAAATCAGATTAAGTAAAAGATATATAATATATTGATTCACCCTCCCTCTCAATATATTTTATGCTTAACAATTAGTATCAGAGTAGGTTCCTTTTGAAAAAGTTTTACAGCTTGAAGGTAGATCAGGAAAACACGATGGTTGGATCACATGAATGTTTTTATACAAATAAGACACTTTTGTTTGATGGGATAAATTATGCTTTTTGGAGCATAAGGATGAAGACTTATTTGATGACCCTTAGATTTGACATTTGGCAAGTAGTGGTGGACGAATATGAAGAGCCACAAACACTTATAACTACTCCAACAGAAAAGAAGGCAAGTAAAAATAATGCTAAAGATTTAAATGCTATTTTATGTGGTTTATGTGAATAAAAAATTGTTAAAGTTATGTAATGTAAATGTGCTCATGAAACTTAGATAAAAATTGAGAATATCTACAAAGGTGATGGAAAGGTTTAGCAAGTTAAGATTCAGAATTTTAGAAGACATTTGAGAGTTTGAATATGAAAGATGAAGAAAATATAGTAAGTTACTTTTTATGGGTTGATCAAATAGTTAATCAGATTTAAGGTCTTGGAGAAAAGTTAGAAGAATCAATTGTGGTTCAATTTTTTTGAGATCTTTACCATTGAAATATGATGAAAAAGTTTTAGCAATTGAAGAGATGAAAAATTTAGCAAAGCTAAAAATAGATGAGGTACATGGTATTATTACAACATATGAGATGTAGGCTGAACAAGAGAAACCCTCAAAGATAGAAGCTACTTTCAAGACATAAAGAAAGAGAAGGCTAATATTCAAGAATTAAGTGACAGCTCTATCGATGATGAAGATGACAATGGAGCTCTATTCTTTTGCAAGCCCCAAAAAGGCACATATAAATATCAAGGAAAATTATCTTTTAAATATTTTAATTATGAAAAGATTGGACATTTTGTAGCTAAGTGCCCAAATAAGGGTAATAGTGACAATGGGTAAAGAAAGTCTACATACAAGAAAAATTTCAAAGGAAAATTCAAGAAGGTATTTGGGAAGAAGAGTTTGTATCCTAAAGATCCTATCTCAATTAAAGATAGTGGAGTCAATGATTCAGAAAAAGAGAATATATTTATGGCCATACATGAAGATGCCTCCATAAACAAAAGTATAGATGATCAAGAAGAAGAGCAAGATGAAGTTGAAGTAAATCTGGAAGGAGAACTCATTTGTGCCTTAGAAGAGTTAAAATCTCTTGAGAAGAAGAATCAAAGATTAAAGCTCTAGATCGAGAAAAATGAAAAGGAGTCAAAAGAAATAATTGAAAATCTACAAGTATATTTTGTAGAAGCCAAAAAAAATGAAAAAGATTTAGTGGCATAATTGTAAAAAGTAAGTAAAAAATGTGAAAGGTATGTTATTAAAATTGCGTCTTTAAAAGAAAATATTGAGAAAATAAATAAAGAAATTAATAATAAAGCATCCAATGATTCAAAATTTGAGAATAACACTAATATATTGAATAAGATATTAGAAAGTCAAATATCAATGTCAAATAAAATAGGTATTAGATTTGAAAAAGAGAAAGGGGAGGCCACTAATTTCGTAGACAAGGAAAAAGGAAAGAGCTATACTAAATTTATTACAAAAGAAGAAATAAAAAGGGAAGAAGTTAAGAATACAGAGGACATATCAAACAAAGAAGGCTAGAAGAAACATAGCTAAAAAAGACAATCGGATCAGAGATACATAAACATGTCCTATTTTTATGGTTACTATTTTTATTGTAATAGATATGGTCATAAGAAAATAGAATGTCAAAAAAAGGCTAACAATTTCAAAATTAAGGAGAAGGAAAGTCATGCAGACTCAAGCAAAAGCCACAACTCTTTTGCTCCTCTATCAGGCTTTAATGAAGAGGCCATAATATGTTACAAGTGAAACAACTTTGAACACATAGCCTAGTGCTATAAAAGTGTGTTCGAGTCAGTCAAGAAGGACTATAGTTTCAAGGCTCCATTCATGAAGAAGAAAGTTTAGATAGGTTCATGGTAGAAGAAACAACTTGAAAAATCTATGTTGGTATAGACAACTTTGCATGCAAGAAATGAAGAAAAGCCATGGTTCATTGATAGTGGATGTTTAAGACATATGATAGGAGATAATAACAAGTTCATAACCTTAAAGAAAATCAATGGTAACACAGTGAAATTGAGAGATAATACTACTATCAAAATTGCTAGAAAAGGTACACTAAGTTTGGATAATGATAGAACTAAAACTAAAAATGTATTATATGTAGGTCTTAATCATATTCTTTTAAGTGGAATTCAAATGTGTGATCAGGGGCACACACTAAATTTTTATGTAGAAGGTTTTAAAATTAGGAGAAAATATTCAGATGTGTTGGTTATAGATGCTAAAAGAACATGAAATAATTTGTATATGTTATCAAACATCAAAGGTCAAAGATGTTATTTGACTCAGATTGAATAAAGTTGGCTATGACACAAGATAATGAGACACATAAATTTTGACAATATTGTCAACATCAATAAGAAGAAAGCAGTCAAAAATATTTCAAATATTACAAAGCCATTTGACACGCTTTGTGAACCTTGTCAGCATGGGAAGCAGGTCAGAAGATGGTTCAAAACAAAAGAGTACTCGACCACTCAAATGTTAGAGATTATTCATACTAATCTATGTGGACCTATGAGAACTCAAATTACTTAAGGTGAGAAATATTTTATGTTTTTTATTGATAATTTTTCATGTATGACTTGGGTAATATTTTTAAAGAAAAAATTAGAAGTTTTCAGACATTTTAAAGCTTTCAAAGCATTAATTGAGAATGAAACTAGTTTGAATATTAAGTGTCTAAAATAAAATCAAGCAAGAGAATTCATGTCATATTAGTTTATTGAGTTTTGTGAATATCATGGAATAAAAAGACATTATTCAACAGCTAAAACTCCATAGCAAAACAAAGTAGTTGAAAAGAGAAACATAATAGTTCAGGAGATGGTGAGGACAATGTTAAATGAATCTAAGATAACCAATAAATATTAGAGAGAGGTAGTTGATAAAGTAGTACATATTTATAATAGAGTGTTATTGAGAGTCAATAGTGACAAGACTCTTTATGATCTATGAAAAGACAAACCAACAATAGTTGATTATTTTAGAGTTTTCGGTAGTAGATGTTTCATAAAAAGAATTGATAAAAAACTTGGTAAGTTTGAATTTGGAGCAGATGAAGGTATATTTCTTAGTTATTATTGTAAAAGTAAATCTTATAAATGTTATAACAAAAAAACCAAGAAAATTGTTGAAAGTACAAGTGTCAAGATAAAAAAAGATGGAACACAAAGAATTAGTGATCTAGTAGACATTCCTAAAATCATTGAAGAGAAAGATTTTAAAGAATCAGATGAAGATGATAAGAAAGAGAAAAGTGACACCAAAACCCCATCCAAATATGTTCATATAAATCATAATGAGAGTGACATCATCAAGGATATAAATAAAGGAATTTGTACTAAAAAAATGATGGTAAGTGAATCTGAGCAAGTTAATTTTTCTTTGTTATCCAAAATTTAGCCTAGAACTTTTTCAGAAGCTAGACATGATAAGCATTGAGTTAAGGCAATGGATGAAAAATTAAATTAGATAGAAAAAAATGATACTTGGTCATTAGTGCCTAGACTAAAAGATCATAATGTGATAGAAACAAAATGGGTTTATAGAAATAAGTTGAATAAAAATGGAGAAGTGACCAGGAATAAAACAAGATTAGTATGTAAAGGATATGCTCAGATTGAGGAAATAAATTTTGAAGAAACTTTTGCATGATTATCAAGGATAGAGGCTATTAGAATGTTTTTTGCATATGCAGTGTTAAAAAATTCAAAGTGTTTCAGATAGATGTCAAATCTACCTTCCTAAATGAGAATCTAGAAGAAGTCTACATTGAGAACCCTAAGGGATTTATTCTATCAAATATTAGTAGCCATTTACGAAGATTGAAGAAAGCACTATATGGATTGAAACAAACTCCTAGATCTTGGTATGCAAGACTTGATAAACACTTACAAGATCAAGGTTTCAAGAGAGGATTTACTGATAGTAATCTCTAAATCAAAATAGAAGGTACACATCAATTGATTGTTTTGGTATATATTGATGACATCATTTTTGGAGGAAAAATTGAAAAAATGACAAAAGAATTTGTTGATAATATGCAAAAAAAATTTGAGATGTCTATGCTTGGAGAATTGCCATTTTTCTTAGGATTGCAAATATTTTAGTCAGATAAAGGAATTTTCATATCTCAAAGTAAATATGCCAAGGAAATGTTGAAGAAATTTGGTTTTGAAGATTGTGCACCAGTTGGCACACCAATGTGTATAGGAAATAAGGTGATCAAAGATGAAGATTCACCTATTACAGATCAATATTTATATAGATCTATGATTGGTAGTCTTTTATATTTGGAAACATCAAGGTTAGATATCATGCATGCAGTAGGTATGGTTGTAAGACATCAGTTAGCTCCAAAAGATAGTCATGTTCAGTTGGTGAAGAGAATATTTAGGTATATCAAGGGGACATTGGATTATGGATTGTGGTATCCCATAGGTAGAGATTTCACTTTGGTTGCTTATAAAAATTTAGATTGGGTAGGTTGCTTGGATGACAAAAATAATACAAGTGCAGGAGATTTCTTCCTTGGTGATAACTTAGTATCATAGCTAAGAAAAAAGTAGAATTCAATATCACTTTATATAGTTGAAGTAGAATATATTGCAGTGGTATTATGTTGTATTGAAGTGCTTTGGATGAAGCAAACTTTAGAAGATATCAAGGTAAAATATGATGAATCTATTTCTATTTTTTGTGACAACACAAGTGCTATTAATATTTCAAATAATCCAGTGATGCACTCAAGAACAAAACATATTCTCATCAGATATCACTTCTTAAGAGAGAAGGTTGTAGATCAATAGGTTAAGATGGGATATATTAGTACTACAGAGTAGATTGTAGATATTTTCATAAAGGCACTACCAAAAGACACATTTGAGTATCTATGAGAGAAGTTAGGAGTAATTTATTTTACTTCTTGCTATTGAGGATCATCATCAGTTGAGGGGGAGCTAAGTGTTAGCTCTAGGTAGGCCCTTTGACATTGATGTCAAAGGGGGAGAAGAATAGAAATAGGTATAGATACATATGTAAAAATAGGTACAAAGAATAGGTACAAGTTGCTATAGTAAGGGGGAGTTACTATATGTTTATTAGATGGTCGTATGTGCAGGTTGACATGTATAGTATAGGTTTCAAGATGTGGCAGTTTCAATTTGAGATTGCCATCAATGATAAAGTGGGAGATTATTGGAAATATTGTCATTGATGTCAAAGGTTTAGTATTGGTGATAAAGGCCCCATTAATTTAAATGATGTTTTTAATATTTATATCTTGGCTAATGTGTGTTAATATTAATGAATATATTTTTTGGTTATATATAAGTCAAAAAAGGGTCCATGGAGAATTCAAAGAGTCATGGGGTAAAGACAAAAGAGGAATGGGATGCATTTTTTCTTGAAGAGTCATCTTGTTGAATTCCAAGAGTTGCCATGTGAAGACAAAAGAGGGTAAGGTGCATTTTTCCATAAAGGGACACTTTGAGGAATACGAAAAGTCACCAAGATAAAGAAAGGATGCATTTTCTTATGAAGAGTCACCATGTGACTTTTTGAATGCAAGGATACAAAGGGTCATGAAAGTTTGGCACCATTTTCTATGAGAATTAAAGGGTCAGAAAGGGTGAATCCCAAAGATCATTTAGAAAGATATAAATAAAGGCTTGAGAAGCTATTTGTAATATGAAAGAGAGTGCATGGTTTGTATTTGTTTTCAGAGAGAGAAAAGCAAGAGATATTGTAGAGTTCTATCATTTGTTGAGTAAACAACATTGAGAGATAGTTGTGTTTTATACACAAGAGAGGTTGGTGCTCCTGTGGGTCAGTACTCACAAATCTTTGCAAGGGGTTGGTGCTCACAAATACTTGCTATGTTGGTGCTTGGAAAAAGGGGTTGGTGCTCCTGCAAGTTGTTGCTTGTAAACTTTATAATTTGAGTTGGTGCTCATTCATATACTTGAGATTGTTCTCCATGTTTTTTCTCACTTTGGATTTCCACATAAAAATTTGGTCTCTCTCTCTCTCTCTCTCTCTTGTGTGGTGCATATTATTGTCTCAGATTTATTGCATATCTTGAATGTGTGATAAAGTGGTTAAAGAAAAGCAATTATATTAAGTAAAAGATATATAATATACTGATTCACCCACCCCTCTTAGTATATTTCATGCTTAATAATATCTCCCATGTGAAAATGTTTTATGTATTTTCTTAATGTCATTATATTTTAGTGTCATTATTTGGTAAAAATCAACCTTAATCTTCATAATTTGTCCTTTGTAGTTGGCCTGATGTTAAGTTATACTCAAGACCCCCATGATAGCCATGGGAAAGTAGTTAAGTGTATTCTATAGGATTTTTGTGGTACTACTGATTATGGGATTGAATATTTTTTGAGATGAAAAATGTTGGTTATATGTTACACTAATAATAATTGGGTATATGATCTTTATGATTTGTTCTTGAAAGAAGCATTATATTATTTCTTTTTATACTATGGAGGCTAAGTATGTTAGAGTTGTAGCTAATGGTCATGAGTTTTTTTATATTTTATGCATGCTTTCTAAGTTTAGATGTTTGTAGGTCAAACCCACAACACTTTTGTGTGGTAATCATAATGTCATCCATATTATTATTAACCTATTGAAGCATAAATGTACATATACTTTGAGATTCATATGAATTATATCCAACAAATAATACTAAAAAAGATAATTTATACTAAAAAAGATAATTTATATTAAGTATTACTATATATATATATATTAATGTCATCCATATTTTTTTAACCTAGTGGAATATAAATGTACATACACATTGAGATTCATATGAGTTATATCAAATAAATACTACTAGAAAAGATCATTGATATTAAGTATTGCTATATATATATATATATGTCATCCATATTATTTTTAACCTAGTGGAGCATAAATGTACATACAGATTGAGATT
Source organism: Torreya grandis (assembly GCA_037957365.1). Taxonomy (NCBI): domain Eukaryota; kingdom Viridiplantae; phylum Streptophyta; class Pinopsida; order Cupressales; family Taxaceae; genus Torreya; species Torreya grandis. The sequence goes on from JARHVA010001552.1 coordinate 2,181,209, forward strand.
CATATGAATTATATCCAATAAATAATAATAGAAAAGATCATTATATATATATATATATATATATCTGTGTGTGTGTCTGTTTGTACACACACACACACACACACACACACACACACACACACACACACACACACACACACACACACACACACACACACACACACAAACTCATTTCTTGAGGCTCAATTTATTTAGCTCAAAAAACTTTTGGGAGTAAAGGAAGGTGTCATTAAGGGGGGATAATTATGCGATTCATTGATCATTCCATTTATCAAGTATATCTAAATGGGAGATGTTAGTGTATTTAATAAATCATACACTATTGTATGGTTTAATTTATTATTGTAATATCTAATTATAAATATGGATAGTCACTAATTATATGCACACTTATCCATATGTTCGTGTTAAAGAATATTTTCAACTAAGTAATCAGGATAATTTACTTGAGCTAATAATAAAAAAAGTATTATTTTAAGAAGACTAATTATGCATGTAAATGAATCTCTAAAACACTAACCCTAACCTTCTTTCTTATATATATATATATATATATATATATATATATATATATATATATATATATAAGTATATAAAAATCTAGTGTGAGAGGTCAATCAATGAAAGAAAGAGTTATTATTATAATACTGACATATTTATAGAGGTTTTAATCTAAATAGGTAGTCACTCTACTTGTATAAATCCATGTCATTTGTATTACATTTATTTTAGTGATTTATCTTATGATGCATGTGGGTGATAGTCTTAAGTTTAGTTGAATTTTTTTGCAACCTTCTAGATAATTTTAAATTCAACACTACGAAGGTGATATTCCCATGTTAGTAAAGTGATTAATTGATAAGCAGGACTCTAATTTTTTATTCAAGCTATCCAATGTTGTAATGTGTATTTTACTTTCAATCACTAAATTGTGAAGATTGATTATCACTTTAAAAAAAATTGTTTCTGAAATGACATATACATAGGTCACATAATAAGAATGGATCATGGACCAAATTTTACCATGAGTTCACATAATTTTACAAATATTTTGTTGTGTTACTACTTGAGGGTGTCTCAAATGAGTTTTTAGACATTTGAGGGATGCCTTAGTGAAATGTTTTTGGATTCAACTTTTTTTTATCTTACTATGATGGTCTTCTAGATAATGTAAAACAAAACTAAGTCAAATTCATCCTTTCTACTATTAAAATCACATGTTTCAAGAATATGTGATCTCTTTCCCTAGTATCAATGATCTTTAGCATGGGTCCCTAGATGCTAGTATGTAAAGATAACCCTATAACTTAGCTAGTAACTTATAAGTTATTGAACGTGTAGTTGAAAACTATACCAATATTAAGCTAAAAATAATTTGAATGCGTAAGTGTTTGCATAATTGTACAAATCCTATTCTATGAGTAAGAATAAGGTAAAGCACATAAGGGTACAATGTTTAATAAGGTTAAAAAAATTCACAATAATTATATTTGTGAAATTTCCTTGTGATTTTTTTTCATAGAAATTTCACTTATATTCCAAGAAAAGAAGAAGAAATAAACTAGATATGAGTATGGTAGAAAAACCTATTTGGTTGTGCATGCATTGATCAGATGATTGTAGAGAGATCCTCTTTGGCTTGGAAGGAATGACCTATAGATAAGACATCACTGAAGAAAATTGTTGGTTAGATAGATAGTTGGATGGATTGCCTAACACTAGATAGATTTGGGAAACAAGAGCTCCCTAAGAGGCTATCAATCCATGCTTTTTAAATAATTAAGTTTAGAAATCAAAAATATAAATTACTTGCATAAATCATAAAAGGCACTATAATTAAATACAAGAAGTTATTGAAAAAAATATAGATTAAATTAACTAATTATAGAAATAATCGGTTCAATACTATTGTTAAATAGGTTGGGTATGCATCAAAAAATAAGTTTGGGATCAGTGAATAGGCAAAGACAAAGAAAGTTATATTTGGTTGAGGGTAAGTGGGTGAAAATAACTTGTTATTAATTTATCACATAGTGACTATCAGTAGTTGAGGTCACCATTGGTGATTACTATCGGTGGTTGAGGTAACCATCGATAGTTGGGATAGACCATCAATGGTCAGGGTGACTGTTAACAGTTACTGTGGGTTGGGTCTGGGTAATAAAAGGTTAGATGTCTCAAAATGAGATTTTGGGAGATTGGTTCGGGCTAGGTTGATTGAAAAATACAAAAAAAAAAGACTAAATAATTAAAAATAAATACTTAGCTTGCTAATAGTTGATCTAGTGAATGGCTAATGAGGATTGTTGATAAACTAGACTATGGAGTTTGGGGTGATCTCAATAGAGTAACGGTACTTGGATGTTGGTTGATGGATGGTAGCACTTTGGCTATATATCATGATGGATAAATCATTGGATTTTTAAAATAATGGCCTATAAAATAAACTTTGGATACAAAAAATATATTGATAGTTGACCCCCTTTTTCACCTCCTACTCCTCTCTTCTTATAGGCACAAGAAAGAGGTAGAAGTGTAGGTTCAAATAAGGGGTTATATATACACACAATATTTTCAAATTTTATCAAATAATGATGCTTTACATTTTGAAAGAACCCATCAAAACTCAATCTCTTTGAGTTCATGCCCTAAGGGGTGCGCCAGGAAAGGTGTGGGTAGACTTTTGGTGCTTCATAGGATTATTGTCCCTTTTTTCCATATTATTACCAATTAAAATAGTTCCTAAAACCTTTCCCTAAGTTGTTTCTCCTCCCTTTCATAGTCTTCTAGTATTTTTCCTCTTTCTATCCTTCATTTCCTTTCTTGGCATGCTTTTGACCTATTCAACATACTAGGTTGACTTGGTCGACCTAGTATGGTTTAGGGACCCTTTTCTCTCTTTTGGTTTGTTAGACTTCTGGCCAACCTATCACAAACCTAGTTAGCCTGAAAATGTGATAGGTCGACTAGGTTGACCTAACACAACTAACATATCCAAATGATTTTAGGGTAAGTTTCACCAATAAATACAAGGTCATTTTAGTAATTATTTAAAATATGTAATCAAGAATTATTATTCACTCATGCTTCTTCACAATCTACTCTTCCACCATTCTACTTGAGGAGACTTAGTTTAGGTTTCTTATTTTGGAATATTATATTTTGGATAGGTTTTGGATTCTTTGGCCTAACAAGGTGATCATTACAAACCACAACAACCTCTTGTGAATCTCCATAGGCTAAGGGAGAGATTTAGTCTTGATGGGTTCACATTTAGGTAAGTATATTCTATCTTTGTTCTCCTCTCTTTTAGTAGATATAATTAACATAAGTGTTGGCTCAAATAATATTACTCTTCTTATTCTATGTATTAGGGTGTTACTCATACTTTATTTGAGGTTCCCTAAACATGTTTTGATTATTTTTCTTTACTAACCCCCACTTTGTGCTACAAGGTTTGGTGTGCACTAGATTAGATTTAATTTTCTTGTTATTAGATTAGTGAAATATTAAATCATAGTGCTCTTTTAGGGTTGTTGTGTGATTATGTTAGACTATAGGCTTTGTAAGCCTACCTCACATGATGTGTTATGATAAGTGGTCCCCTAATCAGGTCTAGTGGATCATCACATTGGTCATGCTCTTGCTTAAAAATTTTATGCCCCTAATTAGAAGTGTAGATGTGTTCTATCCCATTTGATCAAAGATTAATTTATGGACATGATGCATTTCTAATTGCATACATTTTGGTGAACCCAATGTGAAACTAACCCTTGAAGGATTTCTTTCACTTATTTCATTTCTATTTATCATTATTTTTATTGTGTTGGATCGACCCTATCGACCTAGTTATTTATCTATGTACACAAGTTTGTAAGAATAGGTAATTAGCTCGACTAGCTCAACCTAGTACAAGTTTTTAGATTTGTAAAACTCTATTCAGACAACTAAATTAAATAGCTCAACCCAGTATAAGTTTTTTAGGTTTTCAATCTTATTATTAAACCTACTAGGTTGACCAAGTTGACCTAGTGCATTTTCAACACTTTTTTAGTAGGTTCTTGTATAGCTTGATCGACCAGCTCGACCTAGTTTACAGGGTTTTGCTAGTTTTCTCCAAGGTTCTTGATCATCCATCTTTTCCTTTTCATATCTAATCCACTAAGGTAAATTTATATTTTATTGTATCTTTCCTTCTCTATATTTCCTTTCATAATTTACAATCTTCAAAACTACTTCTAGATAGTCAACTAGGTTGACCCTATAGACCTAGTTATGTGTTCTATGTTTTCTAAAACAACTAGGTTGACCTGACTGACCTAGTTCACTTTTAGACTTTGTTTCTACGGTATAGGTTCAAACTTGTCGACCTTATTCTATCTTATTTTCCATATAGTTTTTCAATTATACCTTATTTCAAAGTTGGAATTAACCATATATGTTAATCACATCTTTCTTTTAAGTTGTTTGCATGGTTAGAATAGTTCACATAGTCTAATTAGGGGATTTTCAATTAATCATTTATTTTTAATAATTTATAATCTTTTACACACATGACCAAACCACATAAATTTCAACAAGCATTTGAACATTTGACTACTTAGGTCTACCTAATTGAATTTCATCACTAATGGGGAAGCCAACTTGATGTTCTAGTCAAGTATAAAGTGTGGTTAATAGTATATTTTGGCAAAGCACTTGTTACCCTTATTGTTGCAATGTGTAAAGTGAGGGGGTAGGCCCCAATAACAATCCTGTATCATTTCCACTACCATCCCTTTCATCTCAAACTTACCTAAAACTATCCTTAGATTGATATCTAATACCTTGCATATAGCCAATCTCCATCTTACATTTAAAATCATTCTTAATAATCTAATCAACATTATAGGTTGACCAAGTAGCTAACTTTAATTTCAAGTTTTTTGCTTTCTCTTTGATCAATTAGGTGTGAAAAATCTTGCATTAGCCAACATTAGTGAAATATTTTGCTTTGTGTTTATTAGTTAGATTGGATAATGTCAATTTAATTGATTGTATGTTTCCTTTTTGCACTTACTTTTCTAGATTAGCTACAAATTGTCTTATTTCATTTCCAAAATTGTTATCAATATTTTATGTTCCCTTTTCACTATACTAGGTTGACCTGGTTGAGCCTATACTTTTTATGGCTTCTGTGCACTGCACTGGATCAACTTGGTCAACCTAGTATAGTCTGCAAGCCCTATTTCCTACACCAGGTCAATCTGGTTGACCTAGTACTATTTTATGCCTTTCTTATTTTTCAATCTAGTTTCCCATTTCTCCAATTTTGCATCTCATTCATATCTCTTCAGTTAGAATGAGGTCTTCTATCAAAATATTGTTAGATAACCTAAATCCATTTAGATACTATATGGGATGTTCATCCCTTCCTCTCTTTTCCTCCCAAGAGAGACATCACTCTTTGGGAACTTCTTCTCCTCTTTCATCTATGAACTATAACATGGTAAAAATAACACTTCAAGATGAAGTTGATGGATCCAATACTTTCCATACTTATCAAGACACTTCTCAAAATATCCAAACCAATGTGGGAGATATTGATACAAATATATTTAACAATCTCACTAATAATCTTCCCCATAATACTAATTTGGGGAGTGATCCAACCAACACTAACTCACCTCATAATATGATCCAACTCCTAGCTCAAGTCATTCAACAAATGAACACCATAAAAAATTATAATATCAAAGAAATGATGCAACTTCAAAAACACTTGATCAGTGTGACTAATCAACCTCCAACTATTCATCCTCAAGCTAATCCTAATTATATTCCTCCACCTCTTAGGGATGCCTTGGGTAATGTTATTCCTTAACCCATAATGAATAACAAGATGCTTCAAAACATTCAAAATGAGCCTTTAGCTCTCTTTTTTATATCCATTGATATTTGTAACATAACTCCAACTATCAAATATGATGGGACTAAAGACCCTGCTTCATTCCTCAAAGCCTTTGGTAACCTTTGCAAAGAGTGGATCCAAACTAATACATTTTACAAAACTAAACTATCAGTCAAAAATTTCACTGATGATGTATTAGAATGGTATAGTCAACTTCATCAACATTCTATTTGTTAACTTGAATATTTAGTTAATATTTTGGTTAAAGAGTTTTAACATAATGATCTTCTTGAAATTTGTCTTAGTCACTTCATACATGCTAAACAATCTCCTAATGAATTGGCTCATGAATTTATTAAAAGATGGAAATCTTTGGCTCATAAAGTTGATCATAATATGAGTAATGATAATTTATTCAAAATCTTTATAACCACTTTGACTCCCACTCTTCAATACAAGATTTTAACCTTTGCTCCTCAAACTCTTATTGAAGCTCTTGATCAAGCTATGCATCAAGAATTTATTATGAAGCAATTTGAACCCAATCATAAATGTCTTAAAGGATATTTTAAAACATCTAATGCTATCACTATCAATACTTATGAAACAAAACCTGGAGTTGCCAAATCTGATGTTCCTAAACCATCTCACACACCTTTTTCAATTCAAAAAATGAAATAAATTTTACTACCCTTGAAACCTTCATTTATCCCAATGCTCCTCCTAAGTGGTATGATCCCAATCTATTTTGTTGGTTCCATAATGACATTGGGAATTCTCATGAATCTTGTAAAAGGATCACTAAGTGTGTTATTTCTTATATTCTTGGTGACTCATTCAACCATGAGCCTATGATCAAACTTCATCATCAAGATTATGTTGTCGCATCTCAAAAATGACAAACCTTTAAATTTTATACTTCTAATAATAAAAAATATTCTTCAAATAATAATCTATCAAATGTCAAGGATGTTTGTGCCATTGATGCTGATTATGACTTATATTATAAAAAATATCAATATGTCAACACTGTTAAGGTTAATTATCATCATAAACTAGCTCATAAAGATCTATTACCAAGCCTAAGAAACCATCTTTAGAAGAATAATTACTTAAAGATACCACTACCACTCATAATTATTCAAAAGCACCTAAGAAAAAACTTCCTCCTTCTAATCTTCCCACCACATATATACCTCCTAAATCTAATTTGCCTTCCAAACCTCATGCTGGTTCTTCTAAATCACATTTGAATTTTCTTGAAGAGCTTAACTCTATGCCTTGTAAGATTCCTCTTATGGAGTTAGTTCACACTTCAACCTATCATCATAAATTTCTTATGCAATAACTTAAAGAAATTAAAGATCCATCTTCCATAGATGAAGAACCACCTTATATCGATTCTCAACCAACTAATGTCAATACCATTGAGACTATGTGTCTTTATTCCAAGCCTTATATTGAATTTATTGAAGAAGACATGATCAATGACGAAATTATTTTTCATGCTAATGATTTACCTCTCTTTATCAAATTAGTCATTAATACCACCCTTATCCAAAAATTTCTAGTTGATGAAGGTTATGGTATTAATGTCACATACTTATGGATCATTTAACAACTTGTTTATAACAAAGATCATCTTAAACAAACATATCTTACTTGTCATGGTTTTGAAAAAACTAATCAAAAGCCACTTGGCGGCGTTTGGCTTCTATCGACCACTAGATGTAAGACTATTAGAACTGAGCTTATGGTCCTTGATCTTCCTTTATCTTATAACATTCTTCTTGGTCATCCATGGACTCATCAGATGAGGGACATCACCTCTTCTGATAGTTAGTGTATTAAATTCTTACATAATGGAAAACATTACAAACATGAAGTTTATCTCAACCCATGGAGCATCCAATGTCCCAATCCTAAGCCTCAATATCAAATTCCTACAATTTATAAAATCAATAGTGCTCCTTTACCTAAGTTCATCAACATGAATCTTGATCTTCATGTTACTCTTGCATATTCTGATGATGATGAACCCAATGAGTTGTAGCACACTTGCAATACTAAGAAACTACCTCCATATATTATGGATTGACTTCTTCCTCTCTTACCCAAATATCATATTATTCGTATCATGGATGAGATTACCAATTTTCCCCCTCCATGCAATGCTCAGGAACCATCTCTACCTGAATATGCCTTCACTTGAAATGATTTTGGAGTGGCTACATTATTCCAAGATCCTCTCACCATGTCCCTTCATACATTTAGTGATATTGGTATTTCACATTCTAAAAATCCCCTTGATTCTCAAGCATGTACTATTTCTCCAACATATGATGACAACTATATCATGGACCAAGATCACTATAGAGACTTGGATGTCTAACACTATCAAAATATTTTATCCCAAATTCATGCCTTCAATCAGGATGTACATACCATATCTACACATCATGACTTTGATCCTGAGGGTCATGTACCTCCTGATAATTCTCCACTTACCAATACTCCCTAGGTGGTAGAACACATTACACCTTTTGAACCTATAGAATCTCCTATATCTTCTCTAACTCCTATGGATCCTATCATTTCTTTAGATTCTTTTCCCACCATTCAATCTATCAATATTCCTATCTCTTTAGATCCATCCTCTTTAGCTACTTCCAAAATTACACTAGATGACAAGGCAACCAATGTCCATCATATTCATTCTGAATATGATAGCCATGACAATAAAATTATAGACATTGAATTAGATGTTGCATATTATGGTCCTCTTCCTACCTTGCTTAGTGACGATGCTATTCTTGAGTTACATCATGCTTGAGAACCTCAACTTCCTCGGCAACATCATAACTTAGAAATTTCAAGAATAAAACTCATTGATTTAACAAATTTGTCTCTATCATTGATCCTAAAACAAATCCAATTTCAGCCTTACCTAATGCACCTTACCATTTTCAAGATGATACCCCATCTTCTCCTCAACCAAGCATGATTTGTCAAGAACTCTCACCATTTGAGCATGATAACTTTAGCTTATTCTTTGATAAATATCAAGAGACATTAGCTTGGTCCTATAAAGATATGCCTGGCATTGACCCTAATATTTTGGTTCATAACATCATCACTTATCTTGATGCTAAGTTAGTGCATCAAAACCAAAAAAAATCTCATCTAAAGTCACTAATCTGTGTCATAAGGAAATCATTAAACTACTAAATGCTAAATTTATTAAACCGGTGGATTATTCTAAAAGGGTTTCTAACATTGTTCCCATTTAAAAGAAGGCTACTATGGTCATTTTCATTTGTATTGATTTCTAAAACCTTAATCTTGATTTTCCTAAGGATAACTTCCCCTTACTTTCAATATATGCCATCATTGATTCCATGGCTGGTTATGAAATGTTATCTCTTATGGATGGCTTCTCAGGATATAATCAAATTCACATCACTCTTGAGGACCAATATAAGACTAATTTCACCATGAAATGGGGCACTTATTGTTACATCAAATTCCCTTCATCCTTATAAATGTTTGAGATACCTATCAATTTGTTAAAGGGCAAGTCATAGCTGACCAACTTGCTGTTGCTTCTATTCTATCCACTTCTTCACTTCAAGATGATCTTCTCGATGATAATATCCTTTTCATTGAAGGTCTTAATCAGTCTGTATCCTTGAAAGACTATTTTCATAGCTTTAATATTGATCTCGAAGCCAATAATCTTGAATAATTTTCCACTCCCTCTGGTATTACTAAACTAAAGGTAGTTATTGAAGAGCTTCCTAAAATTAATGTTGACTTGCATGAGGATACTTGGACCCTCCACTTTGATGGTGCTAAATTCCTTTAAGGAGATAGGTGAGGTTGCATTCTCACTAGTCCTCTTGGTAAGATCATTCCTTTAACTTTTCACTTTACCTTTGATGTCATCAACAATATGGCTGAATACGAAACTCTTATCTTAGGCATGAGAGCTGCTCTTGATCTAGACATTCAATATCTTCATGATTTAGGAGATTATCAACTCATTTTTCATCAAGTTAATGGTGATTACAAATTTAAAAGTGAGAACCTTATCACCTATCATCAAATTACAACCACTCTTTCTAAGGAATTTATCTCTTTCACTATTGAGCCTATTCTTCAAGACTAAAATTCCATTATTGATTCTCTTGCCTATTTAACTTTTCTCTTTCATCCTCATCAAGTTATTTTTGATCCTTCCTTTATTAAACAAATCAAAAAATATCCATCATATATCCAACCACCTGATTCACTTATCTATCACATCGAGGCTATGACCATTCAACAAAGCCCTTGGTACCAAGATATCATTCAATACTTAGAACATCAAGCTTATCCTCCTGATATAGATTCTCATGAAAAGACATGCACTCATAAACAAGCTTTCAAGTATGTATTTCAACATAACATCTTTTACTATCACATTGCTGAAGGTACCTTGATCCATTGTGTTATGCAAGATGAGGTTCCTCCTCTACTTGAGAAAACACATGGGGGAATTTGAGGTGGTCACTATAGTGGACATGTTATAGCATGAAAATGCCTATGTATGGGTTAATTTTGGCTTACTCTTGAAAAATATGCAATTGAATATGCTAAGAAGTGTAATCCTTATTAGCTTCACAATGATCTTATCCATTCACCTCTTGTCAAGCTTCAAACTATTGAATCTCTTTGGCCATTTTCTACATGGGGATTTGATCTCATTGGTTAACTTCCTTACTCTCAAGATGGGCATATTTTTATCATCAGCACTATCGAATACTTTACCAAGTGGGTAGAATCCATGCCCCTTGTTAATGTTACTAGTCCTACCATTTCCTAGTTCATTCTTAACCAAATTATTTACCATCTCAACACTCCCCATACCATCATTTTAGACAATGGTGGTAATTTCAAAAATAAACATGTTAAACAACTTTGTACCAAATTCAAGATCAATCACAAGTTTTCCATGCCTTATAATCTATAATGCAATGGTCAAGATGAGGCCATCAATAATATTCTCAAAAAAATTCTCCAAAAGATAATTTGTTAAACCCACACAGATTGGCATATTCATCTTTACCCTACACTTTGGGCCTATCAGATTACTATTCATATTGTCACTAGGGCAACTCCATTTTCATTAGTCTATGGTTCTGAGTTGGTCCTTCTATTATAAGTTAAAATTCACTCTCTTTATATATCTGTTGATGGTATTATTCCTGAGGAACAATTATGTGAAGCTCACCTTCATGCCCTTGATATTCTTGATGAAATTCATCTTTCTACATTACAACATAATAACCAATACAAGGTTTGCATCACCCAACAACATAACAAATGTGTTAAAATCTACACTTTCAATGTTGGTGATATTGTCCTTAAATTACATTACACCCATGACAAAGAAGGAAAATATGCCCAAAAATGGTGGGGGCCATATTTAATCAAAGATGTTATTGGTCCAAGTACTTATCATCTTTAAACTAATGAAGGCCATGTATTTAAAGAGCCCACCAATGCTCAATTCCTTAAAAATTACTTTGCCTAAACATTTCCTTCTTGTCATATTTTCTATCTATATCTATCTAACAATTTTTGTATGTTACTTAAGTATAGATCTCTCCCTTTGCAACAATTGCCTCTTTTCACAAACCTTTAGTCATCCCTTTTGGTCTTTTGGTTTCTTAATGTACCATTGTCTTCCTTATCTTCTTTCATTTTCTCTTCCTTGGGTTTTTATTTTGTGAGTTGCTTTGTAAGACTACAAATAAGACCCAACATTCCTCACAAAACCACCATCTTTTAATCATTTCTTTCTCTTTTTATTGCTTGCCAATGTTATTTTGGCATCCTTTGGGTTTTTATTTACGAGTTAATTTTTAATAAGGCTCCCTCACTTTGATTTTATCTTTCTTATCATCATCTTAGTGGGTCTCTATTTTATGATTTTATTTGTAAGACCACGGATAGGACCTGACCCTCATAAAATTACCATTCTTTTCATGTTCTTGATTCTTATTCTCAAACTTTAGCTTTTGCTTCTTTGGTTAGATGGAATCTGCACAACAATCTATGTTAGCGTGTTTTTTTTACATTTCCCTCTTTCTTATGATAAAGAATCACACTTTTATATCATTTTATACCTCCTCTTTTCCCTTTATCACATCTTTTTCAATTTGAATCAATTCAAATTGTTTCATGTATCATTCCTCCTGATTTCCCATTTCTTTCATCTCCTTATTGGATAAAATAAGGTCAAAGTCAAGATAACACTTTTATTTCACCTTGATTTATGAGATTCTTAGATTCCATGCTCTTTTAAGTTCTCTTTCTTAATAATTTTGTCCCAATTATTCAAATGAAAGTCATCTTTAGCACCCATGTTTGGTTTTACAAATCTGTATGGAGGAGGAATAGAAAAAGCCATCAAAAGAAAGTTAAAATCTAAATAATTTGAAAACAAAAGGCAATGATATATAAAAGGCAACATAAAAATCTCAAATTTCAAATTCACACCAAAAGACATGATTACAAGCACATCTCCTTTCTCTAATTGAATCTCAAACTCTATAGTTAGCTTCACATAGAGCTGAAGTCTTTTGGGGTGTAGTAGGCCAGTAGATTGGAATAGGGGATTTCAAAAATATCTATGGTGCTACCTACTTTCTCATGTAAGTACCCAATATTCATAGTAGACTGATGGCTTTGTAAGGGGTCCTGAAGAGTGGGGAACATGTCGTGGGGAGGTAGGTCCATTTTAATTTTATGCATCATTTTTCCATTATTGAGTGAGATGTGGATTGTTACTACTCACTCATCAATGTTGTTTTACCATTTTGTATTTGTATTTAGTTTTATTTCCATTTATTTTTTTACCGTCTTATTTGACATGTATCTTTGGTTCAATTTTGTGATTTTTCCTTTCTTACTTTCAGATAGATTATTTGAGTTTTTTGGTCTTTAATAGCCTTGGATTTTTAGTTATCTAATTTACTCTTATTTGTTGTTTGACTTGGTCATTTGGTTTAACATAACACTTGCTACCCCATCTTGCCAAATTTCCCAAGTACATCCCATCCTCATAGCACTAGATATCTTGGCTTTTCTTGCATTTATTTGTTTTTTCTATTTAGTTTTGTATTCTTCAGTTTGTCAAAAGCAGTCTCTATGCCTTACACAATCAAAACTAACAACATATAAGATAACCATCCCAAAATAAAAGATAAGTCAAGGTACGCATTGCATTTAATTTTTAGATTAGTTTCCTTTTTAGTCATTTACTTTTAGTTATTTTATGCTTTTAAAATATTGAAGCCTTTTTTAGCATCAACATTGTGTGTGTCTTTATGTATTTTCTCAAAGCACCATCCCTTATTACACCTTAGTGACACATAGTGAGCTTTGAGTGGGGCATATGTATACACATAATATTTTCAACTTTGATCAAATACTGATGCTTTACCTCTTGTAGGAACCCATCGAGACTCAATCTCTCTGAGTGCATGTCTTAAGGGGTGCACCAAGAAGGGGTGGGTAGACCTTTGGTGCTTCACAAGATTGTTGTCCCTTTTTACCATATTATTACCAATACAACTATTTCTTAAAACCTTTCCCTAAGTTGTTTCTCCTCCCTTACATAGTATTATAGTCTTTTTTCTCTTTTTATCCTTCATTTCCTTATTTGGTACCCTTTTGACTTATTCAACATACTATGTCAACCTGGTTGACCTTGTATAGTTTAGGGAGCCCTTTCTCTCTTTTGGTTTGTTAGCCTTCTAGCTACCTAACATAGACCTAGTAAGTTAGCCTAAAAACATGTTAGGTCAACCGAGTCAACCTAAAATAACTAACATATCTAAATGATTTTAGGGTAAGTTATGCCTATAAATACAAGGTCATTTTGGTCATTATTTAGAATATGCAATCAAGAGTTATTATTCTCTCATGCTTCTTCACAACCTACTCTTCTACCATTCTACTTGAGGATACTTAGCTTAGGTTTCTTATTCTAGAGAATATAGTCTTGTAGATAGGTCTTGGATACTTTAGCGTAACAAAGTGATCCTTATGAACCATAACAACCTCTTGTGAATCCCTATTGGCCAAGGGAGAGATTGAGTCTCAACAGGTTCACATTTAGGTAAGTATATTTTAACTTTGTTTTCCACTCTTTTAGTAGATAGAAGTAGCATAAGTGTTGGCTCAAATAATATTACTCTTCATATTCTATGTATTATGGTGTTACTCATACTTACTTTATTTGAGGTTCCCTATACACATTTTGATTGCTTTGCTTTACTAAGCCCCACTTTGTATCACAAGCTTTGGTGTGCACTAGATTAGATTTTATTTTTTTGTTATTAGATTAGTGAAATATTAAATCATAGGGCTCTTTTAGGGTTATTATGTGATTATGTTAGACTGTAGGCTTTGGAACCCTACCTCACATGGTGTGTTGTGATAATTGATCCTTTAATCAAGTTTAGTAGATCCTCACATTGGTAATGATCCCACTTAAAAATTCTATACCCCTAATTGGAAGTGTAGGTGTACTCTATCCCATCTGATCTAGGATTGATTTATAGACATGATGCATTTTTGATTGCATACAAGTTGAACTAGCTTTGTTAATCTTAACTCAGACATGCACTAATTCACACACAGATTTAGATGAGCTATCTATAAAAAAATCAAAGTGGAGTGATGTGGTAGTTAAGTGGTTGAGATGGTGGAACCTAACCCTTGGTAGTTAGGGTGACTTTCAATGGCTAGGGTGACTTTCAATAATCAAGTGTCAAAGTCAAGTTGGGTTAAAAAGATGGGTTTAGCTAGTAAGTCAATCTAACTTGGGTTAGGTCTGGTTTGTGACCAAATGGTTAAGGTTGGTCCCAATGGGGTCCTGAGGTGGTCTAGGTGAGTTGTAACATTTAGAATCACTGTCTATATATTTTTAGTGTCTACATTTGCCCCTTTTTGTTATGCAGTTTATATCAACAAGTTTTAAAACAAAAATGAATTACAGGTTGAAGGTTTGGTTTCCCCAAGTATGAGAGGAGGTGTTTCCCCTCAAACTGGGAAGTGATGATGTAAAACAAAATTAAGTGAAAGTTTGATGAGTGGTGAAGGTGATTGATAGGTTGGGCATAGAAGTATGAACATGCACACAAAGTGAAACAAAGATGTAATAGTCAAGATAACACATTGACTAGGTTGCCATAGTTGATAAAAATTAAGGGTGATGCTAGAAGGACAAGTGATAAGTGGATTGTATGATCTTATTTAGGTGTGGTCGTTGGGTACACTCATAAATGCAAGTCTCTAGGTAAGGTCTATGTGTCACAGGTATCCAAGGTAGGAAGTGATCATGAGAAGACACAAATTGGTTTGGTGTAGTTACAAGAATTGCAAAAAAATATTTCAACATGACAATTTTTGTTAGTGTAGTCAAAAGGACCAAGGTGAGATTGTCTCAAAATGCATACTAATTTAGGCTAAAATGGCTAGTAGTGAGGTGATGTGGTTGATAGTCAAAGAGGGAAAAGAGGGTAATATCCATGGGTGGGTACTGAGTTGGGTACGTGCCAATTTTTTTGAAAAGTTGTTGGTTTGGTGAGAAAACCCAATATGCTGACCATCGATGATGAGAGGTCTTGAGGTCAACCATTGATAGTTATCTTGACCATCAATATTTAGGTGTAAAATCAAAAGGGTAGAAATAAAAAGAATCATTGAGAGCCATTTTCATTCATTTAAAGATATTGACTTTGGCATTTTAATCTTTGGCCTTCTGTGAGAGAGTGTTGATGATATTTATTGAGTAGACTAGTGGCTAAGTTGGATTGAGTTTACCAAGCTTCAAAAGGTAGACCTAGCCAAGATGTAGGGTGGATGAGGACCTTATTGGGCAATGGGTCCCATGATTCCTCCTCGATGATGATTGAGGAATGAGTTGGGCGTTGCTTTCAATTGATATCATAGTTTTGATTTGGTAAATGCATTATAAGTTAAACTTGGTTATTTTATCATTGTTTGGTGGATGTAGATTGGGTTTGACCTAGTTTTTAGAATTTTTAGTTGTTTAGGTGAAATTTATGGGTAAAATTTGAAATTGGAAGGGTAGGGTAGAATAGGTGCTAGGTAAATTTGTGGTCTAGTTATGGTGTTTAGGTATGTTTTAGGGTGGGTAGTGTTAGGCATATACTACTAATGGTCATGCATAGTGACCATCGGTAATTGGTTTCCTAACCATCAGTGGTCACCATGACTGTTGGTGGTCAACTAGGGTGAAAATGTGTTTAAAAGTGTTTGTATGTTTTAAAGTTTGATGGTAATTTAGGTGTGTTTAATGTTTGAATGTTTGAATGTTTAATCAATGGGATGTCAAGGGTAAACTTTACGTAATATTTTAAGGCTATAGTGATGGATGAGGTCAAAGGTAGAGTTGTAATATAATAGGTAATGGTCAAATGGCAAAAGTAGGGTGATATAGTTCATAAGCAAAGTGTGGCAGTAAACTAAGTTTATTTTCTAATGAACCTTGTAGGCATGGGAGTGGATCCAAATTCAAGATTGGGTGCTTTGGATCTTTGATGAGATCCACCGAGGTATGACTATTGCTGATTGGGCTCACATGAAGGAGGTGGGCCTTGGTGCTATGATACATTACTAGCATGTGTTGTGGGACATGGTGATGATAGTGACCCTCATCAAGAGATGGGATTTGGCCATTAATACTTTATTTCTACCTACTGGTGAGATGATAATCTTACCAAAAGATGTTCATAGGATTACTTGATTACCCATATATGGTGATCCAATTTATCACATTAAGAGGGAGGAGAGATATGAGCTCATGGATTTATTATATGGAGATGACCATAACTTGGCAAGTTGGTATGTAAGAGGTTTTAACTAAACTTTACTATACCATAGAGCTAGAGGTGAGAGGAGGTTACTCATGATGATGGTGGTATGATGTTTTTCTATACTATATTTAAGTAGTTAGAGGTTTCCCTATTTGTTGTCGGGGGTATTAATTGAGATGTTATTAGGCCACATAGTGTTTGGTTAGTTACATGTGCTACTAGTCTAGATGTACAAGGATTTATGGGGATTTAGAGCTCATAAGAGGTACAATATTAGTGTAGGATATGTTCTACACTATTTGGCTTACAGGCACATCCAAGTGTTGAGGCTGATGGGGCTACTATGGGAGGGCTATACACAAATGGAGTTTAGAGTTGGATTTATTTGGCAGAGAGATGATTTTTCCCTTTTAGGACTAGGTGGATGGGTTCACAACATTCATTGGTTTAGAGGTACATTGGATGCTTTGGTTATTGGCAATGTGATTTGGAGGCCATACATCAAGTTTCTTGAGTGGGCTCATTACAGGGGGCATACATTATCCCTATAGAGATATAGGTGGATCTTTGGTAGGAAGAGGGTGAGACAGAGTTCATTCCTTTTAATAGGGGTTGATAATAGTTTGGGTTGGTGTATGGTATTTTAGGTCCATTCTTAAGGTATAGGTAGAAGGATGAAAAGCTTCTACTACTAGAGACATAGCCAGTTTATATTTTTCTTGATCACAAGGAGTTATGTGTGAGGTCAGAGATAAATGATGTAGGTTTTGTAGATGGGTACCCAATACGATATTAGACACTCTATGTTGTAGCTGATTTTAGGGGTGATGATGGTGGGTGATAGGTGATAGATGTAGATCTAATTGGGAGAGGTGTTTAGTAGGCTTAGGTATAGGGGGTTACCCTAGATGTATAGATAGTGACTATAGAGAGATATTAGGCATGAGGGCATTAAACAAAATAAAGGCTTCCATGGTAGCACTACAGGGTTAGTTGGTAGTGACATAAAGTTAGGGGGTTATAGTCATAGGTGAGAGGGACTAGGTCAGAGCTATGCTAGCCTTGGTTACCTAAGAGAGATATTCCCTAAAATAGGTTAGAGGAGGAGTTGTAGCACCTATAAGACCATCAGACACTATTCCCATGTAGAGGTACATTTCTATAATGGAAGAACTCTACTATTATGAGGTGATAATCTTGAGATGTTATCCCAATGAGCCCAAATGGGGTGATTATAGAGTTGCTATAGCTAGAGGTGTTGGCATGGAAACACTAGGTAAATGGGTTGTATCTATATGAGGACATGCAAGGACCTCAAGAGGATAGGCACTAGGAGGCAACGGTGCCCTAGGGGCATAGTCTTGATTATGAGACATTACGTATGTTGATGTATATGATTTTGATACTAACCTATGAGTTGATGTAATGAGATGCATATTTATTTTGAGAGAGAGACATATATTTTTGTATACATGATGATGTTTATGGTTATAAACTTATGATTTATAGATATGATGCTCATTTATGGTTTGTGGTTGATGTATATGATGTTCATGTTGAGTGTTTTTTATTATGGTTATGCTCATGATGATGTGAATGTGGGCTCACCTAACTAGGCATGTGATGATATGTGTCTATATTCATGTTTATGATAATGTTAAGTCATGTATTTGATGCTATCACATGTGATTATGATGAAAATGTGATGTTTTTTGATGATTGGGATGATGTTTATGACATTTGTGATTATGGTGCTTGATGATGTTGTGTATGGATGTGATGATTTAATTTAATATTTGAGATGATCATGTGTATGATATTGATATGATTATTGTGGTCATGTCAAAATTTAATGAGTATATTCTTCCTCATTTATATTTAGACATGTGGTTTAAAATGGTTTATTGTTGTTTTTTCATGGGTGTTAAAATGTTGATGGTTATGATTATGTTCATGTATATGGTTTATGCTAACAATGTCTATTTTGTTCATGATATAATGATGATGTTGTGATGTTGACATTATGATTTTTTTGTGGACTGTGATGATGATATTATGTGATGTGGTTATGATTATGATCATTTTGTTTAAAGTGAAGCACATAAAGTAAGTTAATTAAAAAAAACTAGATGTGAGGAAGAGAAGATAATCAAGAGACAAATGCCTAAGTGAATATATCAACTAGTATAAGAGGCTAAGAAGAGGACATAATGCTTCTTATTTTGAAAGGAAAACAATAGACTAAAGTTGGATTGGCTTAAGGAAAATAATCCCTTCAAATGCATCACATTAGCATTCATTAGTTGGTTAAAAAGGTGTTTTGATCACATAATGTCAAGTAAGCTCAAAATCCATTACTTACATTACATATAGGGGAGATGGATGAAAATGGAACCTTCTTGTTAGACTATCATGCCTCATCTAAAGGTTACCAAGGAGTTAGTATAAACAAATATATGTCATATAAGGTGTAGACTGATCGATACAAGAAATCTACTTATGAGAGCTGATTGTGGCTTTCAAAATTATCTTGCTTATGAGAGTTGTTTGTGGATTTTAAAATTATTTTGATTTTGTTGATGATTGATAATGGGCCTTTTGATTATTTTATTATTTCTTGGGAGGGTTGGGGAAGTTGATCAATATGGGAATCTTCCAAAAAATTTCTACACTTTGACAAATGCTTTACTCAGCCATCAAGGGAGTGGTTTAAGATTTAATGTTTTTGATAGTTATCCTTTAAGGGAGTAGTCTACTTTATTTTAAACAATTTTTTATGTGTTTTCAATAGATATCCTTTAAGGGAGTAGTCTGAGAATGCTAGGAGTGACCCATGATTGTTTTTAGTTAGGAATTTGCTTTTGATTTTACTTGACATAGACTTGCTTATATAGGCTTAAAGGTTATCCTTTTGTGAAGGCAAAAATAAAAGTATACGAAGATTGAGCAGGTTTAGGTGAAAATTGCCATGGGAATCTATCCTAGGAAAGGGGCATAAAGCACCATCAGAATCATGCTATGGGTAGATTCATCGTACCCATTATTTAAGACAAGTCTATGATTGGGATCGATAATCACATGATTCAATTTTAATTGGGTGCCCCCTAAAATAGGGAGATGAATGTGGTTGGGAAGTAAGAGATG
Organism: Torreya grandis; assembly: GCA_037957365.1. Taxonomy (NCBI): domain Eukaryota; kingdom Viridiplantae; phylum Streptophyta; class Pinopsida; order Cupressales; family Taxaceae; genus Torreya; species Torreya grandis. The sequence goes on from JARHVA010001552.1 coordinate 2,201,135, forward strand.
AGCTTAAGTTAGATAAAAGGTGAGTTTGATCCTTTTTAACAAAATAAAGGACACATATGTGAGGCATTGAGGGGCTCAGGCTTTGGGTTTCCTTCAAGAGAGGATAACTAGTAAACTCTTGATCTATACTTATGCATTATGATATAAGGTCCAATCTAATTGAAAGCAAATTTACATTGCTTGATTTTCTCCATATTAGTGACATGCTAATTTTCCTTTAGGATGAGGTCTCTAATATTGAATTCTCACATTTTAAGGTTTACTTTATAAGCTTATTTGATGCATTTTGATAGACATGAAGGTGGGTAAGGGTGGATAAATGATGCTCATCAAGTATCTCAAGCTATGCTAAAGTGTTGATGATAATTGTCTTCAGAAATGATATCCTAGAGGGATATACAGAGTGAAGGAATTTGGACATCAAGAGGTAAGACAATTTTTTTTTTCCAAAAACTAGAGAGGAAGGGGTAGTACCTATAAGGGTTTGAATTCTAGTATAATATGCCCATAAGGTGAAGGGGATGTGCAAATTATAATCCTGATTAGATGCATTATCTATTTTAGTGAGCATGTTTTTGAGAGTTTTGTTAGAGGATTCTACCTATCCATTTGCTCAGGGTGATAGGGTGATGAAAAAATTAACTTAATATCAAATGCATAAAAAAGATCTTGGACCTATTTATTTTAAAATATTTTCCATTGTCGATAGTAATTTTGTGAGGAACACCAAAACAACAGATAATGTCATGATTAATAAAGTCAATAATATTTTCCACTTTGGTTGAGACAAGAGGAATAGCCTCTACCCATTTGGTGAATTACTTAGTTGTAGTGATGATAAAATGATGTTGATGTGAAGAATGGGGGTTAATTTCACCAATAAGGTCTAGACCCCATTATGAGAAGGACCAAAAATCTAATGATATGCAAAGACTATGGCTAGGTGTGTGATGTAAATTAGTGTTTTGTTGAAACTTGACATAATTTTTCACATAATCATATCAGTATTGGTTAAGGGTAGGCCAATAGTAGCCAAGGTGAAGGATGTGTTTAGCAATAGCTAGGCCACTAAAGTGTCCCCCATAGATCCCATCATGCATTTCTATGATAGCATGAGAGGCCTCATGACTACATAGGTAGTAGAAGAGGACACCGTCAAAGCTGTGTTTATAAAGAATTTCCCCCAAAATGGTATAACATGAGGTACTTTGGATGAACGCACTTTGAGCATTCTTGAAAAGACCAAAAGGAATGATGAAAAGGTTGAGATAGTCAGAGGTTTGTTAATACCAGAGATCAAGTTGGGTCTCCTCCACATTAAAAATGGTGGAAAAATCTAGTTTGACATAAGAGGGATGGGTAAGTCTATGTATAATGACATATAGATTAGAGTCAGAGGGTGTAGATGGGATTTGAGAGGTGAGGGAAGCCATGGTGTCAAAAAACTTATTTGTAGATCATAGGGTGGTTTGGATATGGTAATGTTCAAATGATGTTATGAGTTCATCAGCTAGTTATTTGTACCATTGAAAAACATCATTCTTACACTGGTAAGAGCCATTGATTTGATTGATCACTAGTTGAGAGTTGCCAAATATGTTGATAGTTTTAACTCCTAAGGCTAGCATAGGTTGAAGGTCTATCACTAGGACTTCATACTCAACCATATTATTGGTACATTCAAAATCTAGCTTGAAGGATAAAGGAAGAGGTTTTTCATAAAAGGGAATGATAATAATGTTAGCTTCCCCACCACATTGACACTTTGATCTATCGAAGAACATGGTTACTTGATAGGTGAAGGCTACCTATGAGAGGGTTGTGATGGACTCATCTAGAAACTCAAGAGGAAGAGGTTGGTTATTTGCTAATGGTGCTTTAACCAATTGGTTGGAAATGATTTTCCCTTTAATTGACTTTTTTGTAATAAACTCAAGGGTAAACTTAGCTAAAAGAATGATCCACTTGGCCATATGTTGATTTTGGTATGGATTGGAGTGTATATACTTGAATGGGTCAGTATTGGTTATGACATAGGTCTTGTGGTTGAGAAGGTAGTGGTGGAGTTTGATGGCCATGAAGACTAAAGCTAGGCAAAGTTTCTTGGTATGGGTGTATCAAGTTTTGTATTCTACAAGCGTTCAAATGATGTAGTAGATGGATTGATCTTTGTGTTGTTTATCTTGATGAGTAAGCATTGCCCTTAGGGAATGGTCAGTGATGAAGATATAAAGGTAAAAAGGTTGATCATCCTTAGGAGTGGTGAGGATAGGTGGAGATAAAAATTACCTTTTGAGTGAATCAAAGGCCTTTTGACAATCATCATTCCATTTGAAAGAGATCCTTCTTCAAGATGTGATGAAAGGTTCAACATTAGTTTGAGAGCTGAGAGATAAGTGATGAATGGATTAGATCTTCCATTAAAAACTATAGAGTTTCTTGAGGTTGATTAGAGGAATCATATCGAGGATGGATTTGATTTTGGTAGGATTGAATTTGATTCCCCAAAGGGAAATAATAAATCCAAGGATTTTTCTTGAGAAGACTCTAAAAATGCACTTCTTGTGGTTAAGGCAGACATGGTAATGGATGAGTCACTCAAAGATAATCTTGACAATGGCTTAATGATCCTTACAACATCTAAATTTTCCAAGAAGGTCATCAACATAGTCCTTGATGATTTTATGGATAAGTTCATGGAAGATGTAGGTCATAGTGCATAGGTAGGTTACACCAACGTTCTTCAGTCCAAATGGCATGACCCTATAGTAGAAGGTCCCCCATGGAGTGATAAAAGTAGTTTTGTGTTGATCTTTGGGGCTAATTAGGATCTGATTGTAGACCAAAAATCCATCCATAAGAGATAACATCTTGTGGTTGATTGTAAGATCAACTAGCTAGTCAATGTTCGGTAGAGGGAAGTCATATTTTGGGCATGCAAGGTTGAGGTCATGAAAGTCCATATAAATGCATAGTCCCCATGTGATTTTGGTGATAAGTAAGACATTAAAGACCCATTAGGGATAGTCAATGGGTTGAATGAAATTAATGGATATGAGATGTTGGATCTCTTCTTTGATGAGAAGGGCTATACGAGGGTGCATTCACCAAGGTTTTAACCTAACAAACTTAACATCATGGTTGGTGACTATGTTGTGGGTAGTGATGGAGGGGTGAATTTTGACAATTTAGGGATTGGATAGAGTACCCAAGTTGATATCCATGGTGGATTCATTCAACATGGTTATAGTCTCAGGAGGAAGATATTTGGGGATAGAAGAATATAGTGTACCAAGATAGGTGAGAATGGAATCATCATCTTGACATTAAACAATATTAATGGTAGGATATTCATCTCCTAGCATCATAGGATGGGTCAGAGGGGTGGTTACAATCACCATATCATTTTGATAAGTCAGTGGTCTGAGGTTGATCATGTTGATGAAGAAAATTTAGGGGGGATGATGTCAGAATCATCAACTATCGATGGTGGAGTGGATGGTGAGGATGTGCTTTTCTAATAAATGATGGTAACAGGAGGTGGGTTGGTTTGTTGTTTTAGTGGCATGAAATTGAGGCCATATTTTTTGTGAGGTTTTTGGGTTTTGATTAGAATAAACTCATGCATCCTATGTTCATACCAACTCAGGCCAAATACCTTCCAAGCACACCTATGGAGGTATGTTTTTCCAAATTATGGTTTATCTAGATAGGAGAAGTTGGAGGTGAATGGTTGAGGTGAAAAAGAGGTGGAAAAAGTGCTAAGGGGTTTATCAAGTCTCCCATAGATGAAATTGGTTTGAAAAATTGATGGTTTGAAAGGAACAACAGTTCTGATATTGGGGTCATAAATGAATTAGTGGTTAAGTTTCCCATATTCTTGAGGAGTAGGGAAAGCATCAAGGGTGAGAAGGTGATACTCTCCCAATGAAAGATGTTGGAAAGTTGATTCTAAAGGATCCATTATGGGGATTTGGATGGAAGGGATGGAATAACTTGTGGATGCTTTATTGGTAGAAGAAGATAGGGTTTCATATTTTTCTAATGAGGGTTGGTTGGATGGGGGAAGGAGGACATCATTGGGTCAGTACATCATGTTTCATGATGTGAAGGGGCTTGGGTTAGCTTGTATGGTAACCACTTGACCTTTATTCTCAAATTTGATGTACCAGTGTAGGGTGGATGGCACACAACCCATGGAATAGATCTAATGGTATCCCAACAAGAAGTTGTACTAGAATTCACCTTCCATAACATAAAAGGGTTTAGGAAGGGTGCAAGGTCCTAGGAGAATGTGAAGGATGATAGTTCCTAAATTCATGGCCATGGTATCATTGAATGATTAGAGTATTGTTGAGGTTTTAGACATGATGTTCTTTGTCAATTCAAGTTGGTTGTAGGCATACGACGAGATGATGTTAATGTTGGCTCCCCCATTAATCATGGCCCTTTTGATGTAGGTTTGGTTGATATAGGTGGTAATGAAAAGAGGAAGATCTTGGTTATCTAGAAGGTATTTTTGAATCCTTTAAGGTAATAAAGTTGGAAATATGTGTTGACTAAATTTGAATTTTAGGTCAAATTATGGCACCCATATGTAAAAACTTAACTTTTAGGCATTTTAGGGGTCTAATATAGAAGTCACAAGGTGTTTTTTATGCTAATTTATTCATTTAATGTTTTAATAGCCTTATTATTTAGTCTTTTTAGTCATTTTGGGTCATTTTGAGGTAAGAAAGTGTATTTAAGGACTTGTATAGATTTATTGGAAAGTGTGAAGGTTGTAAAAGATGATTTCATGTCCCATGTGTCTTAACAAGTCTTTATTAATTGAAACCAACTGAAAAGTGGTAGGTTCTTCAGAAAAAAAAACGTTTTCTTGAGGAAAAGAAGTTTGGTAATTATACAGCTCTTTAGGAAGTGTGCCTTATGAGAAGGATCATATTATGTCTCCTAAGCTTCCCAAAGATTAGTTACACATTTGAATTTCTCTAGAAGTGACATTTTGTCCCAGAACCATTTTGTTCCTTTTTCAGTCTTCTTGGCAAGTAGAAGTGACCTTCAGGTTTGTGATTAGTAAGATAACTCAAGAGGTTTCAGCTCAAATGCCTTGGATAGGCTAAATTAAACTTAGATACCTTTATTTACATATAAATATTTTGAATAATGAGCTTCATGAACAATCCTCATGAAGTTGACTACACTTTTTTGCCTACTATTTCATTCACCCTATAGGTTTTGCCTTGGTTTGATTAGATCCATACAAACTAGTTGATGATGTTGAATCCATGTGATGTGGGATATATTATAATATTATTCCCATTCTTTTTTTCAAATTTCATGATGTTTGGATGGGTCAATTACATCAAATTTGAAAGAGAAGCATCATTTTATTTGCAAGTAACTTTTCACCATTTCCAAGAACTTCATGCTTGTTCATGGTTTCAAAGGGTTGTGATATGTCCTTGTTCATGTTTATAATTCTATAATGATTACCTTTCACCTTCCAAGCTAATATTCTAAAGCATACTCTATTAGAATGCAGTCACAAAGATCATGTGGCTAGTTAGTCTTATAATTATCATACATAGTTAGTCATGGTAAACCAAGCGTATAGAACCTATATGGCATGTTTATATAGGTTTGATGAAGATTTAAAATCTTGGTCTACTTTTGATCAACATGGATCAATTATTTTAGCATTCAAATGGTAAGATATGGCTGTAACATTCATATAAAACATTTTAGGATAGTCTACCATGAAGAAACTCACCTACAAGTACCTTCTTAGAAAACAATTATGTTAAAAAGGAGTTTTTGAGCTAAAAGAGGTTTTGAAAATTAGAAAGGTATATTTGAAACTATTGGAAAAGGTCCACACACAATTGAGACACTCAATATTATGATTTATGTTTGAAGATACCTCACTACCTATGCATTAGATTGCCCACCTATAGGTGGTCTCAATAGAGAGTTTTTGAGCCTTTTGATTATAGGATGAAGATCCTCATTGAGGTCTTGATGTGTTGGGGATGGCATAGAAAATATATTTAAGGTCTGATTTCATAGATTGAGGTGGATTTTACCTTCAAAGGGAGATGACTGTAAACTTAGGGACCTTTTCCCCTAAATTACCAAAATAGAGCTCCTAACTCTTTTGGAGAGATTTTATAACAATGTCACATTGACCTTTAATCACTTCTATTGCACTAGCATTATATCTCTCATATAGGGAATACAATTAAAAAAAGGAGAGGGTGGTTTAGTCCTTTGGTTCTATTGATAGAGAATATTAAATATGCATTTTTCATCACTGAATTTTGATAATGAGGTCTACAGGTTTTGAAACTCTAAAGTGACCTCTCCATCTAATTTATAGTTCTAAACCATGCCATATAAGAGGATGGTTTTAAATGATTCAAATGAACATTCATGGCATAAGGATATTTTAAGGAGGAGGATATAGTGTTTTTTCCTTCCCAACTTTTAGTCTGTATAATGCCTTGGTGAACACCTACAACCAACCAATTAAAGTCCAAGTTTGAAAAGTTGCATCTCTCTTGCAATTCTGAGTGTTAGGCATGTTTAGTAGTTTTTAAGTGATGGAAGGATTATTTAAAGGTTAAAGTGTCTTAAGAGGCAAATGATGACCTTCTAAGCTCATTTATACTTATAGTGTGCACCTATAACCAACTATAGGTGATTATAAGACTACCATGAGTAATAGACTTGATAACCTTAGTAGTAAACCTTAATCCAAGCATAAAAGGCTAAATTGAAGTTAGGATATGGTGTAAGGAGTTTCTTTGAGATTTTTTTTTCAAGGCCTAGAACATACAAGGACAACTTAATGGTAGGATTTAAAGAGAACACAATCATGTAAGGAACAAGTAGACTGATTTCTTGAAGTGCTCATAGCTCAAAGATGAAACAAATGATTAAAAATAACATCAAAGGAGTATAATGAATATAAGGAAGGAAGTTAAGTTTATGTACTTTTTTGTGAGCTCAAACCATACATTTCTAACTATAGTGTACAGTCAAAAACACAGTTAACTTGAAGTGACTGAGACATGTAGTGAAATGAACACAATACCCAAGTGTTGTATTTCATGAATTTAAGAAAGTAATGGGTCCAATAAATGTTATAAGGTTATGAAAAATTCAAGAATGGTTTTAAATATATTCATGTCCACCTAAACAAATCTCACCTATAGGCATGATGTTAAGAAGTAGGATACAGTTAAGAGATCATACTCAGTCTTGACTAGTCAAGGTCTTAGAAAGGGATATGTGGAAGTCTTAAGTGATGAAACAAATTAGATGATATAAATTATGGTTATAATAACCTCATTTTACTCTCACAAGTGTAATTTTAATAGAGAAAGGTATCAAAAAATGCACATACAATCCACTTGGGAAAGATTCACACACAGTCCTTACCTAACTATTATGTCTTGGAAATTGATGCTTTTAGAGCGTCAAATGACCTATAAAAATTTATATATATATATATATATCACTTGGATAAGTTCATAAAATATCCAATTTTGTCTGGGGAAATAGGGGAGTGCCTTCTATTTTGTCTCAGATAGAGGGCACTCCCTTGTGAACAAAACTGGTAGGTTTTGGGAAAAAGGGAATGAAGAGTGACTAAGTAGTTATTTGGAAATGTAAAAAATATTTGGAAAGTTATAACACATCTAATAAAACACGAATAACCAAAATATAAAGGGTTAATCTCAATGGAATGGTCCAAACCATAAGGGTTACAAAGAGGGCTATGAGGAATGGTGAAACCTAGTGTTAGATGAGGAAGTCATCTTCATTTCTAGTCTTTGATATGACATATAAAATATTATATCATGTGTATGGGATGAATACAGGTGTGTTTGATCTATTTATAGGAAAATAAAACCATCAAAAGTCATTTTGAGCTCTAAGGTGCAGTCAGGCTTAAGGGTAAGGTTTTGACATAGACCCCAAATAGATGATCACCTTCAATTTCCACATGAAGTGATAATTTAAACCTATTGGATTATGTTTTTTGGGAAAATACAGAGGGAAAAATATTTTTTAAGGTAGAGAGAACACAAAGAATCCATTTTTGGAACTTAAGACAATTCATGTATGTGCAAATGAGGAAAAGAGCTCAATAGGAGAAGTTTGGAATCTTACATCTTTCATGAGGCTCTACATGGAGGTATAATATGTTGCGAGGTGTTATATAGGGTCATAAAAATAATTATTATATATTTTTTTGGAAACTTTAATTTTAGGTTTTTATGAATGAGATCAAATGTGCTTAAAACCCTGACAAACCCTCAGTCAGGACTAGTTTAGAGAAATGGAGTTGGAAATATGATAAAATGGAATAGTTTGACATTGAAAACTATTGTAAATTGTATAGGAATCACTAAATATACTCCAAATTCTTTTTATCTATACATAATTGTATAGATGTGGTGAGAAACAAGGTATTTTAAACCATTTTTTGTGTTTTTCAAGTTCTAGAAGGAGTCTGAGGATGAAACAAATTTTAAGAGGAATATTTATACTTTTTTGTAACTATGAATTTTAATTTAATGCCTTATAAAAACTTTTAAATTTTCAAACAATAGCTCTCATCTCAGCCAATCAAAATTTGGCCTAGTGGACAAGCTAGTGAGAAGGGTGGAAAACATTAAGTGAGATAAATTTAAGGTGTCCCTAATGATTATAAGGCCATAAAGTTTATTTAAAGGTTTAATTCACTCCATAACATGTATTTTCATGAACAAATAAATCCAAATTTGAAGACAAGTGTGTAGGGTGCATAAAAGAGGATTTTTTTGGACTACAAATGATCATAGCTCATTTTGAGAAGGTTTTAGATGATCAAGACTATAACCAATGAATGGAGAGTCATGTATAAAATATTACCCTTTCATTTCAATCAATTTACCTTCTCCTAGGTTGTTATGAGGAATTCAATAAGCTCAAACTATGAAGGCAATTTTCTAAGTCAAGACAAGGAGTTTTATGCCACTTTTCATGAAGTTTATGCCTTGTGTGGGAATTTATAATTCCTAACCTTTCATGGTTCATCCCATATCTTATTATCATGAAAAATTAACTCCTTGTATCAACTTTAAAGTTTTCCTTTTGACCCTTGGACTTCTCTCTTCTCTCTTTCAAGTTATATAAGAATTAACCATTTTGGCCATTGTAATTTATGCTCCACCTGAGTATGGTGAATCCATAATAATTTTCATACCATTTGATAAATAATAATAATTATTTTAATCTATTCATGAATATTATTAGTGTTTTTTACTTGAATGTTGGATCTTGCTTAGTGAAGACTATGGATTCCGTAGCATGTTGTCTCAATCTTGCATCCGATTTGTAGTTGGAAAGCTTCTTCTTGTAGGGCATGTGAAGTTTTCAAAGAAATTTCAAATATTTATTGAGTTAATATATTTATTAGTGCCCTCATATGCCTCTTTTCTATTCATCCTATCTTTACACATTCATCCATAACCTCATAATGTAACATTGATGTGAGAAGATGAAGATTAGAGAAGTGTACAATTTGTCTCTTGATTTCATGTGTAACATGTTTTTGATTGGAATTCATCATCTATTTTGGTGTATCACCTCCCTTAGGTTAGTTTGCTTTTAGTTATCTGTCTCCCTTTTCACCCCACAAAGTTAAATGTAGTTGTGATATAAAGTGGTACATCAAGGGAGCTAGCCCTATCTAGAGATTCACTTCATCCTTAGGCTATCCAAAAAACCTAAAGGTGTTTCCATTTTTACACTTGGATGAGGATATCTTAGGCCTCTCTTCAAAATGGCGCAAATCCAGGTGACAAATTCTTTTAGCACACTCAGTGGGACTTTTGGTCCAAGAGGTTGAGAGATTTTTGGTGTTGTCTCTCAACAATAATCCTTTGGAGGCATATATCCAAGCATCAATGGTGACTTTGAAGATATATTAGCTGGTCAAGCAGTCCAAGTTATCCTTTGAATATTATTGGTAACATTTTCCTTTGTGTTCTTACTTTTAATGAAATTTCATGGCTAATTTTTGTGTTGAGAACTATTTTACACAAGTTTGTGAGACTTTTCAAGCTTGTGTCATTCCTTATCAATATGAACAAGTCTTAGCCAACCTTGTCATGAAGTATACCAACTCTATCATAAAGTGTATTAGTCTTATAGCCAAACTTCTCAATGTCATGTTCCTCTTAGTCAACCTAGCCACTTCTCAAGCCAATCCATTTCCACCTTCAAACAAACACTTTTGGGGTATGAGAGGTATATGTTAGATCTTGACACACAAAGGGGATATGGTATAGAGATTATTAGTCATATTATTCATAAGGTGAGATATGCATTAGATTTGGTCAATAGAGAGTGGGTACCTATTGAGAGATCCAATTGGCAAAGGCTCACAAGTGAGATGCTTGATGTGAGTGGCCTAGTTTTTTCCTTAAAGGATAGGCTTAGAATTCATGAAAGGCAACCTCACCAAACCTATCAGACTTCATATCCACTTCCCTAAGTTTCATATCAGCCATATTTGATCCCTACTCATGATCCTAATCAAGGATATCAAAGTCATCCTTCTCCCAATTAGTTGGAAGAGAGAGTTGAGAAAATAAACCTTATTTTTAAAGCAAACCTTCATAGGAAAATTAAATTGGCCAATATGTAGATGTGACATCCATGTTAGTAGAAAAGGAAGTGGAGTTAAATCCCTCATTTCTCTCTCACATTACATCCCCACCACCTCAAAAAGAGATTCATAATCCCAATATCCTAAGTTGGAACAAGATAGTGGAGTCATGGGGAAAGAAAGAGGAGAAAAGTCTTGAAAAAGAGTGTGAAGTTGAGAAGGAGCTTGATCCTATACAAACCCCTCCCACCCTTCCTCAAGAAAATACTTATAATCCTAACATATTGAGCTGGAGTAAGATAGTGGAATCATGGGGGAATAAAGAGGATAGAAGTTTGGTTGATAAGGAGTGTGAAGTTATGAATGAAGTTGATCCTTTTCAAGTTCCTCCCACTTTTCCCCAAGAAATTTCTTGTGTTCCATGTTATCCTTCATGCATTCCTTGTCCTCATCAAGACTCCTATGAACTTCAAGAATTTTTTTTCCAAGATAACATAGAAAATCAAATTGAAGAGTTAGAGGCAAAGATGAGATTGATAAGTCAAGGTGTGATGTAAGGTTTAGACCCAAAAAAAGATCCTACGCCTAAAGACACCCCATCCACCCTTCCTCAAGAGAGTCATTAAGCTAAATCATATGTGAATGAAGTAATTATCAAATGGAATGAATAAATTCAAGTTTTTTTAACCCAAGCTTTGCCTCCTCTTCCTCAAGATCTTCCAAAATAATCCTCTCCACTTCACTCTCAATCTGATTTTTAGTTCTATGTGCCACCTCCACCAACTAGTTCATCCTGTCCTCACCCCATCACCCTTTGCCATGATATACTTATGGTATGGGAACCTAAAGAGTAGTATTTGGTTGAAAAAAAATTAGAAATTTTGCTTGAAAAAATCCTAGTTCCTTGGCATCCTCATTGGACTAAGTCACATGACTTAAAAATGCCAAGTCTTAGAATTACAAAGAAGGAGATGGAAGATCTTTCAGACCTTGAGAAAAAATATCAAATTATGATAGCTAAGACATAATTTGAAATCCCTCAATAGATCCTAAGTATTGAATACAAGGTGAGTGGTGTTGAGTCTTCTTGTTTGGTTGATAGTGAAGAATGATTTTCTTGTGTTGACAAGGAAATCTTGGATGAAATACTTTTATATTCTAAGGAAGAGCATGAATGAGCTTCTATTTTTGTTCTCCTTCATGATGCTGATCAAAAATAGAATGAGGAATGGTGGTAGAAGGTTGAAAATATTTGCAATGAGTTTGAGTCTCTCAAGGGGTGTACTACTTTAAAGCTGACTACAAGTGATGATGAGTAAGATGACATTGTCCAACATGTGATAGATGAGAAAGAACACATTCTTAAGTAGGCTTTGGATGATTTTTTTGAAGTCATTGGATCAAGATACGCTCCTATTCAAAGAGGCTATGATCTTATCAAAGATGAAGAAGGCAATTTTAGCACTTGATTAAGTATGTAAAGGAAAAGCAACCTTTCATATTTGTCCTTTCAAGAAGCATATAAATTTCATGATGACATGTTTGAATTCAAAAAGACTGGCTATCATCCTCTCAACTAGTTGGGAGAAATACGTTGGCTCTTGAATGATGGAACAAGCTCCTATTGACTTGAATCTTCCAAAGAATATGAAACTACTCCTCTTGAATCCATGCCTACTAAATAGATACAAGTTGACCATGAAATGAAGAGTAGGTAATAATATGAAGTATGTGAACATGTTAAAAAAGAATATATCTACATTGGAGACCTATTTAAAGATGATTTACTTGAGAATAGATCAGGTGAAGTGGTAGGGAATAAGTCTAATCCATAAAGCATTCAATCCAAGGAGAAACATGCTTGGCACTATGTTTCATCTCACAATGAAGATGATTCAAGAAGTTTTCCTTTTGATCCTAGAAAGGAAGTACACTTAGTTTCTAGTTGTGCATAATATATTGTTTTTAGATTAACTTAAATGCCTTGAGCACATGTGCATGTTTTCCAAGCTAGTTTGTTGTCTTATTTTGTTTGTGTCTTTGATTTATATGGTTGAGGTAATTAGTCATCTTGTCTTGATAAAATATTGTGATCAAGGTCCTTTGGTTTGTCTCAGACTTCATATGACTCCCTAAGCCCAATGGACTGATAAGGCTACTAGTCTATTTAGTATAATAGGCATATTACCCCTATGAGTCACTAATTAAATGACTAAATTTGAATTTTAGGTGAAATTAGGGTTTAATATAGATGTCACAATGTGTTTTATAGGCTAATTTATACCATTTAATGTTGTACTATCCTTGGTCTTTAGTCATTTAAGGTCATTTTGAGGTTAAAAAAGATGCATTTAATGAATTTTATGGATTTATTGGGAAGTGTGAAGGTTATAAAATATGATTTCATGCCCCATGTTTCCAAAAGATCTTAATTAAATGAAACCAATTGAAAAGTGGTAGGTTCCTAAAAAAAAGGGTAGTTTTCTTGAGGAAAATAAGATTGGAACTTATGCATTTCCTTAAGAAGTGTGGCACATGGAAAAGGATCATGGTATGTCTCTTTATCTTATCAAAGCTTATTACCACATTTGAAGTGCTCTAAAAGTGCCATTTTTGGCCCAAAACCATTCTATTCTTTTTCCATTCTTCTTGGCAAGTAGAAGTGACCTTTAGGTTTGTGCTTAGTATGGATAGATTAGGAGGTTTCAGATAAAATGAATTGATGAGGTTAATTATACTTAGTTAAATTAATTTACATATAAATAATTTGAATAATGGTGTTCGGAGCTTCATGAACCATCCTCATGAAGTTGACTACAATTTTGTGCCTGCTAGTTCATGCACCCTACATGTTTTGTCTTAGTTTGAGCAACTCCATATGAAAAAATTAGTGATGTTTAATAAAAGGGATGTGGAATATATTATTATATTCTTCCCATTATTTATTTAAATTTTAATGATGTTTAGATGGGTCAATTACATCAAGGTTTCAAGAGAAGCATCTTTCTATGTTGCAGGCAACTTTTCCCCATTTCTTGGAACTTCATGATTGTTCATGATTTTAGAGGGTTGTGATAGGTCCTTATTCATGTTTAAAATTATATAATTATTCCCTTTCAACTGAAAATCTAATATTCCAAAACATACTCCATTAGAATATAGTCATAAAGATCATGCAACCAGTTAGCCTTATGACTATCATACATAATTAGTCATGGTAAACCAAGTGCATAGAAATTGTATGGCATGTTTATATAGGTTTGATGAAGATTTAAAATATTAGTGTATTTTTTATCAACATGGATAAAATATTTGATAATTCAAATGGTAAGAGCAGGCTGTAATAGTAAATAGAACATTTTAGGATAGTCTGCCATGAAGAAACTCACCTACAGGTACCTTTTTGGAAAAAAAATTGTTGAAAAGGAGTTTTTGAGATGAGATAAGTTTTGAAAATGAGAAATTTATATTTTAAACTCTTGGAAAAGGTCCAAAAATCATTGAGACACTCAAGATTATGATTTATATTTGAAGATACCTCACTGCCTATGCATCAGATTGCCCACCTACAAGTGGTCTCAACAGAGTTTTTTTTAGCCTTTTGAAGAGTTATATCATAGGATGAAAATCCTCCTTGAGGTCTTGATGTGTTGGGGAGAGAATGATAAAACTTTTTAAGGGATGAGTTGATAGATCGATCTGGAGTTTACCTTCAAAGGGAGATGGCTATAAACTTAGGGACCTTTTCCCCTAAATTACAAAAATAGAGTTAGCTCTTTTGGAGTGATTTTATAACAATGTCACATTGACCTTTGATCACTTTTAGTGAACTAAAATTTTATCTCTTATATATGTAATCAAGTTCAAAAAATGAGAGGGTAGTTTATTCCTTTTTTTCTCTTGATGGAGAAGATTGAACATGCACTTCTCATCACTAAATGTCAACAGTGAGGTCTATAGGTTTTGAAACTCTAAAGTGACCTCTCCATCTAATTTAAAGTTATAAAACATGCCCCATAAGAGGATGGTTTAAATTGATCAAAATGAACATTCATGGCATAATTATATTTTAAGGAGGAGGATATAGTGTTTTTTTCTTCCTATGTAACTTTCAATCCATACGAATGGCTTGGTGAGCACCTATAGGCAACCAATTAAAGTCCAAGTTTGAAAATTTGATTCTCTCTTAAAATTATAAGTGATAGGTATGTTTATTAGTTTGTAATTTATGGGAGGATTATTTAAAGGTTAAAGTGTCTTAAAAGGAAAATGATGACCTTCTAAGCTCATTTATACTTACAATGTGCACCTACAGGTAGCTGTAGGTGACTATAAGACTACCATGAGTAATATAATTGATAACCTCAGTAGTAAACCTTACTCCAAAAATAAAAGGATAAATTTTAGTTAGGATATGGTGTAAGGAGTTTCTTTTAGGATTTTTTTTGTTATAAATACATATAACATACAAGGACAACATACAGGTAGGGTTCAAAGAGCAACACAGTTAGGCAAGGAACAAGTAGACCGATTTCTTGAAGTGCTCATAGCTCAAAGATTAAAAAAATGATTCAAAACAACATAAAAGGAATATAAGGAAGGTAGATAATTTTATGTAATTTTTTTTGAGCTAAAACCATACATTTATAACTATAGTACATAGTCAAAGACACAGTCAGCTTGAAGTGACTGAGATAGGCAGTGAAATGAACATAATACCCAAGTGTTATGTTGCATGAGTTCAAGGTAAATAATGGGTATAATAAGTGTTATAAATTCAATAAAAATTAAATAAGGGTTTTAAAAATAGTATTAGGTCCACCTAGGTAAATTTCACCTACATGCATGATGTTAAGAAGCAAGACATAATTAAGAGATCATACTCAGTCTTGACTGGTTAAGGTCTTGGAAAGGGACATGTGGAAGTCTTAAGTGATGATCAGAATTGAATCATATAAATTATGGTCAAAATAACCTCATTTAACTCTCATAAGTGGATTTTTAATAGATAAAGGTATCAAATGATGCACATATAGTTCACTTGGGAAAGGTTCACACACAGTCCTTGCCTAACTATTCTATCTTAGAACTTGACACTTTTAGAGGGTAAAATGACATATAAAAGAGATAAAAATTCATAAAATTCACCTATATAACTTGGATAAGTTCATAAAATATTCATATTTGTCTGGGGAAATACAAAATTGCCTTCTATTTTCTCTTAGATAGAGGGCACTCCCTTGTGAACAAAACTAGCAAGTTTTGGGGAAAAGGGAATGAAGAGTGAGTAAGGAGTTGTTTGGGAAAGGAAAACATATTTTGAAAGTTATAAATTTTTTAATAAAACATTAATAAATATAATATAAAGGGTGAATCTCAAGGGAATTGTCCAAACCATAAGGGTTACTGTTAGGGCTATGAGGAATGGTGAAACCTAGTGTTAGATGAGGAAATCATCTTCATTTACAATTTTTAATATGATTTATATACTATTGAAACATTTGTATGGGATGAATAAATTTTTGTTTAAGATATTTGGAGGCAAAGAAAACCACAAAAAAAAATTTTGAACTCTAAGGTACAGTCATGTTTAAGGGAAAGGTTTTGGTATAGACCTCAAATGGATGATCACCTTCAATTTACATTTGAAGTAAGAATTTAAACCAATTATAGTATGTTTATGGGGAAAATATAGAGGTGAAAAAGATTTTATAAGGTATAAAAAACACAAAGAAGGCATTTTTGGACCTTAAGATAATTTAGGCCTATGGAAATGAGAAAAAGAGCTTGATAGGAGAAGTTTGGAAGCTTAAATATTTAATGAGGCTTTGCATGGAGGTATAGGATGTTTGGATGTGTTATATAGGTTCATAAAAAATGTTATTATATAATTATTTGGCAACTTCAACTTTAGGTCTTTATGAATGAACCTTAAGATTTCAAACGGGCCTAAAACCCTATCAAACCCTTAGTCATGACCAATTTGGAAAAATGGAGTTGAAAAGATGATAAAATGGAATATTTTGACCATAAAATATATTATACACTATATAGGATTCAATCAAATACTCCCAATGCTTTTTGGTTGTATGGAATTATATGGATGGGGTGAAAACAGGGTATTTTTTACCATTGTTTGTGTTTTACAGGTTCTAGAAGGAGTTTGAGGATGAAAAAAACTTTATGAGGAATATTTATAATTATTATAACTATTAATTATCATTTAATTCCTTATAAAAACTTTTAAGTTTTCAAACAATAGCTCTCATCTTAGCCAATCAAAACTAGCCTAGTGGACAAGCTAGTGAAAAGGGTGGAAGACTTTAAGTGAGATAAATTTAAGATGTACATAATGCTTATAAGGACATGTAAGGTATTTATATGTATAATTAACTACATAACATGTATTTTAATGATAAACTTAAGCCAAATTTGAAGACAAGTGTGAAAGGTACATGAAAGAGGAGTTTTTAAGACTACAGATGATGATAGCTCATTTTGAGAAGGTTTCAGATGACCAAGACTACAAACAATGCATGGAGAGGTATGTATGAAATAATTAATCTTAATTAAAATAATTATACCTATTCCTATTTAGTTATGAGGCATTCAATAAGCTCAAATTATGAAGGTAGTTTCATGAGTCAAGACAAGGAGTTTTATACCATTTTTCATGAAGTTTATGCCTTGTGTGGACATTTGTACTTCATAACATTACATGGTTCATACCATATCCTATTATAATTCAAATTTAACTCTTTGTATCATCTTGAAAAGTGTCTTTTTTACCCTTGGACTTCTCTCTTCTTCTCTCTCTCTCTCTCTCTCTCAAGTTCTATAAGAACTAGTCATTTTGGCCATTGTAATTTATGCTCCACCTGAGTATGGAAAAGCCTTGCTCATTTACATACCATTTGATCAATAAGAATACTTATTTTTACCTCTTCATGACTATTATTAGTTTGTTTTACTTTAATTTTAGATCTTTTTTAGTTAAGACTATGGATTCCTTAGCATGTTGTCTCATTCTTGCATCCTATTTATAGTTGGAAAGCTTCTCCTTGTAGGGCATGTGAAGTGTTTAATGAAATGTCAAGGATTGAGTGAGTTAGTATATCAATTATTTCCCTCTTAAGCCTCTTGTCTAGTCCTCTTATCTTTTCACATTCGTCCATATCTTCATAATGTAACATTGATGTGAGAAGATGAAGATTGGAGAAGTGTATGTTTAGTTTGTCTCTTGATTTCATGTGTAACATGTTTCTAGTTGGATTTCATCATATATTTTGGTGTATCACCTCCCTTAGGTTAGTTTTATTTTATTTATCTCTCTCCCTTTTCACCCCCTAAATTTAAGTGTAGTTGTGATCCAAAGTGGTACATCAAGGGAGTTAGCCCTAACTAGAGATTCACCTCATCCTTAGGCTATCCACAAGACTAGAGGTATTTGAATTATACCACTTGGATGAGGAGAGCTTAGGGATCTCCTCAAAAGGTTTAAAATCAAAGTGATAACAATTTTTGACATGCTCGGTGAGACTCTTGGTCCAAAAGGTTAAGAGATTTTTGGTGTTGTCTCTTAACAATCAAACTCTGGAGGCATCTATCCAAGCATCAATGGTGACTCCAAAGATATATCAACTAGTAAAGTAGCCCAAGTTATCATTTTAATATTGTTGGTAACATTCTCCTTTGTGTTCTTGCTTTCAAGGAATCTTCATGGCTAATTTTAATGTTGAGCACTATTTTACACAAGTTAGCAAGACTTTTCAAGCTTGTGCCATTCCCTATCAATATGAACAAGTTTTTAACCAGCCTTGTCATAAAGTGTACCATCCCTATCATGAAGTGTATTAGTATTATATCAAACATTCTCAATGTCATGTTTCTCCTAGTCAACCTAGCCACTTCCCAAGTCAATCCATTTCCACCTTCAAAAAAACACTTTTGGGGTATGAAAGGTATATGTTAGATCTTGACACACAAAGGGGATATAGTATATAGATTCCTAGTCATATTATTCATAATGAGAGAGATGAATTAGAGTTGGTCAAGTGAGAGTGGGTACCTATTGAGAGATCCAATTGGAAAAGGCTCACAAGTGAGATGCTTGATGTGAATGGCCTATTTTCTTCCTTAGAGGATAGGCTTAGAGTTCACGAAAGGCAACCTCACCAGACCTATCAAACTTCATATCCACTTCTCCAAGTTTATTATCAACCATATTTTATCCTTACTCATGATCCCGATCAAGGATATCAAAGTCATCCTTTTCCCAATTAGTTGAAAGAGAGAGTTGAGAAAAGAAACCTTATTTTTAAAGTAAACCTTGATAGGCAAATTATATTGGCCAATATGTAGATACAATAATCCATGTTAGCAGAAAAGTAAGTGGATTTAAGTCCCTCATTTCCCTCTCACATTACATCCACACCACCTCAAAAAGAGACTCATAATCCCAATACCCTAAACTAGAACAAGATAGTGGAGTCATGGGGAACTAAAGAGGAGAAAAGTATTGAGAAGAAGCTTGATCCTATACAAGCCCCTGCCAACCTTCCTTAAGAAAAGACTTCTAATCCTAACATCCTAAGCTAGAGTAAGATAGTGGAATCATGGGAGAAGAAAGAGGATAGAAGTTTGGTTGATAAGGAGTGTGAAGTTATGGATGAAGTTGATCCTTTGAAAGTTTCACTTTTTCCCTAAAAACTTCTTGTGTTCCATGTCTCATGAAATATCCTATGAACTTGAATAAAGACTTTTCCAAGATAACATAACCAAGTAAATTGAAGAGTTAGAGGCAAAGATGAGATTTCTAAGTTAAGGTGTGATGTAAGGTTTAGACCTAAAAGAAGATCCTATGTCTAAACACACCCCATCCACCCTTAATCAAGATATTCCTCAAGATAAATTAGATGTCAATGAAGTAACTATCAAGTGGAAGGAATAAAATAAAGTTTTTTTAGCCCAAGGTCTGCCTCCCCTTCCTCAAGATCTTCCAAAACAATTCTCTCCACTTCACTCTCATTTTGATTTTGAGTTATATATGCCACCTCCACCAACTAGTTCATCTTATCGTCACCCCATCACCCTTTGACTTGATATACATGTGGTATGGGAACCTAAAGAGGACTAGTTGGTTTACAAAAAATTAGAGCTTTTTCTTGAAGAAATCCTAATTCCTTGGTATCCTCATTGGACTAAGTCACATGACCTAAAAATGCCAAGTCTTGGAATCATAAAGAAGGAGATGGAAGATATTCAATCCCTTGAGAAGAAAGGTCAGATTATGATAACTAAGGCATATTTGAAATCCCTCAATAAATCCTAACTATTAAAGAAGAGGTGAGTGGTGTTGAGTCTTCTCATTTGGTTGATAGTGAATAATGTTTTTCTTGTGTTGAAGAGGAAATATTAGGTGAAGTCCTTTTAGATTCTAAGGAAGAGGATGAGGGAACTTAACTTGTTGTTCCCCTTCGTGATGTTTATAAGAAATGTAATGAAGAATTATGGTAGAATTTTGAAAACATTTACAATGAGTTTGAGTCTCTCAAGGGGTATACTACATCTTTAGAGCTGACTAATAGTGATGATGAGCAAGATGACATTGTCCAACATGTCATAGATGAGCAAGAATAAGTTTTTAAGAATGGTTTGGATGATTTATTTGAAGTCATTAGAGAAGGATATAATCCTATTTAAGGAGGATATATATTATCAAAGATGGATGGTATGGATCGGGGGAGGAGTTAGGCTAAGTGATTTTTTCATTTCCTCTTCACTCAGAGGTGAGAGTGGATGGGTAGGTAGGTGTTGGTTGATGATTTGTGGTTCTTAGGTCAGTGGTGGGCTTAGAGGAGGTGCATTAGATAAAAAGTTATCCTTGTGATACAACTTATAGACTAAGACTTAGAGAGCCTTACAATTCTTCATATCATACCCTAGTGTCTTATGGTATAAACATACTAGTTTATCATTGTACCAAGATAATTTAGGACTCTATGGGGAAAATGTTCTGATGGGTAGTAAGGTTAAGTAGGAAACTTGAAAAAACTTCTAAAGGATGGTTGATTAGGACTCTATAATAGGAGTCTTGGGTGAGGGAGGTTTCTTGGTAGATACTTTGGGTGTGGATAGGTTGATGGTGGATGACTTGGATGTAGAAGGTGTTAGGGTAGAGATCTAAGGGATAGATATTTTTTTTATAGGAGGTGTGGAAAAAATGGGTGAGGATGAAAGTAAGAGTGATGGTGTAACCCAGAGTGGTATTTGGGTTTGAGCTTTGCTTGGGTTAGATGGATTCCTTGCTAAGGTAGAGGGGTGAGGTCCTAGAATAAAAGGAAAAGTAGAGAGGGGAGGTAAAGTTTTGGTTTATGGGATCTTGGGTGGTTTTTCTATCTTGGTTGATATGGGTAGGGGTTTGCTATGTGGGCTTGGTGGGTTTAAATTGACCTTTACTAATAGGTGAGTAAGGTTTTGAGTAGGGAATATACCAAGATTCATGGTAGGCTTGGTTGGAATGATGAGGGGTGTCTTGGTTACTTTAGGTAGGGTAGATTGAGATAATTTGGTAATGGTTTGGTTGGTAGAGGTATCTAATGGTTTGAGTGTGATGGTGGTGGTTTGTGAGTAGAGATAATAGGTTGGTTTGATAATGGTGTGATTGGGGGTTTTTGCTTGGTTAGGTAAGGAGTCCAAGATGGTGCCAAAATGTGGCATGATCCATGTCAGGTTGGGATAGGTATCCGAAGTTTTGGACCAGTTGAGAAATTTTTTTATAGATAGGTTTGATACCCTTAATGTTGGTCTTAAAAGGTAAGTTTTTAGGTGGAAAAATGGGAGTGGTTAGCTCATCCTTTGTCTCAATCAAAGGTTTTAAGGCTTGGGAAGGTAGTTACTCAATGGGAGTAGTTAGAATGATCTCTTCCTTAATGATTCTTTCCAAAGGTAGACTAGACTGTTGTAGGATAGAATAAAAAGGTGTGGTGGGAATGATTGTTTCCTCTAGTATGTCCTCCAAATGGGTTGATTGATCTATAGTCTTGACAAATGAAAGAAGGTAAAAATTTATCTCCTTTGTTTTATTTTTCAAAGGAGAGGTTGGTGACTCCACTACCTCAATAAGTGGAGGGGATGGTAGGGTAGGTTGGGTAGTGGTCTCCTCAACAATGAGTTCACTAAGCACCATGTTAATAGTGTGTACCTCATGGGAGGATTCTACTTTTGTTTTCGTTGCTAGAGGATGGAGCATGGTTGGGAAATGGTTGTATGAATATGTCAAGTGATTGGTTTGGGGGTGCATTGGAGTTATCTAGTGCAAGATCCCCCTTGTCAATGAGATTTTGGATAACATTATTGAAGGTGTTACACCTAATAACATCATGTCCAATGACATAGTGGAAGGCACACAATTCATTCTCTTTATACCAAGTAGGTGCAAGATGAGAAGAGTCAAATTATTGCATAGGTTTAATTAGATAAAGTTGGATAATGTTAGATTTTAACAATTTATCCAAAACTAAAGTGTATGACTCCCCTAGCAGAGTGAATTGTCTTTGATTATTGCAATTTGGATTCCTATTATTTTGATTAGAGGAATTAGAACAATTAGATTGGTTAACAACGGGTGGAGGGGTAGTTTTAAGGACAACCACATTTATGGTTCCCTTGTTTTTGAGTTGAGTGTTGTTTTGGTTATTGGGTTTGGAGGATGAAGTTTCACTTGATTTTATGGAGTATTTATTGTTTTTTAACTTTATTTTTCCCTCATCAATGACTCTATTTTCTAGTTTATGGGCCACAGTAAAATCCTCATCAAAGGTCCTAAAGTTTTAAACTCATAAAGTAGAGTAAATGTGTTTGGCACAAGCCTAGACAAAGAGTTTAATAAACTTGGGTTGGGGTAGAGAGAAAGAGAGTTAGTTAATGAGACTTCTCCAAAGTTAACAATAGACTCATCATCAAATTTTCAGATGGAGTAGAGATCAGTGATGGAGACTTTCTTATAGATGTTTATAGAAAAGTGATTTAATAAAATCTGAGCTAGTTGGACAAAAGAAAAGAGGGAGAGTTTTTTAAGGGCACTATACCAATCTATTTTTGTACCTGATAAAGACATGGGGAAGGTATGAAGAAGGAGAGAATAATTATAGGCAATCATATAACATAAATGCCTAAATTCTCTTAGGTGTTGTTGAGGGTCTTTTGTACTCTATAACTTTGAAAACTTTGAAATTTCCCATTGAGGAGATATGGTTGAATGGGGATGGATGGTTAAATTGATTCATTATATATTTGATCATATGACAATATATTATGAGCTCTAGAAATGGATGACTCTAAAGTAGTCATTTTACCCATTAACATTTTGACAAGGTTAGTTTGGGGTTATACACTCCTGTAGTTATAAGGTAGGTTGTGTTGGGTCTAGGTAGGTAAAATATATGGGTATTTGGTGGGTGGTTGAGAGGCTATCACATACTAGTACATGGTCATGGGTGCTTGAGATGATTCCACATATGAATATGTGGATATATGTAGTTGAGTGGAAGATAGAGGTACATACCTTTATGGGTTATGGATATAGCTCAGGTTCTATGCAATGGGTAGTTATTGAGATATTAACATAGGTTGGGTAGGAGGTATGGTTTGGTTAGTAGATATAGGGTAGGGGGTCACTTTGGTATTGATGGGTGGAATGGTAGAAGGTATGGGAACCACCAAACTCTAAAATAGAGTGGAGGTAGGTAGATTAGAAGTGGGAGGAATGGTGGTGGCACTAGCAGAGTGTATTCCTATGGTACTAGTGCCAAAAGGTTGGGTTGATCCTATACTAGGAGGGTTAATAGCTAGGGAAAAAGGTGTTTGGTTATTTCTTGGCTGTGTGGGTTGGTTCTGAATGGTAGTATCGATGGGGTTATTTATGGAGGATGATTCTTGGGTGACTAGAGGTTAGGTGGATATGGTGGTAATAGAAGTCTCACCCATAAGGTGGGATGTCATACCATAGGGCTAGTCAATAGGTAGAATTAAGTTAGGGGTATGATAAGATATGGTGTTAAGGTAATGCTGAAGGGCTACATGGTTGTTATCTAAGAAGGTGCAAAAATTTGCATTTATTTGGGTAACCATCTAAGGGATGTTAGGACTACTAGAAGGGTGGGGGGAACCATCTACATCTGAGATGTAATCCATGAATGAAGAGGAAGATGGATGGTTAGGAGGTGGATCCTAGTTTGATTGGTTCTTTAGTTATTTCCTAGTTAAAACCATGTAAAGAGGGGAAAGAAAAATATACAAGTAATCTCACAACTCAATTAGAGAGAAGACAAGAAAAAGTCAAGGAAAAGAAACACACACTAAGGTATTCTAATCCTAATATTTTTTAAGTCTCTCTTTTGGCTTATGCCTTAAGCTCTAAGAACTGTGTGACTAAAATTGGCTTATAGAGTAGGTACTAAAAAAGAAGTCTATGGTTGGTTTTAGGTTGTGTTTAGGATATCAGAGGGATTTGTATTATAAATTGGCACATGGATTGATATTGGGGCCTACCTCTTAATTCACACACCATAGTGATAAGGGTGTTGAGTGCTTAGCTAAAATATACTAATTACTAGAGTTTATACTTAACTAGAGAGCTGAGTTGGTTCTCCCCTTGGTGATGAAATCCAAGTAAGATAGCCAAGAAAGGTGACCACTAGGTAATGAAATCCCAATCAGGTCTTATGTTAATGTTTGATATTATTTTAGTTGTGAGTGGTTGGTCTTGTGTGTGTGACAAATGTGAATTTATGATTGAATTAATTTGCTTTAATTTTAATTATGTGAGCTAAACTTTCAAGCAACCAATGTACATAATTAATTTTAAGCCTAGAATAAAATTTTGATTTCATTGTATGACCAGAGATATAAGAAGAAAAAAACACCTAGATGTAACTATGAACCTACGAAAAGACTCAAGGGTCCCACCAAGCATGCTAGAATGTTTCAGAGAAAGTTCACTTACATTCCAAGGAATGAAGAAGAAAGAAACTAGATACGGGTATGGTATAAAAACCTATTTGGTTATGCACACATTGATCAGATGATTGTAGAGAGATCCTCTTTGGCTTGGGACAAATGACCTAAAGATAAGATAACACTAAAGTAAATGGTTGGTTAGATAGATAGTTGGGTGGATTACCTAGCGCTATCTAGATCTGAGAAGTAAGAGCTCCCTAGGAGGCTATCAATCCATGCTTTTTAAATAGTTAAGTTTGAAAATTTAAAGATAAAGTACTTTCATAAATCACATAATATACTAAAATTAAGTATAAGAATTACTTGATAAATAAATAAATAAAATTTACTAATTATAGTAATAAGCAGGTCATTACTAATACTAAATAGGTTGGGTATGCTTCAAAAAATAAGTTGGGGTTATATGAATAGGTAAAGACAAAGAAAGTTGGATTTTGTTGAGGGTAAGTGGGTGAAAATAACTTGTTGTTATTTTATCACATAATGACCATCGACAGTTGAGGTGACCATTGGTAGTTACCATCAATGGTTGAGGTAACCGTCGATGGTTGGGACAGACCATCAAAAGTCAAGGTGACCATCATTGGTTATTGTGGGTTAGGTCTAGGTAATAAAAGCTCAAAGGTTATAGAATGAGATTCTCGGAGATTGGCTTGGGCTAGGTTGATTGTAAAATACAAAGTGATGAAATAATTAAAAATAGATACTTAGCTTGCTGATAGTTGATCTGGTGATCAATTGATGAGGATTGCTAATAAAATCATTGATGGAGTCTGGCACAATCTCAAAAAATTAATAGTTCTTGGTTGTTGGCTTATGGATGGTAAAACTTTAGCTCTCTATTGTGATGGTTGGATAATTGGATTTTTGGAAGAATGGCTCACAAAATAAACTTTGGATATAAAAAATCTCTTGATAATGGCCCCACTTTTCCCCTCTTGATCCTTTATTCTTATAGGCATAAGGTAGAGATGGAAGTGTAGGTTCAAATAAGGGGTTAAACTAGCTTTTCTAATCTTAACTCAGACATGTAATAATTTACATGTGGATTTAGATGAGCTAATCATAAAAAAAATCAAGGTGGAGTGATGTGGTAGTTAAGTGGTTGAGATAGTGAAACCTGACCTTTGATGGTCAGGTTGACCATCAACAATCGAGGGTCAAGGTCAATTTGGGTTAAAAAAATGAGTTTAGCCAATAGGTCAATCTGACTTGGGTTAGGTCTAGTTTGTATTCGAATGGTCAAGGTTGGTCCCAAGGGGGTCCTGAGGTAGTCTAGGGGAGTTATGACATTTAGAACCATCATGTGCAAATTTTTAGTGTCTACAAATTTACCTAAAATAAAAAGGAAAATCAAATATATGTCTAAATTTTATATATTCAAGGAATGCTAACACTCTACCATATACCTATTATATGATAGTAAAAGTATGTACATGTGTTACAATGACTTGGAGGCCTCATAACTATTATGGAAGTTGAAAATTTTGGGCTTCCATTTATGAATATTTAGTTTTTGATGGATACGTAGGTTCAATTCCACATGTAGTATGCTAAAAACTTATCTACCATAACATGAGCCTTTACAGTGACACTTAGATGTCTTAGTGTGGCACAAAGTGTCCATGTGGTAAATATGTAATCTAGAGGCTTTGTGTAGAGTCTGAATTTCATGATATGTCTAAATGTGTTGTATAACATGTGTCTTGGAAATTTTTATAATGAAAATGATGTTTGGAGCTATGTGGATGTGCTTAAAGTGCAACATTATACAGAGTTGTGAAAGTGATAAGGGCACTCAAATTGAGAGCATAGACTTGCACAAATGCACACATACCACATATTCAGAAAGAGAGTAGATTTTAAGTAGTACAAAGAATTTTATTCTATTCATCCTGTATAATATTTGTATACTTGTTTTGTAAATAATAAAGCTATATATTTAGATAAAAATATAAGATAATCAGAATCAATGTTGAATCAATATTTAAAACCATCTATGCAAACACTACTTAATTATATTAAAATATGTATTGCTTTATTGGATACTAAAGCTTCCTTTGATAGGTTAAACAACTAATTATCTACTTTCATTTAGAATGTAATATAAAATAAATGACCAAATATGTTATTCGCCTTCATCAAAGTAAACAAAATGTCTTTTATTTGAATTTATCTAATAAAATTTATCATACCCAAGAAAGTGTAAATGTTTATCTATAATGAGTGCTATAACATGGTCATTGACAATTTTCAATGATAATGCTATTAGTGGAAGTATCCTATACAACCGTGACCACACTTATAGACAATATTGTCCGATCAAAATTGTAAAATATTTGTGACTTAGAGCAAAAAGTTTGGTGGAGAATTTTTTTTCCTATACCATTGATTCCTAATTTTTTTTACATAATAGTAGCTTATAATAATAATTGTTTTCTCTTTGGAAATAGATAAAATTTGAATGCAATTATTCTCCCCTTGAATCCCACATGCTCCCCTTCAAACCTTCCTGTCTATTTCTAGTACCAAGGGAAACACCAAAAGAAAACTTAATGAAACATAAGTAGTTAAATAAAAAGTAATTGACTAAGATCTTAACAATTGTAATAATGTTATCACAACATAAATTCATTTTTATATTATACATCTTATAAATAAAATATATTCGACTTTGGTTTTTTATACTAATAGAATGTGTCCCTCATAAATATATATGAAAATTAATTAGGATTTCATAGCTATAGATATTGAAAATCTTGTATGTTACAGTCACACTGATAGATCTAATTCTTTATCATGATTAGTCTTTATGGAGGATTTATATAATGATTATTTGATTTATACATACCAAATATCTATTTAATTCCATCATTTATATTGGGTTTATCAACAAAATCACTAAAATAATCATAATTATGGTTTCCCTATTTAGTATATAAAATATTGTAATTTTAAGATGAACTTCTCAAGTGGATCAAAACTGATTGATCTAAACCCTAAACCATAAAATTAAAACATTAAATGATAAACCATAAAACCTAAACCACAAAATCTAATCCTTGAATAATGTCACTAAGTATATCAGGTATGTTAATATTAGCATGTTGTAATAATCTCAATTATGATGTTTTATCTATTTTGAGTTGCATTAATCAAATTAATAGTGATTTAACTTATTTGGGAATAATGGAGTTTTATTCCTATTTTAGTTAAGGGTTTATATTAATAAATCCGTATAAAATATATCAATAATATAGGCTTGATTTATATAATTATTTATCTTTTTCACCTTTCTAAAAATAGTAATAAATAATAAGAAATATAACTTAGCTAGAAAATAGATTGAGATGACTGATACAGAGGTTAAAAATGGATATACAGGACTGAAAAGGTGTCGTAAACCTAAATATAGATTTTTTTGGATGAAAGGATAAGAGTGACAAAAGTGGACACTTTAGTGTCTAGTGTTATTGTCCATTCCTACTGTTGTTATCCATAGTAATCATAAAGACATGAAACTTTATGGGTAGTTGAGTTGTGCCTGCGTGAGTGTGCCTATAAAAAATAAAGTGTTGGTCATTAGTGGAACTCATTATGGAGCTGATTTTGTGTTCAAACCCTAACCCTCCATCATGTTTGATAAAATGACATTTGAGTCACTTGAGAAAGAGGGGGTTAGTGTGAAAGATGTACTAAATGTGCAATCCACACCCCTTATGTGGGCACTCTACTTACATACAAATAATCTAAAGAGGGATCAAGCTATATGTAGTTCTCTCACCTAGTGTGCTTTGTGCAATAGTGTGATGTAGATGCAAATGCCAAATTGATAGTGTTTGAGGTGGATAGGGACTGGTATGAGGATTTGAGTAGGTTTGCAGTTATGTTGGGTGATTATATTCAAATAATAGGGAAGTTTGCCTTAGTGCTTTATTTGTATTCTTTTTGCATTGTAAGTTTGGTCACCTCATTTTTAAATGAGATTTGAGTGGGATTTTATAGGGAACAATTGGTCATGGGTCAGATGTGTTTGCATTAGGCCAACCTAATTAAGGATAAGTATTAGATGAAAATGATTGTTGGGGCTCAAAGTGCAAATGGACAAGACTGATAAAAATGGGACACTTCTCTATGGGACATTATAGTCTAAATGGGGCACTCCTATCCTATAAGATTGGGACCTAGGGGAACAATATTGACATGGGGAATATTTCTTGGCTAAGGTGGAATGATCATTTAGAAGGTTATGGATGACTAGCAATAAGCAAAAAAGTGTCTAGAAGGGTCGTAAGAGCATGCAAAAAGGACCTATGGATGGGGTATCACAAACCAAACTCAAACTAACAATTTGTATATTTTATATGACAATAAATAGATATTTATTTATTAAAATATAAATTTTAGAATATACATAAATGATAATAGAATATAGTATGCTAAGAATTTTATATAATTTGGAATTTGATAAAATTAGTAAATGAGCCTGAGAACATGCAAGCCTATTTAAAAAAAATTTAATGTTGATAGTGTAAGATGACTATGATTGTAAATTATTTACAAATACCTAAAAAAAATGTCACATCCTAAAACATAATTATAAATTATACTAGGACAAGGCCATAATAGGAGGACAATGGTGTAGGGTGGCCTTATTTTTTACTGTAGACATGTCCTAGTTGAATATGCGACCAAATTTTTGATTTGGATCTATGCACTTGTAAATGAGGGTTTCTTTATTATGTGTGGGATTTGAATAGATGCACAAAATACCTATAAAAGATAAAATTCTAGTCCTACACAAAAAACAAGATAGAGATCAAATGCAAAAGGGGGAAATGGGTAAGGGGAATAACCAATCTATCCTTAGAAAACCTTGTGTAATTTGAGTGTTTCCTACATATCATAAATGGGTCTTACGCTGATGTAGTTATCCCTCCTAGGGTGATTGTGTGATTTGTGATTATGAAAATATATGATTAAAAGTAGAAGTTTTTTTTGAAATGCTTGACAATGGATTCACTCGACCTGTAATAAAAAATATTTATATTTGGCTTATGACTATTAAAATGTAACATAATTTTAGTAATGAGAAATAGTGCTCTTTTAATTAGTGTGTAGTAACTTAAAATTTGCTTATTAGGGGGTTCAAGTGAATGCCTTGATGTGCTTTTATAAGGGAATATTTATAATATTTTTGCTAACTAAATTTAAAAAACATGTGGGAGAGACATTTTGAAATGTATCAATTTAAAAAAGTGACCATTAGATCACGGGGGACAAGGCCATGCTAGGGGACAAGGCCGCAATGTAACCTTGTTTGACCTAGTGCAATCATATCCCATCAATATAGAGACTACTAGAAAAGGCCTAAAAGGTGCCTATAAGTTGAATAAGGATAAAATTGACTGAGATAGAGATGTTTGTATGATATTTTTTATGTTTTTAAGATAGTGAAGGCTCTTTTATAGTTTATGAGTTAGCAAAATGGTGAATAGACTAAGGTAAGGATGTCAAGAATAAAAAATATCAAGCACTTAATGATTAAATTTATGTGTCTACAAATGGTTTCACAACTCTATACAAAAATATTTCACATTGTAGCTATTTTTATCAAATTGATCAAGATTAAATGATCTTATCCATAATAATTTAAAGTATCTATATATATTATATTTATAAAATGACAAACTGATTTATATGTACTATATGTCTATTCACTTATGTTAGAACCCCTCAATTTTCATTGCTAAAATATGTGATTTAAAAAAAAACATTATTCAGTAAAAAAATCATTAAGAGATACATAACATATGATAAAAAATTATATGCCATATAAATCTATATTTGATATGTTGAATAGTTAAAGTACATAGTTACATAATGCTAAATTAATACATTGATTAAGCATGTTTCATATCCCTAAAATGGGTTCACATAATGCATAAATTGTAATAATATGTAGTAGATAAATATGCCAAATAAAAATTGCTCTCTAACAAATAGAATAAAAAGTATATCAATTCATCAATTCATCAAATGTTATAGCCACTAATATTTTACAATTAACAAATAATAATTATACAAATATCCATAACTACAACTGCATGGGCCTAAAAATAATGTCAAATAATAACAATAGATTAGAGCTTAATATAAAAAACTCAATCATCTATATAGTATCTTTGATTAGGTATTGAGATAGGTTCAGATACAATTATATAGAGGGAGAACATCATCTAAACACTTTTCCTCCAATGATAGATGGATAATCTCTTGCACACCTCCTCACTAGGAGTCACCCTTCCCTTCAATAAGGGTCATATAATGATGATGAAATAAATTAGAACCATCTAAGAATCACAAGTGTAGTACAATCACTATTATATGTATCCAGTCAAAAAACCCTAGGTATGCCTCTATATGTTATGACCTCAAGCAAACATATAAACTAAAAAACATTGTGGACTAACAATGTATAAAACTATTAAATTAATTTGGGCAAAACATTTTATAGTATAATCAAATTCAAGATCTGGGTCATAGCCCATGTGATTCATGTTCTCTGCTAATGCATATTATTACCATTTTCATAGCTTTTTAACTAATTAAAAGAAAGCACATTAGGCTTCCTACCTACCACTTATCATCCCTTAATAAGAGATGGATATGATTGTAAATCATACAAACTCAGCATTGAGTGGTTAAAGAAAATACAATTATACTAAATTCAAGTATTAAAATATAGAATTATTCCAAGCATTAAATAACATCATACAAAATGAGAATTTCATTTGACATGCATATCCTACATGTTCCATATATAATACCTCCAATGAGAACTTTATTTCAAGTAAATTACATTATTATAGGTCTTATTCAATACACACATAATCTCATTAAAATATCATAAAATATCACCAACTTTTCAGTCATTCCAAAAACAACTCTAAGTAACATGATTATTCTCTTTTTAAATGTTCTAGATAATTCTCATAATTTAATTATTTCATACCAAATAAGATTTGAATAGAAACTACCTTAGTTCAAGTGTTAATCATAATAGTGAATACACATGTAAATGAATACAAACTACAAGATAGCCCTAAGATATTTGTTATTGAACCATCATGTTACTTAATAGCTCCTGATCAAACAAACTATGAATCAAAATATGCAAGGTCTATAAAAAATTACATCATTGGATACTTACTATGCATGATGGATTTTCAAGTTAAACCTACAACCTATTTAATGATTTTCCAACCATTATTTCCATCAAAATACTGAGTGATTCCATTTCCAAATATTCATTTTTTATTTTAAATGATATCTCACTAACATATTTGATTATATAATATTATAATACCTTAATCTCACTTTGTTCAATGCTTTAATCCATTGGTCTAAGGACAAGTAATTTCATAATATTTTTATGGCTTGGTTGGCAAGTCTTTTAGGTTGTAGATGGTTATTAAACTATCTACAAGTTTAAAATTGATAAAAAAATAAATGAACTCAAACCATTTTAAAACTTGATATGAGTAGATCAAAGAGTAAAATCAATTATCAACCCCATTTAAAATTCACCACAACCAAGTACTTATACTAATTGTTCAAATTAGTCATATATCCACTTAAATTTGAACTCATGCTTTATTTCAAAAAAACATACAACTATGCAAAAATGTATTAGTCAATTCAATCATAATAACCCCATGCAATGATTAAAAATCAATTGTTAAAATTTCTTCAAGACTTACTATGGTTTCCAGATAAGTTTTTGGGCATGTGCGTTGTTATTTGACCACCTATATGTTGAAAAATGAACCTAAATGACCAGCTCAAACTTTTCTAGAAATTTAGATCTCAAGAAAAGGTTCTAAATTTATAGTTTCATATACAAAATACCCATATATTTCACCAAGCTTCCTTTTTAAACTCACAAGATAGTCTATGGTTTTAATGCCAAGACACTTAGGCCTTTATGTGTTTATTCTACCACCTATAGGTCTAATATTGACCAAAAATAATTAAAAAAATTAGTTTTTTTTTAATATTCACCATGAGTACCTTGAAGAGAGAACTCAAACTTGTTGAAATATTCCTAAGAGTGGGTCAAAGGACCAAACATATCCATGGTAAAACTATGAGAATAAACCCCATTTTTGTTTGCTTGTTTTGTGAGCAAAAAAATTCTATAGTTCACAAATTAGGCAAATACCTCTAAACCAGATCACCTTTATAAACTTGTGGGTGGGAATAAATTCTCACCTCCAAAATCATAGGGGTGTTCTAAATTACAAAAATATACAAAAAAAACTACATAGTTACCGACCCATTTTAATTGAAAATCATTATAGGCCTTAATAGGGCATTTAACCTATGAGATACCATAGATGTCAAATTTACAAGTTTTACATAAAGTTTCCATCCATGCATATACTTACACAAATTTGCATCATTTAAAAATGGAAATGATAGATGATTTTCAAGAAACCATGACTTGCTCATGCCAAATCTAGCAGTTATTACATACCTGATAAAATGGATATTGATGACAAGATGTAGCTTGCAAAGTCTTATCTGTTTCTTAATCCTCTCTCAACAATTTTCTCATTCAATTATTTTTTTGAATCCTCCTATAGGTCTTTTTTATCAATTCATTCTATTAAATCTTTTAGTCACTCTTTCCATTTTTCTTGGATGAATAAAATCCTTACTTGGCATGCTTCAACACTAAGTATACTCAAGACTCCCACTAATTATGATATTTATTTAGTTATCTAAACAACTAAAGTTCTATTTTCTATTTTTTCCTCCTAAATCTACCATTAACCATGTATGTAGGTTTCAAAAATGCCTCAAAAAATGGATTGAATGGTAGAGGTATGGTCTTGCTAGGGTCTTTACCCAAAACAATCATGCCATCCATTAAATTTGCAATCGATCAAAACCTAATAAAATAATTTCCATTCACTCTATTTCTTTAACCATAACCCCTAACTCATGGTTAGTTTACTCAACTCAAGATGCCACTAAAAAGTGGCATTATCACTAATGTTTTACCACTAAACATGCTACCAACCAAGTTGGCACTCAAATTTGTAAATAACCCTATGGGGTTTATTAATTTTCCTTTATATATAGATTAAACTTTTAAATAATTTAAAACCTTATGATTTTAAGCATGTTTCTAATGTTTAGAGGTTCACAAGGAGGGAGATAATTATATCTTATGACCTATGCCACCAAGAAACAATAGCTATTAAGGGCATAAGTTATAAAATTGGTAGGTTGGTTAATAAAATAAATGAATGCCAAAGTTATAAACATCCACTAATGATTCACCTAGGAATCTAAAATGCACAAAAATTAGTACACATTCAAATAAAAAAATCAAACACATGTTGTCAATAAAATACCACAACATCAAACAATATATATTAGATGATTATACACATCTACAACACTAACTGAAATTGAAAAGTAATTTAATAATCAAAGATAAAAAAATTATGGTCTGTGTAATGATTCTCAAAAAATTATGAAGTGTTTCCATCATTCACGATCTACCATCCTCTCCCTTATGATGTCTCCCTTTTATACCACTCAACAAGGGTAGAAGATGCCATGCATCTAACTCAAGCAGAAGAATGTAGTTAGTCCAATACATCAATAAAGCTATAACACCATAGATCAATAATTAGTATAAAAACCTCTATATTTTTGTATATCAAGATGGAAAATTAGGCCATCATCATTAATTTTATAGAAAATATTTATATTGAAATTAGAGATTAGGAATATAAAATACAATAGTCTTACATAAAAAACAACATAATATATCCATCTATTACACATAATCCATAAATTTAATTAATCATCATTCAATTATTATTTAAAAATAATATTTATTTGTTAAGGATTGGATGAGATATAACAACTTTCATCAGTATAGGTATTTTAACAAGGTCACTATTGTAAGAATCTCAATTATGGTGACATGGACCAATATGAAAAACACTATACTTTGTAGGTGCACTTTTCAAGTGAATTGGAACTAGATAATCTTAACCATCAAAATTAATAGTCTCTCTCTATATATGTAAGAATCATATAATGATGAATTAATTTTTAATCATTAAATGTATTGTCACTTCTATTAGTTTAATAGATATGTCAATGAGGTCATTACAATAATATCAATTAGATTGCACAACTTGATATGAAAAAATCATGTACTTTGCAAGTACACTTTTAAATTGGATTATGGTTGATTGATATTTTCCATCACATTTTATAGTCTCTATATATGTAGGAGTAGAGAATTAAAAATCTATTTATATATATTAGATGTCTAGTAATTTCCCTTTGTATATTAGGTTTGTCTATAAGGTCATTGCAATAATTTCAATTATAACTACACAACTCGACATGGGAAATATTCTATTTTTCAAGGTAACTTGTCAAATATATTTGGAGTGATTGATATTTTATATCAAATTTTATAGTTTCTCTATATAAGATTCAAATAATTATGAAATTATTTATACGTACCATATGTCCAGTAACTTCCAAAAGTATGGGGTTGTCATCAAGGTCAATGTTACAAGAATATCAATTATGCCTACACAACTTGATATTTTAGACATATAAATTTGGTATTAGACACTTGAAAATGTTAGTTTAGACCAATCCTAAACATACATGACTTGTATGTACACATGTGGCTCTTTATCATACACTCTCTTATCCACTCACTTGCCTATGGACCTAGCCTTTCTAATTTTCTGTCATTCACACATAATATCTCATAGTTTGTGTTTAAATAGTTCATTATCCTAAACAAACCATCATTATTATCTAGATAATTATTTATTATAACTTGGACATTTCTAGAAATAATTGAATGGATTCAATTACCAGATCCATCTTCTTATGTTATATCCATTCATATTCCTTTAAGCGATAATTTTTTCCAAATTCAAACCCTTAATTTGGGTTGGTCCACACATTTCACATGTTGGTTCAGAAGTAAAATTATATAAAGAGTATCCTATAAATACACATCAAGCCTAATCCTCTTTATATCTATAAATTATATGGCAAGCATATAACAATCTATGAAATACATCTACATTTCTTTGATGCATTACCCTATAGCATCCAAATTCAAAAATACATAAAAAGAAAAATCAATAAAATATGTATAAAAATTATTTAAAGGTTAGAATCCCAAGTTATCAAAGTTAAAAGTGACACAAGTTGATTTAAATACTAGTAAATCATTGTTGAGCGCACCCACACCTATGTGGGAAAATAACATATAATTTGAGCCCTATTTAGAGTACTAGAATATAGGCAACACTCAACCAATTAGTGGGGGGTGGTTGGGTTCAACCTAAACCAACCTATATAGTTTATTTATGTAGGTGAAATAAGTGTCAAAAGTGGTGCTAGGGTTTCAAGTTGAAGGAAGACAAATTTAGATCTACAAGCAAGACCCAGACTCTGAAATTGCAAACAAAAGCTATCTACATGCAAATAAAATAATCTGTGATAGAATAATCTAGAACTTTTTATAGGGTTAGATATAGTATAGATCAGATGTATCCAACTAAAAAAGGCATCTAGGAAATATCATATCTATCCAAGTAGATCCTAATAGTTATATTCCTGATTGAGCAACCACATATCCATTTCAAATCATTTCTAATAACTCTACACTATCATAAACTAAAAAAATATAGAAATAATCTAATTTTCCTACCTTCTTGGTCATTTTTTATATATGGAAAGAGAAATCAATCTATATTAATTTTAATTTTACATTTTTATTTACGTAAATTAAAAATATTTTATACAATCCAAATGGTCTCAAAATTAATCTTGTTTAGATTACTAAATATAAGATAAGATAAAACATATTGGTGAACCCTTCATTCCTTCAAGTGTAGAAATCTCTAGGTTCCCTTAGGGTTTCAAATTAATATGTTAGGGTTTTAGATTTAATTAATTACTTCCTTTTATTCACATAAACATATCATGATATTTTATAATTTTTAATTCAATCTATGATTGTTATCATTATCTGTTGTTTCCCTAAAATCCATAATATCTATCACAACCATGTAATTAAATGGGTCACACTCATGTCCAATAAAACTAAGGATAAAATTAATAATGAATAATTATTCATGATCCTTAGTAGCTCTTATTTTCTAAATATCCAAGATGAGATGTTTTTAGTGAAAATTAGACATCAAAGTGTATGTATGAATCTTGTCATTCCTCCTACCCTAGACCTCAAGGCTATGATAAATGCCACCCCACCTCCATTATATTCCCTAGGCTCATATTGGATTCTTTGCTTCATGTTATTAAAACTAACAAATGTAGGATGTCCCATCATGCATGATGTAACAATGGTAGTCAAAATGTCTCCCCTCATCCCATTCCATCTCCCATTATGCCTTTTAATTCAACTAAAGGGTATGATATCATTGGAAAAATCTAGAATACCCAATCTAAAATATCCATATTATAAACACTCAAGAGGTCAACTATCTACAAAGATATTCTATAAACTACATTTCATGACATAACTATAACAAATGATGAAAAACCATCCTATTTTACTTCCATTGTCAATACAATGAAGAATAGTGAAGAAATGATATATTTTGAAAAGGGTGACTTGCCTACTCAACACATTATAGATCAAAATTCACCATTGTTCATTCAAGTGAAAATCTTAAATAAGGGAGCTAATCAAATCTTAATAGATAATGGATCAATATTAAATATCTGTAATGTAATTTTTTTACAAACTTTGAGTGTTAATATGGACTCTATTCAGAAAATCAGATAAAGACATCAAAGGCTTTGAGGATGTTCCTTTCCAAGTACCAGGATAGACTACGTTGGATATCATATTAGGCCCTAAGATATTATCTGTTCCAAAATAATTGTATTATAACCTAATCTTAGGTAGACCATGGATCCATGAAATGTAAGCCATACCATCTACTTCACATTCATAATAGATGTTTTTACATGTCTTGAAAATAATCAAACTTTCAAGTATTACAAAATATTAAAACCTAGTGATGGATGTAGTCCAATATATTATGATTTTTAGTCTACCATAATACCTCCATCATAAATCATATCACCAAAAAGAATACATTAGTATGAAATTAGTGAGTCAAGAAAAACTAATGGAAAATATCTAGATATATATACAATAAAGAACATAAAATAAGAGAATATATAAGATCCCCCATTATTAGTCAATTTATAAGATCCAAATTAGATATTAATAAAAGGAGATGATAATAATGATGATGAGAGTGAAGTTATAATTAACATAGATGAGTATTTATCTCATCTAATTTTTTCACCCATTGGTCTAGGTGAGTAAAAAAAGATTCAAAAGTAGTTATAAATGTTAAATTGGATAAGGGAAAATCAACCCTCAAAACACTCATAAGGATACAAGTGAAATTACTTATTTCAATATCAATTTACGAAATGATAATTCAGAGATAAGTGCTCCTCTTAAATAATTCTTCATCAAATGTAGGATAACTAGAGAACAAGGCACATAAAAAATCTCAAAATGTTTCAAAGGTGAATGCCAAGAATTTATGAATGATTCAATAAAAAAATATGCAGTTCATAGATATATAACTATCTATTAGATAATATGTTACTAGTAAATAAGATAAATCAATTACTTTACTACAAATTTACTTAATAAGAAATTGATTACTCTACATATGATTGACATAAAGATATTAATAGATTATCAAATCAAGAAGGAAAATAATTTTGTAGTTATCACAAAACAATAGGACATGAGAGAGACAGTGGTGAAAAAATAGCACAAGAGATTCATAAGTTTAAAGATAGGGATTATCATAGTAATTCAAATACAAAAAAGTCTACTATTAATGAGTCTAACAATAAATAATCCATAAATACGGCATGCAAAGAGTTCAAGCACACACATCATGACATTTTGAATCTTACAATTTATGTTGTGGGTAGCTATCACTAAAAGATTAAGATCAATTAGGAAGAGAGGGGATGAATACATGCAAGATTGAATTTTAACAATAGTTGGGTCATATCATAAATTAACTACAACAAAATATACATTATGAAGAATAGATCATGTATATTACATTTTAAATTAGTTGTGAGCCATAGGTTGTTAATACATTGATATTTGTGATACACCCTACTAAAAACCAATTGTTTGATACAATTGGAAAAAATTGGTTGTTATAGGTGTATGATACAATATATATTCCAGAAATATATTTAGCCTTCTTGTACGAAAGACATATAATCTATATTCGACATGATGAAAATTATGAGAACCAAAAGATAAAGGACTCAAAAGCAAGTGATATGTCATTATCTCATAATATAGACTATGATACCTTATATATATTTAGAGAAAATGAAATACATATGGATAACATTTGGAAAAGAACAAAAATAAAGAATACATTTATTGATGCACAAAATATTACAATGATAATTATGATGGTATATGCGTATTCAATGAGATCCAATATTTATATTCAATAATTTATCACTAGAGTATCCATATGAGTTGGAACATCCATTAAATGCCATATCATTCCTTTGAGCTTTACATAATTCAAAATTTTCAAAATTAACATATTAAAAAAATGATAAAAATAGAAATATTCATGAAATAAAAAAGGACTTATACATGACATATATGGTTAGTTTACATGATTTATTTATGATTTATCATAAACTTGGTAGATCACATATCCTATTTTAATATATACATTAATTTCATGGTATATATGAGTGGGATGAAAGACATAAAAGATATATATGACATAGACATTCATATGCAAAAAATCCTACACCAATAGGTTACGCTTCCTACATTTGGAGCATGCTTATGTTGGGGGAAACTTGGTATATCTACATAGGTTACATATTTATATGACCATTCCATTAATTATATTGTGATAATTAAACTAATTACACATAAATTTACCTCATGTATACTATTTAGAGTGCATATTCTAAGGATAATATACTTTTTATGTGAAATGATGGCATTGTTTGATTGTGTAGAATATCCTCACTCATTTTCTGCATGATGGATGTTGTTTTATGTTACATGGTGTGATCCTTGATTGTATATTACATTATGTGACTCTTAATTTGTGTGACATTAATTTTTATTTGTGTGGCTCTTACTCTACATGACATTTATTATTTTATGTATGACTCTTACTCTGAGTGACATTGATTTTTATATGTGTGACTCTTACTCTGCATGACATTGATTATTGTATGTGTGACTCTTACTATGAATAGCACTGTGTGTTATCATGTGTATGTATAGCATTTCTTTTTTATGTCATGGCCATGAAATTACATGTGACTCTATGTGGATACATCTAGGATTATTTATTGATCTTATGATGTTATGATTCATATCATGCATTATTATATTTATGTGCAATGATATGATATGTATCATGGATATTATATGTGTTTATTACCTAGTGATTCTATGATTATTACTATGATGAATTTTAATAGATGCCTCATTTATATATCTACTTGACATGACACTTGTTTCATAAATGCTATTATGATCTTATCTCTTTATGATGACACAATCAAATCATGTTAAGAGATTTTTACATGTTTACATCCTTTCATATATAACATGATGCATATAACTCTTAAATTTTGAGATGAGTGATTTAAAGTCTACATGACTTACCTCAAAAGTGGGGCATAATGAGCTCTTAAAGACTCAAGGATTCACAGATAGATAATTCAACTTGACACATATTATTGTAGGTTAACATAGATTAGGATAAGACTAATATAAATTAGGGGAATATATGAGACATTATACAAGATTTTGAATGACAATTAATAGATACTAAGATATTATAAAACATGTTTTTTTATTTTATAGGATGAAAATCAGGTTTCATAGGGATCTAAAACCACAAGTTTAACTAAGAATTATAGGAAAAAAGGAGCTAAATAAAACCAAGCCACATTGAAAAACCTACTACTAAACTTCAACAAACTTTCAGTAAAAAATAGGACCCAAGAACAACAAGACTCAAAAAATAGGACACATCCTAATTTATTTGGAGGGTAAGTTGAAGCCATCCTTTTTCCTAGTAGGCACTACATCTTTCTTATTGACGTTGAATTTATACTTGGTGTTTTTGGACTTACCTCTAGTTTTGATGGTAGGGGCTTCTACCATATTTATTTTCTACTCCACAATCCCCTTGTCCTTCTTGGATCTTGCTTTTGCTTTCCTTTTGAAAATAACAAGGGAACTTATTAGGGTAATATCAATGATTTCCTTTCCTCTTTTATTCTGGGTGTCCTTCAACCTATGTCTACTTCTTTCTATCATCTTTGGATTTCCAAAAACATCCTTCAGCCTATCCACCTATAGCTTTAGGGTATTTCACTATTCCATTAGTGAGACCAATTATCATCCCATACTATACATATTTTCGTGGAAGTCCAAACAATTCTACGTAAGACCTTTAGGAAAGTCCACCATTTATATGTTGTCATCTCTCCTCCAAAACTTCACCACCTTCATCTCATAAATTTCAAAGTTAAGGTTTTTAATGACATAAGGGACCTCTAGGATTTTATGAACCTTATTTTCCACTTTCTTCTCTTGGGAGGTAGAGTCATAGGAATTTATTTTTCCTTTCTTAGTGGTTGTTCAGGGGAAAGGAGGAGAGATTTGGCAGGGAGAAGGAGATGGCTCTTCCTCCTAGTCTTCAACACATGTTATATGACTCTAAATACATAGGTTGTAATATTAAGTGATATATTATGTCATTTTATACTTATATTTACTTAGGTATGCTCATATTGAGTGACATATCATGCATTCCACTTAATCAAACATACTAGGGTGTCCTTCTTGGCCAAAATTAGCCCACATAAGAAACTTTGATAGAATATGGTTTGAAGAAGTTGAGCAAAAATCTGGTTGGTGAATGATACAATGTTGGAAAGAGAAGACAAACTTCAAGGGAAGATCACAAGTCACTCAAAAAAAGATTTTAAAACACTTTAATCAGGATTAAAGTGTGAATCTAATGATTTTCAAGGAGTCAGATCATCATGGTACATCATGCAAAAATAAACAATTCAGTCTAGTTACACATTTGATAAGTGTACTTGGGAGGTCAATCAAGGTTGAAGAATTACATGAATGTGATGTTATTTATGCCATGAATACCCTTTTAAAATTTGGTATCTTGATGAGTTATGTATCTCAAGATATAAGCCTTCAAAATTGAATTAGTAGAGTCGAACATGCACAAGGACATCAAGTTAAAGCCATAACAAATAGCCACTTGGATTCAAAAAGTCCTTAACATGATTCAAGTTGAAGTTGGAATTGATAAGTGTCAAAATATCACTTGATCAAATCATAGATCAATGTCATGTAGATGATAGATTGAGTTGATGGGACCATCATGCTAAAAAACATGAGTTAAATCATTTAAATCAAGATTAATAATGAGCTGAGGTTAACACATCAGAGGATCTTGAGATTGGACGTGGGGATAACAAGTGACATGATCATGATGAATCAAAGGATCAATGGTGAATATTTGATCAAGATGATTAAGATCAATGATGTTCATTCAACCTTATATAAAATATTGATAGTGTGCATGAGGTCAAAAGTCAATGAGCCCAGACTGCACACAAGGATTCCATGTGGCATAAGCATATGAACCAGATGAAGACTAGTAGTAGGGTTCATAAAGAGGAATGTTTTTAAAATCATAGATAGAAATTAATGTGGGGATACCAAGTGGAATAATCTTTAGAGAAATCACAGATCAATGGTCAATGATGAAGGTCAAAGATAAAATACTCCCATGAGGATCAACATAGTAGATTTGATCAAGTCCTAAAAGGTATTAGGTGAGGACACATGTCTAAACCAACAAATAATCATATTTTTAAATATGATAAATAGTATCATGATGAGAAGGATGCCATGAAGGTAGACACATCAAATCAAGGGTTTTGTCACCCAAATAGACAAATATATAAATGAAAGATGAAAATATAATATGGGTTACCAAAACCAACCCTGCAAGATAAAAGGATGCCATTAAAACTTAGTTTAAACACTCAAAAGATTTTAGATGTTTATTTTATGTCTTACTCATGATCAAGATATTAGGTATACTGTAGATATTCATTTGAGACTACAATTATATGAAAACCAATAAATGGGATTGGTTTTCATCTACAATGGACCTATATTCAAAGTTTAGACTAATGACATAATAGTGATATAAAAATAAGTTATTAAAGGGGGCATGGTGATTATTATAATTATCTTCTAAGGGGAAACTAGATAAATGAGCTTAAGTGACTTCAAAATAACATAAAGGACATGTCAAAATAAATCATGATGAGATAAGCTCATTAAGCAGATGGAGAGTTTAGAGGTTAAGAGGGCCAAGTGGAGCATTCAATGAAGTTCCAAAATTATTTGGGGAACTTTCCCATTCAAATGGATCAGGACTCACCATTTTCAAAAGATTCTTATTTTATAGTATGTTTTCTAAGACAATGAGGGGGTGGAGCTATTTGCTAATATATCAAAAGGTGGTTGGGATTACATAAAATTAATTGGGCCTCATTTATTGATTATTATTTTACTCACTTCTCTCTCTCCCTTTTTTATATATCACCCATTCTTTCCCATTTTTATTTATCTTTGATATTCTTTATTTTGGAGATAAGAGACTATCATTTGATAAGGCTAGACCCTATCAAAATTTATATGAAATACCTCTTGAAGTAATAAAGAGTTTCTTTACCTATATATTACTTTATAATTATGCTTAGAAAATCTTGTGCATGATGGCATTATGAAGGATAATATTCCATATTTATCGTCCTTCTTTATTTCCTATTTTAGGGTGTTTTTAAGTTAACTATAAGTCTGCACTTATGTTCTTTTTTCCAATAATGTAATCTTAGTGTGGATCTTAGAATCCCTCTTTGTTTCATTCATTGCTTATGAGCCTAGTTCATTAAACACTTATGCATATTAACTAGATTGTGAGATCATGT
This sequence comes from Torreya grandis, assembly GCA_037957365.1. Classification (NCBI taxonomy): domain Eukaryota; kingdom Viridiplantae; phylum Streptophyta; class Pinopsida; order Cupressales; family Taxaceae; genus Torreya; species Torreya grandis. The sequence continues at coordinate 2,244,984 of JARHVA010001552.1, forward strand.
GAGCTAGCATTGTCTTATGCTTCTTCAATTTTTATTTCATACTTATGTGAGTTCTCATTTAAATTTGGTGCATCAACTTTTAGATTCATTAGTAACCATTTACCTCTATTTTTCTAACCCTTTTCCTAGTAGAATCATTAGTTTAGGTGATCCATTAAGAGGAATCCATCTTTCTCTAAAGGTTCGACCTTACCATAGGATACCCATAGCCTGAGGTTGTTCCCATTATGTAGCTTAGTTGGGGAGAGCCTAAAGAACCCTCCTTAAGGGTGAAAACTAATGTTACAATAATTTATCGCACACCTAGTGAGAACTATTTTCAAATAATATTGGTCAAGTTTGATGCTAGTTTAATCAATTTACAATAGTTATATCTTTCATGAAATATTATGTGGTGACTTCGAGCAACACTCAATACTTTGGTGTAGATCACTATCTATCTTTCATGCCAAAGGTGACTACAAGATAAAATTATAGAGGTATTCCTTTTGAATTTGTTGAATTACCTTAGTAAAAATATTAAGGTTTGCTAATACACATCCATATAGAGGAATATTTACTCCTAAACCAATTTCAAGGTCTACTTTTGCAAGGTCTTCGTTAGTTCCTTTCACTACCATGGCATCCCCTTGAGTTTTTTATTTTATGGATTTCAATGGTCATAGTCCATTAAAACTCAATTACTATGACCCATTCTATTGGAAACTCTTAAGAGTGTGCCTTAATTCACTAGAGACAATTCTATAACCCCTTATAAACACCTTAGAGACATAAACAACTTTTACAATATTCATGATGTCAATGAGAAAAATGTGGCCATTAGGTTGTTGGCCATGTCTTTCAAAGGTAAAGCCTTGGATTGGTATAAAAACCTTACTGCTAACTCTATCACATCATGGGATCAGTTAGGAAATGCCTTGTGTAAAATATTTGAATAAAAAAGTGACCATTTATTATTTGCATAATAACTAACCATAATCGAGAGGGCTCCTTATGAGATTATGCAAAATTTTGATAATAGATTTTAAAAGACTTGGGATAGGATCCCAATATCTATCAAGACTACTCCAAACTTTGTTTTCCTTTACTATTTGAAATCCCTTAGCAGTGATATTATAGTAATGATTCAGTCTATGGGGGGAAACACACTAACAAATGCTTATGAGGTAGCAATCAAAGCAAAAAATTTTCTAGTACAAGATGGCAAGCTTACACCTAGATCACCAATGCCTTTGTTCCTTGAGATTTAACCACCTCCTATTGCTATTTTCCCCCTTGATGATATTCCTCCTACGCTAACACTTACTGGCATACCTACACCAAAGAAGGAGAAGGTTTTAACTAGTCAATCTAGTGATTCCCAAGAAAGCAAGAATTTCTAAGAGCTTAAAAGCATGTTTTATTCCTTTGGAAATGAGTTGGTAAATGTGAAAAGGTAGTAAGATAAATTAAATAAAACTTATCAAGCTTCATATCAGCCTTAACAATAGTTTTATCAAGCAATAGGCCACACTATAGAGGAAATTTCTAAGGACAAGGCCAACAATAAAGCCAAGGATAAGGGTAGCCTAACTATGTTAGGTAAAACAATTATAACCCAAATGCTACAAGCACCTTTAATACTTTGGTCCCTACTCAGAATAAAATTACTCAAGAAGTTGAGTGTAACATGCCTTGAAATCATTATTTTGGCCACTCTATTATCCCAAATACTAAGTTTAATCAGGATTTCAATGAGAAATGGTATTAAGGTGCCAGCTATGTATACAACCAAGACTTTATGGCTCAAAACACAAAATTACCTACAATGAAAAAACCAAAAGAGCCTCAACAGGGCCAAGGGTCTAATGAAGGACCAAACTAGTTGGATGCTACAATGATAAATTATGAGCAAGAAGAGTGTTATGCACTCCATCATTAGGCTATTTCTAGCCAGGCACATAGTTCAGTGGTAACTAATACAAGATTAAAAAGAAGAAACATGGAGAGTAACCAAGGAGAATTCAAAGAGTCTCTTACTATCACTCCATTTTTATCAAAGCCAAATGAACCTACTACTACTCCAAAGGTTCTAATGGATCCAAAGAATCAAAATTAAGAGAATGCCTTTGTGACCCAAAAATCACAAGTTCAAAGTATAGTCTCCCAAAGCATAACCAAAGGTTGGTGGTTTTCCCATCAACATTGTGGAACAAATGAAAAGGTCCAATTTGAGTGTGCCAATGTGGGACGTGCTTTCCATGCTTGGAAAAATGGACATCCTTTAATAAGGATTATCAAGGATCAAGGTTTTTAAGAAGCCACCAAGCAAGGAAAATATGGTTCTCACCAATGCATCCAAAGGGCCTAATGAAGGGAAATAAAATAAGGTGTTCAAATCTCCTCCCTTCTATATTTATATAATCATTAATGATTCCTTAGTATATAATTACATGGGAGATAATGGAGTAAGTATTTTAGTGATGCCAAAGTCAAGATCAAATCAACTTATCTTAAAGTATGAGACCCAATCTAAGGGAGTTATATAGCTTAATGGATCTTCCACCAAATTAACAGGTATCATCATGGGTCTAAACTTAACCCTGCATGCTTGTCCTAGTGTTTTAGTGGCTCAAGATGTGTTGATTCTAGATATGCCTCTTCATTTTACTCTATGTTTATTTAGAGATTTTAAAACAAAAATTGGAGGTTATCTAGAAATAGATTGGCCCTACATGTCTTTTAAGACAAGGTATAGGACCCAGGTCTCTATAAAAGTTGAGTCTATTGCACAATTTCACATAGAACCTTATGGGTTAGATATCTTAAGCATCAATTACACCATCCTTGATGATGATGATCACCTTGTTGGTCAATAACTAAATAATCATCTTGAGGAGATACCTGATATGTTCTTAGATGAGTTATGGAGTGATAATCAATTAATTAACCCTTTACAAGGTTTCTAAGAAAGGGACATGGGTGTATACTACTTGCATGAGGAGATTGAATCCATGCCATCTCTCACTAGGCCATAAGAATATGCAAGTGGTTTATGGAAATTGTTCTTTGATAGCTCAAGGAACAAACATGGGGTAGATGTAGGTACAATTCTAATGTTTCCCTTTATTAACAACTATTTCTCTTATTATAGGTTCCAATTTAGTTTCTCTTGCAATGCAAATGAATATGAGGGCCTTATCCATGGCCTTCAGTGGGCTAGTACGAGGGTAATCAAGTAGTTACAAGCGTATGGATATACCTGATATGTTCTTGGATGAGTTATGGAGTGATAATAAGTTAATTGACCCTTTGAAAGGTGTTTAATAAAGGGACATGGGTGTATACTACTTGCATGAGGATATTGAATCCATGTCATCTCTCACTAGGCCATAAGAAGATGCTTGTGGTTTATGGAAATTGTTATTTGATGGCTCAAGGAACAAACATGGGGTAGGTTTAGGTAAAATTATAAATTTTCCCTTCATTGACAACTATTTCTCTTATTATAGGTTCCAATTTAGTTTCTCTTGCAATGAAAATGAATATGAGGTCCTTATCCATGGCCTTCAGTGGGCTAGTAAGAGGGGAATCAAGTAGTTACAAGTGTATGGAGATAGTGAGTTGATTGTGCATTAGATCAGAGGCTAGAACATCACAAAGAATCCCTTGATGAAATCCTAAAAAAATAAGGTGTGGGTTATCCTTGAGGACTTTGAGTCCTTTAACATCAAAGCAGTGCCAAGGAACCAAAATCAGCATGTTGATAGGTTGGCAACTATGGTAGCTCAATTTGACCTCCCAAATGAATTGAAAAAGTCCAAAGTGCAGCCACATGTTAAAGTGGTGGTAAGACCATCAATGCTATATAATGAAGTTCATTGGTAGGTCTTCGATAGTGACAAGTAGATTGCTTGTTTCTTGTAGTAAGAAGTAGAGTTTTCCTCAATGAACCAAGAAAAATTCTAACATCAATATGAAGATCAAATTGTTTAGCTAAGGTCTAATAAACTTATTAAAGGGCTCATCACCCTTGAAGGTTTTTTCCATGAGGGAGTTCATATGAAAAAATAAAAGGTAGTGATGTCAACTAATGAGGAGAACTATGAAAGAGTTATGATCCTTAAAGACAAACTCCTCAATCTTGAAAAGGAAAACACTAAGGTTGAAAGGCATTGTTTCATTAAGCTTTGTAAAGAATATGAAAACATATTTGCTTGGAAATACAATGATCTAAGAGGTTTTGATCCTAATTTAGCCCACACACTATAGAATTGAAGACCAATGCAAACCTATCAAGAAGAAGCAAAGTCCTATCAACCCCAAAATTGAGGAGCTTATGAGGAAATAATTGACTAAATTGATTGAATCCAAGATCATCTTTCCCATTGAGTACTCCTCATGGGTAACAAAATTGGTACCTATGAGAAAAAATAATAGGGATATCAGATTATGTGGTAACTTCAGGGATTTAAATAGGGTCTCTTTAAAGGATCACTACCCTTTACCATCCATGGAACAACTCCTTCAAATGGTTTTTGGTTTAGAATACTTCTCTCTCTTGGATGGATAATTAGGATACAACCAAGTGCTGGTAAGAGAAGAAGATCAATATAAGATTGCCTTCACCATAAAGTGGGGCACATATACTTATTAGAAGATGCCCATTGGCTTGTCAAATGCTGAAGATACATTTTAAAGAGTAATGGACATGGATTTACATGGATAGGGTAAAGAGGAGGTATTTTAGACTTAAATCCATACCATATGCAATGGTTGATGGGGTTATATTTATAAAATACCTCAATAGAGTTCTTCTTAGATGCATACATGATAATCAAGTGACAAATATCTTAGAGCAATTCTATGATGGGCCTACAAGAGGCCATTTTACTCGAAGGACTACAACATCATAAGTAATGAAAATTGGTTATTACTAGCCTAACATCTTTAAGGATGCATATGCATGAGTCAAAAAATTTCAAAAATGTGCTCTCTTTATAGGTAAATAAATATTGGCATCCCTTCCTCTCAACCCAATTCAAGTGGAATATCCCTTCATATAATGAGGTTTAAAATTCATAAGAATGATCAATACACCTTTCAGTAGAGGAAAAAAATGGGTGCTCACTATTACCGACTATTTCACCAGGTGGGTGGAAGTAATTGACCTAAAATAATCTAATGAGACAATAGTATTGGAATACTATAACATAGTTATTAGGTTTGGTGAACTAGCCACAATAATTTTAGATAATGCCTTAGCATTTATTGGCATAAGAACAAGTGAATGGGAAATTTAGCTAGGCATCTATCTTAATACATCCTCCAATTATTACCCCCAAGGCAATAGACTAACAATGTCTATAAATAAAAACTTGATAATGATTATCAAGAGGACTATGGAAGAGAAGTAGAGAGTATGGCATGCAAAGCTAAAAATAGCCTTATGGGATGATAGATTGACTCCCAAAGTTACAATTAGTAATTTAACATATGTCCTTATATATGGGAGGGAAGCTAAATTTCCATCTCTTTTAAAATACCTACTTTGGAGTTAGCCCATCAACTTGAGTTAATGGAGAGTGAGCCTATGATCATGAGGATAACAAAGCTTATGGAGCTTGAAGAAGCAAAGGACCTTAGAATGAGGACACTAGAGTCACATCAATCTAATGTTAATAAAGCCTTTAACAAGAGAGCCATAGAAAGGGAATTCAAAAAAGGGGACCTATTCCTCAAGTGGGATTCAAATAAGGCCAATCCAAGAAACCATACCAAGTTTGACAGCGTGTGGATTGGCCCTTACTTGATTCACAAATGCAAATAACATAATTATTTTCATCTTGACCAATTAGATGGAGAGGTATTACCCATCCTAGTCAATGGCATTAATTTAAATCCTTGTTATTAAGAGAGTTTATAGCCATTGTAATATATTAGAGTAGGTTTTATGTTTTCCTCTAAGTGCCTTATGCACATTTTATTTATGTTTTTTACTCTCTTCCCTAAGTACCTTGGGCATGGTTTTGTTTTGTTCCTTTGGTCCTTATTTCTTCAAAAAGAAGTTTCTAGAAGGGGCCAACCTTTTATCAGTTTTACAATTGTTTCTATAGGATAGGTTATGAATTTATATACCTAATGGATTAGATAAGGAAATTAATCTATTTCATAATAGGCATGAAATCCCAAGAGGTTGCTATAAATTTTGGCCAAAATTGCTCCATAGATGAAACTTTGACTAAATATGGTTTGAAGAAGCTAAGTAGAGCTCTAGTTGGTGAATGATCCAATGCTATAAAGAGAAGATATACTTCAAGGGAATATCATAAGTCATTCATAAATATTTTAAAACACTTTAATCAAGCGTAAAGTGTGAATCTAATTATTTTCAAGGAGTCAGACTATCATGGTACATCATGTAGAAATAAATAGGTCAGTCTAGTTACACATTTGATAAGTGTACTTGGGAGGTTGATAAAGGTTTAAGAATTGCATGAACATGATGTTATTTATGCCATGAATACCCTCTACAAATTTAGTATCTTGATGATTTATCTATCTCAAGATATAAGCTTTCAAAATTGAAATAGTAGTGTGGGATGTGTGTGAGGACATCAAGTTAAAGCCACAACAAATAGTCATTTAGATTCAAAAAATCCTTAACATGCTTCAATTTTAACATGAAGATTATAGGTGTTAACATCTCACTTGATTGGATCATAGATCAATGGCACACAGATGGTAGCTCAAGTCAGTGGGACCATCAGGATCAATGATGCAAGTTAAATCATGCAAATCAAGATTAATAATGAGCTCAAGGTCAACAAGTTAAAGGATACTGAGATTGGATGTAGGGTTGATAAGTGACATAATCATGATGAATCAAAATATCAATGATGTTCATTTAATCAAGCTAATCAAGATCAATGACACACATTCAACCTTGCAAAAAAGATCAATGGTTCATGTGAGGTTAAAGGTCAATGAACCCATATTGCATGTGAGGTTGACACATAGTGTAAGTGCATAAATTGGATGAAGATTGATATCAGGTTCCATAAAGAGGCATGAAATATTAACAAGTGGCATGTTTATGAAAGTTGAGACAAAAATGAATGCATGGATACCAAGTGGCATAATCTCAAGATCAATAAAAAAATCAATGGATAATGATGAAGGTTAAAGATAAAATACTCCCACAAGGATCAATGGAGTAGATTTGATCAAGTCCTACAAGGCAAGAGGTGAGGACACATGTCCAAACTAACAAATATTCATATTTTTAAATATGACAAATAATAGCATGGTGAGAAGGATGCCACAAAGGTAGACACATCAAATCAAGGATTTTACCACCTAAGAAAACAAATGTATAAATGAAATATCAAACTATAATCTAGGTTACTAGAACCAACCCTACAAGATCAAAGGATTCCATTAAATCTCATCTAAATTGCTCAAAAGCTTTTAAATTTGTATTTTACATTTTGCTCATGATTAAGAGATTAGGTAGACTATAGATCTTCATTTGAGATTATGACTATATGAAAACCAATAAATGAGATTGGTTTTCATATATAATTGACCTATGTTTGAAGTTTAGACTAATGATAGAATGGTGATAGAGAAATAAGTTGACAAAGGGGGCATGGTGATTCTAACAATTATGTTCTGAAGGGACACCAAATAAATGAGCTCAAGTGATTGTTAAATAATGTAAAGGACATGTCAAGATAAAACATGAGAAGTCAAGTTCATTAAGTAGATGGAGAGTTTGGAGGTTGAGAGGGATAAGTGGAGCATTAAAAGAAGTTCCAAAAGTCTTTGGGGGACTTTCCCATTTGAATAAAGCATGACTCACCATTTTTAAAAGATTCTTGTCTTTTAGCATGTTTTTTAAGCCAATGAGGGGATTAGAGCTATTTAGACCTAATGAATGGCTAATCGATAGGTAGGATTAATGCTAATAGATCAAAAGGTGGTCAAGATTCTATTGAAGTAATTGGGACTCATTTATTGATTACTATTTTACTCACTTCTCTCTCTCTCCTTCTGATATATCACCCATTCTTTCCCATTTTTATCTATCTCTAATATTATTTACTTTGGAAACAAGAGACTCTCATTTGATAAGGCTAGACTCTATCAAAATTTTTATGAAAGACCTCTTGAATCAATAAAGACTTTCTTTACCTATCTCTTGATTTTGAATTATGCTTAGAAAAGTTTGTGCATGATGGCATTATGAAGGAGAATCTTCCCTATCCATTATCCTTCTTTCTTTCCTATTTTAGGGTGTTTTTAAGTTAATTGTAGGTCTGAACTTGTGTTCTTTCTCCCATTTATGTAATCTTAGTGTGAATCTTAGAATCCATCTTTGTTTCATTCATTACTTATGAGCCTATTTCATGAAACACTTAATACATATTAACTAGATTGTGAGATCATGTGAGCTAGAATTGTTTTATGCTTCTTCAATGTCTATTTCATACTTATGTGAGTTCTCAAGTAAATTTGGTGCATCACCTTTTAGTTTCCTTAGCAACTCTTTACCTCCCTTTTTATAACCTTTTTCCCAGTAGAAGCATTAGTTAGGTGATCCATCAAGAGGAAGTTGACCTTCTTCGAAGGTTCAACCTAACCACAAGATAACCACAACCTAAGGTTGTTCCCATTGTGTATCGTAGTTGGGGAGATCCTGATGAACCCTCCCCAAGGGTGAAAACTAATGTTACAAAAATACTCATGCATACTCAAATTAAATATATAATCCATTTACAATAGATGATTCATATTTACTCAATTATAATTAGGTTTACATAGCTTTACTCAAATTGAGTGAAATATTTTATCATTCCCATTACTCAAACTTACTTGGCTGTACTTAAGAATACTCAAATTAAATCTATAATTTATATGCAATGCATGATTTAAATGTAGTCATATTTAATTAGGTTAACTCAAATTATGTGACTTATACATCATTCTACTTACTTAGACTCACTCATTTGTACTTAGGAGTAATTGGATTACATATATAATTCTTCTATAGTAGATGATTAAGACTTAGACTTAATTAGGTTTACTCAAATTTACTCAAATCTATGGGAACTCATTTTGGTTTCCATTCTCTAAAATATTATAGTGAGTAGTGTAGTTAAGGTTCTATGTAGCTTAACTTATAATCAATTCTCCATATCTAATGATGGTTGGGTTATATTCTTCCTTACCCATGTTTTTAACACTAAAATCTCCTAGGGGAATAATCAACCCATTCTACATTTACTTTAGAGGGCATCTTGATTTTCAGTTTTATAGGTGTACTAATTCCTTACTTTTTTAATATGAAATATGTTGAATGATTACTTCAAATTTTATACTATTAGTGGAAATAGTTTTTTACATGTTTCATTGTAGGTTTGTATGGAACAAGCTTAAAACTTGGGTACAAAGTTTATTACTCTATCCTTTTAACTTATCACTTTAAATAATAGACTAAAAGTGGGGGGAGGGGGAGATTTGCAGCCACATAAAATTTGATATAATGTGGTTTAAAATGTAATTTTTGACTAATCCTTAACATATATGACTTGTGTGTACACATATGACTCTTTATTACACTCTATCCTAGCCATTCAATTACCTATGGGTCTAGCCTTCTTGATTTTTTGTCATTCACATACAAGATCTCCCTAGCCTATGTCTAAACAATCCATTAGGATTACCAAAATGCCATTATTCTCTAGATCATTATTTTTGGTATCTTGGATGTTTTCAGTAATAATTATACATATCTAGTTAGTAAATCCACCCACTTGTGCTAGATCCATCTACATAACCTTCAAAAACTATTTTAATAAATTTCAAACCCTTCTTTTGGGTCAGCCTAAAAATTTTATGTCTTTTCAGAGGGAAAATTATCCAAATAGCCTCATATATACATATCAAGCCTAATACTATTCACATATATCACTTATATGGAAAACATATAATACTCTAATTAACACATCTATACATCCTTGAGGGACTAACCTAATGTATCCAAATTTTAAAACCCCTCAAATGAAAAATCACTAAGCCAAGTTTAAATACTATTGTAAGGTCAAGATCCAAGGTTATCAAGTGTTGTAAATCATAGAAATTTTATTGCATGTTAATATATAACTATTAAACACACATAGTTAGGCGGGATAACTACGTGTAATTTGAAAGGCAGGGGATGGTGGGAAGTTAGGTTAGATTAACCCATCATATCTGTCCCCTTTTTACAATCAAATCAAGTGTTGAAAATGGTGCTAGGGTTTTAAGGTAAAAGAAGATAAATATGGATCCATGCACAAGATTGAGCCTCTAAAATTGTAAATGAAACCTATCTATAGGTATGTGTAGTAATTTATGATAGAATATTATATAAATTTGTACAAGGATAAATTTGGTAGAGATCAAATGCATCTGGTTACCATAAAATTTGGGTATAACCAAATCCATCTAGGTAGATCTTGAAATTCAAATTTATAATTTGAATGACCATACATCTATTTCAAGGAATTTATGATGAATGTACACTATCACAAACTAAAACATAACATAAAAAAGATAAGTACCCTATCCTCTTACCTATGTATAGAAATAACAAGTGTAATAAATATATCTTACTATAACTTTTACATTCCTATTTTTATAACTTAAACATATTTTATACAATTTAGATAGTTTCAAAATTTATCTTATTTAGATCACTAAATTTAAAATAAGATAAGACAAAAATGTAAAATCTTTTACTTTTAGGTATACTTCTCAAGTGGATCATAACTAGTTTTTATTATCCATCACAAATTATAGTCTCTATATATTCATGAGTTAGAGAATGAATAATTTATTTATATGTATCAAATATTTAGTCACTTGCATTAGTATATAGGGTTTTTTAGCAAGGTCACTACAAGAATCTCAATTAAGTTGAACAAATTGATATGGGAAATCTTACACTTTGTATATGTAGTTATCAAGTCGATCAAGATTCATTTATCATGTTCATCATAGTTTATAGTATATATTTATGTAGTAGTCAAATATTGATGAAGTGATTTATACATACCTAATTTTGAGCCACTTCCATCAATATATTGGGTCTATTAGTAGGACCACTAAAAAAATATAAATTTTGGTTAAATAAACCTATATGATAAATCTTATATTTTATAATTGCACTCAAGTAAATTTATTTAAGATTCAATGCAAACCTTCTATATTTAAACCACTCCAAATTTATAAACATTACCACTTCCCTCATCTAGTTGAAATGCTATTTATTTTTTAATCTTATCTATTTTGTAAAATTATGGCCCCCAAAAAACAAATGAAATTAAAAAGTGAGGAATATAAAAATAAATAAGAATAAGAGAGAAAAAATAACTATAACCACTTAAATAAGAAGCCAAAAATATAGGTTGCCATGAGCTTGGTGCATGAAGATGACAAGCTAAGGAGGATTAAGATGCCTCGAAAAATGTGGATGATATGGAAAAATATGAAGATGACAAAGAGGATGAAACATGGGAGGAAGATATAGAGGAGGAGTACAAAGAAAAATATAAGGAAGATGAAGATATTCTATATCACCTGACTTTTGCAGCTCATCATATAAATCTCTAGAGGAGGGAACATATGAGTCTTTGAAACACTACTTCTAGGATGATAATAATTTATCTTAACACACAAAATATAATGATAATGATGATGATGATGATAATATATCTTCATAGGGCAACCCTTGTGCCTTAGGGGTAGGTTTCATTATCAAAGATTATGATGGCTCTCTAATCATGAAAACCTCTCTAAAGTTGAGTAATGAGACAAATAATGAAGCTAAGGCTCAAGATTTAGATTAAGGTATAGATATGATCATCCATTGTGGTGTGGATAAGGTCATATTGGAACATGACTTGATGTTTCTAATCTAGGTACTTCGTAATCAAGGGGCATATCCCTAGAACATTGAAAACATCTTGGGCTAGGTTTGGAACATTCTTAATTCACTCAACTCTTGGGTGGTGTCTCACTGGTACTAAGAGGCCAATGCGGCAATGAAATTCCTATCTAATCAAGGTATTTTATAATATATTGATCTCATTTTGGAAAAATCTTGGGAAAAATGGCTAGAGGATAATTGGGAAAGCTCTTAACCTTTCTATCTCCCCATCTTAGATCGCCCCATGGCCATCATTTTAGTTATTAATGGTGGGGGGATTTCTATCCAATCATTATTTCATATCAATATGTGTGTCCTACATGTGTGGGTGATGAAGAGAGGTGGCATGTAATTTATGAGGAATGTGCTTGCTCTTGCCCAAAGATTTATCATTTGATATACCTGACTTGGTGCATACTAAAGCTTAGTGTGAATTGTGAGATCATGAGAGATGGAACATTTAGTCCAAATTACCATTAGTGAGCCCTTAATCTACATTTATATTGAGAAGAAGAAAATGTCATTTGAAGGTAGTGGTAGTGAGGCCTAGCTCAAAAAGGACTCCATGATTAGTTATGGAGGTTGTCAAATAATTAATGGGTCAGGTTTTCCTAGAGACCCCTTACATGACCAAGGTAAATACGGACGTTACTTCTCTATTCATCAACAATCTACTTTTAGCTATGAAAGACATGGAATTGGTTAATATAGTGGTAGAGTGATTTATTAAGCCTCATTTTATTGTCAATTTTCAAGAGGCAATTATATATTTTTTGGCCAAAGGCACATTAGAGTTACCACATTTAGGGAGGGAGGTCTATGATATTTTTACCTATCCATCTTTTAAGAGCTTGAAGAAAGGATTTGCATGGGTGTGTCCTTCATGAACAAATTATAGTGTTTATTTTGATCACCAACTCTTTCAAGACAAACTTTCACACTCTTAGATGTGAGTGCTTTAAAAAATTTTGATGTATCCACACAGGGAAACCCTTGTGCCTTAACGGTAGGTTGCATTATCAAAGATTGTGATGGCTCTCTGATCATGAAAACCTCTCTAAGGTTGAGTAATGGGACAAATAATGAAGATGAGGCTCAAGATTTATCTTTATGTATAGATATGATCATTAATTGTGGTGTGGATAAGGTCATATTGGAACATGGCTCAATGGTTCTGATCTAGGAACTTTGTAATCAAGGGGCATATCCCTAAAAAAATTGAAAACATCTTGGGCTAGGTTTGGGAAATTCTTAATTCACTCAACTCTTGGGAGGTGTCTCAATGGTAAAAAGAGGCCAATGTGGCAATGAAATTCCTATTCAATCAAGGTATTTTATAATCTATTGATTTCATTTTAGAAAATTTTTGGGAAACATGGCCAAAGGCTAATTGGGAAAGCTCTCAACCTTTATATCTCCCCATCCTAGATCGCCCCATGGCCATAATTTTAGTTATTAATGGTGGGGGATTTATATCCAATCATTTTTTCATATCAATATGTGTGTCCTACATGTGTGGGTGATGAAGAGAGGTATTTGGGCAATAATTCAGGCGACAATTCAGGTGAGGGTTCTACCCTAATTGATGACAAAAATTTTGGGAGCCATAACTTTTGCACCGTAGCTCCAATTGAATCATCATTTGAACCATTGGAAAGATAAGAATTAGGAGAATGTAGTGAGATGGAATTAATCTTTTCTCGATGGATTTTTACCCCTAGAAACCTAATATAAGTTCCCCAAATTTTAATTTTAGTAGTGCAGTTTAAAAATAGTAAGTTTCTAAAAATAGTAATTCCTCAAATTTTATATTGTTTTAAATCATATAAGTTGAAGCAATTAATATCCCTCAAGATTGGTGACCTTCCACATCCTCCTACTACTTTCAAAATGTGTATAAATGAAGATGTAACCTGAAAGTGGATATCTGACATCTCTTCCCAGAGATAAGCATATAGTGGTATTGCAATTTTGAGTAATAAAATATCTCTTCTCAGAGAATTCATTATTACTATGTTATTTTCATGTTCTTGAAATATTTGTTAATCAAATTTTTTGAGTTTTAGATCAGTAGTATCAGAGTGGTTTATCTCGAGAGTGTATGATCTTGAGGATGAGGTCAAGCTACAAGAAGCTTGGGTGGAAAACAATAGAGCTTCCAAACTATCCACCTATTTGCTCCAAATGACTTCAAATGGAAGACAACACTAAGACATACAATATTTTCAAGGAAATGGTGAATGAAGCCCTCCAATGGAAACAAGCATAGATGTTATAATAATTTTCCCAAATTCTCTAACAAATCTTGATGGGAAATTTTGGCTCCTCATCTGCACTTCCTAGCTCCTCATCCATGGAACATCCTTTCAGTGCCCCAAAACCCTTCAAGGTTCAAGTGAATTTTAATATTCCTACATTTGAAGGCAAAATCAATGCTAATGTAGTATAAAATTGGTTGGATCAATTGTCTTCCTACTTCTCTATAAATAAATTCACCGATGGAGAAAAGATCACTTTTGCTCTTTTGAAAGGATCATTTTCCATGAAAAATTGGTGGGAAGTGTACAAAAAAGAGGTTCAATATAGATCACATTGGCCTTGAGGTGGAACCTACTTGGGATGATTTTTTGGAAGTGGTAAAGGAAGAATACTATCCCATTGGAGCATATGATGATCTGTAATACAGTGGCAACAACTTTACCAAGATAAGGACCAATCTATTCAAGATTACATAGACATTTTTCATTCTCTATCTACAAGATTGGGAATCCAAGAAAGTGAGAAACATAAGACTCTCAAATATCATGGTAGACTACAATGGTACATATGGGGGGAAATGGAACTCTTCAATTTGGAAACCCTCAATGAGGCATACAAATTCATAGTGAAGATTGAGTAGAAACATGGAAGAAAGCATATGAAGAGTCAACCTTAAAAATGGAAAAGTGACAAGGAAGGTCAAGCACGAGGCCAAAATTGGAAGAAAAAAGAGTTTCAAGATAATAAACCCCAGAAAGAGAAGGATAGAAAATGGTGTGATTACCACAAAACTGGAACTCACTCCAAAGAAGAATGTCAAGCCATCAAGTCACTACTTTTTGAGTCACAATACTCAACATCTACTACTCTATCTCATACAAAACCTACATTCGAAGAGGATGAAGAAGAGATTATAGATGTTAAGCTCGACACCATCATCACTTCATCACAGACCCATGAGGAAAGACCAAATGACAAGGAAAGATTGTTTCACTCCAAATTATGGGTAAAAGGTAAACCTCTACATTTCATTCTTGATAGTGGGAGTCAAAAGAATTCAATATCTACTAAAGCCATGAAAAGTCTAAATCTATCCATGAAGCCACACCCAAAGCTATAAATTATTGGATGGTTGAGCCCAGGGAGAGACCTTTGTGTCACCCATCAGTGCCTTCTTTCATATGCAATAAAACCTTTCCAAGATGAAATCTTGTGTGATGTGGTCAATCTATATGTTTGTGGTACTCCTTAGTCAACCGTTCATGTATGATCGACATGACATCTATGAATCACAAACCTAAAGAATCACCCTCACTCTTGGAACTTGGTGCTACAAGGTATCAGAGGTACCACCTCCCACATTTATCTTCCTAATCAGTGCCAAGAAATGTAAGAGATTGGTGGAGAAGACAAAGGAATTCATTCTCATGGTGGTCAACCATAGAAATCCAAGAAGGCTGATGCTGCAGTCTTGAATACATAATCAACAAAATTATAGAAGTAGATGGGACAAATCAAAAGAGAATATGATGACTTATTCAAGTCACCCACAAGAGTTCCACTACATTACCAGGTAAAGCATTTTATTGATTTGATCCCAAGATCACCTTTGCCTAACAACCATATGTATCATAGATCAATTTTGGAGAATGATGAGATAAAAATATAGATTCAAGAATTGATCCAAAAGGGTCACATTAGGTCAAGCTCTTCACCTTGTAGTAGTGCAATTATCTTGACACCAAAGAAATATAAAACATGGAGGCTTTGCATTGACTATCGATCCCTAAATAAAATCACTATGAAGAATTGCTACCCACTCCCTAGGATTGATGACCTATTGGACCAACTTTGTGGTGTGAATTTCTTCACCAAAATTAATCTCAAATCTGGCTATCACCAAATTCTCATTGATCCCATTGATGTCTGGAAGACTGTATTCAAATCCAAGTAGGGGCTCTTTGAATAGTTGGTTATGCCATTTGGCTTAACTAACACACCTACAACCTTCATGAGGATGATGGATGACATCCTGTGACTATAGAATAGTTGGTTATGCCATTTGGTTATACCTAGATGACATACTCATCTATAATATAACATGGGAGGAACATCTACAACATGTTTGTAAGGTGCTTCAAACTCTTTAGGAGCATAAGTTATATACAAATCTCGATAAATGCACATTCATGATGAAAAAATTTTAGTACCTTGGGTATGTTGTGAATGAGGAAGGGGTCCATGTTGATCCAAAAAAGATTTAGGTTATTTGAGAATGACATACACCAAGGGCCCTCATAGAACTTTGTAGCTTCTTGGGTCTTGCACATTTCTATCGTAGGTTTGTTCTTGGATTTTCACATGTTACTTGGTCACTAACCCAAGTGACTAAAGGAGGAGCTAAAACTACATTTCATTGGGGTGAAATAAAACAAAGGGTATTTGAGAATTTGAAGAACAAACTTTTCTTAGCCCTTGTTCTTACCTTGCCAGATTTGCATCAACCTTTTGAGTTGATGATAGATGCATTTGAATATGTCATGGGAGTTGCCATCATGCAACATGGCCATCCTATTGCATATCATAGTGAAACCTTCACTAATATAGTTAAGAAATATTTGACATACAATAAGGAGGTTTATGCCATTGTGCAAGCCTAAAAATAATGGAAACACTACATCTTAGGGAAAGAGATGGTCATCTACACTGACCATAAACATTGGAATTCATCCAAACATAGAGAAAAATATGAAATGAGAGGCACCAAAAGTGGGCCACATATCTATATTAATTCCATTTGATAATAAAACATAAAAAGGGGAGTTCAAATATGACTATAGATTATTTGAGCCACCCACCAATTACTACACTCACAATAGTTCTTGACCTGTGCAAACATGAGACTACCACTTGGGGTGCTCTGTATGAAGTAAATCCTACATTTGTTGATACATATCAGGTGATTTAAAAAGGTAAACATGTTTCTAATTTCTATTTGCAAGATAATGTCCTCTATCATATGGGGCACATTTGTGCTCTAGCTACAGAGCAATAGAAGATGATATGGGAAGCACATTTTAGTAGGATAGCTAGACACTTTGGTGTAGAAAAGACATTGGTAGTTCTTCAAAAACACTTCTAGTGGCCCCATATGTGAAAGGATGTGGAAAGGTATCTCAAATATTGTACCTCATGTGCGATAGACAAGCCAACAAATAAGAACCAAGGATTGTGCATGCCATTGACAAAACCAACTAGGCCTTGGGAATCTATCTTAGTGGATTTTCTCTCAGGTTTGCCCACTTTAAAACATGGCAAGGACTGTATTTTTGTTATAGTTGATCATTTTTTAAAAATGGCTATCATGATTGATTGTAAGAAAAATATATCTATTGAAGAAATTGCTCAGCTATATTTTAGTCATGTATGGCTCCATTTTGGCCTCCCCAAGTCCATTATCTCAAATCGAGATAACAGGTTCCTGAGTATCTTCTGGTCCATTCTATGGAAGATGATGGATACCAAGATGATGAAGTCCACAGCCTTCCATCCATAGAATGATGGTTAGATAGAGGTGGTAAACCATTTGATTGTTCACATGATTTGGATGTATCACTCGAAACATCCAAGCACATGGGATGAGGGGCTTTTTTTCATACAACATAGATATAATCAGGCCCTACACAATTTAACCAAGCACGATCCATTCCAAGTATGCTTTGGGTTCCAAACCATGGCACCAATTGATATAACCATTCCATTCTCCACCATAGAATACACACCTCATGGAAGATTTGAGGTAACAAAAGCAACAAAGTTCATTAAACAAATGCAACACATCCATCAACAAGTTCATGACATCTTGGAGAAGATGAATAAGAAGTATAAGCAATGCCATGACAAACATAGGTTTACACACCATTTATATATGGGTGACAAGGTTTGGTTGTGGCTTCAAAAGGAATGAATTGCAGGCCCACACAAAAAATTTTGGCCTCTGTGATATGGTCCCTACACCATCACTAGAAAAGTTGGAGAAAATGCTTTTGAGTTAAACTTACCAGCCTACCTTGGTCTGCATTTAATATTCAATGTGGAGCTCCTTAAACCATATCATCCACCTCTATTAGAAACTTTAGTCATAGTATAAAAAATAGACATTGATGAGATTTATCCACAAATTTTTTTTCCAGTGGAGGAGGATTAGATTGTGGACATCTGGATGAAGACAACAAGAGGATGCTCTATTCTACTTTATCAGATGGTTAAAAGGGGCCAACTTAGCCACCAAGGTGAGTGGCTCATAGAGAATCAAATTAAGACAACTAACACACCTGATGAGGAATATTTATGCAATGGAGACCATTGCTTTTCAAGGAGGGAGGAATGACCTGGGTGATAATTCAAGTGACAATTTGGGTGACGGTTCTACCCCAATTGATAACAGAGCTTTCGGGAGCCATAACTTTTGCACCATAGCTCTAATTGACTCGCCTTTTGAACCATTGGAAATATAAGAATGATGAGAACATGATGAGATGTCATATATATTTTATTGATGGATTTTGACCCCCAAAAACCCAATAAAAGTGCCCCAAATTTCAATTTTAGTAGTGCAGTCTAAAAATAGTAATTCCTCAAATTAGTGTATTATTTTAAATCATAAAAGTCAAATCAATTAATCTCCCTCAATATTGGTGACCTTACACATCCTCCTCATACTTTCAAAATGTGTATAAATGAAGATGTAACCCAAAAGGGGAAATTAGACATCTCTTCCCAAAGATAAGCATATAGTGGTATTGCAATTTTGAGTAATAAAACATCTCTTCTTAGAGAATTCATTATTACTATGTTATTTTCATGATATTGAAATATTTGTCAATTAAAATTTTTGAGTTTTGGATTAATATGTGGCATGTAATTTATGAGGAATGTGCTTGCTCTTGCCCAAAGACTTATCATTTGATATACCTGACTTGGTGCATACTAGAGCTTAGTGTGAATTGTGAGATCATGTGAGATGGAACATCTAGTCAAAATCACCATTAGTGAGCCCTTACTCCACATTTATATTGAGAAGAGAAAAATGTCATTTGAAGGTAGTGTTAGTGAGGCCTAGCTCAAAAAGGACTCCATGATTCAATTCTAGCTAGTTATGGAGGTTGTCAAATAATTAATGGGCCAGGTTTTCCTAGAGACCCCTTACATGACCAAGGTAAATACGGACATTAATTCTCTATTCATCAACAATCTACTTTTAGCTATGAAAGACAAGGAATTGGTTAAGATAGTGGTGGAGTGATTGATTAAGCCTCATTTTATCATCAGTTGTCAAGAGGCAATTATATATTTTTTGGCCAAAGGCACATTAGAGTTACTACTCTTAAGGAGGGAGGGCTATGATATTTTTACCTATCCATATTGTAGATTGAAGAAAGGATCTTCATGGTTGTGTCCTTCAAGAACAAATTATAGGGTTTCTTCTTCTCACCAACTCTTTCAAGACAAACTTTCACACCCTTGGATGTGAGTGCTTTAAAAACCTTTGATGTATCCATATAGGGCAATCCTTGTGCCTTAGGGGTAGGTTGCATTATCAAATATTGTGATGGCTCTCTAATCATGAAAACCTCTCTAAAGTTGAGTAATGGGATAAATAATGAATCTGAGGCTCAAGATTTAGGTTTAGGTATAGATATGATCATCCATTGTGGTGTGGATAAGGTCATATTGGAACATGACTTGATGGTTTTGATCCAGGCACTTCATAATCAAGGGGTATATCCCTAGAACATTAAAAACATCTTGGGCTAGGTTTGGGACATTCTTAATTCACTCAACTCTTAGGAGGTGTCTCATTGGTACCAAGAGGCCAATGTGGCAATGAAATTCCTATCCAATCAAGATATTTTGTAATCTATTGATCTCATTTTGGAAAAATCTTGGGAAACATGGCTAGAGGCTGATTGGGCAAGCTCTTAACCTTTCTATCTCCCCATCCTAGATCACCCTATGGCCATCATTTTAGTTATTAATGATGGGGGGGGATTTCTATCCAATCATTATTTCATATCAATATGTGTTTCCTACATGTGTGGGTGATGAAGAGAGGTGGCATGTCATTTATGAGGAATGTGCTTTCTCTTGCCCAAAGACTTATCATTTGATATACCTAACTTGGTACATACTAGAGCTTAGTGTGAATTGTGAGATCATGTGAGATGGAACATCTAGTCTAAATTGCTGTTAGTGAGCCCTTACTCTGCAATTATATTGAGAAGAGGAAAATGTCATTTGAAGGTAGTGGTAGTGAGGCCTAGCTCAAAAAGGACTTCATGATTCAATTCTGGCCAATTATGGAGGTTGTCAAATAATTAATGGGTCAAGTTTTTCTAGAGAGCCCTTACATGACTAAGGTAAATACGGACATTACTTCTCTATTAATCAACAATCTACTTTTAGCTATGAAAGACAAGGAATTGGTTAGGATAGTGGTGGAGTGATTGATTAAGCCTCATTTTATCATCATTTGTCAAGAGGCAAGTATATATTTTTTGGCCAAAGGCACGTTAAAGCTACCACTCTTAGGGAGGGAGGTCTATGATATTTTTACCTATCCATCTTTTGAGAGCTTGAAGAAAGGATCTACATGGTTGTGTCCTTCATGAACAAATTATAGGGTTTATTCTACTCACCAACTCTTTCAAGACAAACTTTCACACTCTTAGATGTGAGTGCTTTAAAAACCCCCTTCCATTCTCTCTCAACCATCTTAGGAGTGCACTAGTTTTTGCATGTGCTTGTTGCATCTTAGCTTCTAAAATGTATGTATGGGGGGTCATCCTATGTCGCCTTCAATAAAGTTTGAGGTTGTAGGGCATAATGAAATGGTGGTGGCCTACACTCAACATGCATCCTCTCTATCATTACATGCTTAGATCAAGTCTAACCTGTGTGCTCCTATAGTGGGTGGCTATTTTGTGCCCTCTACTGAGGATAACCTGAACTCTCCCCCTAATTGAAATAAACTCTTTTAGTTGATGGTGAGCATGTAGGTGTTACCCTATAGGTGGGCTAATTTATTTTTGGTTATACTATTAGCTCAACCTTGTGCCTATTTTTTAGATCTAGGTTTACTCTTCTGGTCTCGCGTGATATCTTCTTATGATTAGTCTAATTTTATTTTTACTTGTCCTTAGTGGTAGTTCATTATAATATGTTTCAATTAATTTGTTGTTGGTGTGTTAACCCTTTTTAAGAAACTCCGCTTTTTGTAAATCTTCTGAATAATAATTTTTTATAATTAATTCATTTTTAAATATAATAAATAAAAGACCCTTAACCCTAAATTATCTATCAAAAAATAAATTAAAAAATACAAATAATTTATCAATAAACACTTTAATTTTCAACAACTATTTTTAAAATACTAAATAAAAAAATAAGTAAATAATTTAATTTTTAAAAAATTATTTAATAAACTAAAAAATATGTTTTTTTTTTAAATTCCTAATTCTAATCATAAAGCAATCATACCACATACCTAAATTTATAAAGGAAAAATCACCTTTTTGGTTTGATTGGGTTTTGACAAAGACTAAATCAAGAATATTTATTTTAGGTGTATTTTTCATTCTCTTTCATATCCAATAGTTTAGATATCTTTATTGTATTATCAATAGTATTTAAATTTGTCTTGATATTGGCAAGCAGTTCTTTTTTAACTATTTTGTAACTATAAAAACACACTCTAACCCTATGTATATTGGATAGCCGTCAATAATTAGCACAGAGATAAAAGAAAAAGTGGATTTTTTTTTAAAGATTATGATATGCAAAGTATGCGAGAAACATATATAAAAGATGTAGAAATTTATTATAACAAGTTAGGCTTGATTTGGTTTACTAATATGAAATAGTTTCAGAAAGATGTCAATGATAGATTTTTTGTGGTATGTCTTTGACAAGAGATCAAACATATTATTAATACTAAATCCTCAATCTACCACATATAACCCAACTTTAAAAAAAATAAAAAATAGTGTTCTTTGAACTCTTTGCTACATGAATATAAATAAAATTTAAATGATAATAAAATATTAATATTATAAGGACTACTTTAAGAATGTTGAAGGATGTAATTTATATAAAAACAAAAGTAAAGCCCAATTCCCAAAGGGAAAATACATGCACTACCAATTACATTAAATTATAGAAATGATTGGATAATGAAAAAATAGAAATTTAAAAATATGAGTATTTAAAGGAGCAATGATTGAAAATGAGTGAGTAATGGAAAAAGTCTTTTAGAGAAATTAGATAATATAAGTATTTAAAGGAAATATAGAATATGATTTTAAAAAATTATGATATTCAAGTGTAAAAAGGTTTTAGAGGAGTGGTGATTTAGTTTGAATAATTTAATTTGAATTTATGTTATATTTATTATTAAATAGTTAACATGTTTTTTAATATTTTTATAATATAAAGTTTTTAATTTAAATTAATTGAAGAAGATGTTGAATATTTAAAAATAATAATTTTTAAAAATATAATCCTAAATATATGTAAGTTGATTATCTCCATATATTTTATTCTTAGTCAGTTGTTTTTTAATTCATTCTTATATAGTTATTATTGTACTGCTACTTTTTTTTTTTTTTTAAATTTAATTTTTAAATCTCACAATTTGATGATCACATCTAAGTGGTAATAGAGGAAGGTTATAAAACACTCTTGAGATACATCGACATCACATAATATATATAAATAAGTATTAATTTTCCAATTCAAACTAAATGATCATTTTATAATTTTAATTAATATTAGGTTTTAAGATTTTATAATTTTAATTAATATTAGGTTTTAAGATCGATAATAAGGGTTTAAAAATTTGGTATTAATATGTACTAATTTTAAATTAGTATCTTTAGTATTTATATTTTTTTGTTATGCAAAGAGCATCGAGAATATCTCTTAGGAGACCTCATATATGCTTTTTGTAAAATTATTATATTATCAATTATAAACGAATAGAATTATATAACTCAAGCAAAATCTAGCCGAGGGCATACTCATATGATTAGAATCATGATGTTTTTTCAACAAGTACCCTAACTTATAATTCCATCAAACCTTTATAAACAAATATTATTATATTCTAATTACAATCTTTTTTAATTTCTAAAATAAATTATTATATTACATTTATTTTTTACGGAATTAGATGTTCAAATGAAAATGTGAAAATAATGATAATGAAGATGATTATAAATATGTTAATGGTAGTGATGGTGATCATGATAATGTAAATGCATGTGATGATGATTATGATAAAGAGGAAAAAAAAAGAAAAAGAAATA
This sequence comes from Torreya grandis, assembly GCA_037957365.1. Lineage (NCBI taxonomy): Eukaryota > Viridiplantae > Streptophyta > Pinopsida > Cupressales > Taxaceae > Torreya > Torreya grandis. The sequence goes on from JARHVA010001552.1 coordinate 2,268,561, forward strand.
TTAAATATACATATTTTTTTTTATATTGATATTTACAACCATAAAATATTATTTTTATTCGTTACGAAATGCCAAAGTCATGAAAAGTAGCCCCAAGAACAAAGTAAATAATAATAAAAAATAACTAAACATAGCTAAAATCAAAGGGAAGGAGATGTAAAAGTTATGGCTTGCCTTTTTAAGAATTTTTTTAAGGTAGATAATACCATAGTGATATTTGGCTCCACAAACCATGCTAATATGTCATCCTCCTGTGTTGGAGCTTAGGAAAGGAATGAGGAAAACCTTGAAGCAACTCATTAATACTAATAAAGTGGTTTACATCTTGAATCCAAACATCTACAAATATGTCTTCATGTTTCTTGGCTTGATAACCACTTTTTTAGGAAGAAAGTTGTTTTTAAGTATGTCTAAATGGAGCTTACTTGTTGGATATTCTATAAACATAAACAAAAGGACTATAAACTACTTTTTTACTTAAGAGTATAAATTCAAACTCAAATAATATTTTTCACATTATTTTAAATGATTGATAAGATTAGAAAGTTACTTTTCAATATTTCATATAGAACGACCATTCCCATTTGACTCTATTGGTGGAAGCTAATCTAGTAAATCTTTTTCTAGATCCAAAGGTGTAAGAAAATAGATGTCCTCATCTTAAGCATTAATAATTGGTCTAGACCAAAAAATTCCTAACCGGCCTTAATCAAATTTAATAGTCACAAATAAAAAGGTAGTATAATTGACAATAAATAAATTAGAGAGTATAAATTAGACAACTCATGAATCTATACTTCACTAAATTAGGAAATTGATTAATAATATTAAAATATTCATAACCAACTTTACCGAAAAAATTATAGACAAAGTACTCCTTTAAATCATTTAGTGCAAAGTTATAATGGAGACAATTAGGGGGATTTGATAAACATCAAAAGTAGAGGGATTAAAAGAATAAAATAATAAATCATGAAGGACACAAGTTTAATGATAGAGCAAATAAGGAGAAAGATGTGAAATTGAAGATAAAAAAAACTATAAATAAGGCATTGGGAGCAAGAATAAGGATGGTGTAATGTAATTGTAATAATTTGAAGTATGCCATCCTATAAGAATGATATAGGGAGAATACCTCAATGAGTATGAAATGTCTTGTCATTGAAATTGAATAGTAGGGGGCCAAAGAATTAATGACATATATGTGTTATGATTGGGAGGGGCCTCGAGTTAGGGGATTAGATCAAGAAATGTATGCAACAACATATTAAAGCTCAAAGAAAAGATATGTTGGAGATTATTATTTTTATATTTGACTATTAATATTTTTTATTTCTCTGCCTTAAGAAACCTAGGCCCACTAGACATTCAAGGGGAGTCGAGCATGAATAGCTCCATGAGACCCAACAAATTTATTGGTACAAAACTTTCAAACTTAGAGAAAATAACGAGATTTGTCCATGCATTTGCTAAGAGATCAACTAACTTTTTGATTTCATAAAAGAAATGAGAGAAAAAAATATGGTGAATGAGAGATTGGAAGTTGAATGTCAAGTTCAATAGGTAGTTTAATTTTTATTTTGGAGTCGATCTCTTAACCATTGTATTGATGATTAACATAGAATATATTTCGACCTCTAATTTTGTCATTCCCCATGATTAAATAATTTGAAGCTTTCTACAATATATAATCTTTAGTTTTATTATTTATGTCACATGGAAGAAGGAATAAGACACTACCATATATTGACTTGATTAAGACCTTAATGCGCATTTAAAACTTACAATTCCTAGAATTCTATTTAAGGATCTATCAAAATTTAATTTGGCTCAGTTAAACTTGGGAGGAGTCCATTTAATAACTTCTTTTCAAAAAAATTAAAATTATTATCACATAAATTATTGACCTCAAACTACTTTATATATTATTATTTAATGATTTTAAATCATTTTTCATAAAGATAGTTATGAATAGTTTACATAATATACTCTTATTTAATATTTCTGATAAACAAAAAAAATTAAAATTATTATCACATACATTATTGACCTCAAACTACTTTATGTATTATTATTTAATGATTTTAAATCATTTTTCATAAAGATAGTTATGAATATTTTATATAATATACTCTTATTTAATATTTATGATAAACAAAAAAAATTAAAATTATTATCACATAAATTATTGACCTCAAACTACTTTATGTATTATTGACCTCAAACTACTTTATGTATTATTATTTAATGATTTTAAATCATTTTTCATAAAGATAGTTATGAATATTTTATATGATTTACTCTTATTTAATATTTATGATAAACAAAAAAAATTAAAATTATTATCACATAAATTATTGACTTCAAACTACTTTATGTATTATTATTTAATGATTTTAAATCATTTTTCATAAAGATAGTTATGAATATTTTATATAATATATTCTTATTTAATATTTTTGATAAATATATATAAAAAATTATATTAAATAATTAAAATAAACATTTTATTTTTTACTCAAATATTTTATAATACATTAATTTTTAATGTTTTCTATTAATTATAATGAAAAAATATTATTATGATTTTTAAAAAAAAAAAATTCAAATACCATTACTGACTCAATTTAAATTTAAATTATATATAATTAATAATTATTATTTATTCTACAAATAATTAAATTCATCAATTATATATTTAATATAATTTAAATTAATTACATTTTTGTAAATCAAAATATTAAATTTCAAATCGTATATAATTTTAAAAGAATCTGATGCAAACTTTGTCATTATGAAATTGACACTATTGTTGTCATTAAAGTTTTCATAATATTCCTCGTATGATTGCTATCAGTGAGATATATATGTTTAAATCAATGTTTAATACACTTACTATTCAAAATTTAACTTACATGAATTATTTATATTCTTGCAATCATGATCCACTTCACTTATTCTTGTTTATTATATTCACATGCTTTTATGGGCATATTCGTGCAATCATGATGAAAAAGAATTTAATTCTACTTTTGAAAAAAATTGACTTGGTTACAAATATGCATCGTTTTCCAATGAAAATAACACTATACTATTCCATCTTCTAAGTGAACATGATTTTAAATTGTATACTCTTTTTAAGGTTATTCAACGATATGAATTATTAAAAAAAACACTATACTATATTGACTTTCCATAATTATTTACAATTTTTAAAAATTAACGTGGGATTTGAATACTGATTACAATACAACATTAAAATGTAGAAAATTAAAAAAAATTAAAAAAAAATCCATAAAAAAATATTAATTATTAAATTATATAATTTCAAGATGTAAATTAATTAGTATTTATATATTTATCAATTTTGAAGGTCCTCACATCTTCCCCAACATTTTTAGATATCACTATCTCTTATCCATTTTCATCTACATTGAGATCTATGTTTAAAGTGTCATTAACACTCATAGGCCCACCAAGAGCGTTTTTTTTGTTTTGTCTTTTTATCATTTCTAACTATTTGATATTGGTTTGGACGTCAATAAGGTCATATAGTTTTTATTTATTTTTATAAATACAAATACATTCTAGTTATTTTCACCATATAGAATCATAGAACACCTATTTATTATTTATTAGAATGTATTGATGATGCAAGAGCATCCCAAGGTGAATCAATAGTCTTGCATCACCCAAAATTCAAGTCGAGTAAGTCAAGGGAATAAGCCAACTTTGTCAATACACATTCATATGACAAAATTTTGAAGCTCTCTAGACTGCACATGAGTCCACTTGACAGAAGGAAGAGTGGCCAAGCATTATGCAAAAGTTTGTAGAATAAAAAGGGGCTACAAGTTTTAAAGTGCATGTGCAGAAGAGAAGGAATAGGTACCATAGGATAATACATATAAAGACTTAAGGATCAACGTGTGAAAGTGAAAAAAACTAAGAGGCATGTAAATTATGTGAAGGGTAAAGGCAAGACAACATAGAAGTCCTAAAGAACTAGGGATAATGAACAATGTGCAGGGATAAACACCTACAACATGGAACACACAAGTTAGGTATAAAACCTTCAACACAGAACTCGATGAAGTTGGATTGAGTAAATCAACCACATAGACCTACATTTAGTCATTTAATCTAGTCCAAGCTAATTGTGTGATTGAAAAACTACACAAAGAATGAAGCTGTAAAATTTAATCCATCTATATTTATTTTGGTAGTTGTAAGAAATGTAAGGTTCAAGATCTATAAAAGGCAAGGATACATCTAGGGTAGGCCAAATGGTGATAGTTATCCATTCTTTGGTAGACATTTCAACCATGGCTATAAAAGGAGGATTCTAGTGAACAAAAAAGGTTATTGTCATTATTGGTTTGGGGTTGTAGAGAAGGGTTGAATGGAAGGCCGAAACTCTACCCAAATGCATAGTTAGAGTGGGGGAGAGAAAGAGCCGAAGGATCTTAGAAGGCTTGTAGCCTTAGTGTTGAATGGATATGTGAGGCTCCATGAGGTAAGGGAGTTGGGAGCCCCTATGTAAATATAAGGAGATAAAAATAACTTGTATTTTTTGTCATGATAATGGAAAACAATTTGAGTAATCCGTAGTGTACCTCTGAGGGCTACATGATGAAGCATCCCTTCACTAGGAACCCCTTGCATGACCTGCATTAGATGGAATTAGAGAAAGGTTATAACATTAAGGATATGCATGGGGAGAAGAACCTGCAGGCAAATAATTATGGAGGGCTAATAGATCATTGACTATGAGGTAGCTAGTGAAGTGTTATTCTTCATTTTGGAAAGGTGGGTAGAGAGTAAAAGATGATGAAAGAGGTGTTTAGAGATATGGACTAGAATATCATTTAATGGGAGGCAATAAGTTGACATATTTTTATGAAATGAATACTAGAATACCACTGACTATGAGGTAATTAGTGGAGTGTTGTGAAGGCTTGGTAGACCATTGAATGTGAAGCAACCAGTGGAGAATCCTAGCAGACCATTGATCATGAGCTAGCTAGTAGAGAGTGTTAAAATATAAGTATTGGTAGACCACTAAATGTGGGGTAACCAATAGAGAGCGAATGAGTGGGAAGAAGAACACTTATTAGGGATGAGTTGCATAAAATCATAAGGGATATTTTTAATAGTGATTCTTGAGTCTAAGAGCACAATTGTTGGATTGTGATAGTGAGTATAACAATAGGTGACATGAAAGATTAAGTATAGACAAAAGCACCGATGAGAGGCAGTCCATGCACAAATGTAAAATTAATTGCATCAATTTATTTTTGATAGTGAGGTAATCGAGTGCAAGAAAATAAGAGTATTGATCGATCACCAAAAGTGAAGCACTCATGCGCCAAAAAAAAATGGCCAATGTGTAGATTTTATTAGACAAGGATCATTGTTATCTTATTGAATTTGTTAGGTAGTTAGGGCATAGATCATCTTCCAATCATAGTATTAGGTAGAAGTTTCTGAAAGAGTTCTCCATTGAGCATATATGGGTAGAGAACTAAGAAGATAAGGAATGAATTAGAAATAATTTAAGATGATGTGTCCCAGAGTCAAAGGTCTCAGAGGAGAAGATGAAAGATATACCTTCATGATGCAAGTGTTGTAGAATAGAATTATGTAAGAAAGAATAAAATATGACATAATGATAAATTTCATAGAGAAGTAGGGAGATATATGTAGGATAAAAACCTCAAAGAGTTGGAGGTGCATGGAATATCAGTAGGGAGATGATGTGTGGAGGTTATTTGGTGAAGGCCCAAAGGAAGTGGTGAATTGGGATATCAATGCCAAACATAATTTTTCCTGAAGAATGTAGGGGTTTCTGTAGGAATGAAGTGTGTGAAGAGAAGGTTGTGTGGAAACACAAGGGGCAGGAGATAATTCAAATAGAATAATAGATGAAGAGATAAGGAGAGGGTACACAAATGGAAACATGTGGTTTCCACACTAATTTACCCAGTAATGTACTCATAAATCTACCTCAAATGGTTTGGAAGTTTATAGAGTTGCTATCTATTAGAAGAGGTAAAAAAATCCTAGGAAGAAACAATAGAACCTTGGGAAAATATAGAAGAGCTTTGATAAGACACAAAGGATTGAGGGGTGATGTTGAAGGAGAAGGGCATCTGAAGGAGACATACATGAGATAAATAGGTAAGCATGAGTTGGGAGAGAGACCCAATTGCTATAGAGTTAAACAGGTGAATTCAAGGTGGATATCATTCCACCAAGTAAAAAACAACACAAATGAATGTGATGATCATATTAAAACAAACTTCATAAGAGATATAGTTTCAAGAAGGTCAAACCATAAAGATATCACAAGTGATATTGTGCATGGCATTTAAGATTTATTGAGGAGGAATTATTGAGATCACAATTAGGAACTACTGAGCGTAATATGAGCTAAGGTGAAATGCATGGACCCTAGGATGTGGATTTGAAACTAGTAAAACAATAAATAAAGTTACCCTTAAAGAGGTACAATGGTTAAAAACTTAGACTATATTTGAACCTAAGTTGTCTCAGAGACAACAAATCAAATCATAAGAATGTAAGGTGTGAAAGGATAAGGAACATGCATATATGTGTGATAAAGTAAAAGAGTTAACCCATAGTTGACTAAAGTGGAAATGCATTTACAAAAGATCCAAAAGGATCTACTAGAGGATTGGCCAATATCAAGCTAGAGTTGAGATGGAGGGCATAATTCATAGTGCACAAAGGAGAAAGGGTCACTGCCAACTAAGGGCATGATCAAAAGAAGCCAAGAGTCATTAAGGAGAGATTGATGAAAGTGGATAGTAGTCCAAGTGTGTGAAACAAAGGGAACAACAACATGAGGAAGGAGAGTAATGGAAACTATTGGGTCCCATAAATATTTAAATGTTGCTAAGTGAATCAAGCAAGACAATATTATAAGAAAGATCAGTGTAATAGACCACACACATAAATTAAAACTCCTTGGGAAGAAAAGAGTATAAAATAAGCATCCAATCATGTTTTAATTTTTATGAAAGACTGACAAAGATGCACTTAGTATTTGAGAATCCCAAACAAAGGAAGTAGATGAAGATGTTTTAGAGGAGAAAATTAAGAGTTTCTTTATGAGAAATTTGAGGCTAGTAGAGCATTGCAATTGAGGCAACTAACATAAGCATCAGTATAAGAATGAACCAAAGAATAAAATATGAATTTCCTTATATGCAAGGGAATGCTAGTAGAGCACCAAACATGAGTTAGCTATGGGAGGCATAAATGTCTAGTAATGCACCAAGAAAGGTATAACATAGAAGAGAAGGGATTAATGGAAATAAAATAAAGGTTGGTAGAATGCTAAACATGAGGTATCTAGAAGAGATGCAATTATCTGAAGACATGACAAATAAGGAAAAAGAGTTGAAGCAAGAACCAACCAATAAGGAAAGTATTGTGTGAAGACATTATGAAATCATCAATGAAGGAATAAATTGAGCATGCCTAGTAAGAGGCATAAAGTTAGAAATGGAAAAAGGAAGGAAGAAGCACAAGGTTTGGATTATGCGAGGTATATGTTTGAAGCCTTAAAGGAAAAAAATAAAGATAAGGGCAACTTGAAACCAAGCCTAAGTGATCCTAAGGATGACAACAAATTGTGCTAAGTAGAAGAAGAGTGCAAATAAAAGGAAGGGGATGCATGATGAGAGTAGTGTGTAGGATATGAATATTATTAGTATAGGAAAGAATAAAAAGATGAAGAAGGAAGGGATATGGACATCTAGTTTACCATGCAGTCAAATATTGTTGTGTTAAGGCAAAAATGAGAGATAAGTGAGTAGAGTTCCAATTGCAGTAGTGAAAAAGGGATAGAGGGTGAGAAGAAGATGATATTTTACCCAAAGGTAAAGGTTAGAGACATGCATGAAAGAGCATAAGAAGTAGGAGTTGCTTGAAAAAGTGTTTAGGAAGGTGAGGAGTCAGACTGTAGCTAACCATAGAGACTCAATATTCATTGTACATGACATCAAGATGGCACTAGAATAAGGGAAGAAGATGGGTCATAATTAGATTGAAGGTGATAGATAACATAGTTCTATTTGTGCATGGTATTAAGATATTTACATAGGAAGGAGAAGAGGAATATGGGCCTGAAACTAATACATGGTGAATAATGGGGATATCACTCTAAGTGTGGATCTAGAGTGTAAAAAGACAAAATGAGGAGAATAAATGATGATAAAGCAAGTATAGCACATACATGCCTCACAAAAGGAATGAATGTAAATGGAGAACATGTATGCCCACTTACCATAAAGGAGAAGAGAAGGAATAAAGTGTGCATAGGGAAAAGGATGGATGAAGGTGCATAATAAGGGTCTTGAACAAAACCCTTGGAGGAGGTGGAAAAAAATAGGTAGGCTTAGATTCACATGAGTGAAGAGAAGAGAATAGGATGAGAGAAGAATGTAGGAGAGACTTGTAAGGCATGCAAATGAAAATGGTTAAAAACACATGGTGGAGGCAAAAAAACAAGGTTGGCACAGATCCACAAAGGGAAGACAGAGAAGAGGGAGTGAGGAGGATGATTTAATGATCCAGTAAGGATCCAAAGGAGAAGGTGTTGAGTAATCCTAATTATAAGCAACAAGTGGAAGGGATCACCATGGCCTTGGTAGCTAGCCAAAAAGGTGATTTAATCATTCAAACTTACTTGTAAGTAGGGGATTAAATCTTAATTAAATAGGAATTCTGATGCAAGGTCATCCCAGGGGAATTAACAATCTTTCATCACCCAAAAATAGAGTCAAGTTAGTCAAAAGAATAATCCAACTTTATTTCTAGTGATCACATGACATGAAAATTCATAGCTCTCTAGACTGCAAAATAGTCCACTTGCATAGAAGAAATGGTGGCCAAGAGTTATGCAGAATTTGGTAGAATAAAATGGGGATACAAGTTTTGGAGCATAGGTGCATAAGAGAAAAACTAGGTACTATAGGACAAGTCATACAAAGACTTGTAAATTAATGTGTGAAAGAGTAGAAGAATAAATAGATGTGAAAATACACAAATGGAAAAGGCAAGACAATATAGAGGTCCTAAGGAATTAGGGATAATGAACAACATGCAGGGATAAGTACCTACATCATGGATCACACAAGTGAGGCACATCAACTTTGACAAAAAAGTCAAAGAAGCTATATTGAATAAAACAACTAGCCATGTGGACCCACACTTAGCTATTTGAACTAGTCCAAGCTAGTTGTGTGATTGGAAAGAGTATAAAAAAATGAAGCTAAAGAAATATAATCCACATCTATTTGTTCTAGTAATTGTCAGAAACACAAGGCTTGATATTTTTAAAAGGCAAATATACATCTAAGGTAGGTTAGTTGTGAAAACTATCCATTCCTTTATAGACACAACAATCATGGTTATAAAAGGATAGTTTCAATCCATATAAATGATTATTTTCATTTTTGATAGTGGTTGTTGGTTGGATGTTTGAGATAATGGCCAAAACTCTACCCAAATGTAGATTTAGAGTAAGTCAAGGGATTTTTGAATACTTGTAACCTTAATGTTGAATGGAGATGTGAGACTCCATGAGGTAAGGGAGTCAAGGGCCCCTATGTAAAGTTGATGACTACAAATATCTTGTATTTTTTTTTCATGATAATGGAAAATAGATTAAGGAATTTGTTGTCTAGTCTAAAATCCTATCTTAAGGTACTTATGAGATTAAGTGTTCAAGACAAATTTTGGGACAATAAGGGACTTTCATCCTTAGTTTTAGGATTTAATCTAGTTCAATATAGGACACAAATGTAGGTATTGGGATCCATAATGTATTCTACTTGAAATAAATCTCTGAGAGATGTAATGTTACCACCAAGGTTTGATACCAATCTGAGATAGCGATTACAACCCTTACCTCAAATCAATTTAAATCAGGAGCATTATTAGGCTTCACTTTACCTATTTATAAATTAAGGGGATAGACTTGTTCAGATTCATATAATAAACATAATAATGGAAGTAGTGTAAGCCATAAAAGGATGTTTCTAGGCTCTAAAGTTTACTAATGCTTCAAGAATCGAGTTGTATTCCTAGCCATAGTTAGACCACTATGTGCCAAGTTTCACCATGGGATCAAACTCATCATCACATGGGGAAAGAGTCTAAGAACAAAAAAAAAATGCTTAATTCATGAATTTTTCTCTAAAATTAAACACAAAGAAGGGCCTATAGTAAGTTACACATAGGGTCTTAAAATATAATCTATAACTTTAAGTACACATATTACAAGTGTTGCAATGAAAATGAGAATAATTCATAAATGAGTTAAAATAGAAAAACACATTTCAACTAATACATTCATTCTTAATGACCAATCACATGATTAATTATCTAGCATCAACATTGATTTAAAATTTGAAAATGATGGACTATGTTCGTAGATAAACAAAACTTAGTCTAATAAAAATCATGAAATTCACATGAAATTTTAATAAAGTTTATTTATATAAAAAAATGCTGACCATTACAAGGGATTTTAATTTATAATATATAGAGGATGGGGATTGCAACCAAGTAGTAGGAGATTCCCATACTTGGCCATGATTGCCTCTCAAATTTATTACAACTACAAAGATTCAAAAAAAAAAGAATATTCTCAAATTCTCCCAAAATATGCTATGGGGACCACTTAGTCGATGTGATAATGATTTGGAGAAAAATTGTCTCCTATCTACTTAAGTTGTGTCTCTTTAGAAGCTAGTGTGAATGCCACTAGATCAAAATCCATATCCAACTTGCCTAGGTTCATGGGAGGCTCACAAAATATTACCTCTGAATAAGTAGAAAGTATTTGATGCACCTGGAGTGGGACCTCAAGGGAAATTTTAGATTCTAACACCTGGATGATACTAGCCATGGATTGGGTTGAGAGCTCTAGAAATGCCTTGTCCCCAACATTATTGGCCTTAACCACTCTCCTCCTCATGACCTAGTCAAAGTGACCTAGGTGGACCTCAAACTCATCTCTATCAAGAAATGTGCCATCCAAATGGAATAATATAGAGATGTCAACTTCCTTGAAGTAAGTCAATCTCTTCTCCCTACCTTGTTTCATAGGTTCCACAACCGTTTATGCCATTGCCAAGTATTCCTCAATGAAATCTCTCATAATTTTGGAATAGGTAGAGTGTTAATTGAGGTTAGAAAGAGGCATGTGCTTCAACTTTGAGAACATTCTCTTATTAATAACCACAACAATGTTTTTGCACTTGTTATCCACATGAGTGATCCTCTCCAAATATGCTCATAGTCAAGGTCCTGAATACTTCCCTTAAAGTTATGAAACACTATAAGAGGGCGTCTTTAACCTAGCTAATAATATTTATAGGGAAGATGATCTTCACCTATTCCTAAATCACCTAGACCAACTCCTTCATGTCTTACATAATATTTTTAGACATGTCATGAGTGGCTTGTAGCATGGGCACTAGATCTTCAACAACCCTCTCCTCCCTACTAGATGTTCTAATTTTTTTGTAGGAGAAGAGGTCATGCTTGGTATGCCAAACCACTGGGTCCCTTTAAGTGAATTTTTGAGTTAGGATCATCCTCATATTTTTTTTATTTCCTATCAAACTCCCAATAAACTTCTATATCACCTTGCAAAATCATCTTAGAATTCTATGATCATGTGGTAAATCCTAAGGTAGAATGGAGTGAAGGTGGAGTGGAAGAAATAGAGGTGGAAGGTAGAGGCATGGGAAGATAAAGAATGAATGAAATGGATAAAATGAATAACGTGAGAAATAGAGGAGGTGGAGACATGGGAACGAAAGGGGGAAGAAAAAATAGGGAAGCGCACGAGAACAATTGAGTATACCACTAGATTTGGGTCAAATTAACTTGTGGGCTCATGGTGCCATGGAGAGGAGTGTTCATAAGGAAAGATTAAATTAGTTGGTTAAAGCCAAATCCTTAAGCACCTGGGACAATGGAAAAGGTATGCCTTAGAGGCACATGAGGTGAAATGAGATGTTGAGGAGCAAGAGTTGCCATTTGATTCTTATTGGGCCTCTTGCTTAGGTTGGCTTATACTATAGTAGTAGGAACAGTGGTAGGATTGGCTTCAAAGATGATTGAGGAGCCTATGAAGTGGATTTAGGTGTTGGTGAAGTAGCTAGAGCTAATGGAATTATGCACATAGGCAAAATCACCATTAGGGGCACCATCAAAACTATTAAAGTGGGATCACCAAGAGGTGGATAAACCTATGGAAAGACTAATGGAGGTGCTAAAGGATAGGTAGTTGCAATCCCTAAAGGATCAAGGTGATTTTAGGGATTTATACTATTAGAATGGGCTAGGTGAATGAAAATTTGGATGTGATGATGTTGTACATGACCAGAGCTAGAGGTACTTGAGGGAATTATGGGGGAGTTAGAATGGAAAAAGGGGAGGCACCACCTGAGTGGAACTAGTAGGGAAATGGAAACCCAAGAGGACTTCACTAGGTTATTAAGGGGTGGTGGAAGGTAGAGGGGGGATCTATAAAAATGCCTATTGATGGTCATGTTTTGGGCTCAAATTTAGCTTAATACTGATATCAAACTATAACACCTATGTATCTTATGGTCGAGCTTCCTAAAGTACAGTAGGTGGAGGAGCCAAAGTGGAGGCCTAGGGAGGAGAGAATCATAGAGGAAAGGGAGATAGGACCCCTTAAAGGATATTCCTTGAAATCTTAGGTGTCATTATAGGTCTACTCTGAGTAGATGGTTCAGTCTACACCCACTTTGTCTCTTTCATCTTGGCCTCAATTTTAGTTAATTCCTCTTTGTCATCTTTAGGGTTGAGGTAGATTTCATCCTCATTAATGGGTTCATGGCCATAATTGATATTGATATGAGATTGATATTTTTCCACATGGCCCCTGATAATGCCGTACGGGGTCTCATTCTCAATGCTTTTCTCTACCCATGGCATAAGAGTCCCTATTCATTACCATTTTCTATAACAGAGGTAGAAATTTGTAAATGTGGTGATGAAGGGAAAAATGGAAGGCTAGGAAGGCCTTCTACTAGTAGCTAAAGTAGTGGCCAAAGACACCCTCTATAAGTTGATAGGAGATATCCTACTTAGCCAATTAGTTTGGAACATGGTAGGGAAAGCAGAGGGGGGCCTTGAAAATACCTACCACTTAGATGATAATATCATTCTTGTAGTACAAGAAGTCATCAATGGGGGTAAGAGATTGTCTAGTTTTATTGGAGAGTTGGGGCATGGCTAGCTTATTTGTAGCCATATAAAACACTAGGTAGAAAGAGTCATAGATTTATCAGATGTGATTTTGGTAAGGATCACCATATAATTTATAGAATACCACATGGACCACTATGTCCCTAAGATTCTAAGATGGAAAATAAGAGGTATTGAAAATGATAGTACCATGGATGGATTTGACAAGATAAGTTATCATATAGAAATTACCACCATTTTAGGCCTCCATGACATGATGCACTAGCTGGAAGTTGATGACACTCACGATGTTTGGGATCTCCTCACCCTTGAAGATGATGTTAAGTAGGGACACTTAGGGGAGATCAATGTGCAAGCATTTACTTGCTTTGAATAATAAATCAAATATGATCATCCATATACAAATACCCTCCTTGAAGGTACAGACTATGTAAGAATCAATGTATTCATTATTCACCCACTTGGCTTTAGGGTTCTCTACTTCATCCTATAAAACCTCATAAATTTGATAGGTATTATCCCATGCATCCACCATGGCTAAGTTGCAGGTTACTATTAACTCTAGGAGGTTATAGTATGTTTTGAAAGCAACTCTTGAGATGTCTACAATTTTGTGCTTGGAGCATGTTGAGTACATAACATCATTGGCACCATCCTTCACTCACTTGGATTCAAGGAGTGTATTATTGAAGAGGTCAACATAGGGGAAAAATCTAGTTTGGCTATAGTTTTACGCAATCCACATCTTTCATATGCCCTGAGGGCATCTTAGAACTTAACCTATTTTCATTATCATTAGAGGTAGATTTGAGCACAATTCAATCTCTTTAAATATTTCATTATAATGCTTAAAGTGGTTTAATTTATTGAGGAAGGTGGTGTCTCTATATTTAATCTCAAACTTGGAGTTAGAGGATGAAACAACCATGTTAGAAAGGGGAAATCCTGATAGTAGCTAACACTGTGCAAGGAGGGCATAAAGGGCACAAGAATGAGCTAAAGATGAAAAGGCAAACTCTGGGAAATTAGTAGTGAATAATGGTAAGTCAACTTGCCTTAGGTAACTTATATGGATGAGAAAATATCTCCTAAATTTATGGAATTTAAAAAATCACCCAACGTGAATTCAAATTTAAGTTGGCAGGAACAACCTATTTATTCCTTGATATGGAATTAACTCAAGAAATTCAATTTTGCACTACCTATTAGATTTGTTAACTATGATGAGATGTTTCAAATCATCCAATTAGGGCCCAGTTCCCCATTTAGCTCATGTGAGGATTGTGGTAGGCACATGGTTACTTTACCCTTGTGGCATCCCAGTTTGCTTTAGCTCATGCTAAGTGTCTATATCTATCAGTCCTACATATTTATAGTGCCATCTAAGCATGGCTAGGTGTCACACTTTACCTAGTTGATAGCTATAATGGCCACTTGGAGTGTTATATTGATGTATGGAATCCTCTATTTGGTCTCTAAATCTAATTATACTTCTTCATAACCATATCAAGGAAACTGGGTCTTTTCTACTAATTTGTATGGAAGTGCCATGTGGCATGATTTAATAGGTCAGGCTCTCCCCAACTCTAACATATCTAATAGGTCCAGAAGAATGATAAAACTAATAGCTGAGTTGTGTGGTGATTCCTCATTTAGTTAGGCTCTAACATCTCTAAGAGTGTTACATCCTGATTCTCTCAAAAAGATAATTCACCTAATTATCCATGGATTATTATGGTTGTTAATTTTTTTTTTACTTTTAAAATAAAATTTAAGTTATATGTTTTTATGGGATAGATGTATGTTACTTAGATTTCATGATTATGAGATGGCTAATTATAAATTCTATACATAATGATTATGTTACATTTATTGTTATAGTATTATTTTATGATATATATATCATGATATATTTGACTAACTACCTTCTTGTCATGAGTTGGATGAAGGAGAGTTCATCCCTCAGAGTATGATGGAGGGAGAGCATCATTTGAGAAGGTGACATAAATGGAGATGGTGAAAGATGATAGAGGAACTACTAAACCCCGGCACACACCACACTAGATTTAATATGTTAAATGCAATGTGTGTTTGGATTCGTAGAGTTAGTATGTTTTGAAAGTTAATTATAGTTAGACATTAAAGTTTTCATTTTTTAAATGTTAGTACATAGATATGGAATAAACATTATATGTGATTGCATTTGTATATTATACATAGACTTAGTACTTAATTTTTTAGTATGATTATATAAGGTTACCATTTTCTATAATTGAGGTAGAATTTTGTAAATGTGGGGATGAAGGTGTCAGGGAAACCCAGGAACAACAAAAAACATGCTCCTATCCCTCCTTAGTCAGGATCTTGCTCTACCAATTAGAACACATGTGATTACTTCTTGTATTAGCAACTAAACACGGAATTATACCAGAATCAATAAGTAACTAGAAATATGAAACAACACAGGAAATAAGAGACAATACACAACTGTATTATATACATAGAAGAATATACAATAAGGAAGATGCCACTTCTTCCTCCACCTCAAAGGTTTGCCACACCTCAAGATCTTCTTCCCTCTCTCTCTTGGTCCCAATAATCAACTCCAATACAGAATTGATGTTCACCTCTCCAACCAGTCAGTAACATGCTACCAGTTCACCAAGTACACAACCGTACTCCAAGTAGATCCCCTGCTCTCTGCTACCTGCAAATCACTAGACCTTACTCACCATGTAGACATCTCTACACCCCTGAAGAACCCTTGTCCTTGCCTCACCAAGTCCTTATGATTCTTCAACCAGTACTCTAGTGGATCAGCTCCTTGACCTTGCAGAACTTGTAACTCTCCCTGATCATACACACTCAGCACCCCTTTGGAACTAGGAGGAGCTACACTAGCTCTCTCTAAAAGCTCTATGGCTTTCTAGCACACATTTACAATACAACCCATGAGTCCATATATAGATCTCATGCTTACAATAATTAGACTAACCTAATTACAATAATTAGACTCGCAACTCAAGACTACGACTAGCCTTCAACATGCAAACTAACAGTCTCAAAATAGACTCTCCCGGATTCGTCATGCAAACTACCTGTTCTCGCACAGGCTGCCGACGTCGGCACCTCCAAGACCGATGTCAGCTGACTGTAATTGACGCCAGTTGCTTCCTCTTGCTATCTGACTGACGTCGGCTGATCAGACCGATGCCATTTCTCCTGCAACTGATTCTGTGACACTGCATCCTTCGTAACTTCTCCTGTTTGCATCTTGGTGAAGCTTTTAGCTCCACAACCTAACAATCTCCCACTTGGAGATAAATAGATACACCTATACTTGTACCTGTACACCGTCTAAATTATTCCTTGGCTTGTATCCCTCTTCAAGATCCATCCTGAAGACCAACCACCATGCAACCGTGATGCTATACCTGTCATTCAAGTAACCTGCCACATCCGAACCTACACATCCATGTAGTGAAGAACTTGACCCTGCAAAACAAGAAGCCCTACTGCTAGTCCCACTAAACTGCCCTCTAGTACTCCTTCCCCGAATTGGCTCCATACTTTCTGACAACCCCCACTGATTGGGAAAATTTAGGCCTACATTAGACCTCATGTGATTTTGAACCCTGTTTCAAGCTAAGCTTGAACTGTCCAGCCCTTGGTGTGCTTACCGATTCTGCATCCTACGTAATGAACCTCGCCAACACCGTCTTCAAACCAGCTCCCACTGAAGATAAAATCTCCATGTCTCTTATGCCAAAGAATTTCCCTGCTCCAAATTCTTCATGACACACCTCTGAACTAACCTTACCCTTAGCTCAACAAATACCTGTATATACAAACCTACTAGTAAATCACCCACATACAGTAACAAGATGATGTCATGACTCATCATCCACCTGGTAAGATAAACACAATAGTCACACTGACATTGACTGAAGCCATGCTTAGTCATCCACCTGTCAAACCTTGTACCACTGTCCTGCAGCTTCCTCAAGACCATATGCCTTGGCCTTCCATCTCTTGTGTCCATCCACTCTCTTCTCTAAAATGGGAATCCATCTCTCTCAGTGCTTACTTCCAGCTGACAACTCTACCAACAAGTACCTGTTTGGTTTTTCTCCAAGGATTCACACTCCTCATCCATGCCAAGCTCCCACTGTATCTGGACTCTACCTGCGTTGCTTTTTCCATCTTCCTGGTTCTTGACCATCAATAAGCAATATAAAGAAGGTGAACAATGAATATGAGGTTCACTTACCCTTTCTGACCTCCACATGAGCGTTTGAGACTTACTGTCCACCCAATATCCATTCCAATGACCGATCTCAGCCATCTCCCAGTCTGCTCCCGACCGATGTCGGTTCCCTGCACTGACCCTGACTACCGATGTCGTTTCCCTGGCCGATGCCGATATCCTTTCTACCAACGTCGATTCCCTCATGGCCGACATCGGTCTTCCTGTTGCCGATGTTGGTTACTGTGTGACCGATGCCGGTACCTGTGTTCGCCTGTGAGTGATAACTTTTTACCCGTGAGCTCTCCATGGATCAAAATCCTAATCAAATCAACCCTGCTCTGCTCAGAATAATTCAGTTCTCTCACCTGATCTCTGTTTGTCATCTCTTCCATGAACACCAAGGCTTTCTAGTTCTTTAGCTTGTCAAAAACATCTATCTTCCGCTTCAGAACTTGCATTCTCCTTCTACATATGTGACTAAGCCTATGAAGCCACATCTCTGCAACAGAAGGTGAATCAGCAATATAAGTAGATAGATAAAGGATACCTACTTTCTTACCACCATCTAATTCAAGTGTATCCACTGTGAGAGTTACAAAATATCTCCCATCACCCAAATTTCTTAAAGAAATTAGACTCATCTCCAAGACTGGTACCTGCATGACTTCCTTCAACCACTGTGTGTCGTCCATCTGCAATTTCAGCTTCACTTCCCCTTTGCCAATTATTTGGCAAGGCTCACCAGCTCCTCTCCCTGGGGCTGCATGGAAAGAGGCAACATAACCTGTTATCCAAGATTTAACTTTATCCAAGAAACCTCCCAAAACATCTTGTGCAACAACACCTGCAACATCTGCATCTTCAGTTCCTTCATGCTGATCTGCAACCAACCAACAATATCTTTTTCTCTGCTCTTTCTTTCCATCAATCAGACCATTCGTGCTATTCAGTTTCTCCATTCATAGATTACTTCTTTCTGCCATTGCTATACTCCCACTCAATCAGAAACCCCTGTGAGCAACCTGTAATCAACAAACACTACCAGATCTGAAACCACCTATTAGTAACCCAACCAAAAGCTCTGATACCACCTGTCAGGGAAACCCAGGAACAACAAAAAACATGCTATTATCCCTCCTTAGTCAGGATCTTGCTCTACCAATTAGAACACATGTGATTACTTCTTGTATTAGCAACTAAACACGGAATTATACCAGAATCAATAAGTAACTAGAAATATGAAACAACACAGGAAATAAGAGACAATACACAACTGTATTATATACATAGAAGAATATACAATAAGGAAGATGCCACTTCTTCCTCCACCTCAAAGGTTCGCCACACCTCAAGATCTTCTTCCCTCTCTCTCTCAGTCCCAACAATCAACTCCAATATAGAATTGATGTTCACCTCTCCAACCAGTCAGTAACATGCTGCCAGTTCACCAAGTACACAACCGTACTCCAAGTAGATCCCCTGCTCTCTGCTACCTGCAAATCACTAGACCTTACTCACCATGTAGACATCTCTACACCCCTGAAGAACCCTTGTTCTTGCCTCACCAAGTCCTTATGATTCTTCAACCAGTACTCCAGTGGATCAGCTCCTTGACCTTGCAGACCTTGCAACTCTCCCTGATCATACACACTCAGCACCCCTTTGGAACTAGGAGGAGCTACACTAGCTCTCTCTAAAAGCTCTATGGCTTTCTAGCACACATTTACAATATAGCCCATGAGTCCATATATAAATCTCATGCTTACAATAATTAGACTAACCTAATTACAATAATTAGACTCGCAACTCAAGACTACGACTAGCCTTCAACATGCAAACTAACAGTCTCAAAATAGACTCTCCCAGATTCGTCATGCAAACTGCCTGTTCTCGCACAGGCTACCGACATCGGCACCTCCAAGACCGATGTCAGCCGACTGTAACCGACGCCGGTTGCTTCCTCTTGCTATCTGACCGACGTCGGCTGATCAGACTGACGCCATTTCTCCTGCAACTGATTCTGCAACACTGCATCCTCCGTAACTTCTCTTGTTTGCATCCTGGTGAAGCTTTTAGCTCCACAACCTAACAGAAGGGAAATAGGGAAGGCTAGGAAGGCCTTCTACTGGTGGCTAAGGTAGTGGCCAAAGACACCCTCTATAAGTTTATAGGAAATATCCTACTCAACCAATCAATTTGGAACATGGTAAGGAGAGTAGAAGGGAGCCTTGAAAATACCTACCACTTAGATGATGGTATCATTCTTTTAGTACAAGAAGTCATTGATGGGGGTAAGAGATTGTCTAGTTTTATTAGAGAGTTGGTGCATGGCTACCTTATTGATAGTTATATAAACCACTAGGTAGAAAGACTCATAAATTTACTAGATGTGATTTTGGTAATGGTCACCATACAATTTAAAGAATACCACATGAACCACTATGCCCCTAGGAGTCTAAGATGGAAAATAAGAGGGATTGAAAATGATAATACCATGGATGGATTTGATAAGATAATTTGTCATATAGAAATTACCACCATTTTAGGCCTTTATGATATGATGCACCAGTTGGAAGTTGATGACACTCATGTTGTTTGGGATATCCTCACCCTTGAGGATGATGTTAAGTAGGGACACCTAGGGGAGATCAATGTGCAAGAATTTACTTGCCTCGAATAATCAATCAAACATGATCATCCCTACACAAACACCCTCCTTGAAGGTGAAAACTATATAAGAATCAATGTATTCATTATTGACCCACTTTATATTAGGGTTATCTACTTGATCCTATAAAACCTCATAAATCTGATAGGTATTATCCCATGTATCCACCATGTCTAAGTCTTAGGTTACTGTTAACTTTAGGAGGTTATAGTATGATTTGAAAGTAGCTCTTAAGATGTCTATAATTTTATGCCTAGAGCCTATAGAGTACATAACATCATTAACACCATCCTTCACTCGCTTGGATTCGAGGAGTATATTTTTGAAGAGGTCAACATAATGGGCAAATATAGTTTGGCTATAGTTTTTTGCAACCCACATCTTTCATATACCCTGAGGGCATCTTGGAACTCAACCTCATCTTCATCATCATTGGAGGTAGATTTGGGAATAATTCAGTCTCTTTGAATATTTCATTATAATGCTTAAAGTGGGTTAAGTTATTAAGGAAGGTGGTATCTCTATATAGTCTCAATCTTGGAGTTAGAGGATGAAAAAACCATGGTAGAAAGGGGAAATCCTGATAGAAACTAACATTGAGCAAGGACATCACAAAGGGCATAAGAATGATCTAAAGATGAGAAGGCAAACTCTAGGAAATTAGTAGTGAATAATGGTAAATCAACTTGCCTTAGGTCACTTACAGGGATGAGCACATATCTCCTAAATTTATGGCATTTATAAACTCACCCAACATGAATTCAAATCTAAGTTGATGGCATAATTGACCTATTTATTCCTTGATATGGAAATAACTTGAGAAATTCAATTTTGCACTGCCTATTAGATTTGGTAACTATGATGAGATGTTTCAAATCATCCAATTAGGGCCTAGTTCCCCATTTAGTTTATGTGAGAAGTGTGGTAGGCACATGGTTACTTTACCCTTGTGGCATTCCAATTTGCTTTAGCTCATGCCAATTGTGTATATCTGTTGGTCTCGCCCATGGCTAATGCCATCTAAGCATGGCTAGGTGTCACACTTTACCTAGTTGAGAGCTATAATGGGCCACTTGGAGTGTTATAAAGATGCATGGAATCCTCTGTCTGGTCTCTAAATCTAAGTGTACTTCTTTATAACCATCTCAAGGATACTAGGTCTTTTATACTAATTTGTATAGAAGTGCCATATGGCATGATTTAATAGGTCAGGCTATCCCCAACTCTAACATATCTAACAAGTCTAGGAGACTAATAAAATTGATAGCTGAGTTGTGTGGTGCTTCCTCATTTAGTCAAGCTTTGACATCTCTAGGAGTGTTACATCTTGATTCTCTCACTAAGCTAATTCACCTAACTATCCATGGATTCTTATGGTTGTTAAATTTTTTTTTTACTTTTAAACTAAATTTTAAGTTATATGTTGTGGGATAGATGTATTTTACTTAGATTTAATGATTATGAGATGGATAATTATGAATTCTATACACAATTATTATGTTACATTTATTATTATAATATTATTTTATGATCTATATATATATATATATATATATATATATATATATATATATATATATATATATATATATATATATATATATATATATATATATATTTCACTAACTACCTTCTTGTCATGAGTTAGATGAATAAGAGTTCATCCCTCAAAACATGATGGAGGGAGAAAATCATTAGAGAAGGTGATGTAGATGGAGATGGTGAAGGATGATAGAGGAACTGCTAAACCCTTGCACACACCACACTAGATTTATATGTTAAATGCATTGTGTGCTTGGATTGTTAGAGTTAGTATGGTTTGAAAGTTAATTATAGTTAGACATTAAAGTTTGAATGTTTTAAATGTTAGTACATAGATATGGGCTAAATATTGTATGCAATTGCATTTATATATTACACGTAGAATTAGTACTTAATGTTGTAGTATGATTATATAAGGTTACTTTATTTATGTTTGTATATGATTACAAAACATAAATCTAATATATGATATCTAATTAATATTATATATAGACTATAAAAATATCTTTACAACATTTTAGAATGTTAAGCTTGCTATTATTGATATTTGAGAATATCAATATATGCCAAATAATGAAAGACATAGATAGCCTATATACACTAGTAATGACACAAACAATTATCTTGTTATAATTAAAAATAATAATTGATTGGTCTATCATTTTGATATATGAATAAAATTGATGTTATTAAAAGAGATAATTACCTTTATTTGATATTTAAGGAGGTTGAATTATCCTAAATACTAAGCTACGTGCTAAGCCTAATATTATTGTCATGCATGGACTACATTAAGATTTGAAAGTATATTTATCATTTTGTAAATGATTAAAAGTGGAATTTGGAGTGGAATAATTGGTTATGAAACGTAGGTTGACATGCATAATTTAAAAATGAATATCTTAATGAATAAATAACCAAGGAAATTTTGAATTAGGGATTGTATAAGGATGGTTAATGGTAGTTAACTAGTTACAAGTCACTATTAAATTGGAATAGCACAAAGTTTGTATGGTAACTACAAGTTGGGGAAATTTTCATGCAAATCTCGATGGGAGAAGTAGATTAGAATAAAGGCAAGCTGAGAGGAGAATGGGGTAAGATGAGGAAGAGAGGGGAAATCCAGATCAAGGAGGAAAAAAGGTTCAAGTTCATCTTATCTCAGTTTTTAGAAGCTACTTACCAGGGTGGTAAAGTAATTACTTTTAATTGTTTGCAAAATTTCTATATAAGGTTTGAATTCGTAGCATTTAGAAATGAATGTTAATTTGTAATAAAACATGGGCTTAATCCTATGGATGGCTCACCCATCCATATAACTAAGCCAAAATACCTTCTTGAACCCTAAGACTTCAAACTGGTTTGTTTTGTGTGTTGAATCAATAAGATACAATGAGTTTAAATTCATGGAAATACAATGCCCTTGTTTAAATCAAAACTCTGGGTGAATGAAATTATAGTATATATACACATAACTGAGTTTAAATATATAAACATGGATGTAACATACACACACACACACACACACACACACACACACACACACACACACACACACACACACACACACACACACACACACACACACACATGTTACACCCATGTTTATATATTTAAATATTTAAACTCAGTTATGTGTATATATACTATAATTTCATTCACCCAAAGTTTTGATTTAAACAAGGGCATTGTATTTCCATGCATTTAAATTCATTGTCTCCTATTGTATTATGAATTCAAAAATATATAAATGACTTGATGGGTATGTATCTATATACATATGTATGGATATGTATTTGTATGTAGGAATATATACAGATCTAGATTGATATATATTAAATGTGTCTAATTTAAAAGTTTTTAAAATGGTTTAAATTGACTAATTTACATACTATTCATTTCAATTTTATAAATACTTAATGGAGTTAATGTGTGGACTATAGACTTGATTTTGAATTGTGTAAAATTTGATAGGTAAACTATGAACAAATTTTTTATATTATTGCATTAACATGTTATGAGTATTTAGGAGTAATACAAATGCAGGGTACATATATATTCATATATGACCTATGTATATATGCAAACATGGCATATATAAATATATATGTATAATTATATATATCTATTGTTCGAAACTTAAAACATAAATAGTTATGTCTAAGTTAAAAGTTGTAAGTTTATTTTAACATTGCAATTATACATACAGTCAGACTGTGTATTATGTGATATAATATATATACACATACTATGTTGATTTAAATTTAAAGTTATCAATAAATAATGAATACATATATACATATGCATATATATGTGTCGACTATTTGTGGGTTTATTTTAACTACGAACTGCATACATATATACAAATGTTATATATGTGTCTACTGTGTCTTATCTTTTGAAAATAGTGTATGTTATGAAGACTGTATGGATATATAAATACATAAGACTATGTTTTTAAACCTGAATAAGTTAAAGACTAAGTTGACATTTGAATAGGGTATAATACATTTAAACCAACGACTATGTATTTTTACTCAAACCATATTGATTTAAATATATCTATAGTTGGTATATATATAAAAAAAGAATTTATAATGATTAATGAGTACATGTAATTAGTTATATGAATGAAAACATTATGAGTGTATACTTAAATGATTGTGCAAAAATTGTATACCTAAGTGTATGAATCAGAGATGTATGGTTTGGGGTATTCGAGTAAAAATAGAGTAAATGATGTTGAGAAATGTGGGGTCAATAATGTACCACATCTAATTTAGATTTAATTTCAAATTTATTTGGGGGATAAAGGAATTAAAGAGTCAGTCTCTTTTTAATTTTATATGCTTTTTCATATAAAGGTTATTGAATAAAATAATCTTGAGATAATGAAAATGCCATAGTATGGCAGAATGATGTGTGTGTGTGTGTGTGTGTGTGTGTGAGTTACAAATAGTGTATAAATATATTTGATTTATATTTATATGTGAACATAGGTTCACATACACATATAACAGGTATGAATATTTTGGATGAATACCTATTGTTATAGTTTTTTGATTAAATAATGAAGTCAAAAACATAAAGGTTAGGGTGATTTAATTTTATGCAATAAATCTTCTTAATATGCATAATGAAAATAAATATTATACTTTGGATTTATAAGTTAATTCCTTATTAATGCTGCTATAATAAAATAATATGTGCCATATATTTTGAGGTGTTGATTTATTTACATTGCAATTACTTATGGAAAGTACAATTATTTTAATTGATTTGTATTCTACCCATTTGGTAAATAAACTTTTTTGTCATGATTATTATTTAAGTGATGAATAATAAGAATGAGGTTCATTTATATGTTTGATGAACTAAGTGTATGTATAGTAATTATCTTAGTAATTATCATGTGTTTATACTTGCTAGTATAAATAATTGCATGAAATTATTGGTTATAATAAATTTTAACCAAATATCATATTTTTGGTACTAAGCAATGAGATGGACTTCATTGGCTTACTTAACACCCCCAATGCTAGATAAATGTAATACATTCAAGTGGTGTGTATAAATTTGACTGATCTTAGAGATCAATAACTATTTGAAATATTTGGCCAAAGTAATGTTAAATAAATATTATCATTTCATATGTATGATTTAAATGCTTGTGCGATATCATATGAGAATGCATTTTATTTATGGTACACATCATGTAGTATAATCTTACAACATACAAGTACTAACACATCTCTCTGGATTCTCACACCATCACTATCTACCCATCTGAGAAGAGAGGTACCTTCCATATTTGGGGGATTATGTGGGGGATTGATGTTCCATGCTTGGTGTGGAAAAGTGCTCAGATTATTCTCTCCCTCCCTTTTTTATTACTTATTTGGAGACTACACTTGAGATTATTAGAGATACGGGAGTTAGAGTGAATTGAGCATCGTGAAGCAGTGTATCTATTATTATATTTGTGTTGAGGCATAATGCCTATTATAAATGTAATTGATTCATTATTATACATTGATAGCATTGGTTTTATTATTGTACCATCCATGTTTGGATTTTAATATAGTTACTTTTCCTATGTAGTTATGTTATGTTACATAAGATGTTTGTTGACCAAATTTGACCCTGTAGGTTAAATTAGGTCCTCTATAGGTAAAAAATTTAATTTTATGTGTTTATGGGTATAATATATTATGTCTAAAGGTGTATTATAGGTTTATTGTTGTCATTTAATTTTATTTTGGCCTTGGTCCTTAGTCTTTTTAATCCTTTTAGTCCTAGGAGTCATTTTGAGGTCAAAAAGGGGCATTTAATGACTTGTACAGATTTATTAGGAAGTGTGAAATTTATAAAAGGTTATGTCACATCCCATGTATCCTCATATGTCTTAATCAACTATTGATAACTGAAAGTGTTAGGTTCTTCAGAAGAAAGGGCAATTTTTTTAGGAAAAGAGAAAAAATTTGCACTTGTACGACCCATGGGGAAGTATGCCACATGGAATAAGATCATATAATCTATATTCAGCTTCATCAAGCCTAGATACATGTTTTAAATGATTTTTAAGTTCCATTTTTGAGCTAAAACCATTCTGCTCCTTTTCCACCCTTCTTGGCAAGCAAAAGTAGTCTTTATATTTGTACTTGGTACGGTTAGTATGAGAGGTTTCAGGTCAAATGATTTTGGGAGGTGAAATTAAACTTATATAGATTAATTTATATATCAATATTTTGAAGAATGATGTCTTGTGTTTTATGAACCATCCTCATGAAGTTGATTGTGTTTTTTTGCTTTATGTTTTATGTACCTTATAGGTTTTGATCCATTTTGGGAAAGTTTGTATGAACCAATTGGTGATGTTGACTATAGAGGATGTTTTATCTCTTCTTAGATAAATTCCATGCTTTTTTTAATATATCATGGTGTTTTAGTGAGCAAATCATCTCATGTTGGTAGATTAGTCTCATTTGGGATGATAGGTAAGTTTCCACTAACTACATAGTTTTTCATAATTTAGAAATGGTTTTAGAGGGTGTAGAGAAGTTTCTCACCATGCATTTAGTGTCTTATTGGTCCCTCAATTTTAAATTTTCATTCTCTAAAGCAATATTCATATTTTTTAGTCATATGCAAGAACACACCACATTGTCACTCACAATTAACTTGTTGCCTGCTCTCAGTCTCAGTCATGATGCTTGAGATCTAATCACATTTATAAGGGATTAATGGAGAGTCCAAATGTGTTTAAAATTTTATTATTGTATGAATAGTTATTTTTAACTTTCAAAATAGCACAAAAGTCTATGATAGCAGTTATGTCCAACATATACAATCAGGTAACCATTAATGTGCATCTACAGGAGCTTCATGAGATGAATTCATGGTGGAATGGAGTTTTGATAAGTGATTCAATATTTTAGAGTAATAAAAAAATACTTATACACCTTTAAAAGTTTATAATTGGTCATAAGCATGTAAATCCATATCTAATGCCAATTCTTAGCTTTACTACCTGTATATGAGAGTTCCCATCTATAGGTGATATAAGCTGAGGAGGCACTTTGTAGTGTTCAAGCATATTATGGGACAATTCCTAAAGTTCTAGTATGTTAATTATATCATGGAATAATCATTTAATATGATATATTGATATGATAGTTGGAAACCACCTTTTAAAGGTCCAATGACATAATTCAAGCCCATTTTCCCTAAATTAGTAAAATATAGGCCTAAGACATTTTGGTGGAGGCCATTCAACAAGGTTTACAATGTATTATATGCATACTAATGTGCTAATCTTTTAGCCTCTATATATGATAAATACTATGCAATTTTTGGAGAGCAGAGGACCTAAGAAGGATGGTTATTGAAAGGCCCCAATATGCATTTTTATGTACTAGTTTTAAGCAATGGTCATCTCTAGTTTTGACTCCAAGGTGACTTTAACACTCAAAGTTACAAGTGGAACATGTTTTCATAATGGATGGAAATGATAGGTTAAATAGGACCTATTTTCCCTAAGAATTTTATAGTAAAGGATTAAAGACCAAGGTAGTAGGTCCCATACACACATGTAGGTGTGTCTAACCACAAAATGTGTACCTACAGTGGACCTTAAATTCACATCATCCATTGTAAAGGATTAAACATAGAAACATCAGATTTAGTTGATGTAAAATGGATCCAAAATACCTCAAATAATATCCAATGTAATTTTGACTCATTTTATAATGTTGAATACATACCTATAGGGTCTAAATGGATAAAACACAGTCAATTTAGTCAACTATAGGCAGAAAGTAAGACTAGAGCATGGTGTCTAGGTGATAATTGAAGCCTTATGAAAGATGAACATATGTAAAATAACTTATTTAATGATATTGGAAGATATAAATATGTCTTAATAATTATAACCAAGTCCTAATCCATGTAAATGACACAAGCAAGGGTCCTCAAGCAAAAGTCACAGTCTGCTGTAACTGAGACTAATAGTGAACAAAGAAGTAAGGTTTTTGAGTGTGAGAAGTGCATAAAGGAGAGAAAAAAGTTAAAAACCAATTTAAATGATTATATTATTTTACAAATAGGCCTATAAGCATTGGAGTATATCTAAAATATGCAACGTCACTTATAGGTAGGGTTTTAAAGAGCAAGTCATAATCAAAAAGCACACTTAGACTTGACTAGTCAAAGTGTGAGAGAGAATTAAAGATTTGAAGTGATGAGAAACTTATAATAAATTATAATTACTAGAATATTCTAATGGAATCCCCATGATATGGAAACAAATAGAGATAGAAGTCCAATGATGCAAAAACACAGTCCACATGTGAAATTGTTGAACATAGTCCATTTTGCACATGCCTGCCTTAGAATTTGATGAGTTTTGGGGGTAAAATCACATGATAAAAATATAATTTTTCGTGTTAAATGTCCTCACAACTTTTATAATTCCATCTAATACCCATTTTTTTTGGGAGAATAGGGGAAGTACCCTCCTTTTTATCTCAGACATAGGGTACTTCCCCTTGTGCAAAAACCTATAGTTTTAGACAAAAGAGGTGAAAGGGTGATCCAAGGAGATGAGACACATTTCAATAATGATTGATAAGATATATAAAACCTAAAAAAACATATAAAATCAAGCAATAAGGGGTTAATCTAAATAGGGTGTCCCAGATCATCAGGTTTGCAAGCAGGCCTAATACCCAAAATTAAGGCCTAAAAGCCAAATGGAGAACCACTTCATTTATAGTATGAAATAATATTTATATCCTAAATATTAATGTTTATGGCATCACTATAAATTTTTTTGGGCCATTATAATGCAAGGAAAACCATTAAAAGTCATTTTGAGCTTTAAGGTACATTTAGGCCTGTTAGGCAAGGTTCAAGCCTAAGGCCAAATGGGAGGATATTTGTGATTCTAACATGAGATATTATTATTATCCTCTTAAATAATTATTATAGGTTCATTATAGGTATTTTTAAGATTTCAAATTTCATAAAAACCATAAGGAGATTCAATTTTGGCTTGGGACCAACATTAGGCCTGTTGAAATGAGGAATCAAGCTTGACTAGATAGTTTTGGATGCTCACATCTCCTTTGAAGTTGTGCATGGGAATATAAGAGTTAAAGGATGTTGATGAAGGTATTTAAATTTTTTTTTGTGAAATTATTTTGATATTCCAATGTCAGGTCTTTATGAACAATGCTTAAGAGTGAAAACATGACTAAAACCCTTACAAACCCTTGTTAGTGACTTGATTGGGAAGATGAATCTAGAAAGTTACTCTAAGGGACTAATTATATATAGATTATTATTTTAAATTACATAGTACTATATTATGATCCTCCCCATCCTATTGGATTTTATGGAATTATATGGATGGGGTGTAAAATAAGGTTTTTTGACTGTTAGTTGCATTGTGTAGGTTCTAAAAGGTTACAAGAGATGAACCCAAATTTAAGAAGAAGTTTGAGAATATATATAACCACACATATTAATTTAATTCCTCATAACAAATATTAATTTCCTTAATATGAGATCTCATCTTAGCCAGTCAAAATTGGCATAGTGGATAAGCTAGTGAGAAGGGTGGAAAATTTTAAGTGAGCTAATTTTAAGGTGTGCCTGATGATTATAAGACCACAGAGGGTATTTAATGGTGTCATTAACTCCATCCCATGTATTTTAATATAAAAATTATTCATTTTTGGAGGATAAGTTTATAGGGTTCATGACGGAAGAGTTTTTTGGATTGTAGATGATGATGGTTCATTCCCAGATGATTCCAAATGACCAGGCATAAACCAATGAATGGAGAGACATGTATTAAATCCTTCCCCTTAATTCAAATCATCAGACCTATCCATAATTATTTTTGGGATGTTAAAATAAGGATAATCATGAAGGCTATTTTTTTGATCCAAAATAAGGAGTTTTATGCCACTTTGTAAGAGTTTCATATCTTGTTTGGACACTTATGCTTCCTAACTTTGTATGGTTCATCCTAAATCCTCTTATCATACACAAGTAACTAATTCTCTTATCTTTAAAAGTGTCCTTGTGACCCTTGAACTTCTCTCTCTCTCTCTCTCTCTCTCTCTCTCTCTCTCTCTCTCTCTCTCTCTCTCTCTCTCTCTCTCTCTCTCTCTCTCTCTCTCTCTCTCTCTCTCTCTCAAATTCTATAAAAACTAGCCATTTTGGAAATTATAACTTATGCTCCATCTGAGTATGGTGAAGCCCTGCTCATTTGCATAGATTTTGATAAAAAAGACTACTAATTTTTACCTATTCCATGAATATTCTTAGTGTGTTTGTTTCTAATTTTGATTTTGCATAAGTGATAACTCTTGTTTCCTTAGCATGATTTTTTCATTCTATCATCTATTTGTAGTTGGAAAGCTTCTTCTTGAAGGGCATGCAAAGTGTTCTAATAAGTTTCAAGGTTGAGTGAGTTACTCTATTCACTAGTGACATTCAAGGCCTCTAATATTGTCCTCCTAGCCTAAACATTGATCCATAACCTCATAATGTAATATTGATGTGAGAATATATAGATTAGGGAAGTGTATGTGTGGTTAGTCTCTTAGTTTTAAGCGTAACATGTAGTTGGTTTGAAGTAATAAATATATTTGGGGTATCACCTACCTTAGGCTAGTTTTCTTTTATTTGTCTCTCTCCCTTCCCCCCAAAAAAAAAGTTTAGGTGTAGTAGTGATCCAAAGTGGTACATAAAGGGAGCTAAACCTACCTAGATATTCACCTTATCCTTAGGCTACCGATAATCCTAGAGGTGTTTAAATTGTGCCACTTAGATGAGGAGAGCTTAGAAATCTCCTCAAAGGGTGAAAATCCAAGTGACAATAGTTTTTGGCATACCTAGTGGAACTCTTGTTCCAAGAAGTTGAAATATTTTTGGTGTTGTCTTTCAACAAATAGCCTTTAGAGGCATCATGACTCTAAAGTTACATCAACTAGTCAAGTAGTGCAAGTATTCCTTTTGGATATTGTTGATGATCATTCCTTGTGTTCTTGCTATCTAATGAAATTCCATGGCTGACCTTGGTGGAGTTCTATTTTACACAAGTTGGTGAGATATTTCAAGCTTGTGCCATTCCCTATCAATAAGATCAAGTTATTAATCAACCATATCATGAAGTTTATCATCCCATTCATGAAGTTTATCAGCCTATTCATGAAGTGTATCAGTCGTATATCCAACCTTCTTAATGTCTTTCTCCTTCTAGTCAACCCATTTACTTCTCAAGTCAATCCATTTCCACCTTCAAACAAACACTTTTAGGATATGAGAGGTATATGTTAGATCTTGACACAGAAAAGGGATATGGTCAAGAGGTTATTAGTCATATCATTCATAAGGTGAGAGATGTATTAGATTTGGTCAAAAAATAATGGGCACCTATTGAGAGAGCCAATTGGCAAAGGCTCACAAGTGAGATGTTAGATGTGAGTGGATTGATTTATTATTTAAAGGATAGGATAAGAATTTATGAAAGGAAGCCTCACCTAACCTATCAGACCTAATTTACACTTCCACAAGATTTATATCAGTCCTACATGGTTCCCACTCATGATCCCAATCAAGCTTATCAAAGTCACCCTTTTCCCAATCGATTGGAAGAGAAAGTTGAAAAGAGAAACCTTATTTTTGAAGATAATATTGATAGGAAGATTGAGTTGGATAATATGCATATGTATTAGTCCATGTAATTAGTAAAATAAGTGAAATATAATCCTTCATTTCCCCTTCTCATTGCATCCCCACCTCAAGAGAAGACTTCTAGATATGAGATTCCAAGTTGCAGACAAGGTGGAGAATGTAAGCCTAGGGAGATTCTAAGTTCCTTGAATAATTTATCCACTCCTTAAATTAAATCACCACCTCAAGAAAATATTTATAAACCTATCATCATAAGTTATAATAAGATAATGGAATCATGGGGAAAGAAAGAGGATAAAAGCATTGTTAAGGCATGTGAAGTTGAGAATGAAGTTGATCCTTTGCATGTCCCTCCCATACTTCTTCAAGAAGATTATTGTGTTCCATGTCAGCCATATTGTACCAATTATCCTCATGATTATTCCTATGAAATTCAAAAAATAATTTTATATGAGAACCTATCCAAGAAAATTGAAGATTTAGAGTCAAGGATGAAATTGCTAAGTCAAGGTGTGATGGAAGGTTTAGACCCAAAAGAAGATCCTATGCCTAAACATAGCCCATATAACCTCACTAAAGAGAGTGATAAAGTTGAATCAGATATAAATGAAGTTATTTTTAAGTGGAAGGAATATAACCAAGCTATCTTAACCCAAGGTATACCTCTTCTTCCTCAAGAGCTCCTAAAAGATTTCCCAACTTTGCATTCTCAATCTAATTGTGAGCCATATGTTCCACCTCCATCAACTAGTCCCTCTTGTCATCATCCCATAAAACTTTTCATTGATGGAAATATGGTAAGGGAAAATAAATTAGATCACTTAATTTAGGAAAATTTATAAATCTTTATTGAATAAAGTGCAACTCCTTGGTAGCCTCACTAGGTTAGGTAACCAGATTTCAAGATGCCTAGTATTAGCATCACCAAAAAGGAGAAGGAGATGGAAGATATTTCAGACATTTAAAAGTAAGATCATATTATGATAAATATAATACAAATTGATAGTCCTCAAGAGGTCCTAAGTGTTGAATAAGAGTTGAGACTTTGTGTTGAGTCTTCTTGTTTGGTTGATAATGAAGAATGTTTTTCTTGTGTTGAAAAGGAAATATTGGATGAAGGCCTTTTGGATTCTAAGGAAGAAGATGAAGGATATTATATTATTAGTAATATTAATTATGCCAATAAAAAAGAGGATGAGGAATTGTGGTAGTAGTTTGAAAACATTTACAATGAGTTTGAATCTCGCAAGGGGTCTACTATTTCATTGGAGTTGATTATAAGTGATGATGAGCAAGATGACATTATCCAACATGTCATAGATGATAAAGATGAAATTATCAAACATGTAATATAAGAGAAAGATCAAAGTTCACATCATAATTTTGAGGTCAAGACAAGTTTCTATTTGCCTCAACCTTCCAAGGAACAAGAAACCATTCCTCTTAAAGTTATGCCTACAAAGAAGATGAAAGTTTTTCATGAGATGAAGAGTGGGAAAAAATATGAAGTATGTGTACAAGGCCAAGAGGAATAATTTTACATTGAATACCTATTTGAAGATGGTCCACTTGAGATAATAGTAATTGAGGTGCTAAGAAGTAGGTCTAATCTATCAAGTGTTCAATACAAAGAAAAACATGCTTGATACCATGTTTCACATCATGAAGAAGGAGATGTAAGAAACTTTCCTTTTGATCCTATAAAGGGAGGTATGATTTTTTGTTATTTTTATATAGTTTCTTGCTTCTTATTTTTCCTAAGTGCTTTGAGCACATGTGTGTGTCTTGTTAGTGTGTTTGTTTTATTTGGTGTGTATCCTTTATTTTGTGTGGTTGAGGTAGTCAAGTGGTCTTGTCTTGATCAAAGCTTATGGTCAAATGTCTCTTTTTTTTGTTTCATATTTTATATGACTCCCTAATCCCAATGGAATGATAAGGCTCCTAGTCTAGTTAGTATAGTAGGCATACTACCCCTATGAGTCACTAGTTTGTTGACCAAATTTGACCCAATAGGTCAAATTGGGACCCGTATAGGTAAAAATTTGATTTTAAGGTGTTTTGGGGTCTAATATATTATGTATAAACGTGTATTATAGTTTAATTGATGTCATTTAATTTTATATTGACCTTAGTCCTTAGTCTTTTTAATCCTTTTAGTCCTAGGAGTCATTTTGAGGTCAAAAAAGGAGAATTTTATGACTTGTATGGATTTATTAGGAAGTGTGAAAGTTCCAAAAGGTTATGTCACATCCCATGTGTCCTCATATGTCTTAATAAACTATTGGTAACTAATAGTGGTAGGTTCTTCATAAGAAAGGATAGTTTTCTTGGGAAAAGAGAAGAGTTTAGCACTTGTATGACCCATGGGGAAGTGTACCACATGGAATAATAACATATAATGTATATTCAGATTTATCAAGCTTTAATACATGTTTTAAATTATTTTTAAGTACCATTTTTTAGATAATACCATTTTACTCCTTTTTCACCTTTCTTGGTAAGCAAAAACAATCTTCAGGTTTGTACTTAGTACGGTTAGTATGAGAGGTTTTAGGTCAAATGATTTTTGGAGGTTAAATTAAACTTATAGAGATTAATTTACATATAAATATTTTTAATAATGATGGCCTATGATTTATGAACCATCATCATGAAGTTGATTATGTTTTTATGCTTGCTGTTTCATGCACCTTTTAGGTTTTGCTCCATTTTGTGCAAGTCCATACAAAAAATTGGTGATGTTGACTTTGGAGGATGTTTTCTCTCTACTAAGATAACCTCCATGATTTTTTTAGACTTAATGGTGTTTTAGTGAGCAAATTATCTCATGTTGGCAGATTAGTCTCATTTGGGATGATAAACAGGTTTCCACTATTTATAGAGTTTATCATACTTTAGAAATGGTTTGAGAGGGTTTAGAGAAGTTAATAACCATGTATTAAATGTTTTATTAGTCCACTAATTTTCAATTTTCATTCTCCAAATTAATATTCATAGTTTTCAATCATATGTAATAACATAACACATTGGCACTCAAAGTCAACTTGCTACCTACTCTCAATCTTAGTCATGATGTTTGAGCTCTAATCACATTTATAATAGATTAATGGAGAGTCAAAATGTGTTTTACATGTTCTTATTTTATGAATATTTAGTTGGAACTTTCAAAATAGCATAAAAGCCTATGATAGTAGTCACGTCTAACATATATAGTTAGGTAGCCATTAATGTGCATCAATAGGAGCCTCATGAGATGACTTCATGGTTGAATGGAGTTTTGATAAGTGATTTAGTATTTTAGAGTGATAATGGCACACTTAGAAACCTTGAAAAGTTTGTAATTGGTCACAAGCATGTAAATTCATATCTTCTACTAATTCTCACCTTTATTGCCTATATATGAGAGTGTCCACCTATAGGTGATGTTAGTTGAGGAGTCACTTTGAAGTGTTTAAGCATATAATGAAGCCATTTCTAAAGTCCTGGTATGTTAAGTATATCATGGTCGACTCATTTTATATTGTAGATTTATATGAGAGTTGGAAACCACCTTCTCAAGGTCTAATGATAGAATTCAGGCCCTTTTCCCCTAAATTAGCAAAATAAAGGCCTAAGACATTTTGGTGGAGGCCATTTAACAAGCTTGAAAATGTATTATATGCATCCTAATGTGCTCATTTTATAGCCTCTATATAATAAAAAGAATGAAAAATTTTGAGTGTAGAGGACCTAAAAAGGATGGTTATTGAAAGGCCTTAATATGCATTTTTATGTACTAGTTTTAAGCAGTGATCATCTATAGTTTTGACTCCAAGGTGACTTTAACACTAAGAGTTGTAAGTGGAACATGTTTTCATAATGGATGGACATGATAGGTTGAATAGGACCTATTTTACCCAATAATGTGCCAACATAGGATTGAAGAGAAAGGTAGTAGGTCCAATACACACCTATAGGCGTGTCTAACCACAAAATGTGTACCTACAGCATACCTTAAATTCACATCATCCATTGCAAAGGATTAAACATGGAAACATAAACTTTGGTTGATATAAAATGGATCCCAAATACCTCAAAGAATATCCAAGGGAATTTTTGCTCATTTTACAATGTTGAATCCATACCTACAGGGTCTAAATGGATAAAACACAGTTAGTTTAGTCAACTATAGGTAGAAAGTAAGACCAAAGCATGGTGTCTAAGTGATAATTAAAGCCTTATAAAAGATGAAAATATGTAAAAGAACTTATTTAATGATAATATAATATATAAAGAGGTCATAATAACTATAACCAAGGCCTAATCCATGAAAATGACACAAGCAAGGGTCCTTCTCAAGCAAAAGTCATAGTCTAGTATAACTGAGACTAACAGTGAAAAAAGAAGTAAGGTTTTTGAGTGTGAGAAGTGAATAAAGGTGAGATATAAGTTTTAATTTTTTTTAATGATGCTCTGAGTTTCCAAATATGCCTATAAGCATTTTATTCTATCTAAACTATGTAAGGTCACCTATAGGTAGGGTTTTAAAGAGCAAGTCATAATCAAAAAACACACTTAGACTTGACCAGTCAAAGTGTGAGGAGAAAGCATTGAAGATTTGAAGTGATGACAAAGATAAACATACCTTATAATGAATATAATAGTCTAATGGAGTCCCCATTAGATGGAAAAAAATAGAGAGAGGGGTCCAATGATGCAAAAACAAAGTCCACATGTGAAATTCTTGCACACAGTCCATTTTACATAGGCCTCCATTGGAATTTGATAAGGTTTGGGGGTCAGATCACATGATCAAAATCTGATTTTTTATGTTAAGGGTCCTAAATTTTTTTATAATTCCCTAAAATATCCATTTTATCTAGGATAATATGGGAAGTACCCTCTATTTTGTCTCAGATAGAGGGTACTTCCCCTTGTGTATAAAATTGTAGTTTTTGACAAAAGAGGTAAAAGGGTGATATAAGGAGCTGAGGAAAATTTAAAGAAGGATTTATAATATATATAAAACATATTTAGACATATAAAACCAATAAATAAGGGGTGAATCTTAATAGGGTGTTCTAGACCATCAGGTTCGTAAGCAAGCCTAGTAGGTAGAATTAAGGCCTAAAAGCCAAATGGAGAACCACTTTCATTTCTAGTATGGATTAATATTTATATAATATAGAGGCATATTTATGGGGTCAATATATATGTTTTTTATCTATTAGGATATAAGGAAAACCATCAAAATTTATTTTGAGTTATAAGGTGCAGTCAGGCCTGTTAGGTAAGGTTCAAGCTTAAGGCCAAATGGGAGGTCATTTGCACATCTAACATTATATATGATTACTATCATATTGGATCATGATTATAGGGTCACTAAAGGTATGTTAAATATTTCACATTATTTAAAAATCACAAGGATATTCAATTTTGGCTTTGAACCAACATTAGGCCCATTGAAATGAGGAATCAAGCTCGACAAGATAGCTTTGGATGCAAACATCTCCCTTGAAGTTGTGCATGGGAATATAAGGAGATAAGGTATGTTTATGAATGTCTTAAAATTTTATTTTTGTAATTATTTTAGATTATAAGTTCATGTCTTTATGAACAATGCTTAAGAATGAAAACATGCCTAAAACCCTTGCAAACCCTTGTTAGTGACCCGATTGGGAAGATGAAGGTAGAAAGATACTCTAAGGGACCAGTATGATTAGGATGATGATTGGAAATTTTAGAGGAATATATTAATATCCTCCCCATCCTATTAGAATATACACACTTATATAGATGGGGTGTAAAATAAGGTTTTCTGATTTTTTTGTGAATTAGACAGGTTCTAAGAGGTTATAGGAGATGAAACCAACTTTAGGAGGAGGTTTGAGACTTGTGATAACCACCCATGTTAATTTAATTCATTATAATAACTCATACATTCCTTAATAAGAGCTATCATCTTAGCCAATCAAAACTAGCATAGTGGACAAGATAGTGAGAAGGGTGGAAATTTTCAAGTCAGCTAATTTTAAGGTGTGCTTGATGCTTATAAGACCATGGAGGGTATTGAAAAGTGCACTCTTCATATCAATACTCACCCTCATTTTCCATGTGAAATAATTTTATCCTTATACCCATTTGATTCTCCAAAAGATCTTGGAACTCATGAAAATTATTCATAACTTCATATTTATTTAGGATTAATTATATTTAGGTCTTGAGAGAGTTGTCATATATGAAAGACATATAGACTATAGATGTGTTCAGTAATGGGACATATACCAGTCCAAACATATCACTATGGATCACCTACAATATTTTAATTTCCAACATAAATTCTATAATTAAATTCACCCAAACCTAAAATGTTCATATCTCAAAGTCCAAGGGACACTTATCCATCTCTTTTTTGCATATATTTATTCCATAAGATGTGTAGACATTTTTCACCAATATGGCCCAACCTCTGTTTCCATAAAATTGTCTGTTCCATCAAAATAAATATGAAAGTTACTATTTCAACCTTTTATTTAGGAAACATATTATTATAAGTGTTTCTTATTTTAGTCACATCAACTCTAAATAGAGTACCTATAGATACTAAAATATATTCTTCAGTACTTGACAATGAAAATCTTGACACACATTTACTACACATGACTTGAGAACTCAAATTATGTCCTAATTTTAAATTCTCTCACACTTGCATGATATCTTATGATTAATATTTATATTATATTTTTACACACCTATAATAATCTCACTATCTATTTGAAACCTACTAAATATGATGTACATATATCTCTAGACTATCAGTTTAGTCTATAAATAAGGGGAAATACATCTAATCTACAAATCAATCCTAGCTTAGAGAAGATAAATCACACTCACACTTCCATGTTTTGGTATATTTAGATAATCAGTGTCATGACCAAGATGGATACATAGACCTAACCAAGTGGTTACTTACGAAAAAATGTCACTAGAGAGGGTTCTAAATCCTCTAGTCAAACAATACCATGTGATAAACCTATCTAGGTCCTAAATTTTCTATTATGCACAAAGTAAATTAAAATTAAAGTAAAATCTAACTTGGTGCTCACTAAAGCTTATGGCATAAAATGGTTGTAATAAACATGAAAGTCAACATGCATTGAATAATTCTAATATATATATATATATATATATATATATATATATATATATATATATATATATATATATATATAACCCTAATTAATGGAGAGAGAAATAAATTTAAAAGTCATTACTTATTCTACTTTTATCTACTAAAATAAAGGAAGAAAAATTAAAGATACTCACTTTGAAAATGAACCCATCGAGACTCAATATCTCCCTTAGCCAAGAGTGCTTTATAAGAGATTGTTATCTATTGTTGAAGAAGATAAAGATGGATAATGGACTATAGTCTAGCCAAAAACCTCTTGCTGAATCTCAAGCTTTCACAAGATAAAGGTTCTTCTCTCCAAGTGTAGACCCAAAGAAAATAACTCCTCAAGTATAATGGTGGGAGAGAAGACTGTAAAGAAACACAAATGAATATCTCTTGTCTCTCTCTCTAAAATGGAAAAAATAATGTGTATACATATTTGAATCTAACCCTAAACCTTTCTAAAATTTCAGTCAACCCAATCAACCTTGTATCGTTAATTCATTAAATCAAGTTAGGCTCTAGACTATGTCATCAAAGGCTAATAAAATCCTATAATATGTAAATATAATTTAAGTACAGGGTTGAACCAAGTTGACTTTATTTGGTAAATTTTAAAAAGGATTTTTAGCTTTGGTAGGGGCTGAATAAGGTGGTGAATTGCTTGGAGTGTGTAAGGGAGGTATAAAATCTTAGGTAAGTGTATAGGAGAGGTTTGTGTTGGTTGTAAGTGGTGGTAGAAGGGATAAAAAACTTATGAAAAACTAATGGTATACCCATCCCTTTCTCGGTTCACCCTTTAAGGAATGCACTTAGAGATATTGAGAGTCAATGGGTTCTTGTAAGAGATAAAGCATCAATAATTGATAAAATTTTAAAATATTGTGTATACATATGCCCCACTCAAAGCTCATCATGTGTGACTTAGGTATAACATGGGGTGGTGCTTTGAGAAAAGAACATAACAACACACAACATTGAAGCTAAATAAATTTCATTATTTTAAGTCATAAAATAAATGAAAGTAAATGATTGAAATGAAAATAACATTAATATATGCATACCTTAACTTACCTTTATCATTGAATGATGTTTGTAGTTTTGATCGTGGAGGGCATAGAGATTAATTTAGACACACCCAAGGATACAAGACTAAAGAGTAAGTATAAACAAATGAAAGAAATATAAGATAACTAAAATGTGTAGGTATGGCATACTTAAAAATTTGGCAAGATAGGGTGATAAATGCTAAGTTAGGACCAAATGACCAAGCCAAAATTTAGATTAAATTGGGTAAACCAAAAGCCAAGGTTACTAAGTGACCAAAAAACTCAAACAAGTAAACCCTAAGAAATAAAGGTAAACAAACCAAGTAAAACTAAGAATACAAGTGAAAATGGTAATCAAACATCAATGTGAAAGAAATAACAATCCTTAAACAAATATGGGCAAGAAATTGTACAACAACATTGACGAATGAGCAGTAATAATCCTTACTCAATCATCAATAGATAAAGTACATAAAAAGGGGACAAAAAAGTGGTGAGGGAGAAGTAATAATCCAACCTTACCCAACAATGGAAAAAAATACTAAAATATAGAAATGAACATTGTTTATTAAAAAAAGGAAGTACATCAAAAATATAGAAATAGATGCAGTTGTCTAGAAAAAGGGGGAGTGATAATGAAAAACTTCCGAATAAACTATGGCAATTCTATAAATGTGAATCAATGGTATAAAAAATATAATCCATAGTCACTCAAGCATACTATTTTAATCTAAAGATAGATAAAATTGAACAAAGTAGTGCTAGTATGTTTTAATATATGAAGAAGAGGGATATAGAATTGGAAAAATAGATTTATAATCAAGCTTGCCTATTAATGGGTCAAATGAAATGGGTGGTGGTGGAAATTAAGGAAAGAG
Organism: Torreya grandis; assembly: GCA_037957365.1. NCBI lineage: Eukaryota > Viridiplantae > Streptophyta > Pinopsida > Cupressales > Taxaceae > Torreya > Torreya grandis. The sequence goes on from JARHVA010001552.1 coordinate 2,309,587, forward strand.
CAAGACATAAAAACTCTTTATCAAACTTAAGACACTTAGAATTAGGTTGATCAAAATAAGAAGAATTTTGACATTAAGGACTATGAATAAATTTTTATAACCACACAAATCTTGGGTCATAAAATGAAGTATTAATATCATCCCATGAAGGTTATATACATGTAAATTAAAATGGACCCACATTCCCACAATGTGTTCCCCATTCCTCAAGACCCCTTACAGAGTCATCAACCTACTACAAAGATTGGGTACTTGCATGATAAATTAGGTAGAACATAGATTATTTTGAATTATACTATCCCAATCTATGGGCCTATCACACCCCAATAGACCTCAGCTCTATCATGAGTCTAATTGTGGAGTTTGATCTTCGATTGGATATAGGAGATGTGTTATAAATCACATATTTTGGTGTGATTAGACTTTTGGATGGGTATTTTGTCTTTTGATCATTGCCCTTTATTTTTAAATGAGTTGGATTTTAGCTTTTGATGTCTTTTTGTATTCCTCCTCCATACAGATTCATAGAACCAAACATGGGTGCTAAAACTAACTATAATTTAAAAACATTGGACTTGGTTTCTAATAAAGAGATCTTAGAGAGTATGGTGTCTAAGAGTATTTTTAATTCATGTGAAATAAAAGTGGTATCTTGACATAGACCTTATTTTATCCGAAGTGTGATGAAAGGAAAGGAAATCAAGGAGAATGAACACAAAACAATTTGAATTAATTCTAATTGTAAAAAATATGACAAAGTGAAAAGGGATAAAATGATAGGTAAGTGTGATTCCTTATCATAATAATGTATGGAAGAGTCAGAAAACATGCTAAAAGAGTTTATTGTGTAAGTTTTATTTATAAAAGAAACAAAAAACAAAGTTGAGACTATGGGATCACAAAATTGTAACCATTTTTTAACATTTTAGAAAGGGAACACTCGGTTGAACAAAGGTGCTTTGAAATAAAATGGTAATTTTACGAGGATATATTGGTCCTATACATGGTATTACACTAAAACTCATAAAATATAAACCCCGGTGGGTGAAATAAAGTAAAAAATGGTATTTTTGAGGAGGGTCTAGTCCTATCCATGGTCTTACACTACAACTCACAAAAGAGAAACCCAAGAGGGTGAACAAAGTATGTGAAAAATAAAAAAGGTTAAAATGGTATATTTATGAGTAGGACCTAGGCCTATATATGCTCTTACACTATAACTCACAAAATAGAAAACCCAAGAGGGTGTAAAAATCATTGAGAAATAACAATTTTGAAATGAAAAATCAAAATATGAAAGTAAAAGGAATTCATGAGGAAAATTGTATCCTATCCATGATATTACAATGAAACTAATGAAATAAATAAACCAAAGGACCAAGGAAAGGAAATAAGGTTTATGTACAAATAAACTAATGTCAAGAGTGAGACCCATGTAGAAATATTGAAAAAAGTGTTAATATGATAGCATATATAAGTATGATAACAAGGGAAATATCTAAGCAAAATATTTCCTTAAGAATTATGCTTTAGTGGGCTCTTTAAAAATATTTCCTTCATTAGTTTGGAGGTGATAGGTGCTAGGACCAATAATGTATTTCACTAAATAAGGGCCCCATCATTTTTGAACATATTTTCCTTCTTTATCATGGGTATAGTCTAACTTAAGGACTATATCACCAACATTGAAACTATGGACTTTAACCTTTTTATTATGTTGTTTGGTGATATGAACCTTATATTGAAAGTTATGTTGAAGAGAAAATAGATGGTGTTCATCAATAATATTTAAATCATTATGGAAAGATTCATGTAGTTATTCATTGAGAATGATACCTATTAACCACCAAATTCTACCCTTTTGGAGAAGATTGTTTAAAACTTTCCAAGTTTGGGTAACATGGGATTAGTCCAAGGTTGTAGGTGACTATACGTGGACTAAACCTCTAGTTTTTGGGTTGGCTCCCCTGGTGCATCAATTGATTTCAATTATTAATATTTATAACTTGGTGATGAAAAAGAATAGGAGGGAAACATGAAATGAAATAAAACCTAAGCTAAGTGAAGGCGATGCACTAACATAATATATCCACTCTATCTCACCTTTGGACAACACTTGTGAATAATAAAAGGAATAATGATTAGATAACTCTCTCCTAAAGACTCCTAATTATCAATGTTTCATATGGAGGCTACGTTAAGTAGCTAAAACTTGAGGATGATGAATGGAAGGTATGTTTTCATGACACTACCAATCATAATCTGCTCCAAGTACAGTCACCAAGACTTGACACACCATATGACCTATTTAGATAATCTCATAGAAACTAGGTGAGAATAAGGACCTATAAATGAGAATACAAATTCACCACTTATACAAAACAACAAGTATGAACACACTAAGCCAGAAAGAGAATTAAAATTAATCCTTATATTCATTCAAAGGTTTACAAGGTACAAACTTAGGTAGAGTTTCCTCATACCAAACCAATGGATCCATACAATGTCCTTAGATCCTTATTTTATAGAATATGAACAATAGGGATAAGATAATTTGGCATGGAGAGGTCATGAATGACCATAATTCACTTAATGAATAGTTACAACTAGCCCCCATAACTCCCTTCTTACGTTGCCTTGGAGGTGAGTGGTCTTTAATGAGCCTTTTGGGGCATTGAATGTATATTTTTAGCCAATATTGACTCCATAAAAAGGATTATCATGCAAAATTGGTCAATTCCATTTGATTTTGACAGTTACAAAGGCATCAAAGTGATTCAATTAGGACTCCATGAAGCATTTAGTAGCCTACCCCCTTCTTGTATGCCAATAAGACTTGGAAAAATACTCAATCCTCCATCATAAATAAAAAATGATATTGATCACCTCATGATGTAGTGAAATTTTTTTCCATAGCCTACCTTTATTTCCTTAACATCCCTTTATTCCAATAGTCTTCTCCCTTTGTTGACCAATTAGGCCTATTAGGCAATTAGGCCTAGTCACATAGTGTTAATTGATTGGATGATCATGAGACATGCATAGAACATTTACAATAGGTGAAAGAGTATATTTTAGGTATAAAAATGTGTTTCAAACCATGACATGTTCCTTCCCAATAGTGCATGCCTATAATTTTCCCTCATCTAGGTGACTAGGTTACCTTTCACTAGCTTTTCTAGATTGAATTTTTGGTACAGACTTGTAGGAACATTTTTAGAAAGAGTTGTGAGTATTTTGTGTCTTAATAGGGTTTAATACACTTCATACCACTATATTGAATTATATTCAACCTTTCATAAAGATTTTAACCCTAGAACTCTACAAAACTTTAGTTTCTAATGAATCCATATAGGTGCCTATATAACTATTTTCATGAATGGGACCTCCTTATATTTCAATATGATTTTCAAGTGTCTTTAGGACCAATTCAATCCATTTTGATGCATTTACCTCCATTTTTCCTCTATCAGGTCATTAGACTGGTTTAGGCAGGTTTCAAATGAACTGATCTCTTAATGATTGTTCATATCCCTAAGGGATTTAACTGTAAAAAAAAGCCAAGAAAATGAATTATAAAACCCTCATAAATATTCCATAGTATCTAATATCCCCATGCATATACTCCATATAGTTCCAACATGGATAAATTTGATCTCAAGCTCAAAACCTTAAATTCTAGGAGGTTGAAGGAGAGGAAAAGGGCGTTAGAGAGAAAAATTTATTTGGTTTTAACTTATAATACCTCTTGGAGGTCTATGAAAACATACAAAACATATCCCAATTGTTTTAATTTTCCATCTCTCCTCTTGAGTCCTATGCAACCCCAATGGCTCTTATTTAGGGTTTGTAGGCTTTTAGACTAGTTTAACCTTAGAGGCATGCAAATTAAGTTTTATTCTACTTTCCTAAGTTCCAAAACCTCATCCCATGTCTGGAATGTTTTCACTCACCTTGCTAATCATTCTAATCTTCATAACACTCTTCAACCATGAAATTGTCTCTCATTTCCATGCACATGTCTATAACTACCTATTTAGGCCTATTAGGCCTAACTAGCTTATCAAGGCTCTCCTTTGCATTCAAGGAACAAAAAAATTCAAAGTGGGATACGAGTATTTATAAAAAAAGTTAAATTAATTATTTTCACTCATCCACCTCACTTTTATTTAGGTTTCAAACTTACTTTAACTCTTCTTGGGCACTCTACCTATAGGTGGTAACTAGGTTTGCCTGAGCTATAGGTGTAGACATCCCATTATTTGTTGGCACATTAAGACCTCATTGAGTGGTGAAACATGAAACACATGATATTAATATTTTACTAGACCTTTTTAATACTCTTCAAACCATCCCTCATCCATGTTTCTCCAATCTTGTAGTCATAGTCTTATTTTCTATTAATTGGCATGCACATGACCAATTGAGCCTGCTAGGATCAACTAGTATATTAGGATCCTCATGTCTTAGGGAACTAAATTAATTAAATAGAATACAATTAAAATTTAAAAACAAGTCTATATTTCTACTTCCACTTTTCTCTCTCTCATCCATGTAAATATATTACACTTTGTTCCTTATATCCTGCCTACAGGTGGTAGTTTCTATGTTTTCTGACTATGTGAGAGGTCTCTTTTTTTTATATTCCTTTGTATACCTAAAAAATATGTCCTTAAATTATTATTATACCTTTAATATTTTAATTTCCTTAATTAACTCCCTGTAGGCTTCAAATTCAAAGTCATAGTGCATATTATCTTTGCATTTTGGAGATAGAGTTAAAGACTCTTCATTAGACCTATAAATCCCTATTAGAAATATGGATGTTTGTTAAGATATATTGATTGGTGGAAACATATGATGATGATCCCTTTTATTGGGTTGAACTCTTTTATTTATCTAGTGTATCTTACACTCAATCATCTCTATTTTCCCATGATTGACCATAGACAACAATTGGTATCCTTGATTGCATTTTGAGAGGTGAGATGTGAGGTTTATTTCTTCAAGTGAATCCTCCAAATCCCTTTGTATTATATTATAATGTCACCATGTTTCCAATTATTCTTATTATACCTATTCTTACCATAAAATAGGATTCTTCTGCACACATGTTCTCCATCTATAGTAAGGTTTGTAGATGTTCAACTTTTAGGCTCTTGGTTGTGTGTGAAATGGAAATTTAAGTTCCTTTATTCATGGAAAATATATTATCATTGACAAAATTTATCATATATAATATAAGGTTATCACCCTAATTCACCTTATACACTTTAAAGGAAACTAAATATGTACTTTTTACCTAAATTGTCCTTCTTCTACAGTCAGGTCTGTAGATGGAAACCATGAATTCCTTAGGTGTGAGTGCTAATTTGAGAGATGAGATTCCCTTTATATTAGAATCTAAGGCTTATTATCATCATGTCAACACCTATCATGATTTATCACATCCTCCTTGATCATCAAATTCCCTATTTCAATGTAAAGTGTATCCTTTTTCTCATTCTACTAAAGACATGCATGTATGAGTTCAAGGCTTTAGTTGGCTGAGTGTTCTCAAAATGAACCCTTTGTAATAATATTCTTGATAAATCCAATAGAGATTAAAATTATAAAATTAACTTAATTATCATTTGGGTTCCATTTTATATCTATATCTCCTCACAACAAGTCTCTTTTATACCTGAACCTTCACAATTTGACTCAGTCCATAGAGTCATTTAGAGTAGAAAGTAGATTACACCTGAGATCCACAAGTAATTATTGTGGCATATGGTTTTGATGGCATGAATATTTAAATATATTTTATGATTATAAATATAATTTTACTTTATTCAACTAACTTTTGGCACCAATGGTGACCTAGATAACTTGAAGACTTGTATTATTCACCAGCATTCTTGATGACCTAGAGAAGAGATGCTAAGACTCTTTTGAGTGTTAATTCATGTCAAGTGGGATGATAATGATGTTTATGGGTGTCATAGGAATTTTATGGTCTACTAATTCTATCTTTTGGACCCTTGAATCCTCCCATCCATCTAGATAATGCAAAACCATGTGTACATTTGTGACTGTCACCTTCTCTCTTATGAACATGCCACCATGAGCTAATTTGAAATACCATCCTAAATATTGGATGTAGGTTAATAGGATATAAATGAGAGTGGGATTTAAATAACTTATATTATATATTAATAATCATGACAAAAGATTATTTCAGCGGTCTAGACCTCAAACTCATCAAAAAACCTACTACCACCTTCCTACAGATTGACTAAACTCAATATTTCATATCTCTTGATGTCTCACACATGTGAAGTGAGAATTTATAATTATGTATAATTATTTTTATACCCATGAAAATTCACCCAAATTTCCATTCCTCTTTCATCTTTTTTAGAAATGGAGAAAATGAGGCAAACTAGAACCCTGCTTGGATAGATGAGATAGTGTGAGTCCTTCACCTTCTTAGTAATTATTCATAAATGAGAGGAAGGTAATATAAGAATAAATGAAAAAAATGGAATAAAAATATGGTCCCTTACTATTATAAAAATATTAGGTCCTCATCTTCTCTCTCTTTTTTGTATCGTTCAAAACTTGCCTATCTTTTTTAAGCTACCAAAGAGCTCGATGGATGAAGGGGGTCAATTTTTTACTCATTTTAAATTTAAAATACATAAAAAGAATGGATATAGGATTTTTGTGCATAAATTAATCCATTTTTGTGTATAAAAATTATATTTATCTAAAAAACCTATATGGACCACCTGAAAACCTATACTTTTTACCATGAAAATTGACTAATATGATTAAAAACTGATGGAGATGATATATCAATTGCCTATAAAGCTTGGAAATGTTTGTAAAAACGTGTAGTGATACATAATTTTTTTATTTATATTGTTTACTTATCATCCCTTTCCAAAAATCCTTTACAACATTACAAAATGGACAATAAAACACCTTAGGAGGGGATTGCAATGTTATGAAGTTAATTTGCCACCTTCCTAGGAGTTGTATGGATTATAAGAGGTGTGTTTAACTTATAAATCACATGATATATTTAAACAAGACCAATTATACCACTTAATACCCTTTAACCTATTTTATCATGATATAAATGACTATATAACCATAAGGTCAAAATGACATTATCCTTAATTTCATTAAAAAAAACCTTAAATTGTCATAGAGTTGGCAAGGACTACACTTTTTATCAAAATTTATAGCATCCTTTTCTAAAGTAGGCAAAAAGTATCAAATATGTAGGCATTTATGTGTTGTATCATGTCCACTATAATGACCACCATAAATACCCCCATGTGCTTATTCAAGGAGAGGAGAGACCTCTTCTTTCATTACACAACATAAAAGGGTACCTTCTACATTATGATAGTAAAGGGCATTTTATCGAAAGACATATTTAAAAGATTGTTTTTAAATTCTATTATTTTTGAAAGAATACATGTTTGGAGGATAGTTTGATGTTTAAAGAATTGGATAATGATTTTATACTAGGGGCTCTATCGAATAGTGGCAACCTCAATGTGATCGATAAGTGAATCTTGTGATTGGATAGAAAATGGGGACTTTCTTATTTGAATAAGAAATTTGGAGTCACTAAGTACTTGAAGTGAATGAAATAATGATGCCGAAGAAGCAAGAGATATAATGATAGAGTTATGATCTCTTAGAATGGGTTCAATGGTAAAAGAGGAAAAATATTTGGTGAGGGTGGGATCCATTTGACGATAAGCAATAAGATTTTCACTTTTACATTAGTAGTCACCATTAACCTATTGGAAGATAAGTTTGGATTTTCCCAAAGTATTTAGATATGGAATATCTAAGTCTAGTTCCACTTTCATGCCTAAGATTAATGATTCATATTCTGTCATGTTATTAGTGACATCAAAGGTTAGCTAGATGACAAAAGGGATTATTTTGCCATGAGGATTAGTTAGAATAAAACCTACCACAACTCTTTGTAGACATTTAGTGCCATAAAAGTGTAGGGTCCAGTTGTATTCATGTAAATTAATAGTGAATTCAAAAAGCTCTTCAATAACTACTTTGGATTTAGTAGTATCAAGAATGACAAAGGTATCTTCTTGATTACTTACCTCTAAATCAATAGTAAAATTATGGAAGTAATCTTTAAGAGAGATAGCCTAATTGAGACTTTAAATATAGAGAATGTTATCATTGGGGAGACTATCTTGAGGGTGCTTTGTAGTGGGTAAGGGTGTTGTTGTAAGTTGGTTGACAATGACTTGCCCTTTGACAAAATTTTGCATGATGATACAAATGTCAAATTACATTAAGAGAACCATCCACTTTCTAATTCTATCTGTAGGTATAAATGATTTGGAGGAAAAGTGATGAAGGGGGTTAGAATAAAAAATGACATAGGTTGTTTAATAAAGAATAAAGTGACAAAGCTTTTCAGTTGTGAAATAAATAGTGAGGTAATCACATTCCAATTTAGTATAATGTTTTTCATAATCAATCTGGCCTCGACTAATATATTAAATAGTATATTATTTTTTTTGTATTGCCATGTTGGGAAAATCATTTCCCCTACTATTACATGATTAAAATAAGTTATAAAATTAGAGGACAATCATTAGAAGGTGGGTGAAGGGTAAGTAGATGGAGCAGTGATTATTTTATGTTATCAAATGTCTTTTGATAGGTATTAGTCCATTATAAATCATTAGCTTTCTTAATAATATAATTAGTAGAGCACATACGGTAATCCATTTTAGGGATGAATTGTTAGATTATCCCAAGATTGCTGAGTTAAGTAAAAATGTCTAGAATGGAGCTAGGAATAGGCATGTTGACTATAGCATTGATTTTATCAGGATCAAAATTAATACCATGAAGAGAGACTAATAACCCTAGTAATTTACTAGGTGTAAATCCAAAGACACACTTTTAAGGATTGAGTCCATCTTTGTACTTGATTAATTGATCAAAGATGATGGCTAGATCAGAGAGAAGGGTTGTGCAGATTTTTGATTTGGCAATGATATCATCCACATAGGTTTCTATAATTTTAATTTATAAGATCATGAAAAATGTGGGTTATAGCTTTCTGGTAGGGAGATTAGGAGTTTTTAAGGTTGAAAGGAATTTTAACATAGTAATAGGTGCCCTATTTTTTAGTGAATGTTATCTTGTGTTGGTCTTGAAGAGCTATGTGAATTTTATTATAGATTGAAAAACCATCCATGAGTGATAACATTTTGCATCCAATAGTAGAATCTATGATGGCATCTATTGAATGTAATAGAAAACTATGTTTGGGACAAGTGAGGTTGAGATTGTGGAATTTGATGCATATGCGGATAACCATGGTGATTTTTTTATGAATGGAAATAATGTCTTACACCCATTCATAATTGTCTATAGGTTTAATACACATGAAATATAATAATTTGATAATTTATTTGTATCATAGGGTGGAAAATTTAGGTGGAAATTTTTTGTTATTTTTTCCGAATGGGTTTAGCATCTAGGTATGTGATTATGTTATGCACAATGATACTAGGTTTGATACTAGACATGTCCTCATATGACCAACCAAAAGTATCATGATATTTATTGAATAATAGGCTAAAATTATCATGCTCAGTTAGTGTGAGTTCTATGGAAACTATTATAGGTCAAGGAAATGCAAGTGTACCATATTATATTCATGTGGTTTCTTTGATAAGCATAGCATTTACATATTGAAAATGATATGGCACATTGGGAAGAGAAGAAATGGGATTAATTTTGTGATAGGTGCTAGCAATGAAGTTATTAAAACAAGGATCCTTTCATTTTAAATTTCTAATTTTGTGATGTTATAAAGGAAGTTGAGGTTCTCGGGTATGGAGAAACTCAAGTATGGATTCATTGCTAGGTAACATACGTAAACATCCACAATATTCCACATCTAATTTAAGATCAATGATTTTTTTACCATGGTGATCATATTCATAATGTATTTGGCATACATTTTTTTCCCTTGGCATCAAGGGTGATCTTAGGAGTAGGTGAAACTATGAAGGAAGGTTAGTTGGATTCAATTAGATTGATAATAGGCATATCTTTATAATTGTTGGTAGGGATGGGATTTGGTAGAGTGACTGGTGTGATAAGAGGTATAATGCCAAAAATTTCACCCAAATAAAATCCATACATTATTTTAATTAATAGTTTTCTAATCTCCCTTAAAGTGTGCTATCAATATTAAAATAGAGGGTAATCTTATCAATTTCCACTTACAAACCTCTTAATTTAAAAATCAAATATTAATTGATCAAATATTCAATTTTCCTTAAGTCAAATTTATTTAATATTTATACACAATTCCATTCAAAGTTGTGGCAATTTTGAGAATTACTATTTGTGTCTTTTCAACCATGTGTCTACAATTTTTATATATCTATGTTTCCAATGACGACCAATCATCACTAAAATTTTATCCTCTTTTCTCTTGGAAGATGTGAATATGTATAAAATTAATTATCCATAATGTCTTTGGAGCCAATATTCTCCTTATACCCTCTATCATACGTAAATACATATCTTCAAGTATATGCTCATGTAGTTTCAATAACCAGAATCACACACACACACACACACTTTTATTGTATAATTAATAATAAATTCACTTTAACTAGAATCATATAATATGATATAACTATCACTCTTAAGTGTGTGTATAAGTAATTAGAATATATAAATTTGTATAATATATATATATATATATATATATATATATATATATATTCTAATTACTTACATACACACACACATTTAAGAGTGATATTTATATCATATTATATGATTCTAGTTAAAGTGAATTTATTATTAATTATATAATAAAAGTGTGTGTGTGTGATTTTGGTTATTGAAAATACATGAGAATAAATAATATCACACACACACACACACATGTTATTATTTATTTTATATATATATATATATATATATATATATATATATATATATATATATATATATATATATATATATATATATATATATATATTTTAATATATAATATAAATAATAACAAATAAACGCTTAATATAATAAATTTTAATTAATTAATTAATTTTTATTATTTTAAAATAAAAGGCCCTAGGTTACCATGGCCATTAATTGGGCCGAATGCCTAGCTATGACCATGGTGTCATGGCCATGGGGAGGGTTGGTTGTTTGACCTTTCCTCCCTCCCAACCATGGGATGGGGCATGGGTTGGCTCAGCCCTCCCTCCCCAACCCCCCTCTCCCCCATTTAAAAAAAAATTATTTATTTATATTTTTCTTTTAAGGCCACTTGGTCTCATTTTTTAAATTTGATTCCACTTTTACATATTAGTTTAATTTTAAAATTTATTTTAGATGATTGTTGGTATTAATTTCACATGTATTCATAATGAGCATAGCTATTATGCCATTGGCATGGTATGGGGGAGGAGAAATAGCTTGGAATATAGCTAATGGTTCATGATGGAAACCAATTTCACTGGTTCATGATACCATCCTTCCCACCCCACCAAACATGGTGGTTATATATATGTGGTTACTTCATAGAGATATAATTCTCGTAAAAGATTTAAGGAGTTTATATGATAGAACATAATGATTTCTTAGTTATTTAAATAGTGGTATTGTTCTATTATGATGATGCTAGATGTTGGGACCCAATATGTTGTTGCATGGTTCAGTATTACATGTTGGTGCATGTACTCATGTGTTCTAGATGACACTAGATATTATAACTTAAATTTTTAAATATTTTTATGTATGATTTGATATGGTTCAATATTGTTTAGTTTTTATTAGAAGGATGTTTCCATGGATGAATGATTATCTTATCAATGTAATATTTCCATATTTGGCACTCATAATTCTTTCTTAGGATTGGTTATACATTATATGGGTACTTGAATAATTTCATAATTATATCAGAGGATTTTAGATTTTAGTGGGTAGATGTCAGATATGTATGACAACATGAATTATATCATAATGACTTTGGTTCTTAATTTCTCATTCCAGAGGCTATTCATGTTCCTATGGGCACAAGATATTCTTGATTCAGTTGGTATAGTGAGACAGTGTGATATCAGGTGCATTTTGACATAATGGTTACCAGTATTGGTTAATATTACTTATCATTGATCGATTTTACTTAGTATATTTTAGACATGGAATGACACTCGTATTATTATATTCATATCAGTTATTGTTTGATTTCATTTATTTTACTGGGATGACTTTAAATATCAGTGATTTGTAGCAATAGTTCAAAAATATTTGAGAGTGAATAGTTAACATATTATTCTTCATTGTGATTTATGCATCGAAGATGATTCTTTTATAAGAGGGGAAGTATATAATACCTCACATGAGGGACCTGCTTCCCTTACCAATTGAGACTTTATACAATGCTAATGCGTAGTTGTTAAGAATTTGAATTACAGTTCCCTTTTTGTCACTAATGGATTAATCCTCCTCTATAAATAAAGAAAGATTAATTAAATTTTAATTGCACACTTTAACATATATTTACATATTAAAAATTTATAATATTTAAAATTAAATTAAATAGGTCTTAGACTTCCTAGAGAGCCCATGAGCCCTATTTCATAGGTCTTTTAGAAGACCTACTCTCTTAGACCCTATCCTAGTTAGTAGGCATTGACCTACTTGTTAGAGTAATTTTCAAGAAAAGTATTTAAAATTTATTTATTGTAAGGAGTCACATGGGCTTATAACAGATTATACTCTCCTATTTTTGTGGGAAATAATAAAATAATAAATAAATAAAAGTAAAATAAAATAATAAAATATTTCAAGCAAAGTTGTTTACAGCTTGACCAAACTGACTTAGGGTTTTATGGTTTCATTCTCTTGTCAAGTAGTTGTCTCCATTATTGCATTTGTTTGGAGTTTCACCTCTCTCTTTACAAGTTCTTTCCTCCATGTATGTAGTTATTACCAAGAGAGCCAACCAAGGAGTGAAGAAGAAGGAGAAGAAGAAGAAAATGAAGATCAGTGTTTAATAGGTAAGTGATTCCTCCCTCATAAATTAGTTTTTTTTTTCCAGATTAATAAATGAGCTACATAATGAAGAATAGCTTCATCTTGATTTAAATAATGTTTATTTTTTTATTTTTCATCCAAATCACTAAGGGTTTAACTGAGGATTTTGATAATATTTTTGAATGATTTTCCCAAAACATAAAAATAAATAAAATATATACATATATGTATATTTACATATCATACCTCTACAAAAATTTATTCTTAGAAGAAAGAAGAAAAATATATGTATATATTTATATATATAGAAATATACATATTGTATATATATTTATTACTATTTTAGGAAAAAAAGAGTATACATATACATTATATATCTATTTATATTTTATTATTAAAAAAAATAAATAAAAAATATATATATAATATAATTGTATTTGTGTTTTAAATGTAACACCCAAAATTTCACCCAAATAAAACCCATAAAAACACTACAATTTTTTTTTTGTTCATAATAGATAAATAAAACGTAGCTAAGATTATATTATATTATATTTTTATTTTTATTTTTATTAATAATAAACAATAAATAAATATATAATATATATGTACACTCTTTTTTCCTCAACATAGTAAAAAAAGGTATATATATATATATGTATATATATATATATATACATATATATATATATACATATATACATATATGTATATATATATATATATGTATATATACATATATATATATATGTATATATATATATATATATGTATGTATATATATATATATATATATATATATATATATATATACATATACATATATATATATACATATACATATATATATATATATATATATATATGTATATATATATATACATATATATATATATATACATATACATATATATATGTATATATATATATGTATATATATATATATATGTATATATATATATATATGTATATATATATATATCTTCTTTCTTCTAAGTATAAATCTATGTAGAGGTATGATATGTAAATACACATTTTTTTATTTTTTAGGTAAATCATCCAAAAAGACTATCAAAATCCTCAGTTAAACCCTCGCCGATTTAGATGAAAAACTTGACAACACAACTAAAAAAATAAACATGATTTACATCAAGATGAAGTTATTATTCATTGTTTAGCTCATTTATTAATCTAAAAAAAACTAATTCATGGGGGAGGAACCGCTTCCCTATTAAACACTAGTCTTCATTTTATTCTTCTCCTTCTTCACTCCCTAGTTAGATTTCCTAGCAGTAGCTTCAACCATGAAGGTAGGAACTTGGAAAGAGAGAGGTGAAGATCAAAACAATTGGAACAATGGAGATAACTATCTCTCAAGAGAATGAAACCATAAAAATTTAAGTTGGTCTGGCCAAGTTGTAAAGATCTTTGTTTGCAGTATTTTATTATTTAATTTTAATTCTATTTATTTGATTAATATTTTATTATTTCCCACCAAAAGTGGAGAGTACACTCTCTTATAATCCCATGTGACTCCTTAAAACAAATAACATTTAAATACGCTTTTTGAAAACTACTCCACCAAGTAGGTCAATGCCTACTAACGAGGCTAGGGCCTAAGAGAGTAGGTTTTAAAGAAGCCCTATGGGATAGAGCTCATAGGCTCTATAGGAAGTCTAAGACATATTTAATTTAATTTTTAATATTATAAATTTATGATATGTAAATATATTTTAAAGTGTGTAATTATAATTTAAATAATGTTTTTTTATTTATAGAGGAGAATTAATCTATCAGTGACAAAAGGGAACTATATTTCAAAATATTAATAACTATGTAATGGAATTATAGAAAGTATTAATTGGTAAGGAAAGGAGGTAGCTCATATGAGGTATTACATAATCCCCTTATTATAAAAGTATCATCCTTGATGCATAAATCATAATGAAGAATAGTACATTAACTATTCACTCTCAAACATTCCTGCACTATTGCTACAAGCCACTGATACTCAAAGTCCTAATAAAATAATTGAATTCAAATGATCACTGATATGAATATAATAATACAAGTGTCATTCCATGGTTAAAATATACTGATCAAAATTGAGTAATGCTAAGTAATATTAACCAATATTGGTAACCACTATGTCACAACCTAACTGATATCACACTGTCTCACTATACCAACTGAATCAAGAATATACTTTTCTCATAGGAACATGAATAGCCTATGGAAGGATAAATTGAGAACCAAATTCATTCTAATAAATTCATGTTGTCATATATATCTGACATTTACCCATTGAAACCCAAAATACTCTAATATAATTATGAAATCAAGCAAGTACACATCTAATGTATAATCAATACTAAGAAAGAATTATGAGCACCAATTATGGTGATACTACACTGATAAGATAAGTATAAATCCATGGTAACACCTTTCTAATAACAATTAAACAATATTGAACCATATTAAATCATAAATAATAATATTGATAAAGTTGAGTCCCAATATCTAGTGTCATCTAGAACACATGAGTACATGCGCCAACATGCAATACCAAATCAAGTTGAACCATATTAAACTATTTAATAACATAATGGATCCCAACATCTAGCATCATCAAAATAAAATAATACCACTATTTAAATAATTGATAAATCATTATGCTCTATCATAGAAACTCCTTAGACCCCCAAAAAAATCATATCTCTATACAAGTACCACACACACACACACACACACACACACACACACAACCACCACATCTAGTGAGGTGGGAAGGATGGTATCATGAAATGATGTGACCATTTCTCATCATGACCCATTAGCTATATTTCAATTTGGTTCTCCTCCCCCATACCACACCATTGGTATAGTAGTTATGCACATTATGAATACATGTGAAACCAATACCAATAATTGTCCAAAATAAATTTTAAAATTAAATTGATCATGTAAAAGTATAATTAATTTAAAAAAAGTGAGACCAAGTGGCCTTAAAAGAGAAATATCAATCATAAAAAAAATATTAGCAACAATTTTCATGATTGGTTACTTGAAATATTCAAAAATAAGAAAATAGTATTAGTTTCAATTCAAATTAAAATAAAGTATTCAAACAAATTAAAATAAATTAGACAAAACACAGTGAAAATAGATCACATCACAATAAATATGTGACTTAAAAATTCACCCAATGGGATAAGGAATAATGTAAAAGGGCATTGGGTGGTCTACTAGCTATCATAGAGAATCAAACTACATCATCAAGTATAGTAATTTGGTCCACCTACCATTACCAATAATAATATAGTCCACTAGTTGTTTAGGGAATAGAACTACATTGTTAGCTAGGGTGCGGTCCATCATAACAACTAGGTAGTAAAAATGAAGGAGAATAGAAAACTTCTACACATGCCATCCCAGTGACATCATCACCAATTGATATTATACTATCTCACATCTATGATTTTTGTGCAACCAAATTGTCCGATATCATTCCTTATAGAGAGTAACCATATCAAAAAATTACATCAGTCCAACTAATGCCTCAATGTCATCCCTGATGACATTTTCAACACACACACACACACACACACACACAATTTTAATTATAATCTCATGAGGAATATCTGAGTCTCTCTATGTACAATGTCACAATGTCCCAAGGTAACATATAAAAATTATGTCTATTATCCATCATTAACCATCACTGAAGAGATTGAATAAATAACCCATATCATCCCAAAAAGCTATTGAAGAGAAAATATCCAATGACATTTGACCATAACTATCCATCATGATAACCAAATGATACAAATGAATGAGAATTATTCCCACACATGACATCCTAGTACCACATAAATACCAATGCAAACATACAAGCTCATATCTCTATTGTCACTACTCTCAAGTAGTATATTGCATAGGGAATATCACTATCAAACATAACTCATTGAATTTTTATTGAGTGAAAATTTTATGTATATTTGAGTGTTGACCATTTAAAAACTATTATTTATTATAAATACTATAAATATTAGGATGGCCTAATCAATCATCACTAAGATAAAATAGTGCATCAAAAACACTATTCATCAAGCCATACTCTAAATGATCAAGTTATCACCATTCCCAACTAGGATGTGATAAGACAAATAAAAAAGGGTTATACAGATTCTGATGTATGCATCGAATACACCACTACATGTTATTTGATTTTTTATGTGTTATAATAACACAACCTATTAAAAGGATGCAATAGTCAATGCAAAAGATAAGGGTCACCTAAAAATATCATCATCCACAAAACTTTATAAATCACAATCAATAATAAACTATATGCTCTAAATAACTAATAAATATACTACCAAATCAAGGTGTACTCATATCATGAGTATGTTTAATAAAGGGGAAGTGAAGTCACTCAAGGTTACAGATACCTAAAGATCTAAAAGAAGCTATCTTATGTTAATGATAGTAACACTCATATGCCACCTACCCAACTGGGCACCCCTACTAAAGAATTAAACCACTCTAAATAAGTATTTCATTAACTATACAAATGTATAATAGACCTATCGTTACCACATTTATTTTAACATTGTAAGGATATTTACGTGTTCATAATTGGTTAAGTCATATTAAATCAAACTTGGATCAAATAATGCATCATTTAAAGAAAAATATACTAGTCTCAAGATTCATCTAAGTTATATACATATAGTAAAAACCTTGTAAATCTCATTAGTTTACTTCTACATACAATCAAGCACTATACTCATTAAAGGCATATGGCAATTCTTCACCACTAAATAACATTATCATCACCAAAACATGTGGGTAATATCATAGTTTTATACCTAAAATCAATATCATATTATTATTCAATAAATATACTTAAAATCAAGTTAATGGAAGGTAAATGTTTCAACTACTAAGCTTAACATCTAGGTGGAATTAATAAGTCTAATCTAACATGTGCATAATTAATTCTTAACCAAAGGTAAACAAGGAGTTTGGATGTTGAAAACCAAATCAAGATACATCTAGGTAGGTCTTACATTCTTACTTGTATTCAAATCATAGTATATATGAACAAGATTTCTTATAGAAATGTATTCAAACCATAGAGAGCACTTATAGAAAATAATTCTTCTAGACCACCTCTAAAACAATGTTAGTCAAAATGGTAGAATACTAAGTGTATTAAGATAAAAATACCACTTAATTACATATATAAGAAATATATATATATATAATTCTACCATTTTGACTAAAATTGTTTTAGAGGTGGTCTAGAAGAATATATATATATATATATATATATATATATATATATATATATATATATATATATATATATATATATATATAATACAACATGAAGTATAGATATGCCAACAAAGTCATCAATTCCAATTCCAAGTAAACTTCACACAAACACAAACATGGTCACACGGTCTAATTTACGATCTCAAATTGTTGTGACTAGAAACAAACATAAATATCATGATGATAAGTTTCTTAACTTCATCACAAATACCAAACACAATTCCCAAGAGCTTTCGGTGTTGAACCCAAGCTTTGATACCAAAATGTAACACCCAAAATTTCACCCAAATAAAACCCATAAAAACATTACTAATTTTTTCAATTAATTAATTAATTTATTTGTGTTTATAACAGATTAAAAAACATAGCTACTATTATATTATATTATATTTTTCTTTTTATTAAGAATAAACAATAAAAATATATATAATATATATGTATACTCTTTTTTTCCCAAAATAATAAGAATATATACATACATACATACATACATACATATATATATATATATATGTATATGTGTATATATATATATATATATATATATATATATATATATATGTATATATATATGTATATGTATATATATATATATGTATATATATATATATATATATATATATATATATATATATATATATATATATATCTTTATATATATATATGTATATATATATATATGTATATATATATATATATATATATATATATATATATATGTATATATATATATATATGTATATATATATATATATATATATATATATATATATATATATATATATATATGTATATACATATATTTTTCTTCTTTCTTATAAGAATAAATGTGTAGAGGTATGATACTAAATATACATATATTTTAATTATTATTTTTTTTAATTTTTTGGGCAAATCATCTAAAAAGACTATCAAAATCCTTAGTTAAACCCCTAGTGATTTGGATGAAAAACTTGACAAAATAAAAATAAAAAATAAACCTGATTTAAATCAAGATGAAGATATTATTAATTGTTTATCTCATTTATTAATCTAAAAAAAAAAAAAAACTAATTTATGAGGGAGGAACCACTTACTTGTTAAACACTTATCTTCATTTTATTTTGTTTATCTTTCTTCACTCCTTGGTTGGATATCCTGGTAGTAGCTTCATCCATAGAGGAAAGAACTTGGCAAGAGAGAGGTGAATCTCCAAACAAATTCAACAATGGAGACAACTACTTGGCAATGGAATGAAACCACAAAACCCTAAGCTAGTTTGTCCAAGTTGTAAAGAGTTTTGCTTGCAATATTTTATTAATTTATTTTACTTTCATTTATTTGATGGTGGCCAATTTTAAGAGTCTACATTTCCCACCAAAAGAGGAGAGTACACTCTCTTATAATCCCAGGTGACTCCTTATAAAAAATAAATTTTAAATATATTTCTTGAAAATTACTCCACCAAGTCGGTCAATGCTTACTGACTAGGCTAAGGCCTAAGAAAGTAGGTTTTCTAGAAGGCCTATGAGATAGGGCTCATAGGCTCTCTAGGAAGTTGAGGACCTATTAATTTAATTTTAAATATTATTAATTTATGTGTAAATATATTTTAAAGTGTGTAATTATAATTTAATTAATCTTTATTTATAGAGGAGGATTAATGCATTAGTGGCAAAAAAAGAACTATAATTAAAATTCTTAACTATGCAATGGCATTGCAAGAAGTCTTAATTGGTAAGGGAAGGAGGTCCCTCATGCGATGTATTACAGGAGGTATAAAATATTTTCAAAGTTACAAATTTATAAGAGGTAAGATTTTTTCAAAAACCTAATGAATTTAAGTGGAGAATTAAATAGATGTACATGACCTTCAGGTTCTAACTCAATATCTATGGAAATATTATGAATATCTTAGTTGAAAACATGTATTTTAGCTAAGGTTTGCTGATATTGTTGAACATCCAAGTCTCATGATTGAGCTTGGTCCATAATGTATTTATCATCATAGGTGGGAGAGATAGTAAATGCTTGTGTCTCTAAAGAAACATTAGAAGGTGATACACCTAGATTGCTAAATTTACAAGGTGACATGGTTAAAGGGTCTTGAAATAACTTGGCCACTCCATAATAATTACAAGTTAAATCATCTATATAAGATGCTTTATGTGTATTACATAGAAGATGGAAATCCATGATCTCATTGATGAGAGGGATGGTATGATCATGAGGTAACAATGAAGGAGGGAGCCACTCCAAAATGTATGGAGGTAGATTGGTAGTATTACATGTGTTTTGTAGATATTTTGGCTCATCGTCATCAAAATTAGAAAGAGTGACCTATAAATATAGATTCATATTGATGAATTCAGGTAAAGTTACACTATTAATTCTTGAGATAGTTTGAATCCAATATTGAGATTTGGGATTGGGAAGTTGAATACTCCATGGGTTAGAATTGGTCTCATGTTTATACAATTGGACATTATTAATTAACTTGATATATTGTATACCGGAAGAGGCAATAAACCTCATGTGATGTGTCTATGGGTGACCTAAGAGTATATTATAGGATAGTGGTAAGTTGATAACCATATGCTTGGTGTACATAGTTTTGGCTCCAATAGTAAGAGGCAACCAAATATAACCAAGCAAATTTTGATTGGTCTTATTGAATCCATTACATGTTAGATGAATTTATTTGAGAAAATTTATATTATACCTAAGTTGTTAAATGAGCTAAAGAGATGTCACATTAATTCTTGACCCTTTACCTAATAATACTTTATGAATAAGGGTGATATTAGGATATTTTAATAAAGAGACGTGGATCATCATCATGAAAAAAAAAAACATCATTTATCATGTCTTCTTCAAGGAACTAACTCTATATAAGATTTTGAAGGACTAACGATTTCAATGGTATGAACTTTAGTTGGTGGAGACTCGTGAGAAGGTTTTAACACTTTGAGGGAAGATGTTTTTTAAATTTATTGTATTTTTTGCATTAGGAATTTATGATGATAGGGAGAAGTGAAAAATAACTCCATAAGAGGAATTTTACAAGGCATAGAGTTAAGTTCCTCTAAGAAATTATAATGAGTTTTTGAAGAGGAAGAACTAGCACAAAGATTAGAAGGTAAAATATTTTTAGTAGGAAGAGAATTAGTTAGAGTTTAGGCTTAAGGAAGTGGTTCCTCATTGGTTTTTGAATGTAGGTTAGTGGTTGTAGTGTCTTTGAGAATTTTTCCTTATAATGATGGTTTCTTTAGTTTTGTGACATGATCTTTATGGGTAAGTTTGCATCGATAATTGACCTTATCCACATTAACGTATTGGGAATTGGTATAGTATTGATCATAGTCAACATAGATCACCTAAATATCCTTGTTTGATTGTTAAGGGTTATATGTTGAGAAAGTTTTTGGATTATTATAGGAAGAATATTTGAAAGCTTATTTCTTTTGAGAAGCATTAACATAATCATGTTGATGTATTTTGATCATGGCATCATGATTGAATATATATCCTAGCATAACATAAATGGAAATTTTTTTAATCCCATGACATGTTTCATAGGAATGAACTATATTGGCATGAAACCAAAAAAACTTATTAGGGTCATACCATTGAGGGGGATTATTAGCATATGTGAATGGTTTAAAAGGTGATAAAAGTTGTTGCATTTGTTGCATAGTTAGTGGCATATGGAAAGGTTGGGAATTTCCATTTTAGATGATCCTAGTTTTAGTTGAGGAGGATTACTAGTGATTATATTGGTTGAATGTTGGAAATATCCCTTGATGGTTTTAGTATTAGGTTCAAACTATTTTATTAGAAAATCTTGTCATTTATCTTGATCGATAACATCATTTAAAGTTTGGGGAGTAAAAGTTTGAACCTTGTATTAGAGGGAAGGTCTTAAGGCCATTATGAAAAGTTTGAATAAGTTGTCATCAATCATGTTGTGATCAATTTTGTGATCCAAATATTTCCATTGTTTGATAAAATCATGAGCTAATTTAGTAGGGAATTATTTAGCATTGATGAAATGACTAAGAAATTTTTTAAGATCATTATGTTTAAATTCCTTAACTAAAAGGTTAAATAAAACCTCAAGTTTTCATATAGAATGTTGGGGAAGTTGGTTATACCATTATAATACATCACCCATGAAGGTTTTTACTAAAATTTTGGTAGTAACAAAGGTATTAGTTTGGATCCACTCTTTATAAATATTACTGAATGATTTGAGAAAATATTTGAGCTATTTAGGCCCATCATATTTAATAATTGGAGATATAATACCAATATCAATAGATATAATGAAGGGGGCTAAAGGTTTTTTTTAATGTGTTGAAGCATCTTGTTGTGCATAATAAGTTGGGGAATGACATCTCCTATGCCATCTTTAAGAGGTGGAGGGATGCAATTTTAGTTATTTTTGGGAAGAAGGATAGGATGTTGATTAGCCATGTTTATCAAATGATGTTGTAGTTGCATCATTTGAGAGGTATTAGATGTTTGCATGATGTTTATTTATTTGTGTAAGAATTTGAGTTGTATCAATTGGTAGGTTGGTGTTGGAAGGGTAATTATTAGGATAGGTAGGAGGGAGATTCCTTGAATTGGTATTAGGGGGAGGGTTTTTAGGTGGTGGATTATTAGTGTTGAGAAGGTTTCATGTGGGGTTATTTATTAGGCTTGTATCAATTTCCCCTAGAATATGGTAAGGAGATTTGAAGTGAAAATTATCTTAAGAAATATATAATGTATCTAATCTACCAATCTCATATGTTAGAGTGATTTAGACCATATTATAGTTAAAAGATGAAGGATGAGAAAAGGTGCTCCGAGAGTGAAGATCTTATTCGATAACAAAGGCAATAATAAAATAACATCCCATATAGTGTCGAAATGGATTCAAATTATCCAAAAAGATTTTTATAAGGGAATTCATGATTCTTGAAGGCAAAATCTAAAATTAGGAAGTAAAGAAGAAAAACAAGGATAGAGTCGACCAAACATCAAATGGTATCGATCAATAGGTATGGAGTCAATTGGGTCAACAAAGTATGTATGAAGGGTCAATAATATAATATGCAAAAGACATAGTCAAATTTTTTGACTTTATTCCTCAGATGGTAAATCTCAATCAGGCTATAATAATACATAGTCAAATAGGTTTATTATGTACTATTGAGAAAGAATCTGAATAGGCTAAAAAGATACATAGTTGGATAGGTTGATTGTGTAATGTAGGTAAATAAAACTAACAGTCTGTAAGAGACTATGTTGAGAGGTATGATTGTGTTATAAAAATAGGTAATTTTTTTTCAATATAATATCTAAGTAAATATAATAAATCACACAAGTAATTAGATCAATGTGGCTTATCTAATGGTAGCACACAACATAAACCTTGTACTAATGTTGACTAGTACAAATTTTGTAATACAAAATATGATCAAAGAGAAATTAAAAAAACATGAATGGAAATTATAAGCTAAGTGGTCATTCCTAAATGTTTTTAAGCTTTAATAAATTTTGAAATTAATGTTATGGGGAGTTGGCTATAATAAAGAACTAGAAAGCAATCTATGGATAGTTTTAGGTAGTTTAGGCTAAAAGGGATTTGTATTGGTGATAGTACTAGCTTGTTATTAGGGCCTACCCCCTCACTTCATAATACCATAGTGATAATGGTGTTAGGTGATTTTATAATATATACCATCAACCACGTGTTTATACTTGACAAAAAAACCAAGTCAGCTTCCCCTTTGGTAATGAAATCTAAGTAGGTAGACCTGGGAAGAAATTTTTTAATGTTTTTTAATGTTATGTGTTTTAGAAGTGTGTACAAAAGAGAAAAATAGTGTGAATAAATATATAAATTGAAAACCACATAATTAGTCTATGTTTTTTACTCTAAGAATACAAGCAACTAAAATGAGATGTGAATTAATTACCATAAAAAATAGGTGAATTATTTTGATTGTGAAGAGTACATAGTTGGTTCAAGTGACACTGTATGCAAATAATATAAAATAGATTCAATAATGTCATTACTATTTTACAAAAATAAGATCTAGAACACAATCGAATAGGTCAATTGTGTCTTCTAAATATAAGACATGCTACAAAATTGTATTGATCTAGTCAACTTAGCTCACTATAGGATTAAGATTGTATAAAATATAATCTTGTGAAAAGCAAGACTGTAAATGAAGAACATAAATGATGGAGAAGGTAAGAATGGTAATTTTAAAGATCCTCATTTTTCAAATTTTATGTTATTTTTCTCAAATTTTTATTTTATATTCTATAAATAGAGTTGACCAGGTCAACAAAGTATACAAAACTTGTGTGCTAAAAATAATCTATGAATAGAATCCACTGGTTCATCTAAGTCTATAAAATTGTTTGTCAAAAAAGAGAACTATAAATAATTGACTAAATCGATAAAGTTTGCAATCCTATGATAAAAGAAGAGAACAAAGTTGAGATGGTTGATCTCATCACCTATATTTAAATAAGCCCTGCATAAAGAGGACATAGTTGATTTAGAGTGACTGTGTGTTAAACTTGTATACATAATGTTATATTGTATTGATAAGTTCAATATAGTACTACAAAAACAAAAATATATAAGATGATAATAAAATGAATGCATGAAATAAAACCTACAAGGGTTATATTCACATTAGGTTCACCAGAATGTATATAAGTAAAAATGTAGCTAATAAAAAAATCAATCCTAACTCAGATAAGACAAATCACATTTACACTTCCACTAGTTGGTACATTTAGATAATTGGGGTCATGACTAAGATAGATCATCTAGACCCAACCAAGGGATATTTTACCATAATAACATCACTAAAGAGGGTTATAAATCCTCTAGTCAAGTAACACCATGTGATAACCCTAGCTAGGTCCTATGTTTTCTATTATTCATAAAGTAAATGTAAAGTAAAGTAAAATATAACCTAGTACTCACCAAATCTTGTGGCATAAAATGGGGGTAATAAACATGAAAGTAAACATGCATATAATAATTCTAATTAAGCTATGTAGAGATATAACCATAATTCATGGAGAGAGAAATGCATTTAAAATCCATTACTTATACTACTTCTATCTACTAAAATAGAGGAATAAAGTTAGAGATACTTACCTTGAAGATGAACCTGTCAAGACTGAATATCTCCCTTGGATAATGGTGATTTACAAGAGATTTTTGTGTATTTTTGAAGAAGCTAAGGATAGACAATGGACTATAGTCTAGATAGTAACCTACTAGTGAATCTCAATCTTTCATAAGATAAATGTTCTTCTCTCCAAGTGTTGACCCTAAGTAATTAACTCCTCACGTAGAATGGTGGAAGATCATATTATAAATAATCTCAAATAAATAATTAAATCTTACCTCTCTCTCAAAAATGGTGAAAAAATGTGTATATATGGTTGAATCTAACCCTAAAGTTTTATTAAAGTTTAATAGATAGAGTTGGCCCAATTGACCCTATATCATTAAGTCATAAAATCAAGTTAGGTCCCAAACTAGGTCGACTAAGGCCAACATATTCTTGTAATGTGTAAATATAATTTAGGTACAGGGTCATCCTAGACTGAATTTGTTTAGTAAATGTTAAAAAGGGTTTTTGGCTTAGGTAGGGGCTGAATGAGGTGGTGAATTAGTTGGAGAGTGTGTAAGGGAGGTGCCAAATCTTAAGGAAGTGTATAGGATAGGTTTTTGTTGGTTGAAAGTGGTGGTATATGGGATAATAATATTATGAAGCACTAATGGTCTACATACCCATTTCTTGGTGCACCCTTTAAGGCATGAACTTAGAGATATTGAGACTCGATATGTTCTTGTAATATAAAAAGCATCATTAATTGATAAAGTCTAAAAATATTATGTGCATTCATAGTCTACCTATTCACATCTCACTTAGTTGATACTAACCTGATCTAGTTGACACCAACCCACTCAAAAAAAATATTTTATAAAATCAAACCCATCCTTAGCATTTACCTATTATCCTACTTTGTTAGTGGCATGATAAATTATAAAACTGGATCTATATAAAAAAATTAAGGTCTCATTCAAAATGGACTTGACACTTATTGAAGATACATCTATACATTATTACACTTTGAGAAAATTTTCCATAGTCTTCTTAAATTGAGAACCTATCATTAGGATAAGTCACAATCCAAGTCTAAAACACTCTAAATCTAAGTCAAATCAATAATTTTAAAGTATCAAATCCAAATCATTAGCTGTATAAATATAGTGAAGGAGCACAATTTCACAATCATATTAGGTAGGAGAACTACATGTTGATTGACATCCCTCCTTGGGGTATTGGATATGTAAGAAGAGGTAAATCATCACATGGGAGTGATTTTTTTCATCTCAACCCATTAAAATTACACTATTTCACAATTTTATATCCCTCATAAGCACTCATAAGCTTTCAAGTTAAATAATATTGATTTATGGATTTATGCACATCATCAGGATTTGTGTTCACAAAAATAATCAAAGATAGGCACAGATAACCATATAATAAATAAACCCTATTTTCTCATAGGTTAGTACTAAGTAGTAGGTTAATATTATATAGTGATACTAATCTAATCATTTGAATTGACCTAGTGCATATAATGAATCATTTTAAAAACTGAATGAACCACAAGCATGTTTTATCTTGATTTCCACTTCTAGAAAATATACATAGTAAAATAGTCAACCATAAAATATAATTATCTCGATTCCTTAGTAATTTATAGATTTAACTATGCCAATTATCAATTATGGATAATAAATCTCAATATTTTACATTTATATGTATGTTTGAATGCCATATCTTAGAAATTTAAATTACATTTCAAAGTTATATCTTATACAGATAAATATTACCCATTAATCCAAATTAGGGTAAAACATATTAATGAATATATACACATGTTGAACAATGAAAAACCCTAGGTTTTATCTTAGGGTTTCTTCCTTCTATAATTTAATATTTTTGTCTCAGGGTTTCAAATTTGATCTCTAATTTCCCCATATAAAATATAATGAATATTCTCACCTTTGGCCCTAATCTTATACATGTTTGCATGATTTTATCCTATACCATCCAAGAAGGCTATTTCCATTGTACACTAAATATGCAGTGTTATATTAAGTGGGAAACATTTAGATCATAATTATATTCCTATTATTTTATCTAAATTGGATACAATGAATGTTTCTTCTTCTTTTGATGATTCAATTATTTATGATTATGTGCAAACAAATGATTATGTTCATATGCCTCAATTGGAACATGATTAGAAAGATAATAAAAATGAACATAATGATCAACATAATTATGAGGGCCAATAAAATATTTATCCTAATGAATTTAATGTAATGTATCCTTACCAAGTTAAAGTATTATCCAATTTTAGTGAAGGACTTCATCATTATTTTGTAGACAAGAGTATAGCTGTCCAATTTATCCTAGCATCTAAATCCCCACACCAAGGTCATATTTATAAATATAAAAAACCTAAACAAGATTAATTTGCCATTATTATCCAATCTTTTTGAGTTATTACTTCTACATCAATTTCTCAATCCATTACTACTAACACTATACCTATGCCTACACCGTTAGTGACCTATGTAACATCCACCAAAATTTTGGGGGAAACACTAGGAATTTGATATATTATGATACCAATTCCTACATAGTAAAACTATATACCCCCTTGATGGTTATGCATATTCCATTACCAATCTTGCATACTACACATTCCCTTGAGAAGACTATTATAACTCTATATGCCAAGGTTTTGTAGGTAGATCAAGGTGCATCAAGAGCTAATCATTCCATGGATTCACAATATTTAACCAATAACTCATTATTCCTTGATATAATAGCCTACCCTTTAACAAGAAGCTTATTATCTCCCAATATACCATTATACAAAGGTAAAATTAATTCAAGCAACATCTTATATCATTCCATGTAACATGTTTTGAATATACACACAAAGATAAGGTATTGACCAAATTATTTCTAAGAAGTCTTAAGGAATATTCATTATAATGGTTATATGATATCCCTCTTCAATCTATAATAAAATTCAACCCCTTAACTGACCAAATAATTGCACACTTTTCCATTAACATCGAAAATAATTTATCCTATGTACAAATTTCTAAGCTAAAGCAAGGATCCATTGAACTAGTTAATGACTATGTGCTCTGATACAAAACCATGCTAGCTAAGATGACCAATTATATGGATGAAAATGAATTGATATATATATATATATATATATATATATATATATATATATATATATATATATATATATATATATATATATATATATATTCAAAAAAAATTTGATAACACATCTCCATGAGTCAATTATATTCAAAAGGTTCAAATAATTTGGTGAGATATGCCATACAGTGAGGGATAGAGAGTTCAAGTTAATTAATTTGAACAAATATAATTACACATCAACTCCTACAGCAACTTCAACAATGTAGTTTCAAATCAGACCAATCTATAAGGTTAAATAGAATGATTAAGACACTTAAAATTAAACACTTCATGTTGATTATAATTATCTATTTTATTAACACTTTCAACCTTATCAAAATCACTTTTCCTCTAATGGTTAATTAATTACCTAATTAATTAACTTAATCTACTCCTAATGGAAAATTCCATGGGTTTATAAATTATCTATTTTATAAATTTAAAATTGAAATGTTGCCTCACCCAAGGTGGCATCATTATACCAAGAGTGGAAGTAAGATCTCTTAAAATCTCTTACACCCCTCTTGCATACTCTTCCTATTACACCCATATGACATACATAAATGGGTCATGATTAAAATCTCTTACTTTCTATGACATAATCTACCATTTTCTTCCACATTCCATCTTTTTATGACATATTCTACCATGATTTTGATTTGAATGAAGGACTAATCTTGGGCCCTTGATCTTCATCTCAAGATGGGTGGTCTACAATCATTTTAAAAATATATAAATGAAAGTGTCTACATAATCTTTCATAATTACCAACCAAGGTAGTGAAGTTCTTCCAAATATCAAGGTCATCACTTCAACAATCTCATTGCAAAGCCAAGTTAAAGACAAAATTAAGTGTAGACAAGGAGAGATGCTTCCCACATGAGGAATCAAGAATTGACAAAGACTTATACTTTTACAATATTAGCTTAAACTCTTTAGATCAGTTCACAATAAAATATTCAAGGGAGGTAAAAGAATGGCTATTTATATTTTAATTGCATTTCTTACTTGTTTTCCACATAGCTCAACCTAGGGATTAGGCTTGAGATGATAGTTATTCAAGTTGTTTTAATTTTTTTCACTAATAATTGATTAAACTCTCTTATATTCCTAATATAGAAATGATAACAAAAATTAGGAAACTATTAAAATTAATTAAATGTCAAAACCTAAAAACTAATTAAACTTGACAATTCATATGTTACTAAAGAAGTTGTTTGAGTGTAACCTTATTACACTTTGTCCTCCACAAGATATCAATCCAAGTAGATCTAAACTAAGGAATTATGATGAAAATGAATATTTTTGTTACATTATATTTCAAGGCATTCAACCAAAATATGTTTCAAGAGAAGACATAACATATGTGATCTTATAGAGGACAACGTTATCGATTTGGCCACTCTAATAGAAGAATCTAGACTATAGAACAATGGAAATAAAAATTGAATATATTTATTGATACTTTTCATAAACATGAAACAATAGAAAATAAGGACACTTTAGAGGTATATTATTCATATAACATACATCCTCCACTGACCACATATGATCATCCACTAAATACTATCATTGGTAAACATATCAATATTGCAGCTCAGCGGTCCATGATAACATTCAATGACAATAACATAGATGATGATAATTTATATTTTTGTGCATTATTAATCTTATCCTAAATAAATGAATAACCTATACACATTTTTATGATTAATAATGGTTCAAGTGCGAACATTTACACAATGGCACTTCTCTAATCCCTTGGGTACCACGCTAAGATTTAAAAGATACACCAAAAGTAGTTAGAGGATTGTATAGATAGAAAAATAATACATTGGGATGCATTTATTACCTATTCATGTGTGCTTATACATAATACCACATTATTCATGGTTTTATAGAGTAATGGAGTCTTCAATATTTTGTTAGGATTCCTTTGGATGCAAAGTCTTCACATAATTATCTCTATAGTACATCCATGCCTAAAGTACATATACTTCAATAGAGTATTCATCATTCTAGGTGCATGTTATTAGTATCCTATAAAATTATAAATATATCCTCCCCTATCCCCACCACCAACAAAATTGGTTTATATGCATATTTAGGATCAATGTTTAGGGATAGTTGGTATAAATATTTATTATACTATTCAAAGATGGTTAATACACCTATTCAAGATTAACATACCAAGATTATTATTAAACACACACACACACACACACACACACACACATATATATATATATATATATATAGTGTTGATAATGTTAGAATGTAACTTAGATGCAAAAAAATTTTCATCTCCTATATTACATAATCATCACCATAATAATTTCACCATGTTTCACATCAAACATAGGTAGTGGGGAACCTTCCTATTATAGAAAAAACACCACAAAGTCCTTGGCCATGTATAATTATTATTCATATTCAAACTTATATGATTAATTATCATGATATATATGGTACAACACATTAATCAATATCATATCCCAAGCCACCCACAATTGATATGTCTAATCCATGATAGGTGACCCTTCCACCACCTGATATAGGCACTTCCCATGATCCTTCCATTAATAGGATCATTGTTTAGCTTTTTCCAAATCTAAAATATTGAAAAAATACAAATAAAAATAAAATTAAAAATCATTCAAATATTTTAAAAAATCATAAATCAAGACTTGAACATGACATGATTGCAAGATTCAGCATATACATATGATATTTATTACATGTTTGGTAGATGGCATATTATTTATATTAACACATGTATTTCAAAGTATTTTTGTGATATGTTGTACATATAGGTTATTTATGAACATAAAAATGTTGGTTTTCCCTATAATACTCAGAAATATAATCGTGTATATCATTAAATTTAGTCGATAAGACAATCAGCTATCAATTATGTAATTTGCAATATGCTGAGTCCTAAGAAAGTACTAGTTTTTGTTGTACAAGATAAAATAAAATATGGTTGGCATCAAAATTAATTTTTGAGTACATATTTTCATTTCCATATAAAATTAGGAAATTTAAAAAAAAATGCATGTCATTTTGAGTCATATGCAAAGGTTATGGCCTTCATAAGTTAGTGGAATTTTAACTAACAATAGTCTAGTGCTTTTTTGTCGCTTGTTGTAGTAGTCTAGTGCCCATGAATTTGAATATTTACATAAATTTATCCTTTAATTTTGTGGTTTTATTAATATTATTTATTATTTATAAATATTAGTGACTATAAATACATGTCTTGGTAAGGAGAAACACAATCAGACATCATTAAAAGTGTAGGAGCCAAAGATGTTGGTTTTCCTTGTGAGCACAAGAAGGCAAAAAGCTTGTAAACTATTAAACATAGTGGAGATGAGTAAGCATGGATTCACTCTTTATATATTTTTATCACAATGATTTTATCTAGGGTATATATTTTTTATCTCTCTATGATGTGTTTTTCCATTGTTTGCATATTTACATTTCATGCAACTAGGATAATACATCAAACACTTAAGAGAGCTCAAGAATAATATTTAGCAAGCATATTACTAGTTCCTTAAAGGTATTATAAACTTCACCTTAGTATTGCACTCCTATTCAAGTATTTTAATAAAAATCATGTATGGAGTAATAACATTTTTATAGTGTGAAGGAATATACATAATGGATATAACATGTGGAGATTGCTTGTGAAGGGTTTCATATTCTTTTATATTTTATGGATGATAGTCATAATATTGGAATACATCTTAAAATAATATTTTAGATGTTTTTATATGACATATAACTTGAGATAAATACATTGAATTGAAAGGGTCCGTGTTGGTGAAACTTAGAGTGGAATATCCACCTAGTTTATGTATCAGATTAGATTATACTTTTTATTGTAAAATGTTTACTAACATATTTTTGAAATTGTGTTCAATTTTTTTATATTCTAATGTGGTGGTTTTTGTAATGACCATTGTGTAAATGTTTCTCATAACCTAGATAACAAGTGCTAGTGGAGAGATTGTCTGGATTCATTAACAACAAGGTGGGTTTAAATTCCATTGTTGTTATTGCTAGGATGATGAAAGACATTATGGGTTCTATGATATGATGGTATTTACCAAACATTATTTAATGGACCAACCACCAAAGGGACATGAAAAAGGCTAAGAATTAATATGATAAAAATACTCTTATAAAAGAAATAAAGTTTAGAAGAGTTTCAAAAGAGTGCATAGTAAGACATGCTCAACATGGATTTGATCATAGTTTCTTGTGACAACAAGGCATGGTTTTACTTGAGCAAAGAAAGACTCCAAATTTAACACTGAGAAGCTTAAGAAATAATGTTTTTAAATTGGATATGCCTCCTTTTTGTTTGAAAACTAATGTTACTTTTATCCTTACATGTAGAACAAAGAAGGTTTTTTCACCTTTCATTGTAGATCATTTATCCTATTAGCCAATAGGAAAAGGACAAAGATGTTAAAAATGATAGAAAGAACATCAAGAAAGGGGGAGAAAATGAATCGATAAAGTGGGTTGAAAGTAAAAATATCAAGTAAATCCAAATGGAATTAAAAGAAGAAGTGGGGTAAATATTCTACTTAGCACTTGAGTTTCTAAAATTATGGGACTGAAAGCCTTCAAATTGGATATTTAATTAGATTGAAACTTGAAAAAGGTATTGTCTACATGGATGATAAGATTGGTTTCTTACTTAGGAAGATAGGAGGTAAATATTAATATTAGTTATACATATTTTATGATACACATAAACCTTTCATTTTTGGGTGTGTGATCAGAAATATGCTCATGTATATCATCCAATTCATTTAGTAATATAATTGATTGTCAAACATGTGTAATTTATAATATGTTGAATCCTAAGAAAGTACTAATTTTCATTTTTATGGATAAAATAACACATGGTTGACATCTAAAGTAATTTTTATATATTTTATTTCCTCTCAAAAAATTAGGCAAGTTAAAAAAATGGTGTGTCATTTTGAGTTTGTATGTGAAAGTCATGGCTTTTAGAAGTTAGTGGACTTTTGACTATAAATAGACTAATACTTTTATGTATCTTGGTGTACAATTCGACACTTGTAAAGTTGAATGGTTAAAAATGTTTATCCTTCCATTTATAAGTTTAGTTCATATTATTAGTGATTTATGAGGCTGAGTGATTATAAATATAGGTCTTGATAAGGCCAAATATATACAAAGGTAATTACAAGTGTAGGAGCCCAAGAGGTTGGTTTTCCTTGTAATACCAAGAAGGAAAAAAGCTTGTAAACTATAGAACATAGTGGATATGAGGAAGCATGGATTATTTTTTGTTGAATTTTTATCATATTGATTTTATCTAGGGTATGTCTTTTGTTATCTCTATTTTATGTGTTTTTTGATTTGTTTATTTTCATTGCTTACATATTTACATTATGTGCAACTAGGATAATACACAAAAAACTTAAGAGAGATCAAGAATAATATTTAACAAGCATATTATTGGTTCCCTAAAGGTATTATAAACTTCAAATTAGTATTGCACCTCTACAAAAGCATTTTAATTGCAATCATGTATGGATTAGTAGCATGTTTAGAGTGTGAATAAATATATGCAATGGATGTTACATGTGAAGGGTTGCATATAATTAATATGTTATAGATGAAAATCATAAGACAACCATTAAAACATATTAAAATAACATTTTTGGTAAATTTATATGACATATAAATTGAGATAAATATATTTACTTGAAAGGGTCCATGTTGGTGAAAATTAGAGTGGAATATCCACTTAGTTTATGGATCATCTACCTAATGGCCATTCCAATATTAAGGGTATCTTGTTTTACAAGTTTCACTATTATAAGTTATATATTTATATGATCTTTGTACCATGTTGATCTACCTATATTACTTACATATTCCTAGCTAGTTACTCATTTCTTACATAATGATAAATGATATATCAATATATTGTGATGTGACATTGATACATTTGGATGGTGTAGACTAGTTGCTTGTTCTATGCTCCATTGATGTTATTAATCTTTTACATGAGGATATTTTTTTCTTAAGTATTGAGTGTGGTACCTAGGGCTTTGATTGATGTGACATCCTTGATGTCCCTTGTTTGAGACATTTTTTTATGTCCCATTGTGTGTGGCCCTTAGTTTTATTTATTTCAACATTTTATATCCCTTATATGTAGCCCTTGGTCTTAGGTGTCAAAAAATGACTTTTTCTTATTGAGATTTCTAACATTGAGAGTTGTCATGATATATACAATGCATTCTTATTGCATAGTCTTATTCAATTACACTTGTATTGCATGCTTCATTAATACATCTATCTAGAAATGACACTAACAAGCCCTAAATTATATGTTACATACATGTATTGATTTACACATACATTAATATGAAATATTATCCACATGATTAAATAATATTCCATGTTTCTATCTTTATACATGCTATGATACAATTAACTATTATTTTGAGATGAGTGACTTATAAGATACACACCTCATCTCAAAAGAGGGGGATATATAGTAAGCTTTCATAGAGACACAAGCCTCCATGATCACAAATGTATGAGAGTATATAATATAAATATTTATAATGGTTCATATATCAAATTATTCAAATACATGACATATATTTGTACATTGATAAAGATTATAGGGAATATGCCCTACATATGTACTTCTTCTAAAAACACTTAAACACATATTCATACACACTTGGGTACATATGCATGGGTATATGCAAAAAAAATTATGGGAAAATGGAATATAGGTCTCTATATACACATACATTTGAGAAACATATTCTCAAATTTAGATTATATGTGGATGACATCCTATATCAATTGGTTCAGATTCAGGGGGGCATGAGACTAGTTTATGAACACAAACACAACAACACAATTTATATTTAAATGAAAAATTATTGTTATTCCACTTCATATTTATCAAGCATATGATAATGAAGGGGGAATGTATATTTTTTTACTCTATTTTGATCATGTGTTCTATTCTACATTGAGAGAAGCTACATAATCAAACTTGTGTTTATGATGGGGGCATGAACATGGTTCATTTCATTATGATCATTAATTTCATTTTTTATGGATAAAACTTGAGAGAAAAATTAAAATTTAATCTATAATCCATATACACTAGTTGATTCCTTTTATTTGAGTGAACCTAGCCTGATGGTTCTTTCATTTACCTGCATAATTGTTTATTTGAGCAAACTTGGCCTAATGGTTCTCTTTTACTTACATAGTTTTTTAGGTTAGTAAATTATGTACATTTTGCCAAAATCATGAGGGTTTGGGAATATTCCTTCCCAACCCAATATATTTCATAATTACAAAATTTTTGGGCATGATCACCCTAACTTTCCATATGATTTAGTGAGGAAGCACAAGTTCTCTAATAATTCAATAAGAAAGCATATTATCCTATAATTTTCAATAGAAAAATGGTTTTTAATAACAAACAAGTGTACTCTAACCCTTGTTCTTTCAAAATTTCAATTTCATATTAAATTATTTAATCTATAGACATTGACTACACGTGCTTTTGGGATTTTTTATTGAGTGAATTTCACGATTGGAGCTTCATACAAAATAGAGTGTGTGTTCTACACACTCAATTATATTTTATCCTTTTACTCTAGTAATGTAATTATTAAAAATAAATGGTGGCATTTTTAGATAGTAAAATCAAGTCTTCGATACTTGACAATGATAAATTTAACACACAGTTATCATGCATGAATTAAACACTCAATTAAGGTCATAATACACCATTCTATAAAACTTACATGTTATCTTGTGATTCAACCCTTTTATTCTGCTATTACACACATACATGAACCTCATTGTCTATTTTAAACATTTTAAATATCCTTGAAGTCATGTCTAGTATATTAGTTCAATTTATATATAAATAAGTTGGTTCTACCAAATTCAATCAATATCACCAATAAATACTAACTTGATCTAGTTAGTACTGAATCAATTCTAGAAATAACTATTTTATAAAATGAAAACCATCCTTAGGATCAGCCCATTATCCTAACACATTAGTGGCATGATGAATTATTTAATTGGATCCATCTATAAAAAAATCAAGGTCTTATTTGAAAGGGGATTGGAACTGATCAAAGATACATCTATACATTATTTCAAATTGAGAAAATATTACTTATTCTTCCTAGATTATAAACCTATCACTAGGAGTAGTCACATGCTAATTCTAAATTACTCTAAAGCCAAGTCAAATCAAGCATTCTCATGTATCTAATATGAATAGTTAGTTTCATACATATACAAAGGATTATATTTTCAAAATCACACTAGGTGGGAGAACAATATGTGGATTGAATTCAATCCCTAGAGTACTAGATACATATACAATAATCAGTCATTATACAAGGGTGATTGGGGTTATCTCAATGAATTACACTTCCCCCCTAGTTTGTAGGTTTCTAAACCTTACAAGTGTTTTATATTATTTGGGTTTTATACAAAAAAACACTATGATAATACAATGATTTGAATATAATATGTTAATATTCATATCTAAGCAATGTAATACAATATTTTGATAATACATTCATTTAAGCATGTAAAATAAATATAACAATGATTTTACATATATATAACTAAGGGATAAAAGAGAGCATATCTTGATTGTTATTTTGATCTAGAATTTTAATATTTACCATATCCCTCTTAGTCTCATAACCCAGATTTGTGTTCCATTCATTTAAGATTTTGACTATTTTTATTACTTAGACACTTTTAATAGATCTAGACACTTGCATTGATGTTAGTGTCCTGATCTGGACATTAAACTCTATCTTTGGACCTTTATCACAAGTTGTTTATCTTTGTAAAATTATCAAACCCTACCTTCTTCACTCTTGAAATGAGTATGGGAAAAATGTTTTAGTGGGAATAGGGTGTTGATTTACCCCAAGGACCCCTCTATCAATGGGTGTTGACTACATAGCCAATATTCTAAAAAGGGCCTCAGACTTATGTAGTCATCCCTTATATGTTGGCTTGTGTGTGCACAAGGATGAAATATGTGATAAGTAAGTACATACCATAACCTAAATTGTAACTTAGAAAATATGGCTCATGGGCTACTCCTTTATTACTTTAGACCTATAGATATATTACTTTTATGACTGATATGGATATATGAACAAATAGGGTATATTTTCTCACTTGAATGATCAATTGATAGTTATTTTTTTGCTTTGTATGTGAGAGGTATGAATTTTTATAGGTTATTTATGAATGAAGATTGATCATGCACATATACTAATACTTTTGATAAATATATTACATTAAATCACTTAGGTTAACCATAAGGACATGTTATAATTACAAATTTTATGACTTTAGGGCATTGGACACTTAGTTTGGCATAAGACACTTGCATCAATGCAGGTGTTTAGTTAGGATGCAAGTGTCTAGGAATCTAGAAAATAGGTACAGGTCCCAAACTTGTAAAGGATGATCATAAGTAGATTTATAGTATTTTGATTAGCATAGAAGGCTTGGTCATCAAAAGAACATATGGTTGAATTAATAGATAAGCAATACGTATAAGAGATAGCAAATGTGATCCTTTTATAAGTGGGAAGGTTTAGAAACTAAAGGGTATAGCCATGAAAATTAATTACCAAATATAAAAGACTAAGGTGATACATAATTTATATTTAGTATCTGCATTTACCCCCTTTAATCTAGTAATGGAAGTGTTAGTTTAAATGAAAATAAGTATGTACTTAGGTGTGTATAGTACACCTTGTCTTTGCATGATCCTAACTTGAGTGCTTTGCTATTTATTGACCTATAACCAAGATCACATTACATTACATGACTAGTATAAAATTGAAAGCATTTGAAATGTTTGAAAGTAAATAAAGCAAGGTTAGGAGTATACCTATGTATCGATGCAATCACCTTGAATTTTTAGTAAATTGATTTGAAAATATGTTTTATTATGAAAATTTTAAATTGATATTAGGATAAATGTAAAACCTAAAAGTATATATACATACATACATACATATATATATATATATATACATACATATATATATACACACACACACATATATATATACATATATATACATATATATATATATATATATACATATATATATATATACATATATATATATATACATATATATATATATATATATATACATATATATATATATACATATATATATATATACATATATACACACACACACACACACACACACACACACACACACACACACATATATATATACATATATATACATATATATATATATATATATATATATATATATATATATATATATATATATATATATATATATATATATATTGGAGGACAACTCTCCCCCAATATTGGAGAAAAGGTGAGTTTCCACCTGGTAGTTGAGGTTAACTCAACCATGAAACCCAATCATACTTCTAACCTAGTGAGTGTGAGTGATCCAAGTCAACTCATACTATAAATATGGTAAGGGTGGATAATTTAATTAGTCCATACTATAAATTTGGTAATATTGAGTGATTTAATCACCTTAACCTTACCAAAATAAATCTAATTACTATAATAAATTAATTCAATAATAGTCTATAAAAGTCCATCCTAGTGTATGATAAAGTCCATAGAAGTATTTGAAATTTGAAACTGATTTTGATTTTGCAATTTAAGGTGCCCTTTTAATGGCATATGCACCTCACATATGTCTAAAGTTAAAACTTGGGTATAAC
The DNA here is from genome assembly GCA_037957365.1 of Torreya grandis. Lineage (NCBI taxonomy): Eukaryota > Viridiplantae > Streptophyta > Pinopsida > Cupressales > Taxaceae > Torreya > Torreya grandis. The sequence continues at coordinate 2,349,114 of JARHVA010001552.1, forward strand.
AATAGTAAATTTTTTTATAATGATGTCATAAATATGTATTTGAATCATATAATTATGAAATTAGGCTAATTTAAAATCTATACAAGTGTGGAATATATGTTCCCATTACATGCCCCTAATGAATCTAGAAAATCTAAATACTGGTGCAAGTGTGGAGAACATGTTTCCATAACATGCCCCCATTGTAATCCAAAAATGTTGAGTACAAAATAAATGTGGAGGTCATGCTTTTTTGACATGCCCCAATAAAATTTTAAACTATGAAGGTGTGAAATCCATTCCTCTATGGCATTCCACCAGTAAAATTTCCACCCCGCTTTTGAGGTGAGGGGAAGTAGAAATGGGTAGTTACTATTGACCAAATTTGACCTTGCAGGTCAAATTGGGACCCTTATAGGTAAAAACTTGATTATTAGATATTTTAGGGGTCTAATATTTTGTCATGGGGTATGTTATAGTCCATTTGATGTAATTTAATGCCTTTTTATCCTTAGCCATTGTCTAATTAGTCCTTATGACCTTTTGAGTCATTTTGGGGGTCAAAATGGAGTATTAAATGAGTTATACGACCTCCTTGGGAAATTTTAAGGTATAAAGGGGTGATTTCACATTCCATGTGTCCTCATATGTCTTAGTATTTATTTATAACTAAAAAGTGGTAGGTTTTCAAAAAAAGGGTAGTTTTCTTGGAAAAAATAAGTATTTAATGAGGTGTACAAAATTGTATGGACTCTTGTAGTTGAGGAAATTTCAAGAGTGTCTTTTGGTATTACATACACTTACTCTATGGATTAGTTTGATTAGAAGCTTCAATAAATGAATAAAACTACATCTCTCTTCTTTCACTAAATTTGGTAAGCAAGAATGGCCCTCAGGTTTGTACTTAGTATGATCAACAAGAGAGTTTTAGGAAAAAATATCTTGGGTATGTCTTATACACTAAGTTGGATTCCATTTTATGTTTGGATATATAGGAATGGTGGTTTGTGCTTTATAAACCATTCTTAAGAAGTTAGACTATATAATTTTCTTACTATTATGTGTACCCTATAGGTTTTGCCTTTTTTTGAATAAGTTTGTACAATCCTACTACTAATATGTATTACAAAGTTATTTTAATCTCCTCTCACATGTTACCAATCCTTTGTTTCAAGTTTTTAGTTGATTTGAAGAGCCAATCACCTTAGGTTTATAGACTGGTCCCATTTTGTGTAGCAAGCAAGTTTCCACCACTTCCAACATCTTCATGTCTTGGAAATGGTGTTAAAGGATGGTGATGGTTTATATTCATGTTTAAAATGTTTTTTCCCTTCCATTATAGGCTCATTATCCAAGCAATCATCTATGAAGGTGCAGTCATAACTAGCATATAGTCAGTTTGATATATGACTACCATATACAATCATTTAGATGAATTGTGTAAAGCTCTGAGATATGTCCATGGAGTTATGATGGATGGATTAAATTTTTTAACACACCATAAAAAATAAAATAAAGTTGAGCCATTTTATTTTCATAATGAATATGGTAACACTAATCAATCCATCACCATTACTCAATTTGCACTATGGAACTACACCTAGAGGTGCTATGAAGGGAGATTTTAACATTTAAAGGGAGATGTGACATCTTATTTTGATATTTTAATAATCCTAATGTTCCATTTAAACACACTGAGGAGGAATTAATTTAATTTTTTAGATATATTCCTTGGTGCATAGACCATTTCACATATAGTACATGCATACCTTTCAAGGTGCACACATAGGTATATCATGATGGCATCATGATAAAATGAGAACCTTAGTGGTGGTTTCAAACCATTTGAAGTGTGAATAGTGAATTTTGTAGCATTTATATGGGTTTATAACTCATGAGAGGTTAAAGAACATGAACATTTTCCACACTCTCCTTCACTGCCTGTACACATCAGAATAACCACCTATAGGTGGTACCATAAAAAGATGAGGAGCCATTTTGAAGTATTGAAATAAGTGATGAAACTCTCCTTAAGGTCTTATTATGGTGAAATATCATGGTATATTCACTTGAATTGATATATTTTTTGACAAGGTGGAAGAACCTTCCAAAGATAGTGACTATGAACTTCAGGGACCTAATCCCCAAAAGTGCAAAACAGAGCACCCAGGCCATTTTGGTAGGGTCATATATCAGGGTTGTCAATGTTTTTGATACATCCTAATGTGCTTTCCTTATATACCCTACATGATAAAAAATCCATGCAAAGTTTGAATGGTAGATGATCAATGGAAATTGGTTTTTTGGAGGCCCAAAGTTGTGCTTTTATGCACTAAATCCAGGCAGTAGTATCTATAGGTTTTGAAGGTATAAAGGGATCTTAACACTTCAAGGTGATAGTAAGGCATATTATCATGTTTTTAATGGCCTTATATATTTAAATACACACCAATAAACATAAATATCATAAGAAAATGTTGATATATGGTGTTTCAAGTCCAACTCACACCTATAGGGGTCCCTTCATTTGAAAACATTCACCTACAACTGACTGTAAATGTATACAGTCTATGACCCAATCTTAAGCATGAATTTATAATAGGAGAATGACTTTAAAATCCCACAAATTATTTCATAATATTTTATAGAGTCTCTATGGCTTTTAAGACACACTTTTTATAGGTAAAAGACACCTACATGACCCCACACAATTAACTATAGTTGACTGTGAGGGACAAAGAGCAAAGAAGTTTAGGTTCTTGACATGGAATTAACCCAAATATGGATGAGTAGGTATTAACACTTATCAAATGATCTTTGAATATCTCAATATGTCTTATACACTATTTCTAAGTCTAATCCTTGCATATACATATATAGGTGGACCCCTATTCTATAAGAAACACATTTAATTGTAATTGAGTGATAGTATATATAGGCTTTTAATAATGGATATATAATAGATAATGGCTCAAATTAATTTTTACATAGTCCATATGGTTGAATGATCACACAATCTATCTCCACATAAGTCTATCTTAAGTCTTTGAAAAATTAAAAGGTCAAATGATGTTATCAAAATATCAAATGTTGTGTAGATAATGTTCAAAACTTTGAAAATCCTCTCCAACATTCACCATTGTCTATGAAAATATGGGATTACCATTTGTTTTATCTTAGATAGAGGGCACTCCCTTTGTGCATAAACCTTCAAGTCTTGGGAAATGAGGATAAAAGGGTAAACCAGAAGTTAGTTTAGTCATTTAAAGGAAGATTTTAAAGTTGAATTACACCTAGGACAACATGAGAAATATTTTAAAAAAGAGATAATCTTAGTAAAGTGGTCTAAAACTCCAAAGTTACAGTCAGGCCTATTAGGCAAGGTTTAAGCCCAATATCTAAATGGGGGCTCAATGTTAGTTCTAGCCTTAGGTGGTCATTATAGCATATTATATAATGTTTTTGGGGTCACTATAGAGGTGATAAATCTTGTATAAGGTAGATAAGTTATAATGGAATCCATTTTTGGCTCAAGACAACTTCAAACCTGTAAGGAATGGAGAAGAGAGCTCGAGTAAGCAACTTGAGATGCTCACATCTCCCTTGAAGCTATGCATGGAGATTCAAGGACTTTAGGGAGGTTTATGAAGGTCGTAAACCTCAAATTTTTGGAATTTTTTTGTAGTTACAATGTCTAGGATTTATGAACAAAGCCTAAGAGCCTAAAGCACTTAAAACCCTTGCAAACCCTAATTAAGGACCTAATTGGAAAAATAATGAAGGAAATGCATCCAAATAGAAAATAATGGCTTGGGAAATGTTTTGAGATTATATATGACTCTCCATATATCATTACCATCCACTTGAGGTGGTTGATATCCATACTTACAAGGTGTAGAATTGCTTTTCTTGACTATTTTGTAAATTATGTACGTTATAGGAGGTTTCAAGAGATGAAATAAACTTTGGAAGGAAGTTTGAGACTTAAGATAACTCCCCATGTCTATTTCATGCCTTTTAAAAACTCTTAAGTTTTCCTAAAATATCTCTCATTTCAACCAATTAGAACTGGTATACATGATGGTGAGAAGGGTGAAAAGCTTCAAGTAACTAATTTTAAGGTGTGCCTAATGACTCTAAGGTCATAAAGGTTCTTTTAAAGTGTCATCAAATCCCTCCCATGAATTTTCATGGAAAAGTGAATCTAATTTTGGAATCCAAGTGTGCAAGGTGTGTGAAAGAGGAGTTTTCTTTGACTACAAGAAGTGAAGGCTCACTTCCAAGAGATTTTAGATGACTAAGAATGTAACCAATGTATAGAGAAGCATGTATACAACCTTTCCCTCTTAGTCCAAACATTTGATTTATCCCTAGTCAGTTTTGAGATGTTCAAATAGGGCTAAATCATGAAGGTAATTTTTTAAGCTAGTAAAGGAAACTCCTATACCACATTTCATGAATATCATGACTTGGGATGCCACTTGTCTCTTTTGAATTTACATGATCATTTTCATATTCCCTCCTCATGCACATGTAACTAATTTTCTCATCTTGACATGTGTCCTTGTGACCTTTGAAACACACACACACACACACACACACACACACACTCTCTCTCTCTCTCTCAAATTATATAAGAACTAGCCATTTTGGCCTTTATAAACTATGTTCCACCCAATTATGGTGAAGCCCTGCTCATTTGTATACCATGGATCAATAAATACTACTAATTTTTACCTCTTCCATGACTATTCATATTCATAGTGTGTTCACTGTAATAATTGATCTTGCTTATGTGATGAATGTTGTTTCTTTAGTAATTTTGTATCATTATCCCACCTATTTATATCTTGAAAGCTTCTTCTTATAGGTCATGTGAAGTGTTTTATGATGTGCCAAGGTTGAGTGAGTTACTCTATCAAATAGTTCCATTCTAGGCCTCTTGTCTAGTCTTCCTAGCTTAAACATTCATCACAACCTCATAATGAAATATTGATGTGAGAAGATTTAGATTGGAAAAGTGTATGTCTAGTTAGTCCCTTGTTCTCATATGTAACATGTAAGTGGTTGTTATTCATCAAATAATTTGTTGTATCACATCCTTTAGGATAGCTTAATTTTAATTTTCTTTCCCTTTTCCCTTACAAGCATAGGTGTAGTAGTGATCTACAAATGTTACATCAAGAAAACTATCTCTATCTAGAGATTTACCTCATTCTTAGGCTACCCATAGCCTAGAGGTGTTTCAATTATTCCCCTTGGATTAGGAGAGCTAATACATCTCATCAAAGGGTACACATCTAAGTGACAATAGTTTATGGCATGCCTGGTGAAACTCTTAGTCCAAGAAGTTGAAATATTTTTGGTGTCAACTCTTTCAACACATCAAAATTTGGAGGAATCTATCCAAACATCAATGGTGATTCTAAGATTACTTCATATGGTCAATCAGCCTAGGTATTATTTTTTTAATATTGTTGATAATGATTCCTTATGTTCTTGCTTCCTAATAAAGTTCCATGGCTGACTTTGGTGTTAATTACTATTTTACATAAGTTGGTGAGGTTTATCAAGATTATGGAATTCCCTATCAGCCTTATCATGATACTTACCAGCTCTAATATGATCTTTAATATCTCTAGTATCATCCTTACTAGCCTTATCATGAGTTTTATGTCTTATAACCAAACTTCTCAATATCTTGCTCCTTTTAGTCAACCTAGTCACTTCTCAAATCAATCCATTTCCACTTTTAAGAAAACTCTCTTGGGATATTTGAGGTACATGATAGATATTGATACACTAAGTGTACATGGTCAAAATTATCCTAGTCATCTCATTCATAAGGTGAGAGATGCATTAGAGTTGGTTAAAAGAGAGTGGGAACCTATTGAGAGAGCTAACTGGCAAAATCTCACAAGTGAGATACTAGATGTGGGTGGATTGGTTATATGTTTAGAATATAGGCTAAGAATTCATGAGTAGTAGCCTCACCAAGTCTATTAGCTCTCATATCCACCTCTCCAAGATTGTTATCAATCTTAGTTGACCCCTACTTATGAACCCAATCAAGCTTGTTAAATTCATCTTTTTCCCAATCAGCTAGAAGAGAGAGTTAGAAAGACAAACATTAATTTTGAAGTAAATATTGATAGGAATATTGAGTTAGCAAATAAGAAAATGTATTAGTCCATATAATAAATAAATGAAGTGGAATTTAATCCCTCATTATCCTCTCCCATAACATCCCCACCTCAAGAAGAGACCTCTGGATATGAGATTCCAAGTTGGAGACAAGGTGGAGAATCTAAGACTAAAGAGATCCCAAGTTTCTTGAACACTTAATATACTACTGAAATCACATTAATATCTAAAGAAGAGATTCATAATCCTAACATCGTAAGTTGGAATAAGATAGTGGATTCATGGAAAAAGAAAGAGGATAGAAACCTTGATAAAGAGTGTGAAGTTGAGAAAGAGCTTGATCCTATGAAATTCCCTCCCACACTTCCTCAAGAGACCTCTTGTGTTCCATGTCAGCCCTCTTTTACTAATTATCCTCATGAAGATGCCTATAAAATTCAAGATATAATTTTCAAGAGAACCTAGCCAAGAAAATTGAAGAATTATAGTCAATAATGAAATTGTTGAGTCAAGGTGTGATGGAAGGTTTACATCTAAAATAAGATCCTATGCCTAAAAACACCGCATATAACCTTCCTCAAGAGAGTATTCAAGATAAATCAGATGTAAATGAATTTACTGTCAAATGGAAGAAATAAAACCAAGCTATTTTAACCCAAGGTATGCCTCCCCTTCCTTAAAAGCTTCCAAAAGGATCCCCTACAATTCATTATCAATCTAATTTTGAGTCTTATGTTACACCTCCACCAAATAGTTCATCTTGTCCTCACCCCATCACCATTTTCCTTGATGGACTTGTAGTATGAGAATCTAAAGAGCAACATTTGGTTGATAACAATTCAAAACTCTTCCTTGAAGAAAATATAGCTCCTTGGAAGCCTCATTGGGCTAAGTCACCTAATTTTAAGATGCCTAATCTTGGTATCACCAAGAAGGAGAAGGAGATTGAAAATTTTGTAGCCTTTGAGAACTAAAATCAGATTATGATAGTTGAGATACAACTTGAGATCCCTAAAGAGGTCCTAAATGCTGAAGAAGAGGTGAGTCCTTGTGTTGAGTCTTCTTGTTGTGTTGATAATAAAGAATGTCTTCTTTGTGTCAAAGAAGAAATATTGGATGAAGTACTTTTGGATTATAAATAAGAGGATGAAAGGGCTTATCTTATTTTTCCCCTTCATGATTTTGATCAAAGAGAAGATGAGGACTTGTGGTAGTAGTTTGTAAGCATTTACAATGAGTTTGAGTCTCTCAAGGGGTCTACAAATTCCTTAGAGATAATTACAAGTGATGGTAAGCAAGATGAAATTTTTAAAAATTTCATAGAAGAGATAAATAAAAGTTCACCTCAGCCTTTGGAGGTCAAAAAAATCTTCTATTGGCCCAATCTTCCAAGGAACAAGAGACTACTCCTTTTGAAATCATGCTTACAAAGAAGATGCAAGTTGATCATGAGATGAGGAGTGGGAAAAAATATGAGGTCTATGTACAAGGCCAAGAGGAATAAATTTACATTGGATACCTATTTTAATATGGTATACTTGAAATCATAGCAAGTGAAGTGTAAAAAAATAGGTTTGATCCATCAAGTGTCCAATCCAAGGAGCAACATGCTTGGCTCTATGCTTCATCTCATGAAGAAAGAGATGCAAGGAAATTTTATTTTGATCCTAAAAATGGAGGTATTATTAATTTTTAGTTGTACATAGTGGGTTGTTATTTATAATTCCCCTAAGTGCTTTGAGAACATGTGTGTGTATCTTGTTAGTGTGTTTGCTTTGCTTTGTGTGTGTCCTTTGTTTTATGTGGTTGAGGTAGTCAAGTGGTCTTGTCTTGATCAAAGATTGTTGTCAATGGTCATAGTTATCTTATTATATTTTAGACTTCAGATGATTCCATAATCCCAATAGACTAATAAGGCTACTAATCTTTAGTATAACAGGTATACTACCCTTGTGAGTCACTAATTTGTTGACCAAATTTGATCCTACAAGTCAAATTGGGACTCCTATAGGTAAAAACTAACTTTTTTGATGTTTTATGGGTCTAATATTTTATCATGGGGTATTTTATATTCCATTTTATGTAACTTAATGTATTTTTATCCTTATCCATGGTCTAATTAGTCCTTATAACTTTTTGAGTCATTTTGGGAGTCAAAATGGAGCATTAAATGAGTTATACAACCTAATTGGGAAATGTGAAGGTGTAAATGGGTAATTTCATGTAACATGTGTCCTAATATGTATTAGAATTTTTTTCTAACTAAAAAGTGGTAGGTTATTCTCAAAAATAGGTACTTTGCTTGAAAAAAATGAGCATTTAATGAGATGTATAGAATTTTACAAACTCTTATAGTTGAGAACATTTTAATAGTGTCCCTTGGTTTTCCATAAACTTAATAAAATGATTATTTTGATCAAAATATTCAAGAAATGAATAAAATCACTTCTTTCTTCTTTCACTAGGCTTGGCAAGCAAGAATGGCCCTCAGGTTTATAATTAGTATGGTCAACAGGAGAGGTTTCAGAAAAAATGGTCTTGGGGGTGTCTTATAAACTCATTCATATTTTATTTTATGTTTGATTTTATAATAATTGTGGTATGTGATTTATGAACCATTTCTAAGAAGTTAAACTATCTAATGTACTTGCTAATTTGTGCACCCTATAGGTTTTGCCTTAGTTTAAAAAAGTCCATACAATATAGCTACTAGGATTGATTCCAAAGGTATTTTAATCTCCTTACACATGTTACCCATCCATTGTTTCAAGTTTGGAGTTTATTTTAAGATCCAATCACCTTAGGTTTGTAGACTAGTCCCATTCTATATAGCAGGTAGGTTTCCACCACTTGTAATGTCTTCATGTATTGGTAATGGTGTTAACGTATAGTGATGGTTTTTTTTCATGTTTAAAATTTTATTTCCCTTCCATTATAGGCTCATTATCCAAGCATTTCTCCATGAGGGTGCAATCATAACTAGCATACAATAAGTTTGTTATATGACTACCATATACAATTAGTTAGATGAACTATGCAAGGATCTGAGACATGTCCATAGAGTTGTGATGGAGGGATTAAAATTTTTAACATACAATCATATCAAAATAAATAAATTTTATCCCTTTTATTGGCATAATGAATACTGTAACACTAATCACTCCATCACTATTACTAAGTCTGCACTATAGAACTATACCTATAGGTGATATGAAGGAGGAGTTTAATGTTGAAAGGGAGATTTGATATATTTTTTTGAGATTTTAATCATCCTAATGTTCCATCTCAACACACTGAGGAGGAATTAATTGATTATTTAAGTTAGATTCCTTGGTGCATGGACCATTTCACATATATTACTTGCATACCTTTCAAAGTGCACACATAGGTCTATCATGATGACATCATGCTATAATGAGAACCTTAGTGGTGGTTTCAAACCAATTTAAGTGTTAAGAGTTAATTTTGGATCATTGATATGGTTTTACAACTCATGAGAGGTTAAAAAACATGCACATTGTCCACACTCTCCTTCACTGCCTGTACACAATAGAATAACCACCTATAGGTTGTACCACATAAAGTTGAGGAGAGATTTTTAAGTGTTTAAATAAGTGATGAAACTGTCATTAAGGTCTCATTATAGTGAAATATCATGGTATACTCACTTGAATTTCTATATTTTTTTACAAGGTGGAAGAGCCTTACAAAGACAATGACTATGAAATTTAGGGACCTAATCCCTAAAAGTACAAAATAAAACACCTAGGCCATTTTGGTAGGGTCATATAATAGGGTTGTAAAATGTGTTTTATGAATCCTAATGTACTTTTGTTATATAACCTACATGATAAAATATCCATGCAAATTTTTAAGGGTAGATTATCAATGGAAATTGGTTTTTTGGAGGCCCAAAGTTGTGCTTTTATGCACTATATCCAAATAGTAGTATATAAAGGTTTTAAAGGTACAAAGTGATATTAACACTTCAATGTGCTAGTAAGGCATATTAACATGTTTTTAATGGAATTATGGATTTAAATACACACCAATTAACATAAATATCATTATTATAACATTGATATGTGGTGTTTCAAGTCCAAATCACACCTACATGGGTCCCTTCATTTGAAAACATTCACCTACAGCTAACTGTAAATGTATACATTCTATGACCCAAGCTTAAGCATTAAGTTTAAATAGGATAATTAATTTAGAATCCAAAAATTTATTCTTAATATTTTAGAGAGTCTCCATGGCTTGTAGGACACAAGGTTTATAGGTAAAAGAAACCTACATGACCCCACAGTCAACTGTAGTTGACTGTGAGGGATAGAGAGCAAAGACGTTAAGGTTCTTGACATGGACTTAACATAAATATGGATGAATAGTTAAAAACACTTATAAAATTATCTTGTAAGATATAAAGAGGTCCTATGCAATATTTTCAATTCTAATCCATGTATAGACATCTACAGGTGGACCCTTATTCTGTAAGAAACATGGTCAGTTGTAACTGAGTGGTGATAGTGAACCTAAGCAAGGTGTATCAAAGAGTATGTGAGTGTTTGGAGAGATAAATGGAGAATGGAGAATGGAGAACATAAATCATGATATTGATAGTATATATAGGCTTTTGATAGTGGATATATAACAAAGAAGGGATCAAATGAAGTTTCACATAGTCCATATGGTTGAATGGTCACATAGTCTATCTCCACACAAGTTTGTCTTAGGTATTTGAAAAATTAAAAGGTTAAATGATGTTATCAAAAGATAAAATATTTTGTAGATAATTTTCATAACTTGGAGAAACCTATCCAACTTTCACCATTATCTAATAAAATAGGGGAGTGCCCTCTATTTTATCTTAGATAGAGGGCACTCCCTTTGTGCATAAACCTTGCAATCTTAGGAAATGAGGATGAAAGGGTGAACCATAGGTTAGTTTGTAAATTTTAAGGAGGTTTTTAAAGTTTCATTACACCTAGGATAAAATTATAAATATTGAAAATAAGAGATAATCCCAGTAAAGTGGTTTAAAACTCCAAAGTTACAGTCAGCCCTATTAGGCAAAGTTTAAGCCCAATATCTAAATGGGAGGTCAATGCCAATTATAGAATTAGGTGGTAATTATATAATATTTAATAATTTTTTTGGGTCACTACATAGGTAATAAATCTTTTGGAAGGTATATAAGTTTTAGGGTAATCCATTTTTGTCTCAAGGCAACTTCAAACCTATATGGAATGGAGAAAAGAGCTCGAGTAAGCAACTTGAGATGCTCACATCTCCCTTGAGGATATGAATGGATATTCAAGTAATTTATGGAGGTTTAATAAGGTACTTAACCTTTAATTTTTTTATTTTTTTTGTATTTCCACCATTAGGGTTTTATGAACAAATCCTAAGAGCCTAAAGCACTCAAAACTCTTGCAAACCCTAGTTAAGGACTTGATTGGGAAAAGAATGATGGAAATGCATCAAAATGGACCATAATAGATTTTTAAATTATTTTTTATTATATTTTAATATATATATATCATTCCAATCCACTTGAGGTGTTTCATATCCATATAAATAGAGTGAAAAATTGCTTTTCTTAACTATTTTGTGAATTATGTAGGTTCCAAGAGGTTTCAAGAGATGAAATAAAATTTTAAAGTAATATTGAGACTTAATATAACTACCCATGTCAATTTAATTCATTTTAAAAACTCCTAAGTGTTCCTACAAGAGTTCTCATCTTAGCTAGTTATAACTGGCATAGTGAACATGATGGTGAAAAGGGTGAAAAGCTTTAAGTAAACTAATTTTAAGGTGTGACTGATGCCTCTAAGGCCATATAGGATATTTGAAAGTGTCATAAAATATATCCCACAAATTTATATGGAAAATTTAATCCAATTTTTGAATCCAAGTGTGTAAGGTGTGTGAAAGAGGAGTTTTATTTGACTACAGGTAGTGATGGCTCACTTCTAAGAGATTCTAGATGACTAAGAATGCAAACAATGCATGGAGAAGAATTTATACAACCTTTGTACATCAATAAAATAATTATACATATCCCTAGTTAGTTTTTGGATGTTAAAATAGGACTAAATCATGAAGGAAATGTTTTAAGCTAGTAAAGGGAACTCCTACACCATATTTCATGAATCTCATGACTTGGGATGCCACTTGTCTCTTCTAAATTTTCACGATCAGTTTCACATTACATTATGATTCCCATGTAACTCATTTTATCATCTTGACAAGTTTCCTTTTGACATTTGAACTTATTTCTTCTTCTCTCTCTCTCTCAAGTTCTATAAGAACTAGCCATTTTGGCCTTTGTAAACTATAATCCACCTGAGTATGGCAAAGACTTTCTTATTTGAATATAATGAATCAATAAATACTACTAAATTTTATCTCTTCCATGAATATTTAGAGTGTGTTCACTTGAATTATTGATCTTGCTTATGTGATGACTGTTGTTTCCTTAGTATTGGTGTTTCATTCTGCCACCTATTTTCATCATGAAAGCTTCTTCTTGTAGGTCATGTGAAGTATTTTATGATGTTTCAAGGTTGAGTGAGTTATTATATGTAAATAGTGTCATTAAAGTCCTCTTATATATTCCTCATATCCTAAATATACATCATAACCTCATAATGAAATATTGATGTGAGAAGATTTAGATTGGAGAAGTGTATGTCTAGTTAGTCCCTTTTTCTCATGTGTAACATACAACTGGTTAGTTGTCATCAAATAATTTGGTGTTTAACCTCCTTTAGGATATTTTAATTTTATTTTTATCTCCCTTTTACATTACAATCATATGTGTAGTAGTGATCTACAAGTGGTACATAAAGGGAACTAGCCCTATCTAGAGATTTACCTCATTCTTAGGTCACCCATAGTCTAGAGGTGTTTCAATTATGCCGCTTGGATAAGGATAGATAATAAATATCCTCAAAGGGTGAAAATAAAAGTGACTATATTTACCTTACCTCAAAATGATAAGATAACTATATAATATGTGTATGGATAGTTTAGTATAGAGGGGTAACATGTCTAGGTAGATATAACAATGAAATACATAGTATGTTATCACATCAAATCCTAAGATGCATGATGTGAATCATGGAAGCATATATATAGTAACAATACCATCTCAAAAAATAATCAATCACACACAAGATAACTCAAAATTAAATAAAAAGATAATGGTCTAATGAGACCTCAAACAAGGGGCATGTTCAAATGCCACACAGTTGAAGGGACATGATTTATTAAAATGTCCACAAGGGTAGCAATGATATATTTAAATGTCAATATAATAAGCAATGAAATTCAAATGTCAAAATAGGTAAACAAAATCACTAGGAATATAATCAAAGGAGTATATGAAAATTCTCAAACAAGCAAGGTAATACACTCAAATAAGTGCATAAATGAAAAGTGTGGAACATAAGCAACCCTAATAAATATATCATACTAGTCCTTGGATATATGTGTTAGTAATTTTTTTTAAGTAAATAGCATATAAAGTACACTATGAAATATAAAATAATAGATAGAGGCATGTGTAAGTACATAATATCAATCATTATAGTTTAAAATGATCATGGAATGATATAACTTGGGTGTATAATGATCAAAGAGGTAGTGCACCCAATATCCATATGACATGAGTAGAGGTAAGGCCCAACATTTGAAAGTGCATAGATAATGTGCTTTGGTATGCCTATATCACACTCAAAATATACATGAAATACATAAACACACACACACACATAAATAGATGATATTTTATCTACCAACATGGAACCTAACAACATATATGCCAAGGAACTAATAGAACATGTAAATGTAGAAAATATTTTTGTATTTTTTTTTTTTGATATTTTTGGAATATTTGAAAATAAAATACTATCCTATGATCTCATCCAAAGGATGTTCATGGGTATCTCCCCACTAAGATCCTAGTACAACAAACTAATGGTACTACTAAGGAGTATATAGGTTTAATATTTGGCACTATAGGATCTGTGATGATTTGTGTATGTATAATAGAAATCTATGGTTGTGAGGAAATATATATGAGTGGGGATTCATGGAACCCATCATTGAATGATATGTTGTTTATTTGGAATAACATAAATAGAAACATCTCTACTTGCTCTAGGTAACTGAATATATTATGTAGTAGTAGATGATGATTCTATAGAATCCACTATGTATCTTAGATTCAATGGTATCTCAAGTACTAGCCACCTAGGAAGGGGATCACCTATTGCTTACCCTTTTTTAGAGTATTAACCTTAGTTGGTTTTATAATTAATTACATGGGTATAAACTTATTTTCTTCAAGTGGATGTTCATATGGGATTTTGTAAACTATAATTACCCTATTGGTATAAATGTATTTAATACACCCATGCATTGTTGAAGGCCTTGCATAGAGTTTATGTGTATTATGTCAAATACTTTAATTTTTTTCATGTAATATGTTTGAAATATAAAATTTGATTATGTATTAAATTATTGATAGTTTTTTATTTTATTTTATGTAGTGATTATTGAGGCAATCACCATACACAATGGAATCTAGTTGGGAATAAAAATCCTGACTATAATGATCATGTGGTAATTATATACACATAATATTTTCAAACTTTAATTGATTATTGACACTTCATATCTTACAAGAACATGTCAAGTCTTAATCTCTTTGAGTGCATGCCTTAAGGGTTGCACCGAGAAAAGAGTGGGCAGACCATCAATGCTTCATAAGATTGTTATTCCTTTTGCCACTTGCCATCTATAGATTTGTCTCCTAAAACCTTAAACCCTTAGCTTATTTCTCTCTTTATTAATAATTCCTATCATTTTCCATGATTTATCCCTCTTTTCCTTGCTTTATCTCCCTTCTTCCTATTTATCAAACTAGGTCGACTTAGTACAATTTAGGGATATTTTAGCTCTTTTGTTTTATTGACCTCCTGACCAACCTAACATAGACCTAGTGAGTTAACCCAAAAATGTGATAGGTTGATTGGGTTGACCTATCACAACCAACATTAATGAATGATTTTAGGGTAAGATACTACTATATATACAATGTCATTTACCACCATTTAATAAGATAAATAAATTAAGTGAAGAAGTGAAAATAAACATCTACCTATTTACCATTATACTTGGGGAATAAAGTTTTAGGGTTCAATAATTTCTTTGGAGCTCTGATCTCATCTTATGGATAAGTCTTTTGGATACTTGGGTAGGTTGTGTAGCCTAGAGTAGATTTATCTTTGTTATTCTTACATGCCATGACAATATTTTTTGAAGCACCTTGGCTAAGGGGGAGATTGAGGCTCGGTGGGTTCATCTTCAAAGGTAACTATTCCTAACTTTATTCCTTCTTTGTAAGAGTAGAGAGACATAACATATGTACTATTCTCTTTCATGTATTAGGATTTCATATACATTGACGTGAGTATATGTTTTCTATACATGTTTAGTTTAGTTTTTTATTTGTTTTGTTTTTAACCCCCACTTTGTGCCACAAGATTTGGTGTGTACTAGATTAGATTTAATTTTCTTGTTATTAGATTAGTGAAATATTAAATCATATGACTCTTTTAGGGTTGTTATGTGATTGTGTTAGACTATAAGCTTTGGAACCCTATCTCACATGGTGTGTTATGCCAAGTGATCCCCTAATCGAGTCTAATAGATCCTCACATTGGTCATGCTCCCACTTAACAATTGTATGCTCCTTAATTGAAAGTGTGTGTTCTATCCCATCTGATCTAGGATTGATATTTGGACATGATGCATTTTTGATTGCACATATTCTATTGAACCATACATGAATCAAAACCTTGCAAAATTTCTTTCACTTATTTCATTTCTATTCATCATTATTTTTATCATATTTGTAATGTACTAGTTCAACCCTATCAACCTAGTTATTTTTATTTGTGCATAAGTTTTTAAGAATAGGCAACTGCATCAACCAACTCAACCCAATACGGGTTTCAATTTTCTAGACTTCTAGTTTATCCCACTAAGTTGACTATCTAGACCTAGTGAATTTTTAGACTTCTATTTCAACCTACTAGGTCAATCAGGTTGACCTAGTGCATTTTTAGCACTTTTTTAGCAAGGTCTTGTATAGCTTGATCGATTATCTTGACCTAGTTTGTAGTTTTTTGCTAATTTTCTCTAAGGTTCTTAATCATCAATCTTATTCATTTTCATCTTTGATCCACCAATATTAGTTTCTATTTCTCTATATATTTCTTTATTTGTATTTCCTATCATAGTTTGCAGTCTTTAAAACTACCCCTGCACAGTCAACTAGGTCGACCCTGTGGACCTAATTTTGTGTTATGTGTGCTATCTAAATAACTAGGTTAACCTGGCTGACCTAGTTCATTTTTAGAACTTACTTCTATAGTATAGGTTCAACCCTATCAACCTTGTTCTATATTTTATGCATATAGTGTATACACTATACCTTGTTTCAAAGTTGGAATTAACCTCTATATGTTAGTAAATAGTCTCACACCTTATTTTTAGTTGCTTACATTCTTAAAATAGTTTTCATAGTCTAATTACATGGTTTTTAATTAAATACTTAATTTCAATATTTATATTTTATGCACACATAGCCACCACATAATACAAACAAGCACTTTAACATTTGATTACCCAGGCCAACCTACTTGGATTTCACCACTAATGGAGAAGCTAACTTAATGCTCTAGTCAAGTATAAAACATGGCTAATGGTATATTTTGTCTAATCACCCATTACCCTTACTAATTTAGTGTGTGAAGTGAGGGGGTAGGCCTAAATACCAAGCCTATATCATTACCACAACAATCCCTTTCATCCTAAACTTACCTAAAACCATCCATAGATTGTTATCTAGTACCTTGCTTATAGCCAATCTCTGTTTTATATTTAAAATTATTTTTAATAATATAATCAAAATTATAGGTTGACCAAGTAGCTAGATCTACTTTTAAGTTATTTTATTTCACTTTGATCAATTGTATGTGAAAAATCTTGCATTATCTAGAGTTAGTGCAAGATTTTGCTTTGTGTGTATCAATTGGATTGGCCAATGTCAATTTAATTAACTATTTTTTTCCCTTCAGTACTTATTGATTTTCATTACTTGAAAATTATATTGTTTCAATTCATAACTTGATATCAACTTTATCATCTTCTCTACATCATCACAAATCTAAAGCATTTTACAGTTTGCAAAATAAATGAGTAAAACCAAAGATATAGGCAAAACAAAGAATCTACCTATTTTCACTGTACTAGGTTGACCTACCAACCCTATATCTTTTTTAGCCTCTATCTACTATAATATGTTTACCTAGTCAACCTTGTACTATCTACATACCTTTTATCTTTTTTACTATCTTGTATGCACTATACTAAATCGACATAATCGACCCTGTATAGTTTTGTAGTCCCTATTTTTATGCTAGGTCGACTTGGTTGACCCTATACTATTTTCTATCACTTTTTATTCTCCTTGTGTGGTTATCTAGTCTTATTTCATCATGATGAAATATTTTTAGCCTTATCTTAGTCTAAAACATTGCATAATCAAGGATTTGGATAATAACCTCAGTTATTTCATTACCTTTGATGAAACTGTCCAATTTCTTCCTTCCCCTTCTCCTAAGACTAAACCACTTGCTACACAATGAAATTTAGTTGAGATACTTCATCATAATCCTCTTCCCAATACCAATGTTATGAGTCCTTCACTAAATCATATCAATCAAATTGATAATCTAGATGGTTCCCAACTATTCAAAAATATTGATGATAATACTATTTACACTCCTCACAAGAATGGTGGCTTGACTAAGCTTCCTTCTTCTTATACTAGACTTAAGATAACTAATACCAATTTTGGGAATCCTCCACCTACAAATAATCCTCCTCCCACCAACACTAACAATCCTCTTCCTATCAACACTAATACCCCACCTTCAAGCCCACCTATTGATACGAATTAACTTTTTACACAAGTCATTTAACAAATGAACATCATACAAATAACCAATCAATCTCAAATGATGATAATGAAAAAACATTTATGCAACATAATTATTTATCCACCTTAAGTCATCGTGTCTCAACCAAATCAAAATTTTGTCCCTCCACTTAGAGATGCCAATGGTAATATCATCCCTCAACCTTCAATGCATAACAAAATGCTTCAACATCTTCAAAATGAACCTTCAGCTCCATTTATTGCATCCATATATATTTTAAACATTTCTCCAAATATCACATATAATGGGACTAAATACCCTACTCTCTTTCTTAAGTCTTTTAGCAATCTCTATAAGGAATGAGTCCAAACTAACACCTTTACTACCACTAAGCTCTTAGCCAAAACTTTTGTTGGTGATGCACTTGAATGGTACAACCAAATTCCTAGACATTCCATCTCACAAATAGAGCATTTAGTCAATTCTCTAGTGAAGGAATTCCAATGTGATGACCTCATTGAAAACTACCTTATCCATTTTATCAATGCGAAGTAACTTCCTAATGAATATGTTCATACTTTCATCAAATGATGGAAGTCTCTTACTCATAAAGTGGACCATCACATGAATGATGATACTCTTTTAAAACTATTTGTCACTACTCTTAAGCCTCCTCTTCAATACAAAGTTTGAATATTTTCACCTAAAACTTTAGAAGAAGACTTAGACCAAGAAAAAAGACAATACTTTCTTATGGCTCAATTTGAAACACCTTAAATAACTACTAAAGAATATTTCCAATATTCTTCTCATACCATTGATTCATATAAGCCTCCCCAACGTCAAACTAGAGCATCCAATTCAACCAATATTACCCCAACCCATCCTCCCTTAAGTATAGAACAATTTAAAGATAAATTTCCACCCTCTAAACCTATTATCTTTGATCCTTCCAAAGCTCCTCCAAAATGGTATAATCTTAATAAGTTTTTTTGGTGGCATGCTATTATAGGTCATTCTCATGAGTCTTGTCGTGATTTTCATCAATTTATTATATCTTCCTTTCTTGGTCCACATTTCAATCTTGATATTCTCACCAAAGAACATTATCAAGACTATATTCAAGCTTCTCAAATTGAATTTCAAAAACCACAATCACATCAACATCAACTTACTAATGATAAAAAACAATCATCCCATACTTATACATCATCTACTAATTTTATTAAAACAATAATTGATCCTCATTTCTACACCAATAAGGAAAAGATATCTAACATGAACAACTTTAAAAATATCATGGCATCCATTGAATCTAACCCCTTAAGTCACATGAACCAAAAGATTACCTAGTTTAAATGTCTACTCCAAAGCATATCATACATGGTCCTCCTTTACCTCCTTTACCTATTCATACCTCTCATACACATCATATTTCACATGAAACATCCTTAAACACTAACAAAACAACATATTCATATATCTCTAAATTCACCTACCAACCCAATGCAAATCATTTTCCTGACCCAATGTTACCTCATTCCACCTCACATGTTGGGGCATATTATGATGCCCATCCACATATGCCTTCAAAATTTGGGGAATCTTGTGATGCCCATCCCTACATACATTTTGCCATTGGGGCATATTTCAATGCCCACTCTTATTCTACAATGCATAATAATAAATAAATTCAGCTTTAAGAAACCTTTCGAGACTTATAGACTTGTATTTCACATGCTCATCTTTGATACAGACATTAGCATAGATCTTACTTGTTCTTTTTATCTCATGCTTTTGTGTATTTTTATTATTTTAGTTTCACTTTCCTAAGCATCATAATTTTCCTTTATGTTCTTTGGATTTTTTACACATCACATTTGGCATTTGCTTTCATGTTTGTCCTCATATATTTAATTTATTTTTTGTATTTTTTTATCATTCTTTACCTTGTTATCTTTATGATAATTTTTTCCCCTTTCTTTAGCATTTACTTCTTGATGTACCATAGTCTTCTTTATATTTTTACATTTCTCTTTTGACACCCTCGTGGGTTTTTATTTTGTGAGTTGCTTCGTAAGACCATGGATAGGACCTAGTACCCCTTACAAAACCACCATCTTTTAATCATTTATCTCTCTTGTTGTTGCTTTCCAATGCTATTTTTTTTATCCTTTGGGTTTTTATTTTTGGTGACTTTCCTTATAAGAATGCTCCCTCACTTTAATTTTTACTTACTTTTTGTCAGCCCTTAGGTTTTTATTTTATGAGTTGCTTTGTAAGACCATGGATAGGACCCAAACATCCTAATAAAATTACCATCTTTTCATGTTCTTTATCCTTGTTCTCAACTTTTGTTTTTGATTCATTTTTTAGATGGAATCTACATAACAAATTACGTTAGCATGTTTTCCTCCATTTTCCTCTTTCTTATGATAAGGAATCACGCTTTTCTATCATTGTATCCCTCTTTTCCCTTTGTCACATTTTTTTTTCAATTTGAAGGAATTCAAACTATTTCATGTGTCATTCCTCTTGATTTCCCCTTTCTTTCATCTCTGCATTGGATAAAACAAGGTCGAAGTCAAGATAGAATTTTTAATTCACCTAGATTTATGAGACTCTTAGACCCCATTCTCTTTGAAGTTATCTCTCTTAGCAAACTTGTCCCAAGTATTCAAATGAAAGTCATCTTTCACACCCATTTTTTGTTTTCCAAATCCATATGTAGGAGGAATAAAAAAAGACATCAAGAAAGTTAAAATCCAAATCATTTGAAACAAAAGGCAATGATATATAAAATTAACATACAAATCTCAAAAGTCAAATTCACATCAAAAGAAGTGATTACAAGAAAATATCCTATCTCCAATCAAAGCTAAAACTCCACAATCAACTTCACGCAGAGTCGAAGTCCTTTGGGGTGTAGTAAGCCATTAGATTGGAATAGAGGATTTCAAAAAAAAACTCTATGATGCTACCTAATTTTTCATGCAAGTACCCAATCTTTGTAGTAAACCAATGGATCTATAAGAGGACTTGAAGAATGGGGAACACATCATGGGAAGGTAGGTCCATTTTAATTTTCTTGCATATAGCCTTCATGGGATGATTTATATAATCCATTTATTTACCCAAGACTTGTCTGGCTAAGAGAATTTCTTCATAGTTATTCAGGTCAAAAGTCCTCTTATGTTGACAAACCTAATTTGAGTGTATTAACTTTGATAAAGATTTCCCCTACCTTGGTTTTTCCTTCATTCTCCCCTCCACCCATTTCATTTACTCCTTTGACAGGCAACTTGTGATTCCAAATCTATTTTTCCTCTTCTTTATTTCCTTCTTCTTCACCTATTAAAAACATGCTAGCACTACTTGGTTTTAGTTTTATCTATCTTTCAATGCAAAACAACATGTTTTAGCAACTATGGATCACTCTTTTCTTTCTTTTATCATTATTGTGCTACCCTTCTATTGTAGATAGTTGATTCTACACCTTTTTTCTATTATTATATATTTGTCTTTATGTATGCCTTCTTCATGTTTGTCTTACATCTTGACTTACATTTCATTCTTTCATGCCTATCTTATATGAGGTTACTTTTCACCTTCTTTCATATCTTTGTTAGATTTGTCTTGCATATTTTACATGTTTCCCATCATAATTTAGTATGTTCTACATTCCTTTTTGCCATTTATATTTTACTTATCATTTATACTTTTCTTTCCAATATCATTTGTCATTTATTTCATATTATCTATTATTTATTGCTAATCATTTGTCATTTCCTTTTCCAATAATTTGTGATTTTTTAAAATCATTTGCTATCCTTTTATCATTTATTTGACTTCAATATTCTATCCTTTCCTTACCAATCCTAATTTACCAATTTTTCTAAAAACTATATATTTTCCACTATCATATGCCTATATTTCAAATAATTTTCTTTTTGGCTTTTTTTTGCACTAACTTCTATAAGTTCAACTAATGTTATCCACATTGGCCACCTTCACATTTCTTGTAGTCTAATTCTTTTTCTACAACATTAAGGTAAGTTAAAGGTATGTGTTTTTTAGTAATGTCCTTTCATTTATCTTATTTGTTTCTTACTACACCATACTTAACATTAGCATTGTGTGTTATCATGTTCTATTTTCTAAAGCACCATCCCGTGTTGTACCTACGTGACATGTGATGAGATTCAGCTAGGGCATATGAATATGCATAATATTTTTAAACTTTTATTGATTACTAAAACTTTTTATCTTTTAAGAACTTGTTGAGACTTAAACTCTCTGAGTGCATGCCTTAAGGAGTGCATCGAGAAAGGGGTGGGTAGACCATCGATGCTTCATAAGATTTTTTTTCCTTTTGCCACTTGCCATCTACACACTTGTCTCCTAAAAAATTTAACCCTAAGATTACTTATTTCTTTCCTAACCATTCCTATCATTTTCCATTTTTATACCTCTTTTCCTTGCTTTATCTCCCTTCTTCCTATTAAACAAACTAGATCAACCACCATGGCTGACCTAATGCATTTTTAGGCTTCTTGTTTAGCAAAGTAGGTCAACCTAGTTGACCTAGTATAGTTTAGGGACATTTTAGCTCTTTTTTTATTTACCTTTCAACCAACCTAACACAAACCTTGTGAGTTAACCCAAAAATATGCTAGGTTGATTGGGTTGACCTAGCACAGTCAACATTCCTAAATGATGTTAGGATAAGATACTACTATATATGTAAGGTAATTTACCACCATTTCATAATAATGAAAAATTAAGTGAAGAAGTGAAAATTAACATCTACCTATTGACCATTCTACTTTGGGAATAAATTTTTAGGGTTAAATACTTTCTTTGGATCTCTGATATCATCTTATGGATAAGTATTTTGGCTGTTTGGGTAGGTTGTGTATCCTAGAGCAGATTTATCTTAGTTATCCTTACATACCATGATAATCTCTTATGAAACACTTTGACCAAGGGAGAGATTGAAGCCCAGTGGGTTCATCTTCAAAGGTAAGTATTCCTAACTTTATTCCTCCTTTGTAAGAGTAGATAGATATAACATATGTATTCTTCTCTTTCATGTATTAGGATTTCATATATATTGATGTGAGTATATGTTTTCTATACATGTTTATTTTTATTATTTATTTATTTTGTTTCTAACCCCCACTTTATGCCATAAGCTTTGGTGTACACTAGATTAGATTTACTTTTCTTTTTATTAGATTAGTGAAATATTAAATCATAGGACTCTTGTAGGGTTGTTATGTAATTGTGTTATACTACAGGCTTTGGAACCCTATCTCACACAGTGTGTTGTGACAAATGATCCCCTTATTGGGTTTACTGGATCCTCACATTGGTCATGATATCATTTAACAATTATATGCTCCCCAATCAAAAGTGTAGGTGTGCTCTATCCCATTCAATCCAAGATTGTTTTATGGACATGATGAATTTTTGATTACATAGAGTAAATAGGTTTTTGCTTTTATTTCTAACATTGTAATTGATGTATCTATGGGTGTATCAATTTTATATTTTTGATCTATATCTATGGATGTTGGTTGCAATAACCAAATCTATTGTGTATATATGTAATTAGGCTCTATCAAAATTGGTCCAATGTCTCCTCCATGTGTCCCCCTATTGATATCTAAATCAACCAGTGGATCCTTGATAGGATCAATGTGGGAAATATTGTTTATAGTATATGGCACAGTAAGATAAGGACTTTAACTATTAGTTGAGTTTTGTGAAGGTCAATAGACCACATATTCCTTAAAAAGAGTGGCATGGGATGCCTTGAACCTCTTACAATAAAATATAGAATAAGAATGGGAAAGAGACCTTGATGTCTCATTTTGAAAGTAAATGACCCCATGATCATTAAGCTGTGTAATTTTTTTATTGAGATAAAAACAATAATTATCTTGATGCCTATTAATACCATGGTATGCCCAAAAGCATTGTCCTTTTACATTTTCAAATATATGTGGTGGATGGTAGTAATTAGGAGGAAGGTTTATCATCCATTTAACCAATAGTAAATGTAATGAATCATGTGGTCTATCTTGTAACCAATCAAACTGTAGTGGTTTCCTTTTAGTATAGGCATATGATTTGACTGTAGGAGGTACTTGATAGGTGTAATATTTTACTCTATGTAGAACTCTTATTGTTTGTTCCTGGGTAGGTCCTATTTATTTTTTATAAGATATTTGAAGCGGGTATTGAACCTTATTGGTTTGTTTCTTTTGTTGGGGAAAACTATTTATAATATGTTTACATTTTGGTGGGAAAATAGATAATTCCAATTTGGTATTTGTCAAATCACATGCATATTTATGCACATCCCAATATTAAGTATCAAATGAAGTAAAGGGATTATGAAATTCTCTTTAATTAAGTGGATAATGAATATCCTTGATAAATATGAATTACACTTCCAAATCTGAGGGGGTGTAGTTTAAGGAATACAAGATATCCTTAGATATAATGACATAGTATTGAAAGGATTCATCCTCATTTTGAGTTAAAGCTTGTAAGTGTTCCAATGGTAGCTTTGTTACTATATGCATATGTAAATTACATAAGAGTACATTATTTTTTTAAAGGTTGCTAAGGAACCATTTAGGAGTGTATAGAACCAATCAAAAGCCTCTTGAGCTAAACTTCTATGGAAAGATTTTAATAAAAATCATCCATTTGTAGATCAATGTTCAAAGGAGTGTATATATTATTTCAAATGATTTATAGGATCCAAAAGTGGAAGAATATGGATAATAAAAAACATATATAGTAAGGGGTTGGTCCTATAAGATATTATCATTAAAATTAGCCTCATGGGAGGGAACTTACAACTTAAGAATAGTCATAAGTTGTTGAAGATATCTCATGGTAATCATTAAACATAACATATCATTAGGGGGTGTTGGTAAAAAGGCTAAAGAATGTCTTAGAGTTTATAATTTTACATACATATGGAATATATGAATAATAGGATCCTTATCACCCCTCATTGTATTTTAGGATAGGATAATCATGTGATTTGTAAACATTAGGTAAAGGGATATACACTTTGCATGATAATTCAAGAGAGATCGTTATATCATTTTGGATATCATAAATGTTAATGCAATAATTATTTGAAAGAGCATGAGTACTTGGATTTTTATTATATGTAAGAGGGATAAAATTTATGCTTTAATTATTTTCATCTATAATTGGAACATGATTTTGGCAAAAAAAAGTAAAAGAGGGAGAAAGAGGAATGTTCTCAATTTTATTATCATAGGAAGGAAATATGCAATCTTCATTTTAATTTTGAACTCAAAATAAAATGGGATAGAAGATGCAATATCACTTTCTAATTTAGGTACATCATTGTTATATGAGAAAGGGATGTTAGCATAACCAAAATTGGAATCTTGAGTTGCCTTATTGCTACTTGACTTTGGAAGTTATTTCATTAAGAACCCTTTGGTAAATATTTTTTGCTTTTTATCTTGAATTGTAAGAAGAGTAGAAGAACGTGTGTCCACAGTACTTTATCTAGTATTATAAATTTAATCTTCTCAATCTAAAAGAATAGGAAGAGAAGTAGTACATGCATTTGTATCATTGAGATATAGAGAGATAAGTAGTTTCAATAGTTGCAAGTGAGTGATATAAATAAGGAACAAGATTTTACACATTGTCATTACCTTGGAAAGAAGACACACTCACTTTCTTCACTATTTTCATCATTTGAAAAAGAAGATAAGCATTCAATTTTTGGTTCATATTGAGAATTTTTGCATGAAACATTGCTAGTTTAAATATTAAAAGTGTTAGTTTCTTGCACATATATTTGATCATATTTATGTGATATACTTATAAAATTAATCATTTGTAAATTTTTAGGCCTCTCATTATTTGAAATAGAGAAATAAGAGAACTAGGATCCTCATATTTACATATAAGAGGGGTATAATCCCTCTCATAACCATATGAAAGAATGTTATGATTGTCAACATATTCATTTAAACTCATTTTTATCAATTTTTTCATTAGAATAGTAATAAATAAATGAGGATTAAGAACTTATTTTAACTACCATAAGATTTTCATATGCAATACATTGATCATTGGTAATATTAAACCAATGATAAAAAAATGGTGTTTCGTAGAGCTTGTAGTAGAATTAAAATGTAAGGCTCCATTTTGTATAATACTCATCTTTGCGAAAGATGACTATGGAACTATGACTTATATGTTATGATTATTGACTTATGTTGTTAAGTCATGTTTAGCTGAGATGTGTAAGGATTTTATGAAGGATTTTCATGTGTTTAGAACCATGAGAAAGACTTATTATTGATCATGTTTTGATTTATTGCTTATGAAAGTATGATTTTATGCTTATGCCTCCTATGTTCAAATTATTGTTTATAAGTTGATAAAATTATCAATTAATTATATATGGAAGCACATGAGATTATATATGTGAATGTTGATACTCGGTGAATGTTAGGCTATGGATAATTGATTAAATTCCTTATTTGATTAAATTTTGTAGCTTCAACTACTAGGTTAGAGGAATTTGATGTGTTTATCAAGTGTGAAAGAATAATAAAAAGGCCAATGAAGAAATGAGATTATTCCAAGCATGGTTTTATCACTAATCAATTATATTAATCTTTTTAAAAACATTTCTAAGTTATTGGTTGCCTATATATCTATCTACCACCTTTGATGACTTAATTCTTGTGTTAGAAAGTTAGCCTTTATGCCTAGTTGGTGAAACTTGTTATTTCTAGGACATAAGATATGGTAGCCAATGTCTAATTTGTCTAGTGTTTGATTAACATATTTTAAGATTGATTTCCTTAGACTAAAATCTAGTGGGAAGGTAGGTAAGTGAATGAAAATAATCAACCAAAAAAGTCTGCAAGAGCTTTCATTCACCTTAACTGAGCATAGAAAAGATCATCCCTTAATGAGGCATGGCTAGTGAGAGGTTGGTGGTTGGATAACCCTAAAATGTCTTTTATAGTAGTCAAACTACCTTAGTAAAGGACTTTTTTCCAATTCAAAAAAAAATTTAACTTAGTATAGAAGAAGGAGAAACAATAGATAGGATCAAAATGTTAAGAGAGCCAAATCTAGATACCTAGAGGATAGTGCCTAGGTGGTCTTAATGTCGATAGGTGGGATTCCTTTTAAATTATGGTTTTTGTTATTCATTTAGAATAAATTGAAATATTCTTTGCTCACTTTTATTACTTTAGGGGAATGAGACCACTTATTTTAATCTACCTATTTTATTGTTTTCCTATGGTTGAGCATTGGTTTCCATGTAGTGTTTGTCCTTTGAGGACTTTGGAGAGGTTGTTCTTCCTTATTTGCATGATATTTTGATCTTATGCATGTATTGATATATTATTGTGACACTATGTGATGGTGGTTTGGGAGAAGCAATTTTATGATGGTAGTGTATCAAAGTCTTCATATGTGGGGCACAATGGAAGGTTGTTTGATCCTCCCATGAATGTCATGATGGAAGTAGTTGAAGTCCTCTTATACAGGGCATAATGGTAGGTTTCATCTTTCCCATGACCTTTAAAATCAATAAATTGAGTTATAGAATTTTATGTAGATCTTGGTATGTTATAAGAACTTGTCTACATATACTATGTTATTGAATGTTTTACTTCCTTTGAGTGGTCATTAGAATGCTTATTTATTGATATTAAGATGGTAATCTCTTTAGGAATAACCAGGAATAAAAATATAGGTGTTACATGGTCTTCCCTTGTGTTAGAAACACTTAATTAGATTCCCATCCTTTCCCTTTTCAAGTGATATAAACATGCTCAGAGATGAGTGTCTCATGTTTGGGGGTGTCTAGAGTAGCAACTTGATGATAACAAAAAGTTGGGTGGTGAGCCTTCCTTATTATTGTTAGAGGTAAAATCCTTGAGGGGGGAGGGTGAATTAGTGAGCCTAAATAATTTAAATTCAATTTCAAATCTTTCAAAACTCTTAATCAGTTACCATAAGCATTCATGAAACATACACATCATTCATAGTAATGAACAAGAGAGACAATGAAAGATCAAGCACATAACACATGACATATATGGAAAAACCTATTAGGGGAGAAAATAAAGTAGAACCTACAATTGTACTATTGTCCTATAATAACAAGAACCAATTTAAACTAGTTACAACTGATTAAGGAACTACAATCCCTTTTTAGTGAGACTACAATCCCATAAGGTGCTACAACACATGTTTAGCTAAACAACCATAACAACTAGATTTTTATCAAGATTCACCTTGTAAAGAGTTTAAAACCCCCTAGATGTTGAGAAGCCACAAAAATACCTATGAACACAACATCTCCTAAACACTAATTACCTATCAATCTAATGGAGAAATAAAGTGTGAACTAGGAATTTGACTTAGAAGAGGAGATTAGTATTGTGTTAGTGAATGAAACCAAATAAAAACACACTAAACTAACATCTTCATGCCTAGTTACTAGGGTGATATTAGTAACAAAAATAAATGATAAACACAACCAAAAACTAATGAAAAACAAGAATTCCTTCACCTTCTTTGGATGCTCCAAATGCCTTTGTAGTAGTGGCTTGCTCAGTTGACCTTTAGTGTTTCAAATTGATCAGAATGCCTTAGTGTTTCTAGGCCAAATTGTGCACTTTAGTGAAAATTGTTCAAAACTTTGGTTAGAGGTCATTCGTGGCTAAATTTAGGTGTCTATAGTTTGCCCTTATTTGGGAAGGCATTTCAAGCTATAAGCATAGTAACATCTTCTAAAATAATGAAAATTTCATGTATGTCTATAACTACAATGATGATACACTAACTGTATGATGGATTTCACAAGTAGGTCGACAAATAATCCCTTGATAAGAAGTAAAATGAGGGGACCAAAGAAAGGAAAGATGATGGGGTGAAAACACAATAATTTTGATAAGAAGCAAAATGAGGGGACCAATGAAAGGAAAGATGATGGGGTGAAAACACAATAGTTTTTAAATAGTAGTCAAAATCATTGAGAATGCAATTGGGATGGTGTACAATGGTTTTCCCAAAGGTGGTTATAAGCATTGTACCTTGATAGTGGCAACATGGTATGATAACACAATGATTTGCCCAAAGGCTTTTATAATCATTTAGAAGATGAAGATGCCCCAGTTAGGATAGACAAACAAGATAATAACATGCACATATATGGGCATAAAAAGTAAAGTGGTGACAACACAATGATTTTCCCAAAGGTGGTGATAATAATTGAGAAATGTAGGTGGGATGGTGTGCAATGATTATTGAGTTGTGGAGCTAAAAGCTACACCAAATGAGCAAATGCAAGGTTGTTGTATTTACATAGTCACTGACATTAGTCATGGATCAACTAGAGGCTACTAACATCAGTTATACATTAGCTGATGCCAGTCATGTATAGGCAGATAGGGACCAACATTGGTCACTTGTGCGTTCCAAAAGTCTATTTTTGTGGAAGAAATAGATTGTTTGCATGATATGTTTAACCGTTAGTTGTAAGTCTGCATTTCTATTTTTGGCAGGACTAATTTGAACCTTTAATTAGGAGGTGTATCTAATGGTTGAGAATGCATAGCTTATGATCCCTAATTCTATATAATAGGGATAAATCTTCATAGCTTGGGTATGAGAAAAAAGATGAATCAATTCAAGTAGCTGAATTGTGTTTGTAATTGAGAGAGAGAACTCTTAAGGGAAAGAGATTTGTACATCTGAGAGGTGTGGAAGAAAGAGAGATTTCTTCAATTGTATTTCCTTCTGGAAGAGTTTAATACAAGTTTTCATTGTTTCTTGTATCTCTTATTCTTTGCTGATTCTAATTTCTAGTTACTTATTATTCTGGTTTAATTTTGTGTTTAGTTGCTTACACAAAAGTAATCAATTGTATCTTATTAGATCCTGACAAGTGGTATTAGAGCTTGAGTCTACTAACAGATGGTTTCAAATCTATTTAGTGTGTGTTGATTACAGGTCACTCACAGGGGTTTCTATTTGAGTGGGAGTATAACAATGGTAGAAGAAAGTAAACTAAGAATAGACAAGTTTAATGGCAAGAATTATCAATTATGGAGGATGCAGATAGAAGATTATCTGTATCAAAAAGATCTATACTTACCGTTGGGAGGGGTTTCAAGCAAGCCCACAGATATGCAAGATGAAGAATGGAATGTTCTTGATAGAAAGGCTCTGGGATCCATAAGGTTGAGCCTGGCATCTTATGTGATTTCCAACTTGTCACAAGCAAAGACAACGATAGAGTTAATGGATACTTTGGCAAATTTATATGAAAAGCCCTCAGCTTCAAATAAGGTATATCTTATGAAGCAATTATTTAATTTGAAAATGCAAGAAGGTGGATCTGTATCTACTCATCTTAATGATTTCCATGTAATAGTAAATCAGTTAAATTCATTCAAAATAGTTTTTGATGATGAAATTAAGGATCTCTTAATTTTATGCTCTTTACCTGAAAGTTGGCATAGATTGGTAATGGCAGTCAGTAATACTACATCTAATACAAATATCTTGAAAGTAGATGATGTTGTTAGTGTAATCTTGAATGAAGAAATTCACAAGAAAAGCACAGAGGAAACATCGGGTAATAATTTAAGTATTGAAAGCAGGGGAAGGCAAAAAGAGAAGTGCAAGCAAGGGAGATCAAGGTATAAGTCAAAGATGAGAGGTAGATCCAAATCCAGAAATAGAAGAAAAATAACCTGCTGGAATTGTGGAAAGATAGGGCATACAAAGAAATATTGCTGGTTTCCGGTTAAAGATGAAAATCAACATGAAGGTAAAGAAGAAGCAAAAGTTGTAGGTATTGTTGCACAAGATACTTTTACACTTTCTTTGGATAATAGAATAGAATCTTGGGTTGTAGATTCTGGTGCCTCTTTCCATGCTACCCCAAATAGAGAATATTTCAATGATTATGTCCATGGAGATTTTGGAATGGTTTATTTAGGGGATGATGAGCCTCATAAAATTGTTGGCAAAGGAAAAGTGTAGCTGAAATTACAGAATGGCAACACATGGGTGTTGAAAGATGTCATGCATGTACCCATCCTGAAGAGGAATCTGATTTCTATAAAAAATTTGGGGGATGAGGGTTGCATAGTAACTCTCACAGCTGAATCTTGGAAGGTTTCTAAGGGTGCACTTGTATTAGCCAGAGGTAAGAGAGTAGGTACTCTCTATTTATGTAATTGTATTACTGATTATTCTACTTTTGTATTATCTACTTCAGATGTAGATGCAAAGTTGTGGCACCAGAGGCTTGGCCACATGAGTGAGAAGGGAATGACTATTCTTAAGTCAAAAGGTAAGCTTTCAAATTTGAAAAGCATAGATCTAGATTTTTGTGAACATTGTATTTTTGGAAAACATAAGAGAGTGAGTTTTCTCAAAACTAGGTCAACAAAGAAGAAGCACAAGTTGGAGCTTGTTCACATAGACGTGTGTGGACCAGCTCAGGTAGTTTCTATTGGAGAATCATATTATTATGTTTCTTTCATTGATGATGCTATAAGAAAGGTATGGGTTTATTGCATAAAGAAGAAATTTGATGTTTTTGACACGTTTAAGAAGTGGAAAGCTTTGGTTGAGAATGAAACAGGTTTGAGATTGAAGTGCCTTAGATCTGACAATGGTGGTGAGTACTGTAGTTATAAATTCAATAGATATTGTTCTATGAGTGGAATACACAGGGAAAGGATGGTTCCAAGGACACCTCAGCAA
The DNA here is from genome assembly GCA_037957365.1 of Torreya grandis. Taxonomy (NCBI): domain Eukaryota; kingdom Viridiplantae; phylum Streptophyta; class Pinopsida; order Cupressales; family Taxaceae; genus Torreya; species Torreya grandis. Next base: position 2,381,078 of record JARHVA010001552.1, read on the forward strand.
AATGGAATTGCTAAAAGGATGAACAGAACAATAATGGAGCGTGCACGGAGTATGAGGTTGCATGCTGGTTTGCCCTTATAGTTTTGGGTAGAAGCTGTAGATATTGTGGTTTACCTAATTAACAAAGGACCTCTACTACTCTAGATGGTGGAATTATAGAAGAGGCTTGGATAGGTAAAAAGGTAGATCTTTCATTTCTCAGAGTTTTTGGTTCTGAAGCTTTTGTGTATGTTGATAAAGAAAATAGAAAGAAGCTGGATGCTAAATCTATGAGGTGCACTTTTATTGGTTATGGCTCTGGGAATTTTGAATTCTAGTTATGGAATCTAGGAACTAACAAAATTATTAGAAGCCATGATGTTGTTTACAATGAAAAGGTGATGTACAGTGATCAACTCAAGAAGCTAAATAATACTGAGTAGGGCAATGTTGATTTGGATGAGGTGATGATCCAAAATGAGCTCATAGGAAAGAATTTTCATACATAGGAAAACACACACACACCAATGTTAGTTAGGTAGGAACTGATGTCAGTCATACAGGAACTGACATCGATTAGGCAGGAACCGATGTCGGTTGGGTGGAACTGACGTCGATCAGGTACAGACCTAGAGATGACTAAGATCGGTTACTGACAGAGAATTTGGGCAGACAACATGCAGTGAATGAGTCTCAAATGCCCATAAGGAGGTCAAGTAGGGTAAGTAAACCTCTAATTAGATATTCCCCTTCATTATTCTACTTATTGCTCACTGATAGTGGATAACCAGTGAGTTTTGATGAGGTAATGCAGGTAAAATCCCAAAAATAGTGGGGGCTTGGCATGAATGAGGAGATTAATTCCTTGAAAGAAAACCAAACGTGGGATTTGGTTGAGTTGCCAGCTAGAAAGAGAGCACTAAAAAACAAATGGGTTTACAGGTTAAAGGAAAGTGAGAATGGACAAACGAGACATAAGGCCAGGTTGGTAGTAAAGGGATTTGCACAGAAACTAGGTATTGATTTTGGTGAAATTTTTTCTCCTGTAGTAAAGATGACTTCTATTCGGACTGTATTGTCTTTAGTTGCTATTGAGAATTTGCATCTTGAGTAGCTTGATGTTAAGACAACCTTTCTTCATGGAGATTTGGATGAAGAAATATATATGGATCAACCAGAAGGTTTTGAGGTCAAAGGTAAGGAGAAACTTGTGTGAAGGTTGAAGAAAAGCTTATATGGTCTTAAGCAAACTCCTAGACAATGGTATTTGAGGTTTGACAAGTTTATGACTAAGCATGGTTTCAGTAGATGTCAATCTGACCATTGTGTTTATTTTAAGAGATTGGATAATGATAGATATATTATCCTGTTGTTGTATGTAGATGATATGCTGGTTGTAGGTTCACACATGCAGGATATTACTGAGCTTAAGGTAAAATTAGCTCACACATTTGCCATGAAGGATTTGGGAGTAGCAAATAAAATCCTTGGCATGAGTATTAAGAGAGACAAGAAAAATCACAGGTTGATTTTGTCTCAAGAGGATTATGTGAACAAGGTGTTGAAAAGGTTCAATATGTAGGATGCAAAACCAGTGAGCACAACTATGGCTGGACACTTCAAGTTGAGCAAAGAACAGTGTCCTAATTCACATGATGAGGTAGAGTACATGAGTAGAGTTCCATATGCTTCCACAGTTTGGAGCTTAATGTATGCAATGGTATGCACTAGACCTGATATTGCCCAAGCAGTGGGAGTTGTCAGTAAGTTTATGGCCAATCCAGGGAAGGAACACTGGAAAGCAGTTCAGTGGATTCTCATATATCTGAGAGGGACTAGCAGTAGGCATTTATGCTATGGAGGGTCAAACACTTCTCTACATGGATATGTAGATGCGGATATGGCACGTAACTTGGATGGTAGGAGAAGCACCACAGGATATGTCTTCACTATTGGTGGAACATCAGTTAGCTAGATTTCAAAGTTGCAGAAGGTTGTTGCCTTGTCTACTACAGAGGTAGAATACATTGCAGTCACAGAGGGTAGCAAAGAGATGATATGGATGACACGGTTCACGGAAGAGTTGGGAAAGGAGCAAGAGAGTTGCAGATTGTACAGTGATAGTCAAAGTGCAATTCATTTGGCAAAGAATTTAGCCTTTCATTTAAGAACCAAACATATACAACTTAGGTACCACTTCATTAGACAGGTATTGGAGGATGGTGAGTTGAAGCTGGAAAAGATCCATACAGATAAGAACCCTGCTGATATGTTAACAAAGCCGGTAACAAAGGAGAAGTTGAATCTTCATTCAACTTTTGTTGATCTTCAAGATTGAACTTGAAGATGGAGAAATAAGCTAGAAGATGTTACTGTATAGGTACAGGTGCAGCTGTTTATCTCTAAGTGGGAGATTATTGAGTTGTGGAGCTAAAAGCTACACCAAATGAGCAAATGTAAGGTTGTTGTATTTACACAGTTGCCGACGTCGGTCATGGATCGACTGGAGGCTGCCGACATTGGTTATGCATCAGCCGACGTCGGTATGTGCAGGTAGATAGGGACCAATGTCAGTCACCTGTGCATTCTAGAAGTCTATTTTAATAGAAGAAACAGATTGTTTTCATGATATGTTTAACCGTTAGTTGTAACTCTACATTTCTATTTTTGGTAGGATTGATTTGAACCTTTGATTAGGAGGTGTATCTAATGGTTGAGAATGCATAGCTCATGATCCCTAATTCTATATAATAGGGATAAATCTTTATAGCTTGGGTATGAGAAAAAAAGTGAATCAATTCAAGTAGCTAAATTGTGTTTGTAATTGAGAGAGAGAACTCTTGAGGGAAAAAGATCTATACATCTGAGAGGTGTGGAAGAAAGAGAGATTTCTTCAGTTGTATTTCCTTTTAGAAGAGTTTAATACAAGTTTTCATTGTTTCTTATATCTCTTATTCTTTGTTGATTCTGATTTCTAGTTACTTATTATTTTGGTTTAATTTTGTGTTTAGTTGCTTACACAAAAGTAATCAATTGTATCTTGTTAGATCTTAAGAATGATTTGACCATAGGTGGTTATAATCATTGAAACTTGATTATGGAAAACATGATTGATTTGTTGAGTAATGATGGTAACCTAACACAGAGGGTAATGATGAATTAGAATAACCTACTAGTAGGGAGATGCTCATCTAAACTAATAAAGGTTGAAATTCTTTCATGGTTAATTACTTTATTTAGGATATGGTTGGGATTGAATCAGGCTATTAATGCTAAAGAGATGTTGATGCCACCATTGTTGAATAGACTTCTTGAAGATAAGGCTTATTGTCACACATGTCAATAGGCATCATGGTATAACATCATGAAGACTTGGTTGAAATATGCATAAAGATTAACTCCAAAAATCCAATACTCAAATAGAAAACAATGTACCAATGATAGAAACCACGATGACAATGTAAAAATATGAATATGGATGGATTTGAGTATAAGTGTGAGTAAGGAATCACCCAATGAACACACATAAATTGAATCAAGTAAATAGTGCTAAAAGTAAACAAATAGGTAGATAAAAAAATAAAATAAGTAGAGATAAACAAACAAAAAACACAATAGAAACCATACGAACATTACCCCTAGAAAATAGGTGACAACTTAACAAATGAACAAAATGGGGGAATATAAGAAAATGAATGGGGTGGTTGAGCTATCTCCATATGTAATAGGCAAATAAACATTACCTACATAGTTTCATGGATGTAATATCTAATAAAAAACTTCAATCCAAATGTAGTTCTTTTAGGGAATGAGAAGAATGTGATAAATGATGAAAATAAAAAGAATGAATATGATAGAAGAAGATAAACGGTCTTGAAAAATGGCAAGTGCATGAGAGAAAATTCCAAAAAGGATGGGGAAACTAAGTAACAAGTGGTTTTCTTGAAAATTAGTAAGGGTTCTCAGAATCCTTAAGGCAAAGAAGTGGTCAAATGTTTTTGGTTTTTTCTAACGATTTTGCAAATATTTTGAAAATTTGGAAGTATCTCAACTCGATCAAGAATGATGAGACACTAGATGGTTTAAGCTCATAAAATATATAGAGCATTCAAACTTAGGTTACTCTCAAAATGTTGAGAACATTCAAACTTAGGTTGCTTACAAAATAAAGAGAGCATTCAAACTTAGGTTTCTCACAAAATGGTGAGAGCATGAAAACTTAGGGTGATCACAAAATTATGAGAGCGTTCAAACTTAGACTGCTCACAAAATGGTGAGTGTTGTGGAATGGATGACTGAGATAACCTCAAAAAGTATCGATCACTGACTACATAGTCCCAAATTAGGACCTCAAGTCACTATAGTTCCACCCTATAACAAAGGAATTCAACTAATGTAGCAATCAATTCAAACAAAATAGGCATAGGTGGTAAAAAGGCATAGGATGGCATAGGAAGTAGCAAGTTAGTATGTCAAGACTTTAATAAACAAATGTTGTTCCTATTTTACCCATAGGTAGTTATAACTAGGACACAACATCATAGATAAATGGTACTATTTTGCCCAAAAGTGATTATAATTAGTAGCAAGATTGGTGATAAGAAAGGAATAACAAACAAAGGATGCAACTGTCAAAACTTCTATCATACTGCTCCAAAATATGATCTCTATTTGAAGTACTTGAAATAATGGATGAAACTGATCATATTCTTCAGTGTTAAAAATGTGTAACAAATGGAAAAAATCAAGGTAAAATAGGCTAGGCTTTAGAACACCTCTGGTTGATAGAATAGAATGGTAAAGCGGATATGGCTAATAAGATGGCTAAGAATTATAGTTATACAAAGAAGAATAGTGATAAAATGACATAACTAAAATGGTCCTTACAAATAATACACCCTAGCACTCAAGCATAGTATTACTTGAGGTGAATAATATTCATCAGATCTAGAATTTCATCTCCATCTAGTGTGGTATGCTTATATGCTCCTGATCCATAATCACAATAATGATGAAAGGCCCTATCTCGTTTGGCATGAATTTGCCTTTATGATTTTTCTTGATTGTGGTATTCTTTTGGTTTTCTTTAAGAGAAATATTGTAGAGAGGATTACAAATAAATTAAGTCAAGCATTAGTCCATAAATAATGAACATGAATAAATAACTAACTAACCAAGCCATTAAAAATTATCCAAAACTTTGAGTGATGGAGAATTTGAATGCCGAGCACGCGCGTGCACGAGCGTGAACCCAAATCCTGAACTAGGTAGCCGTTGATCCGGTGGCTGGTGTGGCCGTGGCTTATGCTATGAAAGGGACTCCACCTGTGAATGGGGAAAGGATCCTGATTGCCCATTCTTCTACGGAAGGGGGTTCTTTTCTAGTTACGAATATAGCAAAAGGATCCCCTGTAATTAGTTCTATCCCTGGTTCAAAGGGAAGAACTTATGCAGATGTGGCTGCTTTTGAAGTTAAAATACATGACGCAAAACATCAAGCTTCTATTGGGAGTTCGTGCGTTTCACTAGTAAGTGTTGTAAATCTTGTTAGGGTAAATCTAGATCCTGATACAGTTGAAGCAATCTTTATTCAGGTAGAATATTTTTTAGAGTATGGGGTATTTTTTGATTTTGTGGCTACTGGCCCTCTCTTGCAAATCTACATGGCTGGATCTCCAATACCTGGCTATCACGGATTGATGGAAATGTTGAAATATACCCATGTGTTAAAGGTTTTTTTTTTAGCTTTATTCCAAAACTCTAAGGATAGGAGGACTATTCTATCCAACAATAATTTTTTATGGATGGGTAAATACCCTCTTATGGCCAAATGGTGGCATATGGATTTCAATCCTCTCACGAAAACCTTCAACAAGATCCCTGTCTGGGTTCGGCTCCCTAATTTACCAATACATCTATGGCATGTATCGGTGTTTAAAACCATCAGAAATGCTATAGGGGAGTTTTTATTTGAGGATGAAGAAACTAAGAGGTTTTACCACTCAACCTGTGCACACCTAATGGTTGAGGTGGATGTTTCTAAGGGCCTTCTTGAGGTGATTTGTCTGGACTCCCCTAGGGGTTCTTGGATGCAAATGTTAGATTTTGAAGGTTTACCTTTTCGATGCAGAAAATGTCACCTGACAGGGCATGTTGCAGCCTGGTGTACTGCAGGGAAATCCAAATCTAGAAGATCACCTTCTTGGTGGTCTGAAGCTAATCATGAACATTATTTTGCTAAACAACCTGAGGAAGATTTGACTGATTCAGAAAATGAGAATGAAAAGAGTATCTAGTCTGAATCGATGGATCGGGAGACTCCACTGGAGATAGATCTTGTTGAAGGTACTGTGGAGATTGGATTATGTGATCTCTCTAAATCGATTATTGAGGAGGTGGTGGTCCCTCCACCTGTTTTGAAGGATTCTCCTATGAGCCAGAAGTTGGCTGTTCTCGAAAGGATTTTGTTGAGGCATCGATGCCCCCTGGACTTCATGGATCATGGCCTTCTGAGGACTGGGTTGCTGAGGTAGCTAAGGTAGAGGATGGTTGGACAGAAGTTAAGAGGAAGAAGTCTAAGCCTTTGGTCCCCCCTCTAGATATGAAACTTCGGTCTTGTAAAAAAAAATATTAATAGTTTATCCAGCCCTTGACTGCTATTTTCAGATTCTTGGTTAATCTGGTCTTGCTTTTGCCAGTTCCAGGCTATTTTGTAACCTGGTTGTGCTTAAGGTTTATATCTCTTCTGATGTATAGGGTTTTGGGGCCCCTTCAAAACTTGTTTTTACCTTAATCTAAAACTAACTAACCAAGCCTATCTATTCCTATGGGAATTGAAAAGGATAGGAAGAAATAAATGAAAGAAAACAACACCTTATTACCTTCCCAAATGGATTCACCATACCCATGTGGCTCAAAAACATGTTCTCCCTTGATCAAGCATCCTTGTCTTTGTCAACAATGGTTGTAAGATCCTCTAATACCTCAAGAACACTCCATAAAACCTAGGCTCTTGATTTCAAATCACTAAACTAGCCTATTAATGATCAAATACAAAATCTTGTGGAAATAATATAACATTATAAATTTAAAATATTCAAGATTTTTGAAGATATTTAAGCATATTAACTTTGTACCAAAATAACTTAAAATTAATATCCATGGCCTCTCTATTTATAAATTTTTGAGATTGGTCAGGATCAACCATGACCATCCATCTCAAGATTGAGATGTGTGGCCATGGATAATCCTAATATTTAGAATTAAATCTATAATTATTTTCATCATGACCTTGGAAGAAGGGGAATTGAATAGGCATGGGAGGCATTAACTAGGCATGGGTGACCCATAATCTTGATATTTGTGGCATTTATGGTCTAGGGATGTCTTCCTAAGAAATGATGTCACTTTATGGTGTAGTTAATAGGAATCAATTTTCAATAATAAATATTCAACAAATCTCATGGAAAATACACTTAAGTTATTGATTTGGATTAATTATCCTTAAAAAAGGTTAATCAACATTTGTACAATTATTTCAAAATTATCCCTCAATTAATCAAATTGGTTAGAAAGTCATATTACTGGGTCATAATCTGATTGGAGAGGAACTAGAAGGTGATATTAGATGCATTAGATCTGTATTCCCATTTAGGATGTGGTCAACACCAAATAACAAAGGTACATGATGTGTACCAATGAATTAGAAGAAAAGAGTGATCTAGAGCACTAAATGGTAAAATTATCATTTTGATTTGAAATGATCTGATCAAAGTTAGCTGGCTCAAAAAATGCATTGCCCTATTTAGGGATACTTTGACCTAAATTGGCACTTGTAAGTGACAAGTTCAAAACATTTATGGCATTTTATGGATTTTGACCTAAAATGTGCATTTGAGTAAGATTGAAAATTTTAACACAAATGGTGTTAATAATTGGATGTCTAAAAAGATCACCAAGTTCAAATGTTCTATACTTGACACATTGATTGTAGTGGTCTTTGAGTCTATTTTGATATGCCTGAAGATTGTTGAGCATAGCCATGCATTTCTCATCAAGTAGGTCTAGCTATTGTATGTGAGTTACTTGATGGTTGTGATATTCTAAGACATGCTTGAAATATATGTGCAGTGAAGGCAATTCGACCTCAATGGAAAAGATGGCTTTAGTATCATAAACAAGTGAATATGGAGTGGCTCCTATGGGGCTATGATGGTTAGTATGGTATGCATAAAGGGTGGGGAATATCTATAGGTACCAATCATGACCAACATCATTGACAATATTTTTGTGGATGTTAACAATTATTTTATTCAATGCTTCAACCTGACTATTACCTTAAGGGTAATAGGCTATAGAAAAATGTTGTGTGATGTTATACTCAGTACATAGTTGTTTTACATATTTATTTTTGAATGATCCTCCATTATCAAATATAATTTTAGAGGGGATATCGTAGTGACAAATGAGATGGTTGAAGATGAATTTGGAAATTTACTTTCTAGTCATGTAAGTGAGGGGTATAGCTTCAACCCACTTAGTGAAATACTCGGTGGTGGTAAGGATATGTTTATTGCTGTCAGATGAAGTGGGGTTGATCTTTCCAATGAGGTTAAGTCCCCATGTAGAAAATGGCCATGGTATCAACATTAGTTTTAAAGTTTGGGTTGGGGCATGAATCAAATTAGCATATCACTAACATTTGCCACACTTATTTACATATGTAGTAGCATCTGCATCTATCGTGGGCCAATAATAACTAGTATGTAAGAGTATTTTGGATAGGATGGCTCTGCTAGAATGAGATCCACATACTCCTTCATGAACTTCTCTTAACACTAGTGTAGACTCTACCAAAGTTAAATAATGAAATAGAGTTCCATCAAGACTATGATGGTAAAGGGTGGATCCAAGTAGAGTATAACAACTAGAATGGTGAATAAAGGATTTGGTTTATTTTTGAGATAAGTTAGGTGGTATAACTTGGTCATGAAGGTAGTTGTAAAGGTTTGAGTATCAGATATAATTAGGACCAATAATATCATAAATTATTACAATGGTTAAAGGTTCATGAGCTAGTGTTGACAAATTCTTGACAAGAAATTGATATTCTCTAGCTTTGTCTATTTATCGAATTAGAGAGCCGATAGTAGCCATGGAATCTATAGATATATTACTAGACCTTGGTATATGCTTAAATTAGATATTTTCAATTTGTTTTTTTGGGGTATCGACCATAGCCTTATATGGAACCAACTTATCATCTTTGGTTTGAAAATAGTCTATGACCTAATTGATGATTAAATGAAAATCACCATGAACCTTTAGATGAGATATATTCCATTGTACTACTTGTTGAAGTCTTGTGATAAATGATTCATACTCAACCATGTTGGTTGTATAATGAAAGCTGATTTTGAATGATTTAGGGATTAGATCCCCCTATGGTGTAATAAATAAGAGGCCTACCCCTAATCCATGTGCAGTAAATGAACTATCAAAATATAGCTTCTAGTACTGCTCCTCAAGATATGTGTCAATACTGGTCATTATGGATTCATCAAGGAAATGAAATGTGAGTGGCTTTGTGTCTACAAGAGGCACTTCATCAAGTTGATTTGTAAGAACTTGTCCCTTGATTGCCTTCTGATTGACATACTCTATGTCAAACTCACTAAAAATTATGATCCATTTGGCCATTCTACCTTGTAAAGCTATTTTAGATAGTAGATACTTGAGTGGATCTACTTTTGAAATGACCATGGTATTATTATTCAACATGTAATGGCATAATTTCTAAGCAATGAAGACTAAGGTCAAATAAGCTTTTTCAATAGGTGCATAGTTATGTTCATATATGACCAAGGTATGGCTTAAGTAGTATACTACATGATATTTTATTTTATTATCATGTTGAGCCAAAAGTGCCCCCAAGGAATTATTGGTAGCTGATAGATACAACAAGAATGGCCTTCTTGGCATAGAAGGTAAAAAAATAGATGGATTAATTAGATAGTCCTTGAGTTGTTGAAAAGCTATTTGGTAGTGGTCATCCTAGTGAAATGCAACTCTGTTCTTTAGAAGATGTGTAAATGGATGAAACTTGTCTTCTAATTGAAAGATGAAGTTTTGGATTGACTAGATCTTTCCCTATAAACTATGGAGTTGCTTCAAATTGGTTAGTGGTATCATCTCGATTATAGCATGGACTTTGGCCAAATCAACTTCAATGCCCCTACGAGACATAATGAAGCCAAGTAAATTTCCTAAGGTTACTCCAAACACACATTTCTTTGGATTGAGTCTAACTTTATACTCTTATAATCTTTTAAATATCCTATGTAACACTGTTAGATGGTTGGCCCTAGTTTTGGATTTTCCTAATATGTCATCGACATAGTCTTCAATAATATCATGCATCATATCATGGAATATGACAGTCATGGCCCTTTGATATGTAGCTCCCAAATTCTTATGACAAAATGGCATTACATGATAATAAAATGTTCCCCATGGAGTGGTGAATGTTGTTTTATGTTGGTCTTTTGGTGTTATTCTAATCTAGTTGTATTCTAAAAAGCCATCCATGAGTGAAAGAATTTCATATCCTACCATGGATTCAATGATAATGTCAATATTAGGCAATGGAAAGTCATCCTTAGGACAAGGTTTGTTTATATCATGGAAATTAGTATAGATTTGGATTCTTTTAGGCTTTTTGCTAATAGGTACAACATTAGATATCCATTTTGAGTAGTTAATGAATCGGATGTATCTTGCTTCTAAGAGTTTTTCCAACTCTTTCTCTACTAACAAAAAAATGTGAGGATGCATCTTATGTAGATTTTGTTTCATTGATTTAGCATTGGGATTGACCACAAGGTAGCATAAAACCAAGGTGGGGTCCAAACCAAGCATGTTAGAATAAACCCATGCAAATATATCTACAAATTCTCTCAATAGAGATGTAAAGACTTCACGTTCCTTCTTAGTGAAGGATGCACCTAATTTTATCCTTTTTAGGTCCGATAGAGTTTTGATGTTTACCTCTATTATATCTTTGACTACAAGGGTTGAACCATCTTCTAGGATAGTAGGCAAAGACTTGTATTATTATTCTATATTAGGGTCCTCTATTAGGACTTGCTCTTCAACATCTCTTGGACATGATGAATATGAGTCCCCCAATGGGAGATCTAGCCATGTGACAAAAATAGTCAAAAATTATTGAATAATTTGATCAAATACTTATTGTTTTACAAAACTAAACTTAGATCCATAGGCAAGTTCATCATTGGTGGGTTTTTGGTCTAAATTTGAAGAAGAATGAAAACCCCCATCTAACAATGCCTAAAATAGGTTTTCACCACTAGACTGGCCTTTATCTTTACTTTTTATCTAGTCACTAAGTGCCTCAAAGAGGTTTTCAATTAGGGACCTCAATGTTTTATTTATTTATTTTTGACTAAGGGTGTTCACTCGCTCTCCAAAATAGGGTTCAAGATCTAATGTAATTAAGAATCTTATTTATGATCTCCCAAGGGAACATTTTCTCTAAGGCCTAAAAAGTCATAGAATGCCTCATCATTTTGAAACTCATCAATTAGTAAAGTAGATTCTTACTAGTCCTAATCTATCAATTGTGGATAGTATAACGGTAATGGGCTATGATAAATGACTAGGGTAAGGGTATAAATGGCATTGGTATCAAATAGGTTAGTCTTAACTAGGTCATCAAAGGTGAGGCTATGATCAGACTCTGCTTCACTGCCAACACCATCCTCACTAGGTGTTGGTGATGGAGTTTGAATAAAATATGTGGGGTCACCCCCAAGTGGTTTAAATCCAAGTCCATAAGGTCTTTCATACTTATTCATAGAAATTGGCTCGATGGTTCCTTGATGATTTCATTCGAGGCCTCTACCTTCATAATCTTGATGCTCCATGATCCTATTAATAATATGATATTTTTCACTTTTATAATAATTAACATGGTTGTCATTGTAAAATCATGATTCATCACCTTCAAGAGGGTCTAGTTCTAAGCCTGATCCTGGTACAAATATGATAGGTCCCTTATCTTTGTTTTTTTTGTCAATGCATGCATGGAGAGACTTTAGGTCACCCAAATGTCTTCAAATTTTATGAAATATTGGCAATATGGAAGGTATCACGGGTCACATACTCCCCTGATCCATTATCTAAAATGGTAAAATGATTGGAAGCTTTAGGAGGTGGCATGTGGGAAAGGGAATCCAAGGTATTAGGATCTATGCAATTATCCTGTGAAGGATCAATAAGTATGGACTTTCTTTTATCTTGCTTTGAACTTGGATTCATGCCATACTAATAATTTTAGCTTTGAAACTTGGCCTCAATATGCTTGCAATGTTTATATGGGTGTAAATCCCCGGAAATATTCACTTCCATATTTGAGTGGGAGAACTTGATACATTGGTGTAACATTGATGGGATTGCATGAATCTCATGTAACCAAGGCCTGCCTAGAAGCATATTATATGATAAATCAATATCAAGCACATGGCAAAGTGTATCATGGGTCAAAGGCCCAATGATAACTGGTAAGCTAATGGTGCCTTATGATTCTCTTTATTGATTATCATAAGTTTTGATGGTTATCATTTTTGGACAGAGATCTATCATTGTGTACCCAAGAAGCTTGATGAGCTTTAAAGACATTATGTTGAGGCCTGATCCATTATCTATAAGGACACATTTCAATTTATGCCACTCTATATAAACTTCTGTGTATAATGGGTTATTATGGAGTGGGCCAAGGGAAGACATATCACTTTGGTTGAATGTGACTTATTGGGCTAGAGCTAGGTATCCAACCAAATCTTGGAATTTATTAGGGGATATGTCACTGGAAATAGTGGATTGGGTTAAGAACACATTTAAGATGTTATTTTGGATTGTTGACATTCATAGAAAATATAAAATAAAAATTTGTGCTTACTAGTGTCTTCTATAATTGTTCCATAATATTAAACTTCTTGTCTTGGTCAGCATTTAATGGTTTATTTTGAGGTTGAATGGTTGGCTAAATGATAGGCAAAGTGATGTATGGTTGTGGTCCTGGGATGGTAATATTCAACCTTTGAGTTGTGATTGCACTATTGGGATTAGATACTGGACCATTATTGTTAACAAATGTTGGGAATGGTATGGGACCAGATAAGACAAGTTTCAATTGTTGGTACACTTATATGTGGTCACATGACAAGGATGAGTTGTCGATATAAAGTCCAAAAGGGGAAGTCCTAGTTTTTTGGTTTGCCTATATGCACTCCCAGGTCAAAGAAGGATTATCCATATAATTTAGTTGAATGTTTTTGTGTAGCAACAGTCTAGGCTAATTAGTGTTTGGTCTAGGATTAATGGAGATAGTATTAACACTACCCCTTTCAATATGACCTACAACCCTATTGTAGTTATGTGAAAATACATGGTAGGTTTGTTGGTTGTTACTATTTTAACCTTGGTTTTGTCAATTATTATATTATTATGGGTTCTGCTATTGATTTTATTCATTATACTAGTTCAGCCTTTAATTTTGATACTGTTGATTTTGCTACTGCACTAGCTGTTGTTGTTATTATTGATTGTTTTGCTACTGTAGATTATTATGTCAGGGAAAGGGGTTTTTATAAATACTAAGAGTTTGATTGGAAGTGAAATCACCATTATCCAATGTTATCTCCCCATTATCCCACATATTATCAATTAAATACTTGATTTGGACACATCTTCATAAATTATACCCATTAACCTAATTATATTTACAAAATTCATTTTCATGGTACTAATTAGGATAAAGAATGTCTTATAGATAATACTTTGGTATAGGCCAACTAATCATATTAGCAATATCAATCTTGTAAAATATAGACTCAATAGGTTCTCCTAAGTCACTAAAGACATGATGTTCAGGCATGGTTCTCCTAGGAGAATGGGTTTGTAATGGTAAAGTCTATTGTATTTGTTGTGTAGGTCTTGGTTGTTGTGCTTGTGATATTGGTTTGAAAGGTTATCGGGTAGGAGTTAGCTAAAAAGATAGTGCAAATGACATTTTCACCATTTGCACATGACATTAATTGGTTACTCCATTTCCCACAACATTCCTATTGTGGTTAACTTGCTTTGGTCTTTCTTGGTTATTGGCATGTACCGGTTGCAATGCTTACACTTACATTAGATGTTAGTTTTGACCATTTCCTTGATTGGTACCTAGATTGTGATTGGTTGAATTAAGTTTGATGATCCCTTTATTAATAAGAGCTCACTTAATCAACAAGCCTTTATTGATAATTTCCTTGAAAGTATGTGCACATTGTAGCTCTAGATGATATGTTATCTCACTATGTAAAATTTTAGTAAACACAGTGGCTAATTGTTTATATGGTAAACTATGGGTGAAATGGCTTATAAGGGCTCTCCATCACTATAGATAACTTGTAAAACTCTCACCAGCTTTTTGATTTGCTTTCATTAAGTCCACTAATGAAATCTCATGCTTGAGATTATAAGAAAAGTGTTGCACAATTTTATCAGAAAGATCATCAAAATCTATCACTAAATTCTTGGGAAACTTTAAAAACCACTCCAAGGCTTGTCCAGCCAAGCTCCTTAGAAATAAAATCAAAATGTATATGTCACTATATGCCACTGGTTAACATGTGACAAAGAATTTAGTTAAATGGGCCTTAGGGTCACCTTTCCCTTTGTATTTGTCAAATTTTGGTGGTTTGTATCCTAGAGGAAATGATATCAGTAAATACTCCATGTTGAATGGATAGGAACACATGTAATTGAATTTGAACTTTTTAGTCTATTTCTCAGCTTGAATGGTAGCAATTACATCCTTCATCTATTGCAATTCTTGGGATAAGAAACTAGAAGGAACATTGGTTTGAGGGAGAGTATTAGTTTGGATAGATGGTTGGGAGGTCATAAGTGGGACACTTTGACTAGGGTATGATGGAGATACTTATTAGGGTATATTGGTTTGTTTAGGAAATGAACTAGGAATATGCATACATGGATTATAGTACACTTGGAATTGTACATTTAGCTACACAATATTCTAGTTTGGGTTGGTGATGAAGGTTTGACTAGGAGGATTTTATAGTTGGGATGGAGGGATATAAATATATTGTGTTTTCTATGGTTGAAAAGGGACATGCTACTAACTAATCAAACCTTGTTGTTGAGTGGGAACTTGTGAACCAAGACCCTATCTCTAAATTTGTGGCACATTTTGAACCAATAGTTGTCTAGTAGGTACTTGAGAAACATGGGAGCCTCCTTGTTACATGAATCCTTGTGGAGAAGTGAAAATAGGTTATAGATTTGGCATCTATCATTGACTAATATTTTCACATTGTTGTTAGTCATTTCTTGGTTTTATATTGGCATATTAGTCTACGAATAAAGAGGTATGTTTGTCATTACCTGGTGAGGTAGAACATTAGTTTCCCCTGATTGAGGTGGCAATGTATTTGTCCTCTATTGTATTAGTACACTAGATTGTGCATGCTATTATGGAATACTAATTATTACTTGTTGAGGAGTAGGATTCATCACAATTTATCATTGAGGTGTGATATTAGTTTTTGGTTGACTACCTAATCTCATATGTTGCACACTTGAGGAAGCAATCAATTGAGGTTGGAGAACAGGTGGTGAAGGTTGGGGTACAGAGGCTCCTATTCCTTGGTATGATGATCTACTCATGGTTTAACTATGGGCACATGTTGTTGACTAGTTATGTGTGTGTTAGTACCACTTTGATTGGGATTGGATTTTGTTTGCACATCATCCACTATATTTGGCTCACTATTCTGTGTAGAAGTAAAAGACACTTCTTCAATAATAGGCATATGCAAAAAGTTGTATACCGAAGTGTTTTGTATGAATGGGTTCTGAACTCTAATTCTCTTGACTAGTTGACTCTATCAAAACTCTTGTAGAAGGAATTAAGTCAATAAGAGGTTTGCTCACCATGTTCATCTGATTAAAATTACATGCTAGATTTAGGTAGGTTTAATATGTTGTTTGCATTTGATTAAAGTGGTCTTCCATGATGTTTTTGACTATGTTAGGAATATTAGGGTCCTAATATGTTATTTGGAATAGAGACAAAGGATTTCTAGAAGAAGCCTATTGATTGTAAATGATATTGTGGGGCATTTTTACTAGGTTTGGTAAATTCTCATGAGAAAAGTCTACTAGAAACTTGGCCCCTACCTCTATGGCTCTAACCAAAATCTCATCTTTGTTCTCCAATAAAGGATGCTCAAACAAAAATGGATCATATATGGAATATGTATTAGTAGA
Organism: Torreya grandis; assembly: GCA_037957365.1. NCBI lineage: Eukaryota > Viridiplantae > Streptophyta > Pinopsida > Cupressales > Taxaceae > Torreya > Torreya grandis. The sequence goes on from JARHVA010001552.1 coordinate 2,397,416, forward strand.
ATATGACTATTGAAGAACTGGTTCATCAGTTGTGGGTATTGTAGCTAGGTATTGTGTGGTTTGTTCTTGGTCTTATTCAGATTAAGGTGGTCTATTAACCAAATATTTAACTAATGGATCTTGGATTTTTGCCCCTATTTAAGTATTATAAGAGGGATAAGATTCCATCTTATAAGGAATATTATCTACATAGGGGTCTTGCACCATTTCTTCCTATGTAACCACATTACTAATCTTTGGATTGTACATGAGTCCACTATGAGTATAAGAATACATGTTGGGATCCATAGTCAATGCTTTGTTATAAAAGGTCAAAGAGTTATTCAAACTCTAAAAATATAATGTCTAAAACAAATGATGTTCAAACTTGGTCTAGATTAATCAAAAGGATCAAAAGGTTTATACAAAGATTTATGATAACACAAGCCAACATTAAGTTTCTAATGTTACACATCTTACACAAAAAAAATTAAGTAAATGAATCAAAAATTGAAATTCCAAATGCTAAGGTCAAAGTGTTTCAAATCACTCTAATATAGAAAATTAAAAGATGCTAAGTCTTTTGGCCAAATGTGATGTTAAAAGCTAGGCTCAAACAAAGCATGTGCTAGCACTCTTGGCCAAACGGTGTCAAAATCTAGACTTTGAAAATAGATGAAATTTTTAATCTAACAGATTTGAAACACTTCTAAAAAACATTAGGCATTTGATTCTTAGACATGGAATCAATTAAATAGGTATAAGGTTTGAAAAAAAAGGCACTTTAGAGAGAGTTTAATTTCTCATAAATAATGGTATAAAACTTAGTTCTTTGAACAAATAAGATAGATAAAAGTGAATGGCGTAATTTTGCTAGATAAAGGTTCACAAAAGTATACTTAGATTGGTTTGAAAATTTAGGAACAAATTTTAACTCTATGTAAGAGGGCCTATGAAAAAATATCTAAAATGTTTTAGGTAGTGTAACAGTGCTAGACTACCCAAAAGATGTGACAAAATGCTTGTTTCAAAAACTCTCTAAGTCAAAGATAATTTCTCAAAAATTTGATAGCATAACACTACCTTTCTTGATTCAAAATGTTTTGGTGCATGGAACCAAATTGAAAGTGTTTAGCATGAAATGACTTAAGTCTATCAAGTGGTGATAACAATCATGAGTCTTAAATGACCTTCAACTCAAATTAGAAACTGAACCTAAGTTCCCTCAAGTTTAGTGCAAATGGTGAACCCACTTAACACATCAATCCTATGAACTTATAAAAGTACAATTTTGAATTTAGATTATAAATGAAGGACTTAAACAACTTTGGCAAATGTCTAGACTCAATTGGGTAGCATAATTATGCCAAAGTGGATGATATGACTCCAAGTTTTGATGAATTTTAAACAAGTCAAATTGATGATTTTACGTGGGAAACATAACACCTCTTTGTTCAAAGGAAAATGAGGATCATGTGTTTGGTTTCATCATTTGTTTACAAATTTTTTTTACTCCAAAAAAGAATTTAATTTAGGAAATAACCAACTAATTAATCCTTCTTAGATCCTAAACTGACAAGGTTGCTTGGTGTTGTTGAAATCCATCAATATACATAATTTGAGAGGATGTTAAGTGTTCATCCAAAAGTAAATGTGCATTATACAGTAAAGTTTTACACCCCCCCTTCTCTTAAATGATAGTACTATGACATCGACCTTGAGGTGCACCTTGCACCAATAATACTTCCATGACAAGTGGGGATTTTTCTAAGATCTACAAGTTTTTGAATGTTTAGGGGAATCGATTGCACAATGACTTTCACATCAAAAAATGCAAAATAAAAAAATATATTCTGGGTCTATATCACTTGGCTTGTTGCAAAAAATTTTAGTCCTTTTTGCAACTGCTACATCCTACTATTTGCTCAGTGTAGTGTGATGTCTAAAGTGCCACTACATCCCATGTGTAACTCCAATTAGGATCCAAATGAAGTCAATGCTAGGAGGTGAAACCTTGGGTCAAATCTTCCCTAAACAAGTCATGGGAATTGATGAAGTCCCCCTCATAAGACAAATTTGCATAAAAATAAAGAAATCACAAAATAGAAAGACTTTAATGTCATTTTCAAGTTCACCCAAACTTTGATGAGTTTTTAGAGAGTGCTTTAGATGACTTTCTTTCTAAGCCTTGGACTAGGATATTTGCAATAGGAGTGGCTATTTTGATTCCAAGGGTTCCATAAAAGGGACAAATGGAAGAGCATACATGCAACACCCCTCTTTTTTCCAAACAAAAATCTAATTTAAATAACTAAGTGTATACAAAAAGCTTGGAAAGGTGAGTTCATTTTTAAGCCCAAATTTGAAAAACAAGGTGGTGTTCATTTGACCCCTTGGTCTTAGTTGTAACTTTGAAAACTAATGCTAAAAAAAATTATTTAATAACCTTAAATGTTACTTTAAGCACCAAAATAATGTTCCTAATTCATTTTAAAATCATGCCAAAGATGGTCTAAAACATGTTTTAACAAATTTGAAGTTTATCGGTTACCTGTCTACCCTTAAAGTATCACGCTAAAAGTAAATATGTTAGGTTATAAAATTTTAGAATAAATCTAAAGAAAACCTTTTTAAAAAATAATATTAAATATATGAACACCTGCAAACAACAAATTAGAAGGCTAAAAATAAAATATAACACAACACATAAAATCTTGCACATAAAATATTAAAACCTATAGTTAGTATTGTTAATATAAATTTTAAAATATAGATCAGTTTGCTAAAAAAATTGATAGGTTGTCAATAAATATAGGGTACACATCTCTTCAAAATTTGAAGTCCAAACAGTCAATAATTTTTTTTATCAACTATGTCTAACCATTTTTACCAGAAAAATAAAAAATAGAAAGTGATAGTCACTAAAAAAGCTATAACTTTAAAATTAAAAAGAATTTTTTTGTGAAGTTTTTAGATAATATCCATGACATATTTATATATATTAATAAAAAAAATTATAAAAAAATATTAAGTAAATAAAAAGTTATGACTTCTTTATTGGACGTTTTTACTCAAAGCAAAAACAACAAAATAAAAAATAAAAAATCAAAACTATGAAACACAAAAAGGTTTGTGGATTAAACTTTCATGAAGATCATCCCACTCATCATTCCATTATGTGAACTAGGAATTTAACTAAGAATAGGAGATTAGTATCGTGTTAGTGAATAAAACCAAATCAAAAACATAATAAACTAACATTTTCATGCCTAATTACTAGGGTGAGCTTAGTAATAAAAAAAAAATGACAAACGCAACTAAAAAGTAAGTAAAAACAAGATTTAATTCACCTTTCTTAGATTATATAAATGCCTTTGTAGTAGTGGCTTGCTCAGTTTTGACTTCATGAAGTCCTTGACAATGGAAGCTTGGCTACTGTCATCTCTCCTTGGCACCTTTGGCTTTGGCTTGGCTTGGCTTGGAATCAATTTGGCATGGTAACACTAGTTTACATGAAGCTTTTGGAATCAATAATACATTATAACTTTGCATAAATTAAGCTTAAAATTGATGTGATAAGGCCTCCTATTTATATATTTTTGGATTTGATCAGAATCAACCTGAACCATCCATCTCAAGATTGAGATGTGTGGTCATGGATTAATTGAATTATGTAATTAAAATACATAATTATCCTCATAATTTATTTGGAATAAGTAACATTAATGAGGCATGGAAGGTAATAAAGAGGCATGCGAGACCCATAATCTTGATATTTATGGCATTTATGGCCTAGGGATGTCTTCCCAAGAAATGAGGTCACCTGATGATACAGATATTCAATATTCATTTCTAAAAACAAGTTTTCAATAAGTTTCCATGGAATTATTAATTATACATTGATTTGGATTAATTATATCTTAAGCATGATTAAGCACTTTTTTCACAAATTACTCAAATTAATTAGAATGCTTTGTTATTGGTCCAAAATTTGACTAGATTAAAATTATAAATCAATGTTAGATGTGTTGGATCCATTATCCCATTTAAGATGTTTCCAAAACTAAATATTAAAAAAAAAATTCATACAATAAATTTGATATAAAAGAGCAATCCAGAGCATCCAGGTGTAAAATTGGCATTTTGACTTGAAATGATCTGATCAAAATTAGTTGGCCCATAAATTGTATTGCCCTATGTTGTGATACCCTGGCCAAAATTGGCACTTGAATATGTCAATTTAAACTCATTTAATGTTCTTTAGTATTTCTAGGCCAAATTGTGCACTTTAACAAAAATTGGTCAAAACCCTAGTTATAGGTCATTGGTGGCTAGATTTAGGTTTCTGCATAGATTATATCAGCTTTCTTTAACTATGCATAGTCAATGCATCTAAAGCCACCATTTGGATCAGCCTAAACATCTTCACTCATCCTCAACCTAAAATATCACTATTATAACATCAAAAACATGACCTATAGGTCATACACATAGTATTTAATTTAATTTTCTCATCAACCAATCCACTGGTCACACTACCTCTCTTTCACTCCACAACTCTCACATACACACCTCTCACTTGTCTCTAATAAGTCTCACACAAGTCTAGAACCAATCATATTTGGTTTCACTATTTATAGATAAATCATGAATTAACATGTACATGATATTCTATGTTAGACACAACACATGCCTTCACACTTAAGGCATCTTACATGGGTCACACTTAAGCACAACTCTCTTTCAAATACACAGAAGTCACCTTTTAGGTCCTATGATGACCCATTCACCTCTTTAACACTTCTCCAATAAAACTAGAAACACACTTTTCAACATATAGACCCATGCTACAAGATTTATAGGTCCCATTTAAGTGACAACATGCATCATAACACCCTTCAGCTAACCCCCAATGAGCTCAAACACTTCTTTTTACACAGTAATTATGAATAAAAACATAGTTGACTTATAACCCTTTGTTCATACTACATATAATTGGTTAAACATTTATAATACATAGAGATGATCCTCATGGATTCTAAAACATACTCCAATAGCAATTTCACATTTAAACATCGAGATACCAACAAGCCCAACTCAAATATCCTCCTCAGGTTACTAGGAGAACATGCATGAACATATAGTCAACTTTAAACCTCAATATATTTGAATTTACACACTTTAAAATCTTTAAATTTATATTTCTAGATGTGCATTGGAGTCCTCTATAGCTTTTATTTTTATATTACCTTTGAATTCTTTTTGGATCAAAAGTTATGAACAAAATACAAAGCACTAGTTTTTTCTTTGTAAAATTCAAATATTTAAATTCAAACAGTCATAGTTAAACCTTGAACACAATGCTATCATCTCATATCCTTGCTATTTAGATCAATTACACATCATCAATATTCTTCAAAATTTAACTCATAGTGTACCAATGCCAATCTTTAAAATTTGAATAGTTGACCTAATCTCATGTAATATTTCAATATTGACCACCTATGCATCATTGATCTTTACGGATTAGTTTTATCTTTATATTATAGTGCTCACCATTTGATATTTCTAAAAAACCCCATGATCATGACACTTGGCACCTTCATCTACCTTTTAAGCACTTTAACCTCTTTGACTCAATGTGCATCATTGATCTCAATCATTATGAACTCCCATGAACCATTGGATATCCATTTGGTCCTAAACTTTAACTTCTAAAAATTGACTAAGTATTGGAACCATTTCAATATGCTTGGAAGGCCAAATTTTCATAGATATATCTTTTACCTTGATCACTCATATGTTCTCAAATTTAAACCATATAAACTAGGAAAAAGACTGAACAAACCTATATGACTATTTCCTCTTGAAATGTCCACATGTGAAAGATATGTTACCATTAATCAGCTCACTTAGATTATTCTACCACAGAGCCAACTATGTCAAGAATTGTCTGGAAGGCCAAATTTGCACAAGCATAAATTTTGATGCACTTCATTGCATGACCTAAAAATTAGCACATATAAATAGGCACAAAACTAAAAAAACTCATATGATTAAATCATTATGAAACTTACACATGTGTGAAATATGATGACGTCAAAATGCCAACTCAAATTTTCTTGTAACATGTAAATTTGACTATGGGAAAAACACTATCAACGTGCTCGGGAGCCCACTTTGCACTTGCATATATTTTGTCACACTTAGTCACATGATCTGAGATCTAGCACATAATATCTTATCTCATAGGGTAATTCATACATATATCAATTTTCTCCTAAAACTTTCATATGTGCAAGATATGACATCACCAAACTGCTGACTTGGCTCTATTTGAACATACATAACACTATCAAAATGACTAAGAACCCAACTTTGCACACACATATATTTAGATGTGATTCAATGCATGACTTGAAACTTGTACCATAGTAAATTAGGACTAATTTGATCACAACCATATGACCAAACTCCCCCTAACTCATTCACACATGGCATTTATGATGTCAGCAAATTGCCTACTTAGATTTTCTACCACCAGACCTAAAATATCTAGATGAAAAAAAATGATCAACCAAATGAAATCCACTCATGCACATAAGAACCCAAATCAAATAAAAATTCTTATAGGACCTCTTTCATATGCTCGTGACTTCATATTCATCCCTAATCATCTCTAACCATGCCAAAATAGAATATCAACCAAGCATACTAGGACAAACATATTGCACACTTTATCATTGTCACTTAGATTGTCAAGGAACTTCATCCACTCACCTAGACACATTCATGACATCATTGACAATTATCCAACAATCTACCCCTTTGTAATTGATGTTAATGCACATCATACAACTCACTTTCCTTCTCTCTTTAAGCACTCTCACAATGGGAACTTTATCTCTCTTTGACACAATGATAAAGTGGCCACCAACTGATGCTATGGACCTAAAAAATACTATTAGAAGGAGAAGACCATCTTAGAAAGATAGTATAAACTACCCCTTACCTTGAGCCCACCTCTTCTTCCCTTAGCAACTTCCTATCGTACCAAGTATTGTATCTAATTAAGAAAGAACACAAAAAAATAATAAAATATGATGGAAATCAACAAGAAAGATATGAAAAAGACTCCCCCTAAGATCTCTAAGCCATTACACCTCTTGAGCATCTTCAAATCTCGACACACTATGAAGAACCACCATACAGGCTTACTAGCCCTCTATCTCAAGTTATCACAAGGACCACCAATAGAACTTCATGCCACTCACCAAATAGGAAACATGCTCTAAAACAACTTGAGAACTATATTTTAAACACTCATGCATTTCTCTTTTGTAGAAACTGAAAAAAAAACACTTTTCTCCTCACTAAGCCTGTCTAGTCTCCTTGTATCCCTACTTGGAACTTTTATAGCCCACAACTTTCTGTAGACATAACTTCAAGACCTAAAACTTCATATCTAGATAACTCTCATATTCCCCCTTAAATACACTAATTTTCATCACCTAGTTCATCCTATGCAACATAATTATTTCATAAATATATTTGTTAATTAGGCCTCCATCTTGACAAAAACATGAATTATTTTAAATCCACAAACCTTCAAATATATGTGAAGTTTTATTTACAACCCATTTGTCTCATTCAACATATTAATAAGCCTTATAATTCAAATAATAAGGCAAACCACTTTTCTAGCATAGCTCAAAACCCTAGAATCTTAAAACAAATAGAGTCAACAAACCTCCTTCTAGTCAACACCTAACTTTGAAACTTCTTGCACACCTATAGAAAACCATCACACACTTATGTACCAAGGTTTGAGCTTCCACATATTATGGAAACCATACATCCTATAACCCATTTCAGGCTTGCTTGCCCTTAAGCTTAAATTGAAAAAAATGAGAGCACTCAAAAATCTTCAATTTGACTTCAACATACCTTTAGACCAGAAAACCACTTGGAGAAAGATATAATAAGGTCAATAGACCTTTCTAAGCATAAAAATATTATTGTTATCTCATCTATCTCACTATTCCATCTAGAAACAACTATTCAAACTCTGTACAATAGTTCCTTCACAAATCTCTGGAACAAGGTCATGAACTTGTTGCTCCCCCTTAACCAAAGACCTTATATTGATTGGCATTATGATCTTGAGCACAACTTAATTTTCTACAAGAAATATGTCTCCTAATAAGCACAGGTAGAGACACTTTACTTCACAATGTCCTAGAATAATGTGAAACTAGGAGTTTCCCTTAACTCCTCATATTCCTTCTCCTCTTTGGTCATCTGATACTTGTAGTTCTTATTCTTATTAGGATTAAGAAGATAAACATGTTCATCCACTTAAATATTCTCCTTCTCTTATATTATTGGATTGACAATATATGGAAATAAAATAGATTCATGACATATATTTTCATCTAAAGAATCCATATTATAGTTGGGAACCTTATCACTAGGCATAGAAAATTGATGTTATTTACATGATACATACTCAGTAATGGCAGGATGTTCACTTGGATCCATACATATCTTATAACTATCCTCAACCCATATGTCGGTATTCTTCTTGAACTTGGTCTCTTCATTTGTAATATGAGTAGACAATGAGATCCCTTGGCACTCTTCAACTTTTGAAGCATTCTCCACCATAGAAAATGGATTACTTGGACATATAGACTCATCATTACTCACATATACCACCTTTTCTTTCCATGAGTTAACTTACCTTCTTCCTTGTACTCTAAGAACTTATTTAAACTCATTTTGACTTGATGACCTTTATTTGTAGAATCTAGCAATGTGACCAATCTTTTCATAGTTGTAGCAAATAATACTCCTTGATGTAAACATAGTTTGGCTTAACTTGTTTAGATATAAACTTACAACATGTCTTATGTCATGACAAATGAAACAACCTCCTCTTATTTAAGAGGACTCATCTTGTCTAACCTTATGTGGATAATGGTTTGAAAATTGTCCCACATCAAGACAGTTGAAGCACTTAAATTTGTTCACACCTTTTCACTAATGACTCCCATCATGGTTCCATGCAAAATCATTTCTAATAGGTATTTTTCATTATCTATCTTTATGCCCAAAATGATTACATGTGTCATAGTAACCATTGAAACTTGCATACCTCATAGAATTTGGTTGTCTAATCTAATTTGTCTTCATTCTAATAGCATTTTCATTCCTTGTCTAATGATTTATCTTCAAATTATTATTGTCCTTGTTTACATTAATCTTAATCTTATCATGATTTTCATTCTTTTGTTCTTCATATCCAAGACTAGTTCTATCAATAGCATAATTTTGACCACTTAGAATATTATCTAGATCACTTGAGATCTTTTCAAATCTTATAAATGAATTCACCTTACTAGATATCTTCTATAACTCATATTTAAATGACTAATTTTTAATTACATACCTTAAAAAATCATCTTCTTTGGATTTAATGATTGTAGATAAGATTTCCAATTGACAACTGAGATGCTTAACTATATCTTCATGTTCCTTAGTGTCTTCATTCATTTTTACCTCATATAGACTGAATTGGTCCTCTTTGTATTTGAGTTGAGACTTCATCTTCTTGTTAATATTCTTCACAATTTTCAATTCTTCAAGAACATTTGTAATTGTAGTCTCATAGTCCACCTCATCTTCATCATAATTTGAATCATTCCAAGTAGATTACTTTTGATGTGATCAACTTCCTTCCTTAGCCATGCACAAGGCTTCATCTTTAATAAGGCCATCATTTTCATGATCATACTCTAAGTCACTCTCATCTGATGATCTACAATCTTAATTGATGTATATATTCTTCTTGTCCTTGAAGTGTTTCTTGTTGTCAAACCTTAAGAATCCTTTCTTCCTCTTATCAGACTTGTATGTCTTCTTGTATTCATCTTGGTATTCACCATGTTCTTAATCATCATGCTTATGAGGGTAATTTCTATTAAAAAGTCCTATCTCTCCACAATTGAAGCATTTGAAGGGTAATTTACCCTTATACTTTCTTGAATCTATTTTCAATTTCTTTGTAAACAACGCAATCAATTCATCCTCATCAATATCATAAATTTCATCCTCTTTTGGTTTCTTACCATGAAACTTCTTCTTAGGATTCATGTCTATCTTGAATGCTTTTTTATTCTTTGGTGGTATATCATCATTCTTCCTCATTTCATAGGTAATAAAGATGTTATGCAATTCATCCAACTTCAGCTGAGTAATATCATGACTTTCTTCTACGGGAGATAATTTAGGATCAAACTTGAGAGAAAGGGAACTTAATACCTTTTCAACTATAGTAAATTATTCAAGGTTCTCTCCAAGACCTCTAATGATGTTCACAATCTCATCAAATCTTTATAAAAAGGATGCCATAGAATCTTCTTCCTTCATCTTAAGACTTTAAAATTGACTTCTGTGAGTTTGCAACTTAGCAAGCTCAACCTTTGAATCTCCTTCATAAAATATCTACATGTTTTCTGATATCTCTTTAGCAAATTTACAATGGATTACCTTGGTGAAATTAGTCTCTATAGGACCACAAGTGATGGCATTCATTTCCTTAGAATTATTCTCAAATAGCTTCTTGTCTGCAACACTAGATGGAGGAGTAGTAGGAGCAACATAACCATCCATAATAAACTACCATACATTAAACCCTAGGGACATAATGTATTTCCTCATCCTTTCACTCCAAAAAAGAATAATTAGATCCATTGAACATCCGTGCTTACTTAGTAGAGAAACATCCTTGAATTTGATGACTAAACATATTGTACCTAATATCACCTTCAAACTATCAAGCATTTACCAAAGGACCTACTCTGATACCAATTATTAAAGGTCAAAACATTGAGAAGGGGGTTAATCAGTGATCTCAAATAATCCAAATTAAATTTCAAACATTTCAAAAATCTTAATAAATTACCACAGAAAATCATGAAACATACACATCATTCATAGCAATGAACAAGAGAGACAATGCAAGATCAAACACATAACACATGACATATGTGGGAAACCCTCTTAGGGGAGGAAAACCACTAGAACCTATTTAGACTAGATACAACTAATCAAGGAACTACAATCCCTTATTTAGTGAGACTACAATCCCACAAGGTGCTACAACACCTGTCTAGCTAAGCAATCACAACAACTAAAATTTTAGAAAGATTCAACTTGCAAGGAGGTTATAACCCCATAGATGTTGAGTAGACACAACAACACTTAGGAACATACAATATCTTTAACATTGATTACCTATCAATCTGATGGAGAAACAAAATATATTATCTCTCTTCAACTCTACACATGTAATGCATCCAAAGCCACCTTTTGGATCACCTTAAAACTCTTCACTCATCCTCAAATTACAAGATAAGTATTCTAACATCAGAAACATAACCTATAGGTCATACACATAGTCTTCAATATACTCTACTCATCATCCCATCCACTAGGCACACTACCTCTCCTTCATTCCACAACTCTCACATACAAACATCTCACTTGTCTCTCACAAGTCTCACACAAGTCTAAAAATCATCATATTTGGTTTCACTATTTATAGAAATCATGAATTAACATGTCCAAAATATTCCATGATGGCCAAAACACATTCCTTCATGCTTAAGTCACCTTATATGGGTCACATTTAAGCACAACTCTCTTTCAAATAAGCCTAAGTCACCTTTTAGGTCCTATGATGACCCATTCATCTCTTTGACACTTATCAAGAAAACTAAGAACATAAGAACACTTTATAACATATGGACCCAATCCAAAAAATATATAGGTCCCTTTTAACTACCAACATTCATCATAGCACCCTTATGTTAACCAATAATTAGCTCAAACACTTCTTTATACACACAATCATTATGAATGAAAACACATTCAACTTATAACCCCTTTTTCATACTTCATATGATTGTTCAAACCTTCATAATGCACATAGATGATCCTTATGGAGTCTACAACATACTCTAATAGATAGTTCACCTTTAAAAATTAATATACCAACAAGCACAACTCAAATATCCTTCTTTGGTTACTTTTAAAACATGCATGAACATATATTCAACTTTGAACCTCAATATCTTTGATTTTACACACTTTCAAATCTTGAAATTTATATTTATAGATGTGCCTTGGATTCCTCTATAATGTTTCTCTTTATAGCACCTTTGAATTCATCTTGGATCAAAAGTTATGGACAAAATATAGAGCAATAGTTTTTCCTTTATAAAATTCAAATATTTGAATTCAAATAGTCACAGTTAAACCTTGAACACCATGTTATCATCTTGTGTCCTTACTACTTATATCAATTATGGATCATTGATCTTCTTTGAACTTTAACTCATAGTGCACCAATGTTAATCATTAAACTTTGAAAAATTGACCTCATCTCATGAAATCTTACAATCTTGACCACATACACACTGTTGATCTCTATGTATTAGTTTAGTCTTTATCTTTTAGCACTCACCTTTCAATCTTTCTTAGAACCCCTATGATCATGACACTTGGCACCCCCACATTTCTTCTAATCAATTTGACCTCTTTAACTCAATTCATGCCATTGATCTTGATCATTATGAACTCATGTGGACTATTGGATCTCCATTTGGTCTTGAACTTTAACTTTTACAAAAATGACTAAGTATGGGAACCATTTCAACCTACTTGGAAGGCAAACTTTGCATAGATATATATTTTACCTCACTCACTTGCATGTTCTCAAATTTTAAACATAGAAAATAAGAAAAATACTAAAAAAACCCATATGACCATTTCATATTGAAACATACACACATTTGAGATATGCTACCATTAATCTGATCACTCAGATTATTCTACCACAGAGCCAACTATGTCAAGAACTGTCTAGAAGACCAACTTTTCACAAGCATAAATTTTAATTCACTTGATTTCATGACCTAAAACTTAGCACATATCAACTAGGAATAAAAATAAACAAACCCATATGATCAAATCATTTTCAAACTTCCACAATTGTGAGATATGATGACGTCAAAATATATACTTAAATTTTCTTGCAACATGCAAATTTGACTATGGGAAAACACTGTCAACCTACTAAGTAGCCCAACATTGTCATTGCATATATTTTTTCATGATTATTCTCATGACCTGAGATATATTGAATCGGATCATATCTCATAGGGTAATTCATCCATATATCAATATTCTCTTAAAACTTTCATACGCGAGATATATGAAGTCACCAAACTACTTACTTGGCTCTATTTGAACATAGAAAACACTATCAAAATACCTTAGATCCTAAATTGGCACACACATATATTTAAATGAACTTTAATGCATGACTTGAGACTTAGACCATAGTAAATTGGGAATAATTTTATCACAACCATATGAACAACTCCCCCTAACGAAACTATAAATGGAATTTACGACGTTAGCAAACTGCCTACTCAGATTTTCTGACATAAGACCCAAAATGTCTAGATGAAAAAAATGATCAACTAAATGAAATCCACTCATGAACACAAACACACAAAGCATATAAAACTTCCTATGAGACCTATTTAAAATTATCAAGACTTAATATTCATCCCTAATCATCTCTAATCATGCCAAAATAAAAGATCAACCAAGCATACTACAAGCATATTAGGACAAACACATTGCACACTTTGTTATTGTCACTTTGACTATCAAGAACTTTATCTACTCACCTAGACACCTTAATGACATCACCATGACATCATTGATAATTCTCCAACACTTATGGCTAGAATTCATGGAACGTATGTGGAGTGTTATTGAAGCCTACTTGGGTTATTAGTTGTTCTTTCAAACTTAGATATGTGTCTCTTTTATGTAAAAAATAATGTATTGTGGCTAATGAAATACTCAAGATTTAGCATTAAGTTGTTTTTAATATTCCTAAGATAAGATGGAACTTGAAAAGTATCATAGACTCATTTTAATTCATCTATTTATATTGATTAAATATCTTAGTGTTAAATCAAAGATGTGATGTTTAAACATTCTTGATAGTAGTATATTGGGGAGAGTCCTAGTTGTATCTGATGTATTCATCCCTTGAGAACCATTTAAATAAATGGTAGTTTGATTTATTTACTTACTATCTTGTTATGAATGACTTGTATTTTATCTTTATACATCTTTGTTTATTAGGATATAAAGATTCCTTAAAGATAGTTTATCTAAGAAAGAAAGAAATTTAGATAAAAAGGCTAAGAGATTGTTATTAGAAATAACAATATAGTTTGTGAAAATAAACTAAATTTCAATACTTATAGGATAACTAATCTAGTATTAATTTGAAATTAAGTTGTCTTGTATTGGACTTCATGTTTAAATTCACAACTAGTTATGACTATTGTGAAGGAAATATCCCCTTAGGCCTTATGGATTATCTTAAATGAAGGAGAATGGATTGATCCAATGTTGGTGAAAGTAGAATCCTCACCTTACTTTGTCTCTCCTTGTAATAATTTTGGATTAACTTAATTGGATGGAGCTTGAGCAAGGAATGAGTTAAATGAATATATTGAGTTTTGGGATTGTTACCCAAAATAATAATTAAGATTAATTATAAAATTTATTCCATTATTGAGAATCAGTAGATGGAAGTGGAAGAATCCTTTAGGACTTATCAATCATGTAGTTTCCTATTTTGTTCCTCAGCATCTCATAGATCACTTAATTAAAATTTTGAATTTTATTAAGTGTAGATCTATATGTTGATCTTTTATGATCATGACCATAGGTTAGTAGAAGGCTTTAGTCTTAACCTATTTTAGTGTCAACCTATTAGCTAGATTTAATTATCTATAGCTTTGAATTTAAACGTGGCAAAGGGATAAGTCTATACCAAAGACTTAGTGTAAAATTTGAAAGGTTTTACCCTTTGTAACCTTAGGCTGAGGACAGTTGCAAGTTGCACGGTATGAGTAGTCACATGTTACATATAAAGTTAAGTCAGATGAAAGGGAAAGTATTTTGTAAAATATTTAGCACATCTTTCACCATTTTTCCTTAACCAATTTATTGCCTTGGCCATTTATTTCACTTTTACCTTATCTAATTTTAGGGCTTGAATTTTTGGATCAGAGAAAGCCATATGTCACCTTCTTGTAAACTTAGGGATGACATCAGTGTGTCCAAACATATGATCAGTGCCAATCTAGTGGGATTGTGGGATATTTCCATGTGGAATCATCTTGGTAACCTATAGTCCTAGAAATAACCATATAGGAAGTTTGCCTTTGAGCTAGTGGGATCATATGATGTTTCCATGTGATATCATCTTAGTGACCCACAATCTTAGAGATATCTATATAGAGAGTATATCCTTTGGGATAATGGGTGATTGGGATGATACCATATGACATCATGCCAATGACCGTGATACTAGAGTCAACTATATAGGGAGCTTACCTCTAAGATGGTAGGCTAGTGGGATGTTACCATGTGACACCATCCTAATGATTTTTAATTCTATTAAAATCCATGTCAACATAAAAGCCTATAAGATATTGGGATAGTAGGATGTTACCACAAGGAATCATCCTAATGGACCATAGTCCCAAGAATGGAAGTGCACAGAAAATGATCATTTTAGATAATAGATAAGTGGTAGGATGCCACTAGTGAGAGAGGTCCCTGGGAGCTCAATAAAAATACAAAATGGCCTTCAAGCTACTAAATATACCATGTGGTTTCTGAATGCATCATCTTGGATTGAGGGTTAAATTAATGATAGTTTCAACATCATAAGTGTATAAATCTTTGGAATGAGCTTGAGAATAATTCTTAGTGATGACAAAATGAAACAATACTATGGATTTCATATTTATGGATTGGTGGTAGTAGCAAGGATTGCATGAGTGTTATGATTAACACACATTCTAGTTTTTGGTTGGGTTTATGATTGGATTATTATGTATTGACTATGTTGTGCTTATTTTTAGCAAAAAATGGGCATGACATTTTAGTATTAGAGCTCAGTTGCAGTAATAAGAGATCTAGGTGATTTTATTTGTTGTTGTAGCTTTCTGGTTTCTATTTATTTGTTGATGAATTCATGTTGACATGTAGGATTAAAGGAGGACATCAAGCATATCATGAGGTGGATCCCCTTAGTGAACATGAGTCTCACAATCAGATAGGACTAAATAAAATTATACCACAACTCCTCTTATCCACATAATAGATGTGGGATGTCTTACAAGAAAGATTGCCTATGGTTCAACATGAAGCAAAAAAGTGCTCTTAATGACATTCATAAGATGATGATGTATTAATTGAAAAAGAAATATAAATATATAAAAGTCCTCCCTATCACCATTATGGAGTTAATAGATCTGAAGTGCATCATCATGGTGAGCATCATGATATGATAAATATTGACCCTCCTCATAGACTTGTGCCTCGTGACTTAGTGAAATATTTTATCAAACTAAACCCTCTTACTTTTGATGGTACTCAAGAAGGATTTACATCAAAAGTTTGGTTAGAAATTATGATCAGGCGCTTCACTTTATATGACTATTATTCTAATGGAAAGGCTCATTTAGGAACTCACATACTTCATGATGTAACTAAGATGTGGTGGGAAGGTGAGGAGTAGAAGCTCCACTTGACACTAGCTTCCCTCACTTGGGATTTGTTTGAGGAGCATTTTATAACATGATAAATTTCACCCCATTATGCGTAAAATAATGTGGACAAGTTTTATGGCCTATGAAAAGGTAGTAACATATTGGCATAATAAGAATGTCAATTTTTGGATTTGATCAGGTATGTGCAAGGTTACATGGATGAAATGATCCAAATAAATGGCTTTATCAAAGGCCTAAATCTTGAGCTAGTTGGTGTAGTATGCATTTTTTCTCCCACTACCTTAGAAATAGTAGTGGAGAAGGCATGTTTGGCTAAAAAGTCTCATGAGAAGACTTAGGAAGCTCAAGAGAAGTTTTAAGGAAAATTTTAATATCATCATGACTCAAGGTCACAAGGTGCATAGCCTACACTAAGGGGAGATTAGAAAGCAACTCAATCCATTTTATACACCCTCAAAAAACTAAGTAAGAGAGAAACTATTATGATCATAGTCATAAAAAGAACCATTTAGAGAAGGACCACCAAAGACATAGTGAGGATGGAACCCCAAACTATCAATAGTCTGAGACTACATAGGTTCCTCAATTTGATCAGCCGAGACCATTAGGGTTAACTACTTATTTTGGACCTAAAACTATTGGATCCCCCTCAGGGTGAGACTAGTATAAATGTGTTTGCTTCACATGAAGATATTTTGATCAGTTTGCATGAAATTATCCTCTTGTAACATCGACTACCAGCAAGTAAAAGGCCCTAATGTTAAAGTAGACAATGGGTAATGTGGATTGAAAACATAGAATCTATGTAGCAATGGATGACCACAAAGATGAGAACTAGGACATGGTCATAGAGACCACATTGTATGATATAAGGAATTTCTATATATATATATATATATTTTATTCAATATTATTAAAACTCTTTTATTTCACCTTCCATCATGCACTATTGTGGGCTAGTGGTTGTCAAGTAGTTAGATAGTTGTTAAGTAGAGTTAGACTCAGGGGCCAATATATTCATTAGATCCTTAGTGAGTAGTTGTGTTTTAGATCTAGGTGCCTTTTCCACTACCATGGACTTATGCATAAGTACCTTGGGCACTTATGATGTGTCTTGGGAATGGATTATATTTTGTCTAATGAAGCCAAGTTGAATTGTCATGACAAGGTTATTGAATGTGTGAAAGACCTTGGGACTTTTATGGTAATATCTAGAGTTTAAAAACCTATTTACCTTTGCATGATCACTACAATGTATCTTAATAGAATCTTGAGGAAATTTTTTCATATGTTTTCTACCATGGTAAGTGATAGGTCAGATGAGTTAGATAAGGTTTCTCTAGATGATCATCTTGTTTTATCAAAATTTCTTGATGTATTTCTTGATGGATTATCAGGTATGCCTCCTTAGTAAGATATTGATTTTTAGATTGAATTAGTGCCTGGGGATGAGCCCATATTAAAGTCACCTTATTATATGACCACACTTGAGTTGTGTAAACTCAAGATGCATCTTGAGAAACTCTTGGAGAAAGGATTGATTCATATTAGTGTGTCCCCATGGGGAGCACCAGTCATTTTAGTAATAAAGGATGGATCCCTTTAGTTTAGAATTAATTACTACCAATTGAATAATGTGATGATTAAGAATCATCATCCTTTTCCTAGGATCGATGATTTGTTTGATCATATGTAGGGAGATAAAGTGTTCTCCTAGATTGATTTGAAATTTGAATACCACCAATTACACATTATAGAGCCTAATATTCATAAGACTATGTTTCAGATGCATTAGGCATTATGAATTCATAGTTGTACCCTTTGGGTTGATGAATGCTCTAACAAGGTTCATGAGTCTTATGAACAATGTGTTTTTCACCTACCTAGATCAATTCATGTTAGTATTTTTGGATGACATTCTAGTTTATTCAAAAAAGGAAGAGGAACATGAGGACCATTTGAGGTAGGTACTTTAGGTTTTAAGATAAAACCAATTATTTAGAAATTTGGATAAGTACACTTTTGTGTAGTCTAAGGTGTAATACCTTGGAGATATCATTTTAGAAAAAGGAATATCTATGGATCCCTTCAATATTTGAGCCATTTTAGAATGGCCATCACCCACAAATGTTGTAGAGGTACAAAATTTCATGAGATTGGTAAGCTACTACGAACACTTTATTTAGAATTGCTCTCACATTGTGAACCTCATCAATTCACTTTAGAAGAAAGGGAAGAATTTTTGTTTGGAAGTAAAAGTGTGAAGAAACTTTTCAATTTTTGAAATATTGACTCATTAGTGCACCAATTTTGATTGTTGATAATTCTATGGGATAATTTTTTATCTACATAGATGCATCAAAGGAAGGATTAGGAGTTGTACTCATGAAAAAAGGTAGAGTGATAGCATATGAGCATTGGAAGATTAAACTTATGAGTTAGGCTACCCTATGAATGATTTGTAATTTTTATCTATCATTCATATTTGTTTAAGGTGGAGAGACTTCTTTCTTGGTCATAATTTTGTTTTAAAGACTGATCACTTAAGTCGAAATCATATATTTAATCAACCTAACCTCAAAGCATGTCAAAAGCATTGGATGGAACTATTATGTGAATATGAATATGAGATATTGTATATCAAGGAAAAATAAAATGTATTTGTTTACCCCTTGAGAAAAAGGTTCCATGAGTTTAAAACATATCATTGTTGAACTAATTTGAGAAATTAGATTCTAAAGCAACTTCTAGAGGATCACCTCTACAAATAAGATAAATGATGGATTATACTATAAATCTAAAAGGTAAGTTTGATTGTTATTCTCTTAAGCTAGATGGCATGTTGTGCCATAAAAGGTATACCTATGTTCTTTATATAGGTGGATTGTATGAGCTGATTTTGTCTGATTCACATTGAGATCCTTACTAAGCACCCCCTAGAGTTAAGAAAATGCATGCCGAGCTAAGGAAATTTTACCATTGGTCTAGTTTAAGGCATGATATCACTAAATTTGTATCTCATTTTATAGAGTGATAGATTTTTAAGGTCGAGCATCAACATCTATCAAGATTTTTATATCCTTATGAGGTTCCAGAATGGAAATGGGACACCATCTCCATGGATTTTATAGTTGGGTTGCCTACTTCGTACCATCATGATGTGATCATGTCACTGTGGATAGTTTGACCAATTTTTTTCACTTTTATATAATAAATACCACTTTTTAATTTTATTCAGTGGTAAATGTCTTTTTAGATGATGTTATTAGATTGCACATGATTCCCCATCAGATTATTTCAGATTGAGATCCAGTTTTTACTTCTCACTTCTTAACTTATTTGTAGAAAGAATTGGGCACTCAACTAAATTTTATTACTTCCTATCATCTTGAGACTGATGGTTATATTATGAGATTCAATTAGGTCATTGAAGACATTATGTGCATGTACATTATGCACTAAAAATCTCATAAGGAATATTATCTATATCTTGTTGAATTTTCTTATAAAAATGGCTAACATAATTTAATTAATATGGCACATTTTTAGGATTTATATTTTTGAGCCTATAGAACCACACTAATTAGGGACCAAATTTAATATAGAGTCATGATTGGCCCTACCATGTTGGAAGACATGGAGCGATGCGTGGTTAAGATTAGACAACATATAGAGACTACTAGTGATTGATAAAAGAAGAATGAAGATGCAAAGAGAATTTATCAACATTTTAATATTGGTGATAAGGTTTTATTGAGGGTGAGACCAAATAATATCCCCATCCATTATGGAAAATGGTGGAAGTTAGCACCTCATTTTTTAATGTAAATTTGAGATCTTGGAAATATTTGGCTCGATATATTTTATACTAGTATTACCACTAGCCTATATCATGTCCATAATATATTTCATGTTTCTATTTTGCATCAAAATGTTGTTGACATTACTCATGTATTATATTATATGGCCTTGCAGGTCAAGACCAATGGGGATATAAATTTAGAGCTCATCAAGATTTTAGCATGTATGATGCTGGCACTTTGAGGTAGAGACCTAGATCAGGTCAAGGTCTAATGGGATAAATATAATGAATTTATAAGAACCTGGGAATATATTGCACCTTTGAGGATTCAGTATCCGCACCTCTTTCAATGACTTCTAGGAGGAAATATACTTAAGGGGAGGGGATGTAAGGCCCCATTTTGCATAGCATTCATGTTTGGAAAAAATGACTATGAAACTATGATTCATATGTTTTGATTATTGACTTATGTTGTTAAGTCACATCCATTTGAGACATGCAAGGATTTTATGAAGGATTTTCATGAGTTGAGAACCATGAGAAATACTTATTATCTATCATGTTTTGATTTCTCACTTATGAAAGTATGAAATGAAAATTGATTATGTCTATGAGATATATTGACTTAAATCATGTTCAAATTATTGCTTATAAGTTGATAAAATTGGTAATTAATTATATGTGGAATCACTTGAGATTATCTATGTGAATATTGATACTCCATGAATGTTTTACTATGGATAATTAAATAAATTCACTATTTGATTAAATTCCATAACTTCAGCTACTAGGTTAGAGGAATTTGATGTGTGCATCAAGTCTATAGGAATAATAAAAATTCCAATGAAGGATAGATTATGAAAAGCATGGTTTTATCACTAATCAGTTACCTTAACCTTTCTTAAAACGTTGTTAAGTTGTTGGTTGCATATATATACATCCTCTACCTTTACTAACTTAATGTTTATGTTAGATAGTTATCCTTTGTGCCTAGTTGATGAAACTTATTATTGTCAAGCCATAAGATTTGACAACCAACATCTAATTTGTCTAGTGGTCGACTAAAATATTTTGGTATTGAATGATTTAAATTGAAATATAGTGGTAAGGGAGGTAAGTGAACTAAATAAGTAACCATAGAAGTCTACAAGAGTTGTCACACACCTTAAAAAAGCATAAAAAATATCATCCCTTAAATAGGCATGGTTAGAAAGAGGCTAGTGGTTGGATAATCCTAAAATGTCTTTTTATAGTAGTTGAACTACCTTAGTTAGGGAATTTTTACCAATTCAAAAAGAAAATTTACTTAGCATAGAATAAGGAAGAGCAATAGATAGGATCAATAGGTTAGGAGAGTGAAATCTAGAGAGCTGAAGGATAGTGCCCAGGTGGTCTAAACATCAATAGGTGGGCTTCCTTTTAAATTATGTTTTAATTTGTTAATTTATAATGAATTGATATATTATTTGATCACTTTTCTTGATTTCATGGTAATAAGACCACTTGGTTTATTATACCTATTTTATTATTTGCCCATGGTTGAGTATTGGTCACCATATATTGCTTATCCTTTGAGGACTTTGGAAAATTTGTTCCTCTTTATTTGCATGAAGTGTTTTTATCCTATGCATGTTTTAATATGTCATTGTGACATTGTGTGATGCTATTTTGGGATCAACATTTTATTGATGGTAGAATATCAAAGTCCTCTTGTGCAGAGTGCAATAGAAGTTTATTTGATCCTCCCATGAATGTCATGATGGTAGTAGTTGAAGTCCTCTTATGCAGGGCATAATGGTAAGTTGTTCAACTCTCCCATGATCATTTGAAGGAAGCAATTGATTGATGTAATACTATTGATATTTCAAGACTTTCTACAAACCTTATTATGTTATAAGAACTTATTTGTATATACTATATTATCGAATGTTTTGATTCATTTGAATGATCATTAGAATCCTTATTTTCTATTATTGAGATGGTAATATCTTTGGGAAGAACTAGGAATAATATTTTAGGTGTTGCATGGTCTTCTCTTGTGTTATAAACCCTTACTTAGATTCCCATCCTTTCACTTGCCAAGTGATATAAACATGCTTAGAGTTGGGAGTCTCATGCTCAAGGATGTTTAGACCAGCATCTTGATGATGAAAAAAGGTTAGGTGGTGATCCTTCCTTATTATGGCCAACAAATTCATGGATGTGGAGTGTTGTCGAAGCCTACTTGGGTTATTAGTCTTTCTTTTATACTTAGACATGTGTCTCATTTATGTTAGAAAGAATGCATTATGGTTGATGAAATACTCGTGCTTTAACATTAGTTGTTTGTAATATTCCTAAGATAACATGGATCTTGGAAAGTGTTATAGCCTCATTTTAAGTCATATTTATATTGATTAAATGCCTTAGTGTTAAATTAAATATGTGTTGTTTAAAAATTCTTAATATTAGGATCTTGGGGAGAGTCCTAGTTATATCTGATGTATTCATCCCTTGAGGCTCTTTTAAATAAATAGTAGTTTGATTTATTTAATTACTATCTTGTTATAAATGGCTTGTCTTTTATCATTATACATCTCTATCTATTGGGATATAAAGAGTCCTTAAAGATAGTTTATATAAGAAAGAATGGAATTTAGATAAAAAAATGCTAAGAGATTATTATTGGCAATAACAATATAGTTTGTGTAAATAAACTAAATTTCAATACTTCTAGGATAATGAAGCCAGTCTTGATTTGAGACTATGTTGTTTTGTATTGGACTTCATGTTTAAAGTTATAACTAGTTATGACTATTATGAAGGAAATATCCCCTTAGGCCTTACAACTTCTCTTAAATGATAGAGAGTGGATTCATCTAATCTTGGTGAAAGTAGACTCCTCACATACCTTTGTCTCTCCTTGTAATAATTTTAGATTAACTCGTATGGATCTTGAGCAAGGAATGAGTTAAATAAATATATTGAGTTTTGAGATTATTACATGGAATAATAATTAGGATTAATTATAGAATCTTGTTCCATTATTAAGATTCAAATAGATGGTAATGAAATAATCCTTTAGGACTTATTATTCATGAAGTTGCTTGATTTGTACCTAAAAATCTCATAGATCACTTAATTAAACTATTAAAGTTTATTAAGCATAGATCTATGTGTTGATCTTTTTTGGTCACAAAAATAGGTTAGTATAAGTCTTTGGCCTTAGCCTACTTTAACATAAACCTATCAACCTAATTTTGTTTATAGATTTTCATTTGAGCTCAAGAAAGGGCTAAGTCTATATAAAATACTTAGTGTAAAATTTGAAAGGCTTTACTCTTCTCACACTTTGTCTGAAGATAGTCACAAGTTGTGTGGTTCGACTAGTCTCATGCTATGTAGCAAGTCAATTCAAATGACATGGATAAGTTTTTTGTAAAATAATTAGCATATATTTTACCATTTTTCCTTAGAAAATTTAATGCCTTGGCCATTTGTATCACTTTTACCTTAGCTAATTTCGTAACTTAGATTGTTGGATCATAAGAAGCTATTTGTCAACTTCCTATGAACTTAGGGATGAAAGTAACATATTCAAAATAGTATTGGTGTCAGGCCATTGGGCTTACCATATGTTTCCATGTTGCATCATCATGATGATCCATGGTCCCAAAAATAACTGTACAGGAAGTTTGCCTCTGAGCTAGTGGGCTCACAACATGCTACCATGTGTAATCTATATACACATAATATTTTCAAAATTTATCAACTATTTATTTTTTCTATCTTGTAGGAACCCATTGAGTCTCAATCTCTCTAAGTGCATGCCTTAAGAGGTGCACTAGGAAAGGGGTGGGTAGACCATTGGTTCTTCATAGGATTTTTGTCCCTTATTACCACTTGATATCTACACACCCATCTCCTAAAAACATTCCCCTAAGCTTGGCCTCCTATTTTCACCCTCCTCTAGTATTTACCACCTTCATTAGCCCTTCCCTAACCTAAAACCCTTTTAGATAGTTTACATTACACTGTTGGCCCCATCAACTTTTTACTCTAATTAATAAAACTTATTAGGGTCTACATCAACCCCTGGCCAACCTAATCTGTAACCTAATTTTTTTTATCAATAACGATACTAGGTCGATTGGGTTACCTTTATCAGCCTAAAATTTTAGAAAGGATTAGGGTTAGATCTACCTATATAAACACATACATTTCATTATTTCAAAAAGAAGAGAAGAACAAGAGAGATATATTATGCAGTTGCTTATCCACCATTCTATTTGAGGAGCAAGATTAGGGTTTCATAATTTCTTTGGAGATATGGATTTTGTCTTATGAAGAAGTCTTTTGGATGTATTGATAGGTTGTGTAGCCAATATGATTGGATTACAAAGTTGGTTAGTCAAAAATTAGTTAATAAATCTATGAAAAATGCATAAATAACTTAAAAAACTAAGACAACCTATTCTAATGAGGTTTGAAAATGATAATGCAGAACAAATTAAAAGAAATTAATACCAATTACCTTCCCAAATGATTCCACCATTCAAGATTAGCTCCAAACATGTTTTCTCCCTTGATCTAGTGTTTTTGTCTATATCAACAATGGATGCCAAGCTCCTTCATTATTTCAAGATCACTATGCATAACCTAGGCTCAAGATAAGAAACCTCTAATATATGCCTATCAAATTAATCTTGAAAATAAAACATAATGATCAACATAAAAGGTTGTGGAGATAATTCTGCATTATAACTTTATAATAATTTAGCTTGAAAATGATTTTTTATGCCCTTCTATTTATAGATTTTCCAAATGGTCTAAGATCAACCATGACCATCCATCTCAATATTGAGATGTGTGGCTATGAATTAATCTAATATTTATAATTAAATCCATAAATATCCTCATAATTATTTGGGAGGAAGGGGCGTTAATTAGGCATGGGTGCCCATAATCTTGATATTTGTTACATTTATGGCTTATGGATGCCACCCCATAGACCATGTCACTAGGTGATGCATATATTGGGAATCAATTTCCAATAATGAAATAATCAATAACCTCCATGAATATCCACTTAAGATCTTGATTTGAGTTAATTAAATTAAATAAGATTAATCAATTTTAGTGCAATTTTGTGGAAATTGGTTCTCAATTAATGAAAATGGTTAGAAAGTCAGATTATTGAGTTGTAATTTGACTCAAGAAGAATTGGAAGGAGATGTTAGATGTGTTGGGACCATTATCCCATTTATGATGTTTCCAACACAAAATAAAAAAGTTACATGATGTGTGTTGATTGAATATTTTGTCGATCAATGTACTAATAAACAAAATAGGTCTGATCAGCCAAAGTAGGAAGACTGGTTGTCCAAATGTGCAATTTTTACCACATCAAAAGGAGATTGATCTCTCCTCTCATCAAGGGGAGGTTCCCTATAGGTATGATATATATATATATATATGTATATATATATATATGTATATATATATATATATATATATATATATATGTATATATATATATGTATATATGTATATATATATATATATCTATACATACATACATACATACATACATACATACATACATACATACATACATACATACATACATACATACATACATACATACATACATATATATATATATATATATATATATATATATATATATATATATATATATATATATCAACAGAAAATAATACTCAAGGGTATGACAAATCATATATATATATATATCTTGATTTGAATTAATTAAATTAAATAAGATTAATCAATTTTAGTGCAATTCTGTGGAAATTGGTTCTCAATTAATGAAAATGGTTAGAAAGTCATATTATTGGGTCATAATTTGACTCAAGAAGAATTGGAAGGAGATGTTAGATGTGTTGGGACCATTATCCCATTTATGATGTTGCCAACACAAAATAACAAAGGTACATGATGTGTGTTGATTGAATATTTTGTCGATCAATGTACTAATAAGCAAAATAGGTCTGATCAACCAAAGTAGGAAGACTGGTTGTCCAAATGTGCAGTTTTTACCACATCAAAAGGAGATTGATCTCTCCTCTCATCAAGGGGAGGTTCCCTATATATATATATACACACACACATACATATATATATATACATATATATACATATATATACACACACACACACACACACACATATATATATATATACATACATACACACACACACACACACACACACACACACACACACATATATATATACATATACATATACATACATACATACATATACATACATACATACATACATACATACATACATATATATATATATATATATATATATATATATATATATATCAACAGAAAATAATACTCAAGGGTAAGACAAATCATCCATCTCTCTTTCTTCAGAGATGATGCGTGTAGATCACAGGAGAAACTCAAGGAAAATGACAGAAAGCACTCCTCTTCTTTCAGAAGTACTATTCAACAAGCCACAAGAATATTCCAGGTAGTAACAGCAAAATGTAGCGAAAGATGTAATAACCAAAAAATTAAGATGCAGCACAAAGTCTTCACCTGGATTGCTCAAGAGTAAGATATGAAGAACAATGAGAGCACAAAGTCTTATCAAAGTCCTTTACACAGAAATGAAAAGAAAACACACTGAAAGGCAATTATGGGGGCACAAAGTCTCTCCATAGTTAACTCTTCAGGACAATTTTCTGACTAATTTCACTAATCCTGCTTGTTGAATTAAAGGAACATAAAATACATCAAGGAAAGAGACATAAGAATAGTTTCCTTAACAACAAAGATATCATAGCACAAAGTATAAAAAACCATTTGCTTTCTTATTCCAATAACAAAATATGATAAACATACTGAGCTCAAAGTCTCAGAAGTGCCTTTCAATTTGGGCAGAGGTTCGTTCTGATTGTCAAAAAAGAGATCCATTTATAATGAAAGAGAGTCCCTTATATAGTCTCTTCAAGGAGGACTCGAGAATAATAATACATCATGTTGCGTTGAAAACTGTTAGGAAGATAGGCTAGAACTTAGGGGTGTTTTACCCATTTGATTTTCTTAATGCAAATAAACAAGTCACGTAAATGAAAGTTTTATAATTTTCAATGTCCACCTGGCGATCTGGTCCATTTTCATCATTTCTCTTTTTCTGGTTAAGTGAATCGGGTCCTTGATTCAATTTGATGCTTTGTTCTTTAATTGCTACCTATTGGTCTCAGCTTTGAATTCTTTAAACACATTTAGGACTATAGATTTGAATCTACCAGGATCAACGGCTATTTTACAAGCTTTGAAATTGATGTTCACACACCCGTCGATGCGCTCTCAATGGCTAATTCACTGTCTTGAATTTGACATCTTCGAGCATGTCACCCCTTGGTCCTTCTTCGGCTTTTCTATTTGGCACTTTTTTGGAAAGAATCTACCCTTTCAAGCCTTAAGAAATGATCTACCTTGGGTCAGAAAGAGGCCCCCCCATAAGGGTATCTGCCCTTCAAGCAGTCTTCAAATGGTAGGTCGCTAGATTCTTCTTTTGAATTTCTTCATGAAAATGTCCTTCACTTTGGTAGGCGAGAGTCCCTCGCAAGGGCACCTGCCCTTCGGGGTCCTTCGATGGCCTTCACCTTGGTAGTTCTCATAGACAAATCCCCAGGCTTTCTCCCATGGACATTTCCTTGAGCGCTTTCTTGCAGACATTTAGTCTAGGGAAAATTCCTGTGGACAAAAAGTCTATGAAAAATTCTCACAGACAAAAAGTCTGCAAAAATGTTGACTCGTTCTTTGAAAATTCCTTTGAGGTATTTTGGCCCGCAGCTTCTCTGTATTCCTTTAGACAAAAAGTTTGAAGGAATTGCTTCTTTGCCCTGATCTTTCTGAGCTATCTTAAACAAAAATCCAAAGGAATTTACTTAACTATTTCCTTGAAAATAACCCTTCTGAAGGGTGTTTTTGTCGATTAAGTGTCCTCTGCAAGGGCACTTGTCCTTTGAAAAGCCCTTTGAAATTTTGCCTTTTGATCTATTCCTTTAAACCATAGATTTGAACCATTTCATTGAACCAAGATGTTGAACCAATCGATTAAACCAAAAATGGTTCAAGTCGATGCTTCAAGCCGATGGTTCAATTGAATGAACCAAGCCGATGAACTAAGCATTGAACCAAACATTGAACTTGCATTTGATCCATGTTTTAAACCAACCATTGAACCAATTGAATTTGAACCGAAGGATGAACCAAAACATTGAACCTTTTCATTGAACCAAGATGTTGAACCAACCATTGAACCAAATTTTGGTTCAACGGTTCAAACAAAGCTTTGAACCGATTGACGAACCATTTGATTAAAACCATTGTTGAACCTTGAACTTGTTGAAATTTTGAACCAAAGTGGTTCAATGGTTTAATGGTTCAATGGTTCAATGGTTCAAGCCACCTTGATTTGGCTAAGTGTTTTGAAGCCGATGAACCAATTGAAGTGATTGAACTTTGAACCTTGATGAAGCATTTAACTCTTGCCAATGACGTTGAACCTATTGAACCTTTGAACCAAAGTGGTTTAATGGTTCAATGAGCCTCTTTTTGTGCTTAGATGCTTGCCGATGAAGATTTTCAATTGAACCAAGGTGTTGAAACAATCCCAAAAAATGACTAAGTGTTGAAAACTGATTCTTTTGACTGAAACCACCTGTAGAAACCTTTGAACCTGTAGAAATGAACCTGCCTGCAAAGTTCGTAGATTTTTGAAAAGCTTAAAAAATTAAAGAATTTGAATGCCTAAGACAAATTTCAGAAAGGGAAGAGACTATTTTGGTCTGTAAGACCAAAATAGTTCAAATTTTGTCCCAAAAATGAGTGATATTTTTGGGAGACAATAGCTGGTTCCAGTTAGAGAACTTTTGTCAGTTGCAAAAAGAATTGAAAGGAGTAGAATCCAAAAGCTCTAGTGTCTTCATGTATACCATTGGGTTACAGAGTCATACTACCCAGAAATGAAAGACATCCAAAATGGAAACAAACAAAACAAAATAGAATTGAAAACTGTAAAAATATACATATATACAGATGCAAAGATCTGACACTTCAAGAGTTGAAATATTTTAGATGTTGCAAATTTTGGGGCAGAGAAAAGAGTGTACCATCCTAATATTTCAATAGAAAGATATTTTTACCAATGTGATGATGAATTATAAATGGGCCTCTCCAAAGGGAGTCAAACTTTCCATGCATCCCCTTTGGTTCTCTCCTTTTGTCTCACAGTAGGACTTGATCCTCAATTTAGAAATCATGATTTTTGGCCTTCTGATCAAAAAGTTTCTTTACCAGACTTTGATGAGCAGCAATTCTATCTACACCATGGTTCTCTATTCCTCCATCTCATCTAGGCACATGATTCTTTTATCAAGAGAACTTTCATATGTCTGATCTTCAATTGCCTATGCCAATTTCAAAGCTAGCAATACTAAGGTGATTGGTATTTCAGCATTGATACCATAAAGAAGTTGAAAAGGAGACATACCAATTGCCCTCTTTGGTGTGATCCTGTCTACTCATAGAGTATCAACCAATGCTTTATGCCATGTTCTCTAATTATCATCTGTTAGCTTCTTGATAATAGTTACCAAATTCTTATTGTTGGATTCAACTTGTCCATTCTCTTGTGGAAAATAATCAGAAGAGTGAGAGAGTGTAATTCCAAAATGGAAACAAAATTGTGTAATCTCTTGAGAGGTGAAACATGCTGCATTATCAGTAACAATTTTGATTGGAACTCTAAATCTGGAAATGATATGCTCTTTGAGGGAGTTGCATACAATTTATTAATTAGCATGCTTAG
This sequence comes from Torreya grandis, assembly GCA_037957365.1. Classification (NCBI taxonomy): domain Eukaryota; kingdom Viridiplantae; phylum Streptophyta; class Pinopsida; order Cupressales; family Taxaceae; genus Torreya; species Torreya grandis. The sequence goes on from JARHVA010001552.1 coordinate 2,427,719, forward strand.
TTGGGATTGCTTCTACCCACTTGGTGAAATAATCAGTTGCTATAAGGACATAATCATGTCTAGAACTTGAAGATGGGTCTATTGTCATAATAAAATCAAGTCCCCATTGCTGGAAAGGTTTTTCTATGATCACTGGCTTGAGAGGCATAGCAGCTAACTTGGGTCTTCAAATAGATTGGTGACATAGTTCACATTTCCTTACCCACTTATGTGCATCTTGGAAAAGAGTTGGCCAGTAATACCTGGCTCACAGAATCTTGTGAGTAGTCACAGGAGTAGAAAAATGTCCTCCACAGGCCAAATTGTGAAAAGATTTCAAAAGTTGGGTTTACTGCTCTTTATCTACACAACAAAGAAATACTCCATTTATGCTTCTCTTGTACAGGCCATTATCTCAAAAGACAAAATTGGTAGCTTTCAACTTGATAGTCCTCCTTTCTTTATAAGACAAATGAACATGACATTCACCATAAGTAAATAAATGAGTGATATCTGAATACCACTTATTGGTAGTGGAGACAAAAAGGACTGTTGGTGTCTTTTATACTTCAATTTCTTCACGTTGTGTGTATTCTGGCTTATTGTCAGCAATTAATTGGCATAAGCCTTTACCCCTGATCGGATTTATCAGCTTGATGTCTAGATCAAAATCTTAGATCTTTGCAATCTAATTACCTCTTTTCGTGCCAAACTCTTGCTGAGTTAATATAGACTTGACTGTAGTATCAGGCACTAGGGCAGTAGTATGTGAATTTAGAATATAGAAGCAAAAACGTTTTACTGCTTTTACCAAGGCATAAGCATGCTTCTCTATATTTTAATACTTCATCTCATGGGTTTTGAGAGGGCAACTCATGAAAGAGATAGGAGATTCTATACCTTCCTTGTCTTGTTGAACAAGAATCGCTGAAAGAGTGTGTTTAGACGCATAGCTGTATATGATGAAATCATTGTTGTAATTTGGGCAAACCAAGGTAGGGGTGTGAGCAATGGCAATTTTGATATCCTAAAATTCTAATTTACCTTCTTTAGTCCAACTGAAGATGGTCTTCCCTTTCATCATGTTCACAATGTGTCTAGTCTTCTCAACAAATTTGGGGATGAATCTCTGTAAAAAATTCACCTTTCTAAAGAAAGAATGAACAACATTCTTACTTGTAGGCAGATTAAGCTCTTGAGTAGACTTAACTCTATCTGAGTCAATCTTTATGCCTTCTCTAGACACAATGTGTCCAAGGAGTTTCCCCTCTGTTACTCCAAAAATAGACTTTTTACGATTTAAGGAAATACCATTCTGGCGGCAGCATTCTAGCACTTATTGTAGGTGGTGTATATGATCAGATCGATGCCTTGAAAATATAGTCAAGTCATCAAGGTATACCACTATGAATTTACCAATCTCATCTTTAAAATCTATATCCATAGCTCTCTAAAAGGTAGCACCAGCATTTATTAGAACAAAAGACATTCTCCTATATGCAAATGTACCCCAAGGCATGGTGAATGCAGTCTTGTGTTGGTCTAACTCACCAACTTCAACTTGATTATAACCTGAGAAGCCATCCAACATTGATAACATCTCTACACCTATCACTGTTTGAAGCACTTGATCCATAATTGGCAAAGGATAATTATCCTTCAGAGATGCTTGATTTAGATTTCTAAAATCTACACAAATGCAGATTTCACCATTCTTCTTCCTTATAGGCACTAGGTTTGCAATCCATGTAGAATGATGAATTGAAAAGGTGATTCTAGCATTTAACATCTTTTGTATCTCAGATAGAATAGTACCTGATATTTTTGGATTATACTGTCTGGATTTTTATTTGTATGGCATTGAGTCAGCCTTGAGAGGAATGTTATGGTGGATTTCATTTGTTCTGAGAGACTTCAAGTCTTCATAAAAATATGCTAAGACAACCATGGATTGATAGAGTAAATAGGTGAACTTCAATCTTTCTTCAAGGGTGCAACACTCATCAATATTGATCATCCTGGGATTTTCTTTAGTAGACATATTCACTTGATCGAATCCTTGAGAGAAACTCGAGTCTATTTGTTGTTGTTTAATGAATCTATCATGTTTGTCAAATAGCTTTTGAAGAGAAACCAGGCCTTTAGGAATTTTAATTCTTTTTAGTTGCAAGAATTCTTCATTTATATATGAGCTAGATTCAGACATAGATTCATTCTTCTGAGGTTCACTGCCTTCAAAACATAGTTGTTCAAAATTATCTTTTCATTCCAGGAAGGCAATGATTTGATGATCATCATTGAATACTTGCCAATGGTCAGCATTGTCAGGAACACTTTGTCTATAGACCAGCTCAATGGTATACTTGTCTTCTTTGAAATTTGAATGAGGAACTAAGAGAGTTCCTGAAATAGCAAGTGCATCAGCTCTATCATTAGACTCTCTAGGTATGGTAGAAATGTTGAAAGCATCAAAAATTTCAATTTGGTCTCAAACTAAGTTATGGTAGTGGCGTAATCTTTCATTCTTAGTTTGGTATAAATTCTTCACTTGATAAACTACTAATTCAGCATCCCCTTTGGCATGAAGAAACTTGATGCCTTTTTCTTGAGCACCCTTCATGCCCAGTAATAGAGATTCCTATTCAACTGTATTATTAGTGTTACTAAACTATAATTTATAAGATGAAGGGAACATATCTCCTTGAGGAGATATGGAAACAATCTCAGCCCCTAAATTGGTAGAAGAACATCTACCATCAAATTCCAAACTCCATATCTCATCTGATACTAATTTTTCTTTAGACTTTTCTTCATCACAAATAGAGGATCCTTCTTGGTCTGTACTACAGCCTACTAGTTTTTTTGTTGTTCTTGTTAAACTAATTTCTGAGTTGATACTCTCAGGTGTTTCATGCATTTCATCTATAGATAGAAAATAGTTACCCATACCTTTGGATTCAAAAAGAATTTGAGCTTCAGGGGATGATGTCTGGGTGACCACATACTTTGCTTCCTTTTCAAGGAAAAACCTCTTCATTATGCCTTGTACAAGGATCCTTACCTCAGAAAGATCCATGCTTAGTTCTCCTCCCACATCTTTGCAAAAATTTCATCCAAGTAAAATGCCATAGGATGTTGGGACGTCAGCCACCAAGATAGTCATCTTGATTCTCTTGTCTGGAAAGGCTGCAAATGCAAATTGGGCATCTTTGATTTGCCCCAGTAATGGTACTTTCTTGTTCTCCATGGAGAAACATCTCCCAAATGTTTTGGTCAATGTGAGACCAAGAGACTCAGCTACTTTAGCTGGCATGACATTATCAGATGTGCCTGAGTCTATAATACAGTTACTTAGCTTGTGGCCATTAATTAACAAAGAAATATAAAAAGGTTATATTTTTCCAGGAGTAGCTGGGGGAGTAATGACCAGATTATTTGGAATTAGCGTGTTTTTTGGATAATCAAGAGTTACCTTTTTAGCCTTTTGTCCTGTAGGGACGGTTTGGTTTTTGACATATTGGACCAACTTATTCAATTGGTTAGGATTGGACTGCAAATACTTGAACTCAGACATTTGTATTTTTATCTTTTTGACATGATCGATTATGTCAAATAGCTGAATCAAGCTAGGTACAGAGAAATGTACTTCAACTTTTTGAGTTTTAGGAGGGATGGGAGGTGGGTTGATTTGTGAATTTAAATTAGAAGGGGAAGGCACAATTTATGTATTTACCTTTTGGGTGATTACAGGATCTTTTGACTGAAAAGGCAGAATGGTTCCACATTTAGCAATCATGACTACTGGCTGCGGTTATTCTTTTGTCTTCTCTTTATCAGCTTGCTGGACTGATTAGTTTTTGGACTTGGTAAACACTGCATATGATCCATCAAAAGCTTCTCCTTTGCTTTCAGGTTCATCCTAGTAATTCAACAAACCAATATGGGAGTTGCTAGTTGATTCTTCTTGATTGTCTTCAAGGAGATTAGCATCATTTTCTTGATTCAATTCAGGCTGGAAAGAGAATTCTGATTTTGCTTCAAGATGTCAAATTGTTGAATTGGTTGGAGGAGCTTCTAGGACAAGTTTCCCTTGTGGGGAAGGAAGGTGATTCTATTTCCATTGATTCCTGGCAGCATTGCCCTGATAAGATTAATTTGGGAATGTCTTTCTGTATGAAGGAGCAAAAGACATTCCTTGAGCCATTTGCTTTTTTAGAGAAAGCAACTCATTTGCTAATTTTTGCACCATTGGATCTATGGTATCTATAGATCCATATTCAGAAGATGATGAAGCTCTATTTCTATTTGGATCTCTTCTTATCTTCCCTGCTAAGATGAGATCATCTTCTACTTTGGTGGCCAAAAGTTGAGCTGCAACAATATCTATTTGAATAACAGGTCTTAAGAGAAAACTTACTTTAGGTAGCTGAAAATTAATGAAAAAGCATTTGAGATTCTCAAATGTAGGTCTAACAATTATAGGGATTTTATTTCTCAGTTTGTCAAATTTGGCTATGAAGTCTCTCATAGGCTCATGAGGCTCTTTATTCATCTGTGTAAGTTGAGCCAAAAGTGTATGTGCATCTTCTACAGGTTTTAATCTGGCTTAAAACTTAGCTTTGAGAGTATTTCAATCAGTCACTGATCGAGCCTGCAAATGATAAAACCAATCTGTAGCAACAGCTTGCAATGTCTCCATAAATAGCCTGACTGCTACATCTTCAAATTCTACTGTGATTACTCCACAAGCTATGTTTAAAGCTACAATGTGCTCATTAGGATGAACTTTTCTATCACCATAGAATTTGGGGAAATTCTTCTTAGAACTACATGGAAGCTCATGTAGAGGTAGAGTAAGATTGATAGGACCAATAACATTACCCAAGGACCTTGAACTGCCATTGTAGGAATATGAAAAGGAGGGATAACAAATCTCAGAGGGGTAATTATAGGCACAACTTTATCAACAACAGAAGTAGATACTTCATCTGGCAATGGAGATCTGACTTTAGTAGGAGGAAAACTCTTGGTTCGTTGGAGACGAGATGGTGAAGGAAATAGATCAAAATCACTTTGTTGTACCAACTCGAATACATGGTCAATGATACCTTTATCCCTTTGGCTTTGTGTATACCTTGAATCTCCCAGATTGTGAAACAAAAGTGGAAAAAAATTGACTTTGCTTCAGTTAAAGCTTGAGGCTTTAAACTATGCATTCTTTCCCAGTTAATGTGGAGGTGAATGGATAGATTGTAAATGGATAATGGGTATGATATCCCCAGTGGAGTCGCCAAAAACTATTAGTTGAATATTTTATCGATCAACATACTGATAAACAAAATAGGTCTGATCAGCCAAAGTAGGAAGACTGGTCGTCCAAATGTGTAGTTTTTACCACATCAAAAGGAGATTGATCTCTCCTCTCATCAAGGGGAGGTTCCCTATAGGTATGCTACACACACACACACACACATATCAACTAGAAAATAATACTCAAGGGTAGAACAAATCATCCATCTCTCTTTCTTCAGAGATGATGCATGTAGATCACAGGAGAAACTCAATAAAAATGATAGAAAACACTCCTCTTCTTTCAGAAGTACTATTCAACAAGCCACAAGAATATTCTAGGTAGCAACAATAAAATGTAACAAAAGATGTAATAACCAACAAATTGAGATGCAGCATAAAGTATTCACCTGGATTGCTCAAGAGTAAGATACGAAGAACAATATGAGCACAAAGTCTTCTCAAAGTCTTTTACATAGAAATGAAAAGAAAACACACTGAATGGAAATTATGGGGGCACAAAGTCTCTCCACAGTTAACTCTTCAGGACAGCTTTCTGACTAATTTCACTAATCTTGCTTGTTGAATTAAAGGAACATAAAATACATCAAGGAAAAAGACATAAGAACAGTTTCCTTAACAACAAAGATATCACAGCACAAAGTCTAAAAAACCATTTTCTTTCTTATTCCAATAACAAAATATTATAAACAAATTGAGCTCAAAGTCTCAGAAGTGCCTTTCAATTTGGGCAGAGGTTCGTTCTGATTGTCAAAAAAGAGATCCATTTACAATGAAAGCGAGTCCCTTATATAGTCTCTTCAAGGAGGACTCGGGAATAGTAATACATCATGTTGCGTTATAAACTCTTAGGAAGATAGGCCAGAACTTAGGGGTGTTTTACCCATTTTATTTTTTCAATGCAAATAAATAAGTCACGCAATTAAAAAATTTGAAATTTTCAATGTCCACCTAGGATTTGATCCTTTTTCATCATTTCTCCTTTTTTGGTTAAGTGAATCGGGTCCTTGATTCAATTTGATGCTTTATTCTTTGATCACTTCCTATTGGTCTCAGCTTTAAAGTCTTTGAATGCATTTAGGACTATAGATTTGAATCTACCAGGATCAACGACTATTTTACAAGCTTTAAAATTGAGGTTCACGCACCCATCGATGTGCTCTCAATGGCTAATTCAATGTCTTGAATTTGACGTCTTCAAGCACGTCACCCCTTGGTCCTTCTTTAGCTTTTCTATTTGGCACTTTTTTGGAAAGAATCTACCCTTTTGGGCCTTAAGAAATGATCTGCCATGGGTCAGAAAGAGCCCCCCCCGCAAGGGTATCTGCCCTTAAGGCGGTCTTCGAATGGCAGGTTGCTAGATTATTCTTTTGGATTGCTTCATGAAAATGTCCTTCATTTTGGTAGTCGAGAGTCCCCCGCAAGGGTACCTGCCCTTCAGGATCCTTTAGCAGACTTCACCTTGGTAGTTCCTGCAGACAAATCCTCAAGCTTTCTCCCGTGTACGTTTCCTCACACGCTTTCTTGTGGAGATTTTCCTCAGGGAAAATTTACATGGACAAAAAGTCTAGGGAAAATTCTCACAGACAAAAAGTCCAGGGAAAATTCTCGCAGACAAAAAGTCTGCAAAAATGTTGACTCGTTCTTTGAAAATTCCTTTCGGGACTTTTGGCTCGCACCCTCTCTGTATTCCTTTGGACAAAAAGTCTGAAGGAATTGCTTCTTTTCCTTGATCTTTTTGAGCTATCCTAAACAAAAATCTAAAGGAATTTACTTAACTGTTTCCTTGAAAATAACCCTTTTGAAGGGTATTTTTGTCGATTAAGTGTCCTCCGCAAGGGCACTTGTCCTTCAGGAAGCCCTTTGAAATTTTGCCTTTTGATCTATTCCTTTGAACCACAGCTTTGAACCATTCTGTTGAACCAATCGGTTGAACCAAAAATGGTTCAAGTCAATGGTTCAATTGAATGAACCAAGCCGATGAACTAAGCATTGAACCAAACATTGAACTTGCCTTTGAACCATGTTTTTGAACCAACTGTTGAACCAATTGACTTTGAACCAAAGGATGAACCAAAATGTTGAACCAACCGTTGAACCAAAGTTTGGTTCAATGGTTCAAACAAAGCTTTGAACCAACTGACGAACCATTTGATTGAACCCACCATTGAACCTTGAACCCATTGAACCTTTGAACCAAAGTGGTTCAATGGTTCAACAATTCAATGGTTCAATCTGCCTTGATTTGGCTAAGTGTTTTGAAGCCGATGAACCAATTGAAGTGATTGAACTTTGAACCTTGATGAAGCGCTTAACTCTTGCCAATGATGTTGAACCTGTTGAACCTTGAACCCATTGAACCTTTGAACCAAAGTGCTTTAATGGTTCAATGGTTCAAGCCTCTTTTTATGCTTAGATGCTTGCTGGTGAAGATTTTTGATTGAACCAAGGTGCTGAACCAATCCCAAAAAATGATAACGTGTTGAAAATTGATTCTTTTGATTGAAACCACCTGCAGAAGCCTTTGAACCTGTAGAAATGAACTTGCCTGCAAAATTCGTAGATTTCTAAAAATCTTGAAAAACTAAAGAATTTGAATGCCTAAGACAAATTTTGAAAAGGGAAGAGACTATTTTGGTCTATAAGACCAAAATAGTTCAAATGTTGTCCCAAAAATGAGTGATATTTTTGGGAGACAACAGTTGGCTCCAGTTGGGGAACTTTTGTCAATTGCAAAAAAGAATTGAAAGGAGTAGAATCCAAAATCTCCAGTGTCTTCATGTATACCATTGGGTTATGGAGTCATGCTACCTAGAAATAAAAGACATCCAAAATAGAAATAAACAAAACAAAATAGAATTGAAAAATGTAAAAATATACATATATACAAGTGCAAAGATTTGACACTTCAAGAGTTGAAACGTTTCAGATGCTGCACATTATGGGGCAGAGAAAAGAGTGTGCCATCTTGATATTTCAATAGAAAGCTATTTTCACCAATGTGATGATGAATTATAAATGGGCCTCTCTAAAGGGAGTCAAACTTTCCATGCATCCCCTTTGGTTCTCTCCTTTTGTCCCACAATAGGACTTGATCCCCAATTTAGAAATCATGATTTTTGGCCTTCTGATCAAAGAGTTTCTTTACCAGACTTTGATGAGCAGCAATTCTATCTACACCATGGTTCTATGTTCCTCCATCTCAGCTAGGCACATGATTCTTTTATCAAGAAAACTTTCATATGTATGATCTTCAATTGCCTCTGCCAATTTCAAAGCTGGCAATTTTAAGGTGATTGGTATTTCAACATTGATACCATAAAGAAGTTGAAAAGGAGACATACCAATTGCCTTCTTTGGTGTGATCTTGTCTGCTCATAGAGCATCAACCAATGCTTTATGCCATGTTCTTTGATTGTCATCTGCTAGCTTCTTGATAATAGTTACCAGATTCTTATTGCTGGATTCAGCTTGTCCATTCTCTTATGGAAAATAATCAGAAGAGTGAGAGAGTGTAATTCCAAAATGGAAACAAAATTGTGTAATCTCTTGAGAGTTGAAACAGACTACATTATCAGTAACAATTTTGATTGGAACTCCAAACTTGGAAATGATATGCTCTTTGAAGAAGTTGCATACAACTTCTGAATTAACATGCTTACTTAGGATTGCTTCTATCCACTTGGTGAAATAATCAATTGTTGTAAGGACATAATCATGTCCAACACTTAAAGATGGGTTTATTGTCCCAATAAAATCAAGTCCCCATTGTTGGAAAGGTTCTTCTATGATCACTAGCTTGAGAGGTATAGCAGCTAACTTGGGTCTTCCAACAAATTATTGATAGAGTTCACATTTCCTTACGCACTTATGTGCATCTTGGAAAAGAGTTGGCCAGTAATACCTGGCTCACAGAATCTTGTGAGCAATCACAGGAGCAAAAAAATGTCCTCCACAGGCCAGATTATGGAAAGATTTCAAAGGCTGGGTTTGCTGCTCTTTATCTACACAGCGAAGGAATACTCCATCTATGCTTCTCTTATACAAGCCATTGTCTCAAAGGACAAAATTGGTAGCTTTTAACTTGATATTCCTCCTTTCTTTGTAAGACAAATGAGTAGGAAATTCACCATAAGTAAGGAAATGAGTGATATCTGAATACCACTCATTGGTAGTGGAGACAAAAAAGACTGTTGATGTCTTTTCCACTTTAGTTTTTTCACACTGTGTGTATTCTAGCTTATTGTCAGCAATTAATTGGCATAAGCCTTTACCCCTGACCAGCTTTGTCAGCTTGATGTCTAGATCAAACTTTTGAATCTTTTCAATCTAATTACCTCTTTTCATTCCAACCTCTTGATGAGTTAATATAAACTTGACTATAGTATCAGACATTAGGGCAGTAGTATGTGAATTCAAAATATAAAAGCAAAAATGTTTGATTACTTTTACCAAGGCATAAGCATGCTTCTCTATATTTTAATACTTCATCTCATGGGTTTTGAGAGGAAAACTCATAAAAGAGATAGGAGATTACATAACTTCCTTATCATGTTGAACAAGAATCGCTGAAAGAGTGTGTTCAGTCACATAGCTGTATATGATGAAATCTTTGTTGTAATCTAGGAAAACTAAGGTAGGGGTGTGAGCAATGGCAATTTTGATATCCTAAAATGGTGATTTACTTTCTTTAGTTCAGCTGAAGATGGTCTTCCCTTTCATCATGTTCACAATGTGTCTAGTCTTCTCAGCAAATTTAGGGATGAATCTTTGTAAAAAATTCACCTTTCTGAAGAAAGAATGAACATCATTCTTACTTGTAGGTAGATTAAGCTCTTGAATAGACTTGAATCTGTCTAAGTCAATCTTTATGCCTTCTTTAGACACAATGTGTCCAAGGATTTTCCTCTTTGTTACTCCAAAAATAAACTTTTTAGGATTTAAGGAAATACCATTCTGGTGGAAGCATTCTAGCACTTGTTGTAGGTGCCATATATTATCAGATTGACACTTTAAAAAGATATTCAAGTCCTCAAAATATACCACTATAAATTTACCAATCTCATCTTTGAAATCCAAATCCATAGCTCTCTAAAAGGTAGCACCAACATTTATTAGACTAAGAGGCATTCTCCTATATGCAAATGTACCCCAAGGCATGGTGAATGCAGTCTTGTGTTGGTCTGCCTCACCAACTTCAACTTGATTATAACCTGAGAAGCCATCCAACATTGATAACATCTCTACAACTGTCACTATTTGAAGCACTTAATCCATAATTGTCGAAGAATAATTATCCTTTAGAGATGCTTGATTCAAATTTTTGAAATCTACACAAATGCAAATTTTGTCATTCTTCTTCCTTATAGGCACTATGTTCGCAATCCATGTAGAATGATGAATTGGAAATATGATTTTATCATTTAACATCTTTTATATCTTAGACATAATAGTACTTGATATTTTTTAATTATACTATCTGTATTTTTGCTTGTATGGCATTGAGTCAGCCTTGAGAGGAATGTTATGGTGGATTTCATCTAGTCTGAGAGACTTCAAATCTTCATAAGAATATGCTAAGACATCCATGTATTGATAGAGTAAAGAGGTGAACTTAAATCTTTCTTTAGGGGTGCAACACTTACCAATATTGATCATCTTAGGATTTTTTTCAGTAGATAGATTCACTTGATCGAATACTTGAGAGAAACTCGAGTCTGTTTGTTGTTGTTTAATGAATCTATCATGTTTGTCAAACAAATTTTGAAGAGAAACCAAGCCTTTAGGAATTTTATTTCCTTTTAGCTGCAAGAATTCTTTATTTATATCTAGATTCAGACATATATTCATTCTTTTGAGGTTCACTGCCTTCAAAACATAGTTGTTCAAAATTATCTTTTCATTTCAGGAAGGCAATGATTTGATGATCATCATTGAATACTTTCCAATGGTTAGCATTGCCAGGAACACTTGGTCTATAGACCAGCTCAATGGTATATTTGTCTTCTTTGAAATCTAAATGAGGAACTAAGAGAGTTATTGAAATAGCAAGTGCATCAGCTCTGTCATTAGACTCTTTGGGTATGGCAAAAATGTTGAAAGCATCAAAACTTTCAATTTAGTCCCAAACCAAGTTATGGTAGTGGCGTAATATTTAATTCTTAGTTTGGTATAAATTCCTCACTTGACAAACTACTAATTTAGCATCCCCTTTGGCATGAAGAAACTTGATGCCTTTTTTTTGAGCACCCTTCATGCCCAACAACAGAGATTCGTATTCAGCTGTATTATTAGTGTTGCTAAACTGTAATTTGTAAGATGAAGGGAACATATCTCTTTGAGGAGATATCAAAATAATCCTAGCCCCTGAACCGGTAGAAGAATAGCTACCATTAAATTTCAAAGTCCATATCTCATCTGATACTAATTTTTCTTTAGACTTTTCTTCATCAGAGATAGAGGATCCTTCTTGGTATGTACTGCAGCCTACTAGTTTTTCTGTTGTTCTTGTTGAACTAATTTTTGAGTTGATACTCTCAAGTGTTTCATGTATTTCATCTATAGACAAAAAATAGTTACTCATATCTGCGAATTCAAAAATAATTTGAGCTTCAAGCGCTGATGTCTGGGTGACCACATACTTTGCTTCATTTTCAAAGAGCAACCTCTTCATTATGCCTTATACAAGGATCCTTGCCTCAGATAGATCCATGCTTAGTTATCCTCCCACGTCCTTACAAAAATTTTATCCAAGAAAAATGCCATAGGATGCTGGACATCAGCCACCAAGATAGTCATCTTGATTCTCTTGTCTGGAAAGGTTGCAAATGCAAATTGGGCATCTTTGATTTTCTCCAGCAATGGTACTTGCTTGTTCTCCATGGAAAAACATCTCCCAAATATTTTGGTCAATGTGAGACCAAGAGACTCAGCTACTTTAGCTGGCATGACATTATCAGATGTGCTTGAGTCTATAATACAGTTACTCAGCTTGTGGCCATTAATTTACAGAGAAACATAAAAAGGTTATATTTTTCCAAGAGCAGCTAGGGGAGTAATGACCAGATTATTTGGACTCAGCCTATTCTTTAGAGAATTAGGAGTTATCTGTTTAGCCTTTTGTCCTACAGAGATGGTTTGGTTTTTGACATATTGGACTAGCTTATTCAATTGGTCAAGATTGGACTCTAAATATTCAAACTCAGACATTTGTATTTTTATCTTTTTGACATGATCAATTATGTCAAATGGCTAAATCGAGCTAGGTAAAGAGAAATGTACTTCAACTTTTTGAGTTTTAAGAGGGATGAAGGTGGGTTGGTTTACAAATTTTAATTAGAAGGGGAAGGCACAATTGATGTATTGGCCTTTTGGGTGATTACGGGATCTTTTGACTAAAAAGGTAGAATGGTTCCACATTAAGCAATCGTGACTACTGGCCGCATTTTTTTTTGTCTTCTCTTTATCAGCCTGCTAGACTGATTGGTTCTTAGACCTGGTAAATGTTGCATATGATCCATCAAAATATTCTCCTTTTCTTTTAGATTCATCTTGCTAATTCAAGAAACCAATATGGGTGTCACCAACTGATTCTTTTTGATTGTCTTCAAGGAGATCATCATCATTTTCTTGATTCAATTCAGGATGGAAAGAGAATTTTGATTCTGCTTCAAGATATCCCATTGTTGAATTGGTTGGAGGAGCTTCTAGGGCAAGTTTCCCTTGTGGGGGAGGAAGGTGATTCTATTTCCCTTGATTCCTGGTAGCATTTCCCTAATAAGACTGATTTGGGAATGTCCTTCTATATGAAGGAGTAGAAGACATTCCTTGAGCCATTTGATTTTTGAGAGCAAGCAACTCATTTGCTAATTTCTACACTATTGGATCTGTGGTACCTGTAGATGCATATTCAAAAGATGATGAAGCTCTATTTCTATTTGGATCTCTTCTTATCTTTCCTGCTAATATGAGTTCATCTTCTACTTCGGTGGCCAAAAGTTGAGCTGCAGTAAGATCTATTTGACCAGCACGTCTCAAGAGAAAACTTACTTTAGGTAGCTGAGAATTAATGAAAAAACATTTGAGATTCTCAGCTGTAGGTCAAGTAATTACAAGGATTCTATTTCTCAATTTTTCAAATTTAGCTATGAAGTCTCTCATAGGCTCATGAGGCTCTTTCTTCATCTGTGTAAGTTGAGCCAGAAGTGTATGTGCATCTTCTGTAGGTTTGAATCTGGCTTCAAACTTAGCTTTGAGAGTATTCCAATCAGTCACTAATCGAGCCTGTAGATGATAAAACAATTTGTATCAGCACCTTGTGATGTCTCCACAAATATCTTGATTGCTACATCTTCAAATTCTACTCTAATTACTCCATAACCTATGCTGAAAGCTGCAATGTGCTCATCAGGATGAACTTTTCCATCACCATATAATTTGGGGAAGTTCTTCCTAGAACTGCGTGGAAGCTCATGTAGAGGTGGACTAAGATTGAGAGGACCAAAAGCATTACCCCAAGGACCTTGAACTACCATTGTAGGAATATGAAAAAGAAGGATAACAAATATCAGAGAGGTAATTATAGGCATAGCTTTATCAATAGTAGTAGATACTTCGTCTGGCAATGGAGTTCTGAATTTAGTAGGAGGAAAAATCTTGGTTTGTTGGAGATGAGATGGTGAAGGAAATAGATCAAAATCACTTTGTTGTACCAACTCGAATACAGAGTCAACAATACCTTTACTCCTTTGGCTTCGTGTATACCTTGAATTTGTCAGATTGTGAAACAAAAGTGGAAAATAATTGACCTTGCTTCAGTTAAAGCTTGAGGCTTTAAACTGTGCATTCTTTCTCCGTTAATGTGGAGGTGAATGGATAGATTATAAATAGATAATGGATATGATATCCCCAGTGGAGTCTCCAAAAATTATTGGTTGAATATTTTGTCGATCAACATACTAATAAATAAAATAGGTCTGATCAGCCAAAGTATGAAGACTGGTCATCCAAATGTGCAATTTTTACCACATCAAAAGGAGATTGATCTCTCCTCTCATCAAGGGGAGGTTCCCTATAGGTATGTTATATATATATATATATATATATATATATATATATATCAACAAAAAATAATACTCAAGGGTAGGACAAATCATTCATCTCTCTTTCTTAAAAGATGATGCATGTAGATCATAGGAAAAACTCAAGAAAAATGACAGAAAGCACTCCTCTTTCAGAAGTACTATTCAACAAGCCACAAGAATATTCCATGTAGTAATAATAAAATGTAGCAAAATATGTAATAACCAACAAATCGAGATGCAACACAATGTCTTCACCTAGATTGCTCAAGAGTAAGATATGAAGAATAATGAGAGCACAAAGTCTTCTCAAAGTCCTTTACACAGAAATGAAAAGAAAACACACTGAAAGGCAATTATGGGGGCACAAAGTCTCTCCACAATTAACTCTTCAAGACAGCTTTCTAACTAATTTCACTAATCCTGCTTGTTGAATTAAAGGAACATAAAATACATCAAGGAAAAAGATATAAGAACAATTTCTTTAACAACAAAGATATCACAACACAAAGTCTAAAATCCCCTTTGCTTTCTTATTCCAATAACAAAATATGATAAACAAACTAAGCTCAAACTCTTAGAAGTGCCTTTCAATTTGGGTAGAGGTTTGTTCTGATTGTCAAAAAAGAGACCCATTTACAATGAAAGAGAGTCCCTTATATACTCTCTTTAAGGAGGACTCAGGAATAGTAATACATCATGTTGCGTTGAAAACTATTAGGAAGACAGGCTAGAACTTAGTTGTGTTTTACCCATTTGATTTTCTCAATGTAGATAAACAAGTCACGCAATTGAAAGATTTGCAATTTTCTATGTCCTCCTCGCGATCTGATCCTTTTTCATCATTTCTCTTTTTTTGGTTAAGTGAATCAGGTCCTTGATTCAATTTGATGCTTTATTCTTTAATCGCTTCCTATTGGTCTCAGCTTTGAAGTCTTTAAAAACATTCAAGACTATAGATTTGAATCTACCAAGATCAACAACTATTTTACAAGATTTGAAATTGACGTTTACGCACCCATCGATGCACTCTCAATGGCTAATTCACTGTCTTGAATTTGACATTTTCGAGCACGTCACCCCTTGGTCCTTCTTCAGCTTTTCTATTTAGCACTTTTCTTGAAAGAATCTGCCCTTTCAAGCCTTAAGAAATGATCTACCTTGGGTCAGAAAGAGCCCCCCCACAAGGGTATCTGCCCTTCAAGCGGTCTTCGAATGGCAGGTCACTAGATTTTTCTTTCAAATCGCTTCATGAAAATGTCCTTCACTTTGGCAGCTGAGAGTCCCCCGTAAGGGCACTTGTCATTCAGGGTCCTTCGGCGGCCTTCACCTTGGCAGTTCCCATAGACAAATCTCTGGGCTTTCTCCCATGGACATTTCCTCATGCGCTTTCTTGTGAACATTTTCCCTAGGGAAAATTTTCACAGACAAAAAGTCTAGGGAAAATTCTCGTGAACAAAAAGTTTGGGGAAAATTCTTGCAGACAAAAAGTCTGTGGAAATGTTGACTCATTCTTTGAAAATTCCTTTGGGGTCTTTTGGCCCGCAGCTTCTCTGTATTCCTTCAAAATTTTATCCAAAGGAATTCCTTCAAAAAAATTCTGAAGGAATTACTTCTTTGCCTTGATCTTTTTGAGTTGTCTTAAATAAAAATTCGAAGGAATTTACTTAACTATTTCCTTGAAAATAACCCTTTTGAAGGGTGTTTTTGTCGATTAAGTGTCCTCTACAAGGGCACTTATCCTTCGAAAAGACCTTTGAAATTTTGCCTTTTGATCTGTTCCTTTGAACCATTGATTTGAACCATTTCATTGAACCAAGATGCTGAACCAATCGGTTGAACAAAAAATGGTTCAAGTCGATGGTTCAATTGAATGAACCAAGCTGATGAACTAAGCATTGAACCAAACATTGAACTTGCCTTTGAACCATGTTTTTGAACCAACCATTGAACCAATTGATTTTGAACCGAAAGATGAACCAAAATGTTGAACCTTTTTGTTGAACCAAATTTTGGTTCAACGGTTCAAACAAAGCTTTGAACCGACTGACGAACCATTTGATTGAACCTACCATTGAACCTTGAACTTGTTTAACCTTTGAACCAAAGTGGTTCGATGGTTCAATGGTTCAATCCACCTTGATTTGGCTAAGTGTTTTGAAGTGGATGAACCAATTGAAGTGATTGAACTTTGAACCTTGATGAAGCGCTTAACTCTTGCCAATGACGTTGAACTTGTTGAACCTTGAACCCGTTGAACATTTGAACCAAAGTGGTTTAATGGTTTAATGAGCCTCTTTTTGTGCTTAGATGCTTGTCAATGAAGATTTTTTATTGAACTAAGGTGCTGAACCAATCCCAAAAAATGACTAAGTGTTGAAAACTGATTCTTTTGACTGAAACCACCTGCAGAAGCCTTTGAAGTTGTAGAAATGAACCTGCCTGTAGAGTCCATAGATTTCTAAAAAGCTTGAAAAAGTGAAGAATTTGAATTCTTAAGACAAATTTCAGAAAGGTAAGAGAGTATTTTGGTTTGTAAGACCAAAATAGTTTAAATGTTGTCCCAAAATTGAGTGATATTTTTGGGGGACAACAGCTGGCTCCAGTTGGGGAAATTCTATCAGTTAAAAAAAGAATTAAAAGGAGTAGAATCCAAAATCTCCAGTGTCTTCATGTATACCATTAGATTACAAATTCATGCTACCAAGAAATGAAAGACATCCAAAATGGAAACAAACAAAACAAAACAAAATTGAAAATTGTAAAAATATACATATATACAGATGTAAAAATTTGACACTTCAAGAGTTCAAATGTTTCAGATGCTACCCATTATGGGGTAGAGAAAAGAGTGTGCCATCCTGATATTTCAATAGAAAGTTATTTTCATCAATGTCCTCATGAATTATAAATGGGCCTCTCCAAAGGGAGTCAAACTTTCCACGCATCCCCTTTGGTTCTCTCCTTTTGTCCCACAGCAGGACTTGATCCCCAATCTGGAAATCATGATTTTTGGCCTTCTGATCAAAGAGTTTCTTTACCAGACTTTGATGAGTAGCAATTCTATCTACCACCATGGTTCTCTATTCCTCTAGCTCAGCTAGGCACATGATTCTTTTATCAAGAGAACTTTTATATGTCTGATCTTCAATTGCCTTTGCCAATTTCAACGCTGACAATTCTAAGGTGATTGGTATTTCAGCATTGATACCGTAAAGAAGTTGAAAAGGAGACATACCAATTGCCCTCTTTGGTGTGATCCTGTCTACCCATAGAGCATTAACCAATGCTTTATGCCATGTTCTCTGATTGTCATCTACTAGCTTCTTATTAATAGTTACCAGATTCTTATTGCTAGATTCAGCTTGTCCATTTCCTTGTGGAAAATAATCTGAAGATTGAGAGAGTGTAATTCCAAAATAGAAACAAAATTGTGTAATCTCTTGAGAGGTGAAACATGCTACATTATCAGTAACAATTTTGATTGGAACTCCAAACCTAGAAATGATATGCTCTTTGAGGAAGTTGCATACAACTTCTAAAGTATCATGCTTAGTTGGGATTGCTTCTACCCATTTGGTGAAATAATCAGTTGCTATAAGGACATAATCATGTCTAACACTTGAAGATGGGTTTATTGTCCCAGTTAAATCAAGTCCCCATTGCTGGAAAGGTTCTACTATGATCACTGGATTAAGAGGCATAGCAGTTAACTTGGGTCTTCCAACAAATTGCTGACAGAGTTCACATTTCCTTACCCACTTATGTGCATCTTGGAAAAGAGTTGGCCAGTAATACCTGGCTCATAAAATCTTGTGAGCAGTCACAGGAGCAAAAAAATGTCCTCCACAGGCTAGATTGTGGAAAGATTTCAAAATTTAGTTTTGCTACTCTTTATCTACACAACAAAGGACTACTCCATTTATTCTTCTCTTATACAGGCTGTTATCCCAAAGGACAAAATTAGCAGCTTTCAACTTGATAGTCCTCCTTTCTTTATAAAAAAAATGAGTAGGACATTCACCATAAATAAGGAAATGAGTGATATTTGAATACCACTCATTGCTAATGGAGACAAAAAAGAATGTTGATGTCTTTTCCACTTCAATTTCTTCACGTTATGTGTATCCTGGCTTATTGTCAGTAATTAATTGGCATAAGCCTTTACCCCTGATTAGCTTTGTCAGCTTGATGTCTAGATCAAAATCTTATATCTTTGCAATCTAATTACCTATTTTCGTGCCAAACTATTGCTGAGTTAATATAGACTTGACTGTAGTATCAGGCACTAGGGCAGTAGTATGTGAATTTAGAATATAGAAGCGAAAATGTTTGATTGCTCTTACCAAGGCATAAGCATGCTTCTCTATATTTTAATACTTCATCTCATGGGTTTTGAGAGGGAAACTCATGAAAGAGATAAGAGATTCCATACCTTCCTTGTCCTGTTGAACAAGAATTGCTAAAAGAGTGTGTTCAGATGCATAGCTGTATATGATGAAATCTTTGTTGTAATCTGGGCAAACCAAGGTAAGGGCGTGAGCAATGACAGTTTTGATATCCTGAAATGCTGATTTACCTTCTTTAGTCCAACTAAAGATGGTCTTCCCTTTCATCATGTTCACAATGTGTCTAGTCTTCTCAGCAAATTTGGGGATGAATCTCTGTAAGAAATTCACCTTTTTGAAGAAAGAGTGAACAACATTCTTACTTGTAGGCAGATTAAGCTCTTGAGTAGACTTGACTCTATCTGAGTCAATCTTTATGCCTTTTTTAGACACAATGTGTCCAAGGAGTTTCCCCTCTATTACTCCAAAAATAAACTTTTTAGGATTTAAGGAAATACCATTCTGGCGGCAACGTTCTAGCACTTATTGTAGGTGGTGTATATGATCAGATCAATGCTTTGAAAATATAGTCAAGTCATCAAGGTATACCACTATGAATTTACCAATCTCATCTTTGAAATCCAGATCCATATCTCTTTGAAAGATAACACTAACATTTATTAGACCAAAAGGCATTCTCCTATATGCAAATGTACCCCAAGGTGTGGTGAATGTAGTCTTGTGTTGGTCTGCCTCACCAACTTCAACTTGATTATAACCTAAGAAGCTGTCCAACATTAATAAAATCTCTACACCTGTCACTATTTGCAGTACTTGATCCATAATTGGCAAAGGATAATTATCTTTCAAAGATGCTTGATTCAGATTTCTGAAATCTACACAAATACAGATTTCACCATTCTTCTTCCTTACAGGCACTAGTTCACAATCCATGTAGAATGATGAATTGAAAAGATGATTCTAGCATTTAACATCTTTTGTATCTCAAATAGAATAGTACCTGATATTTTTAGATTATACTATCTGGATTTTTTCTTGTATGGCATTGAGTTGGCCTTGAGAAGAATGTTATGGTAGATTTCATCTAGTCTGAAAGACTTCAAGTCTTCATAAGAATATTCTAAGACATCCATGTATTGACAGATTAAAGAGGTGAACTTGAATCTTTCTTTAGGGGTGAAACACTTACCAATATTGAACATCTTGGGATTTTTTTTAATAGACAGATTCACTTGATCAAATCCTTGAGAGAAACTCGAGTCTGTTTGCTATTGTTTAATGAATCTATCATGTTTATCAAATAGTATTTCAAGAGAAACTAGGCCTTTAGGAATTTTATTTCCTTTCAGTTGCAAGAATTCTTCATTTATATCTGAGCTAGATTCAGACACAGATTCATTCTTTTGAGGTTCACTGCCTTCAAAACATAGTTGTTCAAAATAATCTTTTTGTTTTAGGAAGGCAATGATTTGATGATCATCATTGAATACTTGCCAATGGTCAACATTTTTAGGAACACTTGGTCTATAGACCAGCTCAATAGTATACTTGTCTTCTTTGAAATTTGAATGAGGACTAAGAGAGTTCTTGAAACAACAAGTGCATCAGCTATGTCATTAGACTCTCTAGGTATGGCAGAAATGTTGAAAGCATCAAAACTTTCAATTTGGTCCCAAACCAAGTTACAATAGTGGCATAATATTTCATTCTTAGTTTGGTATAAATTCCTCACTTGATAAACTACTAATTCAGCATCCCCTTTGGCATGAAGAAACTTGATGCCTTTTTCTTGAGCACCCTTCATGTCTAGCAATAGAGATTCGTATTCAGTTGTATTGTTAGTGTTACTGAACTGTAATTTGTAAGATGAAGGGAACATATCTCCTTGAGGAGATATCAAAACAATCCCAGCCCCTAAACTGGTGGAAGAACAACTACCATCAAATTCCAAAGTCCATATCTCATTTGATACTAATTTTTCTTTAGACTTTTCTTCATCAGAGATAGAGGATCCTTCTTGGTCTGTACTGCAGCCTACTAGTTTTTCTGCTATTCTTGTTGAACTAATTTCTAAGATGATACTCTCAGGTGTTTCATGCATTTCATCTGTAAATAGAAATTAGTTACCCATACCTACAGATTTAAAAAGAATTTGAGCTTCAGGGGTTGATGCCTGGGTGACCACATACTTTGCTTCCTTTTCAGGGAGAAACATCTTCATTACGCCTTGTACATGGATCCTTGCCTCAGACAGATCCATGCTTAGTTCTCCTCCCACATCTATGTAGAAATTTCATCCAAGCAAAATTCTATAGGATGTTGGGTCGTCAGCCACCAAGACAGTCATCTTGATTCTCTTGTCTAGAAAGGCTGTAAATGCAAATTGGGCTTCTTTGATTTGCCCCAACAATGGTACTTGCTTGTTCTCCATGGAGAAATATCTCCCAAATGTTTTGGTCAATGTGAGACCAAGAGACTCAACTATTTTAGCTAGCATGACATTATCAGATGCACCTGATTCTATAATACAATTACTTAGCTTATGGCCATTAATTAACATAGAAACATAGAAAGGTTCTATTTTTCTAGGAGCAACTGGGGGAGTAATGACCAGATTATTTGGAATCGATGTGTTCTTTGGAGAATTAGGAGTTACCTTTTTAGCCTTTTGTCTTGTAGGGATGATTTGGTTTTTGACATATTAGACCAGCTTATTCAATTGGTCAGGATTGGACTACAAATATTTAAACTCAGACATTTGTATTTTTATCTTTTTGACATGATTGATTATGTCAAATGGCTAAATTGAGCTAGGTATAGAGAAATGTACTTCAACTTTTTGAGTTTTAGGAGGGATAGGAGGTGGGCTGGTTTAAAAATTTGAATTAGAAGGGGAAGGCACAATTGATATATTTGCCTTTTGGGTGATTACGGGATCTTTTGATTGAAAAGGCAGAATGGTTCCATGTTTAGCAATCGTCACTACTGGCTGCAGTTGTTCTTCTATCTTCTTTTTATCAACCTACTGGATTGATTGGTTCTTGAACCTGGTAAACACTGCATATGATCCATCAAGAGCTTCTCCTTTTCTTTTAGGTTCATCCTGGTAATTTAGGAAACCAATATGAGAGTCACCAGTTGATTCTTCTTGATTGTATTCAAAGAGATCAACGTCATTTTCTTGATTTAATTCAGGCTAGAAAGAGAATTCTAATTCTACTTCAA
Organism: Torreya grandis; assembly: GCA_037957365.1. Lineage (NCBI taxonomy): Eukaryota > Viridiplantae > Streptophyta > Pinopsida > Cupressales > Taxaceae > Torreya > Torreya grandis. The sequence continues at coordinate 2,449,662 of JARHVA010001552.1, forward strand.
GATATCCCATTACTGAATTGGTTGGAGGAGCTTCCAAGGCAAGTTTCCCTTGTTGGGGAGGAAGACGATTCTATTGCCCTTGATTCCTGGGAGCATTACCTTGATAAGACTGATTTAGGAATGTCTTTCTGTATGAAGGAGAAGAAGATATTCCTTGAGCCATTTACTTTTTGAGAGCAAGCAACTCATTTACTAATTTCTACACCATTGGATTTGTGGTGCCTATAGATGCATATTCAAAAGATGATGAATCTCTATTTCTATTTGGATCTCTTCTTATCTTCCCTGCTAAGATGGGATCATCTTCTACTTCGGTGGCCAAAATTTGAGCTGTAGCAAGATCTATTTGACCAACGCATCTCAAGAGAAAACTTACTTCAGGTAGCTGAGAATTAATAAAAAAACATTTGAGATTCTCATCTGTAGGTCTAGCAATTACAGGGATTCTATTTCTCAATTTGTCAAATTTGGCTATGAAGTCTCTCATAGGCTCATGAGGCTCTTTCTTTATCTGTGTAAGTTGAGCTAGAAGTGTATGTGCATCTTCTATAGGTTTGAATCTGGCTTCAAACTTAACTTTGAGAGTATTCTAATCAATCACTGATCGAGCCTGTAGATGATAAAACCAATCTACAACAGCTCCTTGTAATGTCTCCACAAATAGCCTGACTGCTACATCTTCAAATTCTACTATGATTACTCCACAAGCTATGCTAAAAGCTGCAATATGTTCATCAAGATGAACTTTCCCATCACCATAGAATTTGGGGAAGTTCTTCCTAGAACTACGTGGAAGCTCATGTAGAGGTGGAGTAAGATTGAGAGGAGCAAAAACATTACCCCATAGACCTTTAACTGCCATTGTAGGAATATGAAAAGGAGGGATAACAAATCTCAGAGGGGTAATTATAGGCACAGCTTTATCAACAATAGAAGTAGATACTTCATCTAGAAATGGAGATCTGACTTTAGTAGGAGGAAAACTCTTGGTTCGTTGGAGATGAGATGGTGAAGGAAACAAATCAAAATCACTTTGCTATACCAACTTGAATACAGGGTCAATGATACCTTTAGCCCTTTGGCTTCGTGCATACCTTGAATCTGCCAGATTGTGAAACAAAAGTGGAAAAGAATTGACCTTACTTCAGTTAAAGCTTGAGGCTTTAAATTGTGCATTCTTTCTTAGTTAATGTGGAGGTGAATGGATAGATTATAAATGGATAATGGATATGATATCCCCAGTGGAGTCGCCAAAAACTATTGGTTGAATATTTTGTCGATCAGCATATTGATAAATAAAATAGGTCTGATCAGCCAAAGTAGGAAGATTGGTCATCCAAATGTGTAGTTTTTACCACATCAAAAGGAGATTGATCTCTCCTCTCATCAAGGGGAGGTTCCCTATATATATATATATATCTCAACAGAAAATAATACTCAATTGTAGGACAAATCATCCATCTCTCTTTCTTCAGAGATGATGCGTGTAGATCATAGGAGAAACTCAAGGAAAATGATAGAAAGCACTCCTCTTCTTTTAGAAGTACTATTCAGCAAGCCACAAGAATATTTTAGGTAGTAATAGCAAAATGTAGCAAAAGATGTAATAACCAGCAAATCGAGATGCAGCACAAAGTCTTACCTGGATTGCTCAAGAGTAAGATATGAAGAACAATGAGATCACAAAGTCTTATCAAAGTCCTTTACACAGAAATGAAAAGAAAACACACTGAAAGGAAATTATGGGGGCACAAATTCTCTCCAAAGTTAACTCTTTAGGATAGCTTTCTGACTAATTTCACTAATCCTACTTGTTGAATTAAAGGAATAGAAAATACATCAAGAAAAAAGACATAAGAACAGTTTCCTTACCAATAAAGATATCACAACACAAAGTCTAAAAAACCATTTGATTTCTTATTCCAATAACAAAATATGATTAACAAATTGAGCTCAAAGTCTTAGAAGTGCCTTTCAATTTGGGCAGAGGTTCGTTCTGATTGTCAAAAAAGAGATCCATTTACATTGAAAGAGAGTCCCTTATATAGTCTCTTCAAGGAGGACTCAAGAACAATAATACATCATGTTGCATTGAAAACTGTTAGGAAGACAGGCTGGAACTTAGGGGTGTTTTACCCATTTGATTTTCTTAATGCAGATAAACAAGTCACATAATTGAAAGATTTGTAATTTTCAATGTCCACCTGGTGATCTAATCCTTTTTCATCGTTTCTCCTTTTCAGGTTAAGTGAATTAGGTCCTTGATTCAATTTAATACTTTGTTCTTTAATCACTTTTTGTTGGTCTCAGCTTTGAAGTCTTTAAATGCATTCAAGACTATAGATTTGAATCTACCAGGATTAACAGCTATTTTTTAAGCTTTGAAATTGACGTTCACGCACCCATTAATGCACTCTTAATGGCTAATTCACTATCTTGAATTTGATGTCTTCAGGTGCGTCACCCCTTGGTCCTTCTTCAGCTTTTTTATTTGGCACTTTTCTAGAAAGAATCTACCCTTTCAGGCCTTAATAAATGATCTACCTTAGGTCAGAAAGAGGCCCCCCCGACAAGGGTATCTGCCCTTTGGGCAGTCTTCGAATGGCAGGTCGCTAGATTCTTTTTTTGGATTGCTTCATGAAAATGTCCTTCACTTTGGTAGCTAAGATTCCCCTACAAGGGCACCTATCCTTTGGGGTCCTTCAGCGGCCTTCACCTTGGTAGTTCCCATGGACAAATCCCTAGGCTTTCTCTTGTGGATGTTTCCTCACGTGCTTTCTTGCAGACATTTTCCTTGGGGAAAATTTTTGCGGACAAAAAGTCTGTAGAAAATTCCTGCAGACAAAAAGTCTATGGAAATGTTGACTCATTGTTTGAAAATTCCTTCGGGGTCTTTTGGCCCGCAGCTTCTCTGTATTCCTTCAGACAAAAAGTCTGAAGGAATTGCTTCTTTGCCTTGATCATTCTGAGCTATCTTAAACAAAAATTTGAAGGAATTTACTTAACTGTTTCCTTGAAAATAACCCTTTCGAAGGGTATTTTTGTCAATTAAGTGTCCTCTGCAAGGGCATTTTTCCTTCAAGAAGCCCTTTGAAAATTTGCCTTTTGATTTATTCCTTTGAACCATTCCATTGAACCAATCGGTTGAACCAAAAATGGTTCAAGTCGATGGTTCAGTTGAATGAACCAAGCCGATGAACTAAGCATTGAACCAAACATTGAACTTGCCTTTGAACCATGTTTTTAAACCAACCATTGAACCAATTGACTTTGAATCAAAGGATGAACCAAAACATTGAACCTTTTTATTGAACCAAGACATTGAACCAAATTTTGGTTCAACGATTAAAACAAAGCTTTGAACCAACTGACGAACCATATGATTGAACCCGCCAATGAACCTTGAACCCATTGAACCTTTGAACCAAAGTGGTTCAATGGTTCAATGGTTCAATCTGCCTTGATTTGGATAAGTGTTTTGAAGCTGATAAACCAATTAAAGTGATTGAACTTTGAACCTTGATGAAGCGCTTAACTCTTGCCAATGACGTTGAACCTGTTGAACCTTTGAACCAAAGTGGTTCAATGGTTCAATGGTTCAAGCCTCTTTTTGTGCTTAGATGTTTGCCGATGAAGATTTTTGATTGAACCAAGGTGCTGAACCAATCTTGAAAAATGACTAAGTGTTGAAAACTGATTCTTGTGACTGAAACCACCTGTAGAAGCCTTTGAACCTGTAGAAATAAACCTGCCTGTAGAGTCCGTAGATTTCTGAAAAGCTTGAAAAATTAAAGAATTTGAATGCCTAAGACAAATTTTGAAAAGGGAAGAGACTATTTTGGTTTGTAAGACCAAAATAGTTCAAATGTTGTCCCAAAAATGAGTGATATTTTTGGGGGACAATAATGTGTACAAATGAATTAGAATAAAAGAGTGATCCAAAGCACGAAAAGGTGAAATCATCATTTTTACTTGAAATGAATTGATTAAAGTTAGGAATCACATAAAATTTATTTCTCCATTTAGGGATACATTAGCCTAAATCAACACTTTTATATGAGAAACTTAACCATTTAGCATGTTTTTAGTGATTTTGGCCTAAATTGTGCATTTAAGTGCAAATCAAGTAAGATTGACAATTTCAACACAAATGGTGTTAAGAATTAGATATATACATTTTCCCCTTGTTTGAGAAGGTATAGCAAGACATTTAGGTGAAGCAATGCTTTTCAAATAAATGAGTTGTCAATAAGAAATGGAAATGACCCATGATGCACCCTCGAGAGGATATATTAAGATGAAAGAGAAGGATGAACTCTCAAAAAGAGAGGGAAAATGTGTTTTTAACCCATGGAATAAATCACATCTAGATGAGCTAATACTTCTACACGTGGTTACCATCAATGATCAAAATATAATTAGAGGTATAATGGGCCCCAAAGAAGGGGGGAATGGGAAGGATTCCATCTAAACATATAAGTGACACTTTACACAAACCTAATTTGAGAGTACAAGCTGTGTGCTTACAACATTGATCAATCCTGAGACAACTTGCACACTAAAATATTACCATCATGGGAAAAAGTCTGGAGAGATTAGAATTAAAGGAAAAGGAGAATGTGGTCTCCAAAGATATGATAATAATAAGTACCCTAATAGGGTAGATTTGATAGTGATAAAAGAGTTATGACCCAATAAGACTAATTTTGATCATTGATAGATAATAAGTAATGGTCTTGCCCCCATAGGGCTGATTTGATTCTTATGGTAGGCTCAGATGTTGTGCCCCAGCATGGGTAAATTGGCAAGCAAATAACTCAAGGATATAACCTAAAACATATGTTAAAGCAAGCAAGCACAAACATAGATGTGATGGTGTAATGGTTATGAAATCTATAAATAACCAAGCATACCAAGATGCACAAAGTGATGAAAGAGATGAAAAGAAGAATGAAGATGGCTGAGCTAAATTGAGATACATCATGTATCCAAGTCCTATATACATAGTATAAATGAACCTAAAGTAAATATAGTTCACCCAAAAGTGGAAGAGAATGGAATGAGGGATGATGAAATTTGATGGAAAGTTGATTAGAATCATGATGTATGCTAAGAGATGCACGTCTAAGCATAGAGTCAGGTGTTAAACCTATTGAGCCTAGTTTATGCATAGTGATCTTAAGATCTATTCATCAGAGTTTTGTTGACATTAAGAACTTAATATAGAGTAAAAAGTTCTTTCTATAGCAAAAGAAATTAGGCAACATAAGTATGAATAACACACAATGAAATTTCATTTCAATTACACTGAGCTAGTTCAAATGTGAATACCTATAACTAAGGATAATGGTAAAATAATGACCAAGACTAGAGTTATAATGATTTACATTTAAACAAAAATAAAAGACAAAGATAAAGATAAAAACAAAACATAAATAAACCCAACTCAAAATCAAGATATGAACAATCAAGATTCAAGTAAGAACAAGAATGTTTAAAAATAAAACAAGAACAACTTGATAGCATGATATCAAGATATGAATAATCAAGATCCATGTGGACCATCAAGATGTACTTGGAAAAAAAAAAGCAAGGCCAAACAATAAAACAAAAGACTAGACAACATCAATAACAATCAAATAAAAAAAATGGTTTTAGATTTTAAAATTTTATGAATGTTTTTGTAATTTTATAAGTATCTCAACTCGATTGAGGATTAAGAGATATAGAATGGTCCAGCTCATGAATCGATGAGAGAAAACCAACTTAAAATGATAATAATATGATGAGAGGATAATAAAAGGGGGACTGAGTTGACCTCAACATAAATTGAGCACAACCTATGTAATCCCATTAGGACCTCAACTGACAATCATTATGCCAACACAAAAGGCAATGAAAAACTAACCAGGTCATAATAAGTTTGCAAATAAAGGAAAATGGCAAGGCAAATGATAACAATAATGACTATGTGATGTAGTAATGCATGATAAAAAGGCATTGTACCTAATTTACCATAGGCAGTTATAGTTAGGAAAAAGCATCATAATTCTAATTTTCCCAAAGTCAATTATAGTTAGGGGTATTAAATACAATATTGATTTTCCCATAGGTAGTTATAATCAACGATACTAGATAAGATAATTAATTGAAGATAACTTGATAGATAAAATGTCACACTATGTTCACAGACTATCATTCAACACATTCTAAAATTGTTAAAACTAGATCAGAATCCCCTCATGGAAATAGTGGGAAGAACCAAATGAATCAAGATAAAAATGGTATAAATAGGATGGATAAAAAAAAGCCTTGGTCAATAGTAAAGGAATGGTATAATAAAAATAATCAGAAGATAAGTGTTTTTTAGTGGCAACAAAGTTACCCCCAAGCAATGATTAGCTTAGTTTGCTCGTAAAATGGTGAAAGCATGGCTTAGGTTGCTCATAAAATGGCAAAAAGATTTAAACTTATAATGCTCACAAAATAATAAGAGCATAATGAAGGTGACCAAGCTATCCTCAATAGAAATTGAGCATTGCCTACATAGTATCGAAGGACCTCAAGTCAATGTAGTTTAAACATAAAGAAAAAAATGGAACATAATTGTATAAAATGCCTAAAATAAAATGGTCTATAGGGTTGCACCCAAGAAACAAGCATGGTAATGGAAAATGGTAAATGGTAAAATGAAAAATGATTTTGTTACTCATGTTGACATGGAGATGCACGTCCTAGTCAACATGTGAAACAACAAAAATGATCAGTTATAAAAATTAATACCCAATTCCCTTTTGGAAAAGTTACTCTATTAAGAACTTGTTGCCAATATATATCTCAATAATGTGTTCATGATCTTCATTGGTCATTGATTCTACTTCCTTCAAACATCAAGATAAGATATCCTCATAGCCTCTTAAAGGAAAGTGTTGCCAGGAATGATAAATAATGGTAGGTATAAGATAAATGATATAAATGGGTAATGAATAGGTGGATAGTAATAAAGTGTATAATTAATGGGAAACAAATGAAGATTGGGATTTTCATTCACATATAATGTTGTTGATTCTAGATTAGACATAATTTTTGTCATGGTTGGGTCGAATACCTCTGAATATGCTCTTGATAGGACCATATTTTTTTTGTTTGATCCTGAGAGTGGCTACCATCTAATTATGTTGTAGATTGGAAGTTATAATGATTTGTTCTTTGATAATGTCTTCATTAAGCATTGAATAAAGTTTTTTCTTATCTATTGGTGCCTCAATGAGGTTTTCACTAATGAAATTATTCTGATTATCCAATAGTACCTCCATAAAGGTTTCATAAAGAGATATTAACATTTGGTTTTGATTATCTTATATCACCTTCTAAAAGGTTTCACTAAAAGATGTTGAGTTTGATCTTTGATCATCCCCTAGTACCTCTAAAAAGGTTTCACTAAAAGATGGTTATTTGTATTCATAAATTTGGTCTTGTCCCCTTGATATTTTGCAAATGGTATGTCACCATGGATGTAGTTCAACAAAGTGTGATTCTATTGGTCCTAATCAACACTTGTGGGAGGTGGAATGCCAATATTATGGATATGATGGGAGTAATAATAAAATGATGAAAGGTAACACAATAATAATATAATATACTAGGATGATTTATGTAAATACTGAAGTAATCATCCTCAAAAACCGTAGAAGGATCACAAATATATTCATGTTGATCCACGAGGTAATTGTAACTGTTAACCAAATTTGACTTTTAAGTCAAATTGGGGAACCTATAGGTAAAAACCTAACTTTATAGGTCTATAAGGGGTTAAATATGAGTTTCATTGGGTTTATTATAGTTAAATTTATGCCAATTAATGTTATATTGGCTTTGGTCAATTAGTTTTTATGTCCATTTATCATTTTGGGTCATTTTATGGGTCAAAAAGGTGCATTTAATGCTTTGTACAGGTTTATTTTGAAATTTTAAGATTAAAAAAGTTGATCTAATTCCACATGTGTCCACTTAAGTCTTAACCAATTGAAATAAATGAAATATGGCAGGTTACACATAATAAAGGGTAATTTTCTTGAGCAAAAGTGAGAAAATGGCACTTGTAGAACCTCTTTGGGAAGTGTGCCATGTGGGATAGGGTCAGGGAATGTAATTTCATCTCTATCAGACAAAGTAAAAGATTTAATTGATTTATAAGTGTTATTTTAGGCCAAAACCATTCTACTCCATCTTTGTCCTATTGGCATACATAAATGACTTTTAGGTTTTTACTCATTATAGACAGCACAAGAGGTTTCAAGAAGAATAATTTTGGGATATTTTTTTACACTTATGTAACTTAATTTTCATAAAAATATTTTGAATAATGATCAATTTTACTTTATGAATCATCCATTTGAAGTTGACCTTTCAAATCTGCTTATTATTTCATGCACCCTACATGTTTTGGGTAAATCTATATGAATCAACTGGACATATTGGTCATATATGATATTATCTATGACCAATATGTCATATCATGTTTCCCATGATTTATTTCATGTTTTATTGTGTTTGGATGATCTAATAACCTCAAATTTGTAGACTGGTCTCTTTTGAGTGCAATGAGCAGTTTTCACCATTTTTAGGAACTTTGTGCTTCTCCATGGCTTGAGAAAGTTGTGTTAAGTTCATTGAAATGTTTTAAAAGTGTTATTTATTACCAATTAACCTTTAATCTTGAATATCAAAGGCAATTATCATGGTTTATAAGCTCACATGTCACACAAATAGTCATTAGATCATTACTTGCCTTGTGGTTTTGGTTGTAAAGGGATTTCACATTGAAATGGATATTTTGGAACTATTATTAACATATCATTAGTATAAATCATGTATTTTATGGATTGATAATGAGAGTATGTAGGTTCATGAAATCATTCATCAATATATTTTGTCCAAATTTTATCCACTACCTTCCTCATAGTCTCCTACCATTAATAAACATATACAACTAGCTCATGAAGGTTAATCACATTGAAAGGGAGTTTTTGAGCTGAGAAAAGTATTGATAATAAAATAATATATTTTAAATAACTGAGGGATATCAATATTTATTTTAATCTCATAAGTCATGTTTTCTACTTACCATCTTGTACCACTACCTACAGACCTACAATTAATCACCTACAGGTGTTAATAGGGATCAAAATTGCCATATAGGAGGGTTAAGGTATGAGATGGAGACCTTATCAATATCTTAGTATGATTTTTATACTTTTATAGACCCATTTTAGAAGATAGGTTAGCATATGGAGTGAGAACCAGGCTTTAAGGACTTAAGGACTATTACAGGGCCCATCTTCCCCAAAAGGACTAAACAGAGGTCTATGACCTTTTTTGGAGTTTCCCATGAAAGGTTGATTTGAAATACAAGACATAAAAGTATTTTTTTCCTCAATATTACATATAGGTATATTATATTACAAAATAAGGGAGGTGTTTGAATTGAGGAGAATGGTTTTCAAGATCCCTCAATTTGCTAATTTATGATTGTTTATAGTTAGTATTATCTACAGGGTTTGATCTAAAATGGACCTTTCTCCACTCAAGGTTTTACAATGGCCTATACACCATGTTTGAATGTTTTAGATGGTTTAAAGGGATGGTCATGATCTAGGAGACCATCCAAAAAAGTGATGAGCAGTGTTTTTGCATCCTAAACCACTCTTAGTCCATACATGTTACTAAAAAGCCTACCTACAGCAGTCAAAAACAAGGTTTTTGAGTCATTGACAATAAAATTAGGTTAGGGGTCTAAAGATCATGCATTTGACTTCAAGGTAATATAAAACATTTTTTAATCTCAAAGGGGTGTTCAAGAAGTTCCACCAACATCATGACCAGGTTCTCTAAAGGACCAATAAGAGAACAAGGACACTCATAACCCTAGAAGTGATTTACACATTATTTTATCATGTGTATGGGATGAATATAAGAAGGTTTGATCTATTTTGATGTAAATAAATCCATCAAAATTCATTCTAAGCTCAAAAGTGCAAATAAGCCTACTATACAATGATCAAGCCTAATTTCCAAAGAGAAGGTCACTCATACTTATGGCATTTTATATGCCTTTAAACTATTTTAGAATTTTCCTAGGGTGTATTAGGTATGTTAAAACTTTAATATTGTAGATAGGGCTTCAAGACTGTTAGGCTTATGTAAAGTGGAGAATCAAGCTCGATATGAGAACTTTGAATGCTCACACCTTTCATGATGATTTGCATGGAGACAAAAGAAGTTTAGAGGAGTTATAGGAGGTCCATATAAACTAATTTATGGAATTATTTTGAAATTTGAACATCTAAATTTTATGAACAATGCTTAAGACCAAAAATAGGTCTAAAACCCTTGACAACCCTTGCTAGAAACCTAATTGAGAAAATTGAGTTGGATATGAAATATAATGGAATATTTTTCCTATAAAAATGATTTAATGTTGTTAAAGACTCAGTCAAGCTACTCCCCATTCCTTTTTTATTGTATGAACTTGTACAGATGGTGGTATAAATAGGGTTTTTTCCACTATTTTTTGTGTGTTGTAGGTTTTAAGAGGTTTCAAGAGATGAAAATCATATGGATGAAAAAATTAATAATTATTTTAAATCCCCATATCTTTATAATTCCTTTAAAAAACTTATAAGTTCCCCAACTAGTTCCTTCAACTCAACCAGTCAAAACTAGCCTAATGGACAAGCTAGTGAAGAAGATGGAAAACTTCAAGTGAGTTAAATTTAAGGTGTCCCTAATTATTATAAGGATATGGAGGGACTTAAAAATTTTAATTCACTACCTTGTATGAATTTTAATGAGAAATTTATCTCTTTTTTGGAGCCAAGTGTGCAGGGTGTATGAAAGGAGTGTTTTCTAGACAATAGATGATGATGGTTCACTTTTAGAGGTTTATAGAGGACCAAGAATACAACCAATTCATGGATAGTAATGTATAATATCCTATAATTAAATTATAATCATTTTACCTTATATTAATTATTTATGGGATGTTAAAATAGGTCCAAATCATGAAAGCATTTTTTTGAGCAAGAATGATGAGTTTTTTGCCACTTTTCATGAAGTTTGTGACTTGGATTGAAAATTGTAGCTTTTAAACTTATATGTTTCATCCAATACCATCTATAGATACAAAATTAACTCCTTTTATAATATTTATAAGTGTCCTTGTGACCCTTGGACTTCTCTTCTTTTTTCTCTCTCTCTCAAGTGCTGTAAGAACTAGCCATTTTGTCATTGATGGGATGATCCACCTGAGTATGGTGAAGCCATAATCAAATGTATACTTTTTTTAATCAATAATAAAAATGATTTTTACCTCCTATATGGTTATTCTTAGTGTGTTCAATTGGATGATGAATCTCACTTAGTGAAAACTATAGATTCATTAGCATGTTATTCCATTCTTTCACCTATTTATAGTCTCTTCTTGCAAGGCATGTGAAGTGTTCCAAGAGATATTCATGGTTTAAGTGAGTCATTATATTCATTATTTCCCTCATAGGCCTCTTTTCTAGTCCTCATATCTTTCCACATTCATCCATGACCTCATAATGTAGTATTGATGTGAGAAGATGAAGATTGGAGAAGTGTATGTTTAGTTTGTCATTAGATTTGAAGTATAATATGCATATGGTTAGATTTCATCAGTCAATTTGGCATATCAAATCCCTTAGGTGAGTTTAATTTCATTTATCTCTCTCCCTTTTCACTCCCCAAGTTACAATTAGTTGCAATCCAAAGTGGTACATCAAGGAAGATAGCCCTATCTAGAGACTCATCTCATTTCTTAGGCTTCCCACAAGCCTAAAAGCGATTCCATCATGCCACTTGGATAAGGAGAGATTTTAATCTCCTAAAAGTGTGTAAATCTAAGTGACAATATTTTTTGGCATTCCTATGGGATTTTTGGTCCAAGAAGTTATGAGATTTTTGTTGTTGTCTCTCAACAAGTAGCCTTTGAAGGCATCCTTCAAAGCATCAATGGTGACTCTTAAGTTATATCAGCTGGTCAAGCATCCCAAGTTATCCTTTGAATTTTATTGGTAAATTTTCTATTTGTATCCTTTTTTTCAATGAAGTTTCAAGGCTGACTTTGGTTTTGATTTTTGTTCTCTACAAGTCGGTGAAACCTTCCAAGCTTGTGCCATTTCCCATCAATATGAACAAGTTATTAATAATGAGCCTTGGTGTGACTATAATCAGCTTTGTCATGAAGTGAATCAATCCTAAAATTATCCTTGTTATGAACCAAATTTTACCCCTTAACAATCCTATGAGCCATGGCAACCATATATCCCTTCATTTCCCTCTTCATATGGACACCATGTTGTTGGACAATCCTATGAGAATGGTTACCAAGAAACATCTCTTTATCAGTCCCATATGAGCCCAATATCTCATATCATAATGCCTATCATCCTTAAGCATATTCCTATGAGTCTTTTCATAATAAAAACAATGTTTCCATGTATTATGCACAAGGATATCATTAGCAAAGTGAAGTTCCTACTCATGTAGATGCTACTCATTTTAATTAGTTCAAGAATTCACTTCCATATGAGCTAACTAGTGCCTTCCTCTTTTCCAAACCCATTCATAAACCTTCATTTTCATCCCACACTCTATCTTCAAATCCTTCACCTTCCACTACATCTCATACTCCAGCTCCTTCACTTTAAATCCATGAGCCTATCCATCAACCTTTCTTTCTCAAAGAGGAAATTATCTTGAGAGAAGTAAGTAAAGAAGAATAACTTCAATTCATGGTTGATAAAAAGGCTCTCATGAGTGATTATGAGGAGTAAATCACCATAAATACTACACTTTAACAAAAGGATATTCCAAAAGCTAATGTCTCTATATTCAAATGGATATGTGTCCATGAAGAGCCCCCTATACTTCAACTTTAATATGACTTTAAGTTATATGTGCCACCTCCACCAACTAGCTCATCTTATCCTCAACCTATCACTCTTTGCCTTGATGGACCTATGGTATGGGAACCTCAAGAGGATCAGATAGTTGATAAATAAAGAGAACTCTTTCTTGAAGAAAACCTACCTTCTTGGAAGCCTCATTGGGCTAGATCACATGATTTCAAGATGCCTTGTCTTGGCATCACCGTGAAGGAAAAGGAGATGGAAAACCTTGCATCCCTTAAAGAAGAATCTACATCTGATCAAAGGGTTGTAGATGATAATCATAAGCATGAAGTGAAATGTGCTATCAAGGAAAAATAACACTTTCAAGTTATCTCTCAAGAAGTGGCAATCCTAGGAGAATCTCATGAGACCAAAGTAGAGGAAGTAGATCTTGAAGATGATAATAAGGAAGAATACTTATGGCAAAAGTTCAATACCATATGCAAGGATTTTGATGAGTTGGTTAAAGTTTCATCTTCTCCAAAATATTACATAGCTAACAATAAGTTTATTGATGAGTCTAATAAACATAAGCTTGAGTGTTAAATCAGACATAAAGATGAAGTTCTTCCTACTGGTCAAGAACCTACTACCATGAAGCCACTTGGTGATACTAACATTCAAGAAGTGGTTGACAAGGATGATTGGTAGCTACAAATGGAGTTATTTAAAGAGCTTAAAAAACTTTTCCAAGTTGAGGGCCATGTTTATGACAAGGTGAAAGAAGAGGTTTCCATGGAAGACAATGATCAAGATTGGATAGAGTTTACAAAGCTCCTTGATGAGCTAAAAGACCTTGCAGCTGAGAAGAAACCAAATCCTATTGAGAGCACTATGGAAGACAAAAAGTTATGCATTATTTAATCATCATTTGAGGTTGTAATGGAGGATCCACATGATAAGGTTAAATATGTTTGGATATAAGAGGAATAATTTTACATTTTAGACCTATTTGAAGATGGTCTATTTGAGAGCATGGTAATTGAAGTGCCAAGGAATATGTCTAATCCATAAAACATCCAATCCAAGGAGAAACATGATTTACACCATGTTCCATATCATGAAGAAGGTGATGATTAAAACTTTCCATTTGATCCAAGAGGGAGGTATGATCATTAGTTGTACATATTAGTTTGTTCTTTACTTCCCCTAAGTACTTTGAGAACATGTCTTGTTAGTTTTCTCTTTTTGTTGTGTGTGTCCTTTGCTTTGTGTGGTTGAGGTAGTCAATTAGTGGTCTTGTCTTGATCAATAGTCAAAGGTATCCTTGTTTATCTCAGAATTTAGATGACTCCTAAGCCAAATGGATTGAGAAGGCTACTAGTCCAGTTAGTATACCAGGCATACTACCCCTATGAGTCACCAATTTGTTGACCAAATTCACCTTTTAAGTCAAATTAGGGAACCTATAGGTAAAAACCTAACTTTATAGGTCTATATGGGGTTTAAAATGAGTGTCATGGGATGTATTATAGTTCAATTGATGATAATTAATTTTATATTAACTTTGGTCAATTAGTTTTTATGTCCATTTATCATTTTGGGTCATTTTAAGGGTCAAAAAGGTGCATTTAATGCTTTATACGAGTTTATTGGGAAATGTGAAGGTTAAAAAATATGATTTCATGCCATGTTTCCATTCAAGTATTAACCAATATACATAACTAAAATATGGTAGGTTATGCAAAAGAAAGGGTAGTTTTCTTGAGCAAAAGAGAGAAAATGGCACTTATATGACCTCCTTGGGAAGTGTACCATATGGGATAGGGTCAAGGTATGTACACTCAGATAAATCAGACCAAATACATTATTTAATTTATTTGGAAGTGTTATTTTGAGGCCAAAATAATTTTGCTCCATCTTTGTCCATTTGGCATACAAAAATGACTTTTAGGTTTTTGCTCAGTACAGACAACATAAGAGGTTTCAGGTATAATGATTTTGGGAGGTTGTTTTAAACTCATATATATTAATTTTAATAAAAATATTTTGAATAATGGTCAAATTTTCTTTATGAATCATCTATTTTAAATTGACCTTTCAAATCTACCTATTGTTTCATGCACCCTATAGGTTTTACTTCATTTTGGTCAAGTCCATATGAACCAATTGGTCATATTGGTTCTAGATGATATTAGATATTTCATCTCAAGTATCTCATGATTTTTTTCATTTTATATGGTTTTTGGATGAGCCAATAATCTCAAATCTATAGACTGGTCTCTTTTCAGTATAATGGGTAATTTTCACCATTTTTAGGAACTTTGTATTTCTCCATAGCCTCAAAAAGTTGTGTTAGTTAATTAAAAGTTTTAAAAGTGTTATTTATTCCCCATTCACATTTCATCTTCAATCTCTAAGGTAATTTTCATGGTTTACAAGCTCACATGTCACACAATATAGTCATTAGATCATTGCTTGCCTTGTAGTTTTTCTTGTAAAGGGCTTTCATGTTAAAATGCATATTTTGGAACTGGTATTAAAATATCCTTAGTGTAAATCATGTATTTGAAGGATTTGTAGAGTATGCAAGTTCATGAAATCATTCATCAATACATTTGTCTAAATTATGTCCACTGCCTTCCTCATAGTCTCCTACCATTAATGGACATGTACAACTAGCTCATGAAGGTAAATCACATTGAAAGGGAATTTTTGAGATGAGAAAGGTATTGGTAATAAAATAATATATTTTCAATCATTTAATGAGATCAAGATTCATTTGAATCTCATAAGTCATGTTTTCTACTTACCATATTGTACTATTGCCTGCAAACCTATAAATAATCACCTAAAAGTGTTAACAGGGATCCAAATTGCCACATAAGAGGGTTGACGTATGATATAGAGACCTTCTCAATCTATTCATATGATTTTTATACCTTGATAGACCCAATTGAGAAGATAGGTTAGCATATGGAATGAGAACCATGCTCTAAGGACTTAAGGACTGTTACAGGGCCCATCTTCCCCAAAAGGACTAAATAGAGGTCTAGGACCTTTTTTGGAGTTTCCCATACAAGTTTGATTTAAAATCCAATACCTCCAAGTATTTTTTTCCTCAATCTTCCATATAGGTCTATTATCTTGCAAAATAAGGGAGGTGTTTGAATTGAGGAGAGTGGTTTTCAAAAGCCCTCAAGTTGTTAATTTATGACTATTTACAGTCAGTATTATCTACAGGGTTTGATCCAAAATGGACCTTTCTCCACTCAAGGTTGTACAATGGCCTATACACCATGTTTTGAATGTTTAAAATGGTTGAAAGGGATGATCATGATCTAGGAGACCATCCAAAAAAGTGATGAGCAATTTTTTTGCATCCTAGACCACTCTCAGTCCATACATGTTGCTAAAAAGCCTACCTACAATAGTCAAAAATAAGGTTTTTGAGTCATTAACAAGAAACTCAGTTTGGGGGTCTAAAGAGCATGCATGTGAGTTCAAGGTAATATTGAATGTTTTTGTTCTCAAAGGGGTATTCAAGAATTTCCACCAACATCATGACCATGATCTTAGTCATGGGAATAAGCACCTATAACACCTTAAATAGGGTTCCTCAATCAAATTTGTAAAAACTCAGTCTAGTGAGTTTAGGAGTGTAGGTTGAATTCTTAGGAGGTTAACATGATAAGATTAAACAACTAGACACTTACTGATCTAGAAGTCAATTTAGAAAAGGTCCCAAATTAGACTAAAACCTACACCATCATGCAGGGCCCATTGAGACCTTCCTAATGGTATGCAGAATGTAAAAAATGGAGGTCATATGATCCTTGTGTAACTAGTCAAAGTCCCAATCAAATTGGTCACAGTAGGTCAAATTAGGTCAAACTACATAAAATGACCATTATAGAACAATTCAAAAATAGTTCCACTATAAATAACTCATTGTGAGCTTTCCATCACAATTTATGATTTATGAAATGGAGTATGTATGTGCAAGTTATGGCTAGTCAAACTTAGTCAACATGATGATGTGGCAAAAATGTGGACCAATGAAAACATGACACGTGCCAGTCAGTTCATGCAAAAATAGTTGGTTTCACAACTTTGTATTTGATAGGCATATTTGGTAAAAAAAAGGGTTAGCTATGGGGGACCATAGCCAGTGGAGTCCGCTTTTGTCTCAGAGGGGAACCCTATCAATGGAGTCCATTTTGTCTTAGAGGGGGGCCCTATCACTGATAGAGTGATGGAGAATTCATCTAGTGGATGATAAGTGGTGAGTGGATGACAAGTGGTGAGTGGATATTGGACCACATGGTGGGTCTTGAAGCCATCACGTGGCTTGCTTTCCATGGTCTCATTTTTAATAATCATTTAATTGACTATATATATAATTAATTAATTAATTATCTTCACACTTACCATTTCCCCATGACATAGATATGACCACATACTATCCACACTTCATGCCATATATGCCACATACCTACCACATGAATCCATGTTCCATGTCATGTTCCATATCTAAACATCCATAGGAAACACACATATTCCACATGCCACCACAATTCCCATGAAATATATGTTTATGCTAAACATTTGGCATTGTAAACCATGAGTTTCATGGTAAATACATATCCAAACAACTCCGCCACAACCAAATGTGGAATTAAAACATTTTTTTTGGCCACCAGATGCATTGGATGGGGACTCAAACCATGATCTCCCAAGCAAAAGGGATAAGGCCCAACCACTTGGGATATGAGATCCAACACTATATAAAATGTTGAGACTTTGTATTTGAACATAGAAGAGTCCTTAGCAGATGGATTTGTATCACAGTGGTTCTTGCCTTTTGCGGTACTTAGTGATGGATTTGTATCTATGGATGCAGTTGCCCATGATACTACTAATATTAGGCTCAATGCTGTAAATGATTGTATCACACCAATGGGAGCATGCATAATAGATATCAGAACTAAACACCATGGTGGTGAATATGATCACATATCAATATACTCAGGATCAATGGATCATTGAACTCTAGCAGATAGTTTGTTCTCTTTATGATCAGTTAGAAGAAGATTCAAGATTGAAGAAACATCATCTAGATGATCCTAATACTTTAGCCAATATTATATGTAGTCATTGATTGAGACATGAACATGTGGTAGAATATTGTTGGTTGTGACATCTTGAATGTGCACCATAGAGGTTCCAACAAAGGAACACGAGTAGAGGAAAGACTCCTACTATCCAAAGTACCAGTCATAATTTAGAATCCCTATTTTGATAAAGGACACCATCTAGACCTCCAGATATTATATTATGATATACAAGAGCTTACAAACAAAATATTCCATTTATTATAAAGGGACATATCGTTAGACTTGTTTTTGATGGAGACATCAAACTAGGTTATGTGACCATTAATATAGTACATTAATTAGGATTTCCAACAATACCACTTTCACATGCTAAAATAGTTGGCACGAGGAATGGTATTATCTAAGGTATGGTAATATGTTATTTCACCTTGTGATTTACAATTGGAAGACATTTCTCAAACATGATGACTTTCGACATCATCCCATTGGAGATGGATGAGATAGTTCTAAGAAATTTATATCTCTTCACTCAGCAAGCATCATTCAGAGATGATGGCATCAAGCTTTACTTGGATCACACTTGGATCATGTAGTTCAATATGGGATAGGTCTCTAAACCCAGTCATGATAATTTTAGTTAGACATCAGACTCATATGTACCAAGAGACCATTAAGAACTTGAAGATGAGCTACATGATGATCTGTAGAGTGACTACTGAAGGAGTCAAGCTCACACTAGGATCCTATAGTTGGTAAGGAATCTTTGGTGTATTTTGGGTTATCTATTTGTATATAGTTATAAAATAAATATAAATAATGTGCTATTTAAATGTATGAATAAGACCCATATGGGTAATATTGTGACATACATCGTGCACAGTTGTAAAAAGACCCAAGGGGTACTATTTGTATCTATTTTTACATGCATTATATAATTATAGTTTGTTATGTAATGGAATTCACCTATAGATAAATATTGAGTGATAGGTTTATCATACTCAATTTATCTTCTCACATTTTGGGTGGACATTTTCCATTAACAAAAGTATATGTAGATTAGGGTATGCATGTTTCAATTAGTATTATTCTATAGAAAATAGTTTAGCAAACCTAAGAAGCACTTGTTCCACATGTACTTATTATAAAGTATATAAAATAGAAGAAGAAATTGATGGATGTGCTAAAAGATCACCAGACTTATCTATATAGAGGCTCTTATGAAGCTATGTAGCAGAGGAAGTCATAACATCCTAATCGAGGCTATTGATGGCCATGCATTAGCATATGAATTATAAAAGATGTGATCAATCAGTTGTTCCAAGTAGATATTGTTACAGAACCTAAGTAAATCGATAAAAACCCATCAAAATTCTTCAAAACTAACTAGCATTTTAGAGGATTAGTATAGCTTTCAGTTTTGGGGTAGAAATTTTGGAGACCATAGAGTCCACTACAAATATCTTCATGAGACAATATGAAGTACCAAATCTAGTACCAGCTTTTGGTAGACCAAAAGCCTTCTCAATGGAGAGGATTGATCCAGAGGTCAATTCATAAAAAGTCCCAGATCAAACCAAAACTTGCACCATCATGTAGGGCCCATTTAGACCTTCCTAATGGTATGTGGAATGTAGAAAATAGAGCTCATATGCTCTTTGTACAACTGATCAAAGTCCTAGTCAAACTAGTCAAAGTAGGTCAAAGTTGGTTAAATACATAAAATGACCATTATAGAACAATTTGAGAATAGTTACACTATGAAAATCTCATCATGAGATTTTTGACACAATTTACGGTTCATGAAACAAAGTTTGTATGTGCAAGTTATGGTCAAACTTGGTTAACAAGATGACACGGCAAAAATGTGGACCAATGAGAACATGACACATGGTAGTCATTTCATGTATAAATAATTAGTTTCACGACTTCATCTTTGATAGGCATATTTAGTAAAAAAAGGGTTGGCTATGGGGGATCGTAGTCAATGGAGTCCACTTTTGTTTCGGAGGGGGACCCTATCACCAATAGAGCGATGAAGCATTCATTGAGTGGACGATAAGTGGCGAGTGGAGATTAGACCACGTGGTAGGTCCTCAAGACACCACATGGCTTGCCACCAATCAATTCCCATGGTATAATTTTCAATAGTCATTTAATTGACTATATATAATTAATTAATTAATTATCTTCACACTTACCATTTCCCTGTGGTATCCATGTCAACACATACTATCCATGCTTCATGCCATATATGCAACATATCTACCATGTGACCCCATGTTCCACGTCATTTTCCATATCTAACATCCATAAGAAACCCACATATTCCACATGCCACCATAATTCCCATGAAATATATGTTTATGCCAAATATTTGGCATTATAAACCAAGAGTTTCATGGTAAATACATATCCAAACAACTCCCCTACTACCAAATGTGGGATGAAAAGATTTTTTTTGGCCACCAGATGCATTGGATGGGGACTCAAACCATGATCTCCAAAGTAAAAGGGATAAGGTCTAATTTTTTTGGCTATGGGATCCAACCCTATATAAAGTGTTGAGACTTTGTATTTAAATAGAGAAGAGTTCTCAGGGCATCTAGAGTCATTTTTGGACTTCGAGGTAAACTAGTGAAATATTTTAGTTTCCAAGATGATTCCAAAAATATGTTGAGTGTTCAAATTTGAGGTCATTTATCACTAATTTTTATGCCTATAAGTAATATTTTTGAGTAGAAGAAATACAGAGGTGTTTTCGGGAAGGTGGAGAATCTATTCGAGTATTTATCAGGATTCTTTGAATGTCTGAAATAAATGTGGATCCATTATTGATTTTAAGAATTTCTATTTCTATATTTTCAATCATTTTATATTAGATTGGTTCATGTTTTAAGTGAACCCAGAGATGTAGGAATTACCAAACTCCGTAATCAACTCTTGTGTAGTGTGGTAGGTATTCTTGCATTGCTTTTCATTTAACTTGATCATTTTACGGATTAATTTTGGTATAATTAATATTTTTCCTAAAAAGTATCCAAGGTAAAAATTTTGCATGTAAATAAGTGATAGTTTATGGATCACTTAATCCATAGTTATAATGGGATTCATAAGCTCTAAATAAAATAATGACACCTACATCAGTCAAAAATAAGATTGTCTCAGTCAGGATAGGGCAGAGACTCAGTATTGATATCAAAATGCTTACAAGGAGGTTAAGGGAAGGTTGAAATAAATTATAATTCCTAGACCATATTAATTAGTTCCATTATATTCTACATAAACTATTGGTCATGATAAATAAGCTCATGCAGATTCCTTTAAATCCAAATGACACATGCAGTCAAGCAAACAACAGTGAATAGGGTTTTGAGTCTCAAATGATGATCTAAGCTAAACAAGGTGAACATGAGTCTAGACTAATACCAAGGAATTAAATAAAGTTATTAAGGATGTTTTGGGAGCACTATGTTTAAGGTTTAATTTATACATATGCACCTACAGACAAGGTTTCAAGGAGCAATCATAGTCCACCAAGAAACCCTACACAATCTTGCTTACAATAGTTTGTTTTGGGTCTTATGGCATTCAGAGGGTAAAAACATCATTTCAAGGGCTAAAAATTGGTATGTGACATGATTTTGGTTTGAATAAAATATTATAATGGTCTAGCCTATCTGAGGAGATAGGGCAGTGCCCTCTTTTTTGTCTCAGACAAAGGGTACTCTCCCCATGCACAAACCCTACATTTTGGAAGATGGGATAGAAATATGAGACCAAACAATAGAGGGACATTTAAAGATGGTTTTTGAATATATATAACACTTAATAAAACATTTAAAACACCTCACAAGAGTATGAAAACAAACAATGAGGTCTAACATGCTAGGGTTGTAGTCATGCATGATAGGTATTTCTAGGCCTAAAGGAACAAATAAGAGAAAAAGGACACTTCTATCCCTATAAGTAATTTAAACATTATTTGATCATGTTTATGGGATTAATATATGAATTTTTGGTATATTTTGAGGAAAATAATCCATGAAAAGTCATTCTAAGCTCAAAAGTGCAGGTAAGCCTACTAGGCATGATCAAGCCTAATGCCAAAAGAGAAGTTCACTCACACTTTTGGCCTTATATATTCATTAAAACCTATTTTATCATGTTACTAGGGTGTATTATTTATTTTAAAACTTAAATCTTGTACAAAAGTAATTAGTAAAATCAATTTTGGCTTGAAACCATTGTTAGGCTTATGCAAAGTGAAGAATCAAGCTCGATAGGAAAATTTTGAATGCTCACACCTTTCATGATGATTTTCATGGAGACCAGAGAAGTTTAGAAAAGTTAGAGGAGTCCCTAAAAACTAATTTATGGAATTATTTTTAAATTTTAACATCTAAACTTTATGAAGAATGCTTAAGACCAAAAATAGGTATAAAACCCTTGACAACCCTTGCTAGAGACCCGATTGAGAAAATGGAGTTGGAGATATAATATAATATAATATTTTTCCTATAAAAATTATTGGATGTTATTAAATACTCAATTAAGATACTCCACATTCCTTTTTTATTATATAAAATTGTATGTATGGGGGCAAAAATAAAGTTTTTCTCACTATTTTATGTGTTTTTTAGGTTATAGGAGGTTTCAAAAGATGAAAATCATATGGATGGAAATATTAATATTTAATTTAACTCCTCATATCAATATAAATCCTTGAAATAGCTTCTAAGTTCCCCAACTAGCTCCTTCAACTCAGCCAGTAAAAACTGGCCTAATGGACAAGCTAGTGAAGAAGATGGAAAATTTCAAGTGAGTTGAATTTAAGATGTAAATGATGCTTATAATTAAATATAAGGCCTTTAAACATGTAATTAGCTAACTTTTATGTATTTTTATGAGAAAATTATATCTTTTTGGGAGCTAAGTGTGCAAGGTGTTTGAAAAGAGTGTTTTTTGGACAACAAATGATGATGGTTCACTTTTAGAGGTTTAGAGAGGACTAGGCATGGAACAAATGTATGGAGAGGCATGCATAAGATAATCCCCTTATATTATAATTATTTTACCTGATCCTAATTAGTTATGGGATGTTCAAACAGGTCCAAATCATGAAGGTAGTTTTCTGAGCCAAAATAAAGAGTTTTTTGCCACTTTTCATGAAGTTTGTGACTTGGATAGACACTTATAGCTTCTAACATTTTAGGTTTATTCCATACCAATTACACATGCACAAGTAACTCTTTGTATCATCCTAAAAAGTGTCCTTATCACCCTTGGACTTCTCTTATTTTCTCTATCTCTCAAGTTCTATAAAAACTAGCCATTTTGGCATTGATGGGATGATCCACCTAGGTATGGAAAAGCCCTAATCAAATGTATAAATTTTTATTAATAATACAAATGATTATTTATTCCTCTATTACTATTCTTAGTGTGTTCAATTAGATGATGAATCTTACTTAGTGAAAACTATGGATTCCCTAACATGTTGTTCCATTTTTCACCTATTTGCAGTCTCTTCTTACAGGGCATGTGAAGTGTTCTAAGATATGTTCATGGTTTAAGTGAGTTAGTATATTCATTAGTTCCCTCATAGGCCTCTTGTCTAATTCTCCTAGATTTGAATATTCATCCATGACCTCATAATGTAGTATTGATGTGAGAAGATGAAGATTGGAGAAGTGTATGTTTAATTTATCATTTGATATCAAGTGTAATATGCATATGGATGGATGGCATTAATAAATTTGGTGTATAACCTCACTTAGGTTAATTTAATTTTAGTTATCTCTCTCCCTTTTCACTCCCTAAGTTAGTAGTAGTTTCACTCCAAAGTGGTATATCAAGGGAGCTAGCCCTATCTAGAGACTCACCTCATTTCTTAGGTTTCCCACAAGCCTAAAGGTGATTCCATTGTGCCACTTAGGTGAGGAGAGATTTACATCTCCTCAAAGGGTACAAATCCAAGTGATAATAGTAACCAATGTTATAAAAACCAATACTAGATTATGTTTTTAAATTTGATTCTAATACAAAGAACTCTAAATTTGATGTCACAAATGATGTTGATTCTATTTTTTATGCTAAATCTGATGTCAGTTTGGAAATCAAACCTGACTCTAATGTTGTTTCTTCATCTAATGTGGTTGTTTATTTAATGATATTTTTAATGCTTGATATCAAATAAGTGATGGCTTGTGATGGCATAATGGGCTATATAATAAGTGATTCATCTAGGAAGGGTTCAATATAGACTGGCTTATTTGAGTGAATCCCCTCAAATAGAAGGTATCACTCAAGAAATGACTTGATATAATCTTGTCTATTAAAAGGAGACTCCTCAAATAGTGGAAAAAGTTCAAGAGACATCTCTATATAGATTGGCTTATAAAAGGAGATGAGGTTATTTAAAAATAGGAAAAACATGAATAGGTGACTGATCATAGGTTGAATCATCACAAATGGGTGTTTCAATAATAACATCAGGGTTTTGGTTCACAATTGTTTGAAAAATATTATCTTTTGAACACATTTTTGTCCTCATAAGATAGATCTTGAAGAGGTAATGGTTTGTGTTTTGGCTCGAAGATCAACACAAAATTTATAAAATGGGGAACAATTGGTTTTAACAGGAACAATGGTTTATGATTCAATAATGAAATCTCTAAAAAATAGTTGATTGAAGAAGGGATCAATAAAATTAGGTTATCAAATTGAGGATCTTCAACAATAAGTTCACTAAATATCATTGATGGGTCTAGAATGGTAATGACTGGACAGTGCATAGTTTTGTTATTCATATGAACTAAAGAAGGAGGTCATAAAATGGTAACATTTGCATGTTGTTAAGTTGGATTGCTCACACAATCTAAAGGATAATAGCTTAAAATGGTAACCTTCATGTGTTTCAAAGCTTGATTTCTCACACAAGCTAAAGGTGGTTAACCTAGAATGGTAACCTTTAAGCACAGAGTGCAAATTAAAGGAAGATATCCTAAAATGGTAACCTTCAAGTGTGGTATGCAAATTGAAGGGGAAGGATGAGGATGATGCACAAAAATCATAATGAATCTGATTGGTTTTCAATAAATAGGCTCAAAGAAGGTGACATGCTCAAACAAGATAGAGTGCTCATGCCTGCTATAAAAATGCTCTACCTCAAAACTAAGGCCACAAGAGACCTCATTATGAGTGTACTTTAGCATCATGTCTAGAAGGTTGTTCTTTATGTTTGACAATATTTTGAAAATGTTTCTCAAACATTTTAAATAAGGTATAGATTTTGATCTTTCTTCCAAACAAATGATCAAGGAACCAAAAAGAAAATAAAAGGAGGGTGGCATAGTACCACACATAATTATAAGAATGACATTCATGAATTTACTCAACCTTGGGTAAAATTAAAATTATATGAATTGGAAGAGGGTATGATAACTCAAAAATCCAAGGTGAAAACTACTACAGCAAAGCCTAGGCTTTTTTGATAAGTCAATACTATAAAATCTAGTTCAACTTTGATGAGTTGATACTAGAAAACTAGAAGAAATCCCTTCAAATTAGGAAGGAGACAATGTGAACCAAGAATCTCAAGATGTGAAAACATGCAAGAATTCCTAAGATAAAAATAGAACAAAATGGGTAACACAAGGCTGCCACATGGTAATAGTAATGATAGTATAAAATATGTTCTAGGACTCAAAGCATGAGTGATGCAAAAAATGACTTAAGTCCACCAATGATGACAATGTTATAATGACTCTATAAATGGCCTTCAATGCGAATTGGAAATTGAACCCAAATTCCCTTAAGTCAAGTGTAAATGGTGAACCCAATTTAACACATCAACCTTGTGAACTTAGAAAGATGAAATTTTGAATTTAAATTATCAATGAAGGACTTAAGAAAATTTGGAAAGTGGTTTAGACTCAAATGGGCAACATAATTACACCAATCAGATGATATGACACAATGTTCAAGATGAAAAATTTTAACAAGGAAAATATTGATTTTCACTTGGACAACATAATGCCTCCTTGTTCAAGAAATTGTGGATAATGTGTTTCATTATTAATTTTTATTTACAAGCAATTTTTGACTCAAATCAAGACCAAGTATTCTAAGACCAATAGACAAATGTAACTAACTAATCATCTTAGATCCTATCAAGGTGTTGGAAAGTGGGGTTGACTAAAACTTACAAGTTTGTGACCATCTAAATTGATCCCATGTGTACCAAATTTCATGTTATTAAATAAGAGAAGTAACACATCAATTAGATCCATGTCAAATGGCTTGTTGTGAAAAGGTCTTGTCCTTTTCACAACCACTACATCTATTACTTGCTTAGTGTAGTGCGATGTCTAAAATGATCATATATTTTGGGCTTAGCTTGCCACTAATGGAGATGGTTTAACCACTCAAACCATCATACCAGTGGGGTGATCCTAATTTATATACCCTCCATGGATATGGGTTGAAAATGATGTCATACAATGAAGCTATGGGTCAGAGCTTCCCTATAAAACCTGTGGGAGATAATGAAGTCCCCCTCATAAGCCAACATGTATGAAATAAAATCTAAGTAAAAGGACCTTATAGGTTACTTTTAGATCACCTAAACCATGCAGGTTTTGGGGAGAGCCTAGACAACATACTTTTTATGTCTTTAGACTAAATCATAATTTGTAATGAACTGACACTTTTGATCTCACAAGTTCTTTATAGTGGATGAGGGGAGAGCATACACGCACAAATTCCTTTTTGGTCAAACAATTTTAACCAAGCAATGATAGATGAATTATATAAAATAACAATTTGAAATGAGTTTGGTTTTAGAGCATCAAATTGAAGTATTTGGTGATTTTATTTGGCTCCTTGGCCTTAAGTTTTTTTTTTTGAAAAACAATCACAAGACATTCAACATAAACAAGTAATTTTTCCTTTTAAGCACCAAAGGAAAGTTACTAGTTTTAGATTAAGGTAAAAGCAGGTTTTGAAGGGACCCCAAAACCCTTTAACAGAATCAAGAAAGATAAAGCATTAACGACCACTAGGAAAAGCATTCCTAAAACCTACTGAAGAATAGTATCAAATCAGGTTTTACAGGGACCTGAAACCACAGTCATAGACCAATAAAAGCACCCACGTTTTACAAGGACCTAAAACCTTAACAAAACTAGGTTTTACAACCTAAAACAAGAACCCAAGTTTTACAAGGACCTGTAACCTTAAAAAGATTACAACATAGGGAAAAGAATGCTAAAAATATATATATCTTTAACATTCTGCCCTAGCCAACAATGCAGGTTGCCATTGAAATAATGACACACAAGCATTATCCATGACAATAAAAAAAAACCCCAAAATACCTTTGGTTTCTCTATCACTAAGATGGATACACCATCAGACCCAGCAATAAAGATAGCCAAATGACAGCCATAGCCATGTCGAGAAAAAGGCCATGTTCCACCACACCCTCAAACCCTAAAATTGCACTGCTTGCAAATAATAGCACCACAAACAAAGAAACAAACCCTAGAAACAGCATCACCAGTGCCCAATCCATCCACCTGATCATCTACCCATTCTCCCCCTCTGCTAAGCTCAGAGGATTCGCTGCCATTGCAATCAAAACATCATCAAATAAATCCTCGATGTTTGGAAGCACATCAACATGAGCCACGACCCTAGTCAATAGAAGGCGATGGCAAATACCTAGATTTGGTCACCAAAGGCCAAGCAGGCTTAATAAAACATGGTTCTAAAGCGAGCCATCTTCTACACAAGGTGCACCAACACAGAGTACTAGTTATTTTTAAGAACCAAAAGGAGGTTAAAAAGACTTAAATTAAGATCAAATTAATCACTTTCCTCATTGGTCCTACATAAAAAATTAGATAGTCTCATTTAGATTTGAAGCTCTTTTGCATTTGAGACAATCAAACTTAGTTTAATTGCTCTCAATTATATGTTTCTTAGTAAACATAGTGACCATCAATGGTCACTATTTGACCATCACTAATTCTTGAAAGACCATTTCCAGTCAATTTTTAACCAACCATGGCTAGTTGAAACTTAACCATCAATGGTTACCTATAGACCTAAAGGCATCAAAATATATGTATAAAAAGCACTTGTCATTCTTATTATCATAAAATATCTAAAAGGAAGACCTTATAAATCACAAAATATATTTAGACCAGAGACTTAAAAATTCAAGTTAACCAATATAATATGAATGAAGCTCAAAAAATTTCTAGTCAAGAAAGCATTTCAACAAAAAAATTGATTAACCTATGATAGGATAAAAACTCCAAAAGACACCTTCAAGATCATGATTTGGTTCAGACTAGAGACTTAGAAAACCCAAATTATTAGAAAAAAACTTGATAAAATGCTCAAAATGAAAAAATTTAAACATGTTTTCCCATGCAACCAAATTGTGGTCAGTTGGTCCTAATTGTTGGTGGTCACTATGAATGTCGGTGGTCACTGTGGAACCTATGGGTGCACAAAAACATTAGAAACATGGAAAAACAATCTAAAAATTGTTATTTAAGGACTTTTTAATTATTAAAATGGAAACTTGAAATTACCATAGTGTCTTCCTTGCTTAAATGGACTCCATGAGTCCCACCAAGCGTGCCAAGATGTAGGATTGCATTACAAAGTTGGTTAGTCAAATACTAGTCAATAAATCCATGAAAAATGTATAAAGACCTTGATAAACTAAGCAAACCTATTCCAACATGGTTTAAAAATGATAATTAAGAAAAAATTAAAATAAAACAATACCAATTACCTTTTGAAATGATTCCTCCATCCAAGAGCAGCTCCAAGCATGTTTTTCCCCTTGATCTAGTGTTCTTGTCTTTATCAACAATGGATGCCAAACTCCTCCACTATCTCACTATCACTATGCATATCCTAGGATCAAGATAAGAAACCTATAATCTATGCCTATCAAATGAATCTTGTAAATAAAACACAATGATCAACACAAAAGGTTGTGGAGACAATTATGCATTATAAGTTTACAATAATTTATTTTGGAAATGATGTTCTATGACCTTGTATTTATAGATTTTATAAATGGACTAAGATAAAACATGACGATCCATATAAATATTGAGATGTGTGGCCATGAATTAATCTAATATGTGTAATTAAATCCATAAATATCCTCATAATGATTTGGGAGGAAGAGGCATTAATTAGGCATAGGTACCCATAATCTTGATATTTGTTGTATTTATGATTTATGGATGCCACCTCATATATCATGTCACTAGGTGATGTAGATATTAATAATTAATTTCCAATAATGAAATAATCAATAACCTCCATATAAAATCCACTTAAGCTCTTGATTTGAATTAATTAGCTTAAACAAGATTAATTAATTTTAGTGCAATTCTTTGGAAATTGATGCTCAATTAATCAAAATGGTCAAAAAGTCATATTATTGGGTAATTATTTAACTCAAGAAGAATTGGAAGGTGATGTTAGATGCATTAGGACTGTTATCCCATTTAAGATATTTCTAACACAAAATAATAAAGGTATGTGATGCATACTAACAAATTAGAAGAAAAGAATGATCCAAAGCACAAAAAGGCAAAATCACCATTTTGACTAGAAATGAATTGATCAAAGTTAGGAATCACATAAAATATATTTCCCCATTTAGGGATACATTATCCTAAATATTCACCTGTATACAACAAGATCGAACCATTTAGTGCATTTTTAGTGATTTTGGCCTAAATTATGTATTTGAGTGTGAATTGAGTAAGATTGACAATTTCAACATAAATGGTGTTAGGAATTGGATGTCGACATAGCCTAGAGTTGATTTATCCTTGTCATCCTTGCATACCACAACAACCTCTTGTAAAACACCTTGGCTGAGGGAGAGATTGAGGTCGGTGGGTTTGTATTCATAGAAGGTAAGTATTCCTAACTTTGTTCCTCCTTTATAAGAGTAGATATATTTGCATTTATACTTCTTTGCCATGCATTAGATTCCATATACATTGACATGAGTATATGTATTCTATACATGTTTACTTTTCATTTTTATTACCCCCACTTTTTTATATAAGCTTTCATGAGTATTAGATTGGACTTTACTTGTTATTAGTTTAGTGAATATGAAAACATAAGACCTAGTTAGGGTTATTGCATAGTTTTGCTTGACTAGAGGATTTGGAGCCCTTCTTAGTGAATTTATTATGGTAAGAGATCCCTTGGCTAGGTATAATATATCTATATTGGTCATGATCCCAAATATATAATGTATCCATAATAAGAAGTGTAAGTAGGATTTATCTTCTCTGAGATAGGATTGATTTATAAATCTACTGCATTTCCCATTGCATACATTCTATTGAACCCGATGTGAATCTAACCCTTCCAAGTTTTCTTTCATACTATCATTTTTAACATATTATTGTATTTTTATATATTGTAGTACTATATTAAACCAATGAATATAGTTATAACTTTTTGTGCATAGGTTTAACACATATTTTCATAAAAATAATTTTGTTTTATCTATGAAAGTCTTCATCAGATACAGGTTCTTGGATCAAGTAGGTCGACACAATAATTCTTTTCATTTATAGATAAGAATATAGGGTCAAACAAGTTGACTTCATCATTTTTTTCTCTCTGCTAATATACAAGTTAGCTTTGTCATCTTATTCTTTAACACAAGGTTTTTCAAAATTGGGTCGAGCCAATTGACTTGGTTTGCAAAATTTGAAAGTAGTAATTAAGTCACTTCAACATAACATTTGAAATATTAACCATCTTCAATCCCACCAAGGTTCCTCTCTTTTCTCTCTCTATAATTTTATTACTTTCTTCAATTCTATTTTACACAAGTTGGTAGCCTTTAAAATTGCAACCTTGCAACCAACTAGGTTGATCAAGTCAACTTAGTTTTGTAGTCTATCTTTTATCTAAGAGACATAGTCAACCCATTTAACTTTGTTCTTAAAGAAATTGATTTTATAAATAGTATCAACCCAATCGACTCTATTTTATATCATTTTCATATAGTGTCACTTGAACTGACTCTATACTATTCTCAAATTAAATAATTAACAACTATTTACTAGTAATTAATTCACATTCCCTTTTCAGTTGTTTACATGCTTAGAGTAACTCACATTATAAATAGTTGGTTTTTCAAATTACCATTTTATTTACACTATTTTACTCTTTTTCACACACTACCAAATCACATAACATTCAAAACACATTTAAAAACTTGTCTTCTCAAGGCCTATCTACTTGGATTTCATCACCAAGGGGGAAGTTGACTTGGTTTTTTGGTCAAGTATAAATATGTGGTTAATGGTATATATTGGAAAATCACCCAACACCCTTATCATTACAAGATTGTGAAGTGAGGGGGTAGGCCCCAATACCAAGATAGTACCACTACCAACATAGATTCATTTTAACCCAAATGTCATGAAACCATTCATAGATTGTTTTTCTATTTCCCTATTTCAACCAACTCCCCTATCACACTTAAAACAATACTTTCTAATAATCTAATAACACTTACGATGACCACTTAGTTAGCATTTAATTTTGAATTGATTGTTTATTTTTTGATCATTATGTGTTGTATTGAAAAAGCTTACATTAGCCAACATTGGTGTAAGGTTTTGCACTAGGTGATCCAATTGGGTCACTCACATTCGATCCCATTATTTGTGTGTTTGATTTCATTCTTGCTTCACTTATATTTTTAAAAAAAAATATTTTAGCACACTATCATTCTAGTCGATATAGTCTATTATAAAATATATTTTGCCCTATCAATAATACATAATTGACCTGTATGACTATGTATTCTTCTCAGCTTAATTTATCTCTCAGTATTCAATATAGAGTCAAATTGTATAAATTTATATCCTTCTCTACTAGTTAGGTTATAGAACATAATAATCTTGCATGACTTTGTATTCTTATCATCTTGTTTTATCCCCTATCTACCATATAGAGTCAACATGTATGACTCTATACTCTTATCTTCCTAATAGATTATAGAACACAATTGACCTATTTGACTCTATCTCTTGTTTACCCTTTTGTATTTACATCATCTTAATCTTTCTTTATCTATATCTCTCATCTTGAACTTATTATTTGAGGACCATACTAACTTGAACTCAACCAATATGATGAACCTTAACAACCTTGGTAAGTTTCCCATAAATAACTTGTGGCTCCTAATCTAGAAGAAATTAATGTGCATGTGTCCTCTCACACTACAAACTATGGGAACCCTCCTAATATATCTTCAGTTCACAACCCTCTTTTCTCCTTAGAAGATCAAATTGAATTAGAGTATACTCCAAAATTACTTTTCTTCATTAATGAATTTCTTCAACATTGAGGAAAAGACCCCTTTACTATTTATCATCTTATGAAAAATGATTAAATAGATAAACCCAATTCACCTTTCCCCACATTCTCACATAGATTTGGGGACAATAGCTTATTTTCCTCTCAACCTCTTCCTTCTCTTTTGACCCCTTCTCATATTATGACCTCTTTTTCTCTGATTTCTTCCACCTCTATGCCACGTATTTCTACTAACATGGAAGGTTATACATCTAGTGGGCCTTTTATAATACCTACTCTTCTCAATTATTACACTAGTGAATAATTTTCTACCCATGGTAATCATGACTTTAGTAATTCTTCTTCTCATCCTTCTACCCAAGAAAATCATGCTACTAGTGACTCATTTATTAACAATTTTTCTCAAGCTACTAATATCACATATGTTACCACTAATAACGGTACCCAAGCCACTAATACCAATGCTAATGCTTCACACACTATAAATAACACCACCCTAACCCATCAAATTTTGTTGAAAAATATTAACCAAATGAATGATTTCCAAACTAATAATTCCAAAAAAATTATGCAAATGCAAAATCATCTTATCCATATCCAAAATCACCCTAAATAGGTTCTATGGGGAGCACATAACCAAAATTCCCCCCACCTCTCCTTTGGTATTTCCATGGTAATATTATCCCTTAATGT
Organism: Torreya grandis; assembly: GCA_037957365.1. Taxonomy (NCBI): domain Eukaryota; kingdom Viridiplantae; phylum Streptophyta; class Pinopsida; order Cupressales; family Taxaceae; genus Torreya; species Torreya grandis. The sequence goes on from JARHVA010001552.1 coordinate 2,482,783, forward strand.
TCTCTTGTTAACAAAACAATCAAACACCTTCAAAATGAACTATTATAACCAAATATTGTACCCTTGGAGAATTAGTTTAGACCTATCCAAATTTGGCTAACATGGGATTACCTCTAGGTTTGTGGGTTACCTATAAAAAAGGTAAACCTATAGGCTAAAGGCCTAGCTACCTTGATTTATCTTTTAAACTCACACATTACACTAGACTAATCACTATTAGGGGTGAAAAGGGATGAAGAAAAATTAAATTAACATATGCTAATGAGGTGATACACCAAATATAACTCCACCAACATGCTTGCATTCACACTAAAAAATAAGACTACTAAATTGACCTCAACCCAATGTTCTTCTAGTATAAGTATTTTTACATAGAGGTAGATTGTTATGCATATCTAGAGGTGGATGAAAAGGAGGTCAGACCCTAGACACTTCTAATCTCTATTACACTTAAAATGCACCTTAATAAATAGTTACACTTCATAAAACCTTTTATAATAAAACATTACTCACGCAAAACATGCAAGAGTGAAATGGAAGCAAGGAGAAGACACTCATCACTAGTCATCCAAGTACACTACTTGAAATACTTAGGTAAGAGTTGTAGAGATAAAATAAAATTTATAACTTTATTTAAAGGAAAAAAATATGTCAAACCAATAGGGTTTTGCCATACTAGGTGTGGATTTTATACAAATGCCAAAATAGGGTGCATATATAAAACATAGGAGAGGAGAGAGAAGTGAAGATGAATAATCACAAGGCCAAGTGTCAAGGCTTTAAATCTAGCTAAAATTAAATAAAATAGAGTTATATAATATTTCATGAATTATTTATAGATAAGTGTCCATCAAAAATGCATCATTCTCCTAAAGTTGGCATAAAGGTCTCAATTAGCATTCTTGAAACTATTTACTTGATGAGGAATCACTTGATAGTACAGAACTACCTTTGTAAGTTATTGACACATGTATCCTAACTTAGGAAGTTAGAAAAAATATTTTGAAAACCCTTATATGCCCCTCAACTAATGAACTTCTCTGCACCATTTGTCATTCCCTCTCTTGTAACTGTTCACTAGCCCTTTAGGCTTGATCTTCCCACTTGTCACTTAAATGCTATATAGATTCTTATAAAGATTCATTTTAGGGGTTTCATACACTTTGTAAAAAAATATTTATCCTCTATTCTATCAAATAGACCTTAAAATATTCAATGTCACACTTCTCACTTTCCAATTTTGACAGTCATATTTCTTCTCATTGTGTTATTAAAGACTACCTACAATGACCAACATGATAGAAGAACTTTCAGGAATTACCAAGGTGAGAATTGAGTTTGAAGAGTTATAATAAGTCCCCATACACCTTACACAATGGCCTTTATTCATAATTTTACTTTTGTACCTATGAAACACATTAAAACTTGTAGAAAACCTAGAATTAGGTCTATCCTTACAAGTGACAGTACAAAAAAATTAGATGTCAAGGAGCCTGAGAGAGTGATAAACTTTTTAAAAACACTTTTAAGGCTAATTGGCCACTTTTGGATGCATATTCCTTCATGTTTTATCCATCAGGTTCATACAAGAGTTTTAGGAGGGTTTTAGTTCAATTGAGTTATTAACAATGATTCATAAATGTTAGACATCTAAATCTTGAACCAATTCTATTGAGATTGAGTTCAGAACCCTCTTCAACTATCCTAACTACTTGAGGTACCATGCATCTCATTCATACATATATGAGCAAAAGAATATGGCCCTTGAGCTCTTTTTAGGCATTTTGGGTAGGCCTAAGACCAAATTAGGCCAAATGACCAATTTGAGATATTTATCTACAAACCAATGGGTTTTATCAACTATCTAATTTCCCCTAAAGGCTCTCAAATTGATTAGGAAGATCATGTGGTCATATGAGTCTCATTAGGAGTCATGAGGGTTTAGGCCTAGATTGTATATTTATCTCTGAGTGGTTCTAATTATTGTAAGTTCTTCTCTAAAATTGTTAACATCCAATTCAACCCTCCATATATTCCCATATTTATTCAAGGCTCCATCATTTATCCTATTTCCATTCATGTGTAAGGTATACAAATTTTGTTTTTTGTAAAGTGTCTCTAGTTTGAGACAGAACAAAGATCATTTCCCCTATTGGTATAACTCAAGTGAGACCATAAAGGGATAAATTAGGTCATGAGTACCCTCTATACCAAGTTTCACAACTTGGTCATGCTCAAAGATCCTTCAACACCTCAAATTACCAACATTGACTATTAGGACTATGACTGTGGTAAACTGTAGAAACCTAGACTGAGTGTGAAATTAGAAACCTAGATGCCACTCTTTACCCTATTTTCCTCTAAGAATCACATAAAAATGTGATGTCATCAAATTTGAGGATGTATTCAATATGGTTATCCACATTTCACAATTGTTTACCAACCAAACTATTTGTTTCATTATCTTAGGCTAGTTTGTAGTATGGACCAACTATAGGTGGAAATTAGGAATATAAGGGATTCCTATAGGTGACTATATATGCTTGAGTAATGTGTTCTACACCTTTACTTTACTATGAACTCATTAGACCATTTCACACCTAGACATATTCATCTATGCCTTGAGACCATGTTCTCACCCACTGATATCAATGCATTAGTTGTCAATGTAAATTCTAGGTTTCTATTAGCCTAATTGCATTGTAGTTATTGACTGTTTATAAAAATATTGTGATTGAATTGAAAACCTAATGTATCCTCAGTTTCTCTTGATCAAATAACCTCCTTTTATGGTTAATATGTGACCTTTCATATAATCTATAAGGAAAAATATATCAAGCACATGTAGATCTCATTTACACTTAACAACATAAGATACATTACATAGATCAAAATCTCCTTTCAGAGAAGTTAAGGTAACATTTCCCATTAATAAACCTTTCTTAATTTTGTACCTTTAAATTTAGGTGTGACTATAGGTAATGAACTCATTAATATAACTATGATACTCTCTTGATCCATGAATTGGTTTGAGGTGTCAAAATAAGATCCAATGTTTCCAAACATGTTTTGGTTTCTCTCTTAGGCTTGAACATGATTGGTTTCCATGTAATAACATATGGGTGTTTATTTTAGGCTAATTGACTATACCAAGTTCCCTATACCTTGAATTCCATCAATGTTCCTCTTGATATTAAACATTTAATAGAGAATATGATCAACCATGCCCTGTGAGGCTGACAAAAAGTGCATTACCTTGATTTGAAACCACTTACAATAGGACAAACATTGTAACCACCAAAATGTGTCCTGTAGACCAATTAGTGTTCACCTATAACATAATGATATTGGTATTGTCTTCTCTTTCATGTCCACATGTGAAAATTAGTTTGAGAACCACATGATAAGGATGAACATACTCTTCAAGTCTACATACATCACTTGAAAACATCATACCAATGAAAATAGAGGTGAAAATGAAAGCCATTAGGGATGTGTAAGTAGTTTGAAGGCATCAACAATATTAAAGATTATTCATAGAGTACAGACCACCAAACTAGAAATTATGGCCATGAAATAGGAAATAAATACTACTAACTTCCACCTAGTGCACATAGTTAAAATTTGATTCTCCTATCCATAACAAGTGAAAATCATTTGACCTATTTGACTTGCCCAAGAGAGCAATGAGTGAAACAAACTAGTTGTTGCAGTTTTGGATCTTTCAAATCCATCTGAACTTAGAAAATACTTGTGGGTATCTGAATAGACCTTCTATAATCCTTGCCATGTGCCAAGTGTGTCATTCAATCCATACAACTATCTAAAACTACTTGTTTTTTAATTGATCTCCTTATTTCCACATTGAACCTGCATTCTTTTCAGGTTCAAACTACCATTTGACACCTTTGTAGCATGACACAATTTATATTTATTATTGAAAAAATTATCCTTAGTGAAAAATTGTACATTTCACTCTAACATGACCAAAAGGTGTTAAAAAGTCTATTAAGACAAGTGTATAAATATGATAATGTTAGAATATACTATATGACCTCATTAATGACCATGTGACCACTTTACAACCTAAGAGACCCTATGAAAGTTTGAAATTACATCGAGGGTTGACTTAGTTTGATCTAGGAGTAAAATTAATCAATATTTTGGTAATTTCCTAAGGTAACATGCTTACTATATTAAGGACCAATATCCTTCTCCTATCCTTGAGAAATGGAGTCACCTATATACTCCCAATGACACTAAAATGCCTTTGAAAGGATACCAAACTCACACCACATAACATGGAAAAAAATACACAAATAAAGAAACACAACACACACTTGTGCTCACATGAACACTTAGGTAAAACACACAAACAACTTATGTAAACTAGGCTATGTACAATTAACTCGAAAAAAACTCCCTCCTATATCAAAGAGGAAATTTGTACCATATCTTTCTCCATGAGATGAAGAAATATCTGAATCATGTTGCCTTTTGAGCATTCACTTTGATGTCTTCAATTTCTTGATGTTTTCCAATCTCCTTGGCATGATCTTCAATGCAACTACAAAAACTACAAACATATCACCTATGAAGGTGAACTCTTCTTTCACTTAAACAACCTCAATATTCTCATAAGACCCCTCAACTGTAACTTGACTCAATGATACCTTAAGAAGGCATGTTTCTTTGATTTCCATGGTACTTTGAATGAGATCAGATTTCTTCCTAGCTTTAAAATCTTTAAACTTTTCAAGGAGGCTTACATAGTCAATCTAGTCTTCATCATTGTCCTCCATGAGGGTGTCTTATTTTATCTCCTTGTACTCTTAAATTTTAACCTTGCAAAGCTCTTCAAGTTCTTGGAGAATTTTAATATCTTGATACCAATCATATTTGCATTCTTTCTCATTAAGAACCACAACCTCTTCAAACTCATCCTCTTGACCATGTTCATGAATGCCATAGTCATCATAGATTGCCCCATCATGTATTTGAAACTCTTGGTGATGCTTTTCAAGACTTGTTTGTTCAATAAGAGGAATTGTTTTTTTTGTCATTATAGGAGGTATCACCCCTACCATTAGTTGTAATGTGTCAATAGATCCTACCCTTCACTTAAAGACATTTGGAAATATATATAAAGATTGGGTCAAGTTAAACACTTTTGTTACTACTAGTCTCTTAGCAAAAACTCTCTCTAGAGATGCTTTAGAATGGTATACCAACTCAAATATTATTCCATCACTAGTTTGGAAGATTTAGTTAACACTCTTGTACAAGAGTTTTAAACTAATGATCTCTTTGAAAATACCTTGACTCATTTTATTAATTGTGAGCAACTTGAGATGGAAACCACACAAGCTTTCATCAAATGGTGGAAGACCTTGTCTAACAAGTGTGAACACAATATGGTAGATGATTACCTTTTTCATCTATTCACCAACACTATTTATCCTAAGTTGAAATATTGGGTTTAAAATCTCTCCATGAAAATTGAAATAAGCCATTGACCAAGCCAAGCACAAGATTTCCTCATGCATCAATTTGAGCCAACCCATCCTTCTATGGGAATTTGCATGCTCATCAAAAATAAATAAATCATGATAATAATGATGGTGTCACTGATTATTATGATACCATTCATAATATTCATGCTATTATTCCTAACTAGGCTCTATAACAAGCTTCCGCTCCCAACCACATCCCTAATCCTCATTTTTATTCAATAAGTAGCATCAGTGTTCATAAATCTTTATCCTTCATAGAGTTAAAAAATCATCTACCATGGTCTCTTACATGAGATATTGATCCCATTCATCCCATGAAATCCTAGTATGACCCAAATAAATTATGTTGGTTTCATGTTAGTTAGGGTTATTCTCATGAGACTTGTAGGCAATTACGTAACTAATTTATGGATTTCCTCCTTGGTCCCAATTTCAACCATGATTCTATCATTTATAAACATTAACAATCCTATGACATTACCTTCAAATCTAATTGAACACAAACTAAAACTCAAGGTTTGAATCAGGCTAATGCTCATTTGGCCATCCAAAAAGACCCTCTTCCATATCACCAAGACAATAATGATAAGCCTACTCCTTCTACCAATAACATTGATAGTATTATAGAGCCAAATTTTAAAGATAATATGGTCAACATTAATAATATGTAAAGTGTATTTACCTTCATTTATTTTTATCCCACCCACACTCACCAATCATCTCACACTTTGCATGTTATCCATGATTCTTCTTGAACTCACTTAATAGAGTTGGGTCAATAAGACCTTATATCTTTCAATGAACCAATTCCAACACCTCTTTGGATAACACTTCTCATACCATTTCTATAAATCCTCAAACCTCTTTACCCATCACCATTGATACTCAACCTCTTACTACCACTTCTTCAAATTTATCTCAAACTAAACCTATGTCTACTGTCTCATCCTCTCACCATAGTCAACCAACTTATCCCTCAAGTAAACCTCCCACATCCTATCAACACAAATTTACATGTACTTTTGATTCTCCTTCTAAGGAACTCCTCCAACTCTATGCACCTCTTTCCAATAGTCCCCTTATGGGTTATGATGAATGGGATCCTATCGTGGAACTTACTAATCTCCCATCTCAAATCCCATTTCTCAAACTTATGAAGACTTATCCACATCATCATAATCATCTTATGCAGATCCTATTTGAAATGAACATCTATCATCCTCCCCTAGTAGGACATGAAGCCACCTTATCTAGATCAAAAGATAGAATTTTAAAATAGTGAGAATAAATGTCTATACACATTGACAAAATAATGGGCACTTTTCTCTCCCTAAAATTCCCCACTATTTCTATGATTCCCAATGAGATTCTACTTCACTCAGATGATCCTTCCCTCTACATTAGTGATATCTAAGTTAAATGTGCCTTGATTAATGAGGGTTTAGGTACTTATGTTTCCTCTCTCAATTTTGTAAAAAACTTTGGATACTCTAAATGTAATCTCAAGTCCACATGCAACACGTATCAAGGCTATGATCAAAGGTAAATGACTCCCTTAGGTTGTGTATGGCCCCTATCACCATTCCACCTATCACTATTCAAGTGAAGGTTAATATTTTCAATTTTAATCTATCCTATAACATCTTTCTTGGCTAGCCATGGACTCATCGCATGAGGGAAGTTACCTCTTTTGCCTGCCAATGTGTTAAGTTCCTTACAATGGTATAATCTATAGGATTTAAGGAGATACTAATCCTTGGAATTTTGAACAATTCCAAGACCATGGTGTATTAAAAATTACAACCCTTTAACCCTTTTCTAGTGTTCCATTATGATAATATAAATGATTTAACTTCCCTATCAACTACATGCGAGGCTACCATGGTCACCCTGAACTCATCATGAATATACCACATAACCTCTTAGATTCAAATGATCATGAGACTAATGAGATCAATCTCAAGATAAAAACCTCTAATCTCTTTCCTCATCTTATTTATTAGCTTCGACCTTATCTAAATACATGTTATCATCAACCACCTAGTGATTATACACCCATAGTCTTAACTAAGACTTGACACTCCATTCATCACACCACATTTGATGAAAAGGTCATCCATACCTGTGTAATTGATCTTTATACACCTAATTATGATTATGGTTATACATAAGATAACCCATTTTAGGAGGTCTTTTTTAGGCCTAAGATGATGAAATCATTCATTATCATTCTCATTTCCTTCAGTCTTTTTATATATCTTATCATATTCCATCCTATATAATTCTTAATTTTAGCATTTTTCCTTTTGTTTGTAGGGTAGAAATGGTGTTCACACCTCTAATTTCTAAATAAGTGTGTATGCAAATGCTTATGGATCATGTTATGAATGGTCCCTATCACTTTTCTAGATAATAGTTAACTATATATGACTTTCCCCTAAGATGCTTTCCACTATCCTTCAACTTTATGTTCATCCCACCCCTCCCTTAGCTATGCTTAGTTCATATCATATTCCCACTCTCTCTCTTTTTTAGTCTCATTATATTTCTAATACTATTACTCCTTCAGTCGAGCCTCATATAAGATCTCTACCATCCCCACCTTCCCTTGGTGATGGTTTGCTCCCTTTATCGTAGCTTGCTCCTTTGACCACCAAATGGGTAGATCAACCATACTATGATATTCATAAAAATTTTGGTCATTGAGATAGATATTATTCACTATACCAGCCTTCCTCAACTTCCATATCCACTCCCTTTGTTAGTACACCTAACAATTCTACTAGCAAATGTATCTATTGATTTCATGACATAGATAATCATTCCTCCATGCATGTTCATTTTCATCCCACTCTTCCTCAGCCCACATATAAGGCTATAACCCCCCCAAAAGTATTACCTGAATATATTCCAAAATATGGAGAGGTATATTATCTATGGCACTAATTTAGTACTCATCACATTGATTATTTTCATATCCTTCAATAGCATTTTAAGGATCACTTCATAATCTTTCCTTCACCTAATATCCTTCTTCCCATAGTTTTCCCTCACAAGAAGGCTCCCCCTTCTCCTATGGATCCTCCACCTATGATCCATTTTACACCTATAGTTTCTCCATCCATGAATCCTCCTATGGATCCTCCTTCACTTGTGCCCCCTTCTTCACTGGTGACTCCTTCACCTATGGCCCATTAGCCATTAGTGACCCCTACATATCCCATAGAGTCCATTCTTATTCCTTCTCCTGAGTATCCCATGTACAATAGTCCTCATGAGCATGATCTCTTAGGAATGCCTACTTTTTTTGTCAAGGATATTTGACGTGAAGTATTTACTCAACTTTCTCTAAAGATATATGAAACTCTCACTGCAATTAGAGTCCAGATTCATAGACTTATAAGATGTTATGGATAATGTGTGTGGAAAAATATACCCATATTTATGAACACATCATGGTGTTCTTTAATTTATTTCTTCATTTTGGATTAGATATGTGATCCAAATTTACATTTATCTATCTTATATCATTTGACATTATGTCAAATTCTTATTTATCTTACATGATTACTTATGTTTCATACTACATGTTATTTATGGTGTCATTTTCTTCCTTATGTTCTCTTATGGATTATTTTTCTTGATTACATACTTTTTATCTATGAGTGGCTTTTATATGTATATCTTGTTCTTTCTCATGATTTTTTACTACCTTATCTTTATAAACATGGATAATCATTATTGTGACTTGGTTATACAAACCTTGCTCCCCTTAGTCATTCCTTCTTTACCATGTGATCAGTTAGTAAACAAGTCATCTCATTATAATCTCCTTTTAATGGTCCATCTTGGATCCCCCTTTACTACCTTTATTTCCTTTCACAAACTTAGCATACACATGGTTAAAAATTGAGATAACATGCTAGTTCATAGGTAAGCCTAAGTGTTTTAGTTAGTTATGTCTGAATACTTAGCTTCCTCTGTTGCAAGATCTATAAAAATAAAAATAGATAGATATTGTGTCACACATGCATATAAAAATTTATCTATATACCTACACATCACATACAACTAGTATTCTATCTCAAAATTAAAAATTACAACATTTCTTACTAGTCCCGATGTCACCAACCACCATCTCTCCATTTGATTATCCACCAAGCATGGTCTCTCCATCTACCCATCTACAAAATACCTCATCCATCACCTGACTCCCTATCAATACAAAACCAAGAGTCACCACTCATGCATGATGAGAGCATCTCTTTATAGGTACCTCTAACAACCAACTCTATCTTGGGTTGAATATTGGGTCATCTTATGTGACCACCCTCATCTATGCTTGATCTCATCGATAACATCTCTATCTATAGTGTGTATAAGGTGATCATTTTTCCTCTTATAATGGTGCCTACTATGGTAGGTACTATATCCTAGCATCAACAACCATACCCTCTCCTCCTCTGATAGTTGACTATCATGCTTGACCAATCCATGGTCTCACATGTCATGGTCTGATCATTAATCTCTTAATTGGTGCTCTTCCTCTTCCTCTTCCCCTCTACCTCTAGCATGTCATACCAAAAAATTAGGCACTACTATAGGATTCACTAGGTGTAAAAGTCCAAACTACCTTGGCATGCATGCCACTAGATATGACTCTACTCATAAAGTATAGTGGCCTATGATCTACACTTGAGATAGCCCTAGCACCATGGTTACGTAATTGGGCAAAATAGTAGCAATATGTGTGTATGAATACCACATTATCTCCCTTCATGTGATCATCTAAAGTGATGGCATATGGGGCATGACTCATGTTACTTGGTTTTATCTCCATCTTGTCACCTAAGGTAACCTATCATCAACCACATGGGGCAACCTAGCTAGTTGATACATAAGAAACCTCTCACATATCTATACACTAAAAAAACCACTAGTCCCATGGTTTTTTACCCTCTTGACAACATTCATACATATAATGCATGAGCTTGACCTAGATGATAGACCCAAAATCATATAATACCCCCTGATCCAGAATGGACTAGCACAAGGCTATCATATACAATGGTATCTTGTCATCTAACTTATGACACAAAACTAATGCTATCATAAGTCCTATCATAGCCTTTTAGATGTCCATAATTTATGCAATATACACATAAAATAAACTAACCCTTAACCCTAGCTATATCCTATCTAATCATGTCACCCACTTGGTTAGTGTTTGTCTCTCCTCTAGATCATCTAGTGTCCCTATAATCACCAATGTTCCTCCTATCAGCAATATAAGTAATGCATGGACATCCTCTAGTGTGATACCCACCTCTATGGTATCCCAATCCACCACCCATAAAAATGTGTTGGTCAATTGATTTCATGCTTTGAGTATCAATGCAATGAGATCAACACTTAGTGGGTGCACCTCATCTCCATGATACCTTTTAGACCTAGTGTAACTAGTCTTGCTCTATCCATGTCTACCAAGTGCTCTAGTAATCTGGTAACCATGATGCATTAATGAATCACTAATATCTCTAGCATCTCTACAAAATACCAAATAATAAAGGATGTATTAGATCTTCATGTCATTTATAATCAAATTATATTCTTAAAAAATTCACAAAACTCAATTGGTCTAATTTAGTTTATTCATTTTCTACCAAATTGGCCTATTAAATACTAAATTAGCCCTATACGTCATCAAGGATACTAAATCAGCCCTGCTAAATTTATACTGTATCATCTTATATAGTACTAAGTCAGCCACCTTTTGGTTTGCAATACTAAGTCAACCATCTCTCTATCCTAAAATAATGTATCACCCACTTCAAAAATAACTAAGTCATCCCCCTTCCTTACCCAACTAATTAACCTTTTACTATGTGGTCAGCCTGTTGGTTCTCCTACCCTTTACATACTAAGTTGACCTAGTCAATTTTATTCATCCACAATAATGACTTTTTGACCAATTACCATAAATGCCTTGAGAATTTATTGGTTCAACTCTTTCCTACCCAATAACCCATTTTATCCTTAATATCTCAAAAAAAATTTGATGGTTAATTATGGTACCTAGATTTTGTCTACCAGTCAATTTTTTATAATTCACTCAATTTCCAATAAAAATATTCAAAATTTTGAAATTTTTAATTGCTTACTGGTGTTACACTCACTGTGGCCAATATGTGTCCTCCTCATCTTAACTATCATCTCCTCACTATCCTGGCTCTTTGGTCTCTCACTATGTCTTTCAAAGCTCTATTTTCTCAGAATAGTAAAAATGCTAAATGAATTATTTTTCACCCTATTTATATTTATTATTCAAAATTATTTACCCTTCAAATATTTACTATCAAATTTCTTATTTTGATCATATCTTTGTCTCTACTAGCTCTTTTTACAAATCATAAAATGTTCTGGAATCCTAACATTGTAGAGAATATTTTCAACTATTATATGTCTATGTTGCAATTTTTTTGATTTTTTGCTCTTTTTTTCTAATATCTACAAGTTTGCCTAATATTACCTACATTGGACACCTTCACATTTCTTGCATCTCCTTCCTTTATCTACAACACTAAGGTAAGTAAAGGTATGTGTTTTTAAATTTTGTCTTTTTATTTATCTTAATTTCTCATTAATGAAATTTATTCAACTTCAATATTATTTGTTTCCATGTTCTTTTCCTAAAGCACCATCCTGTGTTGCACGTATGTAACATGTGATGAGCTTTGAGTGGTGCATCTGTATACACAATATTTTCAAACTTTATCAATTACTAATTATTTATACCTTGTAGGAACCCATTGAATCTCAATCTCTCTGAGTGCATGCCTTAAGAGGTGTATCAAGAAAGGGGTGGGTAGACCATTGGTGCTTCATAGGATTGTTATCCCTTATGACCACTTGTTATCTACATAACCATCTCCTAAAAACATTTCCCTAAGCTTATCTTCCTATTTTGAACCCTCCTCTAGTCATTTATCACCTTTATTAGCCCTTCCCTAATCTAAAACCCTTTTTGATGGTTTATGTTACACTATCAACCCCATCGACCTTATAATCTAATTGATAAAACTTATTAATGTCTAGGTCAGCCCCTAACATACCTAGTCTATGACCTAATTAGTTTTTGTCAATAATGATCCTAGGTCAACTAGGTTGACCTTGTTAGCCTAAACTTTTGGAAAGGATTAGGGTTAGATTCACCTATATAAACACATCCATTTCATCATTTATAAAAGATGAGAAGAAGAAGAGATATTTATTACACATCTTCTTATCCACCATTATACTTGAGGAACAAGCTTAGTGTTTCATACTTTCTTTATAGATATGGATTTTATCTTATGGAGAAGTCTTTTAGATGCATTGATTAGGTTGTGTAGTCTACAGATGATTTATCCTTATCATCCTTACATACCATAACAACCTCTTATGAAAGCACCTTGTCCAAGGGAGATATTGAGGCTTGATGGGTTTATATTCAAAGGTAAGTACTCTTAACTTTGTTCTTCCTTTGTAATAGTAGATAGATTTACATTTATACTTCTCTTCCATGCATTAGGATTTTATATACATTAATTCAATTATATGTCTTATATGAATGTTTAATTTTCATTTTTATTACCTCCACTTTGTGTCACAAGCTTTGGTGAGCACTATATTAGACTTTAATTTACTTGTTATTAGTTTAGTTAATATGAAAAAATAAGACCTAGTTAGGGTTATTGCATAGTTTTACTTGATTAGAGGCTTTGAAAACCTCCCTAGTGAATTTATTATGGTAAGAGATCCCTTGGCTAGGTCTAGTGGATCCATCTTGGTCATGAAATTTAATATATAATGTATTTACAATCATAAGTATAAATAGGATTTATCTTTTCTGAGCAAGGATTGATTTATAGATCTATTACATTTTTTATTGCATACAACATCATCCTAATGACCTAAGATCATAGATTTGGCCATACAGAGTGTAGAGCCTCTAGTCCAAAGGATGAGTAGGATGCTACCACGTGGCATCATCCTAATGAATTTGATACCAAATTTAGTCATATAGGGATCTTGCCTTTAGGATAGTGGACTAGCATGATGTTACCACATGACATCATCTTGATGATATACATTTCCATTAAAATTTGTGCTGAGGGAAAAACCTATAGGATATCAAGATAGTAGGATGTGGCCATGTGGCATTATCTTGACAAACTATAGTCTCAAGACTATAGGTTCTTAAAAAAGGTTTATTTCAGCCAACATATAAGCAGTAGGATATTGCATGGCGAGAAATTTCCTTGGGAGATTGGGAAAAATCTAGCATGGCCTTGGATCTATTAAATATACCATATGGTTTACAAATGTGTCATCTTGGACCAAGGGTTAAATTGATAGTAGTTTTGATGTCATATGCATAGAAATATTAGATGTGAGCTTGAGAATAATTATGAGTGTTGGCCAAACAATTAAAGATAGCCTTTGGATCTATGGCATGCATTGATTATGGATTGGTAGTAGTATCAGGGATTGCATGAGTGTTATTATTAATATGAATTCTAGTTTTTGGTTGGGTTTGTGTTCAGTTTCTTGTGTGTTGACTATGTCATGTTTATTTTTAGAAAAAAGGGACATGACATAAACATATAAAGATAAGAAGAACAACTGAGGGAAAAATTTAAGTAAACATTACTTAAGTTATTCCCATGTAATAAATGAGATTTAGAAAATAAAAATAGTTATCTAAAAATGATTTTTTTGGGACAAACCCTAAATGTATTTTAGGGGTTGGTTCAAATAAGAATAGCAGAGAGGTTCACCAAAATGCTTGATATTATTTAGGTTTTATACACAAACACACTATGATAATAAAATGATTTTAATGCAATATGATAATATTTAGATTTAGGTAATGTAATAAATTATTTCAAAAATACATTCATTTAAGAATGTGCAATAAATATAACAATGCTTTTACATATACATAACTAAGGAATAAGAGAGAATATATTGTTTTTTGTTTTTTTATATACTTTTAATATTTCCTAGATCCCTCTCAGTCTTGTAACCCATATTTGTGTTTTGTTCATTCTACTTTGACTATTTTTCTTCCTTGAACACTTTTGGTAGATTTAGACACTTGTGTCAATGCTAGTATCCTTTTTTAGACATTATTGTCCTTCCCAAAATACATTCTCTTTTTTGGATCTATTAGTTGAATTATTTTAAGTTTTTTTAGATTTCCACTAGTGTCTTTGGATATTTAAAAAATGTTGTATCTCTTTTTCAAATGATAAAACCCTAGATTCCTCACACTTGGAATGATTGTGGTAAAAATGGGTTAGTAGGCACATGGTGTCGATCTTATGTAAGGACCTCTATATAAATTAACACTACCTACATATCCAATACTTCAAAGAGGGACTCAAAATTATGTATATATCTCATACATGTTGGCTTGTGTGTGCACAAGGGTGTAATATGTGATAAAAAGTACATACAATGAACTATCTTGTAACTTGGCACATATGACTCATGGGTTGTTCCTTTAGTACTTCAAACTTGTAGGTAGACTAATCCTATGAATGATATGGAAATATAAATGAATAGGGAAACTTTTATCACTTGAATGATCAATCAATATTTTTTTAATCTATATGTGATAGGTATGAATTTTTTTCAAGTGAGATATGAATAAGGATTGATCATGTATATATACCAATCTTTTCAGGAAATATCTCACATTAAATCACTTAGGTTGAACATAAGGACATGTTACATTTGTAAATTTGATGACTTTAGGACAATAAACACTTAGTTTGTAACATTACACTTGCATCAACATAGGCATCTGGTTGGGATGCAAGTGTCTAGGGAACTAGAAAATAGGTACAAGTACCAAACTTGTATAGGATGATAATAAGCAAGTTTATAGAATTTTAAACAACATAGAAGGCCTGGCCATTAGAATAACATATGATTATAATAAGAGATAATCAATAATCATATGATATAATGAATGCAATATTTTTGTAAATGGGTAGGCCTAGGAAATGAAGGGTGTAGCCATCAGAAGTACTTGCTAGGTATACAAGACTGAGGTGCTATATAATTTAGATTTAGTATCTACAATAAGAACACATAGGATTTAAATACAAAAGAGATTACTTTATATAATTGTGTGCATCCTCAAGTTTTGGTATCACAAACATAGAGTAACAAGAGACATGTGTAGGTGATTATATAATAATAGTGCCCTAATTATACATAAATTAGTACCAACTAGTAGGTTGGTATCAACAAGTGATATTGACATGATGTTTTAGAACCAACCCACCATAGACAATGAATCATATGTGGAACCATAAAAACCATAAGCCTAATTTATCAATATTTTCAATTCTAAAATATAGTCATAGTCATAAATTCAACCATAAAAGATAAGTATCTTAATCTACATAGTACTTATATATTTAAAATATGCCACTTATCAAATTAGAAGAATCAATCTCAATATTTCACATTCAGATGTATGCTTTAATGCCATATCTTAATATCTAAATTACATTTCAAAGTTATATCATAGTTAAACTAATCTTACACATTAATATAAATTAGGGTAAATTTGTACCCATGTACATGCCTCTTATAGACACCATAACGTCATGCACAATTTTATATAAATCTCTATTAAATGGGACATGTTCACTAGCATCATTCATTTTTCTCATAGAGATCAAATTCCTTACAAGGATTTGGATTTGAAAAATACCTATGAGATTATTGATCATCCCATATCTAAAATTTAGATTCACTCTTCCTCTACCCATGACCCTATAGGTTGATTTGTCTCTTTTAAACACATAACCACCACCATATTCTTCATATTCACATAACCACTACCTCATAGGATTCATATGATGTTAAGCTCTAAATTAAATAAAAAATGCATCATTACATGCATGTAAGCTTGAGGTTGTGATATATACATTTATATCTCCATCGATGGAGACCTTCTCACTTGAGGATTACATAGTATTTGGTGGTTTTCCATTTTTTAATATACTTTCCTTCTTGAAATTCCCTATCTTACCATAATTCTAAAACTTCTTCAAGGATATATTAAGAGAATTATATCTACCTCTAAACTTCAATATCTTATCCCTAATATTCAACTTGCATCTTTATTTCAAGCAACCTCACATGGTCATGTCATCATTTATCCAATAAATTTTCATAGACTACACCTCATCTCCTTAGATAATAGAGTTGTGACTCCATCTTCCACTTTTAGCTACCATGTAGTGCTAGTGATTACCATTATTGTATTTTACCATGATTCTAGCAAAGATCACAAAAATATTAGACACCTTATTCATCATCCATATCAACATCCACATATGATAAATGATTTACCATAATGTTAAATGTGTTTAAGTGCTCCAAAAGTGAGTCACTGTCATTCATTCAAAATGGATACTTGTTTTGTATGAATTTTTTTTTGATTAATGACTTTATCTAGTAAAATGTTCCCAAAGTTTCCCAAAGAAGCTTCTTAGTCTTTTTAATTAAATTTTTCAATATAAATCTTGTAAACATAATTTGATAAAGATTCTAGATTCCTTATCAATATTTTATTATTATTCTAGTTCCATTTTTGAGGGTTTTATGCCTACTACAATAATCCACTAATATCTATCTACCACAATATTTTCCATCTTTAGTTTACATAACTCAAAGTTTTAACCATTGAATTTATCAATATCTATCCTCATGCTTCTAGTTGTTTTCTATTCATAATATTATTATGCAGATGCCCAACTTCAAGGAAACCATTCATCATGAGCTATACTAACTTCTAAAAATCTTATAACCAAGCCCTATATATCAAATTTTGGTAATATCTCATGTATAACAAACATATATAGATATTAAATATGTTATTTGAACCTTTCATAGACATATATAAATAAATTCACATAAATACACTTGATTTTCACCTAGGATAACCCTTTCAATTAAAAAATTTAGTACAATAACATTCTTGATTTAATCATAAATTAGACTATCTTAAAATTCTAAACCAAGTCTGATAGTTTTTTAACCTTCATAAAATGATTTCCTATATATTATAATGCACACACTTTATTGTATCTCTACAAAATTCAAAAATATTTATTACACATATCCTTTCTTAAAATAACCATGCCTTTATCTGCCACTCATTTTGTAATATTTGCATAGTATAGGAATCTACATTCAAAAATTACTAAGCCATGAGATAAACATGTATTGCTCATCAATAGGGCCATGTCATATTACCACCAAGGAAATTATATAAATTCTTTAGTTTGATAGATACAATTAAACAAGTGTATAAAACACCTTTAGATAACCTTTTATTACTCTACATGTTGCACAACACCTTAATGTGACTCAACCAATATATTCTAATCCACAACCTCCAAGGATGTAATGAAATTATGAACAATAGTCTACATATTTCTATCATCATTCCTACACACTAAAAACCTTGTGAAATTTTCATAAGTAATTTCTACTCAAATTTGTGTAACCATCCATGCTTATGTAAACAACCTTCAAAACATCCTACACAACATGTTATTACATAAAACACATTTTATAGTACTTGCCTTGTGCATATTTACCATTTCATATATCCATGTAAATATTATACATTTACCAATAAATAATTTTTTTGATATGTAAAATAAGCTATCACTTATTAATGTTGACTGAAGAAAACATTGGGGTGATAATGCCCCAAGGAGATGTAACTATTAAAACTATGATTTGAGGAGTGTAAATTCCATAATTACCAATCTTGAGAAGGAAGTGTTAGAATTTGGGCGATCAAAAACCTCAACCACACTAGCCTAGGTAAAAAAAAAACCATTTTGTGGAACTCCAAAATTAGGTTTGTATATAAAAGAATCTGCTGTTATAGATAGATATATGCACAAAATTCTCACATAGTTACCATTGTTCCCTATCGGTCCTCAATATAGAAAATAAAATGTTTACATGAACAATTTTCATGCCCCATGTGATCCATTTATCCCTAAAAATTAAGTATAATGTCGAAATATGCCCCAAAATATAATGGAATATCTCAATTATTCTTTAAAATCATGTAAAATATGTCTTAATCTACTCAATTTAACCCATATAAATATATAATTTATCTCATAATGTGAAATTATCTATCTTACATGGCTTGAATCTCTAAATAATCCATTGTATGCCATCCCTTTTGATATGAGGGATGAATCCTATGAATCACTTGTATCAAAAAAAAAGAGTTACTACATCATGTGTTATATATAAAATTATAATCATGCAAAGTATATGTACACACATGCTAATATATTTCCTCATAGAAAATATTTGAACATTGGAAGTATGTATGAAACATGTAATTCTAGGAAAATACATTTTTTTTGTCACACATAAGATATAGTCTCAATAATTATTTTTGAAAATAATTGTCATATGTAGATAGATATGTCAATAAATCACACATTAATTAAAATTTCATAGATGCATGATATAAATAATGGTAACACATGTGATATAAATCATGGCACCAACCACATAGTAATAGTCAATTTGTTTCATATAAAGATATTTAAATACACACACATAATAATGAATAATTCATAAGCACACAAGCATAAAAAACATGAATCGACTCTAACCTGACATGGATATGACATGCCCTTGACATGGATTATAGGATCATCTAACATAACTAACACACAACCTAAGAAGAAATATTCAATGTACCCATATAATATAGAAAAACAATATAGAACACAATAATTATTATGTAATGTCACCATAAAAAAACATCAAATAAATAAGAAAACAAATAATGTTAGATTTCATAATCAATCTATTTTATTATTTTTTAGAATAATGGAGTTTTATTCCTCATTAATAAATAGGTCTGGGTAAGTAAATTAGTAAATAATGTGTAATTATTAGGCTACTAATTTATGTAAACAAATTTTATTTTTATCTTTTCTAAAAATAGTAATAAATGAGAGAAAATATGACTTATCTTATTTTGAGTTGTTTAGTTTGAGAATTTAGGTACAAGATTGGGACAGTGTTGGAAATAAGTTCCTAAAATTCATTTTTTGATTGAATAGGAGTGTCAAAAATGGGACACCCTAGTTTTTGGCATTGTAGTCCTTTTTTGGCACTATTGTCTAGGTGATATAAGTTTTATAGGTTCTACTCGATAGGTCTGTGTTACCCTATCATTGAAATATCAAAGCCTAAAAGTGTATGGATCTCACTGTGAATTTGTTTTGATCTTCAAAATCCCTAAGATCTCTTTGTGATTGAAATTTAAAATAAAATTTAGGAAAGAGAGAGAAGGGGTTAGTGTGTAAGGGATACGATAGATGCACTTCACACCCCGTGTGTGGGCACACTACCTACATACCAATACTCTGAGGAGGGATCAAGCTGATGTAGTTATCCCATTGAAGTTCTTGGTGTAATTGTATATGAAAATGCAACTAGATTTGAAATTGGGTATACTTTATATGGATAAGGACTGGTGTAAGGGTTTGTATAGGATTGGAATAATATTGGAAGGCTATATGCAAAAAATAGGGAGAAGTGCTTGAGTGTACTTGTTTGTATTCTTGCTTCTCTCTTGTAAATGAGTGTCAACCCTTCTAAATGGACTTTGAATGGAATTTTATAGGGAACCTAATGATCATGGGTTAAATGAATTCATGTTAGGTTGACATGAATTAACATAAGTATTTGGGAAAATATGATTATTTGAACTAAATTTGCACTTGATAAATAGCACTAGAAATAGGACACCTTGGGTTTCAATGCTTCTATCCATATTGGGTGATTTTTTCTAGAGGGAATGAGACCTAGGGGGATGGATCTAGGCCTAAAATAGATACCTATATCTATAAGGATTAAGTCTAGAAGGTTTTGGATGACTGGGAATTAGTGAAAGAAAAGCTTATAAGGGTTGTGCAAGCAAGTAGGAGGACCTATGGATTAGGTATCATTAGCCACACTAAAGTAACCAAATTTCATATTTTATATCATTTACCCCACATTTATTCTAGTGATGCAACAAAGTGAAATACTAGGATAAAGTAAAAAAAATAGAAAGTGTACCTGAACTTACCTATAAAGGTGAAGCTCATGAAACTTGTGTGATGCTGAGTATTGCTAGATTGTGCTGGATGATGTTGTACCAAAATTTATATCATGAATAGAGATGGGTGATCAATTCTATAGAAAGTGGATCAAGAATATAAAGGTAGACCCTTTGGCTCCATAGTCACCTACTAAGTGAAGCTAGATGATCATGTGTGTGATAATAATTATCTAGACTATGTGTCCAATCCCTCTAAATAGGTGGCTCAGGAATACAAAGTTTGGCCCTTTGGCTCCATGATTTCCATATGAAATGAAGCTATTAAGTGATACCAGTATAGAATAGATGTCATATGAGATGGATCATGGATTCTATAAATGTTTTGAAAATTTGGCAATGTGGTGTGGATAGATGAATGTATGTTGGAAACTAGGCCACTCTTGGCCATTCTAAAAGATGGAGATTAGGCCTATATGAAAGCCACACCAAAATTGATTCAATATGTTTATGTGAAATCCAAATCAAGAAATTGGGTACTTAGGAAGTTAAAATTAAATGAAAGTTTAACTTGAAAATGATGCCAACCACCTGTAGATGGAATAAGCCATGTAACTATTGAGAATGCCTAGGTAATAAACTAAACTCAAAAACAAAAGAAGACCAATATGCTACGTGCATTGCCCCCAATCACTAGTATTTGGAACATGGATTATGATCTAGAAGTTAAGTCAACTACCTAATCTAAAAATAGAAGTAAGAGTAATTATGTTACACATGATACCCCCTATATCTAGATTATTTGAGAAAACTGTACTAAAACTATTGATTCTAGCTGATCTAGATGTGTAAAAACTATATCTAAGCTAACTTTTTGCTTAATACTAGAAAACCTAGGTATTTTTCTACCTAGACAAGAGAACCAAAATGAGAACACCCTTATGTTTAGCACTATTGTCTATTTTTGGCATTATTGTCCTATGCTGAAACTAGTTGTTGATCTAGAATTATTATTATTTTTCTATTCTATTCTAATTGGTTTGACCTCTAGATTTTGAACTAGGTGATTTGAGTAATGTTGTTTTGACTGCTAGGAGCTTTGATCTCTATGAAAAAACCCTATTTATTACCCCTCTTCTTAGGGTAGGAATTATTGAACCTACAAAGATTGCCCTCAGAAGAAAAAAGTCATATAAGTGTGTTATGCTACATAGATACATGATATAGCAATGATATTTGACAAGATATCTCTAGATAAAGAAATATTTGTATTGGGAGATTGTTAGATCAACAAGGGTATCTATAGATAGATATAACAATGTAAAAGCATGTACAATGTACTAAAATAGAACTAGAAATGTTAGATGCTAGTTGTTAGTTGTTAAAGAGGGATGGAGCATGATTTCCATCATGGCATCCAAAAAAGTAAGGAAAATGCATGATATAAATCATGAAATTACAATAATTGAAGAATAAATCAAGCAAACAATCACATAGAGAAAGAAGCAATAAGTAAGAAGCATACAAGGTTGGCCAAGGGGCCTTGTAAACAAGGGACATGGGCACATGTCACTCAAACTAGAAAGCAAGCATATAAGGCATGTTTAAATTCCACATACACATACACTTTGAAATAAGAAAAGATTGGCATGAGGGCCATAGGCACATAGAAGATTACAAGCAAGGGACATTGGCAAATTTCCAAGGGTATACACACATAAATAAAAGCAAAGGACATTGGAAAATGTCCTAAGGCACACATAAGAAATAAAATTGGAACTATAAATGCTATCTTATCTAGCCACGCAAAGAAAGAAAGGAAAGCATGTAAAAAATATAAAAGGACAATCACATCTAACTAATCAAAGCAAGAGTGAAAGTATGTAAGACAAGTTTAGTATAAGACTATGTATATGTTAGGAAATAGACAAGTGCAAGATATTAGTGAGTTTTGATGTGATAATCTATGTAATCTAGTAAGTAATTTTTGTCAACATGATAGTTAGAGTGTGTGGTGTAATAATGACATAACCTAGATGGTGTAGTCATGTAGAATATTCCCCTAGTGGGAATATGTATCAATGCGCATTTTAAATGTAGAAGTAGGATGCCCCCTTAATGGGTAGAATGAATCAATCAAGTAGCTATATGTAACTACACACACTTAAAGGAGATCAAGTGAAGCATGGTAATGTAGATAAATCAACATATAATAGCATGAAATAACAAATGTAAGTTTGATCATGATAGTAGTAATGTAAAGCATGGATGATGCATACAATTTAAATATTTTTATTATTTTTGAATTATTTGAATGTTTTTATATTTTTAAGTTTTGTATTATTTTTATATTTTTGTATAAGTTATGTAAAATCAAGTAGAAGAGATTATGTACAAGTAGGATAGGATAGGATGATACTAAACGATGATTCTCATACGAGACTCCTTATCATGGTGTCATGTATCAAGGAGTGGAATTGTTTGTGAATGTGAAACACAATGAAAATGCTAAGAATTTGGCTCTGAAAGTTATAAATGTTGTATATGCTCTAAAATCTCTAAATTAGAAACCAATTTTGAAGTCCTACTGTAACTCTAAGAAGTGGATGTAACTGTAGGGCTCTTAGGGACCCATCTAGAAGTAGGATAAGATCTCTAAACATGTGCTTTATGTATAGACCCATGAGATCTCAATGAAACTACTTTGGGTGTGAAAACTATAGTTGGAAGCTGTCTAGAATCCCAAAGTTGTGGAGGTGTATGAACCCTCTATACTAGCGATAGATGTGTCGATTATGTCTAAATATATACTAGAGGAAGAACTATAATTGGTTGGGAAATTGAAATTGGTGGAGAAGGTGGAATTGGTGACTGGAAAGAAGATGGATCTAAAGTGGGGAGTGGTAACTCATATGGAACTCCACCAACTATAATAACCTGATTAGCATGAATTAATTTCATGCATCTATGAACTTTAGATGGTACTATCCAAAATTTTTGAATCCATGAGTGACCAATTAACATATCAAAAACTCTTACACTAGGAACTATAGTGAAATGTGTGGTCACATGTGTTGGAATAGTATGTAAAGGAAGTACAATCTCACCTAATGAACTCTATATGTGCCTACTGAATCCATTGATAACTATATCTATCAAGGTGATATGCTATTCTAAATAGCTAAAATGGTTTAATAATTTAATGGTGCACATGTTGACATTAAAACCATTATCAATGAGAACACTATGAATGGGATGATTATGAATATGTGCTCTGATAAAGAGTGCATTATAATCTAAATTATCTTTCACAATCTCTTGATATAAGAAGGATATCAAAGGTCTAGATGGAACTCTGGACTCATACACACCAATCATACCACTAAAAGGATGTGACTCAACTAAAGGTGCATGGTATGTAACTAGTGGTAGATGTGCATGATATGTGTGGTGAACCCTTGATGTGTCCCATGTATCTTGTTTTGAATGTTATGGAAATGGATCTAAGAATATTTTTTAAAGCTTTATCCTATGTTCATTTTGCCTATGAAGGCTCAACTAAAGTGCCAAGATCAAGTAGGTTGTCATCTATCAAGTTTTATATCTTAGGTTTCAAATTGATGCATCTCTTTGTAATGTGTCTTGGTACCTTGTGGTAATATCAAAATGACTACTAATCATATCCCTTAGGAAGAGGTTTGGTTGGATCAACTTCCCAAATAGGAGGGAGAGATATGATATTATGATCCAAAATTTGTTGTAAAACCCTAGCTGGGGGAATTGGAAGATATGAGAAAGTACATCAAGGGGGTGCTAATAAAACTATATGTTGATGAGGTTTTGAAGTTGTGTTTACTATAGGTTGATTATGTCCTTTTGTATCATTGAAATTGACCTTGTATGGGATTTTGTTTTTACTCTTATTAGTTGTGTTTGGAATGCTTAAATACTTGAGTTTGTCCATTGAAATGAGTTTCACTTCTCTTTATTTTAGTGTATGATAGAATTTAGTGAAGGAGGAGAATCACTTGAACATAATTGATTCATGAAGTGCTGGTAGAAGACTCTATTTGAAGAGGTCTTGTAACTCCTGATCTACCATGGGACTAGTCATCTTAGCCAAGATGGTCTTATACCAAACAACATAGTCTGTGAGATGCTTATTTGGTCATTCTTTCTATTGATAAATTTGAGCATATGAAACCTTATCACCAATGTTAATACTGAAGTGTGCTAAGAACATGTTAGCTAAAGGATTGAATGCATGAATCAACTAATTTAGTAGACTATAGAATCATTGTAAAGAATAATCCCTTAGGTTATATGGAAATAAATTGGTAAGTAGATAATCATTGGGTACATAGTCTAAGCATGTTGCATGAAAATATCTTAAGTGTGTCTCTAGATCACTCTCACCATGATAAAGAGTAAGCTTGGGTTGAAAAAAACCTTGTGGCAAGGGTGTAGAAGCAATGTGATGTGCCAATGGTGTATGAAAAAGAGCAAAAGAATCCAAAGAATATGTAGGTCTAGTGGTACCTTTTTCAAGATGTAACACTTTAGATTGAAGAGATATTATCTCTTGCACAAGGGTTGCCACATTAGGAGAGAGGGATGTATTAGCTATAACTGGTGGCATAGAGGTAGGTTGGGCTACTATAGGGGGTTGTTGAGACATAGTTGCCTTTGTAGTATCATTTTCAACTAGTTTCTCTATGGCTTGAAAATATTTCCCATTGTTCACTTTTTGTTGTTCCTCTTGTAGAATTCTAAGCATGTCATCTTGAATATCTAGATGTTTTGTTAAGAGTTCTAGAAGTTCTCTTTTATCAGTTTCATCAAAATTGGTATATTAGGCCATTATGAAAGTAGGAAAATAATTTATAATGCGTTTGAATGTTTTGCAATAAGTTTTAATAGGCAATGTGCTAGAAAAGGAAAGTATTGAATATAAGAAACACAAAGTCCTAAAATAGCTGATTGGAATTTGCACAAAAAGGATACAGATCTCCCAAACATGTAAGGTGATACTGTAAGAGGCAAAAAAAGAGCTAGTACATGCAATTAAGGGTTTTTCAAAATATATTATGCAAAATACTATGAATTTTTGATTTTTTGAGTTTGATATGCAACTAAAAATTTAAAAAATGATTGGAAATGTACTAGAAAATAACTAGGAGCTAGTTAATGCAACTAGGGATTTTTTCAAAGATATTTGTGTAAAATACTATGAATTTTTTATTTTTTTAGATTGATATGCAAATGAAAATTCAAAAAATGATTGGAAAAGTATTGTAATATAACTGGGAGCTAGTTAATGTAACTAGGTATTATTGAATGAAATTTTAAAAATTAGTATGATAATTTTAAAATTTTGATATGAATTTATAGAAAATTTGTAGAATTTTGCTTGAAAAATTTAGGAAAAATTAGAAAATATTTCTAAAATTAGAAATATATTTTTCCTAGTGTTTGGAATGTTTTTGTATGCAAAAAGGACCTAGTATGTGCAAACTAGAGTTTTTATAAAATATATGATAATTTTTCAATTAATTTTTAGATTTTTTATTTTTAAATATAGTAAAAATTAGGAAATTATGAAAAAAATTAGAAATAATTTACCCTAGGGTTTCTAGGGGTTTTGTGTGAAAATTTGAAGTAAGGTTCACCAAATGTTTTATTATTTTTTAGAATAATGGAGTTTTATTCCTAATTAATAAACAAATATGGGTAAATTAAATTAGTAAATAATGTTTAATAATTAGGCTACTTATTTATGTAAATAGATTGTATTTTTGCCTTTTCTAATAATATTAATAAATGAGAGAAAATATGATAGCTTATTTTGAGCTATTTGATCTAAGACAATGTTTAAGAATTTAGGTACAAGATTAGGACAGTGTCAAAAATAGGTTCCTAAACTTTGTTTTTTGATTGGATAGGAGAAATAAAAATAGGATACCCTACTATTTGATGTTGTATTCCTTTTCCAATGTCATTGTCTAAGTGATCTGAGTTTTTTGGGTTCTACTCAATAGGTCTATATTACCCTATCAATAAAATATCAAATCCTAGAAGTTTGTAGAGCTTATTGTGCATCTATTTTTATATTCAAAATCCTTAGGAGCTCTGTGTGCTTGATATTTAAAAGAAAATTTGAGAAAGAGAGAGAAGGGGTTAGTGTGTAAAGGATACGCTGGATGCACTTCACACCTCATGTGTGGGCATGATGCCTACATACCAATACTATGATGAGGGATCAAGCTAATGCAATTATCCCATTGAAGTGCTTAGTTTGATTATATATGAAAATGCAACTAGATGTGGAACTAGGTGTACTTTAGATGGATAAGGATTGGTATAAGGGTTTGAATAGGCTTGGAATAATATTGGAAGGTTGTATGCAGAGAATAGGGAAAACTGCTTGAGTGTACTTGCTTGTATTCTTGTTTCTCTCTTATAAATGAGTTCTAACCATTCTAAATAGACTTTGAATGGAATTTTATAGGTAACCTAGTGATCATGGGTTAAATTAATTTGTGTTAGGCTGACATGAATTAAGATAAGGATTCAAGAAAATATGACTATTTGAACCAAATTTGCACTTGGATAATAGCACCAAAAATAGGACACCCTAAGTTTCAGTGCTCCTGTCCATGTTGGGCACTATTTTCTAGAGGGAATGAGACCTATGGGGTTGGATCTAGGTCTGAAAGAACTACTTTGGTCTATAAGGGTTAAGTCTGGAAGGTTTTGGATGATTGGGAATCAATGAAAGAAAAACCTATAAGGGTTATGCAAGCAAGTAGGAGGACCTATGGATTGGGTATCATTAGCCACACTAAAGTAACCAAATTTCACATTTTATATGACTACACAATCAATGTCATTATTTATTATATTAAAGCACAATATCCATAGGAATTATCACTCTAAAAGGAATTAATAAGAGAAATTTTGTATAGGTCCTAGTTTTGTATTTTTTGAATATTTAAATGTTTTAAAACTAATTGAAATATTTTAAATGAACAAACACTCATTAAATGACATGAGGCCATATGTTAAGTTACAAAATAAAATAATAAAAAATATTTGAATAGTGAATAACATATTTCAACATATATTATGCATAATATGTAGCAACAAATTAATTTTAACAAGGCAAATGATATGCCTCCATTGTATGGAAATTCATGTCTAAAAGGAGTATTTAATAGAACTTAGAATAGGTGCATGTCACCAGTGATAAAGATTCAATGTTTGAATGTCATAAGGTGTGTAGTTATAAAACATATGTGATCATTTAAGCTCAACATTTTCATGACAAAATACATAATAGATATCTAATATGGAGAAGTGGGAAAGTATTATGTCACATCAATTTGTAACATGATTCAAATAATGGAAAAAAAATTAGAATATTTCAAAGGATGTGTATGAAAATATCACTAAATAATGGTTAGCATGGATGTCTAGATAATGAAAAGTAATCAACAAAAAAGGGCCAAAAAATATGATTAAAGAATAAATTCCAAGGGTTATAAGAATGATCAAATAAAACACATATGTACACATCCATATATAGGAATGGATAAAATAATGAGTCAACTTAGAATAAAATACTCAAGTAATCAAATAATAAGAAGTTATGTAATATAAATTATTATGAAGTTAACTTACGATCCCATCAATGGGATGCTAAAATGGAGGTCTCATATTAATCGATGAAAATGTTGGATGTAGAGTTGTAGCATGTATATCACTATCAAAATTTTAAAGATAATCATGAGCTAGAGAATATCTAGAATCCTTACTAGAATCAAAATAATCTTGTATGTACTTATATGATTAATATTCAAACAAAAATATGGATGTTATTGCATGTTAAGAGAATGTACTAGTGTTATTTATGGGACATGCTCAAAATGTTGGTAAAATACTATTATAGGATGTGATAAATGAAATAATGCATGTTAAAATTGAATTGGTCATTAATGTAAATAATGTTGGAGAATCACTCATCTAGAAAATCAGCCACTTTTCACTTCAATTAAATCATCATTGTTTATGGAGGAATAACTTATGCAAGGTTTACAATAGGTTACTATAGAATCAAATTAGAAAGTGGATTTGGAAGGTTAGGGTACTCATATGGAACACCCCAAATTGTAACCCCATTTTAATTTAGATATATTTGAAGAATAGATGTAATGAATATGGGATTGCAAGTATCTTATATATCTATGGTCATCCTAATAACATGTAAGATTTTCTAATGTTGGGAAAAATAATAACAAAGTATCAATAGTCATAGGTCCTACCATAAGTGGTAACACAATGACTCCAAGAGGGTTTTGTCATTTTCCTTTGAATCCTTTAATTTTGTCTATTATACTAATCAAATATCTATGTGTACACAAGATTAATAAGTAATTTCATAGTGCATATGGTTTCACTTGACCCATTTTATAGCATAACATTATATATGGGATGTGAACCAAGGAAAGCATAAATTAATAAAGGTGAATTAATAGAATCATAATCAATAATCTTACGGCCTCAAATGTAATTTTAGGTCATTGTACTTATATATTTGCAAGTATACTAATAAGACCATATATAGGATGAGTATCCTCCATTATAGGAGCATATGAAGTTGGATAAGGGTGTGCATTATCAGTCATATGCACCTCAAGATTAGCCTTAGTTTATTATGACTTTTAATTTAGAAATGGATCAAAAAATATCTTAATATTTGCATTAGGTTATGCAATAAAATCATTATTATGTGAGATATTATTTTAAAGTTTCATAGTTTATTTCTCAATTAAGTCTTGAATAATATGTCACAAAGAAAAACATCCTTTACTTGAATGTCATGTGCATCTATGCAAATCAAAATATGCATTAATATTGAAAATATTATCTCATGACCTTGTCATCTCAATCTCATAGGTGGAGGAAGGGATATGAGTTTGCATTCAAGTATTTTTTTCAACATATTATAATGAGGTTCTAAGAATTGTGTATATGGCCTTCATGGAGGAGAAAAAAAGACAAGCCTATTAGTAAGTTGTGAAATTATGTTAACTATTATTTTATCCTCATACTTAGAATCATCAATATTGATTTTGAAATATTTTTTGATTTGAAATTTAGCATTAGAATATTTTGGAGTATTGTTTTCATACTTTAGTTTTTACATGGAAAGAAGTTTGACCTTGAATTATTTGATTGTATGGCACATTCCATCAAAAGGTTGAAAATGTTTGATCTCAACAAACTCATGGATGGCTAAAATAAGTATTTGTGAGAAAAAAATATCTTGTAATTATTTTTCATCCATGGTATTTTCCATTTTTTGAAATCATAATCTTGTAACAAATAACATAATCTTGAATGGGTTCAATAGGTCTTTGTAGGATGTAGGAGCATCCAAGGCAAATGGATAATGATATATCTAAGTATCCTTTGCTAATTTCTAATGATCAAGATATGGATATTCCATGAATTTTGAAGTATCACCTACATCATATGAAATATTTTGTTTATTAATAATTAGATAAATCAAACTTATAACTAATTACCTATATAAAGTAGGATTAGCTTTGTTAGATGCAGGTTTTGGATCAAGATTAATACAAAACCAAATTTAATAGGTGTATAAATAGGTTTATACTCAATCATGTTAAATTTAATAAGAATATTATGTACATATTATGGTTGATATACTACAATGTGGTTTTTATTCTGAAATACAACCATGCCTAGAAAATGATGAAGAAAACATAGATCAATCATCTCAAAAAATTGATTAAGTTTATATTTATATTTAAGAATTAAACTAGTTTGAATGCCAATAGTGAGAATATCATATACATATAATAGAATCAATATAATATGACCATTTTAATTTTCACAAAGAGATCATTATCAGAGTAACAATTAGAAAACCCTAATTCTTAAAAAAAAAAACTTTTGATTTTAGAGTACCAAGCTCAAAGAGATTGTTTTAAACCATACAAATATTTCTTTAACTTGTATACATAATATTCTTTTTTAGTTTATTCAAAACCTTTAAGTTGAGTCATATATATTTATTATTCTAACTCACCATTCAAGAAATCTTTTTTAACATCCATTTTTCTTATTTCTCAACCTTTTTGAGCTGCAAGAGCAATACGTAATCTAATACTACTCATTTTTTCCATAGGAGCAAAGGATTCAACATATTCAATTCTTATTTTTTGAGTGAAACTTTCAACAACTAATCTATATTTAATTTTATCAATTTTATTAATTGAGTTATATTTAATTTTATAAATCCATCTAGAACCAACAATATTTATTTTACAAGGAGGGGCAAGATCCTAAGTCCAATTTTTAATTAAGAATCTATATTCAGATTACATAACATATTTTCATCTATTATTTTGAATCGATTCCTCAAAATATTAGGGTTTACCTTCATAAAAATTCATTAAAGCATGATAAATATGTTGACTTGTAGTCATTTTATTAAGATTTTCAAGATTAGAAGATTGAATTAAGGATTCAACCCATTTAAGTTTTTTAGACTGAATACAAAATAGAGAATGCTTTCCCTCAAACTCAAAACTATCCAAATTTGGATAATATTCCTTTAAGGCATTTTTTATTCATAAAGAGGAACATAAGTGTGTAGATCTTCATAAGAGGAAACTTGAGAGGGTTATACATAAGGATCATAGAAATATTTTTCAAGAATTTGAACATTCATGTTTTCAATGATTTGTCATTTAGACAGATTATACACCTTTAATCATTTATTTATTACTCCATATACTAAAAAAATTCAATGATAAGAGGTAGGATCAAGTATTTTTCTTTTGACTGTAGAAATAAAAATAGAAGCACAACTTCTAAATATCCTAAGGTGAGCAACACTAAGTTTTTTATTAGACCAATTTTATAGAGGAGTATAAAAATGAAAGGATTTAGTAGGAAATTTATCAAGAATATTTATAATAGTGTTCATGGTTTCAACCCAAATAAATTTAGGAACACTTTTTGAGTGCAACATTATTCTAACCATTTCTAAGATAGTCTTATTTTTCCTCTTAAAAATTCATTTTTTTTTTTTTGGAGAACAGGGAGTTAGTTTTATTTTAATATCACATGAAACAAAAAATAAATTAAAACATTTACTAATGTATTCAACACCATTATCAGTTCTTAATATTTTAATTTTTAGGTTTGAAAGATTTTCAACAAAAGCTTTAAATTTAAACAACACTTTAGATTTATTGTTTATAAAATACATCTAGATCATTCTAGTGTGATCATAAATAAAATTTAAAGACTATAAATATACATTAATAAATTAAAATTCAATTAGTATTGTAACATCGCTATAAATAATTTATAAAAAATGAGAGGAGTTTACATCATATAGTTTGTGAAAAGGTTGAGTGTGTTGTTTACCACATAAGCAACCTTCACAAGTTCCATGATGAGAAGAGATATCATAAAGTCAATAATTTTAAAATTAACATGACCAAGTATTTCATGCCATAATTGAGATTTATTTCTAATTTTAAATTAAATACAAGATATTAAAGAAAAATCGTTAAAAATAAAGACCATTCTTTTAATACCTTCAGCAATCAGAGAACCAAACTTATTTTTAATGCACCATTTACCCTTAATAAGTGTTATAATTAAATTATCATGTGTAATTTTATAACATGATAAATATTTTTCTTAATTTTAAGAAAATAAAAAACATCATTTAAGATTCTATTTACAAATTTTATTTTACCTTGTTTAGTTGTTTATAGAAATGAACAAATATATCCTTTCATATATATTTTTATTATCACATAAAATATTAGATATGCATGTCATTTGATATAAATCACCACTATATAAAATTCATTCATTATCATTAGAAGTAAACAATGTAGCATAAAGAGCAATACTATTAGAATTTTGATCTAGATTGCTATTTTGATTCTAGTTTTAATTTTTATATTAATTTTGATTAGAAAATTTCTTCCCCTTTTTATTTTTAGAGTTTGTATTATTTGGTCCCTTTTT
Source organism: Torreya grandis (assembly GCA_037957365.1). NCBI lineage: Eukaryota > Viridiplantae > Streptophyta > Pinopsida > Cupressales > Taxaceae > Torreya > Torreya grandis. Next base: position 2,515,531 of record JARHVA010001552.1, read on the forward strand.
TATATATAATAATCTTCCTTTTTATAACCGAACTTACCATAGAGTTTATAATTCCTGTTAAATTTGACTTTATAGTTATTATTTAAAATTTCCTTGTTCCCATCATTATTATTGACATTGTATGGCTTTGATTTGAATTTTGATTTAAATTTATAGTTTTTATTGTATTTGAGAACAAAATTTTGAGCGATAAGTGTATGAGTGGCATTCTCTTTAGAATCAAAGTTCTTCATTACTTGTTCTTCTTGAATGAGAAGAGTTGAAAGGGTAGTGAGATTAGGGATGTCTTACTCTATTTGATATTTAGAGTTAAAAATATAAATAATTGAAAATTCTCATGAATATTTAGCTGAATATTGAAATATATAAGCTGATCTTGAATTAAATTACAATTACATATATCTAACTATGATTTTTTATTTTTATTTTTATCAAGAAAATTAATAACATTTTCATCACCTTTCATGGGAGTTGTCGTGAATTCAAGTATATGTTTAATAATTTTATAAATTTGAGTACCTTCATACATTGATTTTCATTATGAGATTATTGTTTTATAAAATGGAGTAGTAATTCATACATAACACTCCTTAGGATGATTGACATAGCTTCTTGAGATTTATGTTGATAAGCATTTGTATTTTCAATCGTTGCATGTCTCCCAAATGGAGATTTCTCAATACTATTAACAATACTCCATAATTTTATAAATATAAATTTGGATTTGATACGGATCTTTCAAATGTTATAGTTAATTACATTTAATATTTGTGACTTATCCACATTGAATATTTGGGAATCCATTTTGTTATAACGATAATATTTGACAAAAAAAATTCAAAATAAAAGATGTACATAAAATTTTACACATATTTTTGTGTCCAGTCAATAGCGATAAGATGACTAATGTATATTTTTATCTCTATAAAATAAAATAAATATAGGTTTAATTCCATGATAAATAAATATTGATCAAAAAAGAAAAATATGTACTTTTATTTATAATTAGACTTCTTGATTAAGCATGCTAGTATGAATAATCCAAAACATCTACTATCACTTATAAATGACAAATTGCCTTTAACTACACGTTTTGAGCTTTATGAGGGAGTAACGCTAGCAAAATATATTATCCTATTTTCTTTTTTTGAGGATCGACAATAAAAAATTAAATTTCCATTTTGATTGTGGTAAAATTTAAATTTAACTAACCTATTAATTCAAAATTTGTTGAAAGGTAGCTCTTTGGAATTTTTATTATTATAAATTTCATCTAATATAAAATTTTATCACTTTAGGATTAAAACTCTTATTAATATTAAACTTCTCTAAACATATATGTTTTGAAATAAATAAAACAATTTTTCCATGGGAATAGGGTATGTTTTGAATTAAAAAATAGAATTTATTTTTAATGAAAGCAAACAAGATCCACATTAAATAATTTTCATAATAATAACTCATTCTTTAAACCTTTTAACAAATTATACCACTATTCAAATATTATAGTATAACTATAATACTTTTATAAAAAAATACTAAAGAAAACCACATAAGTAAATAAGCCTTATGTTATTCACTATTACTTTTAAATAAAATCATTGTTAAAAGTCATTAACATAACATAATAAAAAAATTACTATAAATAATACTATTTTCTTTAATCAAAATGAATTAATTTAAGGTTAATACAAAAAAAAATCGTGAAAGCCTTTAACATAATATAGTAAAAATATTTACTATAAAAAATAATATTTTTTTATCATTTTTTTAAAAGAGCAATAAAAAAAATTAGTCGTGCAAGCCTTTAACATAATATAATAAGAAATATATATACAAATAATAATTTAAAAAAAATAAAAAATGAAGGCTTAATAATTTTCACAACACTACGTATAAACAAACTACAGGAATATTATTTATTCATTTCTTTTTTTTTCCATTTTTTTAAATATAAACACAAACCCTTTGTGTGTGTTTTTAATATATTAAAAAAATATGTTTTTTAATATTTTATATAAACAAACAAAAAATTAATAACTTATGTTTATATATAAATATATTTATACTTATATAATAATTTTTATTATTATATTTTTAGTATAACTATTTTTTAAATTATATTCAAAATTCATAATTATAAATTTATTTACAAGTTGTTCCACATCGAATCAGTTTTTTTAATTAATCATTATAATTTATTACTTACATAACCATTTTTTAAATATTTGATTGTGTATAAATAATAAATATAATATTTATTTAATTTATGGAATAATGTGGGTCACAATGTACCCCACAAATATTATTATTCCAACAGAATGTCTTCCTTAATAAGGTATTCACTTTTCCTTTCCCTTTGACTGACATAAGTTGAGGGTTCATTTTAAGGGTTATTACTAATTATGAAGTTTGGTTAGTGTTGAGTAACTTCAAATCTTTAGATTGCTTATAAAGCTTGGCATTGAGTTTATTATTACATTTTTTCATTATCATATTTGATTGATTATTATTTAGTTAAATGATTAATATATTTTTGTATTTAAATTTTTCTTAACATTATTTTCATTTTTATGTATAGTGTTCCAATTTACATTATCATCAAAATAACATAATTAGAATTGTATGATATAATAAATAATTTTATACTTAATGATAATAAATAATTTAAATTAAAAAACTTTTTATTTTTTTAATGTAAATATAATGATTAAATTCAAATGTAAATCTTAAATAAAGTTGACTTAATGTATAACTTAAAGTCAGACATAGTGACAAATTTAAATTTGGAGCTAGGATCATAATTAAAGTTAGATTTAGTGTCATATTTTAAGTCTAAGCTAGCATCAAACTTAAAGTTAGATTTTAAGATAGTTTTGAATGCAAACTTAGTGTTAAAATTAAAGTCATATTTAATGGCAAATGTAAAATTGGACCTAGTGTTATAATTAAAGTCAAACTTAGCATCATAATTAAATTCATAACTAGTGGTGCACTTAAATCAAGACCTAGTGTCAAACAAAATTTATATTTAATGGCATGCTTAAATTCATAATTAGTGTTACACTTAAATTAAAACATGGTTTCAAACTAAATATGAATCTTAGGTGTCACATTTAAATTCAAACCTAGTGTTGAATTTTAAGGCACACTTTAAAGTCACATTAACATCATCCCTAACATTTTGACAAAATCACCCTAGGGTGAAACTAGCAGGTGACATTGGATTAATGTTAGGTATTTTTTTGGGGTGAATTTAGCCTTATTTAGTGTGAATTTATAAATTTTTCATTTAAATTTTCCATTAAGGATGGCCTTAAGACACATGTGAGATTTTAAATCTGACCTTAGGAATAAAATTTGTCCCTCAAATTTTTTTTGGAGACTTAAAGGAGACTCTAATTGTGACTTATTTTAGTCAAAAAATTTAATGTGCACTTATGCCTAGATTCTTATTTTTTATGTGTGAAATATTTGATCATGTGTGATGATGCATTTTTCTATCTCTTTTATCCAAAACTCTAATTGTGTTTTATTGATCATAAGATACATTAAAAATAAGTTATTACATTGGGTTGGATAGACCCCAAACACTTTTTACTAAATGGATAAGTGTTGCCTACATTCTAATACTCTTAAGAGGGATTGAAGCACAAGAAGTTGTCCCACTTAGATGAGTGTGTGGAAAATAATGAATTATTTATAATATAATCCCATGTTTGATCTTGGAAATTTGGAACCATACAAATTTTACCTATTTGTATTCATATTTTGATTTATGAACAACTTTAAGTATGCTCTTTAAATGTTTGAGATATCTATATACATTTTGAATAATTTTCCAAGAGAGTGAGATATGATCTAAGGTCTTGTTAGGTGAGTTCCAAGTGTTTAATAACCTTAAAGATGATGATGATGATGATGATGATGATGTGTGTGTGTGTGTGTGTGTGTGTGTGTGTGTGTGTGTGTGTGTGTGTGTGTGTGTGTGTGTGTGTGTGTGTGTGTGTGTGTGTGTGTGTGTGTGTGTGTGTGTGTGTGTGTGACTCTTTATTAATTTCCCACTATAACTAACCCATGAAACATGTCTAATTTAATCTAATGGATATTTCCCAATATTGAAAATAGCCATTTAGGGCCCATGTAAACTATTGGTAGGGAGAAACACCTACGTAAACTAACATTGTATAGGTTTACCAAAAGTGTCATGGGAGTACAAATGAGGATTTGAGATATGGATAATGTCTATCTAATATTTTAAAGGTGTTCTTAAATAGACTAAGTTGATCCTAAATAAATAATTATAGTATATAGAGGTGGCTAAGACAATGGATGGGTAAATTGATAGAGGGAAAGTGTGGTCAAAATTCAAATTTATGTGCATTGTCAAAGTATTTAAAGTATATAAAATTGATGTTTATAAAGTGAAAAGACAAATTTTAGGTGTATATATATGTCCCCATTTACATATAGTATTTAAAATTCTAAATTAAAGGGATAAAACAAATAAATTTTTTATTTATGATAATCATGTTTGGTATTGGCAGGTATGTTAGAATGTATTATTTTCTCCATGTGAAATCTACAAGAAATAATGTGTATATTAATGTCCTCTCATGCTAAGTAATCTGAATTAATATGAATTTGTTTAAATCTAATTTTGATTTAGCAATGAAATATTTGTAAACATTGTACATGATTGAAAAACTTATCTATATTTCATAATATATAAAACCTAAATGTAAAATATAGTAAAATACATAATTTGAAATGAGATGTATATAGTAAATTTTAATAAAACATGCAAACCTAGCTTAGATCTAATTTATGTTATTTGTGTAAGCCAACTATTAATGATAAACGTACTAGAGAGACTTGTAAATTGTATCTCAGCTAAAAATAGGATTATGTGATGTACTATCCTTAGGGCCACACTAGGGTGGACAGAGGTGCACTGAAACCTTATCTATTGATTATGGCCACATTTTTGCTTACTATGATATGGATTCTTATGTGGGAACTTGTAAATATCTAAGAGGGTATGTTAATAACTTGAAGGTGTTGATTTGACTAACATAAAAACATTCAATAACAAATCCTAGTTCCTGCACATCAACCAAATGGAGATCAAACACAAAGGGAGGGAATTGAGTAATGGGAATAACTAAGATATCCTTGAATTTTTTTTCATAATCTTAGTGTTACTTAAATATCCCAAAATGGCCTTAGGCTCAAGTAGTTATCCCTTCTAGAGTGAGTGTGAGTCTTGATATTTTTATATGGATGCAACTAGTAAATTGACTTGAATGTTTGATAATGAATGTCCTTGACCTATAATAAAATAGCTTCAAAATTTTCCTATGAATATTAAAATAAATTAAAACTTTAATTTATAAATATTAGTTCCCTTTTGCTCAATATGAAATAAAATTACCAAGTGATTACTAGATGTATTTTGAATGACCTTGATGTGCTTGTATAGTGGTAAATTTGGAATATTTATGTTAACTAGCCTTTATAAAATCATGAGAGGGACAATATGAAATGTCTCAAATTATAAAATTTACCATTGGAGCATGGTTTCCAAGTCCATACTAATGGACAAGGCCATGTTTCTTCCTCATCTGATATAGTATAGTCATGCCCTAGAAGGACATAGACTATTGGGATTTGGCTAACAAGAACCTATAAGTATAATAGGGATGTTTGAATGGTGTTTATATTTTATCAAATTTTGATATTAAGAGAGTGTTAATATTAATTAGATAGACTATTTAAAAAATTAAACTATGGGAAATATGGAATAAATCACACAAACTGATTTGGAAATTTATAAATATGCTAAAAAGGGAAAGTAATAAATAATAATAACTTAGCTAGAAATTAGAAAAGGTAGGACTATGATTATGAAATTTTTATCAAATTAGAGGATGAGTCAATTAGTTTTGAATTGAGAATAAGGATTCAAATTTACTTGAGATAAGGTCACACTAACTAGGCAAGGTCAGCTTATATAATTGTTTATAAGATATGTAGATGATATTTATGGATTATATAGCAACTTAGTATTATACACTTAGAAAAATCATACCTTTGTTATTCCTCCTAGTTATAAACCTTTTCCCACTTTCATAATTCTTGCATCTTCTTTATCTTGTGTCCCTTGGTCTATATCTCTTAATCTGACCAGTCTTATGTTGATGACCCAGGCCTTTTATCTTTCCTAGAATGCTTAACATGTACTTATTTTCTATCTTTAAAAGTTCTAAACCTTACCTACTTTCTTACTCTCTGGACACTAACATTTGGGAGAGACACTAACATCAATATTAGTGTCTTGACCTGATGTAAGTGCCCAATGCCCTAAAGTCATCCAATATGCAAATGAAACATATTCTAATGGTCATCCTAAGGAGTTTAATGTGAGTTATTACTCCAAAGGTATCAATATAAATAAAATATCAACCATAATTCATTCCTCACCTAGAAAAGACCTATTAAAATACCATAGAGATGAAGGCAACATATCAAAAGCACTCTATCAAACATTCACTTGAACAAAACTTCCCTATTTACACATTGGTCATAGGTATATCACATCCATAAGTCTGAAGTACTAAAGGAGTAGCCCAAGAGCCTAATTTTCCAAGTTACCAGATAGGTCATTGTTTTACTTACTTTCCACATATTACATGATTTAGACACAAGTCAACACATAAGAGAGAACTAATGAGTTTGAGGCCTTTTTTAGAGTATTGGATATGTAGGTAACACCCTCTAATAGTGGGGTATTTGGGGTTATCTTGACACCATGTGCCCACTAACCCATTTTTCCCCAAGGTCATTATGAAGATGGAGAACTAGGGTTTTACCATTTCACAAGTAATGATAGTCCATGACCTAGATATAAATGCATCAGAGTGAAGATTAATAAAAACCCAAATGCGAACTGGTCACATATTTTTTTAGTAGGTATTTTGTATAATACACTTACAATGAACCTAGATAGTAGTGGTGATGCAACCTAGGGTAACATTAGTGTCTAGAGTTTTATAGGTGTCAAATATAAAATTTGATGACTATTATAGAACTATCTTCTAGCCTTTTATACTTGTTCTAGATCCAACACTATGTCAATATTAAAACCAAATAATTATATTACTTCCTTACTATTTCCATAAATATCTTAGTTATACTTTCCATATTTAGACTATCTCAATTTTATGAATTTATCATAAGCCTATACCTGAGTTTAGTATCTCATTAGACTACTTTAGATATGATTATCACCCTTGTGCCATTTCATTTCTATATACCCCTTTAATAAAATCCAAGTCTAATAATAAGACCATCTAGATCATTTTAGGGTTAAACATTTAATGAACCCAATTTGTTTGATTGAAAATTCTTCTGATTCTTAGGGTTTTAAATTAGTTAGGGTTTTAGATTTTTGTATTTTTTAATTTCCTATTTCTACTATTTTGCATGCAACCAATGCATAGCCCTAGATTAAGAGGTGTGCTTATTGAACATATTGAGCTTCCCCTCCCACCATATAAGATGTCTCAAACCAATGAGGGATATCATACTTTGGGTCATGATGACACCCATGTTAAAAATGAAAAACATATTGATAGGGTTATCATATAAGAATATTCTGAAAATGAAAACCATGAAATAAATAAAAATGAGAAAATAAACCATGATAAAGTGCAATAAATTACATTATTTAATGAGTGTATTTGAAAAACCTTAAATATCTTGATGAGAGACTAAAATCTATACACAAAATAAAAATTTACAAAATGTACTAGAAACATCCCTCCCCTTGAACACATTACAACCTAATACATCTAGTGGGGGCACAAGTTATGTGTCTAAACATTTGTTTCTTGAAACTAATATTACTAAATATATCATGGAATTACCTATTGTTTCAACATAAATATCAATTACAATGCCTATTACTATTCAAAACATATTTTCATCTCCTTTGGTGACTACTCAACTTGCTAATCTAAATCCCACTGGACCTACAATTCAATCACTCTAACTTATAAAGACATTGGAGTAAAAGGTTATAGACACTAAAAAAATGATTTAAAGTCTCATAATCATGCTATTAATTCTTTGTATGTGTTGCATAACACTCTTTCACTTGAGATATCTTTGCACCCTTTGCCAATTGGATTTGTTTCACCTAAGTTCACATTTTATGATGGCAAGGGTGATCCTGAACAATATACTTGAATATTTAATGTATTATGCCTTGACTATGCCTCCAATAATAAAATTTTGACTAAATTATTTGTAATAATCCTCTATAACTATGATTTGAGGTGGTTCTATGATTTACCTCTCTAATCTGTTAAAACATTCAAACCTCTTTCAAACCAGTTTTTAACACACTTTTCCATTAATATTTTAGAAATTGTTTATTATGCTCAAATTTACAAAATCAAACAAGGAACCCATGAAAATATCAATGAATATGTCTTGATATATAATAAAATGTTATCCAAAATGTCCAATCTTATGTAGACAAAGAATTACAATATATAGTCAGGCAAAGTTTGCTTGTTCCTTGACATGAGTCCATTTTTTTAAGAGGTTCAAATCTTTCTATGAATTATTCCATGTTGTATGGGACCATGAAATAAAGCTTATTTCACTAAAAATATTAAGTATATAAAAAACACACTAGATGCATCTACATATATTACTAAGTTCATAATCAAACCAAGTTATAATGTAAAACCATGTGAGCCTAAAATGAAAATAACCACCATGGTTAACACAATTTCATAATAGCCTAATCAACTTGTCTTATCTAATGCACCAAGGAAATAGGTCTCCCATTTACCTGAGTCCTTAGAATAATTACTCATATGGTTACTAGAGTGTCAGCTTATATCTCTCCCTCATCCTATAGAGGTTGATATTAATAGATCTCTACCCAAAAGATATGATGTGAATGCTTATTGTGATTATCATCAAGGGATAGGACATTATACGAACATAATATTTACATGAAAATATAAGATCCAAGACCTTATTGATGGCTAAAAACTTATATTTGAGGATCCTCCAAAGAAATCAGGCTCACAACTTGGTAATCACCATAAACAAAAAATATTTAATAATATTTTTCAAGACCATTCTAATAAGGAACCAAAAGTATAAATGGCATATAATTCACATCCTCTTCCCTCACATTATGAACACCAAATTGATGGGATTATTGGTACATACACGTGACATATACTTCTTATGGTTCAGAGACCTATTTCTTTGATGATAGTGAAATTAAGGATGATGACTCTAATATTTATTCAAGCATATCTTGATAAACACCCTATATGCATTGTTATGATTGATAATGGTGAAAGTACAAATATTTTCACCATGAAATTACTTATGCACTTGGGTTATACTCATAATGATTTACATCCTTCCATATATCAATTAGAACATTCTATGGGACATCTTAGAAGTCTCTTGATGATATTGAACTAGCTTTACAGGTCAGTTATGCACATGTGGTCACTACATTTTTAGTTATACCTTCCATGGGAATCTTTGATATACTAATATGAGACCTTAGATCCATAAACTTTGACCAGTACCTTTTATAGTGAATGGGCATGTTAAATACAATATTTTCAATTAGGTAATTATAGTTTCCATAATTCCATATGAGCATCTTCTTAAACAATAGAAACTTATAAGCAGACAACTAGATATCAAGCCTACTAAGGTTAATTAACCATAAAAGTGTAAGCAATAGGAAATGACCTTTATTAGGCAACTAGTACTTGACATACCATTACATCAAAGACATACAATGGATTCTATATAATCCCCATCTACTACACAACATATTAAACTATGTAGAGCACCTAAACATGTTTCTACTATTGTCAATCCAACGAAACCACAAAATACTCAATGGGTTCTAAGAACCCCTACTTCTATTACTCCTATTTATGCATGACCACATAGTCATATTTTACATATGTAGAGAACCATTGATACTATAATGATAAATATTGCACCTATACATACTCCTCAACAACATCAATAGATTATTACACCAGGTTGACAATGGGGAGACATATATGACCATACATTGGATGAAATCATAAGATGATTTTTCCTTCAAAAATTACAAAAATACAAAAACATTCAAAAATATAAAAACATTGTTTGCACCTACATGTCCTACTATCTCCTTTACATCTATATGTTAGTTCCATGTTGATGGATGGCATATTTAGTTACTCCTACATACACATGTGTGTCACACTTCTACTTGAGTGTGATACAGGCATACATAGATAAATGATTCATTCCTATTTTAGATGTTGGGCCTTCCCTCTACTCATGTAATGTAGACAATGGGGGAATCCACTTCTTTGATATTGATACACACAAGTTATATGATTTGATGATCAATCTACACTATCATGTTTGATATTACATATATGCTTACACATTCCTTTATTCATGATTATATATTACAAGGGTACTTGATATTCTATACACTTGACATTTTTTATAACACATTTGATCCATGGGATATTATGGCATGTTTATGTTAGTTGCTTATGCTTAAATTTTTACACTATTTTGAGTGTCTTCTCTTGATATCATATTCCTTGTTCAAGAATTTGAATATGCTCCTTTACTTATGGCCCTTATGTTTATGTATGCTTTCATTCAAATTTTATTATGTCATTTTTTATTATATGGAAATTTGAATATGTCATCCTTACTTTTATGGACATTTGACTAAGTCATGTCCCTTAGATTATATGGCATTTGAACATGCCCCTTGTTTGCAGTCTCCTTAGACCATCAAATGTTGACTTGATTTTGAGTTAGATTATATGTTTTCTTATTTTATTATTGATCTTGTATTGTTATTATCTATATGTTTCCATTATCTTTATCATGCATCTTATGCTTGCATTTGATCACATTGGTTTTATGGGATTCAATGTTATATCTACATGGACATGTTCCTTCTATATGCTAAATAGTTATATTCACAAATGTTATAGTTTTATTATATTTTTGATGTGAGGTAACTACCAATTCCTATCTTTCCCTCACCTCAATGGGGAATATCATAAAGGTCCACACTTGGCACAATTTTCAGATTCAGTGGGGGCATGCTTTAGAAGCATGTTTTCCACACTCATTTAGTATATGGTACTTATGTTAGTTTTCATATTTAGTGGGGGCATGTCAGATGGGCATGGATTCCACACATTCATAATTCTCAGATTTAGTGGGGGCATGCTTTAGAAGTATATTCTCCACACTTATTTAATATTCAACATCTCTCAATTATAGTAGGAGCATGTTTTGGAAACATGTTCTCCACATTGGTACTTATATCATTTTTTATATTTCTCCATATATAGTAGGGGCATGCTTTGGAAGTATGTTCTCCATAGTTAACTTGTTTTTCGAATTGGCCAAAGCACATAGTTATATGATTTAGATTCATAGTTGTGGTAGAATTATATAAATTGGTACCATTATTATACATAGTTTCATCATGAGACATATTTAAGGTGAATAAGCTATGCAATTTTTGCCTAATATTTTAAAATCTAGATTAGTTTTAGATTCCAAAATTCTTTTATGGACTGTTACCACATCATAAACATTTTCATATCAATACCCCACATACTTTTATGAAATTTATTGAGCCAATCTACTATAGTAGTTCATTCACTTTTTTTTATGGTTGAGATTATTAAATCACTCAATATTTCCAAGATTTTAGGTTGGAATTGTTTTTATCATCCATCCTCACCAGGCTATAAATATCATTGGGTTGCAGGGTTAAGTTAATCTCAACTACCAAGTGAGCTCATTTTTTCTCCAAATTTGGGGGCATGTGCCTTCTAATATCTCTCTCTCCCTATCTCTCTCTATATCTTATTGGGTATATAAACTTTCAATTTTTATCTATATTTGTCCTAGTCTCAATTTTAGATCTTTACAATGATATATATTTTTCAAATAAACTTTCTAATAGGTAAGGCAGTTATATCGACACACAAGTGTAATACTAAACCTTGTTCTTTCAATTTAAATATATTTCAATTAATTTCAACCCAAATTATATGCATTTATTTCATCTTTAACATGATCTTGGTTTCAATTCAGTCACCAACAAAGCACTCAATTTGGGCACATGCAAACACATGGTGTTTTATACACACGTAAGTATGCATTCCTTTCCTTTAAATTAGAAATTTCATTATTAGATTAAATGATGGTAAATTTAGATGATATTTATGGATTATATAAAACCTTAGTCTTATACACTTGGAAAACTTAAACCTTGGTTTTTTCCTCCTGGTTTTGGACCTTTTCTCACTTTCATAAGTCTCACATCTGCTCTATCTTGTACCCATTGGCATATATATCTTAGTTTGACCATTATTATGTTGATGACCTAAGCATTCTATCTTACCTAAAATTCTTAAAATTTACTTATCTTCCATCTCTATAAGTTTTGAACCTATACTTACTTTCTTACTCCCTAGACACTAATGTCTAAGAAAGACACTAGCATTGACATTAGTGTCCCAACCTGATGCGAGTGTCCAGTGACATAAAGTCATATACTTTTAAAATTAAATGTATCATAATAGTTGTCCTAAGTTTTTAAATGTGATTTATTACCCCAAAGACACTGATTTATACAAGATCAACCCCCATTCATTACTCATCTAGGAAAGACCTAGTAAAATACTAAAGAGATAAAGGTAACTTATTAAAAGCACTCTATCAAGCATTTAATTAAACAAATATTCCCTATTTACACATAAATCATAGGTACACCACATATACATATTTTAAGTACTAAGGGATTAGTCTAAGTGCTTGATTTTACAAGTTACAAGCTAGGCCATTATTGTACTTGATTTCCACATATTGCATGATTCACACATAAGCCAAAATGTAAGGGAAAACTACATGATTTTGAGTCCCTCTTATAAAGTATTGGATATGTAAAAAACACCCTCTAATAGTGGGGTATTTGGGGTCAGATTGACACCATGTGCCCACTAGTCCATTTTTACCCAAGGTCACTATGAAGATGGAGAACTAGGGTTTTTCTGTTACACAAGGAGCAATAGTCCATGACCCATATCTAAATGAACTAGAGTGAAAATGTAGAAAAACCTAGAATCATCTAAGTGGTCACATCCTTTTCCAAAAGGTATTTTTTATAGGACACTTGCATCGAACCCAGATAATAACATTGATGCAACCATCTCAAACTAATGTTAATGTCTAGAAATCTAAAAGTGTTAGATCCAAAATCTAATTACTATTATAGAACTATATTCTATAATTTTTTCTACATGTTATATATTTAACATTATGGTAGTATCAAAATCAGCTAAGTATATTATTTACTTATCATTTCCATACATAGTTTAGTTATACTTTCCATATTTATACTATTTTAATTTTATGAATTCAACATATGCCTATATCTAAGTTTAGCATCTAATTGGCTTGTTATAGATATGATTATCATCCTTGTGTCATTTCATTTATATATACCCCTTTAATAAAATCTAGGGATAAAAATAAGATCACCTAGAATATTTTAAGGTTAATCATGATCATTGACATCTAGTAGGTTTTATCTCTCTTTATAAAATTAGATCAGTGCACCTTCACCAGTAGGTCCTATGTACATTATTAGATATGTGTTATTCATTGTGGATGTTTTTGTATGCCTTATTTTTCACTTGGAAACCTAGTTCAATAGACCATGAAGACTAAATAAAATAAGTGGGAAAAAGGGGTTAGTGGTCAAAGTTGTGACTGACCTCATCACCTGTATAATAATACTTCAAAGAAGGATCAAACTCAATGTAGTTATCCCATGTTACAGTGGTGTGTGTGAAATACTAGTGTAATCCTATATGTTGATGAAATCATAGTTTTATTAAGTGCTTCAAAAATGAATTATGACCTTAGAGGTGTATTTAGACTTAGATCAATTCTACTAAAGTTGTGTGGACTCAAAATTAAAAATAATATATGTTTTACTCTCAGTATGTAGTTATGTATTCTAGTTTTATTCAATGATGTGAACCTATAATGACAATGCTTAGAAAATGTGGATTTATAATGATATCTTTAGAAAATTACTCAAATAGGGCTTACTAAATATGTAGGTTGACCCATTAGGTGAATTTAAATTTGAGAAATTAGTTTTTATTTGGCAAGAGGATGTGGCTAGTGAATTTAGACACTACTGGTGAGTGGGATAGTCCTAAAAGAGTATCTTTATTTGAGGATTAAAGGAAGATAAATTACAAGTGTGGATTAGTCTAATAATGAGTTTAGGTTGTTTTGAATGAATAATAGGAATTTCATGTATCAAAGTAGATCAATGGTAAGGGTCATCTAGATATAGGTATATGAA